>OY992799.1:2500000-3750000 GCA_963921375.1 Tiliacea citrago
GTTACCTGCACTACCTACCTCCTTTAATTGCACGTCGTTAATTCTGAGCTGCGCTACGTTCGTATGTTTAATTTAATTAACCGATTCCCTACTCTGTTTCTGGTTTGCGTGTATTTCAATTGTTTGCTGCGAAAATTTCGTGTTTATACTGATGCTTTTTGTGGGAGTGTTTGTCAGTGTGGTGCCGGACGTAAAGAATAGCTCCATCCTATTTCTTCCCGTGGGTGTCGTAAAAGGCGACTAAGGGACTTACTAGAGAATGGTCAGCAGCGTTCTCTATGCATTTTAACACCATACTGCGATCGCAAACCCGCCTGTCAAGCGTGGTGATCATGGCAAACCCTCTTTGGGGCAGGCCTATGTCCAGTAGTGGACGTCTTTCGGCGTCATAAATCGTCTAAGCAAAAATGTAAATAATCAACACTTTTTAGGGTTCCGTACCTCAAAAGAAAAAAACGGAACCCTTATAGGATCACTCTTGTCTATCTGTCTGTCTGTCTATTTTTCCGTCTGTCACAGCCGATTTGCTCCGAATCTACCGGATCGCAACGGCAACGCGCCTGCCAAGAGTGGCGGTTATGGCAAACCCCCCTTTTGGAGGAGGCCTATGTCCAGCAGTGGGTATCATTCGGCTGAAATGATGATGATGATGGATCGTTTGGAATTATATGCGAATGTTTACCTGATGATGGGATCAGTCTGAACGTTGTACACATAACATGAGGTCTGAATTCCCCCAAGGGTTAGGCAGAGAACCAGGTGCACCTATAATAGTACCTACACCTACATTTTGCCAGTATGTTTAAGTCCCATGTAATAGGGGGCGAGAACCGGATGCTGTGCAGTAGCGCGACCAGTAGACTTACGAGGCAGACATTGTAATCTAAAAACCGGCCAAGTGCGAGTCGGACTCGCGCATGAAGGGTTCCGTACCATTATCTATAAAAATAGCAAAATATCACGTTTGTTGTATGGGAGGAAGTTTTAGGGCTTTACTTTGTGTAAATTATTTCATCACCACTGCTCTCAAAAGCTTTGTTTTATTTTAATTTAATTATTTATTTTTAAAGTGAATATATAATATAACTAAATATTCTGTGAATATTTCAAGCGTCTACCTGTTGCCGTTATCAATATCGAGCAAAAACGAGCAACAAAATCACGTTTGTTGTATGGGAGCCCCCTTAAATACTTATTTTATTCTGTTTTTTAGTATTTGTTGTTATAGCGGCAACAGAAATACATCATCTGTGAAAATTGCAACTGTCTAGCTATCACGGTTCATGAGATACAGCGTGGTGACAGACGGACAGACAGAGAGACAGACGGCGGAGCCTTAGTAATAGGATTCCCGTTTTACCCTATGGGTACGGAACTCTAAAAACATGCAATCTTTATTTCACACACCATAGTATGGCGTCTCCCCCGCCTATAGATATCTGCAAAAGCGGAGGCATTGTAGGCGAGTTGCAAACCCAGAGACGAAACTAAAATGTCTCACGAGGCTGTAACTACATCGGCACCTATAAGTTTCCACACACTCACAGCAACGCATCTTGAAGTAGAAATAGGTATGGTGGTATTTCGTTGGACGCGTTCTTAACGAGAAAGAGCTCTACTACTTCATAAGGCTTCCATAACTGAGCCTTCAGATACGCAATGTGACTTGATAATATTATCGGACCAACAACACTATCGGATAGATAGATGGAGTTTTCCAGGTCAGAAACCGAGCTTCAGCTGCTGCCTAATACCAATCCTTACATGCAGCTTATTCGTTTTTTCTCATTAAATGAAAACTCTCCATTTTCTCAGTAAAAGTCCCGATAGCCCATAATCTATAACTGCTTGAGGTCAGCTATTCGATTTGCCACAGCTCGACGGCTCGTATAGTCGAGCGAGCATTTACAATCGCTTGCAATATGCACCTTGCGCACGGAAACGAAAATGTGAAACAATTTCCTATACCGAGTCCGTTTGAGCGTCAAATGGTGGATTTTCCATAAATTCGTGGGACGGACTTAGGTTCAGGGTGGTTATTGAAAATGATAAAAGATTTTATTTCTGTAAGTAGGTTTGTACAAACACTTTTACACGTCAATTATATAATATTTTTTAAACTACATGAGGTCGGCGTTTTCTATCCAACTGCTGTGAGAAAAATCAACTCAGCCTTTCACAGTTCACTGCTGGACATAGGCCTCTCCCAGGATGCGCCACAATACTCCGTCCTCCGCCTTCCGCATCCAGCATGTCCCAGCCAGCTTTTTAAGGCCGTCAGACCATTTAGCTGCAGGGCGTCACACACCACGCTTGCCGATAGGCGATCTTCACTCCAGAACTGGTCTGCTCCACCAGCCATCGGTGCTTCGACAAACATTTCCAGCCACTGCCATTTCAACTTGCTTACTCTGCAAGCTATGTCAGTAACTCCTGTTGTGTGCTTTTCCGGGTAATTTCATTCCTGATTTTATCCTATAGAAACTCCGAGCTGGCCTGCTCCATAGTGCACTAAGCGACCTTAAATTTGTGGACCAGCCCGACTGTTCGCCCAACGTCATTCCGTGCCGTCGACCCGGGCCTGGCCTTTATAGGACGGCGAGCTACCCATTGCTCACCGTCCACAAACCCGCGCCTACGGTGGCCGGGAATCAACCTAAGATTACCGACGCCCAAGGCGTCTTCTGCGGCGTCTAGGGGCGTCAAGGCACGAAATTTGCCTCTTCCTCACGCGCTCCGCCTCCTCTTTCGCGAGCATTACTGCTGTGCAGAAGGAGGTGACCACCTCCCATACACTTTCGCTGCCTACCATAGCCTGGCCTGGACTAGGGCCGGACGCGAGAGATCGTCGCCACCGATCGCCTCCGCGAGGACACGGCGGTGCTCCGCCCAAGCAGGGCTAACCTCCACCGTATGCTCCACCGTGTCCTCCGGGCGATCCACACAGTGGTGAAACTATCACAGCTAAGTAGGCTCTAAACACGAGTAATAGTCGACCAACTTACATTTGCAGTTGCAGAATTGACCGTGATCCGTGACGTATATCAACTTATGGGAAAACATGTTTTTCAACTTCAATGTTAAATTTGTTTTTGGGATAACTTCATCTCAACTACGGAACCCTTCTTTGTGCGTGGTCCGACACGCACTTGGCTGGTTTTTATTTTATAAAAGCTATCGAAAATCAAAAGTCATTTATTTAGACTAGACTATTTAGAATCAGCACTTTTCGAACGTCAAAAATTACATAAGACAGTCCCCCAAAAACGGGGCACCCTTCACCACTTCCTAGTGCTTTAGCTCTGAAGAAGAAGTGGCGCAACAAACTCCCCAGCAGCCTCAAGTCTGCTATTACAATAGTGTCAGAATGGTCGATCGTTGATTTCATAATTGTTGATTTTGACAAGTTTGGTAATCTACTATTATAATGGCGTCATTATGATTTTCCAATGGTCGGCCACTGACACTACATTGAAAAAAATTGCATTTATTGGTAATCTCGTCCATAATGACAAATGAATGACATTTCTACTAATGGGTTTTATAATAATGGCAATACGACAATGCCATTATAATGACACATTGACCTACCAATGATCGACCATTATGAATTTACCAGATTACGAACTTTTAGCAAAATGACAATGGTATGACAATGGGATCGTGTTGGAATGACTGAATTTATAAAAATAGAAGACTGGCCCCAGTACAGCTGTCTGTTCAGTTAGAAAACATGTTTCTATACAATAGAATGTAAAATAATTTGTTTTACGCAACACAAAACATTAAATTAAATTATTTGCTTTATGTTGGCTAAAACACGACACTAACCTAAATAAAAAATAAAATTATCGACGAAAGCTATACTCTGCAGAAATAAAAATTAAAAATAAAAAAAAAGGAAACAGAACGTACCTAAATAAAAGCCTGAATAAAAAGCCTCCAGGCATAATGGGCGTGCCCGCTTACATAATGCTATAGCTGTAACTCGAAGTCACAAATGATAAACTAGCACCATCGAAGTAAAATAAATAAACAGTTAATCATTAATAACAATAACAAAACCATGGTCAGCAAGACGACCAGTCACCACAAGCATCACCCGTTCACGAGCATAACGCAAAGATCTGCCATCACCCCCCTCACCATATTTGAAGGAAGGAGGCGAGCAACCCGCCCCTGCTTCGAACGGTTTTTTATTTGTAAGCTCAATATTAATATATTATACACATAAATCATCCGGAATAAATTCTCTAAATGATGCATGCTGAAAACCGCATTAAAATCCGTTGCGTGGTATAGATGAAAAACGCGATAACACAGTCAGACACGAAAAGCGACTTTAATTTATAATGTATAGATGGTGAACATAATATGCCGAAAGTAACAAAAAAAAATCCTCCCAAGTCCGTCCCCTTTAGGCATCTGTCCCACCGTCAGCGATTAACGAGAAGCGAGCTGAGCTGGCAACTAAAACCGAGTTGGCCAGTAACGAGCAGTGACTGCGCGACGGGCGGCAGCGACGACCAATTTCTCGCTGGTACGAGTATGCGTATGTACCAAGCGTGAGTCTGAGCAAGTGTTCTGCCCGCCAAGCGAGCTTCGCTGAGCGAGTACTCTTTTATTGAATATGTTATGTATATAGTATTAAGTTATTGTGGGTAAATTGATGTTGTCATTTATATTATGCAGCGTTGAAGGTAGACCTGATTTCTGCCATTATACTTGTGCCTGTACGTTGCTACGTGTATTATTTATTCCCGTAACCAGAGTGCTCCCCAACCCGAGAATTGTTCAGTGGCGACGAGGATAAACTAAACTGTGTTTAAACTATAAGGGGTGTTAACTAAAAAAAACTGTCACTCGGTAGGATTACAGAGTTCGACATGCATAAGGACGATTGGAGGTTATACGTCGAACGTCTTGAACAGTACTTTATAGTAAATAAAATAACGAGTGAGTTACAAGTGCCGACGTTAATTACTGTAATGGGTGCAGCTAGCTACGAGTTGTTGGTGAATTTATGTACTCCAGTAAAACCGAAGACAAAAACATTTGAACAGATTTCGTTGATTATGGAAAAACACCTTCAACCGAAACCGAGTGAGTTGGCAGAACGTTATAAATTTCGTAATCGCAAACAACTTACTAGTGAGAGCATATCGGACTATGTGGCTATTTTAAAGAAAATGTCAAAAACTTGTGAGTTCGGAGCGTGGTTCGAAGAAAGTTTAAGAGACCAGCTGGTATGCGGGGTTAAAAGCGAGACGATGACAAAGACTGTTTGCGGAGGTCAAATTAGATTTCATGAAAGCATATAATCTGACCGTAAGCATGGAGGCGGCAGAGAGAGATGCAGCAGCGGTAGTGGAAGGGTCTGTTAGTGCAACAAGCGAGGCAAAAAGGCAGGTGGATTGTCAGCTGATGATGAATACACGGCGGGGTGGCGGCAGCGCCGGCGGGTCGGGAAGCGGCCGCGCGGCTGGCCGCATGCCGGTAGGCGAGTACATTAAACGCAGGCGGCCGCCGGCAGGCCAGGCGGCACCGGCAGCGCCTGCATCCGTTTCGATGGAGCGGGATCGGCAACAGCGAGAGTGTCGAGCATGTGGCGGGCCGCATGAGGTGGCTGCTTGCAAGTTCGGGCGCTATGTATGTAGGTGTGCAACCAGCCGGGCCATTTGCGGCGTATGTGTCCACGACTGACGCATCATCATACCGTCGAAGCCGAGTTCGAGGAGCACCTAGTAGACAGCGAAGATAGTGACGAGGTAATAACAATTGAACTTAATGAATTGACAGTAACGCAGTGTAAACCTATTTATGTATCATTAGAGGTTCAAGGGAAAATAATGAAGTTTGAGTGTGATACAGGTAGTGCTGTCTCATGTATAAATGAACACACTTATAATGAGTTATTTAGTAACTTAACAATTATGAAAAGCAATATTGTTTTGAGGTATTATACGGGAGAAACCACTAAACCACTGGGAGTTATTAAACCTCTGGTCAAATATAAAGACAAATGTATGCAGTTAAACTTGTACGTGATAAAAAATGGTAAAACAATGGAGACAATGGATGGCATCGTTAACAATTCAACTGCCGCCGGTATTGGATTATGATACATATGTAAATAACAATACTATTTGTAATGGATCAAACTTCGATATAAATATATTTAGTTCCAGATACTCTAAAGTTTTCGCGGACGGTTTGGGGCGATTCACTAGTGGTAAGGTCGGCATTCACTTGCGGCCAAGCGCACAGCCAGTGTTTATGCGCGCGCGTCCGCTAGCGTATGCGCTGCGCGAGCCGGTGGAGCGCACGTTGGACCAGCTGGTGCGGGACGGCATTCTCACTCCGGTCAAACGTTCCGACTGGGCGCCACCCGTCGTAAAGAAGGACGGTAGCATAAGGATATGCGCCGATTATAAGATCACATTGAATAAGGTAATAGAAGTCGATCGCTATACGGTGGTGAACGTTACAGTAAGATAGACCTTTCTCAAGCTTAAGCTCAATTTGAGCTAAATGATTCACGGAAGTACTCGGTTATCAACACGCACAAAGGATTGTTTCGATATAATAGATTAGTGTATGGTCTTGCGTCTAGCCCAGCAATATTCAAGAGACGTTTGAAACAGATGATTGCAGATTTACCGCAGGTAGGCGTATTCCTAGATGACGTCACCATAACCGGGCACACAGTGTCCGAACACATGACTAATTTATGCAAAGTTTTTGACCGATTAGAACGGTATGGTTTGCGAGTGAGGAAGGACAAATGTTCATTCTTTGCGAAATCAGTTGTTTACTTGGAGCATGTTATCAGTAAAGATGGTGTACATACTTGTTCAGATAAGGTCAAGGCGATTATAAACACACCAGCACCGTCGAACATATCAGAGCTGAGGGCGTTTATAGGCATGGTTATGTATTATGCTAAGTTTATAAAGAATGTTAGTACAATTTTAGCCCCCATGTACAATTTATTGAGATTAGGAGTAAAATATGAATGGAGGGAGGAATGTAAGAATGCGTTTGGTAAGGTTAAAGCATTGTTAGCCAGTAGTGAGGTACTAACACACTACTTGATTGAGTTGCCACTCGTGCTGACTACCGACGTAAGCAGCGTGGGGGTCGGCGCCGTGCTGTGCCATGTCACGCCGAGCGGCGAGCGTCCGATTGCTTATGCGTCGCGGTCACTTAGTGTAGCTGAGCGATCATATTCACAGATTGATCGGGAAGCGCTGGCGATAGTATTCGGAGTTAGGAGGTATCATCAGTATTTGTACGGTAGAAAGTTTGTGCTGAAAACCGACCATAAACCATTGACTTATATTTTAGCTCTATTTTAGATTATATAGCTATTTTGTTTTAAAACAACTACACAGTGGTCATATGGGTATCGTGAAGATGAAAGGGCTAGCCCGAAGTTATGTCTGGTGGCCCAATGTAGATGCGGATATAGAAGCAATGTGTAAGCAGTGCGAGATATGCGCCGCGGAAGCCGACGCACCACCGCGGGCGTCGCCGCAGCCGTGGCCCTATACCGCGCAGCCGTGGACTAGGTTGCATATAGATTTCCTAGGGCCATATCAGGGTACAAAATTTTTTGTGCTGGTTGATTCTAGTTCAAAGTGGATAGAAATTTTTGAAATGAAGCACATAAACGCTTTAAGCGTCATTAAGGTATTAAGAGCCACATTTTCTGGATTCAGTCTACCCGAGGAGTTAGTTTCAGATCAAGGCCCACCGTTCACAAGTGAAGAATTTAGTTAATTTCTAAAAAAAATGGCATACGCCAAAGCTTTTCACCTGCCTACCACCCAGCATCGAATGGTGCGGCAGAAAACGCGGTGAAACTTTGTAAGCGGGCCATTAAAAAGGCGTATAGGGACAGTATTGATGTGGATACGGCTTTACAAACATTCCTCTTAGCTTACCGTAATTCGGTCCACAGCACTACAGGCGAGACACCTGCGTCAATGCTACAGAGGCGCTCACTTCGTTCTCGGCTCGACTTATTACGAGGGCAACGGTTATTAGAAAACAGGGTGCGGGAGATACAGGTTCGCCAGGCAGAGTGCGAGGGACTTAAGCCACGAACCCTGTGCGAAGGTGATACGGGTTCGGCGAGACAGTACGGTGCGTCAGAAAAGTGGGTGAAAGGAACTGTGAGAGAGGTAGAAGGTACTCGTAGGTATGTGGTGGATAGCGGTGATAGTTGACTTCTTAAAAGACACATTGATCAAATTAGGCGCCGTTCTCGGCTGTCAGATGTTCCTTGTCAAGGAAATAATGAGGAACCAGGCGACCGAAGTGAGACTGTTGTACCGTTACAAACTGATGGATTGGTTGAGCCATCGGTGTCGAGACATTTGATTAAGGATCAGCTAGGTGATACAAAAGAGGAAGGTATGGTAGGCAAAGGTAGTAGTGATCCTCCAGTTAATGTTGTGCCTCTGATACCTCCGCCCATTGACCCACCTAGTTGTGATGCTGAGCCGATGGCAACACCACCAGTGACGCACTCCAAACGAAAACGCAGACCGGTCGTCCGATTTGAAATAGATTAATTTGTATTAGTAAAGCAGTTCGTCTAGTATGTATATGGCATATACTTAAGTGTAGATTATATTATGTAACTTAGTTAATATTCTAAGAATAAGAAGGGAGGTGTAATGTATATAGTATGTTGAGGAGATGATCAGTATTGTGTCTCAGATCGGCAAAACTATCGAGTATGAAGTATCGGCGTCGGAAATACGCGATATATATCGTCTACCAACCAAACCTGGGATGAACAAAACTATTGTGGCAGAGTTCTCTACTGTGCGCACAAAAACCAACTACCTGTCGGCAGCCCGCAACTTCAACAAAAGCCGAAAATTAGAAGACAAATTAAACACGCAAGTAGTAGGCATACACGGAGACAAAAAATCGATATATGTCGACGAATATCTTCCTGGCTCAATGAAGAAACTATTTCTGCAGTCTCGAGACTTTGCCAAAAAGAGTGGGTTCAAATTTTGCTGGATTGCGAACGGTAAGATTCTACTACGCAAAGGCCCGGATCATAAAGAAACTTACACTATTAAGACGGAAGACTGTCTGGCAAACATACTGAAAAAAATATGACTGTTCGATCTATACCTCATAATTACTCTGCCTCACTTGATAGCTATCTTTTACTTAAAAATATTATTTAAATGTCTTACAACTATGATTGTGAACATTTTTAACATAAGACGCAAACATTGCACACACTACATTTATCTCACACGCCACTCAGCTTACACGCACGTTCTTTCACACATGAAGCCCTACTCCACTTGTTCTAGTACACGTACTTTCTATCAACAGAAACTAACGCAATTACGTTCACAATACACTAAATCAAAAACATTAACTCCGAATATCACAACACTAAATACACATCATAGAGCCAACCGTTCCTTTAGACCTATCTTTAAAATCATCTACTATACATTATAAATGGCTTGTATAAATGATATTCTTGATGAAATTGATCAACACAGTGTAGCTACTTTTAAAGTCTGTACCCCTCATGCATACAATTCTTTAAAAAAGGTAGCGCATTCGTCGATTAAAATAATTCACATTAATATTCGTAGTGTTCACAAAAACCTTAATAGTTTTTTAACGGTTCTCGCACAGATGCCAATACAATTCGACCTTATAATATTGACGGAATGCCGGCTGAAAAATGCTGGCCCTACACCTAATATAGACGGTTATATTACATATTCCACTATAAATAACCCAATTCAAAATGATGGAGTAGTAATCTACGTTAAAAATAACCTACAATGTACAGTAACAGAACCATCTTTCTTTGTGGATGCAAATTGCTTAATCTGTCGTACACAGGATACTGCAATCATTGGCATATATCGTTCACCTTCTTATACTAACTTATCTAATTTCTATAATAGCCTGGAAACGTCTGTCTCTGCTTTAAAAAGCTGTAAATCTGTTATTATAATGGGTGACTTGAACGTTGATATTAAACCTGGCAACAAGGACCCAATCTCACACGAATATCTTCTACATACAGCGACACTGGGCCTTTTGCCAGCTAATTTACATCCCACTAGACCAAGTTCAAATACCTGTCTAGATCATATCCTACTAAAAACTAAATCCCCATCAAACTCCTTCTTATTGGAAACGAGTATCACTGATCATCATGCTACGGCTTTATGTATAAACAGTAACAAGGTGAACCGCAAATTTCCTCAACAGACATCCACACGTTTAAATTATACTAATGCTGTAAAAGATGTAGAAAACGCTGACTTGGCCCCCGTGATGGACGCTACTGATGCTAACATTGCTGCAGATAATTTAATCTCTATTCTCAAAGGCATTGTTCTAACTCATACCTCACAGATCAAAATCTCAAGGAAGGCTAGAATAATCAAACCTTGGATGACATCCGGTCTTATTCGGTGCATCAAGAATCGAGACAGCATGCATTTAAAGCTTAATTCAGATCCGCATAACACTGTTCTCAAAATAACTTACACAAGATATCGAAATTTTTGTAATCGGCTTATCAATAAACTCAATCGGTCTTATGAAAAACTTCAATTTACTAAAGCCAGAAATAATAGCAAAGAAACTTGGAAGGTCGTCAAAAAACTCACTTATACAGACAAACATAATCAGCCAGCAACGAATCTCTTTAACTTTAACCACGGACCCTTTGTCCTCTGTTAACTTAGTCAACAAATATTTTGCTGATATAGGTAAGACGTTGGCATCTGAAATAATTACGTTCCCTGCGGACAGAGATGAGACATCCAAATACAGTACGCTAAACTCAATCACGCTGCTCTCGGTTACTGAAAGTGATGTCGAGACTATAATACAAACCCTTCGCGATGACTGTGCCACGGGATGGGACAATATACCAGCCAAATTGATCAAAATGACGCGTAACGTTCTTGTACCTGCGATCACACACATCTGCAACCTTGCTATATCACAAGGGGTATTTCCGAAGGCGTTTAAGACGGCGATAGTCACCCCTGTTTACAAAACTGGAGATAAAGATCAGATCTCTAACTATCGTCCCATCTCCGTCTTAAGCGCTCTATCTAAAATAATGGAACGAGTTCTCAACAACTGCCTAACTGACTATTTAACTAAATTCCACATCCTCACTAATAACCAATATGGTTTCCGACATGGCATATCTACGGAAGATGCAGTGGTCGACCTTGTACAGTCAGTGGCCGACAAATTAGACAAAAAATGGAAATGCTATGGCATTTTCCTAGACCTCAGTAAAGCATTCGACACTGTCTGTATTTCCAAATTAATAGAGAAAATGGAAAATGTGGGTATACGTGGTCTAGTGCTTGAAATCTTTAAAGATTATCTATCTGACCGTAGACAATCTGTCAAGATAGACAATATAATTAGTGCAGAGGAACAGGTAACCTTTGGAGTCCCCCAGGGAAGTATTTTGGGGTCCCACTCTCTTCCAAATTTATATAAACGACCTCTGTAATCAGCCTCTCGTCAACTGTGATATTTTCACTTATGCAGACGACACTGCACTCGTGGCATATGGTGGGAGTTGGAATGACGCCAGAATGCACTCTGAGGAGGCTTTACGGAGAGTAATGCACTGGTTAGCAAGCAATTTTTTAACCTTAAATGTTACAAAAACCAAATGCTTACGTTTTATTCTACCGCATACATCAAAACCAGCAGAAGAAACCGGATATCTAAAAGCCCACAACTGTCCGCAAAACACTGAAGCTTGTACTTATCTGTCTTTGACGATGGTAGAATCCATAAAATATCTCGGTGTATTCGTCGACGAAAAACTGGACTGGACCACTCACTTGGAGTCATTGACTGCTCGCACCAGAAGACTTATATACATATTTAAAAACCTAAGATTTTCAGCGGATAAAGATACTCTCCGAATGGTTTACTTGGCCTTGTGCCAATCAATCCTGACGTACTGTATCCCGGTGTGGGGAGGAACTCATAAAACTGAGCTATTAAAGCTTGAACGAGCTCAAAGGGCTGTGCTAAAAGTAATTCACTTTAAACCACGCGACTACCCTACATATATGTTATATTCAGAATGCAATGTCCTAACTGTTAGAAAATTGTACATCGTAAGATCCATTCTCCGAAAGCACTCTATGATCTCGTTCAATAAGCAGCTAGTCAGTCAGCGGCGTTGTGGCTTTCCTTTATGTCCAACAGTCTCTTGTAGGACTGCTTTCGCAAGACGACAGTTTAATGGCCTAAGTGCTAGGCTCTATAATAAAGCCCACAAACAATTAAATATCTACGCCCTGACTAAGTATGAGGTAAAACACAAGCTTAATTCTTGGCTACAGACGTTAACATATGGTGATACCGAGGAGCTTTTAACCACTGTACAGTAAAGTGGGGTCCCCTATGTTGTTTCGAACGCCGCTGTTGCGACACACGCTGTTGCGAATTATTTTTCCACTGCCTCACAGGTTCGAAAGCTCATGGACTCGAATGAAGTAGTCGCGAAAGACGCTGTTTCGAAAAACATTTTCACTGCCTCATACGCTCGAATGCTTGTGATTTCGATTTATTTAGTCATAAAGTGTACAGAAAAGTATTTAAGCAGTAATTAAATAAAATCAACAAATTCGGTGTCAACATCATCATTTAATATAACGTATAGTAATTTAGTTAAATTGGATATTGATGAAGAGTTTTTGTTTTGGTAACTGAATTTACCAACAATAGAGGGGACCTGGCGCTCGGCGGCCGCTGCCGCGGCACGCTCGCTTCGCTCGCTCGCCTTCGCGCGTTAATGGTCACTGTTCTAACCTAACCTAACCCAAATGATTAAATACTTTTCTGTACACTTTATGACTAAATAAATCGAAATCACAAGCATTCGAGCGTATGAGGCAGTGAAAATGTTTTTCGAAACAGCGTCTTTCGCGACTACTTCATTCGAGTCCGTGAGCTTTCGAACCTGTGAGGCAGTGGAAAAATAATTCGCAACAGCGTGTGTCGCAACAGCGGCGTTCGAAACAACATAGGGACCCCGTAAAGTGAGATAGGTTTACATCCACACTATGGGCCTCTAAAAACTAAAATCTAAAAACTAACACACAGCGTCAGGCTCACGCGCACGCACACACACACACCCTCACATACACTACCAGATACACATACACACACACACCCGCACACACGCGCATTTTTATTTTTGTCCTTAAATATAATTTCTTTGTTCGCCCACTGCACGTACCAATTATTTTGTAACCGCCACTAAGACCCATTATAAAAGGATACTCTTTCCTAAGATACAGACAGGTTTTCCTGCCTAGTTTAGGAAAAGGGAGTCCTGTATGACCTCTGTAATTGTTGTACTGGTTTTTTCTTTAACATTTTAGTTTAAGACAACTCTGTATGCCATGTACAAACTACTTATAAATAAAAATTTATTATATTATTATAGTATTAAGTTATTGTGGGTAAATTGATGTTGTCATTTATATTATGCAGCGTTGAAGGTAGACCTGATTTCTGCCAGTCATTAAACTTGTGCCTGTACTATTATTTATTCCCGTAACCAGAGTGCTCCCCAACCCAAGAATTGTTCAGAATACATTTATCACACAAATGTACAGGGACTGACTTTATGCCTTAGGCATTTTCTAACAGTAACCCTTTAGCTGATGCAGAAACAAACAATGGTAGGTGCAATAACGAAAATTGTGGAATAAATATTTATTTAAATATAAGATATACATATACCTGAGCAGTGGTGGCCCAGTGGCAACAGCCCTGACTTACGAGTTGTAGGTCGTAGGTTCGAACTCAGTCAGGCGCTTTACTTTGTGTAAATAATTTCATCACCACAGCTCACTCAAAACGGTGAAGGAAAACATCGTGAGGAATCCGGCATGTCCTAGAACCAAAACTCCGAAGACAATGTCGTGACATCTACCAACCCGCACTGGGCTCGCATGGTGGATTATAGTCCGCTCCCTCTCGAAGAGAGGAGGCCTGTGTCCCCGCAGTGGGAACCTTATAAGCTGATTATGCACATACATACCTATTAAAAACTATAAATATCTTATAAATAACTAATTATATAAATGAATAGATATAAGAACAAATAAATACACTATACTAAAACAAATAAGACAAACAATCTCTTTGATATGATTTGGTATCTCTTTCTTATCACTGCGACACACGAGCAATCGCCGGCTATGTGAACAGTCAGCGATAAACTATTAATTATATGCATCACTTTTTGTTTTTTTTTTAAACGTTGGCTCACACTAGGAATTTCTCATGCATCGTGGGTGCGTTTGCAAACATTTTAAACTCACATACACAAACAGCCAGACCCGGAACAACTACTTGTAGGTCATACAAATATTTGTTCCGTGCGGGAATCGAACCCGCGACACGCAGCGCAGCAGTCAATCGCTTAAGCACTGCGCTAACCGTGCCGTCAAAGCACGGGACCGACTAATTTTTGATAGCTAGTCAGCAGTCAGCTAGTCGCTTCCTCGTTGGCGGTGGGACACGAGCCTTAGTTCGAGAGTCGTGACTGCGACGCGCGACGTAGTGTAGTGAATCGGTAAAGCCGCGTGTTTCGCCCGCGGCGCACTATGCGGATGATCGGCGACGCAAACCCACTGGGGCCGCTTAGACTGAAGCGTGTGTAATACGTCTCTTTGTCATGGTAAGCAGATATTTGAAAAGCCATGATGGGACCTATAATTTTATTAAACAGCGGAAGAAGGAGGATTTAGCAAGTGATAATGGAATGAAAACGATGTTAGCCAAGTAGCGTAAAGCCATGAATGAATATAATAGTATTTTTATCTCACAAGCGACGCGCGCTTGACTAGTGCTAACAAAGTGTACAAAGATGCTTTGAAAATGTGCGTGAAAACGAGTGACGTCAGCGCGTAACACACACACGTACACATAATTCCGACATTGCCATTGTCTCGGCCGGTACCTATACCTTAGCATATTATACATGTGAGTACCTGAGCAGCGGTGGCTTAGTGGTAACAGCCGCGACTTACGAGTTGCAGGTCGTAGGTTCGAACCCAGACAGGGCTTTACTTTGTGTAAATTATTTCATCACCACTACTCTGAAAATGGTGAAGGAAAACATCGTGAGGAAAGAACCAAAAAATTCGAAGACATGTGACATCTACCAACCCGCACTGGGCCCGCGGGGTGGATTATGGCCCACTCCCTCTCACAGAGAGCAGGCCTGTGTCCCAGCAGTGGGAACATTATAGGCTAATTATGATAGCTATAAAGTCACCGTGTACACAGGGCTGCATATCAAGCTATACATTTCCAGTTTAGGCTGATCTCGCATTGCATAGGATTTCCGTACAATGAGAGGTCAGCTTATACTGGAAATGTATAGCTTGATGTGTAGCCGTGTGTACCATATCAGCAGGTCACTGCACTGGTAAAGGTTAAACTTGACGTCAGAAACACGTAATAATAATACGAAAATTATATTTTTTTTAAACAGAATTTTAATTTAATTTGGGCTTGGGTTGTTATCGCTTTCATATAAATGTTGAGCTCATTTCAACATTAGAGTTCATTACCAACAGCATCTTTGCTTCGTTTGAAGTCTTAAAATGATTAAAAGAGATAAAATTCTCAGAATCGCACCTTTTTATTGAATTGCGAAATTCGCAGACCCATGTTTAAAATAATGATTATTTTGTGTGTGATGTTGATGTATCGCTAGTTCTGCTTTTTTTTAAATAAAAAAATCAACTGACTTCCAAAAAAAAAACACTACAAAGTGTAAAATTACTTTAATTTCGAGTCTGTGTCTTTGGATCTGTATTTTAGTTTATTGCCACCGACTTCCGAAATTTACGTTATCTTATTTTATTAATTTCATTTTGTAGTGTTTTATTGGAAGTCAGTTGTTTTTTGTAAAAAGGTTTTTATTTTTAAATTTTTATGTACCTTATAGTTTGTAATTTATCTAAGTTACAATAGCCTAATGTCAACTGCTCATCACCTTTTATAATATATTGCTTCCTGATGCAGGGGCGTTCCTTGTCGAGGAGTTCTCCTGGTAAGAACCAGGAGAACTAGAGCTGATGGAACCATATGCATTGTGATGAGTATAAATTGCTTAGCAACCATATTGAAGTACGTAATCGAATCGCAATCCGAGAAATACTTATTACTAAGTAGTTCCTTCATAATAAGTTCCACTTCACCAAACGGTGCTTTCCAAGAGCAAATGCACGAGTTACTATAAAAAATACTCAAATCGCTATAGGTGTGCCTATAAAATTTGAGGGTTTCCCACGATTTCCATGGGATCATCAGATTCTGACTCGGTGACAATGGGACCACCTCGAGAGCGTACCCTTTCAAACAAAAAATCGGTTGTCTGTAAAGTCCGTTTACTGACGATAGTTGACCGTGACAACGTCATAAGCCTTAAAGGGAACGCCTCAGAGCGAGGTAACGCCGCATGAGAGGTAACGCCGCATGAGTCATGTTTTTTCGTGCGTGCAGCCGGCTCCATCGAATTATAAGACGTTGTCACGTCAAAAATAATTCACGGTTCACAAATGATTGCGAAATCGGTGAACGTACATAACAAAAAAAATATAACAAACGGACGAACATAATAACCTCATCCTTTTTAGAAGTCGGTTAAAAATACTGCATGGTTGTCGTACCTAAAGGCGGCTTCCCACGGTGCGTGATATTGCGGACGGACGCAGACCAGCCCGCACGGCCGACGACCACGGATAGCCACGCACGGCACACCATGGTTCTTCCAACGGTTTGTGTCGGTCTTGAGATTGGAACCCATTTTCATTCCAAAATGCAAAGTGAAAGAGAACTCGTAAAGAGAGCTCGTAAAGAGAGCTCGTACCGCACCTTTGAACTTACCGACTCGCCGCGGATCGGACGCACCGCGACGGACGTGTCTGCGCTACCACGGACGATACTCATACTCCTCCCATGGTGCGTCGGTGCGGGCTGGTCCGCGGCCACCGCAATATCACTCACCGTGGGAAGCCAGCTTAATAGCATGGTGTCCCCTTTACGTATACAAAAGAGATTATTCACCATTTCGTTCAACAAAATAAAACAAATATAGGCAGAGAATTAACATTATACAATATAAATAAAAATCCCCAAAACATGATTACAAACGCATACATACGGTTTTTACATAAATGATATTTATTCGCATATTGTATACGTACAAAGGCGTACAACGAAATCAAATGCTCATTTGGAGTCGGCCGAAAACAATTCACGAAGGCTTTGACGAGACATTAGCAAACACGAGTTGTGGGAATACAATCATTATAGACACCTTTGTGCATAGGATTGGATGTACGAGTAAGAAGCGAGATTGTAGCATGGAGAAGGCACTGTACTTATTTTGCACTGTTATGGATGCCGTTCTCACTGCTGGGACACAGGCCTCCTCTCTGCGAGAGGGAGTGGGCCGTAATCCACCACGCGGGCCCCGTCACATGTCTTCAAATTTTTGTGATAGTTTGATAATTTCATCCTTAGGGAAGTTCCAATTTACTGGGAGTTGTTGTCAAAAGAAGACCCCAAATAAATTGGAATAAGCGCAGGAGAATGATCATAATGATGATGGTGACCACAATCTGTTATGGTCGTAGTATCAATTCCATTTATGTACCTACTGCTCATTGCGAAAGACCACTGAATCCTAATCAAGCAGCTCCGAATGAAAAACGAGCTCTCCCAAACATCTATAACTCTAAACCGCCTAAAATACACTGGCGGCCATTCCAAATATTCAATACACATTCCAGTGTCGAAGATTCATAATTTGTAGTAGTCCAGCAACGCCCACAAATCACCCGGTGTTGCCAGCTTTGAGCTTCGCGAAATATGCCAATATATCCGTCCGAACGATGAATAACAGCCGTGTTGCCACACTCAAAAAATAATATTTGGCTTCTTACACGACTGCCGAAAAAAAAGTGTATTGTTTAGTGTTCATGTAGTGAGTTTATTTGTGCCACCATAACTTTTAAATGCCTGAACAAATTTAGATTTATCGGGTATTGTTAGAATCATCATCCCAAGCGATATAGGCTATTTAAATTATTTATTAAAAAAAATCAATATGGCGGCAGTATGGCTCCATTTTCGGGCGAGCCAAAAAAATAATATCTTTAATTATTACAATAGGGTATCAAATTGAAGATCTTGATGAGTACAAGCCAAAACTATATAAAATATTTTTGAAAAATATCTATATGGCGGCAGTATGGCTCCATTTTCAAATGTGTAAAAAAATCTTCAAATATTACAATATGGATATCAAATTGAAGGCCTGGGTGAGCACATGACAAAACTATAAAATTTATTGGCATACATTTTACATGGGGTCCCTATGTTGTTTCGAACGTTGTTGCGACACACGCTGTTGCGAATTATTTTTCCACTGCCTCACAGGTTCGAAAGCTCATGGACTCGAATGAAGTAGTCGCGAAAGACGCTGTTTCGAAAAACATTTTCACTGCCTCATACGCTCGAATGCTTGTGATTTCGATTAATTAGTCATAAAGTGTACAGAAAAGTATTTAATCATTTGGGTTAGGTTAGAACAGTGACCATTAACGCGCGAAGGCGAGCGAGCGAAGCGAGCGTGCCGCGGCAGCGGCCACCGAGCGCCAGGTCCCCTCTATTGTTGGTAAATTCAGTTACCAAAACAAAAACTCTTCATCAATATCCAATTTAACTAAATTACTATACGTTATATTAAATGATGATGTTGACACCGAATTTGTTGATTTTATTTAATTACTGCTTAAATACTTTTCTGTACACTTTATGACTAAATAAATCGAAATCACAAGCATTCGAGCGTATGAGGCAGTGAAAATGTTTTTCGAAACAGCGTCTTTCGCGACTACTTCATTCGAGTCCATGAGCTTTCGAACCTGTGAGGCAGTGGAAAAATAATTCGCAACAGCGTGTGTCGCAACAGCGGCGTTCGAAACAACATAGGGGACCCATTTTACATTGGACCGTTGATGGCGTGGGGAAGAAAAGTTTGTTTTGCATGAACACACGGCTATACATCAAGCTATACATTTCCAGTGTCAGCTGATTGTACTCTCATTGTACGGAAATCTTATACAATGCGAGATCAGCTTATACTGGAAATGTATAGCTTGATGCTGAAGCCGTGTGGACGCTTTTCATGCAGAACAAACTTTTCTTCCCCACGCCATCCACGGTCCGATTAACTCGAAATTCAGTAATTATACTTTAGGAAAAAGCGTCAGGGTAGCCCGCGAAATTCAAATTTTCTTACGTTTTTACCAATTTGCAGGTTGTGTGTGGATCTAAATATAGAAAAGAAAGTAAGAAAATGCGTCTATTTGCGGTAAACATAACGCAAATAAATAAAAACACAAACACGAAAGAACAAGTATGACGGCGCGTCGATGTTTAAATCAAAATATCAACGTCAAGAGTGGCTTTACTATCACTGTCAAAGCCTCTCTAGCGGAGCGTCGTGTCGATGGTAGCGGGGCGGCCATCTTGAAGACACACTTTTTGACGGAACGGCGCCAGCGCACCACGTCTGCGACGAATCGTTTTCCATCGCCTCAATCTAAGTGATTTATAGTAAGATCTTGAAGATTTAAAGACTACAGACTATTGTTTTAATATTAGAAGATTAATTTTAGTGATATTGCAATTATAGAAGGAAAGCATTCTTATATTAGTTGATTTTCATGTAAAGTGTTCGATTTTCGATTCACTGCCTTATACCCACGCCCTGCGAGATGAGTTCTGATGATAGCCCTCCTGCCCCTTCATCAGAAGTGGGATCGAACGGACTGCAAAGTGAAGCAAAGCCATCGGATAAAACAACCGCTGAGGAACTTTTGTGTAACATGGAAGCGTTACTTACCCGAGTTTTAGCTGCGCAACAGACACCAACAGTGTGTACTAATCAAGCGCCATTTTTAAAGTTTGACCCGGATGATTCAGACTCAGATATCGATGGTTGGTGTAAACTAACAGAAGCAATCGTGCAACATAAACGCCTGGAAGGAATTAACTTACACGTGGTTCTGACGGGTGCGCTGAAAGGCCGTGCAGCTGCATGCCTTACTAAGCTAAATCTAAATGAAATTACATGGAGTTCAGTTAAAGAGATTTTAATAGCAAGGTTTGCTAAACCAAGACTTGTTCAAGACTTCTTCGACGACGTCTTGCGATTCCAAATAGGCGTTAAAGAGACGACATCTGAATCTGATCTTCGGTTAAGGAACCTCATCGAAAGAATTTCTAAATCCACGATGCCTGAAGAAGTCATAACTGGCTAAATATTATAATATATATATATATATATATATTAATATATATATTATAATTATCGGTGCTGTGTCAGAAGGATAGTTTAAAACGTCGTGAATTAAATGCACAAACAGTTACGAGTCGAGCTCAATTATTCCGAATCCTTGGCGGAATATCACTTAAGCGACGTTTGGATGCTGAAGCCCAAGAACCGGAAGCCAAGCGAGCTCGTATGACGGAGAGATTCAGTGGCAGGTGCTACTTCTGTGGATTGGCTGGTCATCGTATAACCGAGTGTAGGAAGCGACGACGTGAAGATGTTGGATCGAAGTCGCAAGATACTTCAAGTTCATCACATACCATGGAGAAGAAAGCTGCTCTGACCGGCTACACGTGTGGCCAGCCTGGCCACGTGGCGACTG
The DNA here is from genome assembly GCA_963921375.1 of Tiliacea citrago. Lineage (NCBI taxonomy): Eukaryota > Metazoa > Arthropoda > Insecta > Lepidoptera > Noctuidae > Tiliacea > Tiliacea citrago. The sequence continues at coordinate 2,520,802 of OY992799.1, forward strand.
TATGTCCGGACAGAAAGAATGGTGGTGGAGCTGCGGTCAAGGAAGTACATCAATGTGAGCACCGCCCGTCCAGGGGAACTTTGAGGACATCTTCCGGTGAGCCAGTCTCTTTTTTATTTGATAGCGGGTATTGTGCGTAAGAGTCTCGTTTATCTTAATGGCATAGGTGGTGATGATGTACAATGTACAACCCAAATTCAAAGCGAAGTGACAATTGACGAACTCACAGTAAATTTACTTTTTCATGTGGTCCCAGATAGTCATATTTCTGATCCTATCATAATCGGTAGAGACATTTTTGAGCAAGGGCTAAGCGTCAATATTGACAATGACAATCTTATATTTTATTCCAAGGAACAAACTCATTTTTGTGACTCAAACTCAAACAGACTTGACTTTACAAAAACTGACACGGATTTACAAGGACAGGATAGGGAATCATTAATATCATTATCAAGCAAATATTCCGACTGTTTCACCGAAGGCATTCCTTCCCGCCGAGTTAAAACAGGAGAATGTGTAATTAATTTGTTAGATCCACATAAAACGGTGCAACGGTGTCCATATAGGCTAGCGCCAGTAGAAAAACAGATAGTCAGAGAAAAGGTTCAACAATTGCTAGATGCTGGGGTGATTCAGGAAAGCTCGACTAATTATCGACTAATAGTATTGGGCTGGCAAAGAGGGAGGCCCCTTTGCCAGCCCAATACTATTAGTCGATAAAAGGGATAACTCATACAGAATGTGCGTGGATTACCGGGAATTAAATTCTAATACGCAGCCTGAGCACTATCCTCTGCCACGTATTGAAGATCAAATGGATCAGCTTGCCGGGGCTAATCATTTCTCATCATTAGATATGGCATCAGGGTTCCATCAAATATTGATGCACCCTGATTCTGTGGGGAAAACAGCATTCGTCACACCCGAGGGGCAATATGAGTACCTTGCTATGCCTTTCGGGCTGCGAAATGCTCCATCAGTCTATCAGAGGTGTATCACTAAGGCTCTGAATCATCTAACAGATAAGCCACTGATATATTTGGATGACGTTCTGTTCCACTCTGTTGACGTAAGTGAAGGTTTGCAGCGCTTAGACAAGGTTTTAGGGGCTTTAGAAGAAGCTGGGTTTTCATTTAATCTCCAAAAACGTAAGTTTATGAAGCGTAAAATAGAGTATCTGGGATATTCGCTTCAATCTGGTGAAGTAAGGCCTAACTCTCGGAAAATACAAGCGTTGGTAGATTCTCCTCAACCAAAAACAGCCACTCAGGTCCGGCAATTTCTTGGACTTGCCTCCTACTTTCGTAAATTCATTCCCAATTTTACACGCATCGTGGGACCGTTGTATCCTCTTACGAAATTAAAAGGTCCTGGACTCAGAGGCACGAGGAAATACGTAACGCTGTAATACGTATACTAACATATGAACCGGTACTAACTATCTTTGACCCGGAACTACCAGTAGAGTTGCTTGCCGATGCAAGCTCAGAAGGGTATGGTGCGATTCTCATACAGAAAAAGAATAATCTACTACATGTCGTGGAGTATTTTAGCCGACGCACGTCGGAAGTAGAATCGCGCTACCACTCGTACGAATTAGGGACGTTAGCAGTTGTACGAGCGGTAGAAAACTTCCGGCATTACCTTTACGGTCGACGTTTTGTAGTTTTTACGGATTGCAATTCCCTAAAGGCCTCAAAATAAAAAAAAGACCTCAGTCCTCGCGTGCATCGGTGGTGGGCTTTCCTACAAGCCTACGATTTTGACTTTGTTTATCGTGAAGGACGAGGAATGGAACACGCGGACTACTTCTCGCGCTATTCTGTACCTAATATCGATGCTGCCAGCACATCTTCCGAGAGATCACAGGCAAAGCAGGTTCAGTATATCGAGCTTCATCAAAATTGGCTTTCCGTCGAACGAAACATAATGATAGTGGCTTTCCGGACTCGATAGCTGACACATATGATGTTAGGGAAGGTATTCTTTACAGAAAAATCCACCGATATAAAACCGTTTCTTGGATGCCAGTAGTTCCACGGTCTTTAATTTGGACGCTAATTAATTACACTCATAATGAGATACAGCATTTAGGCAAGGATAAAACATTAGATAAACTTTATGAGCAGTACTGTTTTCCCGAGATGTCGAAATGCGTGCGTAAGTTTATCGACTCGTGTATTATCTGCAAAGCATCGAAGGGCCCATCGGAAGCTCAGCCCGTTTAGCTCCACCCAATCCGAAAAGTCTCTGTACCATGGCACACCATACACATCGATTTTACAGGGAAGCTTAGCGGGAAGAGTGATCGAAAAGAATATTGCTCCGTAATAATCGATGCATTTACCAAATATGTTTTGCTTGAACACACTTCTTCTCTCGACGCCAAGAGTGCGATACGTGCACTACAAAAAGCAGTTTGCCTGTTTGGAGCGCCTAAACGAATCATTGCTGATTAAGGTCGTTGTTATATTAGCTCTGATTTCAAGAACTTTTGCGCTGAGCATAAGATACAACTTCATTTTATTGCGACGGGCTCTAGCAGGGCAAACGGTCAAGTTGAGAGGGTTATGCGTACTCTAAAAAGCTTGTTAACCATTGTTGAAAACGATCCCAATAAAACATGGCGCGATGAACTAGAAAACATTCAACTCGCACTCAACAGCACCAAATCTGCCGTTACAAAATACTCACCCACAGAACTTATGTTAGGGATTCGTGCACAATCGTTAGGTATGGCTAAGGTAAACTCGGAGGTCCATGGTCAACAAGATCGTTTAGACCTCGATACTATACGGGAAGATGCGTCAGCTAATATTGAAAAAGCGGCTAGATCTGACGTGGTTCGATTTAATCGGGGCCGCGCAAAAATAAAACCATTTGCAAAAGGTGAATTTGTGCTCCTTATAAATAGTGAACGGAGTCAAACCAAATTTGATAGGAAGTTTAGGGGTCCATTTGTCAAAACTACGGTACTAGATAATGATCGGTATGAATTAAAAAGTTTAAGTGGTAGTTCTCATCGAATGTGTAAGTATGCCCACGAGAATTTGCGCTCAATACTCCAAGGACATGACGGATTGCTTGAAATCATGACTCACCTTTTGAATTATTAATTTATTAATGTTAGGTATGTACTATTGAATGAATATGAATAATTGAGTTTAGAATAATTGTAATAATATTAATTGCATGATAATAATTACATAAATAGACGTAAGTAAATAATTTGCACGCTTGCTTGCAGGCAGAATACAAAGACTTTTAGGACATAAGATCTATCCTTGAATTTGTATGTATTTTCTAGCAAATAAACATTTTTGATTTGATTTGATTTGATTTGAATTATGACGAGGCCGAGACGGCGGTAGAAGATGTAACTTTAACTGATCGAGATGACGCATTGCTTTCAAACGACTGTGATACTTTGTCCGTATGCTATATAGAAGGAAAGTATTATTATATCAGTTGATTTTCATGTGAAGTGTTCGATTTTATTCACTGCCTTATACCCACCCCTGCGAGATGAGTTCTGATGATGGCCCTCCTGCGCCTTCAAGTATGATTCGTGGCCGTAACTAATATTGCTTTACAGAATTATAATCATTAGAATCAGCAATAACTCTCTTCGTTCTACGAAGAGAGTTATTGCTGATTCTATACCGAACCCTTCAGGTACGGCCCGGACGATACACCTCGACCAGGAGAGACAACCTTCATTACTTGTGGCCCGGACGACACACATTGACCAGTATAGACTACCTTACATCTGGACTGGACTAGTGAATCTTTCCTCGTTCAGCGAATCCGGATGTCACTATCCACCAGGATCCACAGCTTACGCAAACACATACATGACATAAAAACGTAATCATGGCATACCTATAACTGCAGGTTATCTTGTTCAGCATAAATTTCTATTTCATTTTGTATATCCCATGTCTATGGATCAGAGTGTACACTGAGAGTGTCTGAACCGGCTGTATTTGTCCGAGAGTCGGCGGAAATAGTATCTGAGCATACGGAAAAAGTATCACAGTCGTTTGAAAGCAATGCGTCATCTCGATCAGTTAAAGTTACATCTTCTACCGCCGCCGTCTCGGCCTCGTCGTAATTCAAAAGGTGAGTCATGATTTCAAGCAATCCGTCATGTCCTTGGAGTATTGAGCGCAAATTCTCGTGGGCATACTTACACATTCGATGAGAACTACCACTTAAACTGTTTAATTCATACCGATCATTATCTAGTACCGTAGTTATGACAAATGGACCCCTAAACTTCCTATCAAATTTGGTTTGACTCCGTTCACTATTTATAAGGAGCACAAATTCACCTTTTGCAAATGGTTTTATTTTTGCGCGGCCCCGATTAAATCGAACCACGTCAGATCTAGCCGCTTTTTCAATATTAGCTGACGCATCTTCCCGTATAGTTTCGAGGTCTAAACGATCTTGTTGACCATGGACCTCCGAGTTTACGTTAGCCATACCTAACGATTGTGCACGAATCCCTAACATAAGTTCTGTGGGTGAGTATTTTGTAACGGCAGATTTGGTGCTGTTGAGTGCGAGTCCAATAGGAATCTATGAACTTAGAGAGTTGTATTCCATTAGGGGGACCTCTTAGATTAAAACGTGTCCACAGAACGGTCCCCGACAGCAATGACACTTTTATTTATTAGTTTAGTCAGTGAGTACCTAAATGAGTGACCTTTCGCTTTGTACCTATATCAGATTAACTAATTCAACTTATTTTTTACTTTTTAAATCTTTTTTAGCAGGGCAGCCGTATTTTTTAAATTATTTATTAATAGTGGCTTTTGAAATTTTTATGGCACTCGGCTGTATTTATTTTATTTGTGTTACGGTTGAGATTATTGGAAACTTTTTATATCAAATATAGTATTTTCGAAGCCTGTCAAAATATAGCAGATAGCGAAAAAAAAATAGTATGTTTCAAAAATATATTATTTTTAAAAGCATATTTTTTGCTACTTTATTAGCAGTTTTTTTTGTATTTTAAATTTCTCATCACTATTATAACACTTTTTAAATTATGGTTACAAAATATCATTAATTCAGATTTTATGAGATTAATAACAAAATGGCGAGATGATTTGTATTCATCATCTATCTATATAAATAAAAAGAAAAGTCCTGACTGACTGACTCATCAACGCCCAGCCCAAACCCTTGGACCTAGAAAGCTTAAATTTTGTGCAGAGGTTGTCTTTATAATGTAGACAAGGAATAAGAAAGGATTTTTGAGAATTCCACCCCTAAAGGGGTACAATAGGGGATGGAAGTTTTGTATGAAAGTCCGTCAGTTTTTAAGTTAGGATCTTCAAATTTTGTGTTTAGGCTAACGATTAAAATTGAGTTTATACGTGTCTCTGCGTTTTTGATAATTCCACCCACGAAGGGTTGAAAAGGGGGATGAAGTTGTGTATGGAAAGTCCTTCATTTTAGAAAGTAAAAATCACTAAATTTGTTATCTAGGCTTATGGTCGGAAGCTAACGCAATGATGTTGTTAGAATTTCAACCCTTAAGGGGTGAAAAGTGGGATGAAATATTATTTTTAATTAAAGTTCTTTATATTTTAAGTTAAAATCACTAATATTTCAGCTTATGGTTGGCTTTTACAACGTAAATCGTTGTTTTTTTTTTTCAACCGACAAGGGGGTGAAAAGGGGTATAAAGTTTTGTATTGAAGTTTCTTATTAGCAAAATTTCAAAGTTTCAAGTTGATAAACTTGAAACTTGGTACGAATACTCACCTAAGTAAATCATAAAATTTTCCCTTTTTAGCTTTTTCAAAGTTCCCCCCGAAGGGGAATTGGGGGATGTCAAACTTTGTTTAGAAGAATTTTAACGCGCGGTCCGATTAATTTGAAACTCAGTATTTATACCTAAAACCACAAATAAAGAATAAAATGGATCAGCTTTTTTTTAAATCTTTCCCTAACGGGATGAAAAGGGGTAGTCAATTTGACAAGGAAGGATTTTAATGAGTGGCTTGATTAACTCTAAATTATGACGTAGGCATCTGCTAAGAAGGGGTTTTTGGGAATTTGACCTTTAAAGGGGTGAAAAGGGATTTCGTTTGTATGAAAATCTTATTCCTTGAGTTAATAAATCTGAAACTTGGCACGAATACTAACCTAAGTAAATTATAAAGTAAGTATTTTTTTGTTTTTTTAAAGGGGGATTGGGGGATGTTAAGGTTTTATGGAAGAATTTTAACGCACGGTCCGATTTACTCGAAACTCGGTATTTTATATATATAATATAACTAATGCTCACAGATTATAAAGCCTTACAAGTTTTTGGGTTTATTCAAATGTAACCCTTACGGGGCAAAAGGGGGTTTATAAGTTTTAGGGAAGGATTTTACCGTGCGTCTTGATAAACTCCAAAGTAATTGAATAACACATGATTGAATATTTTTCAAAAATAATCTCCTGTTGGGGTGAAAAGGGGGACACAGGTTATATCAAAATTATGTTTCCTTTGATCAATAAACTTGAAACTTGACCTGTATATTTTCTTAATAAATAAAACGACCACAAACATACATTTTCGAAAACAACCATTTAAGGGGGGTGTTGAATTTTGTGGGGGAAAATAATTGTATGGAAAGATATATCGCGTGGTTCGATTAACTTGAAACTCGGTATTTATATTTAAGATCGGAAATAAAGGAAAAGGTATTCACCTTTTCCTTGGAGGAGGTTCTTCCGGTGACAGCGTCGGAGCTCTACGCGGGGACTCTGCGCCTCCGCGCGAAGAACACGGCCCCAGGGCCGGACGGCGTTCCCCCACGGGTGATGCCTATAGCCGCCTCTCAGATGGAGGAGAGGCTTCGGGACCTCTTTAGCGCGTGTTTCACGACTGGGAGGTTCCCGAAACCCTGGAAGGAGGGGCGGCTATGCCTCCTCCGAAAGGAGGACCGCCCGGCGGACTCCCCCTCGGCTTACCGGCCCATTGTTTTGCTCGATGAGGCCGGTAAGATGTTCGAGGGGATAATCGCCGATCGGCTAAATAACCTGCTGGGGTCGGTAGGGCCGGACCTGTCGGACGCCCAATTCGGTTTCCGACGGGGTCGGTCGACGGTGGACGCGCTGGCCCTACTCAAGGGCCAAGTGAAGAAGGCCGTGGAGGCGGGGGAAAAAAAAAAAGGTACCTACACAAAGGATTATGGCTCAGCGCGGATTGTTTGTTAAAATTCAATGGCAAACTTTTTTTTGCCCCACAGTAGGACTTCCTCCTGTATTGTGGGTGCGTTTACAAACATGTAATTCACATAAACACAAACAGCCAGACCCGGAACGACTACTTGTAGGTCATGCAAATATTTGTTCCGTGCGGGAATCGAACCCGCGACACGCAGCGCAGCAGTCAATCGCTTAACCACTGCGCCAACCGTGCCGTCAACTATTTTTTGAGCATTTAAACATCTTTCAGTAAACTCATTAATCAGTTTATTTTAGTAATAAAAACCATAAAATATTCTAAATGTTTAGGTAAATCGAAAAACAAGCCCGATCCGATAGCGAACCATTCTCATTCGTAAGCCGGAAAAACAGTCCTTGCGTGGAAAATGTTCTGTGCAAACACAGAAAATTTCCACATGTGTAAACACAGAAAATTTCCACATTGAACAATAGTAAAACTAATCATTAGGCTGTAGGAAACTATAAATCTTCAATCCCTTTTCCTATAAAGTCGTTTGAAAGGGCAGCATTTTCCTGAATAGATTCTGACCTGTAGTAATAATATGCAGTGGTTCTTTAAAGCGCAAACATATTATTTTCCAATCTTACAAACCAAAACCCGATCTCCTAGCAAACTCCTGCCGCCACAACTGGGTACAGTCAACACGCACATCAGTGGTAAATATTTGACATTGACAGCGCCTTAATGCTGTAGCAGTAAGGGTGATTTTCCTAGTTCAAGTGTAACTACTGATGTACCTACCCTAAAAGTGCTCTCGCTTCGTTTGACCCCACGACCCTCGGTAACTGGCAGTAGCAAAGAGTAATATTTTTAATGGCCGAGGCGTAGTCATTAATTAGGAAGATGGGAAGCGAGCCAATTAATCAATCGGTGGGTTGCGTGGCGCCAGACCGGTGGGTACACCAGTCCCCAGCTGCTGTATTAAATGTACTAGTTTTGCTATATATTTTTTGCAATTATAGGGTAATAAAAAAGCTGAAATATTTTTAACTATTTAGTTGTTGCCAGTGACTTTATCTGCGAGAAAATTGAACCTAACGTTTGATCCGGCCACGTTTTTTTCCACCAAAAAAAAACAACCAATTGTCCAGACCTCTTTTCGTGAACCACGCTTACTCATTGCGTGTTCGCGGGCTCCTAAGGCGATTCGCACACCGCATAACGCAGCGTAGCGCGAGAGAGCGTGTTCTTACGTTGCTTGAAAACACACGTAGTGCAACACACAGAAAACGCATTCACGCGCAGTGTTGCAGATCACGCGCCTACAAGCAGAGAATCACGCGCCCTCGCGCGTGGGCAAGACGCAAAGTATGCAACACCGAGTTCTGCAGTATGGTGCCTGATTTTGACAAAAATAGACGTGAATTAATATTTTGAAATTGATCTCGCTGTGAAATGAGGCTTATGGGCCACCGTATAATAATCTGCAGCTCCGCGCGTATGTGCTAAGAAATCTGCATGATGATGCAAATCTGCGCTCCCGCTACCACGTGCGTGACTGCGTCGCCACGCACCCTGCAGCGTAATGCGGGCCTGTGTGTGAATCACCTAAATCTTGTGGCTCTAACGACGACGCGACGCCTCCTTTTAGACAATTTTATCCAGAAATTAAAAGATTACTAAAAAGTTTATCATCAATTTAACTGGTACTGTAAGTTGCACGTTAGTGGAAGCATAAGCTGGCCTCTTATTCTTTTGAAGCTCCGTACACCAGGCTTTTTTTTTGTTTTCGGGATGGAAAATACTCATGGATGGGTGAGGGGTCCCCATGGGTGAGGGGTCCCCTTCCCACACTTGCACCGGGGATCTTCGGATCTAGTAAGACTTCCGCGATTCCGTATACCAGGCTAGCTCAAGGTCAAAGAGTAGCCTTGAAGGCTTTTACTAAAGCTTGCCTCTACGCGTGTACGTACATGACACTTCAAGTATTCGAAGGTAAATATATTTCAGGACGGAACTTCAATTACTTTTTCAGGAGCGAAATAGGACTAGGGTTGACGATAATGTTGAATAAATAGGTAAATACTTCTTTTAGCAGCTTCTTTAGAGGTTTGAATATGTTTATATTTGATTTATTTGCTTTGAGCAAACATTCTAATTTTGGATTGGTGTGTTGTTACGCCACCCCATTCAGGAAGAGAGAGAAAAACATTAAATACAAAAATGTTTTAACATTTTCGACTCTACCCATTTTTCATAGAGCTCATACGCTATGCAGCCATGCATATAGTAAGTTATAATGATAAAAAAAATATGATAAATATAAATAAAAATGCTTGTATTTGAAACACATTTAACACCGTTCACACCGTTTCACTCACATTTAATGACCGTAAAGGTTACGGATTACCCGCGTAGTGCGCCAGTAATATCCGCGTATATTTGCTCCGTACAAATAATTAAAAACCCCGTAAAATAGTGAGTGCTGTGTACTGATTCTTATAAAGTTTAATAGCATAAAGTCTAATACATGTGGAACGTTACATATTATCTGATAAAATACTCTAAACAATTAAGTAGTGAAATAAACAACAAGCCAGTGATTTTATTATACCGCCATTAACTGAGGACCGACTTATTGAGCGAAACGCGTAAGTGACCCGATACGAGTACCGCCGGCGCTTACGTCGTTCTTCTCGCCGACTTACGCATCGACAGTTTGTCACCGGGCGTGGGCCTTTATAAGCGTGCGATTTATTAGTGTTAACTGGATCATTAATAATTTAAATTTGAGTGAATCTTAAACACAGTAGCACCATTATGAATTGTGACTGTTGTTCGGATGACATAGCTGAAGGAAGTTCTGTGGTTAAATGCTCATCGTGTCAAAAATCCTACCACCATTCTTGTCTCACGCAGCTGGGTTGTGACTTCCAACTAACCGAACTGCATAATTGGTTGTGTCCAACCTGTAAGCCGAAGAAGCGAAACGCAGATAATACTCCAGTGCGCAATACTCAGGCGAGTGATCCAAATGTAACACATAGAAAAAAAGAATCTTCGGTAACTACTCTCAACGATGAAGCTCCTGTTACGTCTGGCGAAGTTTCTCGCATTATGAAAAAACAGATAGATGATCTTATGCGGCACCTCAACCAAACTTTGGCGAACTATGTTAACATACAGATGAAGGCGATTACGGACAAATTAGAAGGGCTTAATACATCAATGGAGTTTATGAACTCAAAGTTTGAGGAAATGAAGACTGAGTTTTCCTTAAACACCAAGGTCGTTATTGATCTTAAAAAGGAAAACGAGCAGCTCAAAACTACTGTCAAAGACCTAGGTGTGAGGCTAACTCAAATGGAACAACAAGCACGTTCTACGAATGTGGAAATTCAATGTCTGCCCGAGCACAACAATGAAAATCTTATGTCAACTGTCATGAATATTAGTAAGGTGATATCTGGGGACTTGACTGAAAATAACATACATCATGTTACAAGAATTGCAAAGAAAACCCCAACCAGTAACCGCCCGAAGTCTATTGTCATTCAATTCAGCAGTGCACGGGTTCGTGACCACTTTTTGGCTGCTTCTATAAATTTTAATAAAAATAAAACTTCTGAAGAGAAGCTCAATACCACTCTTCTTGGGATTGGCGGTAAAAAGGAAAATGTCTATATAGTAGAACATTTATCACCAGCTAACAAGGCGTTGCATGCTGTGACCAGGATTAAAGCTAAGAGTTTGGGTTACAAGTATGTGTGGGTCCGTGGCGGTAAGATTTTTGTTAGAAAACATGAGGCAGACTATGAATATATCAGAGACACCGACTCGTTGGACAAATTACAGTAATGATAAAAAAGATGTATAAAATAAGGTATCAGATTGATAACGATTCAAATTCGATCAGATAAAAATTTACTACCAAAATGTAAGGGGTATTAGGACAAAGCTAAGTGACATTTACCAAAAAGTTGCATGCTGTTCATACGATGTCATAATGTTTACTGAAACTTGGCTACTTGATGGGATCTTTGACTCAGAGATCATGGATGGACGTTACGCTATCTATAGGCGAGATAGATCCAAAAATGTTTTGAATAATAAAACCGACGGTGGCGGAGTTCTTATCGCTGTATCTACTAAATGTATATCGCGGAGACTGAAAAAAATTGAAAGTTCTTGCGATGATCTCTGGGTCAAGATGTCACTTAAAGGGGGTAAGAAAGCTAGGGTCATTTATCTGTGTACTGTATACTTGCCGTAGCCGATACAGCCCAGAGTGCTGGAGCATTTTGTTGATAATACAAACAATGTCTTGGAACATGCCAATGCATGCATGATCATTGGTGACTTTAATATGAAAACTATTAACTGGCTTGGGACAGGTGGTGATGTGATAAGAGCTCCTCAAAATATTTGTACAGGCATAGAACAGACTCTTTGGGACTTTGTCTTACTCGAACAACTTAAGACAATGTAATTATTTATTTAATCAAAATAACAGAATTCTTGATTTAGTCTTGACCAAGTTAGATCTTGTTGTGGTAAGTGCACCGGTGGATTTACTTTCTAAAATAGATTAATGCACCATCCACCGGTACTGTGTGAGCTCTCGTTTACCAATTTTAAAAAGCCACAGAATTGTAAAAATAGAACTCAGTTGAATTATTTCAAGGCATATTACATGGCAATTAATGCAGCACTGGAGCAGGTCAATTGGTCGTCAGAGCTAAATATAGCATGACTGTAGATCAGATGGTCGAGACATTTTATAATATATTATATGGGTTAATTAAGCGCCACGTTCCACAGGTACCAATAAAAGATACTAAATATCCGTACTGGTTCTCTAGACAGCTCATTAAAAGACTAAATGAAAAGAACCGCCTACGACTTAGAGTTAAAAAGTACAATAATCCTTTGGACATTATTGCTTTGGATTTACTTAAACGCAGAGACTTCTCTTCAGCGAAACTTTATTTCGAGGCACAGGTTTTGACTGTTAGACAGCTCTTTGTTCTCCGTGCCGTTCTGCGTCGACACACCATGCTGCCTAAAACGCCAAGTGTTCTATTGAGACGCAAAGGATTCCCTGTCTGTGATACCGTCAAGTGTCGTACCGCATTCGCTAGTCGCCAGTTTCTTGCTACAAGCTCTCGACTTTATAACAAAATAAATAAAATTCTAGAAATTTATACTCGTACAAAATATGAGGTTAAGAATATTCTTACCGAGTGGTTGCAAAAGTTATCATACGATGAAACTGAAAATCTTATCAAAATTAATTTATAATTAGTTAAATACTGTATGCACATAATATTCTGTTGTTTGTTGTTTTTTTTATTTCTTATTGTTTTGTTTTATTTTTTCTCTTTTCCTGTTTATTATTATGATAATAGAAGTACTATCCATATTTAATTTTTCACAAGAAGTACTTGCACGTGTATTGTATAAATAGTTGTATATCACTGCTATTTCGGGGAACATTGGCTTCTAAGATACAGGCTTATTGCCTAGTTTAGGAGTCAGAAGTTCGACATTGAACTTTTATCACTGTTGTACAACTTACTCTTAAGACAATACCTTGTACTACCTTCTGTTTCTGTTTCGTACAAAATAAATGATTTTTTATTTTTATTTATTTATTATTATTACTTAGGAAAAGATGTGACCGTATGGCTTTTTTTTTTTTTTTTTTTTTTGGGTAGGAAATTATCAAATAACTTCTCCCGCTCTGGGCGGAGCGGGAGGGCGTGTCAGACTTTTACTGACTAAAACCCACCCGTGTTCCTTCCGTTGCCTGTGTGCCAGGGCCACGATATCCCTTTCGGACAAACTCGCAACCCCGGCAGGCATTGGTCCTATCGGACCCCGTCAATTGGTGCTGACATCTCTTTGAGGCGCGCGTGGAACACAACGCGCCGTCGACCCGGGCCTGGTCCTTATCGGACGGCGAGCTACCCATCGCTCACCGTCCGCAGGCCCGCGCCTACGGTGGCCGGAAATCGGCTTGCGACTCCCGACGCCCGGGGCGTCTCCTGCGGCGACTAAGGGCGCGAGGGCGCGAACCTTGTCTCACCCTCACGCGTTCCGCCTCCTCCTTCGCTAGCATAACTGCTTCGCAGAAGGAGGTGACGGCCTCCCATGCACTCTCGCTCCGAACCATGGCCTGAACCAGGGCCGGACGCGAGAGATCGCCGCCGCCGATCGCCTCCGTGGTGACCGTATGGCTAAGTCTTATTATAATGCTCACATTGCTGATATAGAGGCTAAAATTACTTCAAACCCAAAATATTTCTGGAGTTACTTGAAAATCAAGAGAGGTGGCACCAGTAACTACCCTAGTTCCATGACAGACGGTATAAACACCTCTGAAAATATCAATGAAATATGTAATTATTTCGCATTAAATTTCTCCAAGGTTTATAGTACTCGTAGTGATGGGAATGGTGTGCATGTAGGCGCGGATTACATTGATAGCTGCATAAGCAATAGCACGTTAGGCCATATAACAATATCACAAGATCAGATACGCAAAGAATTAAAACGATTAGACGTTCACAAAGGCCCTGATAATATACCTGCTTTACTTTAAAATAGGCTGGCGAGTGTTCTTTCACTGCCATTAAGTATTATATTTAATAATTCTGTGCTTCGGGGTACTTTTCCGACTATTTGGAAGGACACCAAAATTGTGCCTATTTTCAAAAACGGGGATCGGTCCGATGTGAGCAATTACAGACCCATCGCTATTCTCTCCATACTTGCAAAGGTATTAGAAGCTCTCATATGCTCTGTGCTATCTAGACATTTATCACAGCTAATAATAGATAGTCAAGGATTTTTGAAGGAGAAATCGACAGCCACCAATTTGGTGACATATGTTGAAAGCATTGTTGAAGCGGTTGATGCGCGTGTCCAGGTTGATGCAATCTACTCCGACTTCAGCAAGGCTTTTGACACGGTAGACCATGGCATACTCGTCAAGAAGCTTAAAATGTATGGCGTTTTGGACCCTCTTAAGCTGGTTCCAATCATATCTATCTGAACGGATGCTCAGGGTTGTGGTGAATTGTTACTCTTCAGATTTGTACGTTGCAACGTCGGGAATCCCTCAAGGATCTCATTTGGGTCCGCATGTATTCATTCTCTTTATAAATGATATTTACAAATGCTTCCTGAACTCGAATATCTTCCTATTCGCTGATGATCTCAAAGCCATCAAGATTATAAGAAATCCTGAGGACTCGGTACTATTCCAAACTGACTTAGATCGGCTGACTAAGTAGTATGAGCACAACAAACTGTCATTGAATGTAAAAAAATGCCATCATATTAAATTCACAAGAAAAAAGAATATCATGCAGTCAGTTTATAAATTGAATGGTGAGCGGCTTAAGGAAGTCGAAACTATACGAGACCTTGGCATTCAGCTGGATAAAAAGCTAAGTTTTGTCGAGCATATTGACAAAACTATATTAAAAACATCAAAGATGCTCGGCTTCGTTATGAGAGAATGTAAAAACTGCAAAAAACCTATCATTAAACAAATCATGTACAACTCGTTAGTTAGAAGCCGTCTCGAATATTGCAGTGTGGTCTGGTCACCTGAGTATAAGGTCCACATCAGGCGCATCGAACGGCTGCAAAAACGGTTCTTATGGCATCTCACCTATAATAGTAATATGGGGATAAAGCTAAACTCGTACCAAGAAAGACTAAAGTATTTTAAAATGGTGTCGCTGGAGAAACGAAGGAATAAGCTAGATTTGGTTTTCCTTAACAAGTTAGTAACAGGCTCCTGAACTGTCCCAATTTGCTCAGTAGGGTGTGTTTCCATGTGCCGCGTAATCTGCCAATAAGTTCTAATAGGAGACTTTTCTGCATGCCAAGATGTCATACCAACTTAAGGCAATACTGTCCACTATCTAGAATGTATGCTGCATACAAAGAGCACGAACTGGATATTGACCTCTTTCACTTGTCAGTACGTGCTCTAAAAAAAGCCGTGCTTGCCATTTAATGGGTGTTTCTAGTCTAAAATCTTATATAAAAATTATCAAAAATAAAATCTAATCTAATTTAGTTTAATTTATAATCAATTTAGCTTTTAATATTTTTTTATTTTTACCTAAACTAATAATGTACTTGTTTTAATTATTTAATTGTGTTATTATCTGCGCATAATGTAGTGCATGCTGTGCTTTTCTATAAGTAATGAGGCGCTTAGACTTAAGTTTGCAATATACAAAGGACATGTCCAAAAATGGTTTTTTATTATTCAATAATTCTAACCAGGATCAGTTAAATATATTTGGATAGACAACCCAAAAGCTAGTGTTTCTAACTATAACATACATTTTTAAAGGCTTCCATTTTTGAGAAAAATGGTTTTTTTATTTTAGTGTGAATTTACTCTTAAAACGAACAAATAGTTCTAACTAACTAGTATATTAATGTGAACACACCCTAAACAAATACAAAACTTGTCAAAATTGACACATGGCACTGTCATTATTGTCTTTAGATATTTGATGGATGATTATGACAAAGTAAACAATAAGAAATATTATGATGAAATGGGGTATTTTCAGTCAAAAATGTTTAGTCTAACCTTTTAGAACTGAAAGGGCACTCTATAGGTATGATCATGGCTACTTAGAATGTTTATGTGCAAGTTGTAATAAGTAATTATTGTAATATGTTAATAGTATCTACTGATTGAGAACATTTTTTAATTACGTAGAATTCCTTTTTTATGACTTGGAATCGAGATCGGAAGTAGATGAAAAGCTTTTCAGCAAAATATGCTATTGAAAAACTGAATTATTATGCTATAATTGGACGTTTGCATGAACGTAAAAATACCACGATTTTTTTTGGCGCACTGCATTTTCACCGCTCGGTGGTGAGAATCCAATAGAGTGTATCCCTGCGCGTCAAAAAACACATTGTTGGATTTTCATCTCTCGGCGCCAAGCATAGCATTGAAAATGCACTGCGCGATAAAATCCCGTCGCGATATTTTTATGTCCGTGCGAACGTCGGCTTACAGTTTTGGTATGAAATAAAACTTTGTATAGTCTTAGATATTCATTTATTGATTTTCTTCATTTTCAATGTCTTCTCTTGTTAAAATATCGTCGAGAAACTGAGCAGGTGGAGATATTATATCATTTTGATGCCGGGCCCATCCAAGATACCAGACAATTGTCATCACATGAGCACAGCTTCCAACAGTTCTTTTTCCAATTATGCAACTGCAATAATAGTCAGATAAACAGCTTTGCCAACTAGTCTCTGCCACTTTGAGTAAAATATATGTGTAATACACTCTATTACTATAGTGGCGTGACTTTATTCGTCCTCTGATCAAAGCTGTTTCATGTGATGACGAAATGCCTGGAATGTTTATTAATAGTAAATCTTCACTTACTTCTACAGTAAAAGTACCGTTCGGCCGAATACTTGGGCATTAGGTGAGACATATAATTTATAGTCATGTACGAAGGTACATGGGTACTCTCAAACGTTCCATATTTATACACTCGGGAACAAAACAATGATTTGATGAATCCGGTGTCCGACTGTAACCATCTAGTTCTACATACCTGTTCTCATTTTGAACTACATTGACAAAATCAATTTCTGAACTGAGTGCACTTACAGGTTCAGCCACAGAGCTAGACCTACTTTCTACATTGTCTTGAGTCACTTGAGCCTCTCTTGGTGGTTCGTCGTGAGCTTGTTGCCAGCAGGCATTACATGCTCGAGCATTAGCAGGGATCTGAAATTAAGTTTTCATTTATTGTGTGTTCCAGTAATCAGTAATACAATATTATCAAGTGAAAATATTTAATTTACATATTTACCTGACGGGGGTTGATGATGCTAGCTATATAAGCCCGCTCAGGATGACCATCAGGTAGGGGACGAGAGCGCCTGCCTGTTCTTCTTGAGATAGAAACACCACAACACACATACTGATTGATGACCCAGCTGTCGGTCACCAATGTTATGGTCGTTTCTGTTACTCAGTTCTATCAGCAATAGGTTGATGCATTCTTGGCAAACGCAATCTCCAGCTGTTAACTAAAAACAAAACAATTTATGTTCAGAACACAGTATCGTTTTTCTGCATGTTTTTTGAGCAAATTAGTGCTGTATAATCTTTTTCAACATAAGACTGGTACCAAAATATTAAAAAAAAGTTACATTTAGGTAATTTACATTACCTCCTGAGCAGTCCATTCTTCAATTATTGAGACTATCTCAGGGCTCATGCTTAAAGCGTTATATTCATACTGCTGATTAACATGTGTGGCTATGTTGCAATTCATGCAGAGAGCCATAACTGTAACAATAATCTGAAAATAGAAATGGATGTTAATGATTGCAGACTGTCAGTGGACTTAAAAGTGGCAAAGGTTATGCAAATAAAACCCATAGGGAGCTAAATAAGAATAAAGAACAGTACTTACATTGGGGGTTTTAAATCCGAAATCCGAAGTCCTAAACGCGTGCAGTATCAAATAACCGTTATGAAAAAGCAATGTCGTCAGGGTTAAAGGTTCATAAGCTACTGGTATCCTAATCATGTGCAAAGTAGAACAATCCGTTGTGAAAAGCCAAGTCAGTAAAATCAGGAAAATCAATGAAAGCACAAATTAAAATACGAGAACACTGGTTATCACGAATGCACGAGACGAGACAGTGTGACCTGTGACAAGTGTGACAGCATCACAGCACTTGACAGCAGACGAATCAGACGGATGATGCCTGTCAGTCAACACTTTATGTCATATTTTGACAGACGAATATAATCAGCTGTCAAATTAGACATTGTCAAAGTGTGTGGGAGATTTTATTTGGGTTGCCATCAACAAATAACATATATGTACTAACATTAAATATTTTATATTTTTTCTCTTAAATGGAGGGGTCTAAAAATATTATTTCAGTGGTTACAAATTTCATATTTTTGTCGCTTTTATTTAAGTGTAGTTTGGCGCTGGTTAGATTTTTCTCGGAATAAAAAACCAACGCCCATACAAAAAGCGGACATCTCCTTTTAAAGTAATAGTGTACTCGTTGTTGAAGAGCCTAATAAATAAATAAAACCAACTACTATTAAATCTTCCTAAAATATACAACATTTTTTATTTTCACATTTTATGCTGTATTCGCTAAGAAAAACGGGTATTTAAAATGAGCCCTCCGCGAAGGCATCCCATATGCGACTTGAGTGAACCCTCCAGGAGGGCTCCCGGCAGTCCGGAGAACGTGTTAGCATCCCTATTATTGAAGTTTTATAATCTACAGCAGAATATTTGTAGTAGTTATAAACTACTACAATTATTCTTAAGTTAATTATTAAGCTCTGATTCCTGAAAAACACTCTTAGTAAACAAGTCCCTTTATCTCTCTTATCTAATCTATTAGCACTATTAGTCCGTGCCTCGGAAAGCACGTTAAGCCGTTGGTCCCGGCTGTCATTCGTGTATCTTTGACAGTCGTTACGGGTCGTCGGAAGCCCGAAAGTTTGACAATCAGTCTTACCAAGGGGTATCGTATTACCCAGTAACTGGCTTGTGGAGATTTGATAGGCAGTAGCTCCATGTAAAATACTGGTATTTAGCTCTGGGGTTAGACTGGAAGCCGACCCCAACGTAATTGGGAAAAGGCTAGGCAGATTGATTGATCTAATCTAATAGCAAAACTTCATACAATCATGACAAATTGGTGCTTTTAAGAATCAATCACGAACAACTGGTCTACAATTTATAATTTCCCATACAATCCAAACTACGCTAAGGAAATATATGATTAAATAATAATTATGTAAAAGCCTACGACAAAAGTTCACGTAGCTATATATAATTATATGTCAACACGGTACGGTGCAGCCCTATCAACGCGATGCAGGCGCGTCGGGCGGCCGCGTGGAAAATTCCCGTAATAAGCACACTGTACGTACCATGTCTGTCGATACGGTACCGAGCCTGTAGAATACGGTACCGAGCCTGTCGATACGGTACCAATTCTGTCGAAACGTTACCGACCGTGCCGATACGTAAACAAAGGTTATCTTTAGTGCGTTTGTCCACCGCAACCGTCACCGGGATGTCACAGGGAACTAGATAACGGCACTGAAGTAGCGATACATACATTTACTACGGCTGCGCGTCCACCGCACGTCCGTCACCCAAACATCGTCATCCCGCCCGCCGATGTTGGAACTTGCCGGAACTTGGTCCGAGATTGTGACCGTCCGATGCCGATTTGCCGGCAAAACAAATCACGTCTGATCTGGTCCACACACTGCCCTTGCACGGACGCCGTTCACCCGGCTTTATTTTTGTCTATCATAACATAGGTACTGAACCACCGCACCGTGGTGGACAAACGATCGCCATCACCGGGACGTCATGTTCCGTTCGAATCATGTCATATTTTTCGGTGACGTCCTGACGGCTGCTGTGGACAAACGCCCTTACATTTGAACCTAGTTTGCATTCTGGATTTGTGGAACTTCTGTATCAAAGCTATTTTCGCGAGATCGATAGCGAGAAAATTAAAAGTCGAAATGAGTAAGTAGCCTTTAGCAATTTTGGATTGGTCTATAGAGGTATTTTTTTTTATTTATTCATCCCCCATTGAAAGAGGAGGATGCTCCGACCAGACGCTCGTTGGCTGGTGGCTGGGCTACACAAAACATAACCTGACGTCTTGTTTCCCTATGGGATTTAGTATGGGATTCCAGGCGTGATGTTATGTCATCATCATCATTTCAGCCGAAAGACGCACACTGCTGGACGTAGGCTTCCCCCAAAATGGGGGGGGGGGGGGTATAATGTGAGGAGCGTAGCGGGTGGCGTTCTGTAGTTTCTGCCACCCCCATGGGAAGAAGGCGTGAGTTTATGTGTGTAGAGATTAACTACGATAACATGGCCCGCCCCTCCAAAATTCAAAACGTTTGAAAATATTTGTGAAAGTATTTACGAAGCGCCACCAAGACCCACAACGCATGTTGTGTGTCCTGACTTCCTGAGACGACCGTCGACCAAAAAAAATTACCAAGGAATTATTTATTAGTAAGGGGTTCTACTCCGAAGCGCTAAACCGAAGTATCGGCCGAACGTTCAGTCGCTCCTTTATTACGGCTAACTAAAAAAAAAAAAAGTCAGTCGAAGAGATAAGCCAAAGTCAAAACTGTGACTTGAAGTCGGATAAGGACTCAAAGTAAAAAACGGAAACTATGGAAGTTATAAAACGGCCGAATATTCGGCCGATACTTCGGTTTAGCGCTTCGGAGTAGACCCCCAAGAATGTGACTACACACATTGAAATAGTAATTTGTAGGGCGGGCCATTTTATCGTAGTTTATCTCTATGTGAAGTAAATATAAAAGATATTTGGTACGAAAGGTTTTCATTTCCTCGATAGATACTAAATGCAAATATATTTTTACCCGCTACCGGCACGTATTAAGTGTCTACCATTATTTTTAATTGCTATCGGGAATAGATACTTATTGATTTTAGCGTGATTTTATTTTTAACGCCGCCGCCGGTCAATTAGGTTTTTTATCCGGAAAAGAACCGGTGATATCGATATAGCTTGCAGAATAAGCAAGCTGATGTGGCGGTGGGCTGGCCGTGTTTGTCGAAGGACCGATGGCCAGAGGAGCAGACGAGTCCTGGAACCGCGTATCGGCAAGCGTAGGGTGGGAAGCTCCCCAGCTAAATGTACCGATGACCTTTAAAGGGTGGCTGGGACAAATTGGATGCGGAAGGCGGAGGCGAAGGTGTTGTGGCGCAGGCCTATGTCCAGCAGATAGACTGAGTTGATAGGTCCATTATTTGGCTTGATGTGGCACTTAACTGAGACCTCACGTGGACTTATTGAGAGAACTTGAAGTGATGTTGCACTATTTGTTTCATTTGCCTACACTAATGCACGTTCACGAACATTTAATGGTTAATAATCCACCATTATTACACATTAATATTCAGCTAAACAAATTTTAGAAAATAAAACAAAACTGCTAAACATGACGCTTCACTTTCCCGCCAATATCGGTTCATAAGTGAAATTTTTGTCACAGAAATTGTTTGATAAAACAAGATGGCGGCGTTAGTACCAATTTTGGCCACGAGCCAAAATAACCTTGTAGCGTTGTACTTTCAATCAGTTTTTTTTTTTCTCTTCTTTCATTCACTTTACCCACGCCTAGCAAGTAAAATAAGTATAAAAACTTCTTTATAAGGCTCTAAAATTTCACACTAAAGAATGACTGGCCACTTGACCGCAAAACGGGCACCCGACGCCAGCCGCCGCCGCCGCCTGCGAGCCGACTTACAGTTTTTAAGTAAGTAAGTACAAGGGGAATATAAGATTTTCGTGAGAGGAAACCAGATTTTCTGGCACCCTGAACTAAAAACTTAGTCTGGTTTTAACTGCGTAATTTAAGTGTCTTACCTATGCGGTTTTTAAGCCTTTTTTTTCAATAAACCCAACCAATGTTTGAACTCTTGCAATGTGATTTTCGGAAAGACACAGATACTAAAACAACGATAAAAGTAGCGCGATCGACAGCACTATCATTAAAAACACACTATCACACACATACACTATCTTTCCTTATCAGAATCAGTATTCGAAAAACCAACTTTCTGTGGGCATGTGGAACAACACCAAAATACGCAGTAAGCTAGTTTCTGATAGGATATATTATCATATACTCGTATATTTTAACGATCATCGTAAAATGTTCAGTGTATAATTTTATGATTTGTTCCATTATTTAACAAGTAGTCGTATTTAACAAGTTACTCGACTTGCTAGTATTTAACGAGTAGTAAGTAGTATTTAGCAAGTTACTCGACCTGCCAGTACGGCGAGTAGAGCCACTTGACCGTAAAGCGCGCTAGTGGCTGTCACTCGCAGCGCAGAACTATATTTTCTTTAAAAGATCTTGCATTGTAAAAGGGAATACATCGCATTGACATTACTGTAGAGGCCCGCTTGCACCATGAATCTATAAACACATTTAACACTAAACGAATTTAAAACATAGTTCTGTTTCTGTCGATCGTTTAAAGATGACAGAGACAGAATAATATTTTAAATATGTTTAGCGCTAAATGTGATTAGTGAATGGTGGTGCTAGCTGGCCTAAGGGTAAAATTGACCGCACTTCGGCGTCGACGGTACCTAACTATTATTTAGGGAGTTTTAATGTGTGAACGCAGCCACAATTCTATTTTTTTTTTTTTCTTTGGCAATGGTGCCGATGTCGACAATTCTGCCTGAAGATGTGTTGAGTTGCGATTGGTTAATACGTGACATGACTTATGTCCCGCTCTGTTGTCACTTTGAGTTTTGAAACAAAGCCTCGGCGTCGGTGCGTAAACCACGTCTATCATGTCTATTACTTGCCTTCCTCCTTCAAACTTAACAGTAACACTTGGACATTAAGCTGGCATAACGGGATACGGAGTTTAAACAGAACAAGAGGCTAGCTTTAACCTACTGGCTTTGTTACCACAGCCTATTGTACGCAGGTTAGGTAGGTTGAGAACTATAATTGAGAGAAAAAAGAAGCCATAATTTTTCTATTTGTTTGTTGTTCTTAAAAAAGTTTCGGTGTAAGCATAGATTTTAACGGCTATGAAGTGGCTATGCCATAAAGGCCACCGTGTACTAATTGAGACCTTTGTGGAAGAGTTTGTGCTACAACAAAAAAACTAACATGGAATCTAAATATTTCACAAGCTTCACTCAGTTTAAAATTGGACTCTCAAAACTACCCGCCAACACGTCGAGTTTACAAATCGTTTGCAACTCCACAGCTCTCCAAAAGTTAGAGAACAACAAACAATTTTAGAATTACCCTCGCTTTGTCCCATCTCATTTTAGTCCCGGTATTAAAACGTACTTTATCATCTCTTACCGGGTTTTAATTCGTGACGTCACTTGTACGTGCGTGGGTCATGTTGTGGTGTCGTGGGGTGTGTGTTGCCGTGTAAATGATGGAAGCGACGGTTGTGTGGTGGTTGCTTTAATGTTGTTGGTTGTTCAATACGTTTATTTGTACTTTGGGCAGTCTTTTAAGGCTGTTTAATTTACTAATGGCAACAGAGAGGTAATTCCCGTATTTTTAGCAGTGTTCGCATTCTAGTCTCGATCTTTTTTTTATGTCTCAAATATACCTTCGATTTTCGTAAACTTTTTGACATTGATTGTCGCTGAGATGAAATTCAACAAGGGCCCTATAAGGTTTCGCCATGTCCGTCTGTCTGTCTGCGGCTTAACTCAGAGACTCTTAGTACTAAAAAGCTGTAATATGGCCTGGGTATAGGTACATATTAATCACGCCGACAAAGTGGTAAAATAAAATCTTACAAAAAAAATTTTGGTAGGGTTGCACATAAAGTGGGGATGATATTTATTTTCTCGTCTGTCCCATGGTGTGGGGTATCGTTGGGTCTGTGAAAAGCATTTTTCAATTCAGGGATCCATTTGCGTAATATGAAACTTTAAAGTGAAAATTTTTGTTAGAGTCAAGTGCTCTCCCCATGCCAGGTAAATGGTTGTTTTTTGGATAATGTGAAAAAAATCATGGCAGTAGTACATAATAACGAAGTTGAAAAGGAAAACTATCACAGCTAAGTAGGCTTTACAAGTTACGAAGTAATAGTCGACCAATTTATATTTACTGTTGGAGAACTGACCGTGACGTATATCGATGTATGGGAGAACATGTTTTTTAACTACAATGTTAAGTTTTTTTTTAGATAAATTCATCCCAACTATATACAGAACCCTTCATTGTGCGTGGTCCGACATGCACTTGGCCGGTTTTTTATGGGCCTTCTGACAATTGAACATAGCAGTGGTGAATTTGGCGTCGGAATTGAATCAAACGCGTGAATGCGTGTGGTCAATCGTAAGGTTCTTGCAAACACTAAAATACTACAATGATGAATCCTATAAGATACTCGTAACTACCAAATTGAATCACCCTTAGGCTTTGGATGTTGTGAGTTGCTTCTTCAATCCCCCAAAGTGCTCGAACTTGAGCCAGCACACAGTTTTTCCCAGTTTGGGGTATACGTAAGTGAGTTGTTGCTTTAAGCCCAACAACCTGTCTACCATGTTTATCGCAGCATTACAGAGCGGTGCTATGGCCGGCCTCTATGTTCTCAGTGGTAAGACACAGACCTTCTCTCTATGACAGGGAGTCGGCTGGTATCCACCACGCGGACCCAGTGCGTCTTGGTGAATACTTGCACCACAAATAACTAAATGCGTTTAGCGCTAAATATATCTAAATCATCAATCTGTCTCTGTCATCTTCAAACGATTGACGGAAACAGAAACGATGTTTTAAATACGCTGAGCGGTGAAGCAGCAAACCTTAGTACTTAATCGTGTTTATCTTCTTTTCCTTGTTTTCTTTCATAATTATCATTTTTTTTCCTTATTCAGATATCCTGCCGCCTGTATCAACAACTGGTTGCCATAAACACTCACGTAATAAAGGCTCAGTGTGAATTCGTGGCACAATAATTAGCCCGTGGTCGCGCCACAATTACGTGCTGAGCGGGTGATTGTCGCGCTCGCAATGAGTTATGTACAGCTTTAATGTTCACGGCTTTTAATGAGTTGGGATACTGCTTCTTTTATTACTAGGGTTATTGCAACGGCCTTAGGCTGTGTGTGTGTGATAACGAGCTGCGCAAGGCTGGTATGGGATGGATGAGAATGGCTGAGGATCGGGCGCAGTGGCGTTTGATAGGGGAGGGTTCTATGCAGCAGTGATGATGAAAACTGGCAAGCTGAATATTATGCAGTTAAAGAATGTCCTTGTAACAGTAAAGCAAGTAGTGCGTAAGATCAACGTGACTGAGCGAGTTCTGCAAAAATGTTATGAGACTACCAACACTAGTGGATTGATATACAATCTCCCTCTCTTAGATGCTACCAATGGACTTGCAAAAGACTTGTCTAAGAAAGGGAGATCGTTGAGATTGTGTGAGTGTGACAAACAAGGTTATTTTGTTGTAAAGGTCTCATCTAAACCCAATGAAGTAAAAAGAAGTAGATAGGTTATACACGCTCCACAAGTGGCACGTCAAAACGTGGCTAATTGGCCACATTTTCTTCGTCTTCTCTCTTTTTCGCACCCGATAATTACGACATGCCGTCCTACTTCCACGTGTCATCTAATAGCGGGATATTGTACCGTTTTTGAAGATTGAATGTTGAGTAGGTAACCTATCTATGTCTTTTTAATTAGAGTATCATTGTCCAGCAGGGCATGACATGCGCGAGAACGCTCTCATTCTCGATTTGTCGACGATTATGACGTCATTCTAAACACTAACATGACCGTTATGCTCGACTAAATTCGAGAAAGGCACTTTGACAGTTCTTTATCTCGTGACGAGACCGATGTAGCAAATTATAAAAAAAAAAAACAATTTTATGATAGTAACATCGGCTCATTCATTCGATTTTACGCATGAAATTAGTTTGTACTATATTGATTTTCATTCTCCTCTTTTAATTTATGTTTACTTTTTTTGTGTAACAGACTTTTTGATTAAAAATAAATGTTTTTCTTTGGCATAATACAAAACAAAATCACGCAAATGAAAATGAGTGAGACATTTTTGGTAGGGGCAAAACTTGTGGGTTCGTGTCACCGACGTGCTAACCGAGTCATCAACATGCTAATCGCGTCACTGACATGTCAATAGCGTCACCGACATGCCGACAGTGTGTGTCCGACATGTAAACCAATTCACGACTTGCCAACTGCATCATCGACATGCTAAAAGCGTCCCGACATGCGACATGCTAACTGCATCACCTTCTTGCTCACAGAGTCCCGACATGCTATCAGCGTCCCCGTCATAATACCTGCGTCACCGACATGCTAAAAGAATCCCGACATGTTAAAAACATGCAGACATGCGAACTGCGTCACCGACGTGCTCACTGAGTCCCGACATGCTATCAGCGTCCCCGTCATAGTACCTGTGTCACCGACATGCTAACTGAGTCACAACAATTCGAACCGCGTCCCGACATACTAATTGCGTCACCAACTCGCTAACCTAGTCACCCAGATGCTAACAGCGTCCCCGACATGCTACTTGCGTCACCTACATGCTTACCGATTCGTCAACATGTTAGCCACGTTACCGAAATGCTAATGTAACGTGTTGCAGCAGACTGGCGTCCCACAGCGGCCTGTGTACATGTATACGTATTTATTATGTTATTCCAAAGTTTTAATTTTTCACGTCTGTCGCCAGTGAATGCCTTTTTTTGTATCATAATTTTGTCTACTCTTCTCGTCGTCAAAATTGAGGACGAGTAAATGACAGAAAAATCAGAGATATCTCGTGTTGAAATGTCAAAATTCGAGATAAAATACGTGCCATGTTAGGGTTTGTCGAGAAAACATCAAGTTTGACAGAACGAGTCGAGTATTTTGTATGGGAGCGCTGTCAGAAAACGAGATAGTTACAGAAATAGACAAGAATTACTCGCGCGAGAGTGAGTAATTGTCGCGTGTGTCATGTTAGCCCTGCAGTTCGAGAGAACCAGAGATTGACGTCAGATTTTTTAAGAAAGCAAAATCTGCTTGCGTTTATCCATCCATGTTGGGGTCGGCTTCCAGTCTTGCTGCATGTAGCTGAACACCTACTAGTATTTTAGACAGAGCGACTGCCTATTTACCTACTGGGTAACACACACACATACATAAATCTCTCGCAAATTAACGCACGCAGTGACTTGTCTTTGGTGGCCCTGCCATCAAGCAGTGGACAAAATTGACAAACTTTTATTACTGAAATACGAGGCTTTTGGCTACTTTGTATGTGTGTTTTATAGGTATTTTTTTATGTAATGTGCGTTTTGCTTTTGCAGAATATACAATTTTTCTTTCTTTTTATTTCACGTCTTCTTCCCATGCGGGTAGGCAGAAACTACAGACCGGAACCGGCTACGATCCATAAACTTCGTTTACGTTCACACATCTATACACGCACGCCGGTGTCACTAAATCCATAAAACAAAACCCGCTTATCTGCAGCTCCTCATTTCCACCACCGCGCCGCGCCGTTCGCCGTTGAGCAGCGATAAAGTAGGACGAAAATCATGGAAACCGAGATATGACCGAGTAATCAATGCAGCACACTCGACACTCGATGCTTCACCGCAGACACGTGTAAACCGTATGGCAGCACGTGTAAAATGTGCACGTGTAAAATCGAACAGGTAACACGGCTCTAGTTTTTTAATGACATGTCCCGTGTTTCTATAAATAAAGTCGTATTTTTTTTGCGAATGGATACAAAATTCGGTAGTGAATTGATTTCGCGAAAATTGCGAAAAGAACTGTTCCATACTAAAGTTAAGTTTAACCTACTCTTATAAGCTGTATTGGACAGCTGTTTTTTTCTCGCAATTTTAGTTGGTCCCATAGTAAAAGTTATTCAATTCGATTGTTTAAAGCACCTCTTAAAGTTTGTTGGGTCAATTTTGAAACACCTGATAAACCTATTGACCATTGATTAGCCAACACAATGCCATATAAATCCGGTGCATGACCACAAGGTTGTGGATGAATAGGTATATTATATTATATCGTAGTCAATCAATTCGAACGCTAGTGTTGTGCTTCCCGGGAAATAGTATAGGGATCCATAATATTATGATTTTCTTGGAACTGTGTTAGAAAAATTGCACTTGATAGATAGATAGATTCATTTATTTGCCTGAAATATGGTATTTTACGGATTTTATAACACATAAATAGTTCTTCATATTCCGCCTACTACATTCGGCATGCAAATGATATAATAATGATTCTAATTTAACAAAATAATTAAATTTCAATGTCAATAAAAATCATCCGTCCTAAATGAAGAATTGTCTACATATAACTTACAAAAGTCAAAGGAAATAATTAAATTACAATTTGTCCATTAACAACCTTCAAATGACAACCAAGGAAATTAAACTACAAAAATGTCAATAGCTTAAAATTAAATAAAATAAAAATGTATAATTTAATGTCATGCAACTTTTCCATTGGTAGGATACCAAGTAATGTACAACAAAGTAACCTGTAGGATATTTCTAATTAACTGTAACGCTCCAAAACTACTAAAACCTTTCCCATCTAGCTTAATAGGCCTCCAGACCGAATTTCGGCCATGGCGACCAATACCAGGGGAGACCAGCCTTTGGCGCGGGAGTTATTATATTGCAAAGTGTGGGCGCAGACCCAGGTGCACTCTCTCTTCTCTCGCTCTCATAGTCCGATGGGACGGCAATCCGCAACGACCTGAGAGAGATCAGGCGCAGGGCCAACGGGTTAACGTGCTTCCGAGGCACGCGGGCATCACACCTCCAACTTCCAAACTCCCGGCTCTTACTAAGAAATTCCTAATGGGAGACCTGGGAATCAAATCTAGGATTGATCAGCGAATCAGCAGTCGCGCTTTTTGTTATTTATTTATTAAAAAAAAACGTTTACAAAAATCTTGACTTAAGGACTTTGCCCCGCAAAACCGTTTTCACGGTTTGTCTGTGGGAACAGAACATACAGTTCTACAATTTAGGTTTATTAGTGCGGACACTTAAATTTCACTAATTGTACATAGTAACTAAGAATTATCTAATGACTTATATCTTATATAATATACCGAATCACTCATCTGCTCTCCCAAACAATCTGCAAACCATTTTCCTAAGAACATCGTTTACAGACTCCTGCAAAAGAACTGCGTAAGTAACTTGGCTTGCAACCACGGGACCAACGGGGCAGTCAAACATCTGGCATCAAGCTTTAGACTAACATAATAAGTTAACAGTATCGCGGCGTCCTCGGTTGATCTATTTCATTATCATCTTCTATCGACTTTCTGATATTAGGTTTTTAGTTTGTGGTGTGACTATAAATTATAGGCTAAAAAATGATGTGATAAGGCACCGGTGTGGTTTAAAACAAGATGTAGTGACAAAAATTGAAAGGAGTATGCTTAGATGGTTTGGCCATGTTGAGAGGATGAATGAAACGCGACAAACAAAAGGTATACAAGGCAGAGGTGAGTGGAAACGCCGGGAGCCCATGCCCTAGGAGGACATACTTATAGTGACCTAATTGGTGATGTTCTTCAGAAAGGTCAGGTGCGTAGTACTCGCAACTGGCGTCCGTGTATGACCAGATGTATGAACGTAAACGAAGCAAAAGGAGTTTGTAAGGACCGTAGCAGGTGGCGTTCTATAGTTTCTGCCTACCCCCACGGGAAGAAGGTGTGAGTTTATATATAATCATTTTAACAGTCAATTTTAATGAAAATAATTGCTATTCCTCACTGCAACTGTATTTCTCATACACTTCTACCTATACAAAAACTTCGCACATAATATTTGGGATGAGGTGCTAAGTGCGGACTGTCACAGACTATTAAATATAACTACAGTACTTGTGATGTTAACGAAATAGAAGCAAGTGGTAGTAACGACGGATACTGTTACATGTTGCTGGTATTAGGTGATTAGGTATCACGTAATAAAGAAGGGTTCCTTTGCTTCTTCGCACTGTGGCCCGAGGTGGCACGAGCGTGGCCTGTCTAGTAGATATGTGCATATTATTGGAATGGAGTTCCTTATCGCACGTTATATTTTCCTCACTTGGTGAACGTGACGGTCAAATGTTACACATTTTACGGTCTAGCTCTCATTCGCTAAGTGTACAAAAGCGGAAGGAAGATCGTTCCAACCGGGTGTACCACGACACCTAAGCTGTCTACTGTTTTTATGTATGTATACAGGGACAAATTAAAACTAGCGTGAATTCGCAGATGTGATGAGTATCCATATATGCTATCGATACCTGTTTACTGTTATGTACATGTAGAGCTATCTATAACTACATATCAGTAAACAGGTAAATCTGTATTTAGAAAAAGATTTTGTTTAACTAAATTCTTTAATTTAATATATTTAGTGTTGGCAACTCCAACAAACTATATTTTTTATCTGTATTTAATTTCATGTGCCGTATGTCCAACCTATTACCATTCGCTCAGTCGGTAATAAAAATCGTCTCCATTCACGTATCGCCAAAGCCTGCCTTTTATTTCTGCTTTCACACTATCGATTACCTGCAAGAACCAGCCCTGCTGCAATACTCCAACATTTAGTATGATTCAATTGTTTTATTTATTCATACCCTATTCAAACAAAACGTGTTATTGGATTTCCACAATTTTATATAAAAAACGCGATTTATTTTTAAGTGTGCTGGGTTGGGTTTAACCTATGTGTTTTGTGAAAGAAAGAAAATAATACCTTCGTTGAAATGTTGTCGGTGTGTTAATCACATGACGAATTTCGAGATTAACTTTGAACTGAAAAGCTTAGCTGATAACGGGTGGTCTTAACTTTGACTCAATATTGAAACAATTAAACACATCACATACCATCACGCCTATATTGCCAAAAGGGTTAGGCAGAAGTGTACTAGCTATAGTACACCCACATTTCGCCAGTTATGTTTAAGTCCCATGTAATAGGGGGCGAGCCTATTACCGGACACAAATCCAGACTCCGGGGTGCTATTGAGAAATTTCAGATGTACAAACCCAGTAACACTTTACCCGACCCGGGAACTGAACCCAGGGGGTCTACTCCGAAGCGCTAATCCGAAGCATCGGCCGAATGTTCGAATGTTTTATATGAATCGGCCGATACTTCGGAGTAGACCCCCAGGACCTCACGCTCAGCAGTAGACCACTAGACCAACAACAAACACGCCTCACGAAATTAATATGTCACGTGATTGATGACATCATTCACACCTAAAAACAGACAGCTATTTCCCTAACGCATTTCCCGTAGATAAACATCACTATGGTCCCCGATGGGTCTAATTGTTGAAACCGAGCCACCCGCGGTACGTATATTTTCGGCACTGATTACAAATGTCACTCGCTGCAAATTCGGCATGCGTTTAATTTGGGCAGGCTTTTAGGTCCTAACACAGATTTCTGTTAGCAGGCTTTTAGGTGGAGGCAGCAAAATCTACTTGAATCACGAGTTAAATGTCGAGAGTTTAAATTACAGCCGCACGAAAATGGGTATAAGCTGATTGATCTTTAGGTATATTGAAATAGACTAGCTATTTCAGGTCAAATTGCGTTACACTTCTGTATCGGTAATATTCTGATTTATAATCGCAATTTGGTCAAACTGAAAGCCTTGGGGTCTTTGGGTAAAGGGATGAAACGAGGGATATTCATGGACTGAAAACGATATTCCCGGACTATAATTAAGGCGCTGACAAGAGGCAAATGAAAAAGAAGGCCTGTCTTAAAAAAAAAAAATTGCCGGACATATAAATATGTTTAGTTTGTGGTAGCGGAAAAAATATATGTTATTCTTCAACATATTTCTCAGAACTAGGTCGTTAGCAAAACACGTTTTGGGAAAAAAATCTCGATACAAATTATCGGTAAACAAGCCCTTTACTTTAAGTTTCAATACAAAATATCTGTCTTAAATATCAACGTACGGTTGGTATTGAATTAATAACGAGATCGTCTTATTTGTATGCAGAACTTGGTTGTTTTTTATTTTCGATTAGTCAACTCATTTTTGGGCTAATTGATAATTGCTTCATATTTTGCAATAAATTACAAGCGTTGTGTCATCGCGCTTCTCTTTCTTTTGTATGCAGTCTGACAGTGACCGCGGTTTAGCTGTTGTCAGCGTCCTAAGCATCAGCATATATTCAGGACAAGCTGATAGTGATGAGATTTCCCATCGGCAAAAATTATCAACTTTCATGCCCTATTAAAACCCCTTTAGGTGATGATTAAGACAAAAAACCTTCCTAAATGCTCCCCGTCGCTACACAGGGTGTTTGGAAGACAGGTGCAAAGCGTAAGGGGGTGATAGTTAACACGATTTGGAGCATTTTGAGCATGTTTAAACAAACAGGTATAAACGGTATAGGCTACTTTATTTTTTAAATTATAAAAGTATTCTACGACTTTAAAAGTGACTAGTATTTTTTTTCAATAACACAAATGCTTGGAACTTGGTTTATTAGATTATATGCACATCAGATATACCACGAAAAAGAAACATACCAGCTATAAATGGGGCACTGTTGGCAATTAACTAAAAATAGCAGATAAAACAAAAGCACTTCGTCTCAGACATGTAGGTATGGCTCAAAATTCTCTAAATGGTGCCAACTATCAGCCCTAGCTTTGCACCCAGCTTCCCAACACCCTGAATGATAAATGATAAATGATTTTTATTTCTGTAAGTAGGTTTGTACAAACACTTTTATACGTCAGTCATATTTTTAAAACTAGATGAGGTCGGCGTTTCCTATCTGGCTACTCTGAGAAGAAAGGCCGAAACAAACTCAGAGGTCACAGTCTCTTTTAAAGTCCAGACATAATCTTGGTCAGATCATGTGAAGGCCATGTAGATTGGTGTCTGAAATGGTCTTTTGAGGAAAGAACCACGCAGATTGAGTGGACCTGACCAGTCAGTGCACGCATTTGTCAGTAATCGTGCAGCTCTACTCAGAACTTAAGGAGCTCAACGATGCGACGATCAATACCAAAGAAAGGACATTTGGGTAGGCCGCTTAAATGACTCAAACTGCCAGACCATGATTAACACTAACTGAGAATAAAAGACAAAGTGAAAATAAAAATAAAAGAGCAATAACCCACATAGTCTTCACATTCACAATAATTAAAATAATATAATACTTTACAAGTAAATAATCATGTCATTACGTATATATTACGTTACGTATATAAAATAATAAAAGTTAGCAAAAAAAACATCAAACAATAAAAATAAACCACTTCACTCAATCCCAAGCATTTTTGTCCTCAATATAATCTTTAACGGTATAAAAAGCTTTCTGACACAACTTACGTTTAATGAATGATTTGAATTTATTAAGGCTTAGATCTTGAACGTGGCTTGGAAGTTTATTATAAAAGCGTATACATTGACATCGGAACGAGCCACCTATTTTCTTGAGCCTTGTTGTAGGTACAACAAATTTATGTTTGTTTCTAGTATTTATATTATGGATATCACTGTATTTTTTAAACAATTTTACATTTTTATGGGCATATAAAAGATTTTCAAAAATATACTGAGAAGGTACAGTCATTACATTAATCTCCTTAAATTTCTCTCGGAGAGAGTGTCTTGGACTTAATTTATAAACTGATCGTACAGCTCTTTTCTGCAAAACAAAGATATTCTGAATGTCGGCGGCATTTCCCCACAACAGAATACCGTACCGTACCTGTTTAAGGAACTCTTGTGCAAAGTTTCACGCTTCTCTGCGTTGTCTGATCAATGAATGAATGAATTTAAGTTTTTTAATAAGTTGATGTTAATAAACATAAACAGCATGCATTTTCACATTTTTTTACCAAGAAATATCCTGCAAACTATCCGCTTTCAATCTAAGATTGTTGAATGAGCTCTACTAATCTGTCAAAATCCAGACGAGTCCAATTTGTGGAACTGCGCTCTTGCCGTGAGCTAATTTAAGCAGCTAAATAGGGTAATAGGGGAAGCCGTAGCTTTACACCATAAACCGTCTGTACACCACATATAAACTGCATTGGAAAACGTTGTTGATTTAAACAAAGCGTGAACATCTGTCCATTAGTTGAATTGATTTCGTACACAAATAGGTTGTATAACTTGTAGCGAAATAAAAATGAAAATTTACACGAGTAATAATTTATTATTCTTTAAAAAGAATGCGATTCTTTTTCAGAATGCGATTTTTTTTTAAAGAAATATAATTACAATAACAAATAAATTAAAAAAAAAATACAATATTAATTATAACAACTAAGTCTAACGTAATTCTAGTCCCATAAAAGCCCTCATCCTCTCTCCTACTTTAGCTGTGCCCGACAGGGTCCATAATGATCATAATTTTGTAAAACCTACCACCTAAGTTCACATGTGGAAGCAATAAATATATTGAGTATTGATAATTAGCTAAAATTAAAAGAGATGGACAAAAATTTCCCCAAACTGTACATAAATAAAAGTATAACAGCTAATTTAATAGAAATAAATGAAGAATTTACAATAGCTAATAACATTTCGTAGCAGTCGCTGAAAAAAAAACTAAAATAAAAGAATTTTAAGCGATTTTATCCGTTCAATTGACTTTAAGGTATCTTCAATGTTGCCATTTGACGGCACGGTTGGCGCAGTGGTTAAGCGATTGACTGCTGCGCTGCGTGTCGCGGGTTCGATTCCCGCACGGAACAAATATTTGTATGACCTATAAGTAGTTGTTCCGGGTTTGGCTGTTTGTGTATGTGAGTTTAAATGTTTGTAAACGCACCCACGATACAGGAGAAACTCCTAGTGTGAGGCAACGTTTAAAAAAAATTAATAATATCAATAATTAGTGGAAAAAAATAACTAAACGCATGTAGAAATTAAAATATTCGTAATGAAATATTTATGTAGATATATTTTTGACGGAAAGTAATCCATCAAACCAACCATTTCCTAATGATTTTATTGATCAAAAGTCAAAGTACACTTATGGATAGGATATGTTATACTGCAACGTAGTGTCTCGTAGTATTACAATATTGACATAAAGTATTACTTGATTAATAGCTACACTCAACGAATCCATCAAATGTCAAAACTGTCATTGCAAACGATTGTTGCTCGCCCCGTTTTACGTTTGCTTCGTATTTGTTACTTATTATTTTATTTCACCTTTATTTTATTGTGTAGTAGTGCCCCGCACGAGTGTTCCACTAATAATAAACGGTGTAATAACCTAATGAAAATGGACCTTTTACAATCATGTGTTAACTGTGGTATCGCTATTATAGAACGCATATTATTGCAAACCGCGCTTAATACTTTTTCACAACTAAATACAAATGAGTTGAAACTTATGTCACTAGGTCCTTACTAAGTATAGCAGGCTCGCTCGTATTATGGCGAACATATCAGTGACCGAGGTATTTATGAAATAGAGATAAGTCCAGAGTTAGAGTTTTCCGATGAACTTGTAATGCACATAGGAGGTAATCATCCTGTCCTTTTAGGAGGTCGCATTAAATCTAGACACACTTCTAGACGTGAGTATTATACTTATATAGTTTTTGATAAACACCCGTCGAGTTAGAAATGCAATCTTAGGTTATTGGTGAAATTGTATAGCTGGAAACCGGACTGTTGGATTTTACGCACATAATATTATGACAATCCT
Source organism: Tiliacea citrago (assembly GCA_963921375.1). NCBI lineage: Eukaryota > Metazoa > Arthropoda > Insecta > Lepidoptera > Noctuidae > Tiliacea > Tiliacea citrago. The sequence continues at coordinate 2,556,327 of OY992799.1, forward strand.
TTGGTACTTGGGATGGGCGAGATACCAAGGAAGTATGGTTCCACCAGCTGTATTTCTGGATAATGTACTAGTAATTACAGACACACACAGTACATTGAATGATTAAATGTATAAAATAATGTATTTGGTTTTATTCTGTCTAATATACCTTCCTAGGCTACAAAAAAAAAGTTTAGTAGTTGCTGTACCAGTTTTTCCAAGTTATAATATGATAGAGGTATAGTAATCACCTAAGACATACTAAAACACCTCAACCTATTTAACGTTCAGGAATCTATAATCTTATGAATAAAATGTAAAATCATGATGAAAACTGAGTGAAAAATTTAACTTTTTCAAACCATCATAACTTTATTCCACGACTGCATAGCTTTATGTAATTTATAATTCTTAATTATCGAAGACCTGTCCTACTAAACGACATAGATTTCATCTTTGTACATTCTGGGGTACAGCTCCTAACAATTTTTGGCCATCTTCTTTCATTAATTAAAACAGTTCCGGGACAGGTAATTTGGCCTAAATGAAAATAAATTACGAGAAAACTTAAAGTATAACGGATGGTAAATCTTTGTTACGCATTTGGTTTCCGAACCAAGGAACCGGTTGTAATCGGTTTTAGGTTCGCGACCACTAAATTACGTAAACTTTCAAATGAATATTATCTTATGAAGATGAATCTATGTTATCCCGATAGAAACAGTCCTGGTTAAAGATCATCATTCATCATCATTTCAGCCGAAAGACGTCTACTGCTGGACACAGGCCTCCCCTAATGGGGGAGGGGGTTGCCATAATCACCACGCTTGGCAGGCGGGTTGGCGATCGCAGTATGGTGTAAAAAGGCATAGAGAACGCTGTTGCCCATTCTCTTGTAAGTCCCTTTTACGATACCTACGGGAAGAAATAGGATGGTGCTATTCTTTACGTCCGGCACCACACGGAGCGGAGCGGAGCGGAGTTGATAATCACACGAAAGCGGATTTAAGATTAACTGGTGTTACAATGTTAACCCTAAAAATACTAATAACTATAATAGTAAAGTGTAATGGTTTGAATAACAAATCGATCCTGATGAACTGCGACTTCAAAGCGCAGCCCGCCTCGGCAGAAACGCAGGTGATACGACAACCATGATTGTGTCACGCACCAAAACGGACTTGCCAGTCTTGAACTCCAAGGATTCTATGCGGCTGGTAAAAGCAAACCAGAAGCTCGTAAGCCTGGTGAATTAGTCTAGTACTCGGAAAAAGCTGGAAGCGGCCCTTTTCAACTGGTTCTACACCTACGACAAATAACATAGGGTATTACACCAGCGAAAAGGCCAAAATTTCCGCTATTTTATACAACATTTGTGTGTAGAACTCAACAATGTAACTTGGCTGACTGCAGATAACTTAACAAAATAACTTGAAACTTGATTAGGGATTAAGGTCAATAAAACTCACATGGAACAATTTAAAATTAAGAGACCATTTTTTTTTAAATCGGCTGGATTAAATTCTCAATTTTCTGCGACTGATGTTTTATTTATAAAAAGTTGAGATCCTTGTTTATGTCTCAATCAAAGAAAATTAGAAAAATTAAGGATAAAAAAATGTTGGTTGAATGAAACCGCAGAGGTCACGCTGCATCCTACATCTTTTTCCACATTCCATTTTATCCTCAAACTACGAAAACTGTTGTCCAACTTCCCTAAACTTTCATTCGGATCCCGGATCCCGATGTCTATTAGCGCCACTAGTGTCTGCAATCAGTGATGAGTCTAATTGGTACAACCGAGGTCGCCACAGCGCGTTGATTTAGACGCTGATTATCAACGCCACACGCCTGAAATTCGGGCGGCCTGCGTTAGTTTCGAACTCGCAAGATCAAATACGAAGCCACTTTTCGGAGTCGGAATTAGAAGGATTTTATGTGCATTTGTCGTTTGTAGGTGAAACCGGGTTTTAGAGTTGTTTGCAGTTTAGCTTGTGGTTTCAGTGATTAGAGTTACCCTGTCATTTTAGGTGCATTTCGGTGGGTAGTGGATGGCATCGCGAGATTATGCAGCGTGAAAGGGTAATTTAATAAATTATCATCTGTTTTTGCCAGGGACCATTTTGGTTACCCATTGTAAGGGTTTTTGATAGGGTTTTTCTAAGCGGTTAAACAAAAACCCATACGATATGGGTAACTCTTTTATTTCCTTTTATTTATAAAATCATCCCAACTACGGAACACTTCATTGTGCGTGGTCCGACACGCGCTTGGCCGGTTTTAATTTCACAAAGAGGAAACAAATATCTTATTAATAACAAAACCCAATTATTTGCCACATCTAAACGAAGAACCTGAGAAGGTAACCTGGGATGGAGTAACCATATTCACCAGAATATAGCATTTTTATTTCAGCAATAATATGCTGATTAGCAAGATTTTGGTGGCAGTGGTTTCATTTTTAAACTATTAATTAAGAGACTTTTGCTACCTCGCTCGAAGACTATCAACCGAGTTACGAAAACAGATGACTATTCATCTGTTTTCGTAACTCGGTTGGTAAATTTTCAAATGACTTACCATTTAAATTCTCAAAACCCATAAAAATAACGAGTTCTTGGTAAAACAGATAACTTTCATTTATCGAATTTTTAAAACGATTATCGACTCGCTAACTGAGACATTATTATTAAAAATGTCGTCGCAAAAGATATCAATGGTACATTAGTTGAATTAAAATGGATTTTCGATTCGTTTTCAGAAATCGTCTAAAGGTTCGAGGGTCTTTTATTTAATTTATGATTGTCTCAATTATATGGAGGCGCCTTGCCTGAAAGGTTACGATTAGGTACACCTTTTGTATTTCAACATTTTCTGTTTTAGAATGTTAATTGAAATCGATTTGAGAAGGTGTAACACTCTTTATTTTCCAGTTTAAAATCGCTGACAAAACTAAAAAGAAAAGCTAATAAAAAAACACATTCCGTAGCAATAAGTAGGTAGTTTTCATTGACCGCAATGATATTGATTCTGCGTTTTTAGAGTTCCGTAGTCAACAATCCTTATAGTTTTGCCATATCCTAACGTAATTGCGAAAAGGATAGGCAGATTAAGATTGTCTTTGAAGAAATTAATGTCTGAAGACCAATTAAAATTATTTTGAATAATGCAGTTTTGTTAATTGGTACAAGTATTAACCAGTTAGAAAATACAGCATCGTTTAATTAATAGTATTCTAAGCAACTCGATGAAATATTATTATTTGAATTTAACTCATTTGCATGTGAAAGCTAGGGGTCATTTAAATATTCACATAAATATAATTATAGATGTAAAATAACAACGAGCTGAATTTAAATATTAATAACGTAGTAATAATAGTGTACATTAATTTACCGGACGGTCAGTTGAAATTTAAATTAATTAAATGCCTTGTGGCATTAAATTCATCTATGTAGGGCAAATTCATTTATTTATTTAAACTTCATGTAAAGTTTAAATAGGACTTGTGGCTAAGTAATTACAGCCGCACGGGTCGATTGATAAGGTTAAGCTAAGCTTGCTGCGGTTGATCCGTCGATGGGTGACCATATTTACATACCAAGATCCCACCGAGCCTCGGAAAGCACGTTAAGCCGTTGGTCCCGGCTGTTATTTGTAGATCTTTGACAGTATTGTTACGGGTCATCAGAAGCCCGAAAGTCTGACAACCAGTCTTACCAAGGGGTATTGCGTTACCCACTAACTGGGGTTTGGAGGTCAGGTAGGCAGTCGCTCCATGTAAAATACTGGTATTCAGCTGCATCTGGTTAGACTGGAAGCCGACCCCAACATAGTTGGGAGAAGGGCAGATGATGATGTAAATTTAAATAAATGAATTCGCCCTGCAAGCATAATTATAATATTACTGACAGGTTATTCAAACCTAGATTTTCTTTAAGTATACGTACAGTCACGAGCATACAAATTTAAATCAATTAATTCCGATTTTCTCGTGAAACTTGCAAAGGTATTTGCAGCTTTGACAATAGACGAATTGTAAAATAGTTTGGTTTCGAGAATACTATGATTGTAACATCATAAACATTCTAATCAATATTTTAAGTAGGAGAAAATCGCTTTTGAATTTTGATTGAAGTGTAACGTATCTAAGTTTGTGGTTGTATACGGGCGTCGGACCTTTTTTTTTTTTGATGCTTGAGGTGGAAAATCCTCATGGATGTCCTCCGCCCTGGGGTGGGCGGAGGGGTCTGTCAGACTCTTACTGACTAAAAACCACCCCGGTGTTCCCTTCCCACACTTGCACCGGGGATCTTGGGAGCTAGTATTACTTCCGTGATCCCCGGCTAGTGCCGGCCCGCCTCTGCGGGCCACCTCAAGTCTGCGGGGGGGGTGAGGTGTTAGACCCCCCCGCGACGTCTCAAAAGGGCGCGCGTGGAACACTACGCGCCGCCACCTCGGGTCCAGTGTGATAGGGGGCGGCGGACGTCCCCGAGTCCGCCGTCCCTGGACCCATTTAGGGGGGCCGGAAGAGGGCATTATCTGCCCTCTGCCGACGCCCGGTGCGCCTGCTGCGGGCCGGGTGAGCGGACGAGATCTCCCGCTCCCTTTCCGCAGCCTCCTTCTGCGACACGACTGTTTCGCAGAAGGATACCACCGCGTCCCAGGACTCCTCGCTGCCGGCCATCGACTCGACCACGGCCGGCAGCGACAGGTCACTGCCCACTCCTGAGATGAGAGCAACGGGCGTCGGACCTACTTTAGCTTACCTATTTCTATCAGTCAAAATGACATGTCTATCCTTTTCTGATGGGGTCCGTTAGGGCTGATACCTACCAGGGTTGCGGGTTTGTCCGAAAGGGATATCGTGGCCCTGGCACACAGGCAACTGAAGGAACACGGGTGGGTTTTAGTCAGTAAAAGTCTGACAGGCCCTCCCGCTCCGCCCAGAGCGGGAGAAGTTATAAGATCATTTCCAACCCAAATAAATAAATAATGCCTATCCTTTTCCCAACTATTTTGGGGTCGGCTTCCAGTCTAACCGGATGCAGCTGAAAAACAGTATTAACATGGAGCGGCTGCCTATCTGACCTCCACTATCTAGTTAAAGCTCCCGCAGACAGGCGCGACGTGACAGCGCGACGCGACACTAGTAGAACAATTTCTATGAAACCTTCAAGGCTCGTACAGACTGGTGTGATGTTGCGGGCGCGACGCGACACTAGTAGCACAATTTCTATGTCAGTGCCTATCAGGCCCGCGATATTGCGTGAGTCTGTAATAGCCTTCATGCAAAGTGTCACACTGAGCGCTGCCTGTCGCACTCGCGATATCGCGTCAGTCTGCAAGAGCCTTTACCAGGTAACACGATACCCCTTGTTAAGACTGGTTGTCAGACTAGATTTTACGAATGGCTGCCGGGATCAACGGCTTAATGCGCTCTCCACGGCGACAAGCGTATAGCTTAACCTTCGAGCGACCCGTGGGGCTGTAATTATTAGCCACGAGCCACAAAATGACATACCACCTATAAATCCACCGTAACCTCCTAATCAGCCTTTAAATCTACCTAAAGCTCAATAAATCCGTGTTTTTTCACAATTTCGTTTAAAATCCGGGTACAGTGAAACGGACTCCCTCTCATCTTCTTATAAATTGCCGTCAGCGTCCCATCCTCCCTTTGTAGAACTGATTCACTATTGATACTACTTTGAAGCTCGTTATGTCGATGTTGGAACCGGGGTTATCACACTATAATGGCAAAAGTTTGTAAGTGTGTGTGTGTATGTTTGTTACTTCTTCACGCTCAAACGGCTGGACCAATTTTGATAAAATTTTGTATGGAGGTAGCTGACAGCCTGGATTGAGACATAGGCTACTTTTTATTCCGATATTCCCACGGGATGGAGACTTACGCGGGTGAAACCGCGGGGCGCAGCTAGGACTTTTATAAAGCTGTTGTAGAATTTTATAAATACAATCTATAATTGAATGGTTTAAAATCTGGTCTGTCTTGTATAAGTTTTTTAGTCGCAAGGGCAACTAACTATGCCTAGTGTGTGGTCCTGGGTTTGTTTTCCGGGTCAGGTAAAATTGATATTGGGTTTTTCTCAATAATACGTTCTTAGTTGCAGCCCGGAGTATTGATTTGTGCCAGTACTACCTACTTCTTCCAGGAATACAGGCGTGAAGTTATAAGTATTTAAAAACGTTTTCCATAAAAAAACAACCGACTGCCAAAACAAGTGCGTGTCGGACCACGCACAATGAAGAGTTCCGTAGTTAGGATGAATTCATCCCTAAAACAAACTTAACATTGTAGTTGAAAAACGTGTTCTCCCATACGTCGATATACGCCACGGTCAATTTTCCAACTGAAAATTTTAGTTTGTAATCGCAAAAAATGTTTTTTTTTTATGTGATGAAACTACAAATTAACAATTTTCGGACTTTTTCCTTTACTTGTGCTGTAAGACCTTGCTTCTGCCCAAATTTCATGATTCTAGGTCAACGGGAAGTACCCTATAGGTTTTGATTTATGTGCGAGATATTAGCAATTTTTTTTAATGTGATAAAACTACAATTTTACAATTTTAGGACTTTTTCCTTTACCTGTGCTGTGTGAACTTGCTTCTGCCCAAATTTCATGATTCTAGGTCCACGGGAAGTACCCTATAGGTTTTGATTTCTGTGCGAGATATTCGCAATTTTTTTTATGTGATAAAACTACAATTTTACAATTTTCGGACCTTTTCCTTTACTTATGCTGTAAGACCTTGCTAGTTGCCAAATTTCATGATTCCAGGTCAACGGGAAGTACCCTATAGGTTTTAATTTATTTGCGAGTATCGAAATATGTCGCAATAATGTCGCTTATATCGCCGTATTTTTTTATTGCGTTGATTTGGAAGCTTGATTTTTTTAGAGCTTCAAGAGACCATAGACTTACGTATTTGATATTAATTTCAACTTGATACCTCTACGCATTCCTGAGAAAAATGGTCTTGACAGACTGACAGACAGACAGACGGACAACGAAGTGATCCTATAAGGGTTCCGTTTTTTACTTTTTAGGTACGGAACCCTAAAAACACTACAAAGTGAAAAATAATTTATTATTTAATTTTAATTAAGTCGGTGTCTTTGCATCAGTATTTAATTTTTTTGCCACCGACTTCCGAAATTAAAGTTATTTTTCACTTTGTAGTGTTTTTTTGGAAGCTGGTTGTTTTCACTTTTTAGTGGGTTACTTTGTAATTTATCTAAGTTACAATAGCCTAACGTCATCTTTTACAATATATTGCTTTTCCCGATGCTGGGACGTTGATTGTTGAGGAGTTCTCCTAGTAAGAAAGAGGAGAACTGCCACTCACCATATGCATTGTGACAAGCATAAATTGCTTAGCAACAATATTAAAGTACCTAATCGAATCGCAACCCGTTAAATTCTTATTATTAAGTAGTTCCGATGGCCATCTGAGTTCTTCATCATCAGTTCCACTTCAACAAGTGGTGCTTTCCGAAAGCACCACTCGTTGCACGAGCAGCACGAGTTACTATAATAAATACCCAAATCGCTATAGGTGTGCCTACAAAATTTTGAGGGTTTTCCTCGATTTCCATAGGATTCCCTCATCAGATTTTGATTTGATGACAATGGGACCACCTCGGGAAAATACCCTTTCAAACAAAAAAATATTCTTCAAAATAGGTCCACAATTGACGGAGAAATCGAGGAACATATAAAAACATAATAAACAAACATACAGACGAACATATAACCGCCTCCTTTTTGGAAGTCGGTTAAAAACACATAAAACTACATTAATATAATTTTATGAGAAATACATTTGCAGGGAATTATATAATTATATGGAAAAATATAATATACTTTGCGAAGAACAAAAAGGATTCAGACAGCACAGAACCATCAATATGGCAGTTTATGATTTTTTGAATCCTATTATGAGTAGCATGGATAAACGATCCCCCATATGCGCTATATTTTGCGATATGACCCAGGCGTTCGATTATGTCCATTATAATATATTACTTAATAAATTAGAAGGCTATGGCATTAGGGGTAACGTGCTCGAACTTATAAAATCTTATCTGGAAAACAGAACACAAATAACCGAAGTTAGCAACATTAACATAGTCACCAAACACGAAGACATTATAAGATCTCGAGAACGTAAAATTTCATACGGTGTACCACAAGGAACCGTGATAGGCCCGTTTTTATTTATAACTTATATTAATGATATGCCCATGTCCCTTGAATATCCTATAACTATGTTTGCAGACGATAGCACTGTAACAATCCCATGTAAAAGTACAAATACATATGAAAATGACATAAATAATTCTCTTGACGCACTAATTAAATGGCTAGACGAAAATAATTTAAATATTAATTTAGGCAAGACAAAAATAATGCACTTTAGACAACGTACTCCCGGCGGATCTATTCTCAACATCCATTACAAAAATGACAAAATTGAGGAAGCAGATGATACCAAATTTTTAGGGTTGCAAATAGATTGCAACTTAAATTGGAAAGCGCATATAGACAGTTTGTGTAAAAAATTGAGTTCATCCGCATATGTGTTGTATAGATTATCCTCCATTGTAGATGTCAAAACACTTCTTACGGCTTACTACGGAATAGTTGAATCGCACTTGCGCTACGGTATCATTTTCTGGGGGAACTCAACTGATCGAGATATAGCTTTTAAGGCCCAGAAAAGATGTCTCCGATCATTGTTAAAACTGAAATCGACAGACAGTTGCGTGCCGTATTTTAAGTTACATAAAATCTTGACACTTCCGTGTATTTATATTTTCGAAGTAGCTATGTTTGTCAAGCAAAATCCATCTCGTTTTGAGCGCCTGGCTGTTGTATTCCCAAGGAATAGGCGTGACAACAGCAAATTATGTCAAGTATCATGTCGAACCACTTTAATGCGTAAGAGCGTTTCTTGCATGGCCCCAGTTATTTACAATAAATTACCGAGTTGTTGGAAATCTTTAAATACAGCACAATTTAAGAGTAGATTACGGAATTTTTTGATAGATAAAACGTACTACAGTGTAGCTGAGTTCTTATCGGAGAAAAATATTTGTTAATTAGTGACATCTTGATTTTTGAACTTTTGATGTATGGCATTTTAGATTTTTTGACATTTTGATTTTTGACATTTTGATCTTTGACATTTTGATTTCTGACATTTTGATTTTGGTTATTAATAATAATAGTAATAGTAATGACACGTTAAATGATGTAATTATAATGGTATGATATTTGTAATAGTAATGTAATCTAATGATACTAATTTGTTTATATAAGTGTAATAATAAATAGTGTTATAAATAATTTCAAATGTTTGCATGCCGATTGGTAAAATGTGGCTGAGCTAAATGTAATTTAAGAACTATTATGTATTACCCATATTTGCAAAATAAAACTATTCTATTCTATTCTATTATATTCTATTCTATGAAGGTACTGCCCGCAAGGTACCATCTCTACCTGTATAGGCAGGTAGAGCTAGGTCCCACGAATATCGATGCGCTATAAAACTATATCAATCCCGTTTTAAGGTCTCTACCTAAAGCTAGTACATAGCTAGGTACCTATCTTTTACGCTTTCGTATTTTACGAGCTAAGTAGAGTAGCAGTGAATGGAAGCGGATATCACGTGTCGAGAGGTACTCGGGGGAATTCCGTAAAAGAGCTAAGCAATAAATAAAAATGAGATGAAAATGTGTCGTCATGGTTCGATGGATAGGGGATCGGCTTCTTGAAAGTGAGGTTGCAGGTTCGAATTCAGCAAGTATTGGTGTGGTTTTAAATTTTATGAGAGTAAAACGTATCTTTTGAGAGTATTTGTACATTCGTATAAATACTCTCAAAAGATAGATCTTGGTCAAATTAAGAAAAAAGGTAATCGTAGTATATTTTTTTTATATTGGGTTTTGCCAGAAAAACGTTGATTAAAGAGCTGGTGGCTCCGTGTATACAGAGCCCGTGACAGTAAACCAAAGAGCATAATATGTGGTAAACAGTATATTACATTCAAAGATGGCGGAAATTAATAGTGCCAATAATGGCTACTGGAGGGAAAAGTGACACTAGTAGCTGACAATGCATATTAAGCCCCCTACACATTGGACATCTAGAAGAGCGTCACGTTCTATTGCGCTCCATTCACTTGTATGGAAAGCAAGCAGCCATAATAACGTGATGATTGACAAAGTGTATTTTGTTATTATTATTAATGTTAACGCCATAAAATAAAGAGAGGACATACAAAGGAAAATTGTTTAAAGACATAAAAATAGACTGAATTTACTAATATCGCGACTAAAATGCACTCAAATAGTACCTTTGTCATGTCCATAAAAATATATAATAAGTTACCCGAAATAATAAAGAATTTGAATAAATATAATATCTTTATAAATAAATTGAAGCTTTTCCTTGTAAGCAAATGCTTCTATAGTATAAGCGAATACTTAAACGATAAACTTAAGCAACTTCATAACTATATAATTGTATCTACAAATACTCACTATTATAGATACGCCTACCTACTAATAATAATAACTTACCCTAGGGACAATAAATATTAATTAAGTACTAAATAAAAATCATAATAAATAATGCAATAATGAATAATTTAAATTAAATAAAAATAAAGGGTTTTTTAAATGTTACTAATTAAATAAATAAATGTACATATTTATAAAACAATAACAAATAAAAAAATAAAAAAAATTATAACAACTAAGTCGTCAAATAAAAGCCCTCATCCTCTCTCCTACTTTGCTGTGCCCGACAGGGTCCACAATGATCATAATTCTGTAAAAGCTACCACCTAAGTTCACATGTGGAAGCAATCAATATATTGAGTATAGAGTAAAGAAAACAATTACTGTAAACGAATACAATTCAATTTATGAAAAAACAAATTTCCATAGAATGTAAGTGTGTTAATTCCAGTTTCGTCACAGTCACAATATTTTCCTTCATCTTATTTAGTAGTGTCTAATATTGTTGGTGCAAGTTACAAAAAGTTTAAAACTTAAAGTAGGTACACAAAACATAAAATTAAAAATTCACTGTTACTTTTCAGTTTGCAGGTTTTCATTTTAAACTCTCTACTTAGTGTTGAAAGCTCCGAGCTATCCTTTGTTGCACTTAATTAAAATCACCATATTAAGGTATTCAAACTATTTCGAAAGTGGACGCTATTTTTCCTACCGTTTAATTTGCATTACAGTGACAATTAAACTTTTGTCATTTAAGTTTGCAACGTTCCCCCACTCGTGGAAATTAACTCCTTTGAATTAGTAATCGTTGTGAAACGTTTCCGTTGAAAATGTTCTTTTTTTCCTATTTCTGTTCTGGATTTCCTGAACTTTTTATTGGCATTTCGAGAAGTGTTCCAGTTTGCCATTAAGTGCTGAAATAATCTCTCATTCAACAATAATTTTATGGATCTAGGTTGCCGTTTTAAAACCTGGCAAGTGTAGTACCTATGAATTTATCGAAGTCGTATAAAGTAGGTATCATACATATTATATATTCGTTTGCCTGACTTACGACAAAGAAAGACATCTTGACAAAACCTAGGCTTAAACACGTAGTGAGCTAGCGTAGTGAACAATATTCATATTCATATCTTTATTTGCATTCCATAATGTTTAAACATCTTACAATGGTTTAAAGCTAAGGGACCAAAACAAACGTAGCACAACCACAGTACAACACCACGTGGACCACATTTGACCGTCCAAATCAGCTTATGGGCGATCAAAATCAAAAAAATCAAAATCTAAATCAATCAAAATCAAAATATTTTATTTCACATAAACCTACATGGGCACTTATGAAAACGTCAGAAGCTAGGTGCACGATTCCAATTCGTCGTTTTCTATGCAGAAGAGCCGACAAGAAACTCCACGGTTACTCTTTAAAAAATAATTGGCTTATACAAAGTTCTCAAAATTCAGTGTTAATAGGTATGGGAGGACAGTGTAAGCCTGTCCACAGGTACTAAACGAAATAGAAAATGGTCTAAAAATCTACAATCTATTAAGCTTACAATGTTCTCACATTCACAAAATATAAAATAATCTATTTAAAATATCGATAAGATATACCGACCACATCAAGGCCACGTCGCAGCCACAACACAACCACCAGCGAGACTGCGCACTATTGGCCGGCCAGACCGCAAACACCAGCAATACCACGCTCTAGTGGCCGGCCACATCGCACACACCAGCAAGACCGCGCTCTAGTGGCCGGCCACATTGCAAACACCAGCAAGACCGCGCTCTAGTGGCCGGCCACATTGCAAACACCAGCAAGACCGCGCTCTAGTGGCTGGCCACATTGCAAACACCAGCAAGACCGCGCTCTAGTGGCTGGCCACATTGCAAACACCAGCAAGACCGCGCTCTAGTGGCCGGCCACATTGCAAACACCAGCAAGACCGCGCTCTAGTGGCTGGCCACATTGCAAACACCAGCAAGACCGCGCTCTAGTGGCTGGCCACATTGCAAACACCAGCAAGACCGCGCTCTAGTGGCCGGCCACATTGCAAACACCAGCAAGACCGCGCTCTAGTGGCCGGCCACATTGCAAACACCAGCAAGACCGCGCTCTAGTGGCCGGCCACATTGCAAACACCAGCAAGACCGCGCTCTAGTGGCCGGCCACATTGCAAACACCAGCAAGACCGCGCTCTAGTGGCTGGCCACATTGCAAACACCAGCAAGACCGCGCTCTAGTGGCTGGCCACATTGCAAACACCAGCAAGACCGCGCTCTAGTGGCCGGCCACATTGCAAACACCAGCAAGACCGCGCTCTAGTGGCTGGCCACATTGCAAACACCAGCAAGACCGCGCTCTAGTGGCTGGCCACATTGCAAACACCAGCAAGACCGCGCTCTAGTGGCCGGCCACATCATAAATACAACGATCTGCCTGTCAGCAAATTAATATACAATAGCGACAACGCAAACACAGCGAAATTTTATAGTTATCACAACGCAACTAGAAGAAGTTGAAGTGACACTTATTCACATGTAACCACTGCTTGTCCGCATTTAGTCGCTGTGATGTGGTGTGGTCGTGGTACGTGTAACCGTGCCCTAAGGTACAAATACGGACCCGGTAGGGCATATCAAAAAGTATAACATTAATTTGCTTTTCAATATACCTAAGTAGTTTTTTTCCAACAATAAAAAATAACAGGCTGACAATTATTATGAAACGACGCTGCTTTAGCCCAAAAGCATTTAAAAGTTAAGTCATTTAAAATTTAAACACGTTACCTTCACCATTGCCAACGCAGCGGTTTTCGCCCCAATATTTTAAACCGATAAAACTAATTTGCGCGTAGTTATTAACGGGCAGGGCAAACACAGCTTATCATAACTCAGTTATAAATAATTCGACAAACAATCAATATAATCCGCGCCCAATTTACTTACAGTATTCGGTTAATTATAAATGTGGTAGCCACAGTTTTTGGTAAAAGAAGGACACAAGTGAACTTACTTTATTAATAAGTCATCAATCAACTCGTCAAGTCGTGACGAACCTGCGGTGGGCACGTGGCCATACTAAACGTATGTATCGCTACTTCGGCGCCGCCGCGCCGTCCGCGTCATCTCGTTCTCAGCGAGCGACGTCCTGGTGACGGCGGTGGTAGACAACCGCCCTATCTCTAGGGGTTATTTAAAGCACAAAGTTGTTAGGATCGTCAGCAAGAAAGCTTTTTTCAATTTCATTTCACATCATACAAGTTATACAAATGAAAACTTTACAAGTTAATCTTAGACAGCAATGAAAACATCGTGAAGAAATGGGGACTGATAATGGTCTGATAACGCCAACCCACACTGGGCTACAGTGATAATTCTCTCTACTTACTCCTTTTTTTAGGAGGGATATTATCAAATAACTTCTCCCGCTCTTCGTGTCAGACTTTTACTGACTAAAACCCACCCGTGTTCCTTCAGTTGCCTGCAGTGTGCCACGGCCACGATATCCCTTTCGGACAAGCCCGCATCCCTGGCTGGTTTTCTGTACTCCTAAGTTTGAGATTGTAATCAAGACTGCTTAATCATCTGAGAACATTTACGGCTACTTATCGTAAAACATAAGTATTAGATGTACAAATTATAAAAATGCAAAAAAAGTTCAAATAAACCTAACATGCAACTCAATTTAAATGAGAAACTATTAGTTAAATAAAAAAATAATTAAACATACAAATTGTAGAATGCCATTCAAACATAAATTATAAAACCATATTATTATGTAATTTAGACGAAATAATAATCAAAAAAATTAAAGCTGAACGGATTTCGATGAATTTTTATGCAAAGGTCGACCATGACCTGGGTTAGGTTATGGGATACTTTTCATCCAATTGTACGTTCCCGTGGGACGATTTCGACCTATACGCGGGCGATGCCACTGGCAGAATGAATGTAGTATTTTATAAAGGTCACATAAAAATGAACTATTGACAATTTTTGTAACGAAAATTCTCGGACAATCCGTACCACATCAAAACGTGTGGCCTCGATAACATAACCAATAGTTAATATCGTAATTCGATTAATTGAAGCATAAACAGAATAATGAAGTAACTGTTTGCAGTTCGACAATGTGTGTGATGTGGATTGTGGAGGAAATGTGTTTGTCTTTACGGAGATATTCGAAGATATTAATTGTAAAATTAAGTAAAAAATTTCTTTCTTTCTAAATTGTCGATATAACAAGTATATCGACAATTTAGAAAGAAAGAAATTATTATTTTTTTTTTTTTTAAACGTTGCCCCACACTAGGAATTTCTCCTGTATCGTGGGTGCGTTTACAAACATTTAAACTGACATACACAAACAGCCAGACCCGGAACAACTACTTGTAGGTCATACAAATATTTGTTCCGTGCGGGAATCGAATCTGCGACACGCAGCGCAGCAGTCAATCGCTTAACCACTGCGCCAACAGTGCTGTCACAGAAACACGTGCAAAACATATGAAAAAATTAACTGGTAAAAACAAATACTCGTAGTCGGCAGCTGCACGTCATGACTGTGACAAGAAGGCTTGCACTCAGCATGATGCTGTGCTATGGGGACCCACAGCACAGCGCCGATTTTCAATGGTCACCCGAAAAATACCTACGGAACCCAAGTCAGGTTTAATGAGTTGTACATAATAGCTAACAAAATAAAATAAAACAAACAGTACTTAGAATATAATGTCTATACAACCAAATATATAAGAAACACAGTCTCAATTTCTTGTTCTTATAACTCTGGTATTGTTATGGACTGGTAAGAATATTAGCAAGCCGCAATAAGAATATTTGCAAGTCAGAAAAGTGCTAGCAAGTTGCCCCGGACGTACATTTAAGTACTAGTGGAGGCTATTTTATGCAATTTAAAAATCCATAGGCTTGCTTCCTATCATTCGTAGATATTTGACAGTTATTACGGGTCGTCAGAAGCCCGAAAGTCTTACCAAGGGGTATCGTATTAGAGGCTAGATAGGCAGTCCCTCCATGTAAAATACTGGTTAGACTGGAAGCCGATAACAAACATAGTTGGGTTGGCATCATACGTGATGATGATGAGGCTGGCTCCCTATTACGTGTGGAGCTTATTGCGTAACTAGCGTCAATGCGTCATTTATAAAAAGGGTCCAGCAGTGGGGTATCGAGTCAAGACTAGATTCAGTATCTAGAATAGTCAATTGATAATAAGGATTAAAAAAATATTCTAAAACTGGCACATTTTTTTCATAACAGACATTTCAAGTTGAAACTCTGAAACAGCTCGATTTGAGACAAAATATATGAAATTGTAGATAATTGAGCAATAATTAATAATCAATTAAAATCGCGATTTCGGAAACTAAATGCCGAGAGCTGGACCCTTTTTGCTTGGACGGCCACAATTATGTACCAGCCTGTAACTGCGCTAATGATGCTCTGCCTCGAGCACCTCTCTCGGTCTCCTTATTTATAACATTACCCAAGTAAAATGCAACCATGCTGTCCTAGAATTCATCTAATCTAACTATTCAGAAAGCGGACGTAGGTACATATAACATCCTAAACTTACCGTCTAAAATGGCGGTCGCCTGACAAGTGAAATATTACAGCCAGTGGCCAGCGTGAATGTTTAGAGATAAATGTACTATGAATGGACGTTTTAGCATTTACTATAAATAGGATAAGTCTTTTTTTTCGCCTGTCTGCCACGATCTATTTTATCAGAACATTTAGATATTTTCTTGCATAATAGGATATACTTTATCAGAACATTTAAGTAAATATTTTTTTATTGTATCAGGAAAGTGAAATAATTATTTTTGAATTGAATTGAATAAATTAAAATTATAAGACTCAAAATGACTAAACTGCAACATTATCTATAAAATATTCGCCTACTATAAGCTGGCTTCTTATTCTATTGAAACTTCTTACTATAAAAAAAATAACTTTTTAATTCGGACTGAGAATTCATAGAATGTTAGTAGAGTAGAACTTATGAAACTAGTGTTAGTACATTATAATTACTGATTTCCTAATGTGGGCATTAACCCAGTGCTGGACGTAACGCGTGGCCAGCCTGTCCGCTATAACAGCCAGGGGGCCGATCGCGCTATTTCTCAACGAAATTACCGTTCGAACGGAACGTTTTTGGTTTTAGTTTAGTTTTGGTTTAGCTGGTGTAAGAAACGGTATCGCGCTTTTTTTTGTGAGAATATTGTTCGATCGATCGTTCCTCCAACGTAACTTCCAAAGTAAAGCTAAATCGTTTCCGTTGAAATGATTAGCGCGATACGAAATGTGTCTAACGTAACGTTTTGGTTGTGGTATAGTTTTGGTATTAACGTTCAAAATTAGCGCGATCGGCCCCCAGGATGCTGTTGGTGCTAGCGTGCAACTTGCCAAACGTCGCGGCACATCGCTTCCGGAGCACGGCGTGGAAGACGTCAACGTGTGCGTGCGCGAACATGCCCGACGCACTGCACCAGTGCGGCAACCCCAACAGAACAGACACTCATTCTATATATAATATATTAGCCTATGGAACAGACTGCGTACTATAGTACGTACGTGTGTACGTATATGTGCGTACTGCGTAGTATATATTCGCTAGGCCTGTCAAGTTCGAAGTGTTGCCACCGACATGCGGTTGGCCGTTCCTACTTGCAATGGAACTCCTTACTGTATTCACTATGTCGGTTACCAGTGTCAGTGCCTATTCTAAAGGAAATATACAATGCAAAATAAATATACTGCAACGCATGTTACAAGTAGGCTTTTATTGATAGCTTACATTAGTTTACACATTCAGGGCGAGATCTATCCACGTTACTTAGGTCGTGCTTTGGTTTAGACATGTTCCCTGTCTTCCTTGTCTCTATCTGCACTTGTAGTTTGACAGTACTTGTTGTTACAACAATGACAGGAATTATAGCCAAAATACGTGCTAAGTAATGTTTATAGATCTCGGGCTTAGTTCCAGAAATTTCAGTCAACGTGTAATTTATTTAATTAAGCTTAAAAAGGTACTGATTTTTAAAACAATGTAAACGTTTACTAAACTAAATATGAAGCTCGGACATGACAGGTGATATATTATAGCGAGTAGCGAACGTGAATGTATTATATACATGTTACTTTGAACACATAAATGTTCACATGAATGGGATTGTTGGCAGTATCTCGCACCTGTCTGTCTCCTTTGGATTGTATTAATAAATGTTGTGAAGGAAAAGACTGTTTCTTGGTAATATTTGTGAGTGGCAAAATGGAGGATTTTGAAAGGGTTTGACAGAGTTTGGATGAATGTATCCCATGAGGTGATTGGAGGTGCAATTACGGGTATGACACATACATCAGCTTGGATTTTGGATTGAACATGTCAAAATAAAATAGTTGAGCGCGAATGTATTCATTGTTCCAAAGAAAGCTTCCTCAAACCTGCCAAATGATAAATGATTTTATTTCTGTAAACAGGTTTGTACAAACACTTTTACACGTCAATTATATTTTAAAAACTAGATGAGGTAAGCGTTTTCTATGTGACTACTCTGAAAAGAAAGGCCAAAACAAACTCAGAGGTCAGAGTCTCTTTTAAAGTAAGACATAATCTTGGTCAGATGATAATGTGAAGACTATGTAGATTGGTGTCTGAAATGGTCTTTTGAGAAAAGAACCACACAGATTGAGTGGACCTGTCCAGTCAGTGCACACATTTGTCAATAAACAGCAGCAGCAGTAGCAGCACTTTATTTGTTTGTTTTTAGTTTAAATGCTATTTTTGTATTTCTTGTGCGTGTCCCAAATAAAATATTTTTCTTTCTTTCTTTCTTTTAAACGTGCAGCTCAACTAAGACCTTAAGGAGTTCAACAATGCGACGAACAATACCAAAGAAAGGACATTTTGGTAGGCGGCATAAATTACTCAAACTGACAGACCATGATAAAAACTCACTGAGAAAAAAAACAATGACCTATAAATTATAGTCTTTTCACATTCATAATAATTAAAATAATTAAAAAATAATATAAAATTTAAAATGGAATATAAATCTAATTTTAAAACGAATGCAGTAGGAGTTCCCCAAGGCAGCGTCGTGGGATCGTTTTTATTTCTACTATATATTAATGACCTTCCCAAGGCAACGCGCCACGAAACTATCTTATTTGCTGTCGATACGACACTAATAATAAAATGTAATGACTTAAGTAAATTAGAACAGGAAATTAATGAAGCAATCAATGACATAATAATTTGGCTTAATGAAAACAATTTAAAAATCAATATAAATAAAACAAAAATAATTCAATTTCAAACTTATAAATCAAACTTTCAGAGTCTTAGTATAAAATATGAAGACAGTATCCTAGAACAGGTAGTAAACATAACATTCTTGGGCATAATAGTGGACCAAAACTGTAACTAGAAATCACACATCAATTACGTATGCGATAAGCTAGACAAATTCGTATACGCAATAAAACTTCTTCGATCAACAGTGTCCGTAGACGCAGCAGTCACGGCATATCACGGATACGTATCGTCTGTGCTTTCATATGGTCTGATACTGTGGGGCAATTCAGTTGAAATTTTAATGGCATTTCGGGTACAAAAAAAGTGTGTTAGGGCAATATCTGGCGTCTGGTTTTTGGACAGCTGTAAATCTTTATTTAAAAAACTTCATATTCTACCTTTACCCTGCATGTTCATCACAGAACTATGTATGCTAGTGAAACAATATCCGCACTATTTTCGCATGCAATCAGAAGTGAGCCACAAAAAGGCTTCTACTAGACAAAAATATAAATACGAATTAAATGTACCTCAATGTAGATTGCAATTCTTTAGGAGGAATGTATATGTTAATGTCATTCAGGTGTATAACAAATTACTGAACTCATTTAAGGAACTTCCCATCCTCATGTTCAAGAAAAAGCTGACAAGTTGGTTATTGGATAATTGCTTCTATGACATTGCCGTATATATGGAATATTGTAAAAATCCAAGATGACATGTACTTAATTTTAAATTAATGATTACCTTATTATAATAATATTAATTCTAATTGGACATAATGTAAACCAAATCTTAAATTAATTGTTCTTAGTTAAGAATGACATTTGAATATTTGTACACCTGTTGTGGTAGAATGTATAGAACTTAAAAAAATATTAACACCATACTATGTAAAACTACATTCTTACAAATAAATAAATTCTAATTCTAAATACTTTACAATTAAATATTCATGTCATTGTATGTAAAATTCTTCAATTTCAATGTGTATATAAAAATCCGGAAGTAATCTTGGTCAGATCATTTGAGGACCATGTAGATTGGTGTCTGAAATGGTTTTTTGAGGAAAGAACCACACAGATTGAGTGAACCTGTCCAGTCAGTGCTCGCATTTGTCAGCAATCAGAACCTCGTCGAACATTATTAAAGACAGGATATTTGGCCAAAGCCGTAGTGATACGAGTAGATATACTATTATACGATATTACATTGTTTAGTTGATTTTCCATATTTTACTTAAATTTTATAATTAACTAGCTGCAGCGTGCGGCTTCGCCAGCGTGGCTTTTTCCAAAATAAAAGTAGCCTAAGTTACTCCATAAAAAATCAGCTATCTGCGTGCAAGTCCCGTCAAAATCGGTCCAGGCGGTTCGGAGATTAGCTGGAACAGACAAATAGATAGACAACTATTAAAAAAAATGGTTTTTGTTATAAGTACCGTATAAAGTTTCATTAAGTATTAGTTGTATTTAATTGTATTGTATTGTAAATACTGTTATTTTGACATTACAAGCAGACTATTTAATTTTATTTAAATGTATAGATTGATTTTATAAATCAATAGTTTAAAAAAGTGGTGGTTAGAACTTTTCATTTTAAGCAGTTACTGTTGGGATACTATCCTGAGCCGTTAATATTATTTGATTGTCTTACTGCAGGGCAGCTATTATTCTTCTTATACCAAATCAAAAGTCATTTATTCAAACTAGGCTGAGAATCAGCACTTTTCGAACGTCAAAAATTACATAAGACAGTCCCCCAAAAACGCACGCTTCACCACTTCCTAGTGCCTTAGTTGGGAAGAAGAAGTGGCGCAACAATCTGTCCAGCAGCACAGCTGTCTGTTCAGATATAAAACTTGAATCTATACAATAAAATGTAGAAGAATTTGCATTACGCAATACAACATTAAATTAAATTATTTGCCTTATGGAGCACACGCCACTATACAAAAAACACATAAAATCACTAAATAAAAACATAAAAATCGTCGAAAACTATACTCATGCAGAAATAAATTAAACAGGACGTACCTAAATAAAAGCCTCCAGGCATAATGGGCCTCCAGGCATATACAGGGTTACTGGTAACTCGACGTATTCCTTGCAGACATCATAGTCTGGTTAAAATGCAACAAATTAAGCCACCAAAAGTTCTACCGAAATTTAGTAGTTTTTGAGTTAATTAGGTTTTTAGTTGTTTTATGAAAAATACAATTTAAAAATGATTTACGGTGCGACTATACTGGAATATAATTTATTATCATAGCTGATGCCGTAGCAAATCTTTGTTAATAATAAAAAAATCCAAAATGCCGAAAACTTGGCAGAGATCACTAATTAAACATTTTATTTTTCGTCATTTTTGTCATTACTTTATTTAAAAAAACTCAAAAACTACTGAATTTCGGTAGAACATTTGGTGGCTTAATTTGTTGCAAGGTTAACCTTACTATGACGTCGTGCAAGGAATACGTCGAGTTACCAGTAACCCTGTATAGTGAAGAATCGAAAAACCATCCTATAATGTGCTTTTAGCCACCCAAAGCCCGTTAACAAAATATAGTTAGTTACACACTACCCAACAAGATAACCACATTCATATCCCTCAAAAACGATAGCCTATAATAAAAGCGACGTTGCCAGACTTATAGAGCGACTCATTAAGCCGGCGACACACGAGCGTCAACAAACACGCTTGTCAAACGGTGATTATTCTTGCCTAGAGATAGCTCATAGCTCACCTATCGCGAGCTGAAAGAGCCCTTTGATAGCTCAGCTTTTCATGCTACGTGAATAGTGTCTGAACTGGATGCGGATTGAAGTAATCTGGATAAGAACTTAAGAAGTTGTGTAACTTTTTTACTCCCCGTCACTTGTCCCTAAAGGTTCATTAGAAAACCAGCGGCAGACAGCATCTGTCTGGGATTAATGATTAAATGAATCTGACCCAGCCGTGAGGCACTCACTATTGTTGTTAAAACATTATTTTCACTTTTTAACTGACTTCACAAAAAGGAGGAGGTACTCAAGTACGTTGTATTTCTTTTCTTTTTTTTAATGCTTGTTACTTCAATAAATTGATTAGGATTCTTTTTTTATTTGAAAAAAAATACATACTTAGGTCCCATTCTTATCAAAATACAGTTCTGGTGATGGGATCCATGAGGAATTGAGGGAACTCCTCGAATATTATAGGCATACATACTCGTATAGCGATTTTTATGAACAAGTCAATCATTTGCATTCAGGAAGTATCATTTGATAAAGTGGAAGTGATGCTGAAGACCATATATGGCCACCGTAGCTCCTCGCTCCTCGCTCCCGTAGTTTCACGGGTGGTGATAAGATATCTCGATTAAGATAGTTAAGCGACTGTGATGAAGCAAATTTAAATAAATGGTTCTGATCAAAATGGTATCGAACTGATCTGGTGATGAAGCTGGAAGGTAGGCACCGGAACTCTGTAATAACATAATGTATTCTAGCCATGTTTGGGTTATTGGAATTGTCGTGAGATGCTGGCTATAAATGATTTTAAACCGACTTCAAAAAAAGGAGGTTTTCAACTCGTCTATATATAATTATACTAGCTGCGCCCCGTGGTTTCACCCACGTAAGTCCCGATCCCGTGGGAATATCGGGATAAAAAGTATCCCTAAATGTTAATCTAGGGTGTCAGCCAGGGTTACGAGCCTGTCCGAAAGGGATATCGTGGCCCTGGCACACAGGCATCTGAAGGAACACGGGTGGGTTTTAGTCAGTAAAAGTCTAACACTCCCTGCCGCTCCACCCAGAGCGGGAGAAGTTATTTGATAATTTCCCACCAAAAAGAAAAAAAAAGAAAAAGGGTGTCAGGTACCTCCATACAAAATTTTATCAAAATTGGTCCAGCCGTTTGAGCGTGAAGAAGTGACAAACAAACACACACATACACATACTCACTCACAAACTTTCGCCTTTATAATATTAGTGTGATTGATTACCTTCGGGCATAATTTATTTGTTTATGAACCGATTTTTATAATTCTGTCATTTGGTAGAGGAAACTTGTGCGGTCCCATATAAATTTTATTAATTTTGCTTAGATAGTTTTGAGTTAGCTTCAATAACACGTATTTAATCCACTTGGTGTATGTTGATGATGTTATAAAACTTCCTGTCACTGTTGTTTACATATCAACGTAGTGGTATACGAATTGATGTGGGGTAGAAACACAACTAAAACTTTTATACACAAAAACAGTTTTTTTATTTTGTTATTTGTGTTTTGTGTTTCACGAACTGTGCCCAAATAAATGTTATTCTTGTTATTTTAGGTATTAGATTGAAACAATAGTTCTTCAATTTCTTCAATCTTTGTATTGGGATCTTTACTCTTCGAATAAATATTGGGAGATTGTTACGGCGCTTGTTCAGGTAAAACACTATGAAGCGGTGAAGGGCGGGCGTTTTAGGGCACAGTCTTTTGTAATGTTTGACGCAAAGATATAAATATGTCGAAGTTGTGAACTCATCGAAAAAAATTACGTCCAACTGTTGGCCGCAAAATGCACGCACACTAAAATAACACAATGACAGCATAATGACGTGGTGCGAGTGTCAGACGTAGCTGTCACGAACACCAGCCTAGCAAAGTTGAGCTGTTGCGCCACCCTCTATCTAGAGATAGGTATAAATAATAAAAGGTTTGACGTTCAGAAAGTGCAGATTTTCAGCTTAATTTGAATAAATGGTTTATGATTTTGTTTTAATACCTATAGGTACTGTACCTGTTCCAATATTTGGCAAAAGTTTGTAATGCGATTATTTTTATTGTAAATCCCGTACGTGTTATTAATCTGTGAATGGTGTAAATAGTTGAATGTCCTTTAAAAATATTACTGTTATCCTGCATCATCCCACTGCTGGGCAAAAGCCTTTTCCCATGACTTCCAGCTCTTTAATCCAGGACTAATGTGGACTTTTAAAAATTGAATGTTTTGAAAATGATACTAAGTATCCCATTTTTTAAAAGTGCCTGGACAAACGGAAGCTACCACAATACGCACACTACGGACAAACGTGCTCTTGTAGGTACAACTCGTTGCGTATTCCACCATCTGGCGAATCTTAACCAAATACCAATTGATAAGAAAGAAAGAAAATACGTTTATTTGCGGTAAACATGACGCAAAAAAGAACATAAACACAAAAATAAGAAAAGGTTGAGGGAAACATGCGTCACATCCACGCAAAACGGCTATCCCTCAGCATTATGCTGCGACCCTATACAAGACAGAGCCCCAGCGCTGGTTTTCAGCGACAGCCGGCGCCGACGTATTGACGTCGCGCATTCCTAAAAAATATTGATCTACTGTACCTGTAATTACATTTTGTTCTACTGTACCTGTAATTACATTTTGTTCTACTGTACCTGTAATTACATTTTGTTCTACTGTACCTGTAATTACATTTTGTTCTACTGTACCTGTAATTACATTTTGTTCTACTGTACCTGTAATTACATTTTGTTCTACTGTACCTATAATTACATTTTGTTCTACTGTACCTGTAATTACATTTTGTTCTACTGTACCTGTAATTACATTTTGTTCTATACCTACTAATATAAAATTTGTTAGTAATCTCCGAAGGTAATGATCCAATTAAAAAAAAAAATCACTGGTTGATTCCCGAGTGCTAGAGCTGAATTATATTTATGTCAAGCATACGAGTATTAGCCGAGATATCACAATTTTTGTTTTGTAAGTCGGAAAGAAACACCTCATAAAACAGAATTCACGCAAATTCTACCGGATAGTCTGTTCTTATTTTGGTATATATTCCCTATAAGTCTGGTCAGCTGTTTTAAGATAAGATAAGATCATATTTGTTAGGCTATATTATCACGCTTTTTAATAAGGGGGATGACCAATATTGCATTATGTTTGTATTCTTCTACGATTTACAGAAAATTGTAAATAGACGAGCCAAACGGTTAGAAAATTGCAGATTTTACCAGAATAAGATTATCATTACGCTATAGCTTTATGGGGCTAAGCAGTAAATCATCATTACATATACATGTGGATTTTTAAGATGGGGAAGTAAGGATATCTTAACCATTGTAGCTGCATGAAATCGGTGTTAGGAGACAGTCCTTAACTTTTTGAGACATTTTGATCTACATATGCAGATTTTGGAAAAACAAATAGTCAGCAAGAAAATGGGCAATTTTCACAGCAAAAAATTTTGATGGCATTGGATCCTGTTTCTTATGAGAGAGGTAGACCAACTGAGGGTTGATGCATCGGATCTGGTACATTTGCGCGGATGATGATGGCCGCGGGCGGCCGCAGCGACGGCGGCGGGGGCCATGAGTGGATCGCGCGTGCAACTAAACTCACTAAGTCTTAAGGACGTTAGCGCGGCACTGGACGGCCTTAAACCGAAGCGTTCAGCTGGCCCGGATGGGATACCAGCCTTCCTATTCAGGGACTGCAGTAGGGTATTAGCAGAACCTCTGCACTATATATTTAATATGTGTCTCCAATCAGCGACGTTCCCAGCTCGATGGAAGATAACGCGGGTTATTCCAGTCCCCAAGGGTAAGGCAGGACCCGACATCAGTGGATATAGACCGGTGGCCGTGTTGTCGACGCCGGCCAAGGTTTTCGAGTCTGCCATCCAGCGCAGCATGCAGGAGCAGGTCCGCGCTCAGCTATCGGATGCGCAGCACGGGTTCCGGCTGGGGCGCAGCACTGCCACCAATCTCCTTACCTTCATGTCACAGGTGGTGCCCGCGGTGGATGCTGGTGTGCAGGTAGACGCTGCTTATTTTGACTTCCAAAAAGCGTTCGACACCGTCGATAATGACATACTATTACGCAAGTTAGCTGAAATTGGGTGCACACCACATCTGTTGCAGTTCTTAGCCAGCTATATGCAGGGCAGACAGCAGTATGTAGACTGCGGTGGCTGCGAATCCGATCCGTATTACACCTGGTCCGGGGTGAGTCAAGGAAGCAACGTGGGGCCTCTGGAATTCATTATAATGATAAACAATTTACCAGAAGTCGTCAAAAATGGATCTTGTTTGTTATTCGCAGATGACCTGAAGTTGCTGCTTGAGGTTAGGACGGAGTCGGATTGCAAACGGTTGCAGGATGGCATTGATAGGGTAGTGGAATGGAGCCATGAGAACACGCTCTATTTCAACGTATCCAAGTGCTCGGTGATAAGTTTTACCCGCGCATGTACACCTCTCCTCTACGAGTACGTAGTGGATGCAGTACCGATGCAACGAGTCACGCAGGTACGTGATTTAGGGGTTGTTCTCACTCCAGAACTGTCTTTCCGTAAGCATGTAACTAAGATCTGCAAAAAGGCATTTAGAAACTTGGGGTTTGTTCTGAGGCAGACGCGAGACTTTACCAGTATCACAGCCATCAGAGTCCTGTATGACGCATTAGTCAGGAGTCATCTGGAACATAGTGCTGTCATATGGGCTCCACATGAGGCTAAGTACTCAGTGATGTTGGAGCGAGTCCAGAACAAATTCACGCGCCACCTTTATAAAAAACTTTATGGGGTATACCCATTTTACCCTTTAATGTACCCCACTCTATTCGTACTGGGTATGGTGGGGTACAATCAACTCGGGGTGCGACGGGAATTTGCACTGGTGTCGTACATAGTGAAACTGCTCCGAGGCGTAGAGCACAACCCAGCAGTGCTGCAGCGGTTGTACTTGTCCGTACCCGACCGTTATGTGTGGAGGCGACGGCCCCCGCCACTCCTGGTCGTACCATCAGCCAGGACCAACTTGCTGGCCAAAACTCCTCTGACTCGAGCTATTCGCACCGTCAATTATATCCAGGTCGAAATTGATATATTTGCATGTCCCTGGGGTGAATTCGCAAAAATAGTATTGTTTACGCTTTGTTACAAAAAACTAACTTTATAGGTATTGTATTAGTATTTTGTTGTTTAATTTTAAGTTTGGGTGTGTGACTTAGCTATCGCATTAGGTTAAGACCTGTAATGGTAGTTTTAAGGCAGTTAAATAAATAAATAAATGATATTTCCGCGAAAACACTTGCCGCGAACCCATTTGCGCAAAAACATGGTTGTCGTGATTTTGTGATGATTTTTCGTCATGGGTGTCGTTTTCATGGTTGAAAATGCTACAAAAGTCATAAATAGCAAAAAAAACCTTTCCCATTAAAATCAAAATTGTTTATCTGCATAAAATGTGGTGGATACAAAAGATGTTACGTATTAAATTCAGTGCGAGGATAGGTATGTCCTTGCACTGAATTTTATACGTATCATCCGCCGGCGCCGCCGTCGCCCGACACACAAACCACGACGTATCGATATATGTATATCTAAACACGATAAAATAAAAAAGTTTTTT
This sequence comes from Tiliacea citrago, assembly GCA_963921375.1. Taxonomy (NCBI): domain Eukaryota; kingdom Metazoa; phylum Arthropoda; class Insecta; order Lepidoptera; family Noctuidae; genus Tiliacea; species Tiliacea citrago. The sequence goes on from OY992799.1 coordinate 2,583,589, forward strand.
TTTGGGGGTTAACCACAGCCGGTGCTGCTGTTACTTGAAGTACGAGTGGAGAAAATCTATTTTCTTTTGTTTTATCGTGTTTAGTTATCGATACCAATCACGTTTGTGAAGTTAACACAAAAAAAAACTGATACTTAAGTATTTCAAGTGACTACACTAACTGTGGTCCATGATCCCACAAAAAATCATCAAGATCCCTGAACAACTTGGGTAAAATGTAAAACAACATTCTCTTCCACATTTCTCCATTCCAAGTCCCGCAGTGACCTACGCGACCTGTCCTGGTTAAATTATGAAGTGTATTTTTAACTGAATGCACATGAATATGTTGTTAAATAGTTACGTTGCTATTTCAGAGTTGTTTTCATTGAAAACATTCACGTAAAGTGCGCTATTTCATATTCATATTCTGTTTAAATTGTATTTAGTGAGAATGCCGTTGGTCCCGGCTGTCATTCAAAGATCTTTGATAGTCGTTACGGGTAGTCAGAAGCCCAAAAGTCTGAGAAGCAGTCTTAACAAGGGGTATCGTGTTACTCAGTAACTGGTTGTGGGGGTCAGATAGGCACTAGCAGTCGCTCCGTGTAAAATACTGGTATTCAGCTGCATTCGGTTAGACTGGAAGCCGACCGCAACATAGCTGGGAAAAGGCTAGGCAGATTGATTGATTGATTGTACGGGACGTATTTACACTCTTGTTCTACTACTATGACATAACATCATTCTTTTATGCCCTGAAGGGTCAGGCAGAGGTGTATGTATAATATCCCCACATTTTGCAAGTTATGTGTACAGGGGCACTGCCGCAGGGGAAAAACAGGGGCGAGTCAATTGCCATCAACCGGAGACGAATCTACTACGGGCTGCTTCTGAGAATTTCCAGCTGGAAATACACAATAACACTCGAACCTAGGACCTCATGCTCAGCAGTAACGCTTGCCACCACTGTAACATTAAATCGAATCTAATTATTCACAAACGGATTATATTTATTAATTACCAATTATAGCTTAGATTAATTACCAATTATAGCTAGATTTTTTCACGTCAAAAAACTGACTCTAAAACTAGTAGCGAGGCTGACTTCCCAGGGATTGATGGACGTGGAGGCTTCCATATAGGTTAATACTGATCGCAGTTTCAATAAATTTGCTTAGAGCGTGATGGCCGGTTTTATAGAATAAGCCGTGTGCCTGGTGGGATCTCCCATCGGCAAAAATGACGAATACCCATACAAACTTTCATCCCCTAGTTAACCCCTTTAGGGGCGTGAATTTTCAAAAATCCTTGAATCACTATAAAAGGAACTCTTTTGCAACATTTCATGCTTCTAGACCCAGAGGTTTAAGGCTGTGAGTTTTCTGGCAGTGAATAAATGAATGAATTTAAGATTTTTATTAAGTAGATAACTTATTGTCACTCGTTCACCTACATAAACAAGGTTCGTAAGTTTAAAAATTGATTTTGTTTTATACGGGTTGTAGTTTTAAAGTCCAAGGCTGCTAAATTTAGAGCAAGTAGAATGACAACCATTTAACCTATACCATTTTAATCGGCTAAACCCTTGCATCTGCAGCACCTAGCTGCCAATGCCGCAGTGGAGTTCGAATTAATATCTCCGTAATATATAACAATGACAAAGTTAGAGCTACGTCGGACACGCATTACTTACCCCTCCCTGTGTCAACCATCCCTCTTGCTTCACTAGATCTGAGTGGTGCGAGACATAAGATTTAAGAGTTTAGGAACGTCTCCGTAAATGTTATTTATTCTGTAAATTGGTTCAAAACTCCGTCTATACGTCAAAAATAACTTAAGTTCTAAAACTAGACGAGTTCGGTGTATCCTAACCGACTGCTCTGAGAAGTAAGACCGAAACCAACTCATGAGTATCTTTTAAAGTTCAGCCATAATTTTGGCCAGGCCCTATGAGTACCATGCAGATTAGTGTCCGAGATGGTCTTATGAGGAAATAACTATACAGATTTGAGTGGACCTGTCTAGTCAGTGCACGCATTTGCCAGTAATCGTGTAGCTGAACTCTACTTTAGGGAGCTCAACGACCTGAATCTGAAAATCTGCAAGACATTTGCGTAGGGCACATAAAAACTACTCAAAACCGCCAGACAGTTCAAAAAAACAAAAATATTTTTATTTTGGAACAACAACAAATGATATAATTACAATAGAAATAGCTACATGGTACTCACATTCACAGACAGTTTTCTCTTTAAATGTCTTACAAAATATCTACTACCTTTATCTAAGTTAATTTCAATTCTAAAACACTTCGTTTATAACAAGTCAGTCTTACAGTTAACGAAAAGTTCTGTAAGGGTCAATAAAAAAGTCGGCTTTAGACGAAATTCTAGGAAACTTCATACTTCAGTTTAATATGCAGTCACTTTTCGCCGAAACTGCACGACTTTCTCTGAAATGTTACTCGAGCTCCTATAGGAGAAATCCCTACCCGCTATCATCTCCTAACTTAGATGACCATCCAACATTAAATTGAATTTCTATTAATAGGGCAAGTTCTGGGTACCGCTAAATCATCCTAGTTGAGCCGGGTGTAACTGGGCATAACCGATTGTAACCGTCGTAATAGGCCACCGTAACCGGGTATCGGTTTTAGGGGATACCCGGCTGGTCAAAGGGACGGTAATCACTTTAAAATTATATCACTTCACGGTCCGTTTATCCGTTTTTTTTTAGAAATTAGTAGCCGTAGCGTACGTGGATTATGGAGGCAATTTATTATTGTTAAATTATGGTCTTGAAAGGAAAAATAGCTAACATTATTATGTGAAAGTCTAAAGATTAATTTTAAGCCACGTTGAGTTTCTTTGGCAATCGTTTAGAATCTAAACCGTTACGATGCAGTAACGGCGCGGTGCTTATGCACAATGCATAAACAACGCATGAACAAGCATAATATCGGGCACCTGGTGCCGTATTATGAAGTATAAAATATGCCATCATGATTCCAGTGCAAGAGAGAGATGGATCTATACATGACCGCTAGCACCGTCCCTTTTTCGCTCTGGAATTATAATGGCATTTATACTTCATAATACGGCCCCTGTACAGGGTATAAGTCAGCCGTGTGTAAACAACCATGATAAAAAGCGCAGAGGCCATTGAGTACATTTAACTGCTCCCAAATTACGATATATTTTATTTGAATTTTTTTACATTTTTTCATTAAATTAATTGACCGTCACTGGAAGCTTTATATTGAGAGAGCATATCCGTTTCCATCGATTTCTTATCAGTTTTAGTACTTGTTTAACCTACTCAGTGGCGCCACCTGGCGTTTGCTTGCCATTTTAGTTTCGTAAAATGTAACGAGCTACTTTTTGTTCATTGGCGTTTCGTTCTCCGTCGAAGCTACTTGTGCGCATCGGTTCACGACCCATGCCAAAAATTACACTATATTTTTATTTTCTAAATTCAAATATTATATTGCAAAAAGTACGTGATCATACTTTAACGGTTTTTCCGTTCGGATCACTATCTTGTAAATTACCAGCTAAGTAAATACAATACTAAATTTTAAATTTTAAAAATATAGTGCTGTTTTATGGTGAGTTATTTTTGAAAAAAAAACTGTAAGTAAAACTGTTTTTTCGTAAAAGTAAGTGGTCATTACTTTAAACGGTTTTTCCGTTCGGATCACTACTTAGATTATTTACCTAGTTATTTGTAATATGAATGTATGCTTAGAATTCTGTTGTGAGTCAACAAGGCTTTATATTAGATAAGGTATATCTAACGAAACTTATATTGCGATAATGGATGACCACGTAATTGGTTCGGCTGCCGAGCCACAAGCTGTGGCCGGACAGAGTGGAATGACCCGGAAAAGGAACTTTAGCTGTTCTAGCAGCAGCACGAGCAGCAGTTCTTCAAGCTCGTCCTCTACAAAACTTGGCAAGCAGTCGCGCCGCGCACGCCACAAAAAGAATAAGCGCGCTAAACAGTCTATCCCGACATTGGACAAGCTTATAAAGGAAGTTAGTGAGCTACGCCAACAAGTTTTTGCAAATAATATGCATACTGCTTGCCATGATGCGGTATCAGTTTGTTCTGAGGTCAGTGGCGAACTATATGACCAACATAATACTGACGAACAGTGCCCTGATGTTGAAGGTCAAAACTCAAATTTAGAGTTTACTTTTGATATCGAGACGAAGCTTGAGGAACCATCTGTTCCGAAAACTCCTCAAAGTTTTTTAAAAATGCTACTAGACGTCCAGAGTTTAGGTACCACATCTTGGTCCGAGGTAAGGTATTCTGATACTCAAAAGCTCTACAATCACACCCCATTTTTTTTTTTGGGCCTCGGAACGCGCGCGAAAACACATGGCCTCGGACTTGTGCAAAGCCACCTCGAGTCCCAATTGCCGAATCCTATCGACGATTGTCGCAATCCCACGTGCCGCCAGTTCGGCCGCCGCCTAATGCGACCTCCCACAATCACACCCCTGGTTTCATAGACTTAGACACAAACGAAGAGATAAAAATGTATGATACCTTACGTCACTTGGCACATGCTGATAAATCATATGCAGCAATTACTTTTTGCATCCTAAAACAAAAAGAATCATTACAAGAAGCTATTCGTAATCTCCTTTTGTGGGCTAAAAATACAGAAGTCAATTTTGATAATTTAAGCGGGAAGGTTGAAGAATTATTTCAAAAAGGTGATTTGCATAAAATCTCGTCTGACCTGCTACAATTAGTTTGTGGCCGAAAGTATAGAAATGCGCCGAGAGACAATTACTAGTCAAATTCGAGATCCGTTAGTTAAAGCATCTTTGAACAGAATTCCGCTATCATCGATCTATTTATTTAGTCCGGAATCTTTCACAACAGCATTAGAAAAGGTGTACGCAAAGCTTTTTGGCCTTCCAAAACTGATTCTCATACTAGATCTAATCAGTCTAACCACCGCCCCTCGCGGGGGCAAGGCCTACCTAAACCAGTAGTTCCATCGCGCGAAGCTCAATATTTTTGCCACGAACCAGGCATACCGATTCACACGCATGCCTATGGCAACTCACCCTAGCGGGGTGGATATTTTCGCGCCAATTACACCAAAAAAGGTCAGGGTCTACCATCCTTTCAATCCGACCAATATACCAACAGTAGAGGCTCATTTCACATCCGAGGCTCGTGGCCCAATCGTGGGAGTAATCGAGGTCGAGGACGTTCAAATCCTCCAAAAAGCTCTCGAGCGAACCAAAAACGGTACAAGCAATGACTCGAATCGTTTTCGAGCAGGTCAGTTCAGGAGCACCAGAAATTATTCTAAAATTAATTCAAGGGTATCGCATACCATTTACCCACAAACCTCCTCTGATATACCCAAATGTAACCAATGGTCACTTCAAAACACCTGTCACAAAAGAAATGTCTGCAAAAATAAACACAATGAAAGATCAGGGCATTCTAAAAGTTGTTCAACTCTCACCGAGTTTCATTTCTCCTCTATTTTTGATACCAAAATCCGACGGATCAGCCCGTCCCATATTCAACCTAAAAGCGTTAAACGAATTTGTAAAGTTTAATAAACATGTATCGCATCCCGAACTTTCTGCAACCACAAGACTGGATTTGCACACGCCTCATATTTCCACTTAAAAATTTCAAAGTCGCACATGCGCTTCTTTCGTCTTGTATACAACCAAGAACTGTTAGAAATGACCTGCCTTCCGTTTGGTTTGAGCACTGCACCCAAAACCTTCTCAATACTAACGAATTGGGTCGCCCAAATATTACGAGAACGCTGGAACATCCGAATCATCGTCTATCTCGACGACTATTTAATAGTACATCAAAATGTACACGTTCTTCGAGATCATGTCAAGGTCACATTAGACATAATACAAAATCTTGGTTGGCAAGTAAATTTCGAGAAATCTGTTCTTTGTCCTCAAAAGACTATTACATATTTAGGAATATTGTAGAGTCCCTGGGACAATTTAAAATCCCTGCCAAAAGAAAATACTTTTTCATTTGTCAAAAAAGTGAGTCAAGTTCTCGAGCAAGGAACTAGTAACTCTAAAGGAATTGCAGAGAATAATAGGACTCCTGAACTTTGCCAGTTATGTTGTTCCTCGAGGCCGGCTCAATCACCGGCGATTATTAATATTAATGAACTCGCTACCAGACAGATAGACATTTTATCGAAATCCTACCCACTACTCGTACCACAAAATGTTCAAAAGGAACTGGAATGGTGAATCGGAATTGTCAATCATCAACAACTCTACATTACCCTCCGCCGGTAAACTTCCTGACAACAGATGCATCAAACCAGGGTTGGGGAGCGCAACTGAACAATCTGGCTCTATCGGGCAGTTGGTCACAAGAGGAACAGGCATTGCACAGCAATCAAAAAGAAATGTTAGCCATATTTCGCGCCCTTCGATCCAACGCTCACCTGCTCTGCAACAGCTCGATCCTGATACAGTGCGACAACAGGACTGTCGTCAGTTATTTAAGGAACGAAGGAGGTACGAAATCATTACCCCTAATAGAACTAATCTGCCAAATTCTAAATTTACTGGACCAATTTCAAATACACTTCAGCATACACCACCTCCCGGGCAAGTACAACAATCATGCCGATCACTTGTCGCGCTTTCGCCAACCTCCGGAATGGCACCTAATGCCAGCCTGTACGGAAATAGTGTTTGCAAAGTGGGGAACCCCAATAATAGATTTATTTGCCTCATCGACAGCTCACGTAGTTTACAATTATGTATCCCGAGACCTGAGAGAACGACAAGCACTATTTCACGATGCATTCAGTGTCCCATGGAACTATCCACTCGCATGGGTGTTCCCACCTCCGTTCTTAATCCCAAGAGTCCTAACACACCTCAATCACTCAACGGGAATATTTTTAATTGTAGTTCCTCGATGGGAGAAGGTATTTTGGTGTGCAGACCTCAAAGTCCGAGCGCTGGCACCACTTCTAACTCTAAAAAACTTACAGACGCACCTAGTCGACACATCGACGGTACTTCCGCCACCACAAGTGGACAAAATCATCCTCGAAGTCTGGAAATGTGGGGGTGGTCCGAGGCTATAGAAACATGGACCGCTGAACAACAGTTATTGCTCAAAAAATCCTGGCGTAAGTCTACCTGGAAAACATATGAGGTGGCTTGGAAACTTTGGACTTCCTGGTCCATATCTAAAAACGTTGACACGAATAATCCTACAGGTACGCAATTAGCCCATTTTTTATCTGATTTGCATCTAATTCATAAATTATCATATAATACTCGTACAATTCTTTTACATAAATCTGTCGTTTCCACTTTGTGTAATGTTGAAAGCTCCAGTCAATTAAGTTCACATGTTCTTGTAAAACATATTTTAAAATCAATTGCTCTGGAAAATCCTAAGTCTTCTAAGCCACCAATTTGGGATGTTAGTAAATTAATTACCTTTCTAAGCAATTACACTGTAGACATAGACAATCCCTTTCAAATATTACGCCATACTGCAACTATATTACTGCTTTGCTCAGGTACTCGTAGACGCATACATGACTTAACTTAGAGTTGATCCTGACCATTATATTAAATCAGATGATAGTGTTCTATTATGGCCTCAATTTGGTTCGAAAACAGATAACAGTAATCACAGACAGCCCGGTTGGAAACTTCTTGTAAATCCCAACAATTTTAACCTAAATCCTATATTCTGGATAGAAAGAACTACACAATTATTAAATGAAAGACGTAATGCTTCAAAATCATTTAATTTGTTTATTACAGTTAGAGGTGTGCCGAAGCCCGCTTCACGTACTGTCATCGCAGGCTGGATAAAAAACCCTGTTCAATGAAGCTGGCATAGTAGTAACACCAGGAAGTACACGATCTGCAGTAGCCTCTAAAAGTTGGCTAGAAAATCATCCCCTAGACGAAATCCTATCTCGAGGAAATTGGCAATCGGCTACATACAATACATTCCAGAATTTCTACAGAAGAGAAGTCATAAGGAGTGCTGATTCAAATCTAAATGTTACCCAATTGTTTAACCCGATTAATTAAATCTGGATATTAACTATAATTTGTTATTGTATTTTTTGTGATTAATTCATTAAATATTTAAGTACTTTTTCACATGACTTTATAATAAATATACTTTCTGATGACAAAATAATTGTTTGTTTTAAAATAAACTAAAGTTTCCTATCACATTGGCGTTATCTTAATGGCGACACCAGGCGATAACAAACAGGTCTCAATATTAAGCTTCCAGTGACTTGGCTCAATATAACCAGGCAGAAGTAAACTTAAAGCTTCCAGTGAGGTAAGTATTTTAATATGCGTTTTATTTCAGGTAAAACGCTTCTATTATTTGATATTACCTACAATTTTAATTTCAACTATTTATTACTGGCTTTTGTGGACAGTATATTAATTCAGACTTGTTACTGTTGTAATGGCAATCATGTCATTTGGTTTAAAAATAGGTTTTTATTTTTTATTAGTATTTTATATAGATTCTTTTTTATATTTTGTGAATGTGAGAACGTTGTAGGCTCAAAATCAAAATCATTTTTTTTTTCAAATAAACCTACATGGCACTTATGAAACGTCAGCTAGGTGCACGGTTCCAATTGGTCGTTTCCTATGGAGAAAAGCCGGAAAGAAACTCCACGGTTACTCTTTAAAAAAAAAGTGGGCTTTAACAGTGTTTCCAAGTTACAGTGTTAATAGGTATGGGAGGACAGTGTAGGCCCGTCAACAAGTACCAAGTACTTAACAAAATAGAAGATAGTTTACAAAGCTACAGTCTTTTAAGCCTACAACGTTCTCACATAAAATAGACTGTAGATTTATAGACCATTTTCTATTTTGTTTGTTAAGTACCTGGTACTTGTTGACGGGCCTACACTGTCCTTCCATACCTATTTACACTGTAATTTGAAAATTTTGTAAAAACCAATTATTTTTAAAAGAGTAACAGATTAGTAGAGTAGTCAGAGTGAAGTTTCTTGCCGGCTCTCCCTCCATAGGATGCGCCCAATTGGAACCGTGCACCTAGCTCCTGACGTTTATTATGCCCATGTAGGTTTATGTGAAATAAAATATTTTGATTTTGAGTAGTGACCCCACCAATCTCGCACCGTTAAATTTTATGAATTTATGACCAAGTAACAGTAGGCACGTCAGTGGTAAAAGGTGACCTAGTGTAGTATAGAGTTTCAAGAGAATAAGAGGTCCTTAATTGTAGTACCATAATTTGAGCCGAAAAACTATTCAGGGAAGGGAAACACCGCTGTATTGCGACTGAAGATAATAAAGCACACGACATGCAGCTTGTCATAGGAGCATGGCAAAATAATCTACGTTTCGATCACTAACTGGAATCTGAAGCTACGGCCAATATTCGGAGTTACCGAGAGTGGCTTCGAACTGAGAACATAGGCCTTTTTGAAGGTCGAAAACGTGTCAGTGGTCTTGTGTTAAAAGAGAACTTGTTTAAACATGGGATGGACTCATCATGGAATGAATTGGGGCTCGCGGATAAGTAAGTTAAGCTACGCTTAGCGAGGACGGTCCGTGGATGGGTGACCATCTTTACATACCGAGACTCCTTTGTGCTTCGGAAAGCATGGTAAGCCGTCGGTCCCGGCTGTCATTTGTAGATCTTTGACAGTCGCTACTGGTAGTCAGACGCTCGAATGTCTGACTAGGTAGGTATCAGGTTTACAAAGGTTTATCGTGTTATTCAGTAACTGGGTTGTGGAGGTCAGAAAGGCAGTAGTTCCGTGTAAAATATTGATATTCTGCTGCATCCGGTTAGATTGGTAGCTGACCCTGACATGGTTGGGAAAAGGCTAGGTAGATGAAAATTAAATGAAATTGATATAAGTAAGCACGCTTAGCGTAACGAAGCGGAGCGTAGCAGGTGGCGTTCTATAGTTTCTGCCTACCCCCATGGGAAGGAAGGGTGAGTTTATGTGTGTGTGTGTGTGTGTAAGCACGTTTAATGATCGCTAATGCACGATAATGTTATTTTGTAGGTACTTACCTATTACTTTCAGAAAATCCAATTTAATTCCACAAATATCATAAATTCTATTTATTTATATTTACTCGTATTAGTCACAAGTGCTGACGTTTTTACTCAAAAGAATGACAATTCCATTAAAAATTAAATGAGTATTTCAAATAAATAAGTGAACGCAGTCAAAAGAGAAAATTTAAAACGTTAAGACCCGCCATTCCAACGACTGGCTCGTACAGTCTCTAGAAATTAAAGTTAAAGCAAGAAAGAAAATACATTTATTTCAGTTAAAAGTAACTTCGGTCTATTTGCTTCATCAATTAAAGTGTTATTTTTAATCATTATTTTGCTGCTTCGTGCAAGCATGAGAGGAGCGCAAACTTCGTGGTTCTTTGAGTCTGAAAGGCAAAAGGTCTAATAAGACTAGAAATATTACAGATTAAACTTAAATACAAGTTAAGTAATTGAAGCTTTGGTGTGTTGTGCTCACAAGTCACATGATGCAAAAAACCGGCCAAGTGCGTGTCGGACCATGCACAATGACGGGTTCCGTAATGGGGATTTATTTATCATAACAACAAAACCTTGTAGTCGAAGAACATGTTCCCTCATACATTGCAACTGTAAATGTAAGTTTTTACGCACAATATTGAGAGATTTAGCATGTTATTTTAATATCATAGACTTCTTATAGGTTTTCCTGTAATCTATAAGGAAATACCAATTTTCAGTATTTATTTAAAAATTTTAGGCTCGGTAATTTCGGAGGGGGAATAGTCAATTTTCTTCTATTTTCTTAAATAACTTTAAGTGTTTATTTTAGAATTATAAAAAAAAATATCTGAAATACAACAAGCCCTTTTATTTCATATGTTACACAGTACCGTACAGTTTGTAAAACTGTTGTTTTTTCTGATTTTCCCCCAAAAGTGACCCCCATATTCAATTTTTTTTTTTACGTTACACGTCTGTGTTTGTGTCACAGAAATTCATATGTGTCCCAAATTTCAACTTAATCGGTCCAGTAGATTCGAAGCAAATTGGCTGTGACAGACGGACAGCCAGACAGGCACACGAGTGATCCTATAATGGTTCCATTATTTCCTTTTGAGGTACGGAACCCTAAAAATAACAAACGTACGAGAAACTCATAAAATCATATCACTCATATAATCATCTTAAAACTAAAATGTGGATTTTAATAAGTAAAATAGAAAAAAGAGAATAGGAGATCCTGTTTCTTGTTTACAGTTATAAAACTATCCAGCCTAATAGGTAACAACTTTCCCAAATACGTGATATATGTCCCAAGTGGGAATAGAGCCCGTATTAAAATTGCCTCCTCTGCCAAAAAATGCTCTAAGCCAATGTAAACAAACGAAGATGTATGGATATATGAAATTGCAATATGTTACCTCGAGCATACCAATTATTTTTCAGTCAATTCTATCAATAGTCAATTTGGAAAATGTCGATTAGCGTTCTTTTTCTTGTAATACCGGTTTCCCCCCATCACGATTATAGGTTGTTACACAAAATTGAGCAATTTTCACAATCACCCTGTATTTTTTCAAGTCAATTATTTTGCGGAAATGTCAAAAGTTTTCTAATAACTGTAGGCTATAAAGAAGATTAACTTTGAAAAAAGTTTCTTTAATTCTATTTAGAATCGCGTAAAGGAAGAAATTAGAATTTATTGTTTTTCAAAAACGTTAAAAAGTTGCTTTGTCCTATACAAAAGATAGGATAAAGTTGAATTTCAGGGTCTTTCTTTCATTTAAGACACAATGTTCGTTGGAAAGATTTTATCCTTGATAATAACTGTATAGAAAATTCACGTTTATAAAAATAAATTCATACACTAAAACTACCTGTATACACATGTCATGGTGTTCGACTAAAATCCAGAAGTCCAAACTCAAGGTCTGCCAACGTTTTAAAAACGTTGCCCCACACTAGGAATTTCTCCTGTATCGTGGGTGTTTTTACAAATATTTAAACTCACATACACAAACAGCCAGACCCGGAACAACTACTTATAGGTCATAAAAATATCCGTGCGGGAATCGAACCCGCAGTTTAGCTGCAGATTGTGACACTCACTGGAGGTACCTGCAGATTGTGACCCTCACTGGAGCAATGGAGCGCTGTATACTAGGCGTTAAATTAACGAATCGTATTTGAAACATAATACTGGGTTCCTAAACAAAGATAGATAGCTTTTTTTTTCTTTTTTTTTTGGGTGGGAAATTATCAAATAACTTCTCCCGCTCTGGGCGGAGCGGGAGGGCGTGTCAGACTTTTACTGACTAAAACCCACCCGTGTTCCTTCCGTTGCCTGTGTGCCAGGGCCACGATATCCCTTTCGGACAAACTCGCAACCCCGGCAGGCATTGGTCCTGACGGACCCCGTCAATTGGTGCTGACATCTCTTTGAGGCGCGCATGGAACACAACGCGCCGTCGACCCGGGCCTGGTCCTTATCGGACGGCGAGCTACCCATCGCTCACCGTCCGCAGGCCCGCGCCTACGGTGGCCGGAAATCGGCTTGCGACTCCCGACGCCCGGGGCGTCTCCTGCGGCGACTAAGGGCGCGAGGGCGCGAACCTTGTCTCACCCTCACGCGTTCCGCCTCCTCCTTCGCTAGCAGAAACAGACAAATTGTATCAAACTGGTATCAAACTCGCATTCGACGAACGCAACTTGCGCTAGTACTAAATAGCCAAAGTAACTGCGACCATCTTGGAAGAAGCACTCGCCGGCCGCGGCCGCTGCCGCGGCACCGGCACCGCTCGCTACGCTCACTCGGCTTGCGCACGGTTGATCACAGTTCTAACCAAACCTAACACATTTGGTCAGGGTGCCCTGGCTTAGTTGCTGCGACCAATTCGGCTACCGCCAAAACCACCAATCAGCGACGGTTCACAATTTTACGGGTGATAAAATCGGATAGACTATGAACCCTGTTGATAAATACAGGTTGGTCCACAATTTGACGATTTGACAATGATAGATTAAAACGTACTGAAAATTAATGCGTTTTATTGTAACAGTTCACAGTTTTTCGATAATTCGTTATCTCGCAAGATAGGTACCTACATTATAAACTATCGGGTTCTCACAATCTGACGGTGACAGATATAAGACTATTTCGTGGAAATGTGATGATTTGGAGCTATAATGTATTGATGATTTTTATAATTATAATTTCCATTTAGTTGATTATGATTTTACTTATATGCACCCTTCCACTCACATCTGCTTCCGCATGAGCTCCGCATTGTTTAAATAACTAAAAGTAAATTATTAAAAAATAAAAACGGCCAAGTGCATGTTGGACCACGTACAATGAAGGGTTCCGTAGTTGGGGTGAATTTATCCCAAGAACAAACTTAACATTGTAGTTGAAAAACATGTTCCCCCAAACATTCCAGCTGCAAATGTAAGTTTGTACGTTCAATATTGAGTGATTTACCATGTAATTTTAAGACCATAGACTTCTTATAGGTTTTCCTGTAATCTATATTAGTATAGAACTAATCCGTATTGTTTTCAAAATTTTAGACTCAGCAGTTTCGGAGATAAGGGTGATTGGTCAATTTTCGTCAATTTTCTTTAATAACTTTAAATAATTTTTATATAAATTTATAAAAAACAATATATTTTGAATTCTCATAATCATTTCTTTCATTTGGTATCTCACACAGCTCAGTTTGCAAAACTTTTTTTTTATTTTCTAATTTTCCCCCATATGTGAACCCCATATTCAAAATTCATTTCTTTACTGTGTTTGGGTCACCGAAAATCATGTCTACCAAATTTCAACTTAATCAATCCAGTAGATACGGAGCAAAATGGCTGTGACAGACAACAGACACATAAATAATCCTTTATGGGTTCCGTTTTTACTTTTGAGGTACGGAACCCTAAAGTTTTTTTCTTTTAAAACGAAAATAAGGTCTGCTTTGAGTATAATCAATTACGTATTTTCACTTTTAACAACATTGTTGTTTGTCACAATGTTTCACAATGTGTCACAATGGTTCAATTCAACGTAAATTCATTTTGATCAGGCATCATTATCAGGGCAATCGGTGCTGTGAATAAATCAGAAGCCATTGTATGGTAACTACGGCCATCATTTACTATGGCCAGGCTTTTGTAATGGTTAAGTTGACACTAAAGAATTATATGCGGATGTACTTGAAATTGAAAATGACAGGATAGGTTGAAAATGACATAAATAGTGACCAGATAGGTGATGTTCTTCAGAAAGGCATTGTGCTTAATTTTCGCGACTGGCATGCTTGTGTGACCAGGGGGGCAAGTCTGCTAACACAGTTGTGTCAGAATGGCCGATCATTGGCACCGTAATTGTAGAATTTGACAGTTTTGCTAATCTCCTAATTTAAAGGCGTCATTATGATTTTCCAATGACGTGCCACTGATACTCCATTGGAAAAATTGTCTGTATTTGGTAATCTCGTACTGACAAGCTCCTATTATTTTGACTTCCCTATGGACACTGTCACGCCATTATGAATTTAGGAGGTTACGAACTATTGGCACAATGGTCATGGCGTTGTCTTGGTATGGTCGTCACATGACCAATCATTGAAAATAGCAGACTTGGCCCCCAGGTGTATGATGATTTCAACGAAGCATAAAAGGATCGTAGCGGGTGGCGTTCTGTAGTTTCTGCCTACCCTCATGGGAAAAAGGCGTGAGTTTATGTATGTATGTTGAAAATTATAAGCTAAGCGTCGAGCGAGAGGTTGTGAACTCTCGAAATCGCTCGTAATGACTAAAAACAAAGAAGTTATGTTTTTATCATGTTATTAAACTCTCCACTGATTTTAATCGAATTTTTGATTTTGAGGTCCAAAAACATATAAAACGTCCCAACACTAGTACTTACTGATCCGTAAATAGGTGCCACTTATGGAATTAAATTTTATATAACAAATTATTCCACTAATGGCACCTGCGAAAAATGTCGATAGGTGCCGTATGTGGAATACCTCAGGTGCCATTTAAGCGGGTGCCCAATGTGGAATACGTCCTGAAAATCAGCACTGTGCTGTGGGTCCATAGTACAGCATCTTGCTGAGTGAAAGCTTTCTTGTCACAGTCATGACGTGAGCTGCGCCGATTACTGTTTTGTGTTCGTGATTATACATATTATGTTGATCTATTTTGTTTTATTTTTCTGATTACTCTTATCTTTTTCTATGCACGTGTTTCTGTGTCAAATAAAAAATGTTTACTTATAACTTTCCCACTGCTGGGGTACAGGCCTCTCTGTGAGAGAGAGCAGGCTAAAAAACACCACGCGGGCCCGGTGCGTCGCACATACCTTGGTAAAAAAAGTACCCAGTCAGCAATATAGTAGCAGGACTTGATACCTATGTAATGTGCAAACCACAGACCCCAGCGACTTCTCTCTTTCATCGTTCACTTGTTTTACCTGAAAAATTTACAGGTACCAAAACGGCAAGTATTTAAAAAAGACTACGTATTTTTTATTAAAATTTAAATCCACTTACAGGAAAGCAACCAGCGTAAACATACACAAAAACGCAGTTTCCGTGAAGTGGCAGTTAATTAAAAACTAAACTACAGTGGTACGAGCCCCCACGACTGCTGCCAATTTGCATGGCAATCTTTGACAATGCACTTTTTTGGGTTCCGCAGGTACGCGAAACAAACCGCATTTTTTAATGATTTTTGTATAGATATTATAATGCAGGTGTTGCTCATATTTAACGCAGCACGCAGCATATCTAAGCCGCGTTCAAGAGCTGTCAGTATCATCAATGTTATGGAATATTAATACTCACCGCTCTTGAAGGCGGTTTGGATGTGCTGATCGCGTTAATTAAAAGATTATTAGGTTGGCTTATTGAGGAATTAATTAAATAATTATAAACGAGGAATTAATTATTAATCTTGCGTTAATACAATTTACAGCCCAGAACATATTTATTTATTATTTAAATACACACAGTACAATACGGATACGACATAATTATAATTTTGAATTATATAATATTACATTAAAAAGAAATGTAGAGAATAGTGTGTGAGAACAAGAAGAGAAAAATATGATTTTGTTACGTCTTAAGCTGAAATATTAAAATATACACATACCTATAATGAAAAGGGAAGAAGGAAAAAGAAGGAAAAGAAGAAGGGGAAGGTGACGGGAAGATATATAACACTATGGTTAGACCTGCTGTCTTGTATGGATGTTGGGCCACAACGGGGATGAATGAAAGGCAATTGCATGTAGCTGAGATGAGAATGCTAAGAGGGGTGTGTGGTGTGACACGAATGGATAGAATAAGAAATGAGTACATAAGAGGAAGTCTGAAAGTGGCACCGGTGACTGAAAAGTTGTGCGGAAATCAGTTGTAATCCTATGGGCATGTGATGCGGAGGAATGAGGAAAATGTCATGAAGAAAGTTTTGAGTATGAATGTCGATGGCTATAAAAGTAGGGGAAGACCAAAGAAACGATGGATGGACTGTGTGAAAGATGATATGGCTAGAAAGGGGGCCTTCCTAGATGACGACAAATGGAGAAGTATGGAAAAAAGGGACATGTTGCGCCGACCACAAATAAATTGGGTTAAGGGCTGGAGAATGATGATGACATACCTTTATTGCAAAAAATAACATATACTCACACGGACAACTCACTAATAGGAATATTAGACCCAATAGCACAATATGACCATTGTTTGTACCTACAGAACTTTTCAGAAGCCACATGTTCACGCCTGTCCAGTTAATTTTCCTTTCGGTCCCCGGCAAATGGCGGCCGTGCCGATTGCAGCGCGCCAAATAGGCGTATTATATTAATTTAAATGTTAACTAGAATTGCTCGCACACAGCGCGGCGTTTACATTCGCTATTTATTTATTTATATAGAAACGTTTAGGATGTAAACGATTTACATTATATTTTGTAGTTTTGCCGTGTTACTATTTTGGCAAGAGTTTTATTATCCGCCTGTAAAATATGTCTACTAGTAAATGGTTTGTTTGTCGGAAAAATAATATTTTTCTGTCTTCTTTGTGCGCCACTGCTGGGCAAAGGCCTCGCACTTTGCGCGATCTCTGGCCATGTTGGCCCCGCAATCATGATTAAGAAAGAATGAAAGAAAAATTGTTTATTCTGTACTAGCAAAACGCACATTACTAAAAAATAACATAAATTCCACACAAACAAAGACGCCAAAAGCCTCGTATTCAAACAATAAAAGTTTGGCAATCTTGTCCATAGATTAGATTATAGAGAAAATGTCGTACGAAAAAAAAAAATAAAATTATTAGAGTGAACGTTTATAACACTAATGTTTCTTCTCGCGCCCACATACCGCACATGTGCGGTGTTTTGCCATACTTTGCAGTTACTTGGGGCTGAACTGGTTAAGCCAAAATACCACTTTGCGTCTTTATGTAGAAGAAGAGATGAGAACTACATGGGTGTGCATACGAAATTATGGAAAAACAAATGATCAATTTCGACTGTCTGAGAAAAGTGCGAAAGTGAATAAAATAGTTCACAAGGGAAAAATAAATACAGGTTATTTTTTATAAATTCGTGTAGGTACGCATATTATCATGCTTTTCTTAGGCAAACGAGCTGTGTTATTATAATATGCTTATAAAGTCATACCAGGTGGAAACGCGAGCGGATCAATGACGGTATAATTTTTATAAGCCATCTTTTGGTAAAAAGGACCAAATTTCCTTGTTGAAGTTGCTATTTACTTATAGATTTAAAGTGTACAAAATCAGTAGCCTATATTTTTATGTTATCGAATATTTTAAGTAGAAATCAATCCTAGCCTTTTCTCAATATGTTGAGGTCGGCTTCCAGTCTAACCGGATGAAGCTGAATACCGGAATTTTACATGGAGCGACTGCCTATCTGACCTACACAACACAGTTACTGGGTAACACGATACCACGAGGTTAGACTGGTTGCGACTTTTCGGCTTCTGATTACCCGTAACGTCTATCAAAGATCTACGAACGATAGCCGAGACCAACGCCTTTCCGAGGCACGGAGAGATCTCGATATTGTAATGCATGGTCTCCCATCCACAAACTGACCGTTGCAAGCGTAGTTTAACCTTCGTTTTACCCGTGCGGCTGTTATCATTTAACCCCTACTAAAAGATTCTAGTTTATGTATGAGTGTTAAAACCAGCCTGTTTAAAATTCTACACCGTAAGATAGCCCAGCTCATTAATTATTATTTTCTCAAACATGCTTGGAAAGAGCATTATTTGACAACCTTCTTCGAGATAAATCGAATTTGCTGTACTGGCCAAATACATGCGAGCAGCGGCCACCAAAAGTTGTATGAAAATACATGTCTGTCGTGGTTTAGCGGCCAAATAAATTACATAGTAAACTCTTAACTATCGTGTAATTTGGAAACCAAGGAGGTAACTTGTCAAAAGTTTTATTTTAATTTCGAACTGGCTTGCAAATAAAAAGCTGTTTATTGAAAAAAGTAACAAATGAACATATTGGCGCACAGACTAAGTAAACCTTGGCGTGTGGAAAATTATCGTTGTTCGTCATTGAATCTGGAATTTATAAATAATTTACTTAGTTTGAATTTCCGCGCATTATTTGAGAAAAGCAATATACAAGCCTTGGCCGCAACCAGGCATTGATGGACTCACGTATGACGTTCGTGCATCAATGCCTTTTTTGCTGGCCGCTGCAGTAATGTACTATAATTATATTCATTATTTTACATTTACGGGATTACACACTTCGTTATTAACATGAATTTATGTCCAGCACTGGGCCAAACCGGAAGATCAGACCCCTATGTAAATGAGCACAATATATGAGCGATGTAAACCGGCGTACTTTAGTGTCGCTGAAACTTACGAATTCAATTACTTAGGAAATACATAAATCATGCGGTCTTGATGGCGCTCTGGTAATATTGTTGTCGGTGGCGAGGTCTCGCGGTAAGGATGAGACTTTTGATGCCGTTTTATTACGTCGACGACGTTGGCTGAGCCGAGGTATTACTAGCTTTGACAATAAGCAAGTAGGTAGCGCAAACACGTGACCACGTACTTTTTAGGGTTCCGTACCTCAAAAGGAAAAAATGGAACCCTTATAGGATCACTTCGTTGTCCGTCTGTGTGTGTCTGTCTGTCAGTCTGCAAATACCTTTTTTTTCAGGAACGCTTGGAGGTATCAAGTTCCAATTAATATCAAATACGTAAGTCTCCAAGGGACCGTCCGCGTCCCTTGGAGCTCTAAAAAAATCAAGCTACTAAGTCTACGCAATAAAAAAATACGGCATATGTTGATACTCGCAAATAAATCAAAACCTATAGGGTTTTCCCCGTTGACCTATAATCATGAAATCACAAGTAAAGGAAAAAATCCGAAAATCGTTAATTTGTTTTTATCACATAGAAAAAACTTGTTTTTGGGATAACAAACTTACATTTGCAGTTTGAAAACTGATCGTTGCGTACATCGTATGTATGGGAGAGCATGATTTTCAGCTATAATATTATGTACCCTTCATTGTGCGTGGTCCGACACGCACTTAGCCGGTTTTTTTTGCTGTAATGCCAATAAACGCATTTTCTTCCTTTCTGTCCAACAAATTTTGTGTAGGTATAACTGATCGTATAATTTTTTTATAACAGTAGCAAAGTGTTGTCACAAGCCGTTTCGTGAAAGCCTATTAACGATTATGTTTCCCTGCGGACTAATAAACGAATCGCGCATTAATCAACAAGCGTCCTCGTTATTAAATACTCAACGATTGTGTAATGGACTGATGATTTATAGGATACCTGAGGGGAATGCGAACAGCGTTGTTGCTGCTTTGAATGTAAAGTATGAGCTTGGAGTAATTTCATGCATCGTGGACGATGACCAATGAAATTACTGACGTCTTAAATACTTCAGCGTGTTTACAAAATATCTCAGTTGTGTTCTCCGTAGGGATACGTATGAGTGTATAATTAATATCCCGACCATATTTCTCCAGGGCCTCAAGTCTGCTATTACAATAGTGTCAGAATGGTCGATCATTGATTTCATAATTGTTGATTTTGACAAGTTTGGTAATCTACTATTATAATGGCGTCATTACGACTTTCCAATGGTCGGCCACTGACACTACATTGAAAGAAATTGCATTTATTGGTAATCTCGTACATAATGACAAATGAATGACATTTCTACTAGTGGGTTTTATAATAATGGCAATACGACAATGCCATTATAATAACACAATTATATTACGAGAACATTGACCGACCAATGATCGACCATTATGAATTTACCAGGTTACGAACTTTTGGCAAAATGACAATGGCATGACAATGGGATCGTGTTGGAATGACTGAATTTATAAAAATAGCAGATTTGGGCCCCAGTTTTTTTTTGTTCTAAATGATATTATTAAAATATTTTATTTCACATAAACCTACATGGGAACTTAATGAAACCCCAGAAGCTAGTTTCACGGTTCCAATTGGTCGTTTCCTATGGAGTGTTGTGCATTGTCTATGTTCCATTATGATTAAAGCCAGTTGTCATACAGACTTGTCTTATATGACATTACAGAGAAGAGCCGGCGCGAAACTCCACGGTTACTCTTTTAAAAATAATTGGCTTTTACAATGTTTTCAAATAACAGTGTGTTAACACGTTCAGTGCCGGGAGCCTCCTCCTGGAGGGTTCACTTAAGTCGCATATGGGATGCCGGGAGACCTCGCGGAGGGCTCAAATCAAATAACTTTATTGCAATCCATAGTATACATACAGGTGGTAAATAATGTTTATTAGGAACAATTATGGACCCTGTCGGGCACAGCAACATTTTAAATAAGTAGGACATAGGAAGAGCGCTTAATGATTTTCCTTGTTACTAAATATTAAATTATTTCCTATCTTTCGGGTTTTTTACAATAGTATTAATCATTACAAATATATTATTATCAGGTTTTTTACAATCGTGTTAATTATTATAATTTATATTATTATCACTCATTTATTTATCTAAATATAATTTGTATCGGTCATCAATTTATTTATTTTTGCATAAGATTTTATGTTTTTATTGCTTATTTAATTATTCACTTAAATATTTTGTACTGAAATTAGTGTATTAGATAAATGTATATTCAAATGAATAATACTATTTCATTTGAATATACATTTATCTAATACACTAATTTCAGTACAAAATATTTAGCTCATTTATTTTTATTGTTTTACTTATGTGGTAAACAATTAAAGAAAAGGCTATTTTTTTTTAAATATCCGTTTTTTTAGCGAAATAAGCATAACTGTGAAAATAAACACAGTTATATATTTAAGTAAGATTTAATAGCATACTCGTTGGTTTTCAAATACAAGCATTTAAATGTATATATATATTTTTTTCATTATAACTTGCTTTATGTATGGCGGCATGGCGTATGAGCGCTACGAAAAGTGGGTGGAGTTGAAAGTGTTAATAGGTATGGGAGGACCGTGTAGGCCTGTAAACAAGTACCAGGTACTAATTATAATAGAAAAAAAATTGAGGGCGAGCATATTAAGTATCTTTCGCATACGCAGAAGGCACGAGTATTGAACCTCACGCTTGAGGATTGGCGACTTCGGACTTCATATATTACTAGCTTCTGCCCGCGACCGTTCCCCGATCGTTCCCCGGCCCACCGCGTCGCGTTGCATCGTCCGCCCGCACTGTTACTTTGTTTTTGCTTAGCATTCTTTCAGCCTTTTTTTCTTTTGGCTCGGCTCCTAAGGGTAATAGCGTGATGTTAATAGCCTACAACTTTCCTCTAGAACTGGGCGATCAAATACAAAGAGAGAAGAGAAGAAGAGAGGCTCATTGGCGACGTAAAATTGGTGGATTGCAAGCTTCACAGCTTGGCCCATCGCCGCAAGGTTGCTGCTTGTCGGTCTTCTACAGACTGTACTTCGGTGAGTGTGCCCAAGAACTAACTCCACGACCTCATTCCACCGGCCCCATTCTATTATCGGACATCTAGACGCACTGCAGGTTACCATCCCTTCCTGGTTGCTATTCCACCAATTCGCACTAAGCGTTTCCAAATGGCTTTCATAATGCGCACAGCATAAGAGTGGAAATCTCTGCCTGCGTATGTGTTTCCGAACGCATATAACCCTAATCTCTTCAAAGTGAGAGTGAACAGGCTTCTTCTGGGTAAACTCACTCCATCGTCGACTTTATCTCTGTCACCTCTGACCTAGACTAAGGTCAAGAGCAAACCCATCGCAAAAAAAAAAAGAAAGAGATTTTCCAAATCCTGGTGGTTGCAGAGATTACTTACATTATACAAACTTACAAACTTTTACCACTTTTTATTATTATTAGTATTCTTTGTATTCACTTCAGCCGAATGAAGAACGAGCCGTAGAACATTTGGGGTGGTTGCCATAATCGCCACGCTTGGTGTTAAAATGCATAGCGCTGCCGCCCATTCTCTAGTAAGTCCCTTAGTCGCCTTTTACGACAACCACGGGAAAAAATAGGATGGTGCTATTCTTTACGTCCGGCACCATACGGAACATTATTATTATTATTTATTCGTATAATTCCTAATATATTAGTATTAGTTTAACTATTTCATGAAATAGTCATTCAATAGGATTCTACGAAGAGAGTTAGTTGTCCCCTTTAATCACTTGCTATTAGTGCGAGTTTATTACTTTTATTTCAACCCGAACTTAATGGCTCAGTGGTCAGGCTTATCTAAAGGATTCTAAACACCTAAGCTCTCGACAGCCGGCGACAAAAGTCGGCGACTTCTAGAAATGTAAATCAAAGAGAGTTTATTACAATGACATTAACAGGAGCAGCCTACGTTAATACCTACTTCTGGACTGTCTTAGCAGTAGGTCAAACGAGTTACGTTGGAAAAACGCGGGTAGATATTGCGTTTAAAGACGCTATGCCACTTAGCATCTACGTAAAAGGTAGTTTTTCAACTAACTGCTTGATATGCAGGGTTGATTATAGTATATAGGTATGAGGGACAGGGTGTAAAGTTCACTCATCCTCCATAGACAAGGGAGGATCCTCCGACCAGACGGGTGTTGTGTCTGCTGGGCAACTGTCAGACGATTGATGTCGGGACGTTGTATAGTATATGCTAGTCGCGCGGTAAACTCTGCTTGCGCGATGCAGGATTTTGCGTGACGTCAGTGTGATGCGTAAATCGTATATCAAATCAATCAAATTAAAGTGAGCTTTTCCAGTAAGGATGATTTCTACCGAACTGAACTTTAAACTGTAGAAGCCTAAAGCCTTATTATTTGTGAAATGGTCGTTTAAAAAGTGCCAGATCTCATTCCAATATAACTAAAGATTTTTTTTGCATGTTAAGTCAAAGTCAACATTGTAAGAGATTATAAAAAAATTCCTTCTGCCCACGACTTAACCCGCGTGTTATAGTCAACTATATTATAAAACATACCCTATGGCACTCTGCAATAGTGTATGTTGCTGCAAGTAAAAAAAAATCTAATTCGGATCAGTACTTCCCGAGATCAAAAAGGTGAAGGAGGGGAACATCGTGAGAAAACCGGCCCGCATGTCCTAGAACAAAAAAAAATTAAGATATGTGACATCCACCACATTGTTACGGCCCACTCCCTTTCCCAGAAAGAGGAGGCCTGTGTCCCAGCAGTGGGAACATTATAGGCTGATTATGCATTATGAACGGATTATCGTCGCTTCTAAAGATTAACTACATCCAACGTTTAAAAAAAAAAATATATTTTATTTCACATAAACCTACATGGGCACTTATGAAACGTCAGAAGCTAGGTGCACGGTTCCAATTGGTCGTTTCCTTTGGAGAAGAGCCGGCAAGAAACTCCACGGTTACACTTTTAAAAATAATTTCTTTATAACATTAGTTATGAAGTTATGATGACGGCTATTGAAGGAGTACGATTCGGTATGTTGTCTCTGTAACTAGTCTAATCTGTAGGAAATGTTGCTGGCATATTGGACGGCCTAACTATATGAATTTTATGTCAAAAACATAGCCCTCATACATATCACTTACTTTGCATAATATTATGTCAAATGTCTTTCCTCGTTATGTTTTCTTGTAGTTATGCTGCCAGAAACGTTGTCTTCAACAGTTTCCGTCATATGCCTTATGACGGCAAATGTTTAAGGGTTTATACGTACAATGAACGACGTTCACTGTAGATAGCGCGTGGTTTACGTAACGTAGACGAAGTATATTAAATGATAAATATAATTGTTACTACCGGAATACGGTGCAAGCATATTTACTAGATGAGCTCTATTTGTAAAATAGCTCTTCCGGGAAATCAATTCCACCTATTTCTGCCGCCAACCAACGTTACTGTTCTATTTATTTATTTGATTTTTGCTGTATATATTTATTTGTTTCGGTTTAAAGGTGCCGCTGAAATTACAGGTACATGACACATTTCAGCCTATCTTTTGGGATGGTAATGCATTTGCGACGCCTTTCACATAACACACACACCCTTTTTTTAATTTATCTAAGTTACAATACCCTAATATCAACTGCTCATCACCTTTTACAAAATATTGCTTTTACCAATGCTGGGACGTTCATTGTTAAGGAGTTCTCCTGGTAACGACCAGAACAACTGCCACTCACCATATGCATTGTGACGAGCATAAATTGCTTAGCAACTATATTAAAGTACCTAATCGAATCGCAAC
Source organism: Tiliacea citrago (assembly GCA_963921375.1). Lineage (NCBI taxonomy): Eukaryota > Metazoa > Arthropoda > Insecta > Lepidoptera > Noctuidae > Tiliacea > Tiliacea citrago. The sequence goes on from OY992799.1 coordinate 2,608,396, forward strand.
CCATTAAATACTTATTATTACCTATGTTGTTCCGGTGGCCACCTGTAGTTTTCATCATCAGTTCCATTTCACCAAATGGTGCTTTGCGAGAGCAAATGCACGAGTTACTATAAAAAAATACCCAAATCGCTATAGGTGTGCCTATAAAATTTGAGGATTTCCCCAGATTTCAATAGTATCCCCTCATCAGATTCTGATTTGGTGACAATGGGACCACCCCGGGAGCATACCCTTCAAAATCTTCAAAATTACGTTTTGAAACTTGATGAGTTCGGTTTTCCCTAACTGACATCTGTGAGAAGAAAGACCGGAATAAACTAAGAGGTTACTAATAAACATGACACAAGAGCAAAAGCTTTAACTAATCATGACAAAGGTAACTAAATAATGACTGGTAAGAATACCTTGGCGGAGCCGCTCATAGTATCCTCCCATATATTCTTCCTATCACCGGCCTTATCTATGTAACAGAGATGTGGGAGGCAGATAGCATACCCTAGGTACCTATGTGCTGTTGTGACGGCTACGGCCACCATGGCGCTGGAAGGACACCATGATAATTAAATCATGGTAATAAAACGTCTAAATTAGACCTAGACTTTGATAAAGCAATAAAGTTAAATAAATCGAGCATTAATCCAGTTAAGTGTACATACAAATTGGATAACATATTATCATCTCGCCTGTAATCCCCGAAGGATTAGGCAGAGGTGAATCGGGCGTACACCCACATTTCGCCAAGTCCAACGTAAAAGGGACAATTTACTCTGTATGACTCTGAAGATGCCCCTTTCACCCTTCAAGACCATTACTTATTGGATCTAAATGAGAAGTAAGGTCAAATCGAAAAGATGTAGAAGTTCTATAGTCACAAACATGAAATCAACTGTTCAGTTCAACTTTTTGAACATGAGCATGAACATGAGGCTATCGTTAAAAGCCCAAAGGGCCAAATAGTGTCGTAGAGTCTTGGCACTTGCCACTACTTGGCAGACGGATGGTACTCAGCACTTTTAAGAAACTTTTTATTAACTTACTTAATTCGTTTGTGTTTTTAGGGCTCCGTACCCGAAGGGTGCTAAACGGAACCCTATTACTAAGTTCCGCTGTCCGTCCGTCTGTCTGTTAGCGGGCTGTATCTATCGTAATAGGTAGACTGTTGACATTTGACAGATTGGGTATTTTACTGCCGCTATAACAACAAATAATAAAAATTTAATAAAGTTAAGTCAAAGTCAAAGTCAAACCATTTATTTCAAATAGGCACATAAGAGGCACTTTTGAACGTCAAAATTTACAAAAAAAAATAGAATTGATTCTAGTTGCCCCTTCCAAAAGGTAGTTTCGTATGGAGAAGAATGGGCAAGAAACTCCACCGGTACTCTTTTAAAAATGTTTTACAATATTTTGTTTGATTACATTAATTAAATGATTATATGTGAAGACGATGCACCTAGAATAAAATTACTATACCATAATAGGTAAAACGAATTAAAAACTAAGCAATGAAAAATAACTTAATTATTAGATAGATACATGGTGTTCACATATTTACAAACATCATAAAAGTATGTTTTTCTAAAAAAATAAGTCAGTGTGTGAGTATAGGTTATCACAGAATGTAAAATCAATACCATAAAAATAACAGATTTTACCATAAAAATAACAACCAGTTTGATTTTGTCTAGACTCTAGATTGTCCTATGGAGCTGGACCAGCATGTTTCCAAGCATTCCTGTCTGGATATAATCCTCTAACTTGTAATATGCTTGTTTACAAAGTGTACTTTTAATATGTGTTTTAAATTTTCTCTCATTTAATTTCAATATATCACAAGGTATTTTGTTGTAACATTTAACACAGTACCCCATAAAAGATGTATGTACTTTAGATATAATTACTAAACGCCGAAAAACGCACTTTTGAACGTCAAAATTTACAAGAAAATAGAATTGATCGCCCCGGTCCAAAAGGTAGTTTTGTTTTAAGAAGAATGGGCATAAAACTCCATAGTTACTCTTTTAAAATGTTTTATTATATGTTGCATACATTAATTATATAATTATATCTGAAGACGATATACCTAGAAAAAAAAACGAGTGAGCTGTCTAATAGGTAGTCGCATATGATGACATCAGATGTTATCATCACATCTGACACCTCACCTTGGTAATATGTAACTGAGCAACGACAGAAATTAACCTCAAAATTAAAAAAAAAGCTAAATACTGAAATATTTATTCGAATAATTATTATTCATTATTAGTGGTCTCCCGCTGGTCGAAAATCGACCCCCTCTACTTATAATCTATATAGTACTTACTAATTCCATGAGTACACTAATTCCATGCTATTATAAAGTACTTACTAATTCCATGCTATTAAAAAGTACTTACTTATTCCATGCTCAAGCTGTCATCGCTTCATGTTACACACTTCCGTCCTTTTTCACAAAATCACTCTCACAGAGAGCGAGACAAAAGATGTTACAAATCAAAAACTACTAGAATAGGGTTATACATACTTACATAGTTTCTACTTTCGCTACTAAAGTGATTTTTTCACAAAACGTAATAAAAAATATTGATCCTTCGATCCGCAAGAATCATAGTCACTTCGTATGCAGGTTGCGTGTGTCAGAGCCATCGAGAGTGTAGTGCCACTACAGTGCAGGCTAGCGTTAAAAATAACACCGGCCGCGCCTACCGATACATGGGCTTATAACCTGGGTGTATTAACTTCAAGTGGTGGAGGCATGTAGCTGATAAAAAACGGTTTATTACGACACACCTCCTGCTTACTATTTTTATACTGTTTTGTTTATGAAGCTGTAAGTCTTCCAAAGAAATAGAGTGCTACAAATATCTCTCTGAGCGCCTCAATTACATTGACAGGGTTGGTGAACATTGTGGCAAAACAACCATTTAGCTGGCAGGGGGAGGACACATGACTCTAAAAAAAAAATTGCGCTTTAAAGCTTAATATTACGCAAACGAATCCTGGAATCGAAAAATGACAAAATATCATGCCCACTTTATGTGTAAGGGATACCTCCCTTACACATAAAGTGGGGATGATTTTTTTTTCTTGTCTATCCCATGATGGGGTATCGTTGGATAGGCCGTTCAAAATATTGCGGGTTACCTAAAAAATATTAATATGTATTCTCATGCTGAATAACAGCTCTCTATTACTAAGAGTCTGTGAGGCTAAGCTGGGGACAGACAGACAGACTGACGGACATTGCGAAACTATAAGGGTTCCTTGTTGACAACGGAACCCTATAAACAAGATTGCGGCATTAGTTCCAATTTGGGCCACGCGCCAAAAGATCCTTCTACCGTTCTAACATTTTATGTATTGGTCTGTAGAATAGAAAAGAATAGAATACTCTTTATTAAGTACACCATAAAAATTACACACATAAATGCTGAAATTTTACATAGGGTAGATGCAATGGGCGATCTTATCGCTAAAAGCGATCTTTTACAGGCAACCTTTGGATGGGTTAAAGGGAGAAGGATAGACAATACTGCAGGTAGTCAGTGGTGTTACCATTTACATATACAATAAATGCATACTTTCAAACATAAAGCATACACTTATCTATATAAATATATACAATAATAAACATGAAACAAGAGCAAGGAACTGTATTATGTAATGATGATGTTTAAGGAGAGAGGAAGTGTTTTTTTACCAGAATTTTAAAAGTGGACAAAGATTGAGCACGTCTTATCGACACGGGAACGGCATTCCATAACCGTACTGCTTGAACTGGACTTGTCATAAAAGCTGGTGGGAAGCAGAATGCAGATCAAAACATCAGGCCTGTATTCTCTGAAAAGGGCAGGCAGAGGTACAATTCACGAATCTAGATTTCAGGCTGGAGCCTAACTTACTGAGATTTTCCGAATGAAAAGCATAAATGTTCCGACTCTACTCTATTGACTGAACTCAGCATTTTCCGCTTAGCAGTTGTGCTTGAGACTTTTCATTAAGTATGAAATAATGGGAATAAGCCTTTCCAGTGACTTTCCAAGGAACAGTTCAAGATGTGGCTTTAATTTAATTGAACATTTTGAATGAGATACCTTCACAAAGAAATAGCAAGAAAATGCTACGCTAACAGAAACTTTCGTTCTTTACCAAATATTTCATAAAAGATACCCAGATAGATATTTTTATGTAGCTGTGTGAATAAGTACACATTCAAAACGAAAGGAGATCCAATTATTTAGCAGTAGCCTAGTTAATAGGTTACAAATCTTGTATTCATTCAGTGTAACCAAATCACTGTTTTCATCTTTATTCATCTCAAAAAGAAGCAAGCCTTATAAAGGTGTTTATTGACGAGGTGGATTGTCAGATTTTTATGTTTTTAGGGTTCCTTATCTCAAAACGAAAAAAACGGAACCCTTATATGATCACTTCGTTGTCCGTCTGTCTGTCTGTCAGTCTCTCAACACCCTTTTTCTCAGGAACGCGTGGAGGTATCAACATGAAATTAATATCAAATTCGTAGGTCTAGGCATAGACTTAACAATCTATCTCTATTATACTAAGCAATTGTAATATGAATGCTTTTTCTTGACATGTTAATTATATTTTATATCTTCAAGTTTCGTCATTATTTTTTCTATTTTATTTTTATCCTGTTTACCTAGCTATATATTTGCATGCTGTGATCTCCTGGGATTGAAGAATCACACATAAAATAACCTTTTGAATTATTGTAATTCATATTGTATTTGTGTATCCTTTGTTGGAGATCCTAAATAAATATACTCTGCAGTGGGTGGCACCAGGCTGTCAATAATGATGATGAGGTAGGTCTACGGCTTCTTGTTTTTTCATTCGCTAGTATGGGCAGGGTCTATACAAGAATAGCTCACACCAAATGCCGTGGTAAAAATATGAGCGAGTCAGCGAGGAAGTAGCGGGGCTGACTACCCAGGGTGCGCCAGACAACCGTTAAAGCTTCGCTATTCGTCGAGGCTTTAACTCTACGTGTAGAAAGCCCCAAACAAATTTGTGACTAGCAAAACTTAGAGACAAACTTGCAATGTCTCATTTGCCTGCAGTTTCACCGGCTCTGATTCTTCAAACCGGAAGAGCAATTCTACTCGGTGGCAGAAATTAATCGGTGCCTAGTTTTATCCAAAACTTTGTGTGGCTTGGTGAGCAGTGAAACGAGTATTTGGAGCTATTTAACATTAGAACTTTACCAGTTGTCAGGATATAATACAATAATATTCAGATCGAAATAACCTATAATTTAGTAGCTTGTTTTATATTTACAATTAGACACATTTAGTTGTCAGACGCCTTATGCTACACCACAATCTTTGATTCTTTTTTATTAAAAAATCTTAAAGTTGTGCTGTGTAAATGAAAGCTACCGACAAGCTTATGTCAATCCTGTTGAAAGCCGTTATAGAAATACGAAACGCTTTGAAAATGGCAATTGTCTAGGTCCTCTTAACCGTTAACATTTGGATGGAATACTATGTGCTAACCTTGTTTTCACCCGTGTAGGAACTACAGGTAACAATAATGTTAATAATGCAAAATGCAATGTTCCCTGCACGTCACGCTGAGGTAGTTGCATGAAGGCTGCGCCGATGATCACGTCGGGGTCACCAGTTTGGTGGAATGAGGAACAGGGTGTAAAGTTCACTCATCCACCATATGATAGAAAAGGGAGGATCCTCCGACCAGACGGGTGTTGTGTCTGGTGGGCAACTGCCCGACGGTCGATTTTTTTTTTTTTTTTTTTTTTTTTTTTATATATGGCATCTCGCAGTTGACCTTGAGAGGCCGTGACTGCTTAACCGGTCTTTCCTGTGGCTGCCCTAAGGTATTAGCTTAAAGCCTCCAGCCAGGAGCGTAAATAAAAGTATTAGAAAACTAAACGACAGCGCTCTAAGGGCACCCCCTGTGGGGTACGAACCTCGGCTTAGGGCGTCGTTGGGGAAAAACAAAGCAAATTGGGGACGGGCTGGATCAAAAGTTTAAATTCATGATTATTAACGGGGATTACTATTACATGCTACGGCTCACTCAGCCTCGGGGCTGGCGGTTCGACGTGCAAGGGACGGGGGGAACAATTTATTCTTGATCTTCGCGTGGTACCTCGGCGGCGAGGACGGAATGACGGTTTGTGTTTGTGCACTGTACTTGTGGCCCTATTGCTTTCCTGAAGGAGAGTAATGGGGTCATCCGGGTCTAAGAGAGTATGCCTAGGTCGGTGAGTCTTACTGATTTGAGATGGCCTATAGCTAGCTGCCTGCACAACCAAGGGGTTGCGATGTCTATCTGCGGACTCGAAGAACCGCTTTGTCGCGCGTTTCAAAAACTGCTTGATGGTGGGGATTCTAAGATCTACGTGTAGGGTTTCGTTCCGAACGAACCATGGAGCGTCCGTAATTTTACGGAGAAATCGGTTTTGAAGTGCCTGCATTCTGTGAATGAGATGGGGACGGGCGTGTGCGAAAGCGGCACACGCGTACGTCATAATCGGCCGGATGCACGCTGTGTAAATACGCAATTTGCCCTTAAGGGACAACTTGCTGCGTGAGTTCAGAACGCAATGAAGCCTACCGAGAGCGAAAGCAGCGCGCGAACGCACTTGCTTTATGTGCTCAGCGAACGAAATGTGGTGATCTAAGATCACACCGAGATATTTGGCTCGCTTCTCCCAAGGGATAGGCTTGCCGAACATCTTGATCTGTCGTGGTAGGTCCGGTCTACGCCGGGGCCTAGAAAAGAGGACCGCTTGGCTCTTATCAGGATTGACCTCGATCCTCCACTTCCTGAACCAGTCACCGAGTCTGTTGACTTCGGTCTGTAGGATGCGGGAGATCTGGTCTTGACTGCGGCCGGTGTAGTAGATGGCCGTGTCGTCTGCGAACAGAGCTAACTGCGCCTTTCTACTTTTCGGGATGTCACTGGAGAACAGCGTAAAAATGAGCGGAGCCAGCACAGACCCCTGAGGGACGCCTGCGCGGATCGGATGAGGGGAAGAGAGCGCACCCTCGATGCGATAGCGGAAGGTGCGGTTCAACAAATAGTCCCGTAAGATGAGCACGAGACGATCTGGCACACCGAATTTGTATAGCTTATACAATAAGCCGTTGTGCCAGACTTTGTCGAACGCTTTCGCGATATCGAAGAACACAGCACCCGTCATGAACCCGCGCTGGAAACCGGCGCTTATGTGTTCTATGATACGGTGGACCTGTTGTACGCAAGAATGTTGGGTTCTAAAACCGAACTGTTCGTTGGGGATGAGCCCCTTCGTCTCGGCGTAGTCTCTGAGACGCTTATAAATAAGCCTCTCATAGACCTTGCCGAAAACGTCGAGCAAACTGATGGGACGGTAACTGGAAGGCTCGGTCTTAGGCTTGCCGGGCTTCGGGATACCGATGACGGTGGCATTTTTCCACGATTGTGGAAAAATGTTATTACTAAGAGCACCATTGAAGATGGTGGTCATTAGCATGATCAGGTGAGCCGGGAACAACTGGACCACCCTATTGGTGATACCGTCTGATCCAGGGGCTTTACGGGGTTTCAGACCCTTGATTATATCATGAACCTCGTCCGGGGAGACGGGGTCTAGAGGACAATCAGGGTCTTCGACCGGAGGGAGAGAGGCTCTACGTTCGACTTCGGCATCCACCTCGGCGAGGTGAGCCTGGTCTACTGGTTGAGAGCTGGGCGAGCACTGGGTCTCGAGGCTGTCAGCTAGGCATTCAGCCCTGTCGATGTCGTCGAATGCTATCGTCCTGTCGGGTCGTGTCAGGGGAGGCATAGAGACTACTTGCTGGGACTTGAGTTTCCTCTGAAGTTCCCAGAATGCCAGATGAGTGGGCTCTAGCTCGCTCAACATCTTGTCCCAGTTACCGTCACGCAGCTCGGCCATGCGTGTCTTTACAGATCTCTGCAAATAGCGCATGTGAGCTTTGTTGGCGTCACAGGGGAAGACGTCGTAGGCACGAGTAGCCGCGTTCTTCTCAGTCAGCAGTTCACGCACATCGTCCGGCAGCCTCAAGCGATGTTCGTCCATCGCCGGAGCTTGCCTTGAACAATCGTTCAGGACCGATTGTACGTGTTCCGTGAGTGAGCCGATCGCGGCCGTCGTGTCAGCGATTGAGGTAAACTGATCTGGTATAGAGTCTAGTAGAGGGGAAGTGGTGGATTTCAAGCGATCGCTTACTTTCCTCCAGTCCGTGACTACTTTGTTACGAGAGGGTTCGTCCGGGTCAGGGAGTCCGTCGCGAGGGACCAGTCTCATGACGACTGGTCGGTGGTCGGAAGTCAGTTCGTCCATCGCCTCTATCGAATCCAACCGGAGGTTGATATTCTTTAGGAGCGCTATGTCCAATACGTCGGGGGTATGGTTGGGGTCGTGGGGGTAGTGGGTGGGCGTCATCGGGGCGATGACGTCAAAGTTTAGGACGGGGCAGAGGTCAAACAAGTGTCTGCCTCGGAACGTGGTACTGGTACTATTCCAGGCCGGGTGTTTGGCGTTGAGGTCACCCGCTATGATAACGGATTCGCTCAGGCCAAAAAGAATTGAAAGATCGTCAGAGAGCAGTTTGAGACCGTCTGCTGACGAGGTCGCGGTGGGCGGCATGTAAGCCGAAACTATCGTAATCGGTCTATGACCTGACATGCCTAGTCTACATGCAGACACTTCAAGACACGAGAGAGTTGGAGGATCAAGAGGAATACAGTATAGAGGGGTTCTATAATAGATCAAGGTGCCGCCCTTGTGGCATCGAGACCTGTCGTTGCGAACTATGCGATAGTTCGCAATTGACGGGTTTCGATGACTCGGCTTGAGGAAGGTTTCCTGTACTAGGAGAATGTCTAACTTGTGGACGCGGAGGAACTCGGCGACTTCGTCGCGTTGTCCCCTAATGCCGTTGGCATTGAAAAAGCCTAACTTGAGGGATCTGAGTTTAGTTCTTGCGGGGGCCGTATTATACATATTAGGGCCGTTTCGCGAAGGTGTTGAGGACTTGCGTAATTTCCGGGTACGCATTGAATATGCTCTGGATCTGATACAGATTGCCAGAGGATTGAGCCTTGACTAATTCCCCGGCCATTTGAATGGCGCGAGGAGACATGAACACGTTGAATGTGCTCGTGATCACATTAAACGCGTCTAGTGCGTTAGCGACGGCGCCAACTGAGGAAGTCGCGGGTTTAGGGGGCGCGCGAGTGGTGGCGACGGGAGCGGCTTTAGGAGCTGGCTCAGGTACACGGGGCGCGAGAGGCGCGCGGGGCGCGGCGGGCGCGGGAGCCGGGCGGGGTGCGAGAGGCGCGCGAGCCGCGGGAAGCGCGGTATTAGCGGCGGGTGCCAGTTGAGCGCGTTGAGCGCGAATATTGGGGTCCATCATCAGAGGTTGAGGATGGAGAGGAGGGGCCATATATTGGCCGAAGGCAGGGAAGGCCTGCTGGTGGTTGAAATAATTCCACGGACTGGACCTTTGAGGGCTCAGACGCTGCGGAGGTTGAGACAGGGTAGCGGGGTATCCGGGGTGCTCTCGTTGCTGCCTCGCGTCGAAACGCTTGGTCAGCTTCGAGGAAGATGACTTCGGGGCTTTTGGACAGCCACGGTAATTGGCTGGGTGACCCTGTTGGCCGCATAGGACGCAGCTGGGAGGCTCGGTGCAGAGGGCACGGTCCTTTGGACGGGTGCACTCAGAAGTGCCGTGCTCGCCCAGGCACTTGACGCACCTGGGTTTCGCAAAGCAGTTCTTTTGCGCGTGTCCGTATAGTTGGCATCTGTGGCATTGGCCTATGATGCTTGATTTGTGGGGCTTCTGGACGTCGAAGCCCTTAAGGTAGCATATCGAGCTAACCTTGAAGATTGGGTGATGCCCTTCAGTTTGTGGGCACACGACAAGAACCATGTCGTATGCGGATCCACCTCTGGATCGGTGCATCCTGTGCACTTCGAGGACAGGGATCCCCTGTCTCTCTAGGTCTGCCTTTATGTCGTCCGTGGCGATCTCACTGGGGATCCTACGGATCACCACGCGTATCTGACGATCCTCGGGGAGGGTGTACGAGTGGAATGAGATTCCTCTCGCCCGAAGAAGTTTTGTAAGTTCCCTGTAGTCGTTCGACGTAGGAACGGAAACTTTGATGCCCGGTTGTGTGCTGATGGCACTGGTGAAATTGATCCTAAGATCACTGCACCTTTGTGAAACTTCCGTCCACCTGCCCTTATCTTGAATGATAATGGGTGGGGGACGGGATGCCTTCTTGGAGGCAGAAGGAGTCTTGGCGGACGCGGTCGCAGTACCGGAAGTGGTAGCTTGCGACGGCGCGGACGGAGCCGGGGTAGGGGCCCTAGTGGCGACTACCGCGGGGGTAGAGGGAGCGGAGGTCGAGGGAGCCTCGATCGCAACCATTTTAGTAGGTTGCGAAGACCTGCTCTTGTTCTTCTTCCTCTTGCCAGGGCCTGAGGTGATGCCCCCTTCCTCTGGTCCAGAGGAGGAAGAACAAGAACCTGACTCCGCATCCGAGGAGTCTGAGTTCGCCGCCGCCGCGTTATTGTCCGCGGGGGCGGTGGTGTCCATCGACACTACCGGACTATCTGACCGACTCTGTGAGTCAGAGTCGTCTGAGTTTGAAGCGAGCGCATCGCTGAACTGTGAGAGGCTCGCTGATGGCGTAGCCCTCAACCCACTAATTTGGGAAGCGTACTTCCTGAGGAAGTCCTGGTCCTTGAGGAGGACCTCTCTGACGAACGTCAGTAAGAGGTCGTCCTCCATACTACCGAGAGGGGGGATCCTATCGGAGGAATTTTGGAGCCGGACTCCACTACAAGAAAATGAAGCCTATCGTGGCCCTACGCCTAACTCCCCGGGTGGATTGGCCCGGGGATGAGTTTCGCTCCCTGTCGGGTGTAGACAGGGAGGATGAGTACCTATGGTGAGCCCTGAGCTTATGATCCCGTTGCCGATCTTATTGTGCAAGGGGGCCCTATTTGGTCTAGCGCGAAGGGTGTAGACACACCCTAAAGACACTAGGTGAGTCGCTGTGGGAGGAAAACTGTCACCAGAGCCGACTAGGAGATCCCCCAAGGCCGGTTAACTCTGGGACCCGTCCAAATTATTGCCTCTCCCTGAGGGGGTTCGGCGGGTGCGTTTGGGTCAGCACCCCACTCGGTTTCGTTGGCACCGTAAGGTATCCACCGAGGACCACGAAACTGTGGTTTTACCCAGAAGGGGCCTAATGAATTTAATAACGTTTTCCTGTTATAGAAACACCTGTCTTGAAAAAGACAATTTTTGTGATCCAGGTCTTTCGATTGAATTGATTAATAAATTAATCGACTCAATCAATCGACGATCGGATGTAGTCGGGGCGACTACGAGAGCGTTACGCAAGCGTAACAATACCGGGCACGAGAGAGCGGTAGGAGGGCGGGAGCACACCGATAGCAGCACACAACACGACCGTCCGCAGCGAGATCCGAACGCAGTATCCGACGGTCGATGTCGGGACGTTGTATATATGCTAGTTGCGCGGTAAACACTGCTTGCGCGATGCAGGATTTGCGTGACATCATTAAGTTAAGATAAGATAAGATAAGATTCATTTATTTGTATAAACATGGTATATACACCCAAGAGCATGCAAGATGATAATAAACTACAATAAAGTCCAATCATGTTTAGCCATAATATATTGGCGTACAAATATTTTAGTCACATTAAATATGTATAAAATTAAATTAATCAAACTACTATGTCAAACCTACATCTATAATATAATAAAATTTATGTCAGAAAAGTTTTTCAACTAAAAATTCAGACACACTGTAATACGCTTTTTGCGTTAAAAACACAATCAACTGACGTTTGAACGCATTGATATTTAGCTCCTTCCAACGTTTAGCTAGCTTGGTAATATAATTGGAGCCATGCAGATGATACTTTTGCGCATGAGTGCAGTTTTAGCAGGATATACGCGAATTATGCTCATATCCCGTCTATTACGTGGGACAGCGTCCTGTAAGCGTGGAAATAATTTGAGATTCGCTTTAACAAACATCACAGTTTCAAGAATATACAGACAAGGTTTATATAATTTTATTCAATTCAATTTCAATTGTAGGTTGTCTTGTATTTTATATATTATATATATTGTATGTGGTTATCTTGTATTTTATAAAATACGGTTTACAATTATCTACATTGTGACGCGTATTTCGCATGTGGCGATCTTGATGCCGCTACAACTTTAGCGGCCAGTCGGCTTCCCCGTGGCAATAACTTGTGTTCTATTAACTTATGTAAGAAGTATCAATGTGCTTAATATTCATGGTCATCTGTCAATCTATTGTTAAGTAAATAGTTTTAATGTTTTCGTTCTCCACACACGATACTCAAAGGCCCCAACAACCCGTATTCAATTCAATTCAAATGATCTTAATTGGAATCCATAATGTACACATATACGTACATATATGTATATATGTAATAAAAAATAAAAAATAAATAGTAATATAATTATTATAATTTTTGGCATTATTCAACGAGAACCGTTTATTTTGAAACAAGACGTGGCGTGTGGAAACTGTGACTACGTTGTTGTATTTGGGTTCCCATCTGTACAAACAAATATAAGTGGTAATAGTAAATATATACATATTTCTGGGATAAAAGCATCCTATGACTTCATTTGTGGGCAGAACAGATGGCCGATGGGGCCGAAAGGTTCTGGAGTGGCGACCGCGTACCAGAAGACGGCCTCCTACAAGGTGGATCAATTACCTTGTGAAGGCCGCAGGAATCCGCTGGCTGCGGGAAACACAGAGCCGGTCGAAGTGGCGGTGCTTGGCGGAGGCCTAAGTCCAGCAGTGGACGTCTTTGGGCACGCCACAATTGTGGCGATAAGTCCCCTCTTTGAGGAGTGGCTAGAGAGGCGCCATGGCGTCCTCACCTTCCGCCTGACGCAGGTCCTCACCGGACACGGTTGTTTCGGGAGGTTCCTGTTCAGGATAAAGCGGGAGGAAACGCCCGGGTGTCACCACTGTGTGGATCGCCCGGAGGACACGGTGGAGCATACGGTGGAGGTCTGCCCAGCTTGGGCGGAGCACCGCCGTGTCCTAACGGAGGCGATCGACGGCGGCGATCTCTCGCGTCCGGCCCTGGTTCAGGCCATGGTTCGGAGCGAGAGTGCATGGGAGGCCGTCACCTCCTGCGAAGCAGTAATGCTCGCGAAGGAGGAGGCGGAGCGCGTGAAGGAGAGGCAGGGTTCGCGCCCTCACGCCCCTAGTCGCCGCAGGAGACGCCCTGGGCGTCGGGAGTCGCAAGCCGATTTCCGGCCACCGTAGGCGCGGGCCTGCGGACGGTGAGTGATGGGTAGCTCGCCGTCCGATAAGGACCAGGCCCGGGTCAACGGCGCGTTGTGTTCCACGCGCGCCTCAAAGAGACGTCAGCACGAATTGACGGGGTCCATTAGGGCCAATGCCTGCCAGGGTTGCGAGTTTGTCCGAAAGGGATATCTAATATCTAGTTATCTATCGATAACTTACCTTCAAAATAATGGCTAGTAGTGCAAGTGTTAAGTTTATATCGTTTAACTGTAGGGGTGTGAAAAGATCGCAGCAATGTGTAAAAGACTTGTGCTCGAAGGCGGACATTATAGCGTTACAGGAGACGTGGACTTGTCAAGTAACTTGTTAAGAGGCACACCTTACAGTGGGGTTTGGATATTGTGGCGTAAAAGTCTATTTAATATTGTGAGTGTGGTACAATGTCAAAGTGAAAGACTGACAGCTATAAAAATAGAACTAGATAACAAAGAATTACTAATTTTTCCTATCTATATGCCTACAGATTCGTCAGAAAACCTAACTGAATTTACTAACTGTTTAGGGGAACTAGTGTCTATTATTGACAACCTTGCCATTGAAACTGTATTAATGTTGGGGGATTATAATGCACACCCCCTTCAGCCTTTTGGGGTGGAAATGATGAACTTCTGTCAATGTCAAAGTTGGGTATGTGCTGATATAATGTCATTGGGGGAGGTGTCAGACACGTACACCATTGTTAGTGATGTGCACGGCTGTAGAAGGTGGCTTGACCACTGTTTGGTAACGGAAGCAGAATGGAGGTCAGTCTTCAGCGTGCGGGTCTGTCAGGGTGTGTATTGGTCTGATCACCTTCCGTTACAGGTCGAATGTAACTTGGACGTAGTTATACCTAAGAAAATTGTAAATAATAATAGTGTTAACAGGGTAATCTGGGGCGAAAGAAATAAAAAGCAAATTGAATTGTACAAGCAAATCTGTAATTGTAAGTTGAGGGAAATAGACTTTCCAACGGAATTAGGACTGTGCGCGGATGGTTATTGCAATAATGAAAGTCATAAAGAGGTAATAGATAGACTGTATAATGACATTATAAATTCTATGACCGAGGCAGCAATCATGAGCAGTCAGTGTAGGGAGGTTCGGAGAGGTGGGTATATCACAGGCTGGAACAAGTTTGTGAGGGATTCGCATAGGGAGGCTCGGCTTCACTTTGAGAGGTGGTGTGTAAATGGGAAACCAGTCTCGGGGCCTATCTGGCAGGCTATGTCAGAGAGTAGAAAAGCTTTTAAGAAAAACCTTAAGTTCTTTCAGGGCAATCGTGAACAGATCCGAATGGACGTACTTGCTACTCACCACGAGAATAAGTCTTTCAGCCAATTCTGGAAACAAATCAGTAAACTCAATCTGAGGCCGAGTCTTCCAGTCAGTGTGGGGGGTAAAACGGAGGCTGTGGACATCGCCAATACATTTAGGGAACAGTTCACGACTGAATCACGGAGATCAATTGACAGGAACATGCGCCATGATGAGGGTTTCTTTGGCGGAAAAACCACTCAGAGTAACCACAAAAGAGGTGTCTCAGGTTCTAAAGTATATGCGTAAGGGTAAGTCTCCTGGTCACTACGGGTTGAGCCTGGAGCATCTGAAGCATGGGGGTCCACACCTGTGTAGAGTCTTGGCGATGTTTTTCACCTTCTGTATTAGGCATGCTTACCTGCCTGATGATCTTGCCCGGGCGGTTGTAGTACCGATTGTAAAAAACAAAACAGGGGATATCAGTGAAATAAGTAATTACAGACCTATTACGTTGGCTACTGTAACCGCCAAGGTGTTGGGCGGTGTGTTGAATGGCTATCTCGCACAATCAGCGAACTTTGATGATGCTCAATTTGGGTTTAGGTCTGGTCTTTCGACTGAGAGTGCGATTTTGGCCCTGAAACACACCGTCAAATACTACACAGATCGCAAAACGCCAGTGTATGCGGCCTTTCTGGACCTCTCAAAAGCATTTGACCGGGTGGAATATGAGAGACTATGGGATAAGCTGCAGAGTAATGGAGTACCGGTCGGAATAATAAATATATTTAAATATTGGTATAACCATCAAACCAATTATGTGAAATGGGCGGGCTCACATTCTGACCCTTACCAATTGAAATGTGGGGTGAGGCAGGGAGGGTTGAGCTCCCCTACACTTTTTAACATATATGTGAATGGCCTGATCCGTGAGCTCAACAGCACAGGAGTAGGCTGCTCAATAGATGGTAAATTAGTTAATAACATTAGTTACGCTGATGACATGGTGCTGTTAAGCCCATCGATCAGTGCCTTGAGAAAACTGGTTAGCGTGTGTGAGGTGTTTGCGGAGACTCATGGCCTGGCGTACAAGGTCAAAAAGAGTGAGCTGCTGGGCGTAAGAGTCCCTCTTACGTTCCGCCCGTGACACTAGCGGGGGAGGTACGAGTATTAAATAGAGTCACTCAATTTGTGTACCTAGGTGTTGAGATGTGTGATTAGGCAGGATAAATGAAAATATAGACTGGAGCTGTAAATTGCGTATGTATTACGAAGAACAAAGAAAAGAACATTAAATGCTTGTAGGTAGACTTAAAAACTAGTTCACCGTCACAAAAACGCCTGATAGAATCTTCAATGCAATAAGTTGCACGAAGTTGAAGGAATATTAATTTAAATGTCTTTTGTAGGTTTCTAAATCTAAACATGCCGCCGGGCGTTGAAAGGCAATCTTTCAACCAGAATTTTAATTTAATGGTAGTGGGCATATCTTGCTGCATGCACGTCGGATGGTTCCACTTGCAGTTCTAATTTCGGCCACACGACTAATTCCGTCACGTCCTGGGTAGACTGCTGAGATACGGCCTAATCGCCATTTCAATGGTGGTAAATTGTCTTCCTTTACTATAACAAGGCGATCAATCTCTAAGACCGCCTTTGAAGACCTCCATTTTGTCCGCTGCTGTAGTTCAGAGACATATTCTTTATTCCACCTCGACCAGAAGTGCTGACGTAATGCCTCTATTCTCTCATATCGCTTCAAGTGCGTAACGGAAGCAGTTTCATACGACGGCACGGGCAAGGATGTGAGTGTGCGTCCTATCAGGAAGTGTCCAGGTGTCAGCGGCAGAAGGTCATTAGGGTCCGATGACAACGGCGTGAGTGGGCGCGAGTTCAGGAGTGCTTCGATTTGAACCAGTGCTGTATATAGTTCCTCATAAGTTAAATGACAATTTCCCATTACTCTTTTTAAATGAAACTTCACTGATTTGATACCTGCCTCCCAAAGACCACCGAAATGTGGAGCGTAGGGAGGAATAAAAATAAAGTTAATCCCTTCAGCGGCCATGTCACCAGACAACGAACTACTGTTAGCCTTCAAAAATTTGCCGATTTCATTATAAGCGCCTACAAACGAGGTTCCGTTGTCGGAATATATATGCGTAGGTTTACCTCTGCGAGACATAAAACGACGAAGTGCTGACAAATAATTTTGACTGGTTAAGTCACCCACCAACTCGATGTGAACTGCCTTCGTTGTAAAACAAACGAAGAGTACAATGTAAACTTTTACAAGTCTACAACCACGACCTTGTCGAGACGCTGACAGTATAGGTCCAGCGTAATCAACCCCAACACATTCGAATGGGTGACCACCGGACGCCACCCGACGTTCAGGTAAGTTTCCCATAATGGGATTAATTGGTTTAGCCGTAATGCGACTGCAAATGACACAACGATGGTAACATAATTTAGCTAGGTTGCGACCTCCTATTGGCCAGTAAGTATCTCTTATACAAGCCAATAATAGTTGTGGTCCTGCATGCATTAGAGTTTTATGTTTAAATTCAAATAATAGTTTAGAAAATCGATGAGTGGACTGTATTACTAACGGATGTTTTTTCTCATAGGAAAATGAAGAATTTTGTAACCGACCACCTACACGAATTAATTTATTTTTATCTAAAAATACGTTAAGTTTAGTCAGTGGACTTCCTTTTGGTAAGCACTGATTTTTTATTAACATTTCATATTCAGGAAATGATTCTATTTGAGAAAGTTTCACAATTAAGTTTAACGCATTTTGTAATTCATCTTCACTAACATGTAAAGTGGTCGGTGGTTGCTTTTTACATATATTAATAAATCGTAACGTGTATGCTACTGTGCGTATAAGTCGAGAAAGGTTTGAAAACCGATTAAAATCAATTAAAGGTATCGGAGTCTTAGAAGTAGTTACTAAAGAAATCTCAGTTTTAGTTTCAGGTAGCGATTTTACTGCAGTGGTTGGAAAAGGAGGCCACTCGCCTGCATCCTGTTTTAAAAAATTAGGTCCCGACCACCATAAATTATGAGTCTGAATTTGACTGATATCAGTTCCTCGAGATACAAGATCAGCGGGGTTAAGATGTGTGGGAACATGTCTCCAGGTACAATTATCAGCATTCGTTTTTTCAACTATTTCTGCTACACGATTGCGCACGAATGGTTGCAGCTTCCCTGGTAACATTTTCAACCACCCCAGCACTATTGTAGAATCACTCCAAAATGTACTACTTTGAATTGGCGCGCCAAGTGACTCAATCACCTTTTGATATAACCTCACTCCAACCAAGGCGGCGCAGAGCTCGAGCCGAGGAATTGTAGTTGGCTTGATAGGAGCCACTCTACTCTTTGCTGTAAGCAAACGCACCATTACTTCATGATTGTTATTAATACTCCTTACATAGATGCATGCACCATAAGCGGTTTGTGATGCATCACAAAATATGTGTAATTCTATCACCTTCCAAGAATCACAAAAAACTAAACGTGGGATGCGTAAACTATTCAACATAGATAACCTATCAACAATATCTATCCATGTCTTAGCGACATCTGGTGGTAAATAGTCATCCCATGATAATTTGTGTAACCAAAGTCTTTGCATTATGACTTTCATTGGAATGATACAAGGAGCTAATAGACCCAGAGGGTCGAATATTTGGGATGTAACTGATAGAACTTCACGCTTTGTTACATTACTCGATATTGATATATTACTAATTGAAAAACAGAGCTCATCGGAGTCTGTTAGCCAGTTAAGACCCAAAGTTTTACTTGGCTCATTTGAGCCAATGTTTAAATTTAATGATGAACTTGTGACTCGATCTGATATAACCAGGATATTGTTGGACTTCCACTTCCTAAGTGGCATACCAGCGGCAGCCAACTCGGCAGTGACTTTCTGGCGGATATTTGTGACGTCAGATATTGTATCCCCACCCGTGAGCAAGTCATCGACGTAAAAGTCATGGATGATAATATCAGCAATCATGTCATCCTTACAATCTAAGCCAATTTTTTTTAAACACCGAGTTGCTAAAAACGGTGCACTTGCTGTTCCATATGTCACAGTGTTTAATTCATAAGTTTTAATAGACTCTGAAGGGCTGTCACGCCACATTATTCTTTGTAAGTGTCTGTCATCAGGGTGTACAATCACCTGCCGATACATTTTTTCTACATCCGCAGAAATAATGTATTTATGTTTTCTGAACCTAAGAAGTAAAGACATTAAGTCGTCTTGAACAACTGGACCTACCATTTGTAAGTTGTTAGATGAAACACCGGAAGTAGTAAGACTGCTCGCATTAAACACTACTCTTAATTTTGTGGTTATGCTATGCTCGCGCAGAACACCATGATGTGGAATAAAATATGCCAGTTTTTTTGAATCAACTGAACACTCAGACATATGTCCCAAAGAAATGTACTCTTTCATGAAATCACAATAAAGAGTTTTTAAAGCGGACTGACTTTTAAATCTACGTTCAATCGAAAAGAGACAATGTTTTGCTCTAGCCAGTGAGTCGCGTAGAATATGATGTGATTGTTTGAGTGGTATCCTAACACAAAACCGACCATCTGCCATTCGAGTGGTATTTTGTACAAAATGTTCTTCACACTTAGCTTCTTCACTAGAATATGAAGATGACTGATTGGGGACTTCTTCCAGTTCCCAGAAACGCAATAAAAGGTTTTGAATGTCACCTGAAGTTGGGTTGTGTGAAGAACGAACATTGAGTTTTGCAATGTTAACTGTAACTGATGGTGACCGTGATACGTGGACACTATTAATTAACGGACCTGAAACGAGCCAACCTAGCCTAGATTCAAATAATATTGGTTTGCCTTCACCTAAGTTTATTTTTTGCCGCCCCAGTAGGTCCCAGAAAATATCTGCCCCTATTATTAAATCCACTGCCGATGGCGTGTGAAAATGAGGATCAGCTAAGCAAATATCGCTTGGTATATTTAAATTATTAATGGATAATTTATGACATGGTACGTCATCTGTTATGTTTGGTAAAATAAAACAATAAAGATTAGTAGTGAAGTTTTCACTTAATGATTTAACAGAAACACTGCACATTTTACTAATCTTTGTTTTAGAATTGTTAATGCCTTGTACAGATTCACTAACCTGTACAGTAGGTAAATTCAATAAATCACATAACTTATTTGTCATTATACAAGAAGTACTGCCAGTGTCCAGTATAGCCCGAGCGAGATGTTCGCGGTTATTATTATCATAAACCTTTATTAATGCAGTAGCCAATAGAACTTGAATTTTACTTTTATTGTTAAGATAAGTTGTAGCACGTGCAGATAGTGTCACATTTGTATTGGGTTTCTTTCCAGCTGAGTTAACATCTACTACACGTACAGTGCTGTCAGTTTGCGAAGTAGAAGCAGTAGGCATAGTTTTCTGTGACGTACCTGCTACATGGACCAGTGTATTGTGCTTGCGCTTACATATTTTGCAACCAAAAGATTTGCAATGATTTGCGTAATGACCAGACCGAAAACAATTAAAGCATACCTTGTATTGAGGAAGAAGCTCAAGCCGTTTTTCGTTGCTGAGACCAAGAAACTGTGGACAGTTGAGTAAATTGTGTTCATCACTACAATGCGGGCATGACACCGGTGAGGAATTAGTATTATTTTTATTTTTCTGTGGTGATGTTTCACTGCTAACCGATATCATTGTTTTATGCTTGTTAGATTTAGGAGTACTATTATTATTAGCCTGATTGCGAGACAAATCTAGTGTTTCTAGCAAAACTGCACGATTTCTTAAGAATTCTAGGAAGATTTCTAATGTGATTATTTTATCTTTATCTAAATGACCTTTTTCTTCCTCCCACTGTCGATAAGTCCTTGAATCTAATTTATGGGTAACTATATAAATTATCAACGTATCCCAAAACTTAACTGGCTCACTTAAAGATTCTAACGCACGTAGATTTTTATTTAAAGTATCAATTATGTTTTTTATATTATTTGAGGATTCTTTATTAACCACTTCAATGTTAAATAGGGCTGCCACATGATTTTGAATGAGAAGCCGTTTGTTATCGAACCTTTCACATAATAAATTCCATGCAATGGAATAATTATTAGCCGAGAATTCAATAGCTCGTATTACTAAGGCGGCTGTCCCTTCCAAGGAAGCTCGAAGGTAATGAAACTTATTTATTTCATTAATTTGGTCATCCAAATGTATTAAGCTTGAAAACGTGTCATGGAACTCTAACCACTTGTCATACGTCCCGTCAAACTTAGGTAGTTGAATGGTTGGTAGCCTAACCAGCCTATTATTGCTAACGCGAGAAAATTTATCTTCATTCACAATATCATTGTGTCTGGCTAGTAATTCCTGTGACCTCGCAACAACTTTGAAATATGAGGCTTCAAATTCATTACGTTCTGATAACTGTGTATTCATATCTTCAGCTATACATTCCAACCTTAACTGAACGTCATCATATTGCGAATAAACAAGTTCAATCTTACCGAGGCGTAACTGCAGTTCGTTCATCTGGGTTTGCGTTAAAGAATCCTTCTTAAAATCCTCTAAGTAATTAGAAAATACCGTTAATCGACCTTTATAACTTGCTCGTTTTTTAATGAGCTCCTTTTCTTCCTTATCAGTCATTCTTTGGGAAGCAGGTAACCAAACTGAAATGTAACAAGTTTATATTTTAATGAATATAATATTGCTATCGTTAATTACAATGGGATAAACACACTAAATCGCTAGAGCGAATATTTAACAATAAAATTGCTGCTTTTAACTAGATATTTTTTCTAATGTGAAAATAGAAAACAGGATATATTGATATAAACAACCAATAAACAAAGTTCTAATCTGCTTTCTAGAGTTTGGACAATAACATTAATGTGATTGTCGGGTTCACTATTCACTTAATATTTATTATGAATGAACTTTACTAGAATTAAGTTAAAATGTAACGGAATACAATACAATGTAGTTAGTAATTAACAAAGTAAGATTTCTTATGATATTTATTGCAAGATAACAAAGGGAACTGCTTTATTAATGGTTGACAATTATTGAAAACCTAGTTTGCTGCTTAATTACCTTTAATACAATAAATTGACTGCAAATTATAACAATAATTTGGTAACTTGAAAAGAAATCATACATTTGCAAATGAACAAAGAAGTTAGATACGTACCAATGTTGTACTAACCTTTACAATTCCATAAAAAAACATTAAATACTACCTGAATAAGAGTAATGGGTTCTGAAATAGGTCCACGTAAATAGGAACACTGCACTGTACTGCCTTATGCTGCGCTGTGACCCTTTGACCTTAGCCAGCTACTCACAAAACTCCAAACGGCAGCATTTCCCGATTAATTTTATATTTCCTGGAATTATCCTTATTCCTGGTTCACTTATCCGGTTCGATATGGACCAAATTATGTTGAGATGTGTGATTAGGCAGGATAAAAGAAAATATAGACTGGAGCTGTAAATTGCGTATGTATTACGAAGAACAAAGAAAAGAACATTAAATGCTTGTAGGTAGACTTAAAAACTAGTTCACCGTCACAAAAACGCCTGATAGAATCTTCAATGCAATAAGTTGCACGAAGTTGAAGGAATATTAATTTAAATGTCTTTTGTAGGTTTCTAAATCTAAACACTAGGTCATGTAGTGGATGAGGACCTGTCAGATGAAGCAGACATAGAGAAGGAACGCAGGGCGCTGACGATTCGTTGTAATATGCTGGCTCGCAGATTTTCCAGATGTTCCTATGCGATAAAAAAGACTTTGTTTAGGGCATACTGCCAGTCTTTTTATACGTGTAGTTTATGGACTAGCTATTCGCAGCTCTAACCGTCGGTGCCATGCGCGTTCAATATAACAATGCTTTCAGGTTGCTGATGGGATTGCCTCGCTACTGCAGTGCGTCAGCAATGTTTGCCGAAGCTCAAGTGGACGGCTTTCACGCCATTAGACGTAAGAGAGCAGCATCGCTGATGCGAAGGGTGAGGGGCGGTCCCAACAGCTACCTGAGTGTAATTGCAGACTACATCCATAGTCCTATTTGGAGCCATTGGATTGGGCTGCACATATTGTAGGCTGACGGGCGTATTCTTTTATTTGTTGTTGTGAATTACTAATCATAGCTTTAAGTCATCTTGATGTACTACTAACACTCTATGGACTGAAAACTCTGAAATAAATGTTTTGAATTGAAAAAATTGAATTGATATCGTGGCCCTGGCACACAGGCAAATGAAGGAACACGGGTGGGTTTTAGTCAGTAAAAGTCTGACACGCCCTCCCGCTCCGCCCAGAGCGGGAGAAGTTATTTGATAATTTCCCACCCAAAAAAAAAAAAAAGCAGTGGACGTCTTTCCGCTGAAATGATGATGATGTCATTTGAAAATAGTGTTGTTTTCTACAATATAATATTTTTTTGTAATCGGTTCATAATTTCCAAAGATTACCTTCTACGAACATACAAGGATTATATTCAAATAATGAAGTAATAATTGTATGAATTTTTGTTCATCAAATGAAAAGCAACACAACTGTTTAGTCAGCACCTGCCTTAAAGTAAAATAAATGGAAATCTTCTCCCGGTCCCCGAGATGAACTTCGCAATTAAATAACAAAGTTGTGAACTAAAATGTTCTGGAGTAATGATCGGGATAATCTGTTTAGACCCAACAACAAATACCTACTGAAAAGGTTCGTTTCGTCCCCGTTTTTCGGGAAATTGTTTTCCCTTTTTGAATTTAGCTGAATCTAGTTACATTTATTTAGGCCTAGGATACAATATTGAGAGAGTTTTCTTTTTAGGGTTCCTTAGCAAAGGGTAAAACGGTAGCCCTATTAGTAAGGCTCCACCGTCTGTCTGTCTGTCCGTCTGTTACCAGGCTGTATCTCATGAACCGTGATAGTTAGACAGTTGAAATTTTCACAGATGATGTATTTCTGTTGCCGCTATAACAACAAATACTAAAAAACAGAAAAAAGAATATTTAAGGGGATACAACAATCGTGACTTTTTTGCTCGATATTGATAACGGCAATAGGTAGACGATATTCAATTATATATTCATAATTAAATTAAAATAAAACAAATATTTAAGGGGGGCTCCCATACAACAAACGTGTTTTCTTTTTGCCGTTTTTATAGATAATGGTACGGAACCCTTCGTGCGTGAGTCCGACTCGCACTTGCCCGGTTTTATTTTTTAACTGACTTCCAAAAAGGAGGAGGTTATATGTTCGGCTGTATGTTTGTTTTTTTTTTTTTTTTTTTATGTATGTTCACCGATTACTCCGTCACTTGTAGACCGATTTTGAAAATTCTTTTTTTGTTTGGAAGGGTATGCTCCCGAGGTGGTCCTATTGGCACCAAATCAGAATCTGATGAGGGGATCCCATGGAAATCGAGGGAAATCCTCAAATTTTATAGGCATACCTATAGCGATTTGAGTATTTTTTATAGTAACTTGAGCATTTGCACTCGAAAAGCACCATTTGGTGAAGTGGAACTGATTATGAAGACCACAGAAGGCCACCGGAACTACTTAATAATAAGTATTTCATCGTTGCGATTCAATTAGGCACTTTAATATGATTGCTAAGCAATTTATGCTCGTCAAAATGCATATGGTGAAGTCACCATCAGTTCTACTGGTTCTTACCAGGAGAACTCCTCAACAATTAACGCCCCTGCATCGCGAAAAGCAATATTTTGTAAAAGGTGATGAGAATTTGACATTAGGCTATTGTAAATTAGATAAATTACAAACTAACCCACTAAAAAGTGAAAAATAAAAAACTTTTTACAAAAAAAAAAACTTCTTCCAAAAAAAACACTACAAAGTGAAAAATAACTTTAATTTCGGAAGTCGGTGGCAAAAAACTAAAATACAGATCCAGACACCGACTTCCGAAATTAAAGTTATTTTTCACTTTGTAGTGTTTTTTTGGAAGTCGGTTGTTTTTTTTTGTAAAAAGTTTTTTCTTTTCTCTGTTTTATATTTTTACGTAATAGGCTGGCAAATAGGCAGACGGTCTTCCGAATGTAATATGATTTGCAACACAAATCACCGCAGGGTTTTATGTTGCATCAGAACTTTGAAGGCATAGTTGTTGTGCTGCTGGGGAGTTTGTTGCGCCACTTCTTCTTCCCAACTAATGCGGAAGCGATGAAGAAAAAAAGATAGGAAATATCATTTATCAGAACGAGATTAATAAATAAATAATAGTAATGTTTTCTTTTTGAAAATATGAAGCGTTGTTTTGCTATTCCTTATAACGTGAACGCTGGATGTTCAATATGTGGCGCAGATTCACACAGATTCGCAGATTTCGAGAGATTCGGCGGATAAAAAAATAACTGGAAATTGTCGATCTGATAAGCGAAGCTCATACTAAAGAGACCGACAAACTACGAGCTAATTCTGGAAGGAAAATTCTACGAGACTTCTTGAATACTCGTATACTTTAATTGGCAACACGACCAGCTTGGCTGAGCTCCATGCAAATAACTCGAGTTGAGACTCGAGCGCGAGCTTCTTTTATATGAGTATAAAAGAATCAACCCACATTCTACTTTTAAAACCCTTAAAAAATCACATGAGTGTTTGACTGCCAGTCCTTTTGCACCCTATTGCCCGACAGCAAAAACAAGGGTTTCTATGTATCTCTCTATTTGCAGGACAGCAGTCTGATGCAGTTGATGTCATAAAATCTCAAACTGGACTAGAATAACTGCCACGAACTGCATCATACTGCTTGAAAGCTTCATAATTTCAGCCGAAAGACGTCCACTGCTGGACATAGGCGTCCCCCAAAAAGAGGGGGGCGGGGTTGCCATAATCGCCACGCTTGACATCCGGGTTGGCGATCGCAATATGGTGTTACAATGAGTAAAGAACGCTGCTGCCCATTCCCTAGTAAGCGAAGAATTCTGTCTATTATTTCTTGTATTATTAAGTATTATTGTATACTTCAACAAGGAAATCAAATTTTCGATGGACACGGCTGAAGGCTGAGATAAGATCAAGAAGGCTTCTAGCTTGATTTACGAAATCTGAAACAAATAGTAGTGAGACCTCAGATGAAGACATTGGAAACAGGAACTTGTAACACAGCATCAGTGACACAGAAAATACTCGAGTAAGCAGCTGAACCTGAACCAACCTGGCAGCGAATTCTTAAAGATAGATAAATATAACCCGTCTCTCCACTATTCCAATGCTTGCTCATCCTGCAGCATGCATATCCGGTATGGCTCTAATAATCCCTCCATATCCCAAGGGCACGTCTTCCCTACCATTATCGCGCCCTACTCCGTCTACTCTTTGATATACAATGGTCTCTGTGGTCCCATGAAACATGAGACTTTAGGGGCTAGTGTGAATATTTGGGTTCATTCGAGTGCTCGAGTCTGGGGTCGGTGCATTTCATTCATTCATTCTCTGAAAAGTGATCTTGTTTTGAACTATTCAGATTTTTTCTTTTTTTCAATTATCACCAGCCTGCATGATACAAGGTTTCCTTTGACAGGCAACATTCACACACCAAGGCTAAACACCTACTACCCACTACCTTCGCTTCTTTTGTGTCGCAACTTCAATGGCTGCATGCACGTATCAAATTAATATTCATGTCAACAATATGAGATACGTATAAATATCTGATCATGTGAGACATGGTGTTTCTAAAAAACAGGCACTATATTCATAGCCTGCTTTCGATAATCTGATACATTTTATTGACTTTCATGAGAATTCGTCCGAAAAATAGTGTTGTTTAGACCCACTGAGATGGAACGCCAAAGCTCAACGCCTAAGTGAAAATAAAAACAAGAAAAAGCCTTTTTGTTTCAGTGAATATGTAAAAAAAAGCGGCCAATTGCAAGTCGGACTCGCACTCGAAGGGTTCAGTACCACCGTATAATGTTGAACGCCCTTGAGACCCCCTTTAATTTTAAACTTTATTTCATATATACATATAAATTACATTTTTAAATATTAGAATATAATTATTATTTGTTGTTATAGCGGCCATAGTACACTCTGAAAAGATTTCAAGTGTCTACCTAGTACCCTGACCTTAGAGATAGGGTATAATAATAACGGACGGACGGACAGCGAAGCCTTAGTAATATATAGGGTCCCGTTGGCACCCTGGTACGGAATCCTATAAAGAGTGAATAAACTTTACATTTACGAGTATAATATTCTCATCTTCAAAGATAAAGATAGTATCATCCCAAGTATTCTCGAAAAGATTGATCGTCTCTGAAATCGTAAAAGAAAAACTAAGACAAATCCATCTAAACTCCATTTAGATAGCCTATCAATTTCTGTGCCATTTAAATTGCCATAAACTGAAATCGGAGCTTTAAAACGAAACATTTTAAGTTCGCGGGGTGAAGGACGCGCGTTAAGATGGTTTTACACTGGAAGAAGCGACCATGGTCGCTGTCTGGTTGGTCGTAAATTAAGTACTGATATAGTCCGGGGTGGATATTAGCTTTGGATTTAAATGGTCATTAAAGTGTGTATAGTTGAAAAAAATATGATAATGGAGACCTGAAAAGGCACTCGCTAGGTTTAAGATTGAATTCAGCGCTATCAAAAATTAATAGTTTATATGTTTTTTACGAATGCAGTTCAATCAAGGATCAGTAGATAAATAAAAATAATGCCATGATCAAAGTCACATACTGATTCTGGCGATCATCGGCGTCAGAAAATTCCGCTGTAGTTTATATTTCAGCGACCATGGTCGCGAAGGTCAGTGCGAATGGTCCTTTAGCCCGAAGTAAAAGAGATAATGTATATGAAAAAGCCCGGCTCTACCCCTCGGACGGTCGTAATTGATTGCGACCTACGATTTAATTTCGACCAAGCCAGTGATTATCGTTGAGTGAAATGTTACAACGGTTTAAATTACAAGCTTTAAGATGTTATAATTTAGAGGTTATTTGAGAGCGACGTTAAGCGTTTCGGGATTTTGCGCCTAGTGGTGTAATTAAATTTGATTTCTGGGAATATTTTGGGAGACTACTAATTGAAATGATTATGTTATAGGCTGCTGAAGGATTTTGGATAGTAAAATGCTTTGTTATCTCTGGCCTTTTGGCCTGAAAGGTTACTACTATTTTTTTTTTCCTTTTATAAAGGATTAGGGTTGGTGATACTAGGTAAATATAAAATTAAGAAATCGACTAATAACGTCTATCTTATTCACTTTCAGTTAAGGGGAAGATGAAGTATCTTCCCCTTAATTCACGTGTTCTTTAGTCAGCACTTGCACTGCAGTTTAAGTTCACTCACACTGCACTAAACTAACTCAAAGTCTTAGCACTAATTCAGTGATGTCAAGGAGTTGGATCACTCCTAAAATGAAGATCTCATTTTAGGACTAATCTTAAGGCCGAAAATTGGCAGTGCTTTAGGTATTCACGGTAAAAAGTACTTTTAATTTCTCTAAGATTAAATCTAGAAGTGACGCCAGCCATTATTTTTCACCTGACAATACAGAATATTCGGTTTTATAAACTGATTTTTGTGGAAATTAAGAAGCATTCTAGTCCATTTCTAGACCGTATTTAAGTTAACTTCATTTATCATTGTGAAATAATAAAAGCCGTATGGGTCAATCTTCCAGTTTAAGCAACGCTTGCTGACGTCGATCTGTGGATGGGTTACTATCCACTACATACCGAGAGCCCTCCATGCCTCGGAAAGCACGGTTACACGGTAATCAGTTGGTCCCAACTGTCATTTGTACATCTTTGACAGTCGTTATGGGTAGTCAGAAGCCCAAAAGACTTGTAACTGGGTTGTTGAGGTCTGGTAGCAGTCGCTCCATGTAAAATACTGGTATTCAGCTACATCCGGTCAGACTGGTAGCCGACCCCAAAATAGTTGGGAAGGGCTGATAATAATGTACCTACTACAAAAGCGGCACGGTCTTTTGGCTCGAGAAGTTTGAAGGTTTTCATGAAAGTCCGATAATATTAACTGCTAAATGTGAGGAAACAAAATTCCATACTCCATTGTTGTATGGTCCGCAGTAATAACCTTATAACCCAGTATAACCTTTAATTTATGGAATGGATAAGCTATATTTTTATAATATTTGTGCCGCTGGTTTAGTGATGGTTAGTTTAATTAACTAAACCTGTCAAAGCTACTTCCAATCCAACACAATCCGCAAATTTAATCACTCATCGATGGAGTGAAGATAGAATGCAAATATCCCTACATTACACCGGCTTAAGACTCGAGCATAACAATATAAATCTTGCGATGGGAGGGCCCACGAAATTCACGGCTAATGAGATTGTTCCTGCGAATGTTGTATCCGATCGTGGATACAAAGGAGGTGGATATGAAGGAGAAAGATTTGGGATAAGTCCTGGATTGTCATTTTATTTTGGCGTTGGCTAATAAGGAGGATAGGAGAATCAACTGGTTTGGGAGCAAAAAGAGGTGACAGGAAGGATGGTAAACGTTACCTTTTTTTAAATGAAACAGGGGTTTTTTTTTACAATAAAAAATTGGTCATGTACATTTTATTTGTGCATTGAGGATGCAAATATGAGTGAAGCGAATAAAGCCCTGAGAATTTGTAAAAGCGTCTGAATAGCAAGTTGATGTTGATAAAAAAGCATATTAACTTAGCTGCTGCTCAGATGGAAATTTACACAATACAGAGTTAACACAGAACAGTAATTGAAAACTTATATTTAATCTTTCTATAGCAAAAAACATTCGACAAACATTCTCACGTTGCCGCAAATTGCTCTTCGCCTTTGTGTCTCGTGCCGCGTCGTGAACATTAGACACAACACGAGATAGATGATAGTCTATGTCATTCACTTAATCAAATAATGTGCCTCCTTATAGGATATTGTCTCTTCTTCAACGCCTCTGTTAATACTGTAATTAAGTCCTGTACGAGCAATAAAGGTAATTAACACAATACCTACTTCAAGGCACTAGTGGTTGATCAAGCAATCAAGGCTAATTGCATGAGAGTCGCGTATTATTGCCTTGGCAATTATTTACGGTACTATCTGTAGATAAAATAAATCTTAGGGAAGATTAGGTTAGGGGAAGAAGATCACGAACATCAAGGTCATCTTCCCTGTATTTTTCTTCGTCATGTCGATGGCACGGCAATTTTTGCGGGCCCAAATCTACCCTGTAAAAGAGTAGCGATTAAGGAAGGTCACATTTGTTTCAGTTCGGCCGGAGACCACGGAATAAGTTTATCAATCTACCTAGCCTTTTTCCAACTACGTTGGGGTCAGCTTCCAGTCTAACCGGATGCAGCTGAATACCAGTATTTTACATGGAGTGGCTGCCTATCTGAACTCTACAATCCAGTTACTAGGTAACACAATACCCCTTGGTAAGACTGGTTGTCACACTTTGGGCTTCTGACTACCCGTATTCACTATCAAAGATCTACGATTGACAGCCGGGACCAACTGTTTAACGTACTTTCCGAGGCACGGAGGGGTGTCAATATGTAATGGATGGTCACCCATCCATAAATCGACCGCGGCTTAACCTGATCGATGGCCCCCCCCCGTTTTGGGGGCCTATGTCCAGCAATGGACATCTTTTGGCTGAAATGATATGATGCCATAATCACCACGTTTGACAGGCGGGTTGGCAATTGCAGTTTAAAATGCATTGAGTACGCTGCTGCTCATTGTCTAGTAGGTCCCTTAGTCGGCTTTTACAACACCCTCGGGAAGAAATAGGATGGTGGTATTCTTTACAAAGACTTTAGAAAGACAGAAAGGTATGACTGCAGTTCATGCAACAGACATGATTCACAAAACATATTTCTGCCGCCAAGCAGCATTGCTATTTTCCGGTTTTAAAGGTATGGGTGCTGATGTAATTGCAGGTGCATGAGGAATGCTTGCATTGTCTTTGGGATGGCAAGGCACCTGAGAGGACTCTGGTATTACAGATATCAATAATTGGTCATCAGAATCGCCTGTATGTTGCATAATCAGCCTACAACGCTCTCACTGCTGGGGCACGCCTCCTCTCAGTGAGAGGTGGATATAATCCACCTTGCGGACCCAGTGCAGATTGGTAGATGTCTTCGTATTTATGGTTCTAGGACATGCTGGTTTCCTCCCGATGTTTTCCTTTCCACAGTTTTGAGAGCAGTGATGATGAAATAAATTACACAAAGTAAAGGCCCTGGCTGGGATCGGACTTACGATCTACATGTCGTAAATCGAGGCCGTTACCACGGGACCATCACTGCTCTCGAGAGCGAGAGCAGTGGTGGCTGGATGTTTGCCACCTAATAATGTAAACATTTATATGTAACTATAAATAGACCCCTTAAGAGCAGACAGTCTAAATCAAATTTCGAACGCATGCTCCGCCCCTCACTCCCCGCCACTCCGTTATGTGCTAATCGCTAATACATCAGGGGGTCTACTCCGAACATAAATCTGTAGTATCGGCCGAATGTTCGGTCGTTTCTTTACTACAGCTAATTATCGCTGAAAAAAAAAAAAGAAAGACAGTTGAAGAGATACGCCAAAGTCAAAACTGTGACTTGAAGTCGGGTAACGACTCAAAGTCAAAAAAGGAATCTTTGGAAGTTATAAAACGACCGAACATTCGGCCGATACTTCGGTTTAGCGCTTCGGAGTAGATGCCCAGTAATAAAGTTGAACAATGCGTGCGCTCTTGGATCGTGTTCGAGCACGAAACTAAATAGCGTAAGTCTCAATTCTTATTTCGTTTATAACTATAGTAATAATTGATCTAGAGAAAAAATATCTTGTGTCGGGATAATAAACTATATTTTCTTGCTGTGAATATTTATTTTAGTCATAAAAGCTAAATAATCTTGTTTGTTTTTTGGAATTATCCTTAAAAAAGACATGAATTTTGAATAAAAAAATTATTGAGAGAAAATATTACAATTACGTAACTGTCTTCAACAAAAGAAAGAAAAAGATCCAATAAATCATATAATAAAGTTTCATTTTTCTTGTATGTGGACTGTTTCAGAATATTCATGCTAATTAACATAAAAATAGGGAGCCTCCTCTCAAAACCTGTTTATAATTCAGGCTTTCTATCCAAATTACACTAAACAAAATTAGGTATAAAGACTCATAATGAGACCTTTTTAGTAAAAAAAACAGCGTCGACCTACTTATTAGCAATTTTAGCGCCTAAAAAAACATTTGCATACCCTCGAAAAATGGGTCGGCTGGCGCGAATTCTTTATAACGTAAATAGAGAATTGTACATCAAAGTATGGTCCCTAAAATCTGGGTTACTTTATACAAGGCAGAAAAAATATAGGTCACATAACAGAGTGTAGTTAAACACTCCACTTTTAGGGATTTGGAGCTTAGGTGCACCATGATAGCAGAAGGCCTATTTTGCGTAGATAGATGTGGTATCTATCTACGCAAAGGCCTTCTGGCACTGTTTTATACATCAATTTGGTGGATTTGTTTAGCCGTAAAGAAGAGTAAAAACAAAGAAAAGGGTACTACACACATGTTTAACTACTACGAAGTTTTCCGGTCGGCACGAGCGGAATGAAAGCCATTGTTTAAATTGCTTCGGGTCGGCTTTATTGTTCAAAAAATTCAGATGAATCGAATGTGCGGTACTCGAACATATTGTGTGGGCTTATTCCCAAGCGCTCCATAATTTTATTCCCGGCGGCTCCAAATTAAAAAAGTAATAATAATATAATAAAAAAAGTAATAATAATTAATAAAATCTTTCCCATGAGCTCCAAAAATGTTAAAGTACAAATTGCACAAAAAGTTATATATATGAGAATTAGTTATTTTTTTATAATTAAAGGAGGCATTAAACTTAAAAATATAAATATGGCATAGGGTTAATTTGTGATATCAGAAACTGTGATTTTTAAAGTATTATGTTATTATTTTAAAATAGATTAAGGTCAATGTAAATGAGAAGACTGTAATTGTTAATTCTTTGTATGTGAATTCTTCTAATGTACTGAAACTATTTACCACGAAATTATAACATTAACGTTAGCAATTTCTGTTTTGTTGACCTTACGCAATTTGGTTTGGAGCCGCTGCCTGGAAACAATTTTATTATTTAACTAATAAAATTTTGGAGCTTTTGGGAATCAATGTATGAAGAGAAATTGTTTGGAGAACAATAGATTTGGAGCTCCTGGGAATAAGTCATTGTGTGTATGTGTATTGAAATTCATTCAACCGAATTTTTGCTTTTTAAGTTTTTTTATCATTCAGAGGAATAGCGATGGTTATAGGATGCCACAGATATCCACATAAGTTTTATTCTACTTCTTTATCTTATTAATAGAAATATTGTGTTGAGTACACCTTCTGACCTCCTGTATCAATATTTAGTCTATGTTCATATTAAATCAAACGAGTTTTTTGATGAGTAACAGTCGTACATTGAATAAAACTAAAATTACAAGAGCGACATACGCAAACTTAGCAATGGTGGACGTGCGAGATAGAACGTTGAAGAAAGAGCTAGCTTTATGACAGTGACCACAGAGCAGACAATAACATTTTAATCAAAAGAAAACAAGGCTACAGATTTACAAGTATTTAATCAAACAGTTCCACTTTTGTTTTATTCTACTTCTATAATTTATTTTATTACACGCCTCAGAACGCTTCAGCGCGTGAGAGTGTTATATACGGTACGATATGTCACCTTGTCAAAATTTTCCAACATAAAATCGTTTCTATACTCTCCTCGATTATAAATGAAATTCATATTAGCAGGGAAGTTTTAGAAACTAGAGACTTGAAAGATAAATATATTTTTAGATAGATAACACTACGTAACGTCACGCCTGTAATTCCCCGAAGGGTTAGACAGAGGTGTACACCATGTACACCAACATTTCGCCAGTTATGTTTAAGTCCCATGTAATCTTTAAGAATTTAAAACTTTCAGAAAAAGGTTCTTGGCCTAGATATAAAAAAATTATATTTCTATGGTCCTTGGCTACAGAAGTCTGCTAGTAGCAGTCCAGATAGTTTTACAAAAGCAGCTGGAGTGTAGTAGCTGAAAGATACGGACCGAGGGTATCTTTGATCAACATTATAACGTGATACTGACCTTCAAATCACACGTAAGAAAAATTTAATTTTGCGGGCTACAGCTGCGGATTGCCCTTAATCTAAATCTTCTTCTACCAGTTTTCTTTCATCGTCTTCCAATGAGCCCTATTGATTTTCGTTATTAAACTCATAACCGTTCAAAAGATATAAACAAAAATCTATTAATTTTCTTAGATTTTTTTTCTGTAAAATTTATCGTCAACATGTTTCTGTCTGAGAGGCATGCACTTTTGGATTTTTAATTTTTTTTTGTTCTATTCGGGAAACTTACAGCTACCTTATACAGCGTTCTTAAATAATATGAAATTGAAGTCCATTTACAAGTATAGCAGCAGTATTGTGTAGAGTGGGCCTTCTGTCCCGCTATTTTGTGTTTAATCTATGTTTAGGTGTAGTGTTTGTTAAACACAGGTAGACCCTTAGACTATTTTGTTAGAGTTGGGAACTTCTTAGTCTGTAGTTAAAAAACCTCAATGGATAAAGTTTTTCTTTAAAATTAGAGAATTTGCTTTTAATCTTGACGTCAGAGCTTTATGATTTGGAGTGCTTAAAAACGCTCAGGTAAAAACTTTCTTCTTTGTTTTTTGGGTGTTGTGCGTCACTCAAGTGCGCGTTCAAAGTGAACATGACCTACACAGGGTATTGAAGTGGTACCTAACAGGTAGCAGTTTTGCTTTAAATTTTTGATTTATGATTTAAATTTGTTTAGCGCTTAGCTTATTTGGTGAGTAGCTGGTGGCCGCGTTGCTTTTTCTAAAATAAAAGTAGCCTAAGCTACTCCTTATAACATCAGCTATCAGTGAGAGTCCCGTCAAAATTGGTTCAGCCGTTTCAGAGATTACCTGGATCAAACAGACAGACAGACTGAAATATGTTTCATAAGCTCTTATTTTGACATTACGAAGAGACACTTCAATTTTAATTATTTGTATAGATTTTTCGTGCAATATGACCTAAGCTATCAGCTGATCTCGTTACTTTATCAGATCACGATTGTTTCCCACAGTATAACACTAAGTTGTTGGTAATTTAATAAGTTGATTATGACGTTATCATTCTTCGATCAAATTCTTCATTTACTCGTTGCAATAACTTACTAATAATAATAATTCTAACTCAATAATAATTCTTTACCAAGTTACACCAATTATGTTAGTCCTAACTTAAGTTTAAGATACAAGTTAATAACTTAAGTAGCTGGTGGTAACAAGTTTAAATAATAAAGAGAGCTATAAAAACTTAATTTACTAAAAGCCTTAATTTCGAGATGGATAATGGCATATTTAAGAAGTTTATAAGGAGCTTAAGTATTAAAGTTGAAGACGTAAAAAGATGTAAAAAATTAAGACATAATCTACGGACGAAGCCCTATCGGAAGATAGGGCTTCGTCCGTCGGCTATGCTATGCTTATGGTAGTAGAGTAGTCAGAGAGTTAGAGGAGTATCTAGGAATTCTTCATACCCCTTCATGTGCCTTCATTTTCTTCGAGTCATACTGGCTAGGTAGGTATGATCGTATGATGGATTTCCACACGATAAAAGAAAGAACATCTGCTTTAGATATCCTGACTGTCAACGGCTGTTGACAGCCGTTGACAGTCAGGATATCATGGCATTGGCAGTGTCTCACTTCGTTTGTCTTTCAAAAAGTGGAAAGAGAGAGGGTAAGCGAGTGAAGTAATTATCTCCTACTGCCTCTTGACCTCGATTATATTGCTTACTGCTTTCAAAAGCCTCTTTTAGCATTAACAAACTCATTTTAATATTTAAAGCTTGCTTAATATATTATTTGTACTTTAGAATTTGTCTGGAAAATAAAGGTCTTTTCTGCATTATTTTTGTATGTGTAACACTGTCATCAGAAAAATAACGGCCTGCAAAAATATCATGGTCTCTCTACGTTCCTGTCAGCCCCGCCCCTTCTAACCAATTGGAAATATATTCTCTTAATGTCGCGAGAGATCTACAAAACGATAGACTTAATGGCCGCCGGGGGATCTCACTGTGCCCATAGAAAGCCCATGGGAATAACATCCTCAACTGAAATTGTGTTTTGGGACTCAGATTTTTTTTATTTTAATAGGCTCTGTATATGAACATCTTTGTGAGGCGTGAGATATGGCTTATAAGGATGGTGGGTCGTTCCTTTTAGGTTTTTAAAATAGATCAAAATCAAAATCATAAGTGAAATAAAATATTATGATTTTGATTTTTTTTGACATGTAAGTACACTTATGAAACGTCAGAAGCTAGGTGCACGGTTCCATTGGTCGTATCATATGGAGAAGACCCGGCGAGAAACTCCACGGTTACTCTTTTAAAAATAATGGGCTTTTACAATGTTTTAAAGTTATAGTTTTTATAGGTATCTATGGGAGGACAGTGTCCGGCAACAAGTACCAGGGAATTAACAAAATAGAAAATGGTCTTCAAACCTACAGTCTATTAAGCCTACAACGTTCTCACATTCACAAATTAAAAAGTAATCTATATAAAGGTCAGTTTATGTGTCAAGGACGTGTTTATTTGCGTTAGTGGTTTTCTATAATAATGGAGAATTATAGTGCCTCGTCGGTCTAGTCAAGCGCGACTGTTGTGGTTCTGGCTTCGATCCTTGAGTCGGACAATGACGTGACATCCGGGACCAACGGCTTAACGTGCTTTCCAAGGCACGGAGGAGTCTCGGTATCTAAAGATGGTCCCCCGTCCACGAACCAACCCCGGCAAACGTAGCCCGTGCGGCTGTTATTAAATAAAAATAAAATAATTTATTTCAGACAAAAAAGTCCATAGGCAAGGTAAGGTCGTTAGTGATAAGAATTTTGCTTACGAGTGTTAGTAACTTAAAAAAAAGTTAATAGAAAAAACGAGACACACCCCTTTATTATTACTTAGCCACGAGCCACTGGAATACAGGCGTAATAAAAAATAAATATTTTCTCAAACATGCTTGGAGAGCATTATTTTGACAACCTTCTTCGAGATTAATCGAAATTGCTGTACTGGCCAAATACATGCGAGCAGCGGCCACTAAAAGTTGAATGAAAATCCATGTCTGTCATGGTTTAGCGGCCAAATAAATTACATAGTAAACTCATATCTATCGTGTAATTTAAAAATGGAACGATCTTTTACTCCGAAACATGGCAACCAAGGAGGTAACATATCAAAGGTTCTATTTAAATTTCGAACTGGCTTGCAAATAGAAAGTTGTTTATTGAAAAAAAAAAACTTAATGAACTTTGTTCGTCATTGAATCTGGAATTTATAAATAATTTACTTAGTTTGAATTTCCGCGCATTATTTGAGAAAAGCACTATACAAGCCTTGGCCGTAACCAGGCGTTGATGGACTCACGTCACGATTTACACATTCGTCCATCAATGCCTCTTTTGCTGGTCGCTGCAGTAATGTACTATTCATCAACGTGAGGTGACTCCAACTTAACAATGTAATTTACATAAAAATTACATTGTTAAGTTTGGAGTCACCTTTTCCAACATTTCCGCCATCTGATACATGTATGAGAGAATAAACAATAGATAATTTTGAAAGCACGCCAAAGCTATTTAACGATATATATATAAATCTATAAAAGTATATATTTTTTTTAAATAATGTATTACAATTGGTGATACTTTATTCACATTACAATCTAGCCTATTATCTAATAAGTAATTTAAATATAACTTAAACTGCTAAAATATATTATATAAATAAGGAATTGGGAATGCGCACAGTGTTACGTGAGGGTGTGTGTGTGTGGTTCACACCCCTAGGTGTGAATGTTGGTGTGGAAGGTGTGATAAAGTCAGGGACAAATTCTATCTATAGATTATATTATATGTATTATGGGAATTATGTGATTGTATGGAGCATAACCTCGATTTCTTCGTAACTTTTGCTCTTCAACCATTCAGTGAGTGCCTTTTAGCAGTCGTGGTTTTTAATAGGGTATATGGTGAGAATTTTGTTGAGACAATTGTATAAGCGAGATGATTGCTTATTGCTTGAATCTTGTAGCAAATGTAGTTTTGACTGGGGTTTCTGGAGCTACTTTATTCTTCCTCCTAGTTTGTGTCCTGGGAGTGATGAAGGGAAGGGATTTATACTTCTTCAGAGTAATCAGCAGGATATAGAGCTTTCTAACTGACAAGAGGTTCGAAGTTAAGTATAAGGTGTCAGTGACGAATATTCGTGGTTTATAGTACATGCCTTTTATTAAACCTCTCTGCGTACTCTCTAGTTCTAAAAACTTTTTATCTTGGATGTTCCACCCCAAATTGGTAAATAGTACGTCAATATGAATTGACCCAGAGACACGTAAATTTGAGAAGATCTTTAAAGCTACGTGGTGAAGAGTAGCGCAATATTATTAAGTTCAGCATTTCATGAAAGTCTTTATTCAGGAATGCACTATTACCATGTATTTCTGCCTTCAAGCAGCATTGCTTTATTCAGGTAAAATAGCAAGCACATGAATCCTACTATTAATTTACGACACCGAAAATTGAATATGTAAAAGCCAGAACACCATATATCAGGTGGCAGTGCATCTAGCCATGCATCATGCTATGCAGGTAATCACAGGATCTTAGCACCGTGCATGGTATTGAATAACGACATAATTTAGCCCCTAACAATACAAGCTGTGTTGTTTATGTATATTAGGCGAGGCTTGGATAAATAGGGGCTAATTAGTATGTGATGGTGGTAACGTTGTTGGAAAGCTAATTTATGTTGACCTGTTCATGTGTGACTGCAAGGTGGGGCTTGTGGCTAATTAATAACAGCTGCATGGGGCGATCGAAGGCTAAGCTACGCTTGGCGCGGTCGGCTCTTGGATAGGTGACCATCCATTACATATCGAAACCTCTCCGTGCCTCAGAAAGTACGTTAGGACGTTGATCATTTGTAAATCTTAGACAGTCGTTACGTGTAGTAGAATCCCAAAAGACTGACAACCAATCTTACCAAGGGGTATCGTGTAATCCAGAAACTGGGTTGGGTTGGGAGGTCAGATAGGCAGTCGCTCCATGTAGGTATAATACTGGTGTAACAACTGATTAAAAACAGGGTTTACAACAAATTAAAAAAAAAAAAAAAAAAAAAAAAACAACCTTAGCAACTTATTTTAATTACTTATATATGGAAATCACAGCAACTTATTTGAACAAAAATCCGTTATAATTTAGTCATATGAAAATCAAACTAACAATCAATAATTACTAGTTAGACACAAATATTGAACTACCATCATTTTATTAGGCAAAATAAAAATCAAGGGATTAGGTATACTTATCGGGTTTTTAATTGTCAGCACAAACAGCGATACAAAATGGATACAAAGTAGAATCAAGTAGCAAGTTGACGGAGGATCGACCTGGTCAGTTGTCCTTATGAAAAGAGAGCGAAAATGAGACGTGCAAGCTTATTTAAGCACCATTTCCCGTCATAGCGTCTTGAAGTGCGTGGAGGGGCTTGACAGGGGTGAGGGCACGCCGACAGTGTTGCCAGCGTTTTAGCGGGCCAGCATAGATGTAACACTGGTATTCGCTTGCATCTGGAAGCCGAGCCCAACAGGCTAGGCAAATTGATTCATGTGTCATTACAGGATATACTTATACATTCAGGTCTCTTTTTATGCAAAGAAGGAACGAACGAAGATCACCAAGTCTGCGCACAGCGTTTTGGTGATTTCTGACTATACGTTGAGGTTTCTTCCGTTTTACTCAAACTGAGTTGTGGAGAGTAAAATACAGCTGCATCCGGTTAGACTGGACGCGAAGCCCAACATACTAAGCAGATGATGAAGTCAAGATTTCCTCACGATGTTTTCTTTCACCGTAATTCTTGGTTTATTGAAACTGTACATTATGACATTGAAAAACACCTTTGGATTGGCAACTTGATTTTTAAGAAGTGAGTCAACTTCATCATCATCCAAAGCCTCTTGTGCCACCCCCATTCAGGTTTTGCCCGCTTTTGCAACAATGTCGTCTGCCTATCTCGGCGCCGGACGACCGACAACTCGTCTTCCAGTCTTTGGACGCCATTCAGTTACAGCCTTACTCCACCTGTCGTCAGAAGCGAGTCTTGCACTTAAAAAAAGGTTAATGAAATTAAATCTTAACCATAACGGCTGAGATTTCATTTTATGAAGCTTCTCTGTTGCATTTTAAAACTAGAAAAAACATTTCAATGTGCATTCAAATATCACTTTAAAACAATTTTGTACCGGAAAATGTGTTTTCATTGTTATAATTATTCAAATGCAATTATGTCGGGGCAAAGCTGCCTCTTCTTAATTAATATATTATGAAGGTTGGTCTCATCTCTTTCATGTCATCCGCAGTAGGCAAAAATAATGGTTTTGTGTTATGAGTTGGGATGCCCGTGCGAAATTACGTGATTGTTTTACGGCTTTTTTTCATTAGAGGTAGATTATTATGTGGTATATATGCGGTTTCTAAGCGTCGGTATTCGTATGTAACGGACTTTTTTTGATCATCAAGTTAGATATTTTCCGTCCACATTCAATTATTTCTTTGTTTAGGTGATAATTAAGAAACACTTGAATAAGAATAGGAATAATATTTATTTGCTTAAAAACATGGTATAGAAAGATGGTAAAATACAAAAATAACAAGAGCATACATGTTTTTGCTTAACAGTCTTAAGGGTACAAATTATCACAAGTACATTTAACATTTATTGTCAAAGAAGCCTTTGACTCTATAAAAACTTACCACTAACGTCATACAATGTCATAATATTTAAGGTTTACTTGATATCTTATCATAATATAATTTATCTATTCCGTGGTACACACATAGACATACAACTTTTTATTAAATTAAGCTAGTCTCAGAAGAAGGTATTCGATTGATTGGTATTGGTTTACAATTAATGAAGGAACGCAATTTGAATAACCACCGCCACCACCACTGTCTTTGCAATTTCACTTTTTTTAATAGCGAGGAAAACAGGGATGTAATCATCTAGCTATTTATTTGCATACAATAATTATTAACTGCTTATTATTGGCGCAAGCGCCACTGTTGAGCATGATGCCTTGGGTTTGGTTCCCAGGTCGGGCAGAGTGTTATGGGGTTTTCTATCTAGAATTTCTAGAAAGTCTAGATTTATGCCCGGTTGATGGCAATAACCTCGCCCCTTATCCCGTGAGACTTAGTATAACTCACAATATGTGGGTGTACTATAGCTACACCACTGCCTAACCCTTCCGGGATTACAGTCATGATGTTATGTTATGCGTTTAATTATAAAATTTCAACAGTCTACAGATAACACACCACAGGAACAATACCTACCTAAATACTTTACGTGTACATTCAAAACTAAAAAACGGTTTAACAAACTCGTCCCCACCACACATTCGAAGAGCAATCACCACGTCTTGACACGAGAACTTCAGTTACTACCTACCTAACAAGTACATAACACCCGTACTAACCATTCCACTCCGCTTTATGGCTTTACACAATTTTCTACGATATGATTTTGCAGCAATAAATAGTATTTTACGCTTGTTTTCATTATTTTTACGGTCTGAGGCTTGTAATAAAGTTATGCTTCGGTAGAGACTTGTACGTTAACGATGGCGCGGTTTAGATTATAGAAATAAGTGGAATCTATTAAGGGACGCGTCTTTTGATGGCATGATATGCTCAAACTGGACATAAAATGTATGAGTAGGAAGCTGTAAAAGCCGAACGGTTTTGTTTTGGCTTGGTGAATGAGAGTTTGTAAGTTCCTCAATCGTGTAGTAGTGTAGTATCAAAAGGGGGTTGATGACAGAGGATCCATTGGGTAACAGTGCTTTTGGGTAACGGTTCTTTTGGGCAACGGTTCCTTTCGGCAACGGTTATTTTGGGCAACGACTAAACTAACCGACATGAGCATAAGTCACGTTCTTCTCGTGAAATAATTGCAATTTTGAGAAATAAAATAGTATGGAATATAATTATTTTGAGTCCAGGCAGGCGCTCTCAAAAACGGTGAAGGAAAACACCGTGAGGAAACCGACACGTCCTAAAACCAATAACTCGCAGACATGTGACATCTACCAACCCGAACTGGGCCCGCGTGGTGGATTACAGCCCACTCCCTCTCGATGAGAGGATGCCTGTGTCCCAGCAGTCGGAACGTTAGAGGCTGATTATGGAACGTTGAAAAAATATCTATCAATACTTTAGGAGATAAACTCTTTTGAATTATGCGTGAATTAAAGGTATTTTATGGTTGTGACTATATTAACATTATGTTAATAAATAAATAAATAAAATCAACAATAAAATAACAACAACAACAATATAATATATTAATACGTGAAGCGAAAACTTTGTACCCCTTTTTACAAAAATATTAGCTTTCTGCACTTCTCTTTCATATAAACTTTAAGGCTACCTGTCCACCGGAGCGGAGCGAGGCTGCGAAGCGGAGAAACGAAGAAATATTAACCAATAGGATTGCAATAGTTAGTAGTAATGGTTAATATTTCTCCGTTTCTCCGCTCCGCAGCCTAGCTCCGCTCCGGTGGACAGGTAGCCTTAAAGTTTATATGAAAGAGAAGTGGAGAAAGCTAATATTTTTATATAATATCCATTAGAAATAAATTAAATTAATGATAAAAACAATACACACATTACCATGCGTTTGACACACACACACACACCAGGGCGCCATGACTTGAAGATAGATAGGTGATAAAAGTAAGTACTTTATATTAGCATGCTGGAATTAGTAAGGTACTATACCTATATATCGGTTGTTAGTAGAAGGGGTCGAATACCAGAGGGCTAATGCAAAAAATGCTACTTTTCGTATCTCTTGTGCGTGTCCCAAATAAAATATCTTTCTTTCTTTCTGTATACCTAATTGTCTTTTAGATAAAACAACGAAATCAAACAAATTAGAGCAGTAAAATACAAAGCTAACTAGGGATCACACCAAATAGCCAAAACATAAACCAGTTCGGTTTATGTTTGCTGAGGCGCACACTGATTGCTTTTATGCCATCATCCGTAAGCGAAGCGCTTCGCTACTCAGACGCGTGCGTGGCACTGCACACGGCATCCTGGACGCGTTGGCAAACAGGTGGGATTCTCCACTGTTGAAGCAGTGGATGAGTGCTCATGCGATGGGCGCTCAGCCCAGCGCATGTTTAAATTAAGTTGCATGAATAAACTGTACTAACACTAGGCGTTTATTGTTACTAACACCTATGGAGATCATTTTCAATCTTAAAATAAATAAATTTGATTTGATTTAAACCCACCAATCCATCTTTCAACGTGGTGATAATGGAAATCCCTCGGACACTCTTTTTAGCAGTACCTACATATTTAAGTAGATCAATATGCAGTAGTTTCCATGGTCCCTTGGTCTCGTAGTCGCAAGCGCAACTGCTAAGCGTGTCCCTGGTCTCAATTCCCAGGTCGGGCAGTGTTCTTGGGTTTTCCATTAGGAATTTCTCAGTAGCAGCCCGCAGTTTGGAAGTTAGTGATGTGATACCCCCGTGTCCAGAAAATCACGTAAAGCCGTTGGTCCTGCGCCTGATCG
The DNA here is from genome assembly GCA_963921375.1 of Tiliacea citrago. NCBI lineage: Eukaryota > Metazoa > Arthropoda > Insecta > Lepidoptera > Noctuidae > Tiliacea > Tiliacea citrago. Next base: position 2,651,831 of record OY992799.1, read on the forward strand.
CTCCCCTGTCGTGTCGGATTGCCGTCCCATCGGATGGCAGCAAAGGAACAGAGAGTGCAGCTGTATTTGCGCACACACTTGTGCACTAGAATATCTCCTGCGTACTTGGCTAATCTGGCGATATAGAGAGGGAGCGCAGGGCGTTGGCGGTGAGGAGCAATATACTCGCCCGCAGGTTTGCTCGCTGCACGGCAGACGTCAAGGTGATCTTATTTAAAGCGTTCTGTCAGTCCTTTTATTCGAGCGGCCTGTGGGTGTCTTATAAAATCCGAGCCTATAACGTCCTGCGCGTTCAATATAATAACACTTTCAGGATGCTGTTGCGGCTGCCGCGGCGTTGTAGTGCTTCGGGCATGTTTGCCGAAGCTCACACAGACGGATTTCACGCTAGCATGTGTAAAAAAGCGGCTTCCTTGCTGCAGCGCTTGCAGTATTACACAAGCGCTGTAGCAGGGAACGGCATCCTGAAAATGATTGTTAACAGGCCAGACTGTCCCATACAACGGCACTGGGTGGAAATATCTATAGGTACACGTAGATAAGTTATTTCATCATATAGATGTACCTATGGTGCTACCACACTGAGCCTCGAGGGCGGGCTTTGGCAATTTAGCTGTGTTTGTGTCCTTATTAACAATACTAATATAGACTACCTATTGGTAAGTACTTTCTGTTACTAACCCATCACTAAACTACTTATGGACTGTTCATGTACCTATATGTGTTCATGTCTGAAATAAAGATTTTTATTTTATGTTTTTAGGATTCCGTACCCAAAGGGTAAAACTGGAACCCTATTACTAAGGCTCCGCCGTCTGTCTGTCTGTCTGTCTGTCTGTCTGTCTGTCTGTCTGTCTGTCTGTCTGTCACCAGGCTGTATCTCATGAACCGTGATAGACAGTTGAAATTACAGATGATGAAAGTATTTCTGTTGCCGCTATAACAACAAATACTAAAAAACAGAATAAAATAAATATTTAAGGGGGCTCCCACACAACTAACTTGATTTTTTTGCTTGTTTTTGCTCGATATTGATAACGGCAACAGGTAGACGCTTGAAATATTCAAAGAATATTTAGTTGTAATTCACTTTAAAAATAAATAATTAAATTAAAATAAAACAAATATTTAAGGGGGGCTCCCATACAACAAACGTGACTTTTTAGCCGTTTTTACAGATAATGGTACGGAACCCTTCGTGCGCGAGTCCAACTCGTACTTGGCCGGTTTTTCTAAATCTCCGTTGATATTGGCGATCGTGACCAAAATTGGTCCGGAGGATTCTTTTTATGTAAAAGTAGATAATTTATAGGCTGTCTCGAAGACCAAGTCCGCCAGTCTTCTACACTCCTTGGCTCTGGTAAGACCAACCGTTTATTTTGACGACATCATTTTTTATGGCTGCTAAAAGATTTCTTTCTGCCGCTTTTTATGAAGATTGTGACGGTTAAGCTGACACTTGATGTTGCCTGCTTATTCGAATGCTGACGATTTCAGGGTTAAATTGTCAGAAAAGGATAAGGGTTAGTGTTCTATTTCGTAGTTCACGTTCACGAAGAATTAATGAAAATGATAGTGGTTTCAGACTTACGCGACTGACTTAATACGCAGTGTTATTATTGATGTGTATCTATTCCATATGAATCTAGTATCAGTCTGTAGTTTGCCAGTTCAATTCGTGACTTCGCTGCAAAATCAACTCACAAATGAGAATTCAGTCAGGAGTCCAAAATTACTTGTGCAATCCCGAAACGCGCTTGTAAAAGAATTTGTAAGCAAACTTACATTTAGTATTTCTCGAAAGTTTAAATACTGTGTTATATATTGAATTAGCATTAGCTTATCTTAATTTTTATACCATTTGCACAATCAAGACGTTCATGTAGCCTCTTCCCTACTATGTTGGGGTCGGCATCCAATCTAACCGGATGCAGTTGAATAGTACTAGTGCTTTACATACAGCGACTGTGTATCTAATTTCCACAACCCAGTTACTGGGTAATATAAATCAAGACATTAATTTGAAGTAAAAATGTTTAAAATAGCTATAAGCCATAAAATCCACCCACAAACGGCTATAGTTCACTTACATAGACAGAAACTTACAATGTGCTTACGGGTCGACTTTAAAAATTGGCCACTGTCCACAAATAAAGGCAGTATATCCATTATCCACAGTCATAGCTCACTGGGTCAACGGTTTGAGGATATACTGCCCATTTCCTGGACTTGTTTTTCACTACCTGTGTTCAAGATAACATGGCAGTATAGTGTTAGTTAATTTATATTTTTGCCTTTAAGAACTGATGTCTTATTCAAATGATTCCAGATTTTTTTTTTAATATGACTTCTCACGTTTTTGACTGAATTGTGCTGTGTGATATGACCAGACTAGCTGCGCCCCGCGGTTTCACCCGCGTAAGTCTCGATCCCGTGGGAATATCGGGATAAAAAGTAGCCGATGTCTCAATCCAGGGTGTCAGCTACCTACATACACAATTTTATCAAAATTAGTCCAGCAGTTTGAGCGTGAAGAAGTAACAAACATACACACACACACACACACTCACAAACTTTCCCCTTTATAATATTAGTGTGATGTATGAACTGAAAAAACGAAGCAATAGAAATATGTAAGTATCGTAGCAGGTGGCGTTATGTAGTTTCTGCCTACCCCGATGGGAAAAAGGCGTTCATTTGTATATGTAAGTAATCTTTTAGCTTTCATATGACTTCTTTGTTAGACTGTGTCAATAACTCAAGATACAATACATACAATGGATACACTATAACATAGTAGTGCACAGGTAGGTCAGTAGTGTGTGTATACTTGAACGGTTATTTTTCAGTTCAGGCGCAATAAATGGAAATAATTCAGAAAGGACCGATCAGAAGGGATCTCTATCCTTTCTGAATTATTTCCATTTATTGCGCCTGAACTGAAAAATAACTGTTCATCTCGCCACGTCATCTTAGCTTGGTTAATCTTCTTCGTTTTCTTCATTTTTCTATTAGTAGTTAAATTTTAGTGGTCATTAATAAATGTACATATTTATAAAACAATAACAAATAAATTAAAAAAAAAAAAATACAATATTAATTATAACAACTAAGTCTACCGTAACTCTAGTCCAATAAAAGCCCTCATCCTCTCTCCTACTTTTGCTGTGCCCGACAGGGTCCACAATGATTATAATTCTGTAAAACCTACCACCTAAGTTAGTAGTAAGCAATAAATATATTGAGTATTCATATTAAAACATTAATGAATGAACCTGTTAAAGTAATAAATGTACACCTGACTGTACTGATAATAATATAACTAAATTCTATTTTCACACAAAAAGAAACCTATTTACTGAAACACCCAATATTTCCGTTCAAATTTTTCATTTCAACACACCTTTGTCCGTCCCATTTCCTGAATCGAAGTTGAGGTCACAGGCCAAAAACTTTAAGACAAAACCAATATATACAGGGGAAAACCGGTACAAACTTCCAAATCAGTTTAGGAGTTAACGCGTAAAAAACAAACTTATAAATCTGGTGGGGCACACCGGAGTCACGGGAAATTGAGTTTAGGCACGAACATTCTGTGCCGTGTCCGAGCCGTTACTGATGTTTATATTTTTTGCACCTTTATTTTAAAACGTTGTTTATAAAAAAAGAGTTGATTTGTTTTTTTATTATGATGAGAATGATTTTATTCAGTCAATCTTGCTAAAGCTCAATGCTAAATGTCGCGACATTTTTTGTGGCGGTCTGTTGAAGAACCATCTGGTTGCACCCTTAACAAAGCTTTATTTTAGCAATAATTTTTTACATGTGTGTACCCAATGATAATATAATTAAAAATACGTAGATAAGCTACCTTATTAAATGACACGTTGAAGTAGGACGGCAAGTCGTAATTATCAGGAGCGAAAAAGAGACAAGACGAAGAAAATGTGACACTAATTAGACTGACTGACTGACTGTGACTACCTGCAGTATTGTCTCTCCTTCTCCCTTCTCTCTCCATGCAAAGATTGTCTGTAAAAGATCGCTTTTAGCGATAAGACCGCTCGTTGTGTCGCCCCTTGTCAAATTTCAACATTTACATCTGTAGTTTTTATGGTGTACATAATAAAGAGTATTTCTATTTATTCTATTAGCCAAGTTTTGACGTAGCACTTACGGAGCGTGTACCTATAACCTATCTAAATCATTGAGTTATAATGTTCTACGTGTACGTCTTTCTACTTATAATATCACTAGCTGCGCTCCGCGGTTTCATCCGCGTAAGTGACGACGCAGCTGCCGACTATTTGTTTTAGCAGTTTATGTTTTCATATATCTTGCACGTGTTTCTGACAAATAAAATTATTTTTCTTTCTTTCTTAAGTCTCGATCCCGTGGAAATATCGGGATGAAAAGTAGCCTATGTCTTAATCCAGGGTATCAGCTACCTCCATACAAAATTTTATCCAAATTGGTCCAGCCGTTTGAGCGTGAAGAAGTAACAAACATACACACACACACACACTCACAAACTTTCGCTTTTATAATATTAGTGTGATGTGATTGCATGGACCTACTTTTATCTTTTACCTCATAGCTACATTAGGTAAAAGATAAAAGTGGGTACATGCTGACACATTACTTACAACTGATTAAGGTAGAAACAATGTTTTTTTTTTGTTTTAGTTTATTTAGAATCGATACCCATCACGAAGGTGATTTTCTTAAAAAAAAACTGATTTCTTCGCTCATACTTCAAGTAATTACAATAAACCTATTTTTCTTTCTTTCTTTCTAAATGCGGTCGTTGACCCCATTTTTTTTTTAGCATAAAATCATTTTGCTTTTTCGTTGACCAGCTTTTGCCCGCGGCTTCGCCCGCGTGGAGGTGGGAAATTATCCCTCGGGATCGTGCTACCGGTATAAAAAGTATCCTATGTCCTAACCCAGGTCATGGTCTACACACGTGCCAAATTTCATTCAAATCTGTTCAGCCGTTTTAGCGTGACACCGTAACAAACAAACTCACTTTCGCATTTATAATATTAGTTAGGATTTTCATTTTTAAGCACACAAATGTGCAGAGGCGGACTTAATGTCATAGGCATTTTCTACCAGCTAACCTTTGACCATCATTCCATCATTTAATTTTGTTTTTTATTGTGTTTAGACATCGTTGCCCATCACGGAGTTTTGCTAGCTAATTAAATTTGACCCTCTATAAAAACTATCACCAAACAGACATAAACCCTGTAGGTTACTATAAACGAAGCAATTCAATTTCCTTCATGTCGTCCAAACACTACTAGCCCCCTGGGGTTCACTCTAACAGCCCCGGCATTCCTCCAACGATCAACGCGATGCAGTTTTCGACACATAAACATGTGTTATTAAATTTATTCATGACCCAATCTCGCTGGAATCCGGACGTCTGACTATTCCGACTCCGGTACTGCGATTCTGACCAATCACGATTGTTGTTGGTTAGGAGCAGGTAGAATGCTAGATTTTAAAGTCAAATTATTGTTTTTGGTCTATTGATTGAAAGCCTCTAAGGCTTGGCCCAAACGAGTCACCGGAAGCCCAGTGACAAGCAGTTCACCTGCTTTTTCATACGTTTTGTATGGATTCGTCCCCGTCTTCGAACCGCGAAGCTATTTGCTTTGTTGAAAAATAACCTTTCTTATACAGTATGTAACAAAAACCCTGTTATTCCTTTTAGGGACGTATACATTTACCTACAAGCACAACATTAGTGGAATTATAATTTAAAAAAATTAAGCATTGGCTAGTCGAGAAGTCAAAATCAAAGAGTTAAAGAGGTAAGAAATCAGTTAAACATTACAAATATTAATAAATAAACATTTATTTTAATTTTTATAAATGTCTTGCTTTATTACGTATGTATACCGATTCCTAAAACGTAGGTAGAAGGAAAAACAGGGTTTTTGTTACATATGTATATGTCATGAATGACTGCTTAGCTCCATAAAGGTATGATAATCATTTAAAAGGTTAAATCTGTAACAATCTGCTATTTTCGTTCTCTATTCAGCCCAGTATATTTTTTGCAATTTCTGACTTTTCTAGTACTCAAACCTCAGTTGGTCTGGTAGAGTTTTTTGATGCTTTTAAGAAACAAGATCGATTGGCATCAAAAAAATTTTTTGTGAAAATATACCATTTTTTTGCTGATTGTATTTTTTTTTCCAAAATCTGTGAATGCAGATCAAAAATTTTCAAAAAGTCAAGGACAGTCTTTTTTTTTATTTCTGTTTGGGAAGTTATCAAATAACTTCTCTTCACTCAGGGCGGAGCGGGAGAAGGTGTCAGACTTTTGCTGACTAAAACCCACCCGTGTTCCTTCAGTTGCCTGTGTGCCAGGGCAACGGTATCCTTTGGACACACCTGCAACCCTGGCAGGAAGGACAGTCTCATAAGACCGTTTTATTAAAGTGACAACAGTTACGGTACCTAACCCTTATTGCCCCATCTCAAAAATCCACCCTGTAAAAGTCACGATTAACTACTTACCTCCCTATAAGTACAGCGTGATGATAATCATTTAGAAGGTTAAATCTGTAACTATCTGCAATATTCTAACCTTTTCGCTCGTCTTTCTATAATTTGTGGTAAACTATAGCAGAATATGAACATAAACCAATATTGCTCATAACAACAACATAATCAGCCTATAATGTTCCCACTGCTGGGACACAGGCCTCCTCTCTTCGTGAGGGAATGGGCTGTAAATCTACCACGCGGGCCCAGTGCGGGTTGGTAGATGTCACATGTCTTTGAATTTTTGGTTCTAGGACATGCCGGTTTCCTCACGATGTTTTCCTTCACCGTTTTGAGAGCAGTGATGAAATTATTTACACAAAGTAAAGCGCCTGTCTGTGTTCGAACCCACGACCTACAACTCGTAAGTCGGGGACGATACCACTGGGCCACCACTGCTCCCATAACAAATGGCGTAATAATTAATAGCCTATAGACTGACCAGACTTGTAGGGAATATATATCCGGTAGTATTTGCGTGATGCTATCAGAACATACATTCAGAAAAACAAACAAAAAATCTAAAAACTATATTTTCGGCATGAGTATCGTTCCCAGGCCTCGTAGCAATTACTTTTTTTGTTTTTATATTCGACGTACAGTTTTGACTTCGCTACGATTTTATCACCAATATGTAGAGATCTGAAGTCAAGCAGATTGACTAAAAACTATAATTGTCCGTATATTCAAATCATACTGTAATTCTTCAACAGTTGTATGAAATTACTATAACACGGCGAATTAACGCAGGGTGGCCATTTGCTTAACACATAATTTCTCTAACTGTGCTTACAAAAACTATACGCTTTACTTTTATATTTTCAAACTAAAACTCAAAGCATTTATTTCAAATAAACCAATTACAGGCACTTTTGAATTGTCAAGGGGTCGGTCAGTCATAAAGATGAAGCTAGTTTTTTTACCATTCCAAAGCTTAGTAGGTAGGTACCTATGGAGAAGAACGGGCAAGAAACTCCACGGACACTCTTATAAATTGACATATGGTTACAAAATATTGGTTACATCATTTGTGTTGAAATTAAACATGTGAGAACGATGCAAAACGTCAAAAGGTTCCGGAATAAAAAAAAACAATTCTAAAATTAAAATAAGCAAGCCATGGCCGCTAAGAGATGACCAGTCCCTACTGATGGCGCCCGTTCAAGAACATGACGTATGGATTAGCACTATTCAGCTCAACCATTTTGAAGGGAGCTAAATGATCCAACACATATTACATAAAACTTCGATAACAACATTTCTTAATGCAGTACCTAATCTAAAAGAAAAAAACAAATGCAATAATTCACCCTAGTGATGCATTATTCCCATCTACACAAGGAGGAAGCCATCATTAAAAAGGTTAAGTACTAAAGTTTATCCTGGCGCCAAACTTAAACGCAATTTAAGTGCGGGAAGACTTCGTACGGACAGAGATGGTGAACATTTTGTCGACGATGTTGTTCAGCTCAATACTCGTACTACTAGGCTGTAGTCTATTTGATACTTTCTTGAAAGACGTGCTAGATCTCACTAAACACCTAAAACTTTTTACTCAATGTGGATGTATCTACTCTGTCGTACCCTTCGGGAAAACAGGCGTGATGTTATGTTTTTTTCCGTTTTACTAATCCATAACTAAACAAGAATATTGTGTTGCTGTCATCTGTTCAAGAGTTTTATTCTGTCTTTGCAACTCGTCATAATCATTATAATAATACGTGAAGCGAAAACTTTGTGAAAACTAGGCGTGCAAAATGATAATATTTTCATATAATAGAATACTCTTCATTATGTAGACCATAAAAATTTCAGATATAAATGTTGAAATTTTTCATAGGGTGACACAATGGGCGGTCTTATCGCAGGTAGTCAGTGTATAATGCATAATATGCATTAGAAATAAATTAAATTAATAAAAAAAAACATTACAGGCACTACCATGCGTTTGACATACATACATAGTACCAGACCTCGTGACTTGAAGATAGATATGTGATAGAAGTAAGTTTGACCATGGAATAAGTCAGTACTCATGGAATTCGTAAGTAATATATTGTTAGAAGAATAAATAAGTTGGAGGGAACGAGAGGCGTGGCCAAGACAGCTGCATCAAGAGTGGGGATAGTTCGCGGCAACTGCAGACCGCGAGGAGCACACGGTCTTTTTTGGATCGACAGCCGACAGCGACGGATGTCTATTCACCTCAGTATTGTGTTTTCTCGGTGCCAAGTGTTTAGCTAATTTATTGCTCGTAATTTCTTTTAGTTTATAGATGTTTCTATATTAAGTTTTGTTTGTTAAAAATAATAAATACAGTTGATTGGTTGTGAGTATATTTTTTAATAAACCTGCTTTTGATAGATAATAAAAAAGATTATGAGTAGAGGGGGTCGAATTTCGACCAGTGGGCGAATATAATCACAAATTCACGACTGGAATAAAAAAAACCGTTTAGACTTTTGTTAAAATCAATAACTGGTATCAAATATATATATATACATATTATTTCAGCACTAAAAACGTTATTTCTATTCAAGTCAACATCGATCTAATCCCAAATATATTCAGGTTTACCCCGACATTTCGCTTCTACATTATAACCAAAGGTTCACCAACCCTGTTATAGGCATTTTGGTAGCGTAAGTACTTAGGGGCACTTGGCTGGGAGGCACTAATCCCTAAGTTCGGCGATTGCATGCTAACTTACCGATGTTTGTTCCGTTCCACCCGCGTAATGATGTTTTGATTCCGGCCGGTTTTAGGCGCATTTGTGCCGAATATAGGCCAAGAGGTGTAGTGGAGTGTTTTGGATGAGTTGTGTTATTTTCGGAGTGAAGTAAATATGATAGAGAATAATTATGTGGGTGGAATGTATGGTTGGCGTTTGATAAGTTTTTTTATTTTTTTCTTGTTACATTTTGCTACGAGGAAGAGGAAAATAGATATCGAAATCTTGCGCATAAACACTCGAGCATGCTTCTTGTTTCACTACTCGTATAATTATGCAGTCGTATAGTGACACATGCGCAAATCACAATAATAATAAATCCATTTATTTTCAGGCAATACAGGCCCATAGACAAATACCTTAACCTAAGCATACATATTTTTATTGTAAACAAAACAAAACTTGTGTTAATAAAATGACTTAGGACTATGTTAGTAGAACTTCACTTTGCACTAGCTTGACTATGTGCTGCCCTGTGGTACTTGTCCGCGGAAGCGACGGAACACCACATACTGCGGCCAAAAGTCTTCTTCCATGACGAGGGGCAGATAACAATTAGGTACGCGCACCACAAACGCCTTAAAGTTGACGTTGCGACGCGACCAGTAACTGCGCCCTCGGCGTGTACCTCGTCTTCTGGCGCACGTACTCCACGATGTCCTCCGCCTTAGTGGTGTAGTGCAGGCGGGAGATATACACCGGTGTGTTCGGCTTTGCGGCACGCAGGCTCACTTCGAGCCCCGCAGGAGCTTTGCCGCAGCGGTTCCCGTTAGTTTGCGATCGGCGTTTCCTCCTTTGCACCGTCACAAAACCCTCATCATTATCAGCCCTATTCGGCGCCTTTTCTGGCATAGGCTGTATGCTTGGAGCGCTAGGGGCACTAGCGGTGACGCTAGCGAAATCCTTTTGTAGGGGTTTCGCCAGGACTGCAGACAGTGCAGACACAGGCGGCGGGGCTCGGGCGGCGCTGCGCCGAGGAGCTGCGGTGACGGATGCAGGGCTGCGGGGCGTGGGGCTACAGAGCGCGCGGTCGGGGCGTACTGCAGGCTCAGCAATCAACGGATACGCAGGCGACGAAACTGCTGACGCGGAATTCGACGATGCTATATCGAGGCCGGCTCCGCGACACGTGTTTACATTATATACATCGACTGATGACCTAATTACCGTCACACTTTTTCGCAACTCGCTAAGTTCTTTGCGCAAATCTGTGGCGGTGTTTTGAGATGCATCTAATTTCGTTAGCACATCCGCGAGACTGGCCTTCAGAAAGACAATGTCATTCAGAAGGCTCGTTACATCAACGTGGTCGAAGGTGACGGGAGGAAGCTTGTGTAGCTCCTTCGCCACAAACGTTGGCACGTCGTCAGGGTCGGTCTCCTTGAATAGCATGGTTATGTCTTGCAGGCTTCTCTTAGTCCCGTCACACCGGCGGGGCACCATCTGGTCGCGCTTGTTTAGCACACTGAACAACAACAGCTAGGCAGAAGCTATGTCATCCTCACTGAAATTCGTTGCGCAGATCTGGACAGCAGACACCTCGTCCATCACATCCAGCTTTTGCTGCAGGAACGCCAGCAGATCATTCACCACAAGTTCATTACTCATGGCGAGTAAATTACGAGCGACAGCTTGCGCCGCGCTATTCGATATAAAGAATATGCAAACGCGTCCGCATCGAAACGCGGCACAAGCGAAACTATCCACAGGCAATGCAGTCGAATATTCGATGCACCCATGAAGTCTTTAAATATTTTTCTAGGCTGTTCCCTAAGCCCCATAATAAGTTATAGTGTATTATATTTCTCTTGTCTCGTCTTTTTACAACAACATAAGCAATTGTAGAATAGCTGGCTTCGAACTTTCGGCACAATATAACATTAAAAAAACGTAAAAAATAGACCACGTCTTCATCAATAACCGAAGAATTAATTAAACCATAACACAGTTGTACGCTTAGCAGTTCAACTCCGTATGTACGATGCTTCCACAAACGTTCGTCGCCTCGGGCCCCGTACATAATTAAACGAACGATCTTAGCCCACCTATGGTCGGCATCGCACTGTGTTCCGTATTGGAACTTGGAACTATGAATAAACCAGTAACATTCGTCTAGAGGATTTTGGGATTATTGGTATGGAAATAATAGAGTCATATTGTAATGCATAGCTTTTATTTTTCTATGGTAAGGAAGATGCATATTTTGGGGATAGCTAGATTTGAACTTTTTACACAAAGCAGTCTTTCTTTTTTTCTCTCAAAGTACGAAGTCTTTGAACTGCATTGTTCATGGAGTTCCGGTCATGTATGAAAGTAATGGTAGCCATACACGTTACGATATACTTGGGCAAGTTTAGACTTGCACAAGTCTGTACATCACCGAATGGCTCGGATACTTGTGCGAATTCATCCCACACACGTTAATGGACGCAAGTCCAATTTAGCTTAAGTATATCGTAACGTGTGTGGCCTGCATAAGTATCTAGATTCGAAATACGTAGAGGAAAGTCTAGAAGAACCAGGGCAATATTATGATTTTCTTGGAGAAAGTCACCATGAAAGAACTTTAAAGGCACGTCTGACGCATCCTGCGTAATATGACTCACTTATCAATCATACTGACTAGCTAATATTTTGACCACAATGTGGGCTTATTCCATAGCTGTCGCTGAAGCTACAGTAGAAAGGATTTTGATGGTCAGATACCTAATTTATTTTCGCATACACAGACGCGTAGCTAACACGTACATTTGTTAATAACTCCAATCGACAAATTCCACCCGACGTCCCCTAATCTACTTCACAACATAGGCGTTATACACATGACGCGGATAATCGCAAAATGCATGCCACGTATAGCGATTTAACGCACGATCGCGTGCGAATCGCATCAGTGGCATTTACAGACAACTAGAGGCTTATTGTATAGGCTGCCGACACACGGGCGACTGATCACGTCGGTTATGCGTGGCGAATTTTAGACGGGATTTAATATTCGGATAAAGTTTGGGTTGGGTCTTTATGTGGTCGAGTTTAACGAGTTGCAGAGCTCGACTTTGTTAAATGGATGTACAATTTCTGATTTACTTGTGGTGTGATTGAGCAGGTGCTATGCGATATGGCGTGTTAGAAGCCGCAAGCACTGATATATCGTTTGTATTTTAATAATTATTTATAACAGCTTGTTGTTGAATGTGAATATGTAAACGTGGAAGCCCCATCATAAAAGGGAAGCGAGGTTAAAAATGTTTGGTTCAAAGATTAGGTACTTTTAATCAATAATCGTTTCTTTGCTTCGAAAGTAGGTACATAAAATAAAGATGATTACTAAATTTGTGATCCCTGTACAATTTACCTTAAACTAGCCATGCAAACATTGAAAATAAATTATAAACCAAAACTCGTCAATCAAATTAAAATTAGTAAAAGAATAAATAACAACAGTAAACACAAATAACATGTAATAACATTTGTATAACATCTGTACCCCTATCCATGTTGGCACAAAAATTCTCGTACATGATTTGATTTGATAAAAAATTATAGAATTTAAAACGAGCATAGTAACAATGTCAAATATTAAATATATAATGTAGTGTCATTTATAAAAACATTAATTGAATAATAACTCTTATCAAATAATAAATAGATAAGTTTATTTTTAAACATTTGGAGAAGATCATTTTTTTTCCCCAACTTTTTCATTCTTAGAGACTGAGGTCAAGTTTTGTCTTTAAAAAAACCGGCCAAGTGCGAGTCGGACTCGCGCACGAAGGGTTCCGTACCATTATCTTTAACAACGGCAAAAAAAAACACGTTCGTTGTATGGGAGGCCCCTTAAATATTTATTTTATTCTATTTTTTAGTATTTGTTGTTATAGCAGCAACAGAAATACATCATCTGTGAAAATTTTAACTATCTAACTATCACGGTTCATGAGATACAGCCTGGTGACAGACGGACAGACAGACAGACGGCGGAGCCTTAGTAATAGGGTTCCCGTTTTACCCTTTGGGTACGGAACCCTAAAAACTAACATTCGAAGTTTGTTTTATAATCTTAATGACTTTCAAAGTCAAAGTCTAAGTCAAATTATTTATTCAAAAATTACAAAAAAATAGAATTGATTCTAGTTGCCTTTAAATTGGAAACCGCTCTAAGTAGTATAAAATTATGATTACATATTATAAAACAAAGTCCCCCGCCGCGTCTGTCTGTCTGTCTGAACGCGATAAACTCAAAAACTACTGAACGGATTTTCAAACAGTTTTCACCAATTAATAGAGTGATTTACGAGGAAGATTTAAGTGTATAAGTCATTAAGGTTTTGTGTAAATTGGCTGAAATATGACGATGATTGTTAAAGATGTCGGAAAAATCATGCCGACTGCGAGCTTTACTGGCGTGAGCCGCGTAAACACGAGATACATTAACACCAGTATTTATAAACAAGCAATTACTTGCTGCTAATTGCTTAGTGAAGTCATTACCTACTTCAGGATATAATTCTTCACTACAAAATCTTATTCTATAGTCGAGTAATGTACGTTACTTACTTGAGTAAATGCTTGAGTAAGAATCAACGCTTGATAATTGTTTCCTTCTGGTAACACTCAGTTACTGCGTTTTGTTTCATTAGAAGGCATACATGAGATGTAGATTATTTTACTTTGACATCCATAACATTCCTTTAATTCTGATTAAATTATCTTTAAAAAACATTTTTTTTCATTAAATTTTTTCTAAAGAAAAAAAGTTTTTTTTAAAATAATTAAATGATTTATTTTTTTATTATTTATTAAAAAAGTTTTTTTTTGCAAAAATGTGACAATAGTTATACAATACTTTAAATACATACAATTAGTATCTAATATGTTCATAATGATGTAATTACATAAATTATCTGGTGGATATCCTCCATCGGCAAGTAATACGTGCCCATCAATTACGTTATTGCATAACCTTATATTTAATCGTGAATTCCTAAAGATTCGGATATCATGAGTACTGCCTGCCCAACGCACTACTATTGTTTTTTTTTAAACTTTGCCCCACACTAGGAATTTCTCCTGTATCGTGGGTGCGTTCAAACATTTAAACTCACATACACAAACAGCCAGACCCGGAACAACTACATAAAGGTCATACAAATATTTGTTTCGTGCGGGAATCGAACCCGCGACACGCAGCGCAGCAGTCAATCGCTTAACCACTGCCAACCATGCCGTCGACGATACGAGTATCATATAATAATTAAATTAGGGCCACCAACTACTTGGACATTTAATGATCTCTTTTTAAAACAATCTTCTGAATAATCATGAAATGGATCCACATCACGAAAGTAAACTTTGCGATTTCTAGGCTCAGCTACTTCAATCTCCGGTAGTATAACGTTATCGAATTCATCTATAACACCAAAAGTCGCTTCGATGCTTTCCATTGCACCGCAGAATCAAACGCAAAATGGTCGAGTTCTCAATGCTTAGGTAAATAAAATGGTGACTATTACTTGGCTAAGAATTCTAACTTTTGACAGTTCTAACTTCAAGTGATTACTAAACTATAGAACAGAAATCATTACTTGAGTACTCAAGTGATCGCTTTTACTTGTTTATAAATACGGGTGTTAATTTATGTTATAAAGGATTATACAGTCATCTAAAAAAGTTTAACAAAAAAATCTGCGATAGCATCTCAGATGTTTATCTTCTAAGGATGTCCCACAGTAACCATTTTAATCTTTCAGAATTTGCTTTAATTTAATTGTTATTCCCGAAGCTATTTTAACCGGTATTTTATTAATCCTTATCCAATAAAATATGTTATTTAAATTAGACATTTAATTTAGATTAAAATAGCAGTCGTAAGTCGGGGACATTACCACTGGGCCACCCCCAGTGGTAATGTCCCCGACTTACGAGTTGTAGGTCGTGGGTTCGAACCCAGGGACGCGCTTTACTTTGTGTAAATAATTTCATCACCACTGCTCTCAAAACGGTGAAGGAAAACATCGTGAGGAAACCGGTATGTCCTAGAACCGAAAAGAAAAATTCAAAGACATGTGACATCTACCCACCCGCACTGGGCCCGCGTGATAGATTTACAGCATTACAGCCCACTCCCTCTCGAACCCCTGTGTCCTGTGGCCTGTGTCCCAGCAGTGGGAACATTGTAGGCTGATTATGTGTATTCATCATTTAAACGATAAAAGATATTATAGATTTAAAATTACGCGTAACAAAATTATTATGGTTGGTGGTGGCGGGGGAGTTAAATATTTAATCCCAGTAGTATGTACATTTCCGTTAGATAATTTGCCGAAAAAACTAGTTCTAATTAAAGTAAAACCAATCAGTTCGTCTATCTAAAAACTTTTCTCCAAAACTACAGAGCCGGTTTTAGTGGGTGTTACAAAAGTTTCATGGTGAATTGAACGCAGTCAATGTTTACAGCCACAGATTGAATAGGCTCTCGACTCACGGACGACTGGTCGCATCGGTTTCATAGAGTGAATTTTAGATACAGTTTCCGCTTGTCGCGTTTGTGTGGTAAACTTTTTTTGTTTAGGTTTTATAGGTTTTGCATAAATGGTCTGTGAATAAATGTAAAAGAAATCGCCTTTTAAAACGGACTATAATAATGTTCTGTTAAACAGTTTCAGTAAATAACGTCTTAGCTTGTTTGATCAAACAAAAGTTGGCACCGATTTCTAAAACTGTTCCAAACTTATATTAAACCATTATCATGTTCTACTTATTTGGTTTAAACATTAAACTGCACTTAAAAGAAACACTTATATGAGTATGTAAAGAGCGTAGCAGGTGGCGGTCTATAGCTTCTGCCTACCCCCATGGGAAGAAGACGTGAGTTTATGTGTGTATGTAAACTGCAGTTGTATCAAATTGTAATTTTGTTTGTTGAAATACAATTAAAACCTATTTAGGGTGGATTTGAACAAAATTTTATACAGTGTGGCGATTAGGTTATCACAATAATTGAGACCACGTGTTCTACATTTTTCATTACGTATTTTATACATACACAATTTAAATAATAAATAACAATTAACATTCTAGCTGTGGGACATTTTTTTGGTTTTAGTATTTAACATCATTAAAATTAATGTGTGATTATTTGGTAACAATACCATAAAGTTTTGTGTTGAATTGTTGATAAGATCACCCCGCGCGTGTCTAGTGCCTACGCTATTTATTTTATTATTTTAACAGACTGATAACGACTTGTAATAACAGCTGTACTATTTAATGTGATAACGTAATCGCCACTCTGTATATTTAGTATAGAAAAGTCTCATCCTGCGAATTTAATATTCAGTTTTTGACAGTTTTCACATACAAAAACTAAGGGGCTCGGGGCTAAACAGCAACGCTGCTTGGCGGCACAACCTTTCTGTCTTTCTATGACTCTTTTTGTGGCTAAATAATAACTGCCGCACGTTTCGATCGATCAGGTTAAGCTACGCTTGCCACGGTCAGTTCATAGATGGGTGACCATCATTTACATATCGATACCCCTTCGTGCCTCGGAAAACACGTTAAGCCGGTGTTCCCAGCTGTCATACGTAGATCTTTGACAGTCATTACCGGTAGTCAGAAGTCCAAGTCTGACAACCAGTCTTGTTAAAGGGTATCGTGTTACCCAGTATCTGAGTTATGGAGGTCAGATAGGCAATCGCTCAATGTAAAATAGTTAGACTGGAAGCCGAACCCAATATAGTTGGGAAAAAGCTAGGGAGATAATAACAGCTAGATAAGAGTCCATTCCTCCAAATACATTTTGAATTTTTGACACTTTGTCCATACGGAAACTGTCAGACATCAATTTTATTCCACAGACAAAAGATATCTGGCTTTGGTCAAATCATCCCTTAATGTTTCAGAGTTCATTGAACTGAAATAAATCCTTCAGCACATGAAGGATAAACAGCGTATTTTATTGCGAACAACCAAACAGTATAAAACCCTTTCGACCCATTAAAATCTTCTACCCACATCTAAACTGGAAATAGTTCCAGTTAATACCGCCCATACTGTTTAAATCCAAATACCCATAAACCGAAATACGATGCAATCCCACGTCTTTCTCTGCCGTCCCTCAAAACGATAGACGGTTTTATTAGTTCGATACAAGATATTACCACATTTCATCAATTTCGACATTTGGATCGAAGAAGAGAAAATAAACTTTAAATGTATTGGAGGAATGTTGGTTTTCAAATGGAACAACGCATGACGGCGGTAAAATCTTCAAGACCTGGTAGAATTATAGTGTTCAACTGTGAGGTTGATGTTAGTGTGCTATGGGGTATGTCCCCCTGTTAGGACATTCCTCAAAAATCAGAAATATACAGTGAAGTACGTCTTCATGCACAGCTTGCCTGGTCAAAAGTACACACTTATTTTATGGGGTACTGTGTTAAATGTTATAATAAAATACCATTAGATATTCTTCAACTAAATGAGAAGAAATTTAAAACATGCATTAAACGCACACTATGTAGACAAGCATATTATAAGTTGGATGATTATATCGTAGATAAAGATGCTTGGCTTAATGCTGGTCCTGCTCCACAACAACTTGGGCTCACTTGTTAGAATTTTAATATTTGGAAGTGATGCTTCCCCCTTTTTTATTTTTTGTTTTGACATTACATTCGTAATTTTATCGTTTATTTTTATGTACTTAATCAAGTTTTAGTTGTTGAATACTTCAATAGGTAACAACGATCTTCCTTTTGCTAGTAAAAATTTATTAATCATTGAAATATATTGCAAGCTATAGTTTTGTATAATTTAAAAGCATTTTTCATTTTTGTAAATGTGCGTACTATGGAGCCGTTTATTATGTTATGATACATGTTGACTTAAAAAAGCCTGGCAGTTGAGAGTATGTCATGCTCACTAAAATGTCTCGTTGATGGTGGCGCGTGTGTTGGATCATTCGGTTCCCTACAAAGTGGTTAAGCTGGATGGTGCTGATCCACGCGTCATGTTCGTGAACGGGCGCCGTCAGTTGAGGCTGGTGATCTCTTAACTGCCAGGGCTTATTTTGTAATCTTTTAATCTTATATTTTGAATTGTGACGCCGCACAGTGGGCCCATACTGAAAATTAGTGGACTTAGGCAACAAAGTTCCTATATCGATGCAATTTTTTTTTAAATGACGTGTTATATTATTCCTGACAACTTTTATTCTTATAAAATTTCTTCTAAAGTTGATAGTTTGTCTTGAAAAAAATTAATTAGATTTTTTTGTATGGAGCGAATCACGTTTATTTTTTTTTCTTCAATTGTACTAATATGTTGAGTGTGTGGCGTGAGTATATGATAGCTAGGGTCATTCTCTATCCACGAAAAAAAAATCAGCGCCGGCCATCTGCGGCAGCGCGAGTAATCATTCGGTAAAAAAAAAATGATTTGGAAGAATTTTTTTGTCATTTAAAATAAATTCAAAGCATATTTTTTGTCTCATTTGGCTGTTTTCATCTTCTTTTTAGTTAAATAAATAGTTTTAATAGCGCATACGTGCTTATAACTAGTAATTCTGGTAGAGATTTAGTTATTATTGCATGTTATCGGTAGCACCTGCATTGTGATTGATGACTCATTTGTTTGTGCACTCGGCTAAGCGCATAACTAATGAGTCATCGAAAAATGCTCGTCTCTGATTGGCTGAATAATTTTCACTCACTGTTATGTCTACTTGAGTAATTAACACTAACTATAAATATAAAGACATTCATTAAGTCCATCTAGTTTCGCTCTTGTCGCTTGTTTGTGAACACAGTGAAATACTTGTATTTTTATATTTACATTAGAACTATTGCTGGATTTTGTACCAACCTAGATCTTTTTGTGAAATTAAGAAGTGGCGGTGATCTGAAAAATCATATGTTTCTGTATGAAAGTATCATTTCTGTCTTGACTACCGAAGTTTCTGAAGAAGACAAGAACCGAATCAAGGAGTTCTGTCGACTTTTTTGTGTAAATTTAAATAAAAAGTGGATAGAGTCAAGTAGAAATCAAAAAACTTTTATGAATCGTGTAATTAATCGCAAGTGGTTGGAAAAAAACATCAACTGGCCTGTTTGTGACAGTGTTGATCTGAGAAGTGTGATGGGCTTTTTGGACGCAGCCTTATCTGAGCTTGTGGATATAGATTGCCATGTTCCTACTCTTGCAGTATGTACTGCGGAAGCGGGAACATCTACAGAAAAGGAGCACAGAAAACCGTTCGAAGAGTTAAGTAATAAGCAAAAGAAAAGACGTTCTACTTCCATAGTAGAAGAAAATTCCGAGGAAGAGTTGCAGCACTGGTACATAACAAAATTGAAAGACAACGGCAAAACGAATCTGGCAAAAGTGGTCGAATACTTTTCCAGTAATCCAGATGCGCTATCCGAAGTAGAAGAGAGACTATTCAAAAAGCAGAGCTTAAGTACTGTCTCTGAAGATAAGTGTTTAGCTCTTTATACATCAGTTGCGCTCTTCGACAATTTCTGAAAGAAGAAAACTGTGCTGCCTTTCCATCTTATTCAAAGCTTTTAAATGCCAAGAAAAGATGTTACCCACCACAAGAGAGTATGGAGATTACCGAAAACGGAGCTCACATTAAATTGCAAGCGCTATTGGACCACACTGTAGAGAGGATATTACTTGATATAAATACTGTTGATAGGTCTCAAAATGAAGAACTCAAGTTGACCTGGAAATGGGGACTTGATGGTTCTTCGTCGCAGAGTAACTATAAACAGAAAACGTCAAACACAGCTACAGAGTTCGATGATTCATCAGTAGTCATGATAAGCATCGTCCCTCTTCGGCTAGTGTCTACTAGGCCATCATCTGGGAATGAAAATCTAGTTTGGGAGAACCCCACAACTTGCTCAACTCTGTACTGTCGACCAGTGAAGTTCACTTTCACTTCGGAGACAGCTGACTTTATAAAGTCTGAAGAGTCTGAGATGAAAAAACAAATTGATGAACGAATATCTACACAGTGAGGAAATATTATTGTATCACATGAATTGCATATGACCATGATTGATGGAACAGTGGCCAATATTATTGCTGGAGTACCATCATATGCAACGTGTCCCATTTGCTTGGCAAAACCGAGTGAGATGAATAATTTAGATGCTTTGACTTCTAAACCACTTCGTGAAGAAATTTACAAACAAGGAATTTCTTCACTGCATATGAAGATTCGGTGTATGGAATGTCTTCTCCATATATATTATAATCTGGATTTTCAACGATGGACTGCTCGCGGCAAACACAAGGCTTTGAAGCAAGCAAAAAATACCACACAGCAAGAGTTTCGTGAGCAAACTGGAATGCTGATTGATATAGTCAAACAGGTATGTATTTAATTTTCACTCTCTTTATGATGTTTGTGAATTATATCTCTATGTATTTGTATATTACAGTATTGTTTACCCATTTTAGGGTTTTGGAACTACAAACGACGGGAATACAGCGAGGCGCTTTTTCCAAGATTACAAAAGATCTTCCAGAATAACGGGAATTGACGAAAATCTGATCTTCAGATTTTCCGTTATTCTACAAGCCATATCATCAGGCAAAAACATTGACTGTGAAAAATTTAGAAGATACTGTAGAGAAACAGCTGATGTGTACGTGCAACACTATTCGTGGTACTACATGCCAGTTAGTGTACATAAACTTCTAATGCACGGTGCAGACATCTGTAACCACTTTGGTGTTTTGCCAATCGGTAAGTAAAAAATAAATATAGTTTGATGTATTATTTGACTCGATTGCGTTTTGAAATTAAAATGTATGTACTTATTCGTTTTAGGTACCTTATCTGAAGAAGCTTTGGAAGCCCGTAATAAGGACTTCAGAAACGTCAGGGAGAGGCACACTCGGAAAACGGGGAGAATAGCAACAAACGAAGACATCCTCCATGGACTTCTAATAAGCTCTGATCCCCACATATCCTACATAAGGCCTAAAATAATGAAACAGGTTCATAATGAGTTGTTGCCTGAAGCAACTCAGTTGTTACAGACTACTGAGCCTCCCTGTGACAGTGAAATTATGCAGGAAGAAGAATGCCTCATAGCAGAGTCCGAAAATTTGCCTGACCCACTAGCACTTCTGGAACAATAAATAATGTGATCCGGCTCTAAATTATTCCCACAAAAGCCCATCAGGGTTAGGAATATGACAAACAGCCCTTTTCAGGGCTACAATTACTTCACATTTTCATATTGATCATACGTACGATAACTTATACTATAATAATATACATACAGTTGATTATGTAGATAATTATCAACGACTTGCCCGTACAAATTTAAATTATTTCACCTATCATTAACAAAATTAGTATAACCTGAAACATTACGATATATTTATTCAACAATAGATAACGTGCAGTTAAAAAATAACACAGCCAATCAGAGACGAGCATTTTTCGATGACTCATTAGTTATGCGCGCACAAACAAATGAGTCATCAATCACAATGCAGAGCACCTGCATTGTGATTGATGACTCATTTGTACCGATAACATGCAATAATAACTAAATCTCTACCAGAATTACTAGTTCTAAGTACGTATGCGCTATTAAAACTATTTATTTAACTAAAAAGAAGGTGAAAACAGCCAAATGAGACAAAAAATATGCTTTGAATTTATTTTAAATGACAAAAAAATTCTTCCAAATTATTATTTTTTTACCGAATGATTACTCGCGCTGCCGCAGATGGCCGGCGCTGATTTTTTTTTCGTGGATAGAGAATGACCCTAGCTATCATTTACTCACGCCACACACTCAACATATTAGTACAATTGAAGAAAAAAAAATAAACGTGATTCGCTCCATACAAAAAAATCGAATTATTTTTTTTCAAGACAAACTATCAACTTTAGAAGAAATTTTATAAGAATAAAAGTTGTCAGGAATAATATAACACGTCATATAAAAAAAAATCGCATCGATATAGGAACTTTGTTGCCTAAGTCCACTAATTTTCAGTATGGGCCCACTGTGCGCCGGGAGGGGACGCCCTAGGAGGACATATAGTGACCAAATTGGTGATGTCCTTCAGAAAGGTCAGGTGCGTAGTACTCGCAATCGGCGTGCGTGTATGACCAGATGTATGAACGTAGGCGAAGCAAAAGGAGTATCTAAGGAGCGTAGCAGGTGGCGTTCTATAGTCACTGCCTACCCCCATGGGAAGAAGGCATGCATTTATGTATGTATGTGTGTATTTTGAATTGTTTTTTTTAAATATATTTATTTTTTTGTTTTTTACATTGTTCTCACATATAGAAGCGACAAGAATAATGTACCCAGGATTTTGTAATATCTTGATTTAAAAGAATGTCCTTGGAGTTTCTTGCCTGTTCTTCTACATAGAGATCTACGTTTTGGAATGGGCAAATAGCTTCCACTTTCTGACTAACTGACCGACTCTTTGACAATTCAAAAGTGCCTGTAAATGGTTTAATTGAAATAAATGCTTTGAGTTTGAGTTTGAGTTTGAAAAATTACTAGAGTCTTGACTAGTCTCTAAAGTCACAAGGCCTACACCGTCCTCCCATACCTTAAAAAATGTCAATCAATGTGCCTAGCCATTTCCAAACTACATTGGGGTCGGCTTCCAGTCCAACCGGGTGCAGCTGAATACCAGTGTTTTACATGGAGCGACTTCTTAAGACCTCCACAACCCATATGGATAACACGATACCCCAAGGGGAAACCTTTGTTTCTGACTACCCATAACGACTGTCAATGATCTATGAATGACAGTCGGGGCGAACGGCTTAACGTGCTTTCCGAGGTACGGACGGGTCTTGATGTAATGGATGGTCACCCCTCCACGATCCGACCGCTGGGAAGCGTATTTAGAAATATTGTAAAACAAGTATTTTTTTAAAGAGTAACCGTGGAGTTTCTTGCCAGCTTTTCTCCATAGGAAACGACTAATGGAACCGTGCACCTAGCTACTGACGTTTCATAAGTGCCCAGGTTTATGTAAAATAAAATATTTTGATTTTGAGTGATATGCAAGTGATCTATACCATTTTATATCACCTTCTCAAATAAACTGTTGCTATTCATGAAGTGTTGGATCTAATACATATACTTACTAGATTAGTTACTACTATATATGAATGAAGTTGTTTGAAGAACTATTTTTTATATTTCTATGCTTACTAAAGATTGGTTACGGCGGCAATTGATTGTAGTGCGCAATTATGGGTTTTGTAAAAATACCTTCCTCCTGTGTCCTTCTGTCTGCTAAACAGAAAATTTAAATCGCCCATTATGCCAAAGCATGACGATCACACCATTATCTCCTGTGACTGTTCATGGTAACATACATATATACATAAACTCACGCCTTCTTCCCATGGCGGTAGGCAGAAACTATAGAACGTCACCTGCTACGCTCCTTCATGAATACAGCACCTTTATAAATGTACTGTACCAAATGATTATGACTGTAGATAAGTAAATTAAACAAATTCTCAAATATTAACAAATACAACATTTTATACATAACCAAAAGCTCCACAAAACGAATCCCAAATAGCTCTTCATCATAAATATTAACTTCATGAAGCAAACTTTGATTTTCCAACAGCAGTGGCTAACAAACCAAAGCGTACCGCCGCTAGTAAATTTCCATCGCAGTTGTCTGAATATTAAGCGGCCAGTCTGCCTGATTAAGTTCTGGGCTGCGGCTAAACAAACACATTTGTTATGAACTGCTTTACTTTGCAATCAGGTGAAGGAAATACAGGTCTACGAGAATGGACACAACATTTGGTAGAAGGAAACTAGTAGTCCAATGGTTGTAAGCGTTACTGCTGAGCATGAGGTCCTGGGTTCGGTTCCCAGGTTGGGTAAAGTGTTATTAGATTTTTCTATCAGGAATTTGTCAGTAGCTAGGAGTTTGGATTTGTGCCCAGTTGATGGCAATAGGCTCGTTTTTTTCGTCTTCATGTTGTTGGTACGACAGTATTTTGTTAGCCCAAAACTTCGCCACTTCCACGGACATAGCTCCACATCCACACCCTGATGCCGTTCCATCGGGGTAGCCCCACTTTACCAGGTTGGAGTTACATCTTCCCACTTCTGTCCGGAGACGGTTCAGGAACTTCCAAGTGGACTGCGAACGGTTTCACCCTGCAGGGAGATGCTCCTTTGGTGGTAGATAATAGGTAGGAGGGGAAAGAGTATCCTGCCACCGTTTACACGGGCATCGGCTGGTTTCCTGGCAGAGACGCTGTCGATTTTAAGAAGCTGTGCCAGCTTTTTAGTCATTGTGTTGGTAGTTGTCTTATATTGTATGGGACTTAAACATAACTGGCAAAATGTGGGTGTATATATGCTAAGGTATACATCTGCCAAACCCTTCGAGGAATTACACCATGAACCATTTTTCGTGCGAAACTCCTCTTAAATACTTTTAAAAAGCTAAAGGTTGTGTCAGACTCCTTCCGAATATGATGAGAATTCGCAGTACGTAAATAATCGTCCTGAAGTACTGAGGACTCTGTGCGTCTCTGGCAGAATACTAGTACGTGCTAGAGGAAATGAAGGTTTCTGAGAATGTAGATCTTCTTTTAAAGTTATTCTAAAGGTGTCATAAATGTCGAAAACGCCCAGTTTCTAGCGAAACTACTTTCTGTATAATGTTCCACGTGATATAGCATTTACCCATAAAATCTTAAAATATTTCTAATAAAAATATTGCAAGCGAAAGCCAATAGGTATTACAAAATGCAATTCCAAAACTGTTCATGAAATTCGGACTTATAAATGAAACCATATTGAACAATATTTTCTTATTTTAAACACATAACTTGAACGTTTGGGAACCTGCCAAGATTTCAATTCAGGTCAATATTTTGACAATGCTATCCTTTTGCCAAAAAAGTTCAATCGGATTTTAAGACAAGTCACGATAAACTCGAAAGTATACCAATCAAGGAGTTTCGAATAGCATAGTAATGTGTTTTATTTTAATCGGTTGGCAAATCAACCAATGATGAAGTGGGTCCACTTCATGAAAAATGGTTGTGTGTGTCGAGATAGATCCATACTTACCTATATAGCAACACGTCTTTTCCCCGAAGGTGGTGACAGATGCGATATATTGACTACAGATATTCTATTTCACGAAGTCCGTTCGGCTTTGATTGTAGTAGTGACGTATCCCGACAAGCGCGCTTGTGTGTGTAAAAGTAGGTAACGTTAGCAAAAAAATCTGATATATATTCAAGTCGAGATTTAATAATCTAAATAAAATTTTGGTTTTAAAAGTATATACATTTTGTAAATAAATTAGATTAGGTTGCAATAAATACAAAAATATTAAGAATATGTAGGCATTTAATTAAGCATTGGTGTTACAGAATGGAAACGAAACAAGTAGGACTATTCAGTATTTTCAATCACTATCAGATAAATTTTCGATTTCCGATTCCGTTTTGCTGTCGTCAGAATCATCTTGTACATTGATTATAAATTAAAAATCGAGATCAAAATATTTCAAGTAGTCTTTTTCAATTTTTTCAACATGAGCACAAGTTTTTTGCCACGTTTCACTGCTAACTTGGCCCAAACTTTCATTGATCAGTCTTTCCGTATTCGTCATGTTTTGCTCGATATTTTTAGATGCGACATAATTTTTAACGATCCCCCAAATATTTTCAATCGCATTTAATTCTGGGTGATAAGGGGGAAGGCGTAAGACATCAAAACCCTTGCTTTTTATAAAATCGTCAATCTTGTAGATTACGTGTTGGGCTTTGTACTTCTTTATTGTATCGTACAATTCCAATTTAAGAAGAGATTCATCAAATGCTATACCCTTATCCCTGAGCCATTGCTGCATATCGGCTTTCTTTGTAGATTGCGTCGGTAGTCGTTCAGCCCGTGTGTTGTGATAAGATGCATTGTCTAAGACAATGACAGAGCGCGGAAGTAAATTGGGTAGCAACTTTTCATTTAGCCATTTTACATAGTTATCATAGCTCATATTTGAATGATAATCACCAGCTGTTGAGTTGGCCTTATAAACCAAGGAAGCATTTTCAATAAAACCATCCTTGGTTCCCGCGTGCACTAAAATAAAGCGAGTGCCTGTGCTATTTTTTTTTAAACACGGAGTACTTTCCTTTTTTTGTGCCCAGGTGTTGTTTCGCACGTGTGTCGAAAGGACGTAGCTCTCATCGGTGTAGACAATGGGCCGACTTTGAGAGCGGTACTCTGTTATTTTTTTAAAATATTTTAAACGCCACATTTATATATCATGACGCTCCGTCAAGACTTTACGGTTGTTCTCTGTTTTGCGCCACTTGTAACCTAATTTCAACAGTAACTTGCGAACAGTTTCTAAACAACCTTCGAATCCGATTTTTTCATTCAATGCTGTTCTTAACTTAGCTAATGTTGGAATTTCTTTATGGACAATATGGAAATCTTGTACAGTACTGCGAACCACATCGGCTGTAAAATTATCTATATCCACTTTATTATCTCGCTTTCTCCTTTTCTTCATAGGTGAAGTGAATTTTGATGAAGTGGATGGGAATTCCTTCTCTTCTTTTAATATTCTTTGAACTGTTTTTTGGCTCACACCCGTAGCTTCAGCTGTACGGCGTGTAATGTCTCGTAAATGAGACAAATCACAGTTGAGTTCCATTAATGATTTTGTAAATTCATATTCTTCTCGCAGAAAATGATAAACACTAGCTATCATGTTTCGACCCTAAAACAAAATGTAATCAAAATAATTAAGTAATATAAACATTTTATAACACAAAAAAACATTCATTTTATAAATACTTCTATTGCTATATTAAGTATCTTTGTATAAAATTTTAATTGAAAACGTATAAATAAATATTACCACACTATGGACAACTCTTCTTCGTTTTGTTGCCATGCTGACCTTACTCCGTGAAACAATTTGGCGCGAACTAAAAACCACAACTGATCCGGACCGTGTCCCGATCGACACTGAGCGCTCTCGAGGTTACGCACACAAAAACAATGTGCATGTGCACGCTTGACAACATTCATAGCCAAACGGACTTCGTGACATAGAACATCTGTACCAGTTAAGCCACGTAAGTAATAGGACGAGCTTTGCTTAACATAAAATCAAAATATTTCATTTCACATAAACCTATATGCTGAAACGTCAGAAGCTAGGGGTACCTAGGTTATGAAGGTATAAAGAAAAGAAAATACGTTTATTTGCGGTAAACATAACGCAAAGAAATAAAAACACAAACACGAAAGAACAAGTTGAGGGAAAATATGCGTCACATTCACGCATAACGGCCATCGCTCAGCATAATGCTGCGACCCTATGCGAGACAGAGCCCCAGCGCTGGTTTTCGCTGGTATGTTGATTTGTAGGCCATTTTGAGTAATATGATGTTATTAACATAACATCACGTCTGGATTTCCTGAAGGGTTAGGCAGAGGTGCACCCTATGTAACAGGGGCAAGCCTATTGCCATTAACCGGGCACGAATCCGGACTCAGGGCTTCTACTGAGCAATTCCAGATGGAAAAACCCAATAACACTTTAATTATAACAATAATAATAAAAAATAAGACATTTATTTTCAAGTAACACAGACTCATAACGTTAGTAACAATTTACCTACAAACTATGTTAGTAATATTTACAAAACATAGCACAAC
Source organism: Tiliacea citrago (assembly GCA_963921375.1). NCBI lineage: Eukaryota > Metazoa > Arthropoda > Insecta > Lepidoptera > Noctuidae > Tiliacea > Tiliacea citrago. The sequence goes on from OY992799.1 coordinate 2,679,851, forward strand.
GACAAAAACAACAAGTTCCTAACCAACTATGTTCCTATTAGCAGGTACATGCAGCTTAAAAATTAAATGATAGAGCAATCCAGTTTGTTAACAATGACACACAGGAGACTGTATTATGCATTCTCTCTTCCATTTAGCAACTTATACTAAATATGTACTTATAAGACATTCGTACGTACAGTAAGATCACAAATGAACATAAAGCGGGTCAGACAACGTGATTAAGAAACACCGTGCAATGCTGAACGAACACATTTGTATTTTACCCTACAAGCATCGAACTAAAGAATTTGCTGTAGCTACTTCGATGGTGTCTTTAATTTATACAGGGATAGTAGAATTCTTCCTTTTGGTAGAAATTTATCTTCTTATAGGCACTTTAAGATTCTAGATGAAATGCGGGGTAAACAGTCGAACGATTGACCTGCGAGGTTAAGCTACACTTGACGAGGTCACTCCTTGGATGGGTGATTATTTCATCATGATTGTTGTGATAGTTAATTAGTAATGTAGGCAAAAAAACTCTCATATACTCGTATAACCCAAAGTCCACCCACCTAGCACAATCACTCACACACACACACACACACACATACCACACACTCATAAATGCACATAAAACACAACAACCACTCAAGTGCATGCACTAAATTCCTTTAATTTTACGATATTTAAATTTTATTGCATCTATTGTTAGTGTCCCAAAAACGGGTGAAGACACTGACGTCTGTAACACAGGTACCACCTAGCCCAGGAGTCAGGGCTAGTTGTCAGGCCCGACGATTAAAGTACACGCAAGATTAGGCTTAATGTTAGTAGAAATTCAGCTGTTAATAGCGTGCGCTTGCGATCGCCATATGGCGTTCGCAGCGTTCGAAGGTGGGCGCGCGCGAACGCCGTATGGAGTTCGCGCAGCTTCAAATTAAATTAAAATGTAACACCTTATTTAATGTCAATAGAACATTTTTTTTTTTTTTTCGTGAAGTGGCCTTGGCTTTGGAGGCACGTTAAACCGTCGGCACAGCAAATGCGAAAAAAGAGATTTACATCGACAAGAATCCATTTGATTGTCCACAATTTGTGTTCCATAATACTGTATCAATGTGTAGCTACAATTACTCGTAAATAGCCAATGTCTGTGAGTATAGTGCCAAGACATGCCTGCAGCCTGGGAGAGGCCTATGTCCAGCAGTGGACTGCGATAGGCTGAGTTGATTGATTGTTTGATTATGTTTTCTATATCTATAAGAGGCTGAGTGTACCATTTTTCAAACTAATCTATGACTGGTCATTAAATAACCCATAGAAAAGACAGAAAACTGGCCCAATTTTAGAAAGTCAACGTAGCCCAGTCTAGGATTTATAGAAATCAGAATATGGAAGTCGATCCATGCAAGACATTGATTTAACGCCAAACTACATTCTACTAGACTAGACTAGAAACTACATTCTTACAAATAAATAAATTCTAATTCTAAGAAGTGAGTGAATTCTATGAGTGATTCAGCAACTTCAATATCATCAGACGTGGACGTGGCATGACAGCGACTCATCTCTGTCATCAGAAGACAGCCGCCACGCAACTATGGATGCGACGGTCTGCTAGAATGACAGTAATCACCAAGTGTCACTCTTATCCGACCTCTTTGGTGATTCAGTAACTTTGTAACATCCTTTTTCTCGTTCTATCGAAACTTCAACTTATTGGAGGAATAAATCTCCTCCTTTATTAGTGAACAGTTTCAATAATAATAAGTCTCTTTCATCTCCAGTTATGCCATTAGATAATCATCCCCTTTTACTGGTTCCTTATGAGTCAGTGATTTACCAACCCAGAGTCATTCTTGATTTTGGTATACATAAACGGAGTCCCGATCCCAACAACCTTTTTAATAAAATTCTAAATAAAAAATGGACAAATTGGATTTTGTTATTCACAGACGCATCCAAAATAGAAGGATCTCATTTAGGTTCAGCCGTGTTCATACCTAAGTTTAATGTTGTTTTAAGTTTTAAGAGCCCGTCCGAGTGTTCTACTTTTACAGGAGAATCCCTAGCAATATTAGAGGCAGTGAAATACATTGATGCCAATCAACAACATTTTGATAAATCCTTGATTTTTACAGACTCTCTCAGCTCTCTCCAAGATTTATTGAAAATCCCATTTCGCAGCAAAGATAACTCTATAATTATTCTTAGAATTAAGGAAATACTCTATAAGTTAAATCAATCTGGCCTAGAAGCTGTCTTGGCATGGATTCCGGGACATATTGGCATATTTGGTAACGAGGCAGCTAATTTCTATGCTAAGCAGTCTATCCGGATAGGCTGTACGTCTTTTTCCAACATACCGGCTCGCGACGTCCGTTGCCTGGCTAAACCACGTCTCATGAGGCCTTGGAATGATCTGTGGCAAAAATCAAGGGCAATTAAGGGCAAGTATTATGGCAGTATCCAACCCAATATCCCAACTAAGCCCTGGTTTGTCAAAAATAAGAAATTGAATAAATTAATTATTATACGTCTCAGACTGGGACATGTTTGCACTCCAGTGTTTTTGGCTAAACTACGCATTCGGGATCATTCCCTTTGCGAGTGTGGTGTGGAAGAAGGTACTCTTGAGCACATATTTTTCTCTTGTCGTAATCTTTTGGTACCTCTTTATGATATGCTCCCTCCTCATTTTCCCAGACCTATTAATATACCGTTCCTCTTGACACTCGTTGATTCCCCATTAGTTAAAACACTCCAAAAATTTATTTTATTGAATAACATAAAGCTTTATTTTACCAATTCATAAAGGTAGTTCATAGTGTTCGTCTCATAATAAAATTAATTTGTGTTGTAACAATTAATATGTACTAACAAATGTTTTGTGTTGTCCTTACAGGCTACTCAAACGGATCCAGTTTTAAAGACAATACAACCGGTTAACTTCAGCGAATACACTTTGTTTCCTTCAACCTTGACATTGGCAGAATCATCGGTAAAACGATGGAGCCATTAATATAAAATTGGAATTGGAATTGGAACTTTGTAACAAAACTAGATTTTTGACCGCATTAGTAGGTAAAATGCTTAAGGGAAAAATTACCTTTTCAATATAGTTGTTAAACATGGCGTACTTTCAGAGGCTATAATTATGATTCGAAAATTTAATCTTTTGCATAGATATCTTTCTGTTACGCGGTCGTGACTTTTGTTTACGAGCTCTATCATTAGTTTTGCAGTTGAGTTTTAAATTTATAAGTCAATTTAAAAAGTTTAGAAGCAAGGAGTTTTCATACATAGAATAAAATGGGATAGATTTTATACGAGGAAAAATAAATGAGTCCGTACGTCTTAGCATTGAATTCTCAAAAGTCTTTTAAATGTTTCTTTAATATATTTAATTACCAGTTTTAATTTAATTATTTTCACATTAACATTTGTCAAAAATCGAATAGGCTGTATACACTGTATAGGCTGTTTTCGTTGAAAAAAAAATATGTCCAGTAGCTAAAACGCGCCATTTTCTGAAAATTTTAATTAATTCTTTGATTTGTTTTTTACTATTTCTCACAAGTGTATTGAAAAACGTCGTTTGATACACGTGGACATTTGTTATTGCAGTTCTCGCCCCATAAACAACCTCGCCTACGTCTCGGGTGTTAATTCCGCCTCGAATGCAATAACAAACATTCTCCACTAGTATCAAAATGTACTATTTCGATGGAGGCAAAATGGTCTTTAGCGCAATAGTGCTTTTAAATGTTGTTTTATTATTTTATTCCATTGTTTGTTATTCTTTCCCGGCAAATTCGTTCGGGTTCAACTTTTCACGCGGACACAGCTTGCATTTGAAATATTAAAGCAACAACCCTCCCTATCTAAAGGATTTTTATTTAAATATATTAGATTTGCGGTGCTCATGTTATCCCGCTTTTTATCCGACTTAAAAAAGAGGAAGTTTTTTATTTGTACTTTAAGAAGGACTGAATAATATCGATGAAATATTTGAAAAAAAAAAAAACAATATTTTTCGTAGAATTTTTATGTGTATTGTGAAACGGTGGACAGTCAGGATGGTCACAAGAAACGATGTGCTTGCACTATATATAGTTTATTCTTTTTAAAATCGGACAGAGTTACTACTTAAGGTTTTTGCACTTGGTGACGGTTACAAAACAACTGACTCAAACTGCCTAACACATCCGCATTTATAGATTTCACTAAATAATTAGATTGCATTACTTACTATAACGAGTAAAATTGAATAACAATTATTAACAAAGAAATAAATGAATTAAAGTATATAAATAAATAGTCTTAAGCAACCATCAATTTAAACTTAATAATTGGCGCGCCGGAAGCTGACAAACTGAAGGCGCCATATTGTATAATCAACATTTCTGATTATTTTAAATCACCAAGAATAAATCAAACAGTTACCTAAACAATATCATAACAATCAACTATTAAAATAATATAATTGATTTTAAGAATGATTGAATGATGTTACAAAGTCGAGCTGGTATAAGCAGGACCCGAAGTCGATAACACTCGGCCATCCTGTGTTTGACGTGTCCCACGGCGGTCAGCATTGCCCATCACTGGTCTGTCGCTGGTATTCAGCGTCTGGAATAGTAAACAGTATGGGCAGTACATTTATTCTTCTAATTAACAAATCGAAAGGTACAGTAATTGCAGTTCATATCATATAAGAGCTTTTATAATATTGTGTTGTTCATAAGATCTCACATAGCTTATTCCATGTCGCTCAGTTCGTAGGTATTGTGTAAATGTTATATCTGACACAGCTATAATAACTCCTATGTCACACAGCTTTAATTATTCACACAGCTTTAATTATTCACACGGCTTTAATTATTCACACAGCTTTAATTATTCACACAGCTTTAATTATTCACACAGCTTTAATTATTCACACAGCTTTAATTATTCACACAGCTTTAATTATTCACACAGCTTTAATTATTCACACAGCTTTAATTATCCACACAGCTTTAATTATTCACACAGATTTAATTACTCCTATCTCATACAGCTTTAATTATGATAAGCTTTTATACAGCTGTAATTTGTGGAAGAGTGCGACTTACATTTATAATAAATAAATCTGTTAATCAAATTTAGACAAGGGTTTTATTTTGTTTTATGTGCTTAATCTGTACCAAATAAATCATCCTATTAAGTTAGGTACCTACGCATGTTATTTTTTTTTTTTTACTATACAAATTTGAATATAACTTTAATTAGCTTTCTAACAGGTCTATCAGATCATCCCTATCGACTTCATGGTCACTACCACTACTTTCATCAGATATAGACGATTTATAAGGTCGGAGGACTTCACCACGTACAACTGCTGTAAATTTTCTATACCCTTTCATACCCTTTATACTACTTATCGTGTAACGATCTAACGAGTGATCAGCTTTGCATATTTTATAGGGCCCTGTGTACAAACCGTTAAGTTTTCTAGTTACGTTCGCGCTTTCCCTAGTAATTCCTCCTTTCCATAACACTAATTGCCCTACAGAGTACTTAACGCATTGCTTATGAGATCGGTCGAATCTGTCCTTCATGAGGGTCATATTTCTATCAATACGCAATTTAGCCGTACTTCGCCGTTCCTCAAGAGCCTGCGCTTGACCTTCAAAATCGTTAGGTTGCCCGTTCGGATAAGCCGGTAACGTGAAATGGCCAAATAATAACTTAAAGGGGGGAAAACCGGTTGTTGTATGAGGAGTATTATTTATGCCCCAAACTATATCACTCAAATGATCATCCCAGGTGCACTCGCTGTCAGATATAGTATTTAAACCGTTAATCAAAGTTCGATTTACACGTTCTACTTGGCCATTTGATCTAGGGCTTGCAATAGCGTTTAAGACATGTTTGAATTGCATTTCCTCAGCAAATTCTTTAAAATATCTACTTGTAAATGCTTTTCTCCTATCCGTAATGATCCTGCTTGGGTTTCCAAACTGAGAAATAATATCTTGTAAATGCTTTATAGTTTCAACGGAACTACAGCTTTTACAAGCTTTCGAAAATACAAATTTTGTAAACGAATCTATAACAACGAGTACATAAGAGTTTCCTTTACGAGTCTTAACGAACGGACCTAGATGATCAACATGTAGTGTGTGCATGGGAACAGCCGCCTTTTGAATTGGGTGTAGCTCTCCTTGCAATTTACCATGATCCCCCTTTCCGTAAGCACATCGAAGACATGATTTGATGTATTTACGAATAAACCTAGTCATGCCCTCAAACCAAAATTGTGCTTTAATGGTCTTTTCACACTTATCAAAGCCAACATGTCCTATTTGATCATGGAATTTTTGTAGTAAGCCCCATTTTGCTAATTTAGGTATAACAAAACGATGTCCGTTGATTGTTTGTCTATAGAGAAGGTCGTCTTTAATTACATAATTACTAGTTATATCATTGTTTGTTGTGCCATTACGCAACTGGGTCAGGATCGACTGGATGTTTTCGTCCTGCAACTGTAATGTTACCAGCCAGTCGGAATCGTCAATTAATAAAACAGTACTCTGTACTGGGTTCCTACTCAAAGCATCTACGTGTCTCATACGATCACCAGATCGATACTCGATTTGTAGATCGTAGTCTTGGATTGAAAGCCACCAGCGGGCTATGCGAGGAATCAGGTCCTTTTTAACTAAGGTAGTTCGCAACGCGGCACAATCTGTCACTACGGTGACAGGAATACCTACAAGATAAATTCGAAATCGTTTGAGAGATTCTACGACTGCTAATGTCTCCAGCTCATAGCTATGATAAAATTGTTCCTCTTTACTTGTGACCCTACTAAAATACGCAATCGGTTTCAGGACATCATCAGTTTGGTATTGCAAGAGTATACCGCCTAGTCCTAGCTTACTGGCGTCGGTGTGGAGCTCAGTACGTGCATTTCTGTCGTAAATGCCTAAAACCGGTCTTTCGATAAGACGTTCTTTTAAAGTCTGAAAAGCAGTTTCATGGGCGGAATCCCAAGTCCATTCTACATCCTTTTTTGTTAACTGTGTGAGGGGTCTAGCTATTTCTGCAAATCCGCGAATAAACTTCCTAAAATACGATGTCAAACCAATAAATTGACGGATTTCATGCACATTACGAGGTTTTTTGTATTCAGCTACGCAGTGAATTTTAGCTTGTCCCGGTTGTATTGTACCTGCGGTAATCTCATGTCCCAAATAATTTACGCTTTTCTTCAAAAACGAACATTTACTTAAATTCAGTTTTAAATTGGCTTCTGACAAAAATTGCAGGACATCGCCCAATAATCTGAGCCCGTCATTGACCGAGATGGTCGGAAGCATTACGTCATCTAAATATGAAGCAACGTCATTGCCCAGTCTACCCAGTACTACTTTAATGAGACGTGAGAACACCGCCGGCGCATTGGCCAGACCAAATGGCATTTTCAAAAACTCGTATTGCCCTGAAGGTGTTACAAACGCGGTTTTATGAACGGAGTCTTCAGCTATTCTAACTTGGTAATAGCCTTGTGCAAGGTCTAAAGTAGTGAATAACGATTTTCCAGACAAACGAGTTACCTGGTCATCTATATGAGGCAACGGATAACGATCTTTGATAGTGCGTGCGTTGAGTGCTCTGTAATCTATGCATAATCTATAATCACCGCCTTTCTTCTTTACAAGGACTACTGGACTTGCATAGTCAGACATAGACTCCCTTACAACACCTGCATCAATAAGATCCTGAACTTTTTCGCTAACAATCTCATTTTCCTTATAAGAAAGTCGATAAGGTTTGCAGTAAACAGGTTGCTCGGTTGTTGTCTGAATATGCATCTCCAACACGTCGGTACATCCTAATTCTTTGGTATTGTCCGCAAATAAGTGTCTGAATTTATTTAATAGTTGTAGCAATCGATTGCTATCATTGGTTTCTAAATCACCTACATCTAAATCAGATAACTGTAATTTTCTGTCAGTTGATTGATTAATTGTCATTATGTTCGTATACGTACTACTGTTTATATCACCAAATAGTTCCGCGCGCGCTACGAGTCTATTTGGTTGCCACTCTATAATATCATCCCCGATATTAACTACTTTTAAAAAACAATCCCTCAACCTTATAAGTCCTCCTATAATGGCATAAGACATACTTCCTAGCTGAACATAAACAGAACGCATAAGAAAAGTATGGTTAGGATTAAAATCGACATATACTTGTACGAAAGCGGAACTTCGTTGTGGTATTACACTATGATATTTTAAATAGACAGGGAATTTTGAAATGAAGTCCGTTTCATTCAACTGCATATGACTTAGTTCATTATTTAAATCAAAATTACACACAAACTTAACAGAGTTCTCTGAAATAACTAAGCTTATGTTTCTCTGATTTATCATTGATTGGCCGATTATTAAGTCTATATCAGCTAGATCATTACTGGTTAATTCAACAAAACCACTTAAAATTATATTATCTATTTTAACATCAACATGAGATGTTCCCAAAGAATTTGAGTATGCACCACCAAAACCTATCATTGTAACCGCAGAAGGTATGATTTTTAACTTTAAACTATTAGCTTGTGACATTGTGAGAATATTTAATTTACTGCCCGTATCAATATATGCAAGAGATAGAAAGAAGAGATAAGATTATGTCCATTAATTACCACTGCCTTCTTGTACAAGTCTATGAAAATATTGTAGGTTGTAAACATAACGTTACTAACCTTTTGAAGCTGTTGCTGTGAAGAGTTGGCCGCAAACCAGCAGCTGGCGGCAGTGTGGCCCGGACGATGACATACGTCGCAGCGTGGAGTCCTGCAGTCCTTTGCCTCGTGTCCTTGTCTCCTGCAGGCGTAGCATTTTTTCGGTAGAAGGTCGGTTTCTTTAGAATTTGGAGCAATATTGCCCCCTCTCCTCCATGTTGAAGTCGGCCGCTTGGAGTTACTTGCTTCCACTTGCTTGTAGTTTTCAAGGGATGATAAATATCCATAGTACAGCTGCGTTGGGGTTTCGCATTGATAGGCTTTAGCATTGGCTCTTATTTCCACTGGTAAACCTTTAATAATGCATGAAATCGCAGATTCACCGATAATGTTGCATTTCTTGAGTAGGGATGCTTTATCGTGAAAGTATTTGGTCATTGTTTCAGAGTCGGTTTTTTTTCGAGCGAGCATAGTCTCTAATAGTTCAACATAATCGGTAGAACGTGGAAAGGCGGTCTCTAATGCATCTTTCCATTCCTTCCAAGTGAGATTATAATTATCCAAGTCGTTATACCAATCACGTGCGGATCCACGAAGACGAATTTGCATGATGAACTGCCGATCCTTGTTATTCCAACCATAAACATCGCCAAATTGGTCAATTTTGTGCAACCAACCTTTAACATTGCTTGATTTTTCATCCGGCTGGAACTTTGGAATAACTTCAGCATCAGTTTGGGTAACACGGTGCCTTTTACGTCGACGGTTTCTTCTATCGGTCTCCTCTTGATCGGAAGAAAAAAAATCAGAGTTTTCGTCATTTTCCGACAACGCTGTTTGATGGTGTCTCCTCTTCTTGGCGCCAATACCATCAATATATGGGCCTGACATATCCCACTTCTGACTGTGAAACGGTGGACAGTCAGGATGGTCACAAGAAACGATGTGCTTGCACTATATATAGTTTATTCTTTTTAAAATCGGACAGAGTTACTACTTAAGGTTTTTGCACTTGGTGACGGTTACAAAACAACTGACTCAAACTGCCTAACACATCCGCATTTATAGATTTCACTAAATAATTAGATTGCATTACTTACTATAACGAGTAAAATTGAATAACAATTATTAACAAAGAAATAAATGAATTAAAGTATATAAATAAATAGTCTTAAGCAACCATCAATTTAAACTTAATAATTGGCGCGCCGGAAGCTGACAAACTGAAGGCGCCATATTGTATAATCAACATTTCTGATTATTTTAAATCACCAAGAATAAATCAAACAGTTACCTAAACAATATCATAACAATCAACTATTAAAATAATATAATTGATTTTAAGAATGATTGAATGATGTTACAAAGTCGAGCTGGTATAAGCAGGACCCGAAGTCGATAACAGTATGTATAGAAACGTTCGCGTAAATGAAAAAAAATAAAAAAAGAGAAATAATAAAATAGATTTTTGTTTAATAATGCAAGAGAAGCTGAGGAGGAGCTTGTGGCTAAATAATAACTGCCGCACGGGTCGATCGTTCAGGTTAAGCTACGCTTGCCGCGGTTGGTCCGTGGATGGGTGAACATCTTTTAATACCAAGATTCCTCCGTGCCTCGGAAAGCACGTTAAGCCATTGGTCCCGGCTGTCATTTGTAGATCTTTGACAGTTGTTACGGGTCGTCAGAAGCCCAAAAGTCTGACAACCAGTCTTACCAAAGGATATCGTGTTACCCAGTAACTGGGTTGTGGAGGTCAGATAGGCAGTCGCTCCATGTAAAATACTGGTATTCAGCTGCATTCGGTTAAACTGGAAGCCGACCCCAACATAGTCGGGAAAAAAGCTAGGGAGATGATGAATGCAAGAACGAAAATACTTATTACAATAGTATTACATAACGTAACAATAAGATAACATAACAGAATCTCACGCCTTGTTTCCCCGAAGGGTTAGGCAGAGGTGTACCTATAGTACTACCCACGTTTCACCAGCTATGTATCAGATCCATGTAATAGGGGGCGAGCCTATTGCCATCAACCGGGCACAAATCCGAACCCCGGGCTGCTACTGAGAAATTCCTGATAGAAAAACCCAATAACACTTTGCCCGACCTGGGAATCGAACACAGGACTTTATGCTCAGCAGTAACGCTTGAAACCACTACATCAACGAGCATAACAATCTATAAAAATGAAACTCGTTAGTAAGCGCATCTGTTGAGAAGGCTGGACCATTTGCGCGTTTAGGCGCTGGGGCTCTGTCTCACATAGGGTTGCAGCATTATGCTGAGCGGTGGCCGTTTTGCGTGAATGTGACGTATATTTTCCCTCAACTTGTTCTTTCGTGTTTGGGTTTTTACTTTTTTGCGTCATGTTTACCGCAAATAAACGTGTTTTCTTTCTTTTTTGGCTATTATTTGTTTTAAAACGATTTTTTATTTAATTTATTTATTAAGGTACACCAACAGAGGTAACAATAGCCTTGGACTTACACAGTCGCCAATGAATAACGTGTAATTATTTTACGTTATAAACCAGCGTTCCCATAAATAGGTGACAACACATAATAACAATAATACAGGCTCTAAAAATTAGAAATTATGGCGGTGTACTTTTTGAACTTAAGATACTATACTATACTACGATAATAACAAAGTAAGGAAAAATAAAGTTACAAGACGAGCAATGTTATAATTTTGCCCACGTTGTTAAGATTATGACATAAACATTAGAAATTGATTTCAAAATGAGTTTATAATGGAAACTATAGATTTTAAAATTAAGTTTACAATTAAACAGTAAAAAGGTGAATAGTCTTCAAAATATACTAACATAATAATTAATTAGATTGCGTTTTTGGGACTTCAATGTTCATGAAAGTCGAATTACGTTTTTATGGAAAGGAAAAAAATTTAGTTTCCCGGAAAATTTTCAAATTCGTGAAAAACTGAACGTCCTTTTTTAACCGATTTCCAAAAAGAGAGAGGTTATTTATGATCGTCTGTATGTTTTATTTATTCTATGGGATTTTTGTATGAATTTAACTCCTTAACCTCACGATTCAAACGATGTTTATGTGTAATTTTTATTTAGTTCTGTTTATGGTTATGGAAACGTTATCAGAAGAAAAATCGGGAGAATAGGGAATATTGAAATGATCACTCAGAAATAAGTTTTTTTTTCTCATTTTCAAACAGCTTTTCCCAAATTCAAACGATTACAACCAAATTTATTGAAATTTAGACAGGACAACGTTTGTCGGGTCAGCTAGTTATTAATAAAATCTGCCACGATTTATATGAATAGAAATGAAATATCGATCTCAGTCGATATAAAGTTTACAAATATTCGTTTTGTCTCTGAAATCAAAACGTTTTAAATTATTGAGTGAGGTATCTAGCTACTTAATGACTAGCTAGATACTACACCTAGCCCAGTAAAATGTGTATTGCAATTAAATTGTCAAATATGACATTTTGAAAGGTTATATAAGGTTCTATAGTGTGATGAAATTGAATGTTCATTCTGTAATTCTGTATGACACAATTAATTTAATAATAATACAAATAAATAATACAATTTACTGCAACTAAACACGGTTTTGGTTCGTGTGGTGCTTAAAGAATAGCACAACCCCATTTCCTCCCGTGGGTGTCGTAAAAGGGGACTAAGGGACTTACTAGAGAATGGGCAGCAGCGTTTTATATGCATTTTAACACCATACTGCGAACGCCAACCCGCCTGCCAAGCGTAAGCGATTATGGCAAACACGCACCCCCCCCCCCCCCCCCCCTTAGGGGTAGGCCTATGTCCAGCAGTGGACGTCTTTTGGCTGAAATGATGAATGATGAGGATGAAACACGGTTTATAGTAAGATTTTAATGATTACAAAATGACACGAGCGAAGGTTAGTGATCGACCAGTCTGTCGTCGTCGGTTACTGTATACGAACTGGAAGACGTGTGACGTCATAGGTTCGTCATAGGGAGTTCACAAGTTTGTGTGCATGTGTGGGTTACATACCACTACATGTCCTCCCCCCTTTGATAAAGAAAATTGTAAGAACGCTACATGCTTGAATGCTTTTATTAGGCTATTTAAAACACAGAAACTTCACCGCCATCGCCAGTCCGAAATGAATAAAAACATCAATGTGAAATTTGAAGTGCGGTGAAGTATTCTGTGTTTTAAAATAGACCAACAAATAAGCAATTCTGTGGCGTTCTTACACTAATATGTCAACTTATAACCTATTTATTCATAAGTTATCGTTACCACTTATTATAAATGCTTAAGTTAATTCACAAGTTTGTGTACATTACATGTGGGTTGCATATATAAATATGACAATACTATTGTAGTGGACAATAATATTTTCATATTCATGTGATTTGAAAGGTTATTTTAATATTTTCACAAAAACAATAGGTCAACATCTGTCTAGCCTTTTCCCAACTATGTTGGGGTCGGCTTCTAGTCTAACCGAATGCAGCGGAATACCAGTATTTTACATCGAGCGACTGCCTATCTGACCTCCACAACCCAGTTACTGGGTAATACGATACCCCTTGGTAAGACTGGCTGTCAAACTTCGGGCTTCCGACGACCCATAACGACTGTCAAATATCCACAAATGTCAGGCGGGACCAACGGCCGCGGCGTAACGTGCTTTCCGAGGTACGGAGGGGTCTTGATATGTAAAGATGGTCACCTATCCATGGACCAACCGCGGCAAGCGTAGCTTAACCTGATCGATCGACCCATGCCGCTGTTATTACTTTGGGTATAATGTATTGTTAACGTTACTGTGAATGGTAATATCAATGATATTATAAGTTAAAAGAGCTAGATATGATATACACGCTCCGCAAGTGGCACGACAAAACTTGGCTTATTAGCTACATTTTCCTCGTCTTGTCTCTTTTTCGCTCCCGATAGTTGCAACATGCCCTACTTCCACGTGTCATTTAATAGTGTGACATTGTGCCGTTTTTGAAGATCGAATGTTGAGTGGGTCCTATCTAGGTCGTTTTACTAATGAATTAAGACCAGGCAGTCTAAATCAAATTTCGAACGGAAGCTCCGCCCCTCGCTCCCCGCCACTCCGTTATGTGCTAAATGCTAATACATCAGTAATAAAGTTGAATATCGCGTGCGCTCTTTGATCGTGTTCGAGCACGAAACTAAATAGCGAAAGTCTCAATTTTTTATTTTCGTTTCTAAAGTAATAATTGATCTAGAGAAAAAATATCTGGTGGCTGGGTAATAAACTATTTTTTCTTGGTGTGAATGTTTATTTTAGACTTTAGACATAAAAGGCAAACAATCTTGTTTGTTTTTTATAATTATCCTTAAAAAAGAACTGATATAAAAAGTCTATCTAGGGAAAATATTACAATTACGTATTACTTAACTGTCTTCAACATGGAAAGAAAAAGAAAAAGAAAAATCATATACTAAAGGTTTATTTTGTTTGTATGTGTGACTATTTCAGAATATTCATGCAAATTAACATAAAAACAGGGAGCCTCCTCTTAATATAATTGGGTATTATTAGTCACACCTTTAATTTTCTTTATGAGTGCTAAAATACTACTGTAAAAGGCTGGTTGTTTTTGTAATTTCAAACGATTCCCAGGTCGGGTAAAGTGTTGTTGGGTTTTTCCATCGGGAATGCACAGTAGCAGCCCGGAGTCTGGATTTGTGCCCGGTTGATGGCAATAGGCTCGTCCCCTATTAAATGGGACTTAAACATATCTAGTGACCAGTGGCGAAGGGTGAGTTTATGGGAAAGGTAAGCCGGAGCAAAAAAAAAAAAAAAAACCTAGGAATCGTTCTTCGATTCCAGTTTCAGATAAATATCGAAAAATTACAGTTAATTGCTCCCTATGACTGACATCGGGAGTTTCGTCAATCATTACAGACAGAAATGGAGCTTTATCTATCTCGATTCTAATGTGGTCTCGTAAAACGGATGCAATACTATGTATTAAATCATTTTGAATATCACTTGAGAGACCAGAAAACGCGGGGTTCTGAACTGAAGAACATAGTTCCAAATGAGAGTGCATTACGGTGTCATACTTGCTCAGATATAACAAGGTTTCAATATAGTTACCGCGGTTATCAGAATTCGGACGTTCATCGTGGCCGCGAAAAGCTACTTCTTGTTTACCTAACAAAATAACGGTGTCAATAAACCGTTTCATTAAATGCCTATTTCGAGCTACTTTCCTAGTATGAGCTTCATGCGAATTAGTGAAAAATGGTTCTATCCTACTATTCCCGAAGTCATGTAAATCTAAACAGCTACGAATATGTTTTTCAGTCTGCACATGTTTTTTTGATGAATTCGTCAGATTATTAATATCTGTAAAACCCCCTTTATTCCATAAACTACTAGAATCTGAGAAAAGTAAACATGGAAAACAAAACATCTTATTTAATTTACAACTACCAGTCAGCCATTGATATTTATCGTAAAGGGAAACATTAAAATGTTTGAAAAACCCATCGCGTCGTTTGTAGTTTATAGTCATATCTGGTCGAGCACGACCTAGCCTAATTATGTGTTTCTTATTTTCAAAACTTAACCTTGAAAAGCATGTTTCCTCACGAAGCAAATAATCTGTCACACAACAATCTAAAACTATTAATGCCGCCATCCTACTAATAACTTTTCAAATCTACTCTAAAAAAGTAATTTCAACTTGCTAATCTATCGACTTACCACAAATTCCTAATTACAACGACGGCGAACGCACAATTTCACAACAAACTCACGATTATCAAATTCTAATTGTTACACTAAAACTACACTAATAACTTATATGAATACAACAAACAAAATGCTAATTAACTACAAGTATCAACAAAATTAAAGGTTATAAATTCTATTAACTATTTACGTCAATCGTCAGCAAACATTTAAAATTATTGCGTGCGTGGAGCGTGGAGCGAAGTTTGTCCCTACCCCCGTCCCGAACCAAACCGAACGCTTACGAAATTCAGCGAATGCATGGACCTATATTCCTACACTGTACCTATCATAACTCGACTTATTACGGCTTACTATTGCCTCAAAAAACTGCGTGTCACGTGACCTGAAGTGACGTCATGACGAGATTATTTTGTATAGAAATTTAAGTTTTCATAACCCGGGCGGACAACGAGTTATACTGGAGGCACTAGAGCAAAATTGGCGCGCACTTTAAATGTTTTGTTTTCGTTGGAATATAAAGACAATTTTTTTATGTTGGTTGGGGTTTTGTAATACTTTAATTTTATGGTGTAAGTATTAAATAATACATTCAGTGTGATTATTAAACACTGCTGAGAACTACTGACTGTCATAATTTCCTAAGGGAAGCCGACAGGAATCGGGTTATTGGTTAGCTGCGCCCCTGCTAGTGACATATGGGTGTACTATGGGTACACCTCTGCCAATCCCTTCGGGGAAACAAGGCGTGAAATTGTACAAAATACAATACAAATACAAAAATGTTTATTTCAATATTCCACGTTGTACATACGTTATACAGTTTAGGCGTCCCCTTTTAAGCATATAGATGCCTGTGCCAGGAGGCGCCGCTCCTTTATATCTTACTATAAGTGTATCATGTTATTAAAAAAAAAGTTAAAAGTTAATGAATTTATTATTTTTATTTAGTCTGTTAGTGTGTGTGTATATCGGTGGGTGCGTGTGTGATTATGTGTATGTGTTTATGTGTGTGTGTTTAAGTGTATGTGTTTATGTGTATGCATGTAGGGGTGTGTGTGTGGTTGTTTTTTACGGAAAGGGTATTATTACCTTATATTTAGTAGAATATTCTCTACTTCATCGTAGCTTAACTTATTTATCCACTTAATCAGCAACGATTTGCATTCGTTATATGGTTTAGTATGTATATCTATTTGTTTATTTATTTTATTGTATATAAAAGACGAGCGTTTGTCGTACTGATTTTTTGCAAATTCTGTTCTTACAAAAGGGGTGGAAGCAATGTTATGTTTCCTTCTTCTAGCTAATATATTAGAATCTAAGGGTAGGGTTTTATGTTTTTTGAATACTATGTGTATAATATATAATTTTCGTACAGATAATAGATTACTTGTTTGATATAGCTCATGGGTGTGAAATGTTCTTTTTTTGAAGTACCTACATTACTTTTATGAATGTCCGTTGTGTTTCAACATCAAGAAAACGTGTTTTACGCGCCCCCCCCCAAATGGAGATACAATATATTATTACTGATTGAACTAGTGAGATATACACTTCATTTAGAAGATTTTTTGCCAAGCCACTCTTGGGGACTAAGTGTCTCAATGTTTTAAAAATCCAAATAAATTTTCGTATTCTCGCAGTAATTTTTTCAATTTGAGGATACCAGGACAAGCTTGGTCCAACATTATACCTAAGTACTTGATATGGTTAACTTTACTGATGGTTGGACAATTGCAGTCATAATGAACCGTCTGCCTACACTCATGTATTTTAATGTTGAAATTAGGTTCTGGTTGGACATTTTTATATATTGAAAAGCAAATAAAATTAGTTTTGCTCGTGTTTAACGTAAGGAGGTTTGTTTTTAGCCATGAAGCCACTTGTAACATACATATTTCGGTGTTGGTTTTTGTTTCAGCCCAGGTTGACCAGTTGCCAGTGAAGACGACTCTCGAATCAGCATACGAAAATATTTTTGCATTATTGATTGACATATTACATAGGTCGTTAATATATATTAGAAATAAGGTAGGCCCCAAGAACGCTTGTTGTTATTATGTTGTTGTTGTTGTTGTGTTATTGTGTACGCTGTTGTAATGTTATTGTTACGTTATTTAATACTATTGAAAGTACTTTTTTCTATGGATTTTTTATTTTTTATTTGGACTGGACGTGTGTTGGGTCAGCTGGTTGGATCTACTGCAGAAAGCAGTACTTCTCGATACGGCTCGCATCGTGAGGATGTTCCTATCTCTGGAGTCCTAACCACTGGTAGCTTGGACCCTGCTCCTGATACCGGCGGCCAACTATTTTTTATATTTTTAAATATTTTTTATACTCTAATATTTAAAAATATAATTTATATGTATTTAATTCAATAGATACAAATACATAAAGACAACACATACACACACACACACATACAACACACACACACACGATACACATAGATAATAATACATATTGCCAAAAGTATTACAATGTTTTGTCAGTAGCCCCAAATGAAGCAAGCCTGTATCTTGGGTATTATTGAAGGTATTATATACCTCCAATGTACCTCCTACCATTGATCTTAATTATAGTACTAAACGATTAAAATTAATAAACCATAACGAAAATGGTGACACGGTATTTAGTATCAAACATCAATTTGAATCTCCCAGTGTAACCCACACAGCAAAAACAGCAGCTACATATTCAGTTCCCGGACTGTAACTTAGTGCACATGTTTATAATATATTTCCAAGTTAACGTATACACAGTTAGCGCCGGAGTTTGGCGCAGCTCTAATCTCCAGTTTAATTTAACTAGTTCTTGTTAAACTGGTTCAGCGCATAATCGTGAGCTTGAGATTCGGATCGCGGTTAGTGACACAGTGGGGTTATTGAGATTTTGCAGTCTGATAAATAAAGATGCTTTTCTCCTACAACAGAGTGAGAGTAGCTTTAACGTTATCAGCCTTGCTAAACTTGAAAATGCAGCGCTATAGTTGCGTTTGCAACGTGTTTTTATGACGCGTATACAACTAAAAACCCATCACGGCCCTAAAAGGTCGTCTACAAATTGAAATGCAACAGCTACGTCGTAGCACGCTACGGGAGCGCGCGTACTACGCCCGCCCCGTAGTACGCCCTGCTACGAAGAAATCTTAATTTATAAGCGTATCATCGACACGGAAAATAGTAGCTCAAAATTCAAATTCAAATTGTTTATTTGCAAGAAAATACAATGTTTACAAGGGAAGACAAATTTAAATTACCCCAAATAAAACTAATGCTATTTAAAAGAAATACTTACTGCATGGCAATTATTATATAAAACCATTTGCCAAATAGTACTCAAGATTTGCCTTTGCCGTTGTTCAGAAGGGTATTGTTCAGACTGTTATCAGAAAAAAAATAGAATACTTGGAGGATAAATCTTTAATAATATAATAAAGTAATAAAAATAGCCTTTAATCCATGACATGCAAATACTACATATTTTATTATTTATAATTATTATTATTACTACAATACAATCTAAATCGGTATTAATTAACTATTATTCATATTTTATTCTCTAATTATTCATAATTATAAATAGGTTAGTAATATGGGCTTTGTTTTTGTATATAAATAAATATTTGTACGCCATACTATGGCAGGGTATGCTGGAATCACTATTGTAACAACTATTGTACCATATCCTAATAAATAAACATTTTTTATTTGATTTGATTTGAATAAAATAATCAAAAACCAAAAAAAAACAACAATATCAATATTACTTTTATTTTAATATCTGCAGCTGCCAGTGAAATTAATTCCTTATTTTTATTATATTTCATATTTATTTCGAACAACATTATTGTGTCTAGATGTCTACCCATCTCATCTAATTATTAAAGCTTGATATTATCATCATAATACCTACAACAACAAAAAAAACCGGTCAAGTAGGCCACGGGACCACGAACAATGAAGGGTTCCGTAGTTGGGATGAATTTATCCCAAAAACAAACTTAACATTGTGTACATACATTACATGGGACTTAAACATAACTGGCAAAATGTGGGTGTACTATAGGTACACCTCTGCCTAACCCTTCGGGGATTAGAGGCGTGATGTTATGTATGTATCAAAATATGTCGCTTAATTAATCGCCGTTTTTTTTTATTGCGTTGACAAAAAGCTTGATTTTTAAAGAGCTTCAAGCGACCGTAGACTAACGTATTTGATTTTTTGATTTGAAAAAAGGTTTTGACAGACTGACAGACAGACGGACAACGAAGTGATATTATAAGGGTTCCGTTTTTTCCTTTTCAGGTACGGAACCCTAAAAACGAACGTATAACCTACTTCCTTTTTGAAGTAGGCTTAAACTAAAAATCTCCTCTCAAACGAATCTTCAAGAACTTCTACACTCAAGTGTACAACTAACTTTATCTTATCGCTATTCGCTCGGAAGGTGTGCGGGCAAATTGAATTTCAACTTCTATAATCTTGCAGGACTTATTAAATGTGCTGGATTTTAGGTCTATTTTGAAACTATTTTTGGCCCCATTTGGGACTATTATGGGACCGTTTTGGGCCCCATTATCGCGGATTAAAACGTTCGGTTAACGGGCTATTGGGCGCTGTTATGACCATAAGTTTCGAGTGGTGAAGTGTTAAAGTTTTGCCGTATGTGTTGGGTTTTATTTTATTGTTGTTTAAACTGACTATCAGGCGCGTGGACGACATTTTAAAATGGAATATTGGTGTTTGTTATTGGGATAAGGATTTTGTGTGCGTTTTGATGTTGGTATGTATTTAGAAATAACCCCAGAATCTTAGCCCAGAGTACTATTTAGGCTAAATTGCTATAACCGAGCTCTCTACCTAAACTTCATGATTGTTTGTATAAAATAATATAACTCACAGCACCATTATCTGTCAACTATCAAACCTGAATATTGTTTTTTTTTTATGAAAGAATGTTGCCACCGAAAATTTCCACTTTTCTGTTTTAGCTCCTGTGCTCCTTGAAAGAAAAAAAGAAAGAAAGAAAATACGTTTATTTGCGGTAAACATGACGCAAAGAAAGAACACAAATACAAATAAGAACAGGTTGGGGGAAAATATGCGTCACATTCATGCAAAACGGCCACCGCTCAGCATAATGCTGCGACCCTATGCGAGACCGAGCCCCAGCGCTAGTTTTTAGCGACAGCCGGCGTTGACGTGATGACGTCGACCGGTGCAGCATATTGTGAGATTATAAATAAGAAATTACAAATAAAATAAATACAAACTACCAAATTCTACATGTATATGTAAATATAAATAATATTTCAAATGGTAACACTAGCCGCCAGCGTTTATTAATCTGTGCGTGCAGCTGTCAGAAAACTATTTGTTTCACGTTTTGACATACTGGTTTGGTTACGACAGGTTTACTACACACAAGAGCCTTCCAATGGCTGTTCTTACAGCGTACTTAACCTGGCTATTCTCAACTCATTATCCAAACATTTAGATCGGTGAACATAAACCAAATTACTACAACAATTTACACCACGCTAACTCGAATTTTGGGCAATTTCCGTTTTGCCAAACTATTTATAGTAAGGACTATAAATTAGTACAAAAACCATTTTGTAGAAAGGAGATGTTTCATTTTCGGCCATAAAGTGTACGGTAATGAAAAAAGAGGAAAAAATTCCACAAATTCAGGACAAGTATTCTTTCCTGAATACTCCCCTGATTACTTCAGCACAAAAAATAATAGTTTTCAAATTATTGTCTTATTCTATTGAACATGGCGTCGTCTTACTTGCATACTGCTTTCGTCCAGAAATCATGTTACATTAAAACGTAATAATATCACGTAGAAGTTATGTATATAAATAGGAAAGGCATGAATTTCTGTGCTATTAAGTTAAAATAATAAGATAGCTATCTTAGACAACTTTTTTGGCTGATTATAAGAAAGTGATCGATAAAAAAATATATTTTATTTTTGTAGATTGTAGATTTGTAGCTATTTCTGGACGAAAAATGGCTGGCTGTCGATGGCCGTAACAACATGACAAACGTCAAAAAATTTCAGTTTTTATTTAGTGCCTAAAAAATATTATTTATTATGAAAAAAGATTTTCTTTACTGTATTCAGGGGTTCGTTTCCCAGGTTTTCTAAAGCGTACATGTTATGGCCGGAATCCTATACAAAAATCAAACGTCTCCTTTAACACAACGATAAGTGAATGTTTTTTTTTCAATCGTGCGATATACATTACGCTATCTCTTAGTTAGCCTAGTGCAGTTCGTTCGTGATCATTCGTAGCAAAAAAGGAACGACTTAGCTGAGAGAAAGTCTTACGAGTGCTTATTACAGACATATTAGTTTGCCCCCTTGTCACGAGCCATAAGATTATTAAATATTATTTCTATGGAGGTAGATATATTTCAGTGCAGCCTGAATAGGTTCACAGAAGTGCATTGAAAACTTTTAGAGGCCATTTTATTGTTATTTTTGTTAATTTAGTATAAGTATGATGTACCTATGTTTTATTGTAGTAACATCGCATTGGCACATTATAGCTGTTATGGTGTTATTTAAGTAATTTTTAAATAAATAAATATTGGTTTAAGGTATAAGATATTGATTTGTGTTGTTGTTAATATTGTAAAGAATTAATGTTTTTGATGTGAAACATCTATAGGTGCACGTAAAATCGATTGCGGGCGGGGCGACGCATGCCGCGTGGCGATCGGCCGCTATACACTTATACAGTCTATATGTAGTAGTGTGTAAATGAGTGTGAAGTGCGATGTTTCACATCTGCCAGTCGTCCCGTGACGGCTCAATTTTTTATTTTAGTTAAAGTTTATTTTTGTTAAAGAATGTGTTGTTTTAGCATTAGAGTACGCTAACCTATGAGTTCGCGTAATTTATTAAAAATTAATTAAATTTTAAAACTAACAATTAATACAGACAATAAATAACGAAATTCCTTGTATTATCAAGAGAACTGACAACAGTGAACAATAAATTATCTGTGATACTAAAAAAGTTATCACATTTTTTATTTGAAACGCCTCTGGTGTAAAATCGACTTTTTCAAGTTAGCGTAGTGTTCATTGCTGGAGTAGAAAGAAGCATGTATATACCGATACTCTTTCGGCAAACGTAGTACATAACCGCATATTATAGTATACAACAAGCTTCGTCAAAACATCGTTAACGTGAGTTTACGTGGGTTACGTGATTTACGTTGAAGCCAGTCATCGCGCGTGCAGCTGCCATTATTTTTACCATGCAAATCGTTCCGTACGCAAGTCATCAGTGTACGCTCAAACGCAAAACTGTTTTGATTTTTTGATATTGGAAATATACAAAATATATTTACTAGCCAATAGTGTGTGTACTTTCAAAGTGAAAAAATCACTTTTTATTTTTAATGTAGAAAGCACTCGTTAGTCATATTTCTCTCCCGAATAACTTCTAATTAATGGTGTCTTTACTTTGAAAATAAATACATGTCACAGTGAGAGAGATAATTTTGCCGAGATTATTAATTCGATGGAAAATCTGTCTAAGTTGTTACAATACTACTATCTCTGCCGAGTACATACATAATGAAGCATCATTAAAATAAATGCTCAAAACACTCCATAGGCATACACTGTGGCTATCAATTTCGACGTAACGGTAACCTAATTTCACCCTACTATTATTTACACTTCAGCGGAAACATTTAATTCCATTACCAAACTACTCGACAAACATCGCATTCCGGTTGTTCAATTAACTCAAAGATATGAAAAGTTACGGCGCGTGAATATACGCACGCGTGCTCAAACGGACGGGTATTGAAACTAAAGCATGTCGCACGCATCGCATGTGTTGCACGCAATGGTATTGTAAACCTGGGTATCCACTGTAATGGTGCTTGTGGATAAAGAAGCGGGTTCCTGGTCGAGCCTGGACAAGTCGGTACCGATCGGTGCGGGTGAAATATTCCCTTGTTAACTTATACGCTCACACTAAAAAGAAACAGCTAGGTTTCTTTCCGAAGATCAACCTGCAGTGATCTGTACCGGGAGTCGGTCCCGAAAATCCACTTCTCTAAGCAATCACCCTAAGTCACGCACAAACTGCGCTCAGCTCACACTGTGACCTTGCTTTGTCGGGGTGGCCAATTTTTGAAGGCAATATTTAATGGATCCTCAAAAAACAAATTTATCTTCTAATGATGATCACTCTTTTTTACTCAATGGTCTTCTTTTAAGTTTGTGGTTTTTAAAAGAACAATTTTTACCGTTAAAGTTGGCCACATTGACTAAGCTAGCTCGATACGCCGATCTAGAATCGGGATCGGATTGGGTTAGGTTATGTTAGAAATGTGACCAACCACGCTACATCCAAGCTGGTCGCAGTTACTAGGCTATGGCACATCACAAAAAAAAAAAAAACAATCAGTGAGTAATATTGTGTAAGTGAATCAATATTTTTAGAAAATTAGAATAGGAATTATTTAGGTATTGCTGTTCTTATGCAAACATAAATGAGTTGCGTGGAGCACAGTTGGTGCGCAAATATAGTTTATACTCACCTTTAGCTTCGATCTATAGAGGAAAGTATGGATGTTATTGGAAAGTTTCGCGGTTTGAACGAATAAAGTCGATGACAATCCAATTTGTGTGAACATGCGCCACGTTCACGGTATTTTCTTCTAATATCCTACTTGATACGTGGCCTTTAGTGTACATAATATAATTAAGATATAGTTCGCAGTTACAATTTACTCGTTCTGTTAACTTTCCACTAAATTCTGTGCAATTTGATGCATGATGCTAGGTATAAATGGATCGCAGAAAGTGGCCAAATATCGCCTCAAAAATGTCTTCTCCGTCCATACTTTTCTATTAGTCGTCATCTCGGTAGTCACCCCCTTTCTAGCTATATGATATTTTACACAGTCCATTCATCGTTTCTTTGGTCTTTCCCGTTCATTCAACGTTTCTTATCCACATCGTATTCAAAACTTTCCTGACGACATTTTCCTCATTCCTCCGCTCGCATGCCCATACCTTGACAACCAATTTCCACACAACTTTTCAGTCACCGGTGCCACTTTCAAACTTTATCTTGTTGATTTTCCCTCTCTGTGAAAATATGTAATGAAGCATATAATTTAAGATTTTCTCTCAATAAAAATATGTATTAAAATATTTTTTTCTTTTCACACTTTTATGCGTGAGTGTACTACGGCGGAAACTCTTATCTTGCTTACGTTATGTTTTAAACGTTTTTTGGATAAATAAGTTGTTGAGTGTTTTTAGAAGCATGTTATAAAAATGGAACGTCATTATTTTGTGTATTTTAAGACAAACAGCGAAAATGTGGGGGAATTGTTACCTTTTTTAGTTAAAGCCCTTGAAATTTGGGCTTCTAATTCTGACTGGCAGTAACGTCAAAGTATAATATTTATATCATGGTCACCCATCTTCAGACAGGCCGTGGCAAGCGCAGTTTTTTACATTAAAGTTGGTTACATTAGGTTTCTTGCTTAACCTTGCAAGTCCATGGATTGACAAGTATGACATGTTAGTCTAGCTCGTTGGATAATGTTCCTCCAGTGATTTTATGCGGAAAACCACTATAGAAAGTCACACAGTTTAAATACCTAGGGCATGTAGTCACGGAGGACTTATCCGACGATGCTGATATAGAGAGGGAGCGGAGGGCGTTGGCGGTTCGATGTAATATGGTAGCCCGCAGGTTTGTGCGTTGTAGTAAGGATGCGAGTGCGGGGGGGTGGGGGTGCGGGTGTGAGTGGAGGATGTGATATCGCTTTTCAAAGCATACTGCCAAACCTTCTACACGTGCAGCCTGTGGCTCCTGCGCGTGCAATGGATAATGGATTTAAGATGCTGATGGGGCTTCCGCAAAAAGTTGGTTAGGAACATTTTGAAATGTCTTATTTAAAAACAGATAACTGGAAATCTCTGTTTCTATGGAAAATTTAAACCCAGTCTAATTTGGCTGTAACACATTTTTTCGCAAATGTTCTTCATATTATAATAGGTTGGGGAAAAAGTTACTTTTTTTAACCAAATTTGTGCTACTCTCACAGACACTGCACTAGGTCCATAAACATAGCAAATTTTTTTCGCGACTTGCGTTGCATTTTTACCTTTTTTGTAGTAAAATTTTAAAATCTATCGAATTTCTTCATTAGATTCACTCATGTTGACGGTACGAAAACCAAAGGAAAATCACACATTTTCCTAATTTGAATTTGGAATTATGTTCTTTAAAATTTAAACTTTCCATGATACCAAAACCAGCCAGATACAAATAGAGAGCCAAAGAGATTTTATTACAAGTTCATACATACTATTATGCGAAAATACTTTTTCCCCAACCTAATATATTGGGAGATTATATCGCAGAAAAAATGCTTGCAGGTTCAATGCTGGTCCTACTCCACAAGGGCGTATAAACTGATTAGCATTCCAAAATATTGTTTGAACTGCTGAAGATTGCACAAACTATCTTTGCATTGTATAAATTCAATTTCTTAGTATAGTATAATTGCATAGCACATGTGTGAGCACTATGTACCTACTATAACGCTACCATTTATTAGGTACGTCTTTCACTGACTTGAATGTGTAGTCATGCTCACTCAAATGTCTAGCTGTTGGTGGCGTGTGCATTGGGTCATGAAGTTCCCTTCAAAATGCTTAAGCTGAATGGAGCTGATCCATGCGTCATGTTCGTGACGAGTGCCATCAGTAGGGGCTGGCCATCTCTTAACTGCCACGGTTTATTTTAATTTTTGAATAATTGTTATTTGTTTTTATCTTTTTATTATGGACGCTTTTGACGTGCACGTCTTTCTACATTGTTCTCACATGTATAATTTCAACATGAATGATGTAACATTTATATTTTGGTGTAACAGAGTGTCCGTGGAGTTACTTGGCCGTTCTTCCCCATAGGAACCTACTACCCTTCGGAATGGGCAACTAGTTTCATCTCTCTGACTGACCGACCCCTTGACAATTCAAAAGTGCCTGTAAGTGGTTTATTTGAAATAAATGCTTTGAGTTTGAGCCTCATTAGAGAATTTACGTTGAGTCGTACTAACTTACCTACTCTTTGACAAATTAACTAGATATTTCAACATAGCTACATAATACCTACCTCAGAGTCATAACTAACAACATAATAATCTGGTGAAATGTGGTTGTACTATAGGTACACATCTCCGGACCCTTCAGGGGTTACAGTTATGATATCTTTATAACTATACAGACACAGGTTCAACCCTGATTGTTTTATGTAAAACAATCAGGGTAGTATGTTTAATAATATGTGATTTATGATAAACAGTAAATAAAATAGTCTTTGTTACGTAAGTGGATCTCATCGTTAAAAGCGATATTTTACAGATAACCTTTGAATGGAGAGACAATAATGCAGCACGCGTAGCATGACTAATTCTATCTCTATTCTACCAAGATTAGACAAAGTTCTTTTTATACAACTCGACATCTCTTCTAATCATAATCATAATCATTTATTTGTCAGAATATGGTACATTTTATGGTCTTAAGAATTAGTCTATGTTATCATCACATTCTGCCAAGTGTGGCGTGCAAATATTAGGTACATACAATTATTAGGTTATTACTATAATTACAATTTGAGATTTGTCAGTTCAAAATAATACCTTATACACACATCTATTTAGGATGTCAAAGTATCACTCTGCCCGAGCACGGGGCGACCCGTAGACTCGCGTTTCTTTATGAAGACAAAGACATATTTATTATTTCCTTAGCAACGGGGAGGTAGCTAGTGATGTAGATAAGCTAAGAATTCTAAGATAATATTTCGTTTCGTTATGGAAAAAAATGTGTCGAACGTCAAGGTTTTAATTAATTAATAAAAACCAGCGTAAAATGTTTCTTTTAAACTAAAAAAAAAAAAAACAAATATCTCGAAAAAAGTGCGTTCTGGGTAAACAATAAGATCCATTTTACTCCCCCCTGTGACGCCTCCCGATCAAGCACTATCCCAACTTGAATTTAAGGTATAGATACTGTTGGGCACGCCACAATTGTGGCGATAAGTCCCCTCTTTGAGGAGTGGCTAGAGAGGCGCCACGGCGTCCTCACCTTCCGCCTGACGCAGGTCCTCACCGGACACGGTTGTTTCGGGAGGTTCCTGATCAGGATAAAGCGGGAGGAAACGCCCGGGTGTCACCACTGTGTGGATCGCCTGGAGGACACGGTGGAGCATACGGTGGAGGTCTGCCCAGCTTGCGCGGAGCACCGCCGTGTCCTCACGGAGGCGATCGGCGGCGGCGATCTCTCGCGTCCGGGCCTGGTTCAGGCCATGGTTCAGAGCGAGAGTGCATGGGAGGCCGTCACCTCCTTCTGCAAAGCAGTAATGCTAGCGAAGGAGGAGGCAGAACGCGTGAGGGTGAGACAAGGTTCGCGCCCTCGCGCCCTTAGTCGTCGCAGGAGACGCCCCGGGCGTCGGGAGTCACAAGCCGATTTCCAGCCACCGTAGGCGCGGGCCTGCGGACGGTGGGCGATGGGTAGCTCGCCGTCCGATAAGGACCAGGCCCGGGTCGACGGCGCGTTGTGTTCCACGCGCGCCTCAAAGAGATTTCAGCACAAACTGATGGGGTCCGTTAGGACCAATGCCTGCCAGGGTTGCGAGTTTGTCTGAAAGGGATATCGTGGCCCTGGCACACAGGCAACGGAAGGAACACGGGTGGGTTTTAGTCAGTAAAAGTCTGACACGCCCTCGAGCTCCGCCCATACCGGGAGAAGTTATTTGATAATTTATCACCCAAAAAAAAAAAAAAGGTTAGATACTGTTTTTTCAACATGAATTTAAGGAATAGATACTGTTTTTTTTCGACAAGAATTTAAGGAAAAAATAAAAAATTTCTAAGAAAAATCGCCGGGATTTTCTTACATAATCCCACCAATTATCTCAGTTTTTTGTTTTTGTTTGCTGCTCTTACTGCCCATAAGCGTATACTCCCCCACTCCTACAACTCATCCCCTAAGACATCCCACCTGACCATTGCTAAGTAAGAAGAAATTTGGACGGTGAAAATATTGAATTTAATTTTAAAAATCAATATAGAGTCTTGTCTAGGTCCAGTGTGATGTAGACTATTTAACACGATTGTTGAGAAGAAGTGTTTCTACCCCAAGTGTCAAAATAAGAGATAAATTGGTCGTCATGCTTGACATTGTAGACATTTGTCGACTGAAGAAGAATATAAACTTCCCTCTTTCTCTTCAGTTTTAACATCACCATGCTTAAGGCGCTGACAAGAGGCAAATGATAAAAGTAAGCTTGTATTAAACAAAAAAAAATGCCAAATCTATATAGTTTATGGTAGGTAGCGAAAAAAAAAATGTTATTCTTGAACATATTTCTCAGAACTTGGTTGTTACCAAAACACGCTTAGAAAAATAAATCTCGATACGAATTAACGGTAAACTAACCCTTTAAGTACCTTGAATTTCAATCCAAAATATCTGTATTAAATATCAACGTACGGCTGGTATTTAATTAATAACAAGAACGTCTTATTTGTATGCAGAACTTAATTGTTTTAATTTTCGATAACTCAACTAATCTTTGAGTAAATAGATAATTGCTTCATATTTTGCAATAAATTACAAGTTGTGTCATCGCGCTTCTCTTTCTTTTGTATGCATTCTGACAGTGACCGTGGTTGTCAGCGTGTTAAGACGGTAGAAATCTTTCTACAATCTGTCATTTTGTCTATCCTTCCGTCGACAAAACCCATTTCTATGGTGGTCAAGCTACGCGTGCAGGTAGTCATTGGTGTGGTAGATATGTAGGTAGTTTGTTACAATACCTTTTTCGATCAGTATTTATAGTATGTAGTTACATAAAACGTATATGTAGGTATTGTAAATGTACCTAAAGCCAAACTTAATTGTGGTGTCAATACAAACATTGGCGCGAGATACAGACAAATCTAATTCTGAGGCTTTGAACACATGTGCCAGCCGCAAGTAGGTACAGACGGAGAGTAATATATCTCTTACATTTTCAAACAAGATGTTGATTTCGATTCATGGTACAAAAATGCAAAGGGAACAAAAATACAATTTTAGAAGGTAAAGAAAATAGCTGGGGTTTATAAAAAAGAGAATTCTCAAGGTTTTTTTTCTGTCAATGCTTTCTTGCCGATCACATCTTGATTGTCACTAGCATAACATATATTTGAAAGAAAGAAAGGGAGAAAAAGCATTGGGACTCGCACAGTTCACAAATTAAAATAAAACACACTCATAGAAACATAAAAAAAACCGGTTAAGTGCGAGTCAGACTCGCGCACGAAGGGTTCCGTACCATTATGTATAAAAATGGCAAAAAAATCACGTTTGTTGAATGGAAGCCCCCTTTAATATTTGTTTTATTTTAATTTAATTATTTAGTTTTAAAGTGAATATGTAACTAAATATTCTGTGAATATTTCAAGCGTCTACCTGTTGCCGTTATCAATATCGAGCAAAAACGAGCAAAAAAATAAGGTTTGTTGTATGGGAGCCCCCTTAAATATTTATTTTATTCTGTTTTTTAGTATTTGTTGTTATAGCGGCAACAGAAATACATCATGTGTGAAAATTTCAACTGCCTAACTATCACGGTTCATGAGATACAAGCCTGGTGACAGGCCGACAGACAGACAGACAGACGGCGGAACCTTAGTAACAAGGTTCCCGTTTTACCCTTTGGGTACGGAACCCTAAAAACAAGATAATTATTTAATAAAATTATTGTAATTGTAAACGTACATAGCGTGTGAGAACCGACGTAACATCAGTTACTTGTCAATGCCTTTTGTGTATTTTAGTGCATTTGTTAATGAGAGATGGAAAAGCCTAGCCTATGTGGTTCAACTATGTATAAAAAGAAGAAGAAAGAAAAATGATTTATTCTGCACAAACAAAACGCACGGTACAATAAAATAAGTCAAAAAAAAAAAACATACAAAGTAGCCAAAAGCCTCGCATCCAATACTTTAAGCATTCTGACAATCTTTTCCATTGGTTGATGTCAGGGACCAAAGACAATTTACAAAGTGTTTACTAACTAGTTTATAATCTCATTCTATATATATTAGTCTATGGTCTATGTGATGACAACAAAGTCGACAAACAAACAATGAAAACAAAAACAAAATGCCGATTGCCGAGTGGTAAAATAACTACTTTTGAAACAAACACAACTATACTAATTATGAACAATTACAATAACCGTGCGTCACATCTGTGCAAGAACAGGTCATTGCTCAGCAAAATGCTATGTATATTCTCTCATGCATGATGTTTCGGACTATCCCTGGGCTTTTATACTAGCAATTCCATTTAAAAGGTCTACATCAGGTACTTAGCGGTTGTGCTAATAGTTGGTATTGTTATGGTCTCTAGCATTACAGCCTTGAGTATTTTCTCTCACTCGGCCATTGAATCGGGCTTCATATAAAAGCGCGCGCGAGAGTTGAAAATCCAAACCGAAAACGGAATACGGACGGTTACTATTAAGGTACTAGCTTCTGCCCGACTTCGTCCGCGTGAAATTTCTATAGCCTTTATAGACGTAATAAATAGCCAATAGCCTACCTCAAAAAATGGACTTTCAAATGCAGAAATATTTTTTTTCAATTCTGACTACGGTAGTTCCAGAGATCCATTTCATTTAAACAAAAAAAACAACACACTCTTCAGCTTGATAGATGTACACCGTGGAATTATAAAAATTCGAAAATTCGTCATACAATGGCAGCCCACTTGTTGTATCCAATGACTACTAATCATACATGAAAGTATGTTTTAATAACATTTAAATATATATTTTTTTAATATTATTCATTATGACGCATGATGTAGTTTGAAACCCCCGTTATAAATAAACAGATAAAAGTTTTATTTCAGACCCAGATAATAGTCCATTTGATTAGTATACACACGACTTAGAAACTAGTGTTAGTGTGTTATGAGCGCGGTGAGAGCCTTGCGCTCCATTCCGCGGCGCCCTTGGCACGCAAGACTCGCACCGCGCTCATAACAGGGTGTTTCAAACTACGTCATGTGTCATAACGTTTTTTTTTTTACTTATTTAAAAGTTAATTAAAAAAAATTACTGTCATGAATGATTAGTAGTCATTGGATACATGAAGTGGGCTGCCGTTGTAAGACGATTAAAATGCCACGGTGTATAAATTATTTAGGTGTCGCCAGGTGTTAGTAAAAACAGGCAACATTCTACTTTTTCCTTCCTGTTTACTTCGTCATTGCACACATATTTTTTCACAATACTCCAATAAACATTCATCTCACAACCTGTCACTCAATTGAACTCCCTCCTAACACTACACCATCATGTCTCGAACAAAAAACATATTTTACACTTCCACAGTGTTAAAAAAAACCGGCCAAGTGCGAGTCGGACTCGTGCAAGAAGGGTTCCGTACAATTATCTATAAAAATGGCACAAAAATCACGTTTGTTGTATGGGAGCCCCCCTTAAATATTTGTTTTAATTTAATGTAATTATTTATTTTTAAAGTGAAAATATACCTAAATTTTCTGTGAATATTTCAAGTGTCTACCTGTTGCCGTTTTCAATATCGAGCAAAGACGAGCAAATAAATCACGTTTGTTGTATGGGCCCCCTTAAGTATTTATTGTATTCTGTTTTTTAGTATTTGTTGTTAAAGCGGCAACAGAAATACATCATCTGTGAAAATTTCAACTGTCTAACTATCACGGTTCATGAGATACAGCCTGGTGACAGACGGACAGACAAACAGACAGACAGAAAGACGGCGGAGCCTTAGTAATAGGGTCCCTGTTTTACCCTTTGTGTACGGAACCTCAAAAAACATGGTCTCGAAGGAGTATCGTCGTGGAATTCATAATTTACTCATCATGGCGTCTTCGTTTTAAATTCATGGGCTCAAAGCAATATGGCGGACGGATAATAATAAAGATTGAGCGGGAAATACTACACTGAATTTTGGGATTAAGAAATTTCTTTATAAAATTTTTGTTAGTATTTTTAATGGGTAGTATTATTTTCGGGTAAATAAATAAAGAAAATAAGAAGAAACACGAGCGAGACCAAATAGGTTTTGAACCTATTTGGTCTCGCGATTCGTGTGTAATGTTTGTGATGCTAACGTACTTACAGTCATGAACTTGGGAGGGAACTTGTTTATTTATTTATTTATTTTATTATTTATGTACATACAGTAAAATACAGAGTATATAACTCAATTAACATCAACAATGCAAACACATATGTCTGATGAAGTTGTGGATGAGACAGGATACACAATACTTAGAAATCGACCATCTGTCGCAATTAAGTACACTTGCTCAGACTTGCGTATTGCAACTTGGAACGTCCGAGGGGCCTCGAAACCGGCCAAAAAACATAAAATAGATGCTAAACTTTCACAAAGAGGTATTCATGTAGCCTGCCTTCAAGAAACAGGGATGAACTTAGGAACCTATAACTCCACGCGCTACGATTGGTATATATTTGGAACCAAAGAGAAAGCTCATCGGGGACTAGCAATTCTTATTAGAAAGGATGCTCAAATTGAAATGGGAAAACGGGAAAAAGATACTGACGCGATGTCAATTACTCTTAAAGTTGGTACTGATAGCGAATAGCCTACTCATCTTTATATAATCAACTCTTACATCAACAGTTGTACCTCTAAAACAACCAAATCTTTCACAGGGGTACTAAACCTGATTAGGAAAAAACCAAGGACATGTACGCTAATAATTCTTAGTGACTTTAACGCCCATATTGGTCGTCGAGATACACAAAATTTCCAACACAAAGGGCTGATTCACCAAAACCTGCATCATGACTATTCTAACTACAACGGGGAACTGTTAATGGATATAGCCAACAGGGAAAAACTGCAAATAGAAACAACAAAAGCGAGACCATCTTGCAGGATAACATGGTCAAAGGGGCACTCAGAATCGCAGCTAGATCACATTATTACACCACATACAACAAGAAAACTCTTCCAATTTATTAAAGGTGAATGGGCTGATAGGAGCGCCTCCGACCATAAAATAATCTGGGGGCAATTAAGAACAAATAGAATTTTAAACAAGCATGAAAACACCAAACACAAGGAACAAAAGCAACCCGCAATAGGCACAACAACAGAGGCCAAGGATTTCAAACATAAACAATGTTACTATGCCGCTCTCAATAACAAATCCACCGAAACAAAATATCAAGACTGTGTAACCAAACTGTTACGAACTATAGAAATCAATTCAACGGATGAAAACACAGAAATACCGTGGAGTACCATAACTGGAGTATTAAAAGCGGCTGCCCAGGAAACCTTAATGATTCAGCCGATTCACTCCAGGGAACATCGATTAGCCCTGGCCAACCTCCAAAAGGCCAAATTCTTGCAAAGTAGGCTACCAGATAACCCAAATAGACATAAACAAGTAAAAAAATTTCGAGTAACACTTCAAAAGGATTTAACCTTTTGAAGTGTTACTCGATTTTTTTTCTACAAGAGGAACAAAAAGCATGCAGGGCCTTCTTTAATGGACTGGGGAAGAACCATCCTTCAAAACGCATGCAGGTGCTTTACCTATTTTACAGGAGTAACAAACTACAATCAAAACACCGGAAAAGAAACTCTTATATACCGATGTCCAAATGGGAACAAATCCTTAAAAACTCTGAGGGCCTACCCATACCAACGTTTCATATAAAAAAAACCGATTACCGACCCACAAAATGTAGGACCCACTACGATTGACGTAATGGAAATAATTAATAAGATGCGAAACGGGATGGCTCCAGGAACAGATCAAGTGGTAATTGAGCTTTTCAAAGCAATGCCCCAAATATTACAGAAAGAGGTTACCAAACATATGAACAAAGCTTGGATGCAGAACGAAGCACCTCACATGTGGCTAGAGACAGTGCAGGTACCAATTCCGATAAAAACGAACCCTAAAGATACGAACGATTATCGCCGCATATCGATATGCAATACGGGTTACATAATTTATGCATCCTACGTACTAAAAAAATTGGACGAAATAATAAAAGAATTAGGCAACTACCAAGCCGCCTTTTTAAACAATAGGTCAACAGATGACCACATCTTTACGCTTAAAAGGGTCTTGGACGAAGAATGGCGTGCAGTAAAAATAAATTATGTACTTGCCCTCGACATAGAAAAAGCTTTTAACAATGTCGACCTCAACGCACTGCGAGATATTTTAATACAAAGAACTAATAAATCATTAACCAACAGGATAATCTAAGTTTGCATGAATGAACGAACATGCATCAAATGGTGTGGCCAACAAAGCAGCTGGATTATCAAAGGAAAGGGACTCAAACAGGGTTGCCCTTTGTCCCCACGGCTCTTTACACTGGTCATGGATGAGGTCCTTAGAACCCTGGAAGAGGAAACTCAGTTAATCAAACTGGACCAAGATCACGAGATCTCACTCCCCCTGGTACTATCATTTACAGACGACCTTATCTTCATTACAGACGACCTAGAACGGCTAGAAGAAATCGTATCTCATATCAAACCCCTAATAGCTAGCGTCAGCCTCCAAATAAATGAAACAAAAACAAAAATACTAATTAGTATGTGTGTAGCTATGGGGTCCCCATAGCTACACAGAAAACGACTTACGTGACCATGAATGGAATAAATCTACCTACAGTCGACGAAATTAAATACCTAGGCACACACATAACATCTGCATTAAGCAGGAAAAGCACAATTAAAAAACGCTGTGAACAGGCCACTAGAAACGCTAAATCACTATTACCATTCATAACAAACTCAAAGATGGACTGGAAACTAGCCAGACTCATGTATCGAATGGTGATCGTACCTGGCATGGTACACGGATTGAAAGTATCGGCACTCACTAAAGCCAACAGGTCAAGACTGAGAACATATGAAAGAGTTATCATGAGAGACTTGATTAATCATGCTAGGAATAAACCTAGTCAAAAGAAAATGCATGAGATTCTGGACAGAAAAACCGTAACCAAACGCATCAAGAATCACAGGATGTGCTGTCTTGCACACGTTCACAGGCACCACGAACTACACCTGTTACATGCAGCAATGCAGTACAAGACCAAATCCAAGAAAGTCGGACGCCCTATCTTTACATGGAATGACAACTTAAAACAGGACATGGCATACTTCAACAAGGACATAAGATTTTGGATGGACACGGCTGAAGACCGAAATAAGATAAAGAAAGCTGCCAGCGAGATTTATAAGAACTCTAAAACGGATAGTGAGACCTCAGACGAAGACTCTGGAACCAGCAACGTGTAATACAGCATAGCAGTAACACAGTCAAGAACAGAGAGGACCAGAGCCAACCTGGCGGCGACGCTATTAAAAGATGCCCCTCCCATAGATAAATATCACCCGTCTCTCTACTATTCCAATGCTTGCTCAAGGATGCATATTCGGTAGGCTCTAATAATCCTTCCATATCCCAAAGGCACGTCTTCCCTACCATTATCGCGCCCCCCGGTCTACTCTTTGATATACAATGGTCTCTGTAGTCTCATGAAACATGAGGCTTCAGGGGCTAGGGTGAATCTCTGGGTTCATTCGAGCAATCGAGTCTGGTTTAACCATGCTGGGGTCGGTGCATTTCATTCATTCATTCATTCAAAGGTACTGCTTATTTCTTAAGAAATTTCTTCCAGCAGACCTGCGAAATGAGAAATGAAAAAGAAATGTAGACAATAGTGTGTGAGAACAAGAAGAGAAAAATATGAATATGCGAAGTCTTAAACTAAAATGTTAAATATACCTATACTATAGCATAACTATATATACATATAAAATTTACACACGATACGTACATGTACACACGTGCAAATAACTTACATAGACCTAAACAAATACATAAAAAATATATATACAAACAAATATATAAATATAAAAAAAATATTCACAGTTGAGAGGAAAGGTAGTGTGCTCTTTAATTGAAATTTGAATGAGGAAATTGTTTTTAAATCACGAATGCTAGGCGGAAGTGAGTTCCACAATCTTACAGCATGCACCGAGAAGGAATGAGAATAGTAGCTAGTTTTATGAGGATGAGATTTAAGGAGGGATCTAAGGTGCGATCTACATGGAGCGTCGCTAGGGCGAGCGTAAGAAAAACGCTTCCGCAGGTAAGAAGGATAAGACGGGTTGTGTAAGATGTTGAAGAGGAGACATAAAATCCGAGTGTTCCTGCGAAGGCGGATTGGGAGCCACTTGAGTTCCTTGCGAAGGTGAGAAACATGGTCATACTTTTGAAGACCAAAAACAAAGCGAATGCACAAGTTTTGCATGCGCTCAAGCTTGTTCAGTAGCTCCTCAGTAGCATTCAGATAGCAGGCATCGGCATAATCTATATTCGGCTGAATAAGTATTTGCGCCAAATGAATTTTAGTCTTCAAGGGCAGGCGACCTTGAAGGTTTTTCAGCGAATGAAAGGAAAAATGTACCTTTCGACTGACCTCGTTGACCTGATCACGCCATGAAAGATTGGAGTCAATAATTACACCCAGATCTTTGGCGGTTTCGGTATAGTCAATGCGAATACCATCGAGAAATAAAGGCATCAGAGATGTAACAGCAGCCATATTGTGAACGAATCTACTACCTATGATCATGGCCTGGGATTTAGTTGGGTTAATTTGCAAACCAAAAGACTTAACCCAAACGCTGATGCAAGCCAGATCATGATTCATAGCAGCAATTACAGAACCCGCGTCAGCTACATTAAAATGTCGGTAAAGCTGCAAGTCATCTGCATAGAGATGAAAACTAG
The DNA here is from genome assembly GCA_963921375.1 of Tiliacea citrago. Lineage (NCBI taxonomy): Eukaryota > Metazoa > Arthropoda > Insecta > Lepidoptera > Noctuidae > Tiliacea > Tiliacea citrago. The sequence continues at coordinate 2,717,213 of OY992799.1, forward strand.
AGGAGATTACTCTGGTAACAAAGTTTATGAAAATAGAAAAAAGAGGAGGAGAGAGGGCGCTACCCTGGGGAACACCCTCCGTGAGGCTACACCAATCGGAGAAGGATTCCTCCAGGCGAACACACTGAGAGCGCTCCCGTAGATAAGCACCGAACCAAGCTAAAGCGGAAGAAGAGAAATTTATAGATTTGAGGATACCCAGTAAAATATCGAAATCCACTGAGTTGAAGGCGCTACTAAAGTCAAGCAATACTAGAACAGTGAGGGACTTATTCTCCATTGCCCAGCGGATGTCGTCAGTTACTTTTAAAAGTGCGGTCACAGTACTGTGACCCGAGCAAAAACCGGATTGAAAGGGGGAAATTATCGAGTTGGACGCCAAGAATAATGATAATTGTCTATGAACTATGTGCTCAAAAACTTTAGAGAGAAATGGGAGAATAGTAATAGGTCTAAAGTGTGTTAATAAAGAAGGATTGTTAGTTTTTAAAGTGTGCACATTGTGGTAACGGTAAACTAGAAAGACTGTCCAGTGTCGCTGCTTTGACAGACGGATCAAGAGAAAAGGGAAGGAGAGAGAAATGTTTATTTAGATCATTGAGGTTCACATCCTTACACTGGTTGGTAGGTGACTTGCCTATACCTACAGATTTGAGAAATCTCCATACATCGGAGGAACTGTGGTTAATGAGCTGATCGTGGAAATAGCGTCTCTTAGCATCTTGACACAAATGACTGCAACGATTACGTAAGGATTTGTAATAAAAGAGATTCAGCTCTGAAGGTCTGCGCTTATATCTGCTCTTAGCTTTATCCCTGCGAGCCATAAGCTCTTTAATTTGTAGCGTTATCCATGGTGCAGGGTTATGTCGAACTTTGACACGTCGAATAGGGACGTTTGTTGTTACAGTCCTGTTAAGAAAATTTACACCCTACGTCAATTTGTCGGGCTTATAGCCATTTTATGCAACTGTCAAAGAATGACAGTTGTGATTTGAATATACGGACAATTAAAGTTGGTACTTAGTTTGCCTATAACAATTAATTTTCCTAACTCTAAATAAATATGAAACTGAAAGATAAATCAACATTGAAATTAAAAAAAAATATGGAATGTAGTTTTATATCCATCAGTCTAGGCTGGCTATTTACTTGTAACCACCAGCCACTAATCGATAAGAATGGAAGTATTTCTAATATCTCTTTAAGACCACTTTTTAGTACTTTTTACTTTTTTAGTTTTAAATGCTACTTTTTGTATTTCTTGTGCGTGTCCCTAATAAAATATTTTTCTTTCTGGTTCCCACCCTTTCCCCCTTTTAGATCAAAGCTTGATACACCTATGACATGATAAGCAAGGTGCCCATCCATCATGAATAAAATGATACCCGAATGTTTGCGATCCCTGAAATACGTCACATGGATAGTAAGCAGATGATTTTGATATGTATGTGAAAAGGAATAAGGTTGTTATTCAAATGGAGCGAGGCAGTGGTAATAGCATTTTGTTTTTTTGCTGATATTGAGTTGGTTAATTAGTTTCTGATGGTAGGTAGAACTTTTTATTTGAAAGAAAACTTGTGGTTATATTTGCTTCGATATATTATGGTACGAGTTTTGCGCTTTCAAATATTTGAAAACATTGTTTAGGCTTTTAATTGGGTAGATTTCGGTTGATAATTTTTTTATGAAACATTTACTTGTATAGTAGCAACAGATTTTATGAGCGTTGAAAATAGTTTTGAACGGTTTTGAAATCAATAACCCTCTCAGTTAGCATGAATAATGATAATGAAAATATAGACGGAGAAAGGAGACTATAGACGATAACTTTAAGTAAGGCTAACTGTATACATTTCTCATACTCAGAAAGTAGTGTTTGTTTGATCCCAGTAGCGGGTGGAAGACGCTGATCCGCACCCTTGGACGGGAAAGAGAATTTTTTTACAAAATTAAAACAAATGTCGATTAAAATAAAAAAATGTTGCGGTCTTATGATTGTATAAACAGCCAGTGTGAATTAAAAAACTGGCCAAGTGCGAGTCGGACTCGCGCACGAAGGGTTCCGTACCATTATCTATAAAAACAGCAAACAATCACGTTTGTTGTATGGGAGCCCCCCTTAAATATTTGTTTTATTTTAGTTTAATTATTTATTTTTAAAGTGAATATATAACTAAATATTCTGTGAATATTTCAAGCATCTACCTGTTGCCGTTATCAATATCGAGCAAAAACGAGCAAAAAAATCACGTTTGTTGTATGGGAGCCCCCTTAAATATTTATTTTATTCTGTTTTTTTTTGTTATAGCGGCAACAGAAATACATCATCTGTCTAACTAACAAAATTCAACTGTCTAACTATCACAGATCATGAGATACAGCCTGGTGACAGACGGACAGACAGACGGACAGACAGACAGACAGACAGCCGCCATCTGCCTGTCTGTCTGTCTGTCTGTCCGTCTGTCAGCCTTTGTAATAGGGTTCCCGTTTTACCCTTTGGGTACGGAACCCTAAAAGAGACCTATTAAGCAGGACGGCGACGGTGTTCCATGTTTTAAATAAAAGACTATAATATAATTTGGCGGGATACTAGCTCTGTAAGCTGCACCGAAAATCATAATCTCGGTTTTATAGACTAATATTTGATTAGTTAATAAAAATGAGTTCAATCGATTCTGAAATGTTGACCCTAGATTTGGCTAAAGACGAGGCAAATACAGTACTTAATCGGAAATATTTTACCAGAAATTTCAAAGGAAAGATTTTTAAATACATAGGTACAATGTTTTTATGAAGCGAGCAGCAAACAACAAAATAATTTTGGAAAAACTATTTTTTTTTACTTTCCATGGATTTAAAATGAAAAGTAGAGTGTTTAACACGGGTGAAAGTCATCAATTCCTACTCGGAGTATAGTTCGCTACGCTCGGGCGTCTAAATACCTCGTATGAGAATTGATTCCTTTCGACACAAGGGTCGAAACAATCTACTATTCTTCGTCAAGCTAAAAATAAGTCACGTCAAGTAAAGTCTAAACTTATTTGCCAACCTTTTAGCTTCCTAAGTGCTTTAGCATAAAATATTTAAGGTAGAAGACACTGAAAGCCTTGAAACATGAGTCAATAACCGGTTTTCCGGTCAAATAACGGTGAATAACCGGTACAAGGGAGTCGGGGATAAGTTTTAATGAGCCGGTAAAGACTTTGGATCTACGTGCACCCGGTTTTACGTAGATTGTGCCGAAGCTTCCGGGTTGGCTCCTCTTTGAGGAGTCGTTAACTTGTTTGGGTGTTTATACCTACTAATAAACAGGTATATGATATACTTTCTTGAAAGGGGTCAAATAGCTATACATGGTGATTTTTACCGTTCTGCAAACGATGGCTAATGAGTCTATACCAGTAGTAGAATAAATACGGAAAAAAATAAATGGTTTTGAAACAAAAAAAAATACTAATAAAGTTAATAAACACTAACGATCGCAGGGAATTATAGCGGAATAAGGATCTTCACGGACGCTTTTTACGGGCCCTACATGGACCCGATGTAGATTTCCTAGCGTCAGTAGCCTGGCTGCATTTCGGTCACCTCTTTGGGGAAACCTAAGGTTTTGTCTGTGCAATTTTGGACGAAATTGACGAACAATTACGGAAGATTTATTGTGGCATGCCACCTTCCGGGAGAATTAATCCGACACATTATCTCCGGGTGTTCTCATCTAGCTAACGAAGCATAGAAACCCTATCACCTTCACTTATAAAATGAATGGTAGCGCTATTGCTAGAACATCTGGAATGAAGGATCTAGGTGTCACATTTGACAACAAGCTAACGTTTCATGATCACATGGCAACGGTAGCATAAGATTAATTTAGGCGATTAGGTTTCATTCTGCGCAATGCTAAAGATTTTAGCATCATCAGCACTATTAAATCTATTTTTAATGTACTTGTTCGTAGCAAACTGGAGTCCAGTGCATGCATCTGGAACCCGCACGAAAAGAAGTACACTTTACTCTTAGAAAAGGTGCAAAAGGCTTATCTTAGGTATGTATATAAACGTTTGAATGGATATTATCCGTTTATGTACCCTTCGAATTTTCTTTTAGGCTGTTTAGGTTACAATTCTCTCGAGGTTAGAAGAAAAAAATACCAAATTATTAATATGTATAAGATCTTTCGCGGAAAAACAGATGCTCATGAATTGCATGACGAACTGTCCCATCTTCTTGCTCCCATTAACTATAACCGTAGCAGGAGGCACAGGTTGTTTACCGTGCCTTGGAGTCAAACCGTCGCTCGAGCCCAGTCTCCCGTCCCTCGCACACTCGCCTCACTGTGATGTGTTCGCGGATGAATGGAAGAAGATCTTGTCACCATGTCTGGAGTATTGTGAGATGAGCGTATGACTGTCGAGTAGCTGTATTATTTTGTTTTTGTACTTATATAATGTGTTGTGCCTTTAACTGATGTAATTGGCCTTTGGCCGTTTTATGTTAAAGTAAAATAAATAAATAGAAACAACTCTGTAGCCAGGGTCATCCATCAGAAACATGCTCTGAAATACAGCCTTGTGGAATCGAAAGCACTGTACTAAAGGTATATGCCCGATCCTGTTATCGAAAATGGCATGGGTATCGATCCATCACCACTATTAGGTCTATTATAGCCAATAAGCCTGTTATCGTGGTGGTGGATTGTAGATATAACGGTCCCGTATGACGGAAACCTCGTGAAAGCCGAGAAAGATTCAAATCGAGTATTGACTTGGCTCGTGAGGTTGTCGATATGTGGAATGTAGACTTGGCGATCATTGCGCCGATGGCCGTGATAGCCAATGACTTAGATTAACACCTGAGGATGTTCTCGTTGGGCAGCTAGATTAAGGGCTTGATTCAGAAAGTGGTACTTCTGGTCACGGCTCGCATTGTTAGGAGGTTTGTCTCTCAGGAGCCCTGACCCTGTTCCCGATACCGGAACACGGCTACATTTTAATATTTTTAAAATTCAAATATTTAAAAATGTTGATGTATATTAATGAAATAAAGGCCACACTTTTTGGAAAACAGTTCGTGTTGCCATCAACATGGCATAATAATTTTTGTAACTAATGTCTGTTCCAAAAGTATCCAATGAAACCGTAAACAAATTTATGACCGCTCACTAAAGGGAAAAAGGTGGCAGTTAATTTAGTTAAATCTCTCTCTAGAAAATTGACGTTATAAAATTTACCTCAATTGTCAGTATGAAAAACATCTTAAAGGTGTTTTAAAATTATAATTTTGTGATTAAGTATTCAAATAATAAAATCAAAGCACTCCATTTGTAAGTGGAACTACAAATTGGCATCCAGATACGTTTTTTTTATTCAATTGCCAAACAACAATTATTTACACACAGCGGGCCCTATCAGAATACCAGCGCTGCGGTATTTATTTTTTAAATATCGCAGCATTATGCTGAGATAGCAGCCTTTTTGTCTTCGCACAAGTCTTAATGGTTTTTTTTTCTGTATATTGTTAGTTTTAAATGCTACTTTTGTATTTCTTGTGCGTGTCCCAAATAAGATATTTTGCTTTTCACGAATTTTCAAAATTTAACTTAAATCTAAGCTTAATGTAACAATTTCTTATAGGTTAGCACCACATGCCCTGTAAACGTAATAATTGTGCCACAAGCACTATATTATAAAATTGATAACTAAGTAGGAAAAAACAAAAGATATTAGAAATTTATACATTTTCTGATCAATTTGAATACATTTTCAATAAATGCTCTTGGAACAGCTCATAATTAGATCGTGTTGCCATCAGCATGGAGTAAGAATTGTAACTACGTTATGCAGGCGTATTTAGCTACAAATTGCGATCACGAACATTTTGACAATCGCTTCCGTATTGAAATCAAGGTTGTTTGCATGAAATATATGGGAGTTGGCAGCACCCTTTTTCTCGACCGACGACGTATTGGATCCAGCTTTACGAGCTGGCACGCAAAAACACTTAACCCTGACCTTAATGGGTTGTTTAGTGGTATATTTTCTTCTAATAAGCATTCAAATTCAAAAATAAGAATACTCTTTATTATGTACACCATAAAAATTACAAAAAAATACACATTATAAATGTTGAAATTTTACGTAGGTTGACACAATGGGCGGTCTTATCGCTTAAACGCTCGTACTGATTGGCGCGATATCGCGGGCGCGACGCGACACTAGTAGCACAATTAACACAATCTTACTGTCCGTCATCAGTCGTAATCAGTCTGTACGAGCCTTAGAGCAATCTTTAATAACCTTTGGATGGATTAAAGGGAGAAGGAGAGACAATACTGCAGGTAGTCAGTGGTGTACCATTTACATATTCAATAAATACATACATACATTAAGCATAATACTTATCTATATAAATATTGTATATACATATATAATAATAAACATTAAACAAGAGCCAGGAACTTTAATATGTAATGACGATGTTTAAGGAGCGAAGAAGTGTTTTTTACCTGAATTAAAAAAAATGGACTAAGATTAAAGGCATTCCATAACCGTACTACTTGAACTGATGATCCTCCTAAACTGGTCTCAATTTACTATCTTTAACACAATCCACTCATCGTTTCTTTGATCTTCATAAACCCATCCAGATTCATATTCAACTTTCCTCATGACTTTTTTCTCATCAAATTGATAATCTGTCTGTATATACTCGTAACAGCCATAACAAAGAATCATCGTTCTCACGTTCCAAACTTAAACGTGGGCCCATCAAAACATAGCACCATAGCGCTCCTTAGCACAAAGTTTGCTAATATTAGTAAAACTTACAAAGTGTTGCACTACGCAACGATTGCTAGCATTTGTACGTTCATTAAAACTTCGCCCCGACTCGGGTGTTACGAATACGCACGTGTTGCGAAAATAACGAACGCAAGGAATTAGGTCGCCATTGATAACTATTTTGCGATTTTAGAACCGTATATGCGGAATGCATGGTTTTGTTTTTTATATAATCTGCTTAGGATACTACTGCTGGGTTTAGGGGGGATTGGTATAGCCATGTTTTTGTTTGCTAGTGAAAACACTGAATTGAAGTACATACTAATGGATTTTTTAGTCTCGAATAATTATGAGTTTCTTTTCCAGAAAACTTACTTTTAAAGGGGGGGGGGGGGGGTAAGTTAGCTAACAAAGAAACTGGTGACCTGTGTCCACCTACCACTTTGAAGAAAACAGGCATGATATTACGTTATTTTTTAGTCAAATTTGAAAATAAAGTATAGTATATTGTCTAGGGCGTATCCTAGCGGCTAACAAATTAATGCCAATACAAAAAAAATACCTAGATACTACTGCCAATATCGTATACAGCCTTCTACTTGTCTTTGATCCCCTAACTCCCAGTCAAGTACCAATAGAAACCCGATCAGACTCGAAAACCTAACTGTAACACAAACAAACTCCGAGTATCGTATTCAAGGAGGCCTAAAAGCCTTCATAAATAAACAAAGACTATGATACGTTACCGACTTTTCGTCGGAAGCCCCCAAACTTGGGGGCTAAAATAACCGATGTCCATAATCAGCTCAGAAACTCTTTTGGTACCTACTAGGTTTCAGATAAATTTGTGTATAATATACTTTGGGTTGCCACTGTTAAAGCTCGTTTGGGGAAAACTGCCCAGTTTGGATGAATTTGAATAGGATAATATATATATTTGGGAATCATCCTGCACTTTTTGTGTGGTGAGTAAATTGCAATGGTGTTATTACCTTTAGATGCGTTACCGGCGCTCAATAATAATAATACAATATAAATCTTTATTCTCAGACCAAGGTCCATAATAAAAAAGCAAAATAAAATTAGTAACTAAAAACATGCACGCTTAACAAACTTAATTATTTATCTCATATAACTGAATAACGGTCTCTGTGCCGCCATCCAGTGAGATAGCATTAGGCCATCCACCCTGCCAGCTACAGTAGCCACGAGGCTGTTGGGGCTGTCGCGCACCCGACGCATCAGTGATGCGATCCGCAGACGCAGCAGCGAGCCGAAATCCGGAACGCGTTTTCGAAAATTCCTCTGACAGCTGCGATCCACGCGTACGCGCCAATGAACATGCAGCAGCTAGTGACGTTACTAAATATGTATGTTCATCTCTTTCTAACAACTGATATCGGTATAGGTCTTTCCTTCTCTTCACGCACTGTAAGATTCTATGCAAATATGTAGCTACATTCATGGTTTACGCTGTTTTTGAGTGCAGTAATCAAAATCGAAATCAAAATTTTAAAGTAAACTTCTGTCGCTGGTCAGTTACCAATTACCAGTTATCAATTACCAAGGTGAGATGTCAAATGTTACACACCATATGCGACTACTGCTGAGGCTCGCTCGTTTATTATTTATATTTTTTATCATAGTTCATGCGAAACGAATGTACCCCAGTTTCGTTATGTGGAATATTATATTATTATCCGAAGAGCTTTTTTGATACTAATTGAACTGACTTGACTGCAATTCACTTTACCTACCACTTTATTCACGGTACCTACACAATTAAGTGCTATAATGTGCTTTCACCCTCGAATATACCATATTTACCCTCATGAAAATGAGAACATAAAAATCTGGGAGAATAGGACAAAGTTAGGGTAAATCTATTAAGCTAGCAACCCAGTACTTTCGCTCTTGCGAAGTTTTAATGAAGGTGCGACATCGGACCTCCGTGATCTGTTTTTGATGTCAATCAAACGAAAATAAATGATATTAGGACAAGATTAAAACATCCTCGTTACGATGTTCATCAGAAACTTTGATTGTTTGTGTAATCTCCCGAATATTCTTCGAAGGCCCCCATACTAATCAGAAATTGGGGACTGGGAGGTAAAACGTTCTTGTGGAAATTTTTGGGGGCAGAAAAACAGGGTCAACCTTAGGGAATTTAGTAGTAGTGGCTCTTTGAGGAGCTTGTGGCTAAGTAACAACAGCCGCACGGTTCGATCCATCAGGTGAAGCTACGCTTGCTGAGTCCACGGATGGGTGGCCATCTTTACATACTGAGACTCCTCCATACCTCACAAATCACGTTAAGCCCTTGGTTCTCGGGGAAGGCTGGATCGCTCCAACGCGGGTATATACGTACATCCGTGGTGGGGCGACCCAGGCTGCCAGGCACTTCTTCTCTTGCAACCGAGCGGGTGGGCAGGTTGCGGATAGCCCAACTCCGGCTGCGGGACCGACTGTTAAAGGTCGATCCTGTACCCAGAGCATCTCAAAGAGATCCCGGACAAGAGAAGTTTCCGAAGGCCAAACCCCAGGATCAGGTTAACCCATTTACCCCTTCCTATCACCTAATTATCCATCCTTCCTTTATCCATACATCCTGTTGATCCTAAATCCTTAGGCCGAATCCCAAGCCTCGGGTGACCCCCAAGAACCCACACCCTTACCCACGAATATCTTCCCTCCCATCCCTACGTCCTGTCGGTCCTAGAGGAGGGGTAACCTCGATTCCAAAAAAGCCCACCCCCCCATACCAAAATCATGCAGAGTAAGGAAACTTCTACCCAGGTGGGTCCCGGCCAAGCCGGGGAATCCCACACCGCCTCGGCGGTCAGCCCCCATCGTAATCTGGGGGGGGGCACCAAACTCTTCTTTGGTGCCGCGCTTTTTAGCGCGGCCGGCTGCTGTTTTAGCGCCCACAACTCAGGCTGCGACTTACGCGCCCACAACCCAGGCTGCGCCTAACGCGCCCATACACCCAACACTGGCTGTGATCAACGCGCCTATACACCCGAACTCGGCTGCGATTGACGCGCCAATACCCACTGCGAAATGCACGCTTTCTGCGAGCCTCTGGCAACAGAGCATCGTGCGGAAAAGCATCGCCTACCCAGACAAGGACCAAGACCGACATGGACAGAGAGGGATGGGGAAAGATGACGGCCCTGGCAGCTCCACCACTCTCCCGGTTGAAGTTGATTCGGTACGCCTGCTGAGAAAGCGCGGAACCACGGGCCACCTCAAGTCTGCGGTGGGGTGAGGTGTTAGACCCCCCCGCGACGTCTCAAAGGGGCGCGCGTGGAACACTACGCGCCGCCACCTCGGGTCCAGTGTGATAGGGGGCGGCAGACGTCCCCGAGTCCGCCGTCCCTGGACCCATTTAGGGGGGCCGGAAGAGGGCATTATCTGCCCTCTGCCGACGCCCGGTGCGCCTGCTGCGGGCCGGGTGAGCGGACGAGATCTCCCGCTCCCTTTCCGCAGCCTCCTTCTGCGACACGACTGTTTCGCAGAAGGATACCACCGCGTCCCAGGACTCCTCGCTGCCGGCCATCGACTCGACCACGGCCGGCAGCGATAGGTCACTGCCTACTCCTGAGATGAGGGCACGGCGAGGCTCCTCCCAAGCGGCACACTCTGCCAGCGCATGCCGCGCCGTGTCCTCCCGGCAGTCGACGCAGTGGTGACACCGGGCGTCCGGCTCCCTGTTTATGCGACACAGGTACTTCCCGAAGCAACCATGCCCCGAGAGCACCTGCGTCACCCGAAACGACAGGGAGCCGTGCCTCCTCCCGAGCCAGGGCTCGAGTACCGGCCGGACCACCTCGATGGTGGGTAGGGCGTGAAAGCCTGTCCCGCCATTCCGCCACCAAGGCTGCGCGAAGCTGTGACCGACGCAACTCCACATGTCGCTGCATCAGCCACTCGCCCCGCGCCGTCACTTCCTCGCGCCACCGATACAGTGACGCGAGTACTTTCGCCTCGAGGTCCCAGGGCGGGGATCCGGCCAGTACGCAAGCCGCCTCGTAGGAGATCGTGCGATATCCCCTGATGACTCTGACGGCCATCGCTCTCTGCGGTTTTCGCAGGACTGCGATGCTTCCGGCCGTCAGGTCAGCCGCCCAGATCGGGGCCCCGTAAAGGGCCATCTATCGCACGATCCCCACGTAGAGCCGCCTACAGGCGGTGCTTGGGCCCCCCAGATTGGGAAGCAGCGTTGACAATGCCCCAGCCGCGCCCAACAACTTGGGCGCCAGCCGCTGGAAGTGGGGGCCAAAATCCCACCGGCTGTCGAGCACCAATCCTAGGTACTTCATGGTGGACTGACGTAACCCACGACCGACCTCGACCTAGACAAAACAGGGGTAAGAGATCTAGAGCCTTGCACAAGGCGTTGCCGGCAAAAAACACCCAGCCAGGCACCTCCAAGCCGCAGCCTGGACTGAGCGGTACAGGGCCGGTGAAGAGGGCGCGCCCTGATGAGACCGCTTCACCAAGCATGCTCCAGGGGGACGCCAAACGCTCGAGGATCCACTCTGCTCAGGGGGAGCAAAGGACCTACGCGCGAGCCACGAAGGTCATTCCTACGCGGCTGGCCGTAGCAATCTGCTTCCCGCCTCCCTCCAGGGACCTGACGAAGGAAGAGGCCGAGCACGTAAAGACAGATCTCGAGAATCTGCTATTAGACACAGACTCGTCAACGCCGCTCCCGGCCTTCCATGGATACCCACGGGTAGCGGAAGGGACCGTGCAGATGTGGTGCGAGGACGACAATTCCCTGACTTGGTTGACCCAGAATGTGCCCAGAATCAGACTCCCAGACACTGACCTCACACTGACAGTACTGAGACAATCTGACGTGCCCACTCGAGTCCGAGCCTCGCTTTTCGTCCCTCGTTACGATGGTGACGTGGCCCGGCTCCAGAGTCTTCTGATTCGTCAGAATACTTGGTACGACATCGCCAGGTGGTCACTGTACAGGGCGACGGCCGTCGGCGGCGACAACTATGGGACATTTTTGACCCTGGGTGTGCCGCCGGAGGAAGTCGTAAAGGTCCTAGCCCGGGAGCGACGTATATCCTACCTGCTTGGTTCGCTATATGTTCGCTTCTGGCCCACGACCCAACCACCTGACACCCAGACTGACAGCACGGACACGACTACGACACAACCAGCACCGACAGAGGACACGGACATTACCAAACTTGAGGAGGTCATGGCCAGAGCAGCAATAGCCGACGACAATGACACCATACCACCCTCATCCCCTGGCTGGAGCGAGCAGCTGCTCGCCTCGTCGCCGGGCGAACAGCACGAAGGCCAATACAGAGAGGAGGTGGTGGAGAGACAGTCCGATGGATCCATCAGCGACTAACTCCACTTCATCACCGCCACCGTCCCTCAACATCATCCAGACCAACCTCCAACATAGCCAGGCTGCCACGACTAGTCTACGCAGGGCACTGGAGGTAAAGCCCCGAACCATAGCACTGATCCAAGAGCCGTGGATCAGGAACAATAGAGTATGCGGGCTCGGTAACATCGGAGGTAAGCTAATCCTCAACACACACAGCCCAGACAAACCATGAACCTGCGCTTACATACCCAAAGAAATCCCTATAGCACCACTTACCCAATTCTGTTCCAGAGATCTGACAGCTGTCAGGCTCCAAACAGAAGGCGATGCTCCAGATGTTGTGCTGGCCTCGGTTTACATGCCAGGCGAGGACACAAACTGCCCACCGAAGGAGATGGCCGACCTAGTACAGCACTGTGAGCGAGCCAGCCTAGATCTCATCATCTGCACGGACTCGAACGCCCACCACCCGCTCTGGGGCAGCGACGCACCGAACTCCAGGGGAGAGGTACTATCCACCTATTTATTCTCAACTAACCTTAACATCGTGAACCGCGGCTCAGAACCCACTTGGGTCACAGCTCGAGGACAAACGATCATAGACTAAACGCTTGCTACAGAAAACGTGACACACATCATCACAAACTGGCACGTGTCAGACGAGCCTTCTTGCTCAGACCATAGAAGAATCCGCTTCAAACTAACAACCAACACCAAAAAACCCGTACCAAAATGAAATCCACGGCGCACTAATGTGCCAGGATATAAACGTCTCCTAGCCTCCATGCTAGATAGGCACCTTACACTGACAACCATAACTGACCCTGCGCGATTAGAATACACCGTGACAAAGCTATCAGAATACATAACCGAAGCTTACCATGCATGCTGCAAACTAAGGTCGCCACAAGCCAAGGCTGTGAGGAACCCCTGGTGGAACGCCGAACTTAGTAAACTCAGAGATGCACTTCGTAAGCAATTCAACAGAGCCAAGAACACCAGACTCCCGGAAGACTGGGAGCTATACAAATAAACCCAATATTTGTACAGGAAACAGATCAGGACTGCCAGGAGAACCCTGGCGCCTGCGCGAAAGCCTGGCGGAAGTTTTGTGAATCCATCGAGACAAATAATGAAGCCGCAAGGGTAAGGAAGATCCTATCAACTGACCAGGACCAAACTCTCGGCGCGCTGAAAAAGCCCGACAACTCATACACAATAACCGACCATGAAGCCTGTAAGGTCCTTCTGGAGACTCACTTCCCAGACTGCAGGCTCTTAGAAGACAGGACCTGGGAGGTTGTTCCAGAATGGACCCCAACGGATCAAGACTGCTCAAGAGCCCATAATATAGCAACAGAAGATCGTATAAACTGGGCTATCAACACGTTCCAGCCATTTAAGTCCGCAGGGCTGGATGGCATTTTCCCAGCCCTGCTACAGTGGGGGATAGATCATCTGACACCATGGCTGGTGGAGATTTATCGAGCGTGCTTAGCACTCAGACACATACCACTAGCATGGCGCGAAGTGAAAGTCATTTTCATACCCAAACCGGGCAAAACCGACTACACACAACCCAAGGCTTATAGGCCTATTAGCCTCACATCCTTCTTACTGAAAACCCTGGAGAGACTCTGTGATAGACACATTCGAGACGGACCTCTCCGGGTAAAACCACTCCATAAACAACAGCATGCGTACTCCACAGGCAAATCAACAGAATCCGCGCTACACAGCGTGGTCTCTAAGATTGAATGCGCAGTGGACCACAAATGCTCATCACTGGCTGCCTTCATTGATATCGAGGGCGCCTTCGACAAAACCATGTTCAACAGCATTAACATGGCGTTAGATAGACACAATATAGACTCGACCCTAAGCGGCTGGATCACCAATATGCTCAAAATGAGAGCTGTACAAGTCACGGTAAATGACACTACAAGGGCCATCGTGGCGAAAGGCTGTCCGCAAGAAGGTGTCCTCTCGCCGCTTCTATGGAACCTGGTAGTAGACAGCCTCATCAAAACACTAAATGACAAAGGTTATTTTACCGTAGGCTACGCCGACGACATAACCATAATAATAAATGGCACCCACGAAAACACCTTATGTAACCTAATACGCCAGGCTTTGAAAATAGTAGAGGACTGGTGCAATAAACACCAACTGTCGGTGAATCAAACAAAAACCGAACTGATTCTTTTCACAAAAAAGAGGAAGTTGGCGACACTACAACTGCCACGATTCTTTGGAACTACCCTAAGCCTGGCAACTGAAACCAAATACCTGGGCATCTATTTGGACAAACAGCTGAACTGGGCAAAACACACCAACTACATCACCACAAAAGCCAGCATATCACTATGGCAGTGCAAGCGACTGCTTGGAAGGAATTGGGGTATCAGCCCCAAAGTCACCCACTGGCTATACACCACAGTCATTCGACCAATTATCACATACGGCTCACTGGTCTGGTGGCCCAGGACGGACCTGAGCACAGCCCAAAAAGACCTCGAAAAACTGCAGCGGTTCGCTTGTGTAACAATAACCAGCAGCATGAGGACTGCACCCACTGCCGCACTACAAGTAATGCTGGGACTGCCACCCCTGCACCTCATCGTGCGAGAGGAGGCAGCTCTGGCAGCCTTCAGGCTATATATATCGGGAACCCTGAGCAGAGACTCTAGGGTCAAGCACACACGCATAAGGGAAGATGCAATCAAACGACAACCGATGCTGGCATCACCCTGCGACAAAGCCCCGAAACTACACTTCTTTTAGAAGCACTACAACATCATACTCACAGAAGAACGGTGTGACTACTCAGGCCCGAAGGAGATGAGAGTATACACTGACGGATCAAAGACCGACTCCGGAACCGGAGTCGGAGTTTTCTCACATGACTTCAACATAAATATATCCAGCCCGCTGGGATTGTTCAACACCGTCTACCAGGCGGAATGTGTGGGCATTATACAAGCGGCTTACGCCATAGAAGCCAGGAGAGTTACGGACACCCGTATACGTATACTCTCCGATAGTGCCTCAGTCTTGCAATCCTTGGGGAAAAATTATATTACCTCCAGACTATCACTAGAATTTCACAACGCACTGGAACGGGTGACAGTGTGCAACCGTAACACAGTGACACTGCAATGGATAAAAGGACACAGCGGATCACTAGGTAACGACGCAGCTGACCAACTTGCTAGGAGAGCATCCAGCACGTCAGTCTGTGGACCCGAACCTATCGTACCCATCCCCTTCAACCAACTACGCAGGTGGCTACAAGAGTTCACCCACACACAAGCACAGAACTGGTGGACCTCGACACCGGGCTGCAGGCAATCCAGGGAAGCTATGCCGTCCTTAGATGGCAGGCTAACCAGGTGGTTGCTATGCCTGGACAGGAACGGCCTGCGCCTAGTGACGGGGACCATCACGGGACACTGCTCACTGAATAAGCACTTCCACACAATAGGCATAACGGACAGCCCTCTGTGCAGGGCTTGCATGGAGGCTGAAGAAATCGTTGCGCACGTGCTCTTTGAATGCACAGGCGTCACCCAGATCAGAACAGAAACCCTCGGGTCACCCAGATCTTTCACGGATATCTTAAGCAGACCAGGAGACCTAATCAGCTTCTGGAGGGAGGTGGGCTGGTTGGAATAACCAACGACGGCCGCCATGGCCCACGCACAATGGTCCACATGAAGGACTAGGTGCGGAAACCGAACCCGCTAACATAGAACATAGAACATAGCCCTTGGTTTCGGCTGTCATTCGTGGATCTTTGACAGTCGTTACGGGTCGTCAGAAGCCCGAAAATCTGACAACTAGTCTTACCAAGGGGTATCGTATTACCCAGTTACTGGGTTATGGAGGTCAGATAGGCAGTCGCTCTATGTAAAATACTGGTATTCAGCTGCATCCAGTTAGATTGGAAGCCGACCCCAACATAGTCGGGACCTGTTTCTACTGCCAACCAAGCAGTAGCAATTTTCTAGTCCGAAACATTGAGCGGCGGTGATTACACTGTTTTTCAAACCTTTACAATTTGTTTCTCTTAGAGACACTAGCACAGTGGCAGCATAAATTGAAATAATCATCGCTCCGTTAGTTAGATTTGTTCCATAAGAAAATCTACCGCTAACTACTCCATATCGGATTTTCTAGTCGATCAATTTTAGTTGTGCATCAATGTTTGCATGCTAAAATGGTAGAATGTACAAGGATTCTTTAATATTATTTTAACCACTTTATTGTAAATACCTACATTCTGAGCAAATAAATGAATATTCTATTCTATTTTATTCCTATCAAAAAGTTATTCGGGAACAAATTTAACTGAGAGAGATGTTTTAATGATTTCAATGATTATAATTCTGTACATACATATTTTTTATGTCGCGAATCATATGTATTTTGATACCAAACTTATTCTTAAATAATACCCAAAAATACTCCATATACGATATTTCCGATCCCTCCAAACCAAGTTTCGTTTCTTTGTCATCAAGAAATAACAAGACATGTCACAATAATGTACTTCCATGTTTATCAAAACATGTTCATATTCCAGTCAGGTCGACGACCAGATTGACCTGCCTTGATTGTTAACTACCAGAGTACCCTCGATTTTCCCAATCAGTTCAGAAGGTAGTACAATTCTTGGTAATTTATGCCCAAAAGTTTGTTTGCTTGAATCTGTTTTATTAACAACTAGCTTTTGCCCGCGGCTTCACCCGTGTGGAGATCGGAAATTAACCCACGGAAAAGTACAACCGGAATAAAAAGTACCCTATGTGTTAATCCAGGTTATAAAAATTATTCAAATCCTATTAGTAGCATGACACTAATGATTGAAATACTATCGTGAATTCATGCAGACCTAGTACTTTTTGTTCGGTTACTGCTCAGAAATTGTGCACGACATCGTGGACGCTTAACCCAGGTCATGGTCTTACCCATGTGCCAAATTGTATCCCAGTCCGTTCAGCCGTTTTAGCGTGAAAGCGTAACAAACAAACTCACTTCCGCATTTATAATATTATATAATTAGAATATCTTCTATATGTTTTTTCCTTATATACAAGTAGGTCGCGAATTGGTAGTGTTTGTTACCCTAGACTTGAATGTATTGGAAAAAGGTCTCATGTATTTGATTCACCCAGAACTTCCTGTGAAAGAAACTTAATGTTTTCAAAGTAATGGTTCTAGCATAAAAAGTTACAGGGTGTTTTAAAAGTAAGATTGTGTAAGAAAGAAAGAAAATTTAAGTTTATTTCACACATGTCATAAATCCACAAAATACAAATTGTAAAAAAAAATTCTCAGAGACATCCTAAACTCAAACATTTTTCCATATGTTGTGGATGCAAAGATATAAATATGTCTAGATAGACCGTCAAAACTATGAACTTGTTCGAAAAAAAATGCGTCCAACTGTTGGCCGCAAAATGCACGCTCACTAGAATAACACAATAACAGCACAATGACGTGGCGCGAGTGTAAGACGTAGCTGCTCTAGCACAACAAAGTTGCCTGTTTGTTTTAGTTCTTTTGCAGCGCGACACTCTATCTAGACATATACATAATCAAAGGTTGGTTGGAAGCTGAATTTCATACTGCCATGAACTGATTACCATGCGTGGTGGTTCTTGTTCTGCATGTTCAACAATGACTACATAATCAGCCCATAATGTTCCCACTGCTGGGACACAGGCCTCTCTTCGAAAGGGAGTAGGCTGTAAATCTACCACGCGGGCCCAGTGCGGGTCGGTAGATGTCACATGTCTTTGAATTTTTGGTTCTAGGACATGCCGGTTTCCTCACGATGATTTCCTTCACCTTTTTGAGAGCAGTGGTGATGAAATTATTTACACAAAGTAAAGCGCCTGCCTGGGTTCGAACCCACGACCTACAACTCGTAAGTCAGGGACGTTACCACTGGGCCACCACTGCTCCCAACAGTGACTGGTATCACAAAAACAACATTAAAAAAATCCATTGTTCTCATCACCACAAAAGAAAAACTTTGAAAGCCCATAACCCCTGTTTTTCCCACATTTCGCTCCATAATTAATAACAGAGCATAACAGCAGAGACCAAAAAACATTTCTGATTTCAATAGACGCTCATTTGACTCCAATTTATCAAATTAGTACAATCGCCATGCAAATTGCAAATGGAATAAAAACCGAATGACAAAAGCAAGTTAATTATTTCTCGTCCATAGTTTGCCACGATTGCGGAACGACAAATGAAGACAAATCGGCGATGGCAGTTGGTTCGATCTCCGTTGGGACTTCGCGTACTAGGGAAACTCGATATGGAAAATTTTAGGAATATAGGGTTATTGGTTATATGTCGGCAATCCGTTAAGGAGATGTAGGATAGGTCATTTGCAACCAAATGACTCCTGATGATAATACGCAAATGTCAACCATTTTGGAGTAATTTGACATTTTATATTTTTTGGAAGATATCTGCGGTAGACAGCTTTGAACAATCAAAAAAAACCAATGCATAATTTTTTTTTTATTGTTACCTGCTTGCTAACACTTCAATACATAATAATCAAGTATACAATGACTATTATCTTTAATACTCGTAGTTTTTAAATCAGAGCTACAGATCGTTACAATTTTCATAATTTTGAGCAGGTTTTTTGACTAAAAAGGTCGATTTCTGCAAAAAAACACGGATGTACTTTATCGGCAGAATATTTCAAAAACATATACAAGATACCAGAAATTATAAATTGGTTGTACAAACTTAATTAATTAGGAATAAGGAAAAAATATCTGTACATCAAATTTCACGGGAATATTTTTATTTCAAGTATAGGCTAAGCAATGAGTTACAATGAATCATACAGTTCATTTCCGAAATATGAAGCTCTTAGAATAACGTTCAACAAAATAATCAGTTGCATCAGAGTTCAAAAAACGTCATTTTTTGACCCTCTGTATTAACATGCATCGATCAACCCACTCGGGTCCACTCGGAGAGACCGGCTCGCAACGACGTTTTTCTTAAAACGTGTGGATGGCAATTTAGTTGGTCGATATTGTTACACACACATTTAGTAATTTATCGGCAGAACATCCCAAAAACATGTACAACTTTTCAGCTATCCAACGAGATACAATAAGGTACTAGAAATCGGCAATTGGGTAGACAAAATGCAATTATTGGGAAAATGACCAAAATCAATCAAAATTACAATAATGATCAGAAAATTTAACACATTTAACTTACCCTAAGAAATAAAAGATTTTTAAACATAACATAACTGGCGAAATGTGGATGTACTATTGTATAGGTACACCCCTGCCTAACCCTTCGGGATTTACAGGCGTGATGTTGTTGTGTAAAGTTCATTTTCAAAATGTGATCCTCTCTTTCTTATGCACACACACATTATTTTTCATATCTGTGATTTTAATACACTGGATGTCAAATTGGTTCTTATTGAATTAGCTGCGTTTATTATTCTACTTCTCAATCCTTCGACGGTTGGCACTGGCAAGACATCGTCTAGCTAGGCTCTTCATGTGTCCCCGGACATAATAATCCATACTTCCGTGTTTTTTGCCAAATCGACCATTTTAGTCAAAATACTTACTTAATTATGAAAATAATAACGATTTCTATATCTGATTTAAAAACTTTTAAAGATGATTGTCATTTTATGTTGGATTATTATGTATTGAAGTATTAGCAAGAAGATGGGAACAGACAAACAATGATTCATGCGTTAGATTTTTTTTTCATAGCATATAAAAAATGGAATAACGTAGATATCTTCAAAAAAATATAAAAAGTCAAATTACTCGAAATTGGTTGACATTTGCATAGAGGTCGTCGGGGTAATTTTGTTGCAAATGACTTCTCGTATATCCCCTTGGATTGCCGAGACAATATGTCAGCAATCCATTATGTGGCAAGTCACTTTGTAAAATATACTTATCTATATCGGTTATATTATTACCGCTATAGCGTGTACTTACTTTTGCAAAAACTCCAAAGGACCCATTGTCATTTTTTTTTTTTTGAAAAATGCATTTCACTATTCTTGTTGTACACTTATTTACCAATGTTTTTGTTGAACTAAACAGATACGCCAAAGCATTAAAAAATGTAAGGGTTCTGTTTTTTCCTTTTGAGCTACGGAATCCCAAAACCAAAATAGTTGTTATACATTTAATATTGGAGGCACAAATTGTCGCCGTGAGGCAATTTATTCTATTGTTCAAAAATCTGGAGAATGCCGAAACAATAGACGACAGACGGGCTTAACACTAAACTTCAATAATTCTAATTCAACTTAGAGCTATTTGAATTATTAATCAGGAAATTGGAATTAGGTACCCAACTCATCCGAATACCATATTAAATTAATCCATGACCCTTAGTTGTCCTTCATGACCTTAGGGGACAGGGATAACAAGCGGTTGATACTAAGCTCCATTGATCTTTACAACGAGCTCAATAATCCCACTTCGAAGTGAAGAGAGTGAGAAGATAATCTTTTCAATATCGTTCCCTGTAAGAGATAGGGAACGATATTGAAAAGATTATTTCCGTAAAAGTATAGTTACTCGCATAATAAGCCTATAATGTTCCCACTGCTGGGACACAGGCCTCCTCTCTTGGAGAGGGAGTGGGCTGTAATCTACCACGCGGGTCCAGTGCGGGTTGATAGATTATAAGTTTCGAAAAATTCGAAGACATCTGGTGACGCCTTCGAATTTTTGGTTCTAGGCCGGTTTCCTCACGAGGTTCTCCTTCACCGTTTTGAGAACAGTGGTGATGAAATTATTTACACAAAGTAAAGCGCTTGCCTGGGTTCGAACCCACGACCTTCAACTCGTAAGTTGGGTACTTATATTGAGAACTAGATAACTATAAAAAAATAAGTAGTTTAGAAGTTTAGAGGGAACAGATGGACACACATACATACATACCAGTCACAATCATAACCCTCCTTTTTGATTCTCCGTTGTCGGGTAGTAAGATTTACTCACTCTACTACGTTAGCTAATATTTTCATTTTCACCTGAGCGTTTTCATTCAAAAAACAAAATACTATCGAACAAACTATGTTGCTGAGATCAGCCGCTCTATTCTGTAAAGATCTCACTGTGAAAACGTAGGTTCAGGAATAGCTGTCAATGCCTAACATTAGGTGGAATGACAGCGCATTTCACCTATGTGTTCACGGTGAGATTTTAACAGAATACATCGGCAGATGGTCAATTCCCGTATGGTTAAAAACGTTCGCATTTGTATCTCACTCTCAATCTGTCAAAAATAGAAGAAGAAAGAAGAAAAAGCATTTATTGGGACTCGTACAGATCACAAATTAAACTATACAAAAACACACTCATAGAAACATAAAGAACAAAAACAAAAATAAAACAAAGTAAAAATGAAACAGAAAGTCCAAAAAAAACAAATAAATACAATCAATTCACCTACATGTTTACACGACTGCCCAAAAAGGAGTGTAATGTGATTAGGGTTCATGTATGTATCTATGTGAGTTTCTTTGTGCCACCATAACTTTTAAATGCCTGAACAGATTTCGATGCGCACTTTTCAAGACAAACCGTTACTAAACAAAATACAAAATTTTACACAGGAGTTTTAATAAAAAAAATGCACGGCTTTTTTCGCAATAGAATTTGAAATCATCATCTTAAATTTGTTTTATATTTATTTTTTTATTTAAAGTTTTGTATTTTGTTTAGTAACGGTTTGTCTTTAAATGTGCGAATTGTATTTGGCATCGTTAGAATCATCCCGAGTGACGGAACTGAAAAAACTCAATAATTATATCGGTATTTTCGGACTGCAAAATAAAAAATATGGGTATCAAATTAAAGACCTGGATGAGCACATGCCAAAACTATAAAATTCGGTTAGACTGGAAACCGACCCCAACATAGCTGTCAAAAGGCTAGACAAAGTGCTCTTTTATAATTTCTAATGTGACGATATTATTGTGGACGTCCACGTCGCGGCATCGCGATAATACAAGGATGTAAAATGTATGGATATATGAAGACCCTTTTAAATCTCCGTCCACGATAACGTTAATGTGCACATGCAAATGATAATAATAGTTTAGGTACTGAACGAAATTCTATCACTATCAAATTAAATATATTCTTGATAATGCGTACATAATAAACAAGCGACAAATAGTAATATCAGACGCAACAATACCGTTCGATTGGAAAGTCCGAAGTTAAACTTCTCCATGTTTTTATTTCAACACTTTTTTTTATTCGGCTTCCATTGTCCGCGCTTTATTTATTGTGAGTCCGATATCGGTTTTGATTCAGAATGGATTTATTTTTCATACAATACGATCTTTTCTTTAATGACACCATGTGTTATGGTTTCCATGGATACCGGTTTAAGAATGTTGTTATTTTTGGATGATCCTAAATCCTGCTTAAGGTGACATTTTAGGTGGTTTTTTTTTCTTTTTGAAGCATGTAGTTTTCGTCGTAAATAAATACGAGATGAAGGTTGTTTTGTTATTGGGTACATATACTTATATTAACACAACAAAGACAGCTTTCCTGTTAGAAATACAATCAAAAGGAGCCTTGATAATATTGTCGCAAAGTTGATTTTTAGATCATTAGCCCAGTGGAGATTTCCTTGAAGGTTGAAATACTAGTACATGGCTGAGGGAGAAACTGAAGAACCAACTTCATAAGACAGGATTCGTCTGAGATTTATAATTAGATGGCACGTCTGTTTAGTTTAGTTTAATTCCTAGAAATTCGGATGGTTCTGATTATCTAGATAAGTGGGCATTTATAAAAATACTCTAAACGTAACAAGAGTAAACTAAGATGATGGTTCTTTCTTCTTTAGTAATATTAAAAGAGCTTTTACGAGTGACGATACCACCTCTCACGCACCCTGCGCAGCCACACTCTAACTTTATTGAGCCATTTTAGCAATACATAATCACACTACACACCATATGTGTGTCACACTAGTGTGTGTGTGTGTATGTTTGTTACTTCTTCACGCTCAAACGGCTAGACCAATTTTGATAAAATTTTGTATGGAGGTAGCTGACACTCTGGATTAAGACATAGGCTACTTCTTATCCCGATATTCCCACGAAATCGAGACTTACGCGGGTGAAACCGCGGGGCGCAGCTAGTTTATAATAAACTAGCTGCGCCCCGCGGTTTCACCCGCACACACTCACAAACTTTCGCCTTTATAATAATAGTGTGATTAAAGTCGCTTTTCGTGTCCGTCTGTGTGATCGCATTGTTCTTCTAAACTACGCAACGGACTTTGATGTGATTTTCACCATCATTTAGACCATAATATATTCCGGACTTATGTGTATAATACATTAATACACACACTACGAACAGTAGACCTAGCGAGCACAAACTTTCTTGCAACAATTAAATTTACCATGTATTTTACCCGACTGCGGCGAAGCCAAAAAGGAGGGTTATGTGTTTGACCTCTATGTATGTATGTCCGTCCCTATGTTCCCTCGTAACTACTAAACGGCTGAACCGATTTTTATGAATGATATGTCGTTAGATTGCGCGAGTGTCACAGAAATTTCAATAGAAAAAAAAACAATTTAGAAAAAAAAATCTCCCAAGCCTATCTACTGGGGTATCAAAATGTAGAGTTTTTAAAGGTAAATACAAACATATAAACAAATTATATGTTTCAATTTAAATGAGAAATTATTAAAAAAAAATCCGAAACTTTTAATAAAAAAATTAAAAAAGCCTTATATTTCTTGCGTTTACAGTAATATCTTAATTCTAGTAGGTATATTATTTGGTTAGATTAACTAAGACTAATTGTTAGTTTTATTAATTTCTATTTAATATCTGTTCTATATCTATAAATCTATATTTATGCAAGAACCCCAGTTTGGGTAAAAGCTTCCTCCAAAGATGCCCATTTGTCTCTGTCTTGAGCAACTTGTCTCCAGTTTGGGCCTGCTGCTCTTGTGATCTCGTCTTCCCATCGTGTCAGTGGTCTCCCTCTGCCTCTTTTGCCTAGTGGGCCTTTCCATCGGGTTACTGTTACGGTCCATCTCTGGTCTGTAAGCCTCGCTACGTGACCTGCCCATTTCCATTTAAGTTTTTGTGCATAGCTCAAGGCATTAGTTGCTTTTGTTATTGTTCTAATTCTTGTGTGTCTTATTTTGTCTATTCTCCTTATCTTTAGCAAGCTACGGCTCTAGTGCTCGCTGGCAGGTATTGATTTTGTCTTTTGTTTTCGCCGTAAATTTCCACGTCTGGGACCCGTATGTCAAAACCGGTAGAAGGCTGGAGTTAATGACCCTAGTTTTCATACTAATTTTCATGTTGCTTTTAAAGATTTCTTTGAGACTCCAATACTTGTTCCAAGTTTGCTGTACTCTTCTTTCTATTTCAATGTCGTTGGTTTTTCTGTCGAAGCTTATCGTTTTTCCTAAGTATATCTATTTTTCCGTGTATTCCAGTGGATTCCCATTAACTTTTATTGGTGTTTCGCAACTATTCATCATTGCCATCGTCTTAGTGAGATTGACTTCTAGTCCCACATTTGCACTAGCTAGCTGTAAGGAGTTAATTATGAGCTGCAACTGTGAGCTTGTTTCAGAGAGTATCACTATGTCATTCGCAAACCTCAGGTGACTCAAGAAGGCGCCTGGTACGAGTATGTAAAGTCCTAATTTACTCCAGTCAAACTTGCTTTTTTTTTGGGTACGAAATCTTCTTCCGCTCTGGGTGGAGTGGAAGGGCGTGTCAGACTTTTACTGACTAAAACTCACCCGTGTTCCTTCAAATGCCTGTGTGCCAGGGCCACGATATCCCTTTCGGACAGGCTCGTAACCCTGGCAGTAATGATGGCTTCTAGAATGGATATGAATAGTTTTGGAGATAGTGGGTCGCCTTGCCTTAAACCCCTCTTTATGGGGAAGCTGGGGCCCAGGTTTTCTAGCTTTATCCTACCCATATTCTTTTTAAATATGCTTCTGATGACCTCTCTATACACCTCGTTAACTCCTTGTTCCTTCAAGCTTTCCCATATGCTTACGTGTGCTACTGTGTCGCATGCCTTTTGATAGTCAATAAATGCAAGATAAAGATAACAATAGCGGAGAATAACTTGTATAGGCTCGGAAGCAAGCTTATCGGCCTGTAGTTATTTATAGTCGCTTGTGAGCTTGTGGCTAAGTAATAACTGCCGCACGGGTCGATCGATCAGGTTAAGCTACGCTTGCCGCGGTTGGTCCGTGGATGGGTGACCATTTTTTCATACCAAGATTCCTCCGTGTCTCGGAAAGCATGTTAAACCGTTGGTCCCGGCGGTCATTTGTAGATTTTTAACAGTTATTACGGGTCGTCAGAAGCCCAAAAGTCTGACAACCGGTCTTACCAAGGGATATCGGGTTACCCAGTAACTGGGTTGTGGTGGTCAGATAGCCAGTCGCTCCATGTAAAATACTGATATTCAGCTGCATCCGGTTAGACTGGAAGCCGAACCCAACATAGTTGGGAAAAGGCTAGGCAGATAATGAAGTTCTAGTAGTTTCTAGTTCTTTGGGTCGCCCTTCTTATATATTAAAATGATATGAGATTTGGACCATTCTGTAGGTGTTTCAGATTTTTGAAAAATCAGATTGTATAGATCAGCAAGCGGTGTGGCCAAAATTAAGTGAGCTGTCTTTAGCGCTTCATTAGTGATGTTGTCTGATCCGGGGCATTTTTCTTGTTTTAGTCTCATTATTGCATCTATAATTTCGATGTCATCTATTATTTTAATGCTCCGCTCGCTGCCCAGGGGTCCATGCTGTTGTTTTGAAATGTGTTAATTTGGGTCTTGTCACTATAAAGATTTTTATAAAAACTGGTTGCTATGGTGAAGATGTCGGTTCGTTTGTTCATCCCAAACTTTTATCCCTTATTTATTTTTTATATATTATTTATTATTATTTACGTTTCATTTTAATATCCCACTAAATAGGTTTGGGAGATATATTGTTTGCAGGTCAAAAAGTAGGAAACAAGATTTATATAAATCTTGTTTTGTAACTTTTGTAAGTTCACTTTTTACGCAGTCGGGTTTATTGTTTTTTTTTATTTACGTTATAGAAACATGGTAAAATGTTGTTGGCCAACTGGAAAAACTAACTAATTTTAATTGGTAGAGGTAACGCTGCAGTCTAGTTTTGTGATGAGAAGGTGGTCTTAAGTGCTATCAATCCCTACCTAGTAGTTAAAGGGCCGATTCCACTGGTTGAAATCTAAAAGTCAACAATTTACTGCATTTTGAGGATCTATTCTGCTCATAACGCCGAAGATCCTCATCAGATATTCACCAAATTTCTATGATACCAACTTAAAGTTACTACCTTTCAAATAAAAAAATAGCCATCGAAATCGGATCTCAAGGCGGAGGTATCCAGTAGCCCCCTTTTTGCCCATTTTTGGAGGAAGTACAGTTCAATCAAAAATGGCCTACGAAAAAAAAAATCATGGCGTAATACCCACCGTTTTTGTCCGTGTATCCTTACTGGTCAATAAAGCATATTTCAGTATTTCGGAATTTTTAACGGACAAAAATCTAGTAACGGATTGTTGACATGTTAATAAAATATGTATTGTTTCCTTGACTTGTTTATTGACATTAGTGGGTTTGGTTACTGACATGGTCATAATATTTATTTCAGTTTGTGACAATGTATTGAATTTTTTTTTTTTTTCTCTTTCTTTTTTACTGACATAGATTTATATTGCTATTTATTATTAACTAATTTGTATTATGAAATATGTCATTATTTGTAAAAAAAATTATTACCTTAACGTTTGTACGCCCTCTGGCATAACATAGCGCACTTTGTTTTTTGTTATCATTTTATACCATTATTATTACCTATGTTAAACAAATGAATAAATGACTTATGACTTAACCAGTATACCATGTTTTTTTATAGATCACTAGATCAGTTGTAAAATACGACCTGTAGAGGAGTAGCAACAAACTAACAGAGGAAAGCTAATTTTGCTACTTGAAGCAGAGACACTTCACTCGCTCGGTGAATTAAACTTCCATAGTAATAAAGAAATCTTTGCCAGATCATATAGACCGTGCGACGCAGGGCCGGGTCACTAGATATACACTAGTAAATAAATGAGTTTAGAGTTGAATTTGACGACGATTCCCTCACTCTCACTATACACAGTTATGCAAATCCCAATTATTCCACGGTTTACGCTCCATTTCCACAAAGTACCCGCTTAACCTGTAAAAGCAACGCACGATATATCCCGGTCCCTCCCTGAAAGCTAGCTACACTACTTGACTCGGAAAGTAGGACGGCTTTCGATGAAAATTTCAACAATGCCGACAGTTCTTAAGGATTGTTGGGGACAGCATAATGGCCTTGTAGTCCGTTAGCAGATTGGAAAGTCGGAATTTTTTGTGCGGAATTAGCTTACTTGAGGAGTTGAGTCAAATCGAATGAGGCAACGAGGTGAGAAAATGTTTCAATTCGTTTGGAAATTTTTAGGATTTTTTTCTGTTGAAGATGTTCGAATTTAATGAAAAACATTAGCATAAGTAGTATTGATGAACGATAAGGTCCTAGTATTCACTTAAACATAACTAGCAAAATGTGAATGTTCTATAGGTACTCTGTTAGTTTTAATCTTGGTCTGGCAGTTTGAGTAATTTATGCGGCCTACTCAAATGTCCTTTCTTTGGTATGGTTCGTCAAATCGTTGGGCTAATTAGGTTCTAAGTTGAGCTGCACGATTACTAACTGGATACACGTACACTGACTGGATAGGTTAACTCAACCTGTGTGGTTCTTTCCTCAAAAGACCATTTCAGACACCAATCTACATGGTCTTCACATAATGTGACCAAGATTATGTCTGGACTTTAAAAGAGTCTATGACCTCTGAGGTTTTTTCAGCCTTTCTTCTCAGAATAGTCGGATAGGAAACGCGGACTTCATCTAGTTTTTTAAAATATGATTGACGTGTAAAAGTGTTTGTACAAACCTACATAGACAGAAATAAAATCATTTAATTTAATTTTTATGCTTTAGTGAATACAGGCGTGACGTAATTGTTAATCTGAATGAAAGATTACATAGGAAGACATTTTGAAAATAAATCATTTAGAACACCTTCCTTCCCATGCCTTTTTCTAAGCATATTGATGTTCTTCGCATCAGAATTGGTAAATTATTTTGCATACATCAAGCGCCATCTGGCCTCCACAACTCAATTATTGGGTTGTAGAGGTAACCACGGTTGTAGCATGGACTTAGAAAACCTGGGTCTTCGATTTTCTTACCCCGTGTTCTATCCAAGGTATAAACATGTATTCTACTGTTTTAGGGTTCCGTACGCCAAAAGGAAAAAAACGGAACGATTATAGGATCAGTTATCTGACTGTCTGTCTAACTCTTCGTCTGTCACAGCCGGTTTGCTCGCAATCTATTGAATCTATTAAGTTGAAATTTGGTAAAGTCAAAGTCAAAGTCAAATTATTTATTTCAAATAGGCACATAGATGGCACTTTTGAACGTCAAAATTAACAAATAAAATAGAATTGATTCTAGGTACACATAATAATGATAATCTGTAACCAAAACACGAACGTGTAACCTAAATATATGAATTTTGAATATCCGGTTTTCTTTTGGGGGTAATTTTTAAAAATCAAGAAAATGTTTTGTTGACATAGATATTAAACGAAAGGACTTGGCATGAGGATTTCAAATACCATATATTTTTTATAATTTTAAAATAATTAAGTTTTTAAAGAAAATAGATGAAAATTGACCATTCGACCTTTGTCTTCAAAATGCAGAGCCTAAAGTAAAAATTAAAAATACAGAGAATAGTTCTATACCTACTTATAGATTACAGGAAATCCTGTAGTAATCTGTAAGTATAAATAACATGGTAATTGGTAAATCACTCGATATTGTGCGTACAAACACTTACATTTGTACGCAGTTGGAATGTATGGTGAACATGTTGATGCCAAATTACATCCAAATCCGATCAGCCATTTTAGCGTGAAAGCGTAACCACCGCGATTGTATTGTTTTTATTTTTCTAAATGCTTTACGTATGTTGCAATCTAGCAGTCTTGCAACTCGTTTTATCGGCATCTCGCGTGAAGTAGGTTACGTCCCGTTCAAAGCGAAGGGCTCGCCTCTCTATATTTATGTGGAGTGCTAATTTTAAACCCATCGCGCTGGCATGAGTGCCTTCCATGTAAAGAGTATGCGTATAAAATATTGTAGGAGGTAAAAAATTATAAAAATACCTACAGCATCATTTTATCCGGGTGATTGGATTTTAAATTAGTTACGTAAGGATTCCTAACCATATTATTATATAAAAAAAATATAAGATCTAT
Organism: Tiliacea citrago; assembly: GCA_963921375.1. Taxonomy (NCBI): domain Eukaryota; kingdom Metazoa; phylum Arthropoda; class Insecta; order Lepidoptera; family Noctuidae; genus Tiliacea; species Tiliacea citrago. The sequence continues at coordinate 2,746,808 of OY992799.1, forward strand.
AGCAAAATAAAAGCTTTGATTATCTTTTTTATTAGTCAGTGAGCGGTAATGGTTGAATAAGGTTATTTAGTGAGAACTAGTTATATTCAAAATAATGGGAAAAGGCAAGCGATTAGAAAACAACAAAAATACATTTTGAAAACAGCAACTGTTCTTCAAGTAAATATTAGATTGGATGTCTCCAGTGACCATTTTTCATTCATTCCATATAGATCTTCCTATCTAGATTCTAGATATACCTACTTTTATGACACCACAATTTCCTGAACCAATATATTTTCTTCAACACAAATAAGGTCAGCCTAGACATCGTTCTCCCCTTCCTCACTCAATATTTTTTGTCCCAATTTCGACACAAGACGTCCAATAATAACATCTTACGTCCTAAAAAAGGCCCAAACTTAGGGCGATCCGTCCCGAACCGTGACAAAAAATAGACTAGGCTAGAGGAGAGTTATGACGTATGGTACATTATGTATAGCTTGGGACATCTGGACGCTAAAAGGAAATTCCCACACGCATTTACCAAGAGAGGTCCCTAAACATATTATGGGGTTATGGTGTAGTGGTGAGAGATAGCGGTGAGCGGCGGTTTATTTTGTTTCTCGAACATGTGAGAAGTTTTAAGTAACTTTTTTGGGTACAACAAGTGGTTTAGGCGGGTATTGAAAGGTACTTTTAGGTCCAGGTAACAGCTATATTCCCTCGGTTTAGGTAGTTAAATAAAGGTACACAAATAATAAAAAAGGGTTTTTATAGATGACGCTTCTTATTTAAAAATACGTTGTGACTTATATCCTAATTAAATTTATTTTTGATTTTTACGATAGTTTTCTCTTTTATATGAATGTTTCTCTTTTATATGTATCTGTATGTTAAATTTTATCATAATTATATTCTTAAACTACTCTTCGTAGATGTAACTGCTTGAACACAATTTTATTGTTAGATTTATAACAATACTATACTGTTTTGTATTATGTCTATTGTAAAGACCCCAAAAAGACAGATCCTCCAAACGTCAACGAAATAAAAAGTTGCTAAATTGAAGAGTACAACTGTGACGTAGCATCACAACTGAAGTGGCAGGTATTACGTTTAGTCGGTTACTTGACAGCTCTCTCGTCACGTGTTTATTTTGTTTACCTTTATTTAACTACCTAAACCAACGGAGTATAGGTTGCTTTTGTTTTAATGTAGAAACAAACTATGCGATATTTATTGTAGCCGTCGACGGTGAGGTTGGTTGCGCTTAGGATAAAATCGACGAAAATAAATGATGTTTCAACATTTAGGAAAAAGTTGTATAATTCTAAAAATGGATTTCATAATAACCATTTTCGGAATGAATAGAAAATAATGTTTTAAGTGCCTTTTTTTGCGTGCATACCGCGGTAAATAAAACTAAGTATATTTATTTTTTATTGTTGCTCTTCAAATGGGAGCTACAAGGAAAGTCGTTGAACTTTCACTTACTTAATATTCTTCGAGAAATGCCATATCATGCGGTGACAAATGTCTTAAAAGTATATTAAATACTGTCGCTGTATCTTCGCCACTAAAGCCCCGCCTTTCTCGAGGATGACAACTTGAATCTTCGCCCCTATTCTACATAGGAAATCGACTTTTAAACCTTTTGTTGTACATATCTTACACGAAGATATGTTGCTAGCATTTGCAGTACCTACTTGCCTTGTTGAGCAGGGGAGTGTGTTTGGATGTCGTGGCAACAGTAATAGGGTATTTATTTGTTTTACTTTGATAAGGGAGGAAACAAACCCATTAACATGGTTTCATTTCGGTCAGAATTATACAAAAATAAATGGGTATGTGCTTAGAGGCTAATCTAGTATTATTCCAACTAGTGGTCGCCCACTGGTCGTAATGCGGCCCCCTCTACTTTCTATTGATATAGTACTTACTAATTCCATGAGTAGGTACACAAATTCCATGCTATTATAAAGTACTTACTTATTCCATACTCAAGCTGTCACTTCTGTCAACTATCTTCAAGTCATGAGGCCCTGGTACTATGTGTGTATTTTTTATTTCTAATGCACATTTCTTTCATTTTTGTCTTTCTGCACTCCTCCTCCATATAAAATAAATAATAAATAAATAAATAATGTTTATTTATCCAAAATAATACATAGACACAGGTTGAGCACAGTGGTCAAATATACTAAAAATATACATAACTAGCTTCTGCCCGCGGCTTCGCCCGCGTGGATGTCGGAAAAAATGTCACGAGAACGTACTACCGGAATTAAAAGTACGTGTAGTAGTATGTGTTAATGCAGATTATAAACTATATGTATGTCACCAAATTTCATCTAAATCCGTTCAGCCATTTTTGCGCCAATCCGAAACAAAAAACCATCCCCTCTAAAATTGATTACCTCTTTTAGATTTCCGTTTATTTCCGATCTTAAATATAAAAACCGAGTTTCAAGTAAATCGAACCGCGCGTTAAAATCTTTCCATTCAATTATTTTCCCCCACAAAATTCAACACCCCCTTTAAAAGGTTGTTTTCGAAAATTTATGTTTACGGCCGTTTTATTTATTAAGAAAATATCCGGGTCAATTTTCAAGTTTATTGATCAAAGGAAATATAATTTTGATATAATCTGTCTCCCCCTTTTGACCCCGAAACGAGTTTATTTTTGAAAAATATTAAATCATGTTTTATTCAATTACTTTGGAGTTTATCAAGACGATCAGGAAAATCCTTCCCTTAAAACTTAATTACCCCCTTTTGCCCCGTTTATTCAAATGTAACCCATTTGAATAAACCCAAACACATGTAAGGCTTTATATTTTGTGAGCATTAGGTATATATAAAATACCGAGTTTCGAGTTAATTGGATCGCACGTTAAAATTCTTCTATACAAATTTTGACATCCCAAAACCCGTTTTAGGGGGTAGTTTAAAAAAACAAAAATTTACAAATTTTATAACTAATTTATTTTCATGCCTAGTTTTAGGTTTATTAACTCAAGGAATAAGATTTTTCATACAAACAAAATCCCCCCTTTTCACCCCTTAAAGGTCGAATTCCCAAAACCCCTTCTCAGCAGATGCCTACGTCATAATTTAGAGTTAATCAAGCCACGCAGTAAAATCCTCCCTTGTCAAATTGACTACCCTTTTTCACCCCGTCAGGGGTCAGTTTCAGTGGCTAGAGAGGCGCCACGGCATTTTGTTATATCCACGGGTTCCTACTCAGGATAAAGCGGGAGCGGAGCACCGCCATGTCCTCACGGAGGCGACGCTGGCGGCGATCTCTCGTCGGTCCGGCCCTGGTTCAAGCCATGGTTCGGAGCGAGAGTTCATGGGAGTCCGTCACCTCCTCCTGCGAAGCAGTAAATGCAGTCTGATAAGGACCAGGCCCGGGTCGACGGCGCGTTGTGTTACACGTGAGCCTCAAAGAGATGTCAGCACCAACTGACGGGGTCCGTTAAAGCCAATTTCTGCCAGGGTTGCGAGTTTGTCCAAAAAGGATATCGTGGCTCTAGCACACAGCCAAATTAAGGAACACGGGTGGGTTTTAGTCAGTAAAAGTCACGCCCTCGCGCTCCACCTAGAGTGGGAGAAGTTATTTGATAATTACCCAGCAAAAAAAAGAGTTCAATTTTAGAAAAACTTTGATACATTTTATTCTTAATGTTTGTTTCTAAGTATAAATACTGAGTTTCGAGTTAATCGAACCGCACGTTGAAATTCTCCTATACAAACTTTGACATTCCCAAAATTCCTTTAAGGGGGTAGTTTGAAAAAACTAAAATGACAAACTTTATAATTTACTTACGTAAGTATTCATGCCATGTTTTAGGTTTATTAACTCTTGGAATAAGATTTTTCATACAAACAAAATTCCTCCTTTTACCTCCTTAAAGGTCTAATTTCCAAAAACCCCTTCTTAGCGGATGCTTACGTCATCTATGTACCAAATTTCAGCCCAATCCGTTCAGTAGTTTGACCAGTGTGTTGATAGCCCAGTCAGTCCCACGACCTTATATTTAAATACATATTGTGTATTTGTATATCTTGGAGTAACATTTCGTTTTGTTTCATCGCAATCACTTCATTCTATGAAAAGTTAGAAACGATAAACGTGTAATTATATTATTTTTTCTTGAATACAAAATTTAGCGAATGAACAACTTCAATACAAAACGTCATCCCCCTTTTCACCCCCTTGTGGGTTGAAATAAAACAAAAACAATGGTTTACGTTCTGTTAGTTTCCAACCATAAGCTAAAATATTAGTTATTTTAACTTGAAAAATAATGAATTTCATCCCCCTTTTCACCCCTTAAGGGTTGAAATTCTAACAACACCGTTGCGTTGGCTTCCAACCATAAGCCTAGATAATAAATTTAGTGATTTTTACTTCGAAAATTAAGGACTTTCCATACACAACTTCATCCCCATTTTTAACCCTTCGGGGGTAAAAATGTCGAAAAATAATTTATACGTGTCTCACACGTATAAATTATTTTCAATCATCAGCCTAAACACAAAACTTGATGATCCTAACTTCAAAACTGACGGACTTTCATATAAATTTCCATCCCTTATTTTACCCCTTTAGGGGTGGAATTCCCAAAAATCCATTCTTAGTAGATACCTACTCTTCACAAAGAACACATCCTCCAAGTTTCATGTATCTAGGACCAGTGATTTGGGCTGTGTGTTAGTTTTCACCTTTTTTTTTAAATATGATTGACGTGTAAAAGTGTTTGTACAAACCTACTTACAGAAAATAAATCATTTATCATTCAAATTCAAATTCAATTTTATTCAGGAACAATTTACATTGTGTTTGAAATAATAAATAACACATTAAATAACAAAAAAAACACGTTTATTAAAATTATAAAAACTAACACATTCATAATACAATAAAATATAGTAAATTAAACATTCAACACAATTAAAAATTCAATAAGATTACTCGTACAAGCTACTACATATTAATATTACCCAGTCTCACATAAACCAAAAAAAAAAAAAAAAAAATTAAAACGTGGATATGTCATCGTCTATTGAATACAGACATTTTTCGAATAGGAACGCTTTGAGTCTTGACTTAAATGAGCTCTTGTAAATTATAGTTTTTAAGTCCAATGGCAACCTGTTAAAAATCCGCACTGCTTGATATTGAGGACTATGTTGAACAATCTTAAGTTGGGGAATTATTTTGCTTTTAAAATCTTTCCTGCGCGTACTTTCCCTCAACTGTCTCTCCTCATCTGTTTCATGGTTATACAGATATTTTTTTTAAATTCACCAACAATACTAAAACATAGAGAGATTTTGGAGTACAAAGGCTCTCTGGCAGTTATATTTAAAACTATTCCCCCAAAACTGAACACTATATCTCAACCTTGATTCTATTAGGGCATAGTATACCATTTTAACGTATTTGATGTCTATCTCATCCCTAAGACTGCGTAAGGCATAACACGCTGAGGAAATATACGAATCAATGGCTTGCAATTCCCTTTTCCAATTTAAATATTTGTCAATGTATACCCCTAGAAACTTTACCTCATTAACTATGTCAATTTTAACTTCATTAAGTGCGATCGTCATGTTGTCTTTATTACGAGCTGCTGTACTAAATAACATTATTTTGGTTTTTTCAGTGTTAATTATAAGCTTGTTACTTTCAAACCAAGAATTAAAAACTGTTAACACTGCATTAACCTTAGCGGAAAGCTCCTGTATGTCCCTAGCTTCAACTATTGCATTGGTGTCATCTGCAAAGACTGTCAGCAGTGAGTCGGGAAATATTGAATGAATGTAATTAATTAAATCATTTGTAAATAATATAAACAAAATAGGCCCCAAAATCGATCCTTGAGGTACGCCCGCTACTATATCTTGCATATAAGATTTATTGCAATTGCTGTTACCATTAGCCTGCATATTACTTATTACATTATTATACTACATTATTTTCCTGTTTCTTAAATATGATGAGAAAAGTTGTAAAGTTTTGCCTCTCACACCATAATGCTCCAATTTTGCAATGAGTATCATGGGTCATTTAACCATAAGCAGAAATATTAGTGATTTTAAATAAAAAAACTTTAATTAAAAATAAAATGTCATCCCCTTTCACCCCTTAAGGGTTGAAATTCTTACAATACCGTTGCGTAAGCTTTCAAGTATAAGCCTAGATAATAAATTTAGTGATTTTTACTTCGAAAATTAAGAACTTTCCATACACAACTTTATCCCCCTTTTTAACGCTTCGGGGGTGAAATTATCAAAAACACTGAGATACGTATAAATTAATTTTCAATTGTCGGCCTAAACACAAAATTTGAATATTCTAACTTCAAAACTGACGGACTTTCACATAAACTTCCATCCCCTATTTCACCCTTTTAGGGGTGGAATTTTAAAAAAATTTTTCTTAGTGGATACCTACTATTTACAAAGAACACACCCTCCAAACTTCATGTCTCTAGGACCAGCGGTTTAGGCTCTGTCTCTTAAACTAGGAGGCCTGTATCTTAAGAGACAGAATCTTTAACTGTGCCAAATTTCATACTCCTCCGTCAGCGTAATTTTCGTAAAAAGAATAGGTCAAATTTTCGCTTCACGTATTATATAATGTTGCTAACGAATTGCAAAGACAGAATACCACTTTTGAACGGATGACAGCAGCACACATTCTTGTTTAATTATGTATTATGTAATATAATGATAAAAAAAACATAGATTAATTTTAGATAGTTTTTTTATAAGTAGATAGATTATTGACCTATGTAAATGTAGCTCAAAAATTATTATCAATATTAGCTTGTATTGTTTGATCTGTCCTGCAGCAAGTCAAAGTCCTCATACCATATACACAAAACAACAAACTCAAACTCAAAGCATTTATTTCAAATAAACCAATTACAGACACTTTTGAATTGTCAAGGGGTCGGTCAGTCATAAAGATGAAGCTAGTTACATGAAATATGAATAAGATCTCGCTAGTACACTGTATTACGCTGAATTCAGGCTATTAAGCTCAAGAATTCTACCCATCTTTCCCTTTTCCACAATTCAAAATATTCTACCACATATGAAAATGTCTAGTAACTAAATATATTTATACGGGTATATAAACCGTCACGCTCTGCTCGGTTACAAGGGGAATAAATCTCAAAACGCAGGCTGTGAACGAACTATGTATGTTTTACGAGTATGTACCTACATTATGTATCTGTGCTACATTTTCTATTTTCATAATATACATTCCGAAAGGATGTTTTCCGAAATGTATGAAGGGATACCTGTGTAGTGAAAGTTTTATAAAAATATTTGTTTTTACCAACATATTTGAATAGATTATATTGATATCACATCATGCCTAAATTACCAGAAGGAGTAGTACAATAATTATGAATACTTTTAACTACTATGTATAGAAAAACCGGCCAAGTGCGAGTCGGACTCGCGCACGAAGGGTTCCGTACCATTATCAATAAAAACGCCAAAAAAATCACGTTTGTTGTATGGGAGCCCCCCCTTAAATATTATTTATTTTTAAAGTGAACATAGGTATAACTAAATATTCTGTGAATATTTCAAGCTTCTACCTGTTGCCGTTATCAATATCGAGCAAAACCGAGCAAAAAAATCACGTTTGTTGTATGGGAACCCCTTAAATATTTATTTTATTATGTTTTTTAGTATTTGTTGTTATAGTGGCAACAGAAATACATCATCTGTGAAAATTTCAGCTGTCTAACTATCACGGTTCATAAGATACAGCCTGGTGACAGACGGACAGACAGACGGCGGAGCCTTAGTAATAGGGTTCCCGTTGTGATGAAACTTTGGTAAGTTGTTGTGTGCATACCGGAGAAGGTTCAACGTGCTTAATGAAGTTTTCACTACAATAAAGTAATGATTATCTAATTATAAATCTAATTTAAACAGTTCACAGAATAGGTACATAAATTAAACTTCACACGTTGTCAATTTAACTTCACTTACTGTTACTGCAGCATGTCGGCGCGGACATGTTGGTGACGCGAATCCATAAATTTTTACCCTACCATAAATCACTCAACTCAAATCAACGTTAAAGAAGCTTTAATTTACAAAAATAAATAATAAAAAACTTTTTAACAAAAAAAAAAACAACCGACTTCCAAAAAAACACTACAATGTGAAAAATAACTTTAATTTCAGAAGTCGGTGTTTTTGGATCTGTATTTTAGTTTTTATGCCACCGACTTCCGAAATTAAAGTTATTTTTCACTTTGTAGTGTTTTTTTGGAAGTCGGTTGTTTTTTTTTGTAAAAAGTTTTTTATTTTCCACTTTTTAGTGGGTCAGTTTGTAAATTATGCAATTTACAATAGCCTAATGTCAAATGCTCATCACCTTTTACATAATTTTCCCGATGCAGGGGCGTTAATTGTTGAGGAGTTCTACTGGTAAGAGCCAGGAGAACTGATGGTGACTTCACCATTTTGATGAGCATAAATTGCTTAGTAACCATATTAAAGTGCCTAATCGAATCGCAACGGTGAAATACTTATTATTAAGTAGTTCCGGTGGTCTTCATCATCAGTTCCACTTCACCAAATTAAGCTTTTCGAGTGCAAATACACGAGTAAAAATACTCAAATCGCTATAGGTATGCCTATAAAATTTGAGGATTTCCCTCGATTTCCATGGGATCCCCTCACCAGATTCTGATTTGGTGGTTCACCTCGGGAGCATACCATTCCATACAAAAAAAGAATTTTCAAAATCCGTCCACAATTGACGCAGTATTCGGTGATCATACATAGACAAAAAAAAAAAAACAAACGTACAGCCGAACATATAACCTCCTCCTTTTTGGAAGTCGGTTAAAAAGGAATTGCTACGCATTAGCTAGTATTATTATTTATCACTACATGGTATAAAAAAGTCGCTTTCCGCTGTCTGTCTGTCCCTATGTATGCTCAGATCTTTAAAACTGCGCAACGGATTTTGATGCGGTTTATTTTAATAGATAGAGTGATTCAAGAGGAAGGTTTATATTATTTATAATACATGCATAATATAGTAGAGAAACACTGATCGTTTTAGAGGTTTCTAATGTGATGTCGTAAATTATCACATTTTTTGCGCTTACATGGCAAATGCTGGCTGAATACTACAGTATTGTACACCTTAAAAATGTCTACAAAAAAGTCCGCGATGGTATATGTCTATTTCTTAAGGATAACCTACAATAATCATTTTTTATCCTTTACTTTTTACGAGAAATAATGGCTTATTTACGAAGCGATTTTAAGCAATACAGCATTAATCCTTAAAATCCAATCGCTCTTTCAAGAGTAAGCTGTTAAGAAAACATGTTTGTATTGTCTAATGACAAAAAAGCTGTGAACGTTGTATATAGAGACATTCTGTAGTTTATTTAGTACCAGCATTGCACCCGTGCGAACCCGGGGCGGGTCGCTAGTACTTTTATATTTGTGTGTTTAATTTAGTTTGTGATCACAATAAATATTTTTTCTTTCTTGAGAAATGTTATTACACAATTAAAGACTTTTTAAATGACAAAACTATATAGGAATTTTTTATTGATAAATGTACGTTGTCTTTGCAATTTCGAATGTATAAGATTATATTATTGACATTGTTATTATATTTTTTTTTTTGGCGATTTTTCTTTTTTTTTGTATGTTTCTTGTTCTATTGTAATTTGACATAACAGATTTTGACATTATCAGATTATATAAATTCTATAAATAATAATAATTGTGATTGTTGTTAATGCTTTGTAATATTTTGACATTAAGCTTATATTCTTGATTGTATAATTTGCGAGAGATTTATATTTTTTTTTTTTTTTTTTAGTCTGATCTGTTCAATTCGGCTATGGCTAACAATAATTGTAATAGCTGTATCTATTTTATTAACTCAAACCCAATATTTTGCATGCCGTAAGGTAAAATGTACCGGGACACTTAATAAATATTCCAACTTATATGTATACCTACATTATCAGCAAATAAATAATTTCTTTCTTTCTTTCTTTCTTTCTTTCTTAAAGTATATGCATTGAGTTTGACAAACTTGTTAGTTTTTGACAAACATGTACTACCTGTAGTTACAGGTAGTACATGTTTGAGTTCCATATTATAGGGGACGAGTCTATTGTCACAGACCTGATGAGGATAACGTAATGAGAGAATTCAATAGCCCATTGCCCAATAAAGTAACTACCCTATATGCTGACTTTTTCGTTGGTGACAATCCCATGGTTCACGTGGGCGACCGGGGACGACCTGCGGTTACATTTTTTAAATGCAAATTAATATAAAACTAATATTTGAAATCTTTTTGACGTGTAACATCTTTCATCCCGCTTTCTGTGGGAGTTATTTCGTGAAAAGGGACGGAAGTGTGTAACAGGAAGTGACAGCTTGAGCATGGAATAAGAAAGTATTTTTTAATAGCATGGAATTAATATGTACTTTATAATTTCATGGAATTAGTAAGTACTATATAGATTGTAAGTCGAATTTCGACCAGTGTGCAGTGGGCGACCACTAAATAGTAATGAATACTTATTCCACTATTTAGCTTTTTTAAATATTGAGCTTAATTTCTATCGCTGCTCAGTTGCTTATCACCCAGGTGAGATGTCAGATGTTACACATCATAATAAGCGACTACTGTAAGGCTCGCTATTTTTTTTTTATATAGTGAATTTCGTCCGTGAAAGTAAGTTACGAAACCTTTTAGAAATCTGTAGAGTCATCTTTGACAATGTACCTTGTGCGGTCAAGCCGCGTCGTTTGTGTTTACCCGCGTCCCCTTTCACCCGCGTGAACCATGGGACTGCCACCAATGAAAAAGCCGGCCTAGAGTTCTTAGCGACCAGCATTATCCACCTAGGTTTTTCCAACTAAGCTTCAACTTCCAGTCTAATCAGATAGAACTGAGCATCATTGCAACAAAGCAGTGCAATAATGAGCATCACCTCACCTCATCTCAACGTCTAAAACAGTGTTATAAAGTGGTTACGTCACAAAGTCGTGACGTTACAAATCTAGACTCCATGTTATTAGTATGTACACGTCACACCTTCACGTCGGGAATACTAATGCAATTGTTCGCTGTAGAATTAAATTACTGTTTGTTACTGAAGGAAATTTGAAGATACGTTGTTGTGACAACACACGTGGTGTGACGAATAAATGTGTTAGCTGCTGAGAATGAGAAGCTACGGTAAAATTGTTTTGATAATGTTTTTAATAAACCGAAAGGTGTACATTTATTTGGTGTACATAATAAATAAATAAAATAAAATTAGTTTATTTCAAATAACAAGACTCATAGACAAACAGATACCTATAAGGATACAGAGAGGATAACAAGCACAGACAAAAACGAACATTCACAAGGTAACAATATGTCTGCTGCAGCATTGCCGGATATAAGGCAATCCAGTCTGTTGGCGATCATCGCCAGGACGGTGTTGGCGCTGCCGCGCACTCTGCACACTACAGACGTGCACCGCTTGCGCATCGTCGCGTGAAAGCAGTCGGTGCGCGCCTCTGCGAACATGCCCGAAGCGCTGCAGTGGCAAGAGGCAGCTCTAAAACCGCCCTGAATGCGTTATTGAACTGGGCGCGGAGGGCGTTGTATACTAATAAAGAGTCAATCAATCAGCTCAGCCTATCTGCGCAGCCTGAGAGAGGCCTATGTCCAGTAGTCCACTGCTGGACATAGGCCTCTCCCAGGCTGCGCCACAATACCCTGTCCTCCGCTTTCCGCATCCAGTATGTCCCAGCCACGCTTTTAAAAGGTCGTCGGTTCATCTAGCTGGGGGGCGCCCCACACTACGCTTGCCGGTACGCGGTCTCCACTCCAGGACTCGTCTGCTCCACCGGCCGTCGGTCCTTCGACAAACATGGCCAGCCCACTGCCACTTCAGCTTGCTTACTCTGCAGGCTATGTCGGTAACTCCGGTTCTCTTCCGGATAACTTAATTCCTGATCTTATCCTTCAAAGAAACTCCGAGCATAGCCCGCTCCATAGCACGCTGAGTGACCTTAAATTTGTGGACCAGCCCGACTGTTAGTGTCCACGTTTCGGCACCGTATGTCATAACGGGCAGGACGCATTGGTTGGTATTGGTTGGAATACCCTAGTCTTCAAACACTGCGGGATTGACGACGAGAAGACTTGACGAAGTTTTCCAAACGCTGCCCAACCCAACTGGATCCTTCTGTCGGCTTCCTTCTCAAAGTTGTGCCTACCAAGCTGGAAAATTTGCCCTAGGTAGACATACTCCTTCACAACTTCGAGAAGCGACCCTTCGATGTGGATTAGACTCGGCAAGATGTGCGAATTGTACATAACTTTCGTCTTGTCCAAATTCATGCCGAGGCCAACCCGCTGAGAGGCTCCATTTAGGCTGTGCACCATCTGGTCTAACTGTTCCAGCGTCTCTGCCATTATGACGATGTCATCGGCAAAACGAAGGTGTGAGATGTACTCGCCGTTTACGTTGATACCCTGTCCAGTCTAGTCCAGCGTCTTAAAGACGTCCTCCAACGCATTGGTGAACAGTTTCGGGGATATCACATCCCCCTGTCTCACCCCCCTGAGTAGTTGGATGGGGCTGGTTTCCTCATCCTAGACCTGGACAGTCATCGTTGCAGCGTCATACAAACACCTCAACACTTCGATGTAGCGCCAGTCAATTCGACATCGTTGCAGAGAGGCCAGAACTGCCCAAATTTTGATGGTGTTAAAGGCTTTCTCGTAGTCCACAAATGCCATACACAGCGGCTGATTGTACTCTTCGGTCTTTTGCACAATCTGCCGAACAGTATGGATGTGGTCTACGGTACTGAAGCCTTTTCGAAAACCGGCTTGTTCTTTTGGCTGGAACTCGTCAAGTCTCCTAGCGAGACGGTTCGTGATGACCCTCGAGAACAGCTTGTATACGTGGCTCAGAAGTGAGATGGGTCTATAGTTCTTTAGCAAGGTTTTGTCGCCTTTTTTGAAGAACAGAACCACCGCACCTCTGCTCCACGCTTCGGGCGTTGTACCCTCCTGGATGACGGAGTTGAAGAGACTCGCTAGCTCTCTCAGGACTGGAGCCCCGCCCGCTTTAAGGAGCTCTGTCGTTATTCCGTCATCACCAGGTGCCTTGTTGTTCTTTAGCTGCTCGAGAGCCGCCCTAATCTCGCAGTGGTCAACATCCGGGATGTCCTCCGTATAGTGGCGCGTTAATCCGGCTCGATGGCCATCTTCACGCCGCTGGTTTTGCCGTCCGCGTTGAGTATAAGTGTCCGTAAAAATCCTCGACTTCCTCGAGTATCTCGGACTTCGAAGTCACGATTCTACCATCCACAGTTTTCAGTTTCGTCAGATGGGACCTCCCTAAATGCTGAGCGAACACTTTCGACCCTCGGTTTTGCTCAATTGCGACCTTAATGTTGGAGCACCGAAGGTCGCGTCGCGTCAGCTTTCTAATTTTTAGGTTTAAGGCCCTCTTATCTGACGAAGACGGCTGCGTCGATGGCAACTCTCGTCTTTCCCTCATAAGTCCGAGAGTCTCCGAGGAAAGTTTGGACACTTTACTTTTTCGCTAAAGAAATTCCATAAATAAAGAGTATTCCATCGCTATCTCTCTGTACCTAATACCTGTAAAACTGAGGACTGCCTGAAGATAGAATTAATACATTAAGTACATGAACAGGGTGCTTTTAAAATTAAATTGCCTTCGTTAGTGGCGATGCTTAAATTCACCCTGGGCAGTTAGTCTTGCTAACTGGAGATACATGTAATTTTGCTACGGTTTGAGCTGTTCTATTCTTAATAATTAATCCTGAAAGAAACAGAACATGATAATTCATTTTTACCTCCCATTGAATCTGATTTACAAAAGTAACTCCGTCTAAATAGTATTTAAACGATGCAAGTCATTTGTCACTTCAATTTTATTGTATGCCACCGCCAAGAAACTTGCATCGTGTATAATTATATATGGGCTTTATTATTATACGTAGATGAGAAGTATGTGAGGATCCAAAGAGATTTAAGATAGTTACTATAGAGAGGCTATGCGAAGAAATGTCTTTAAAAAACTGTGATGCCACTTCTCAGTGACGCCATCTAAATAAACCAAAGTTAGGTCCAGTCGTTTTACCCTATCGAGATTTGCAATATCGTAATGCGCAACTCGGCAGCATATTTTCTTAGAAAATATTTTTCTCTTTTCGACAAGATTGCGACTTGACATGCAGGCGTTCCACACTATACTAAGCGACTTTTTCCCACTAGGACAAATGTATTGGATTACGATTTTGTTCGCTATGTCTATTGATAATTAAATAATTTGTGTTGACGGCACGGTTGGCGCAGTGATTGAGCGATTGACACTATACTAAGCGACTTTTTCCCACTAGGACAAATGTATTGGATTACGATTTTGTTCGCTATGTCTATTGATAATTAAATAATTTGTGTTGACGGCACGGTTGGCGCAGCGTTGCGTGTCGCGGGTTCGATTCCCGCACGGAACAAATATTTGTATGACCTACAAGTAGTTGTTCCGATTGGGCCAGTCCTGCGAGACTGGCTCGACCGGTCGCACGGGTTCCTCTTGTTCCGTCTTATGCAGGTGCTGTCCGGACACGGTTGTTTCGGATCGTACCTGCATCAAATCGGACGGGAGGAGACGCCGTCGTGCCACCACTGTGGCGCGGCGGAGGACACGGCGCAGCACACCCTCGAGGTGTGCCCGTCGTGGTCCGAGCCGCGCCACAGTATGAACGCGGTGATTGGATCGGACCTCTCACTCCCCGGCTTGGTTAACGCCACGCTGAGGGATGAGGGGTCCTGGGCGGCAGTCGCCTCCTTCTGCGAACACGTCATGTCCCAGAAGGAGGTGGCAGAGCGCGCGCGGGAGGACGATCCTGCCGCGGCGCCGCTTCGAAGGCGGAGGAGGGGTCGAAGAAGACGTCAGTTTGAACGTCATCTCCGACTCCTCCCAGGTGGAGGCCAGCAGGCAACGGGTGCGGGGGCACCCTTACCTGTATTGCACAGGCCTCCACCAGTGTCGGACGGGAATGGCCCGGTGTTCCCGGCCATTCCCGTAGCCCCGCAATAACGAGGGGGGGGCCATGAGGGGCCCGCCAGCTAGGCGGGCATGCGGCGGGAGGGTTGTGGAAGAAAAGGCTGAGGCGTTATCCCATGGCCCTCCCAACACGGCGATGTGGGAACACCGCTGAGTTTTAGTGGGTATACTGTAGTGACAGGAGTCCCACATACCCCGACCCGACTCGTCCCCCACGAGCGGGCATGCGTAATACATTTCTCAGCGTAAAAAAAAAAAGGCTCTGGCTGTTTGTGTATGTGAGTTTTAAATATTTGTAAACGCACCCACGATACAGCAGAAATTCCTAGTGTGGGGCTAAAAAAAATATTGATGTCTTTGTGAGGATCGGATCAGGTGGCGGTCTGTAGTTTCTTAGTATCCATGGGAGGAAGGCGTGAGTTTATATATTTGTGTATATTGCCGTGTTCGCGTATTAACTGCTTTGTTATTCTAATGGTCGCCGGCGCTACTAGTGAGCATGTCGTCCTGGATTCGATTCCCAGGTCGGGCAAAGTGTTGTTGGGTTTTTCCGTCAGTAATTTCTCATTAATAGCTCGGAGTCTGATTTTTTTCCCGGTGGCAATAGACTCGCCCCCTATTACATGGGACTTAAACATTTCTGGCGAAACGTGGGTATCTATATGTCCACCTCTGCCTAACCCTTTGAGGAAATCAGGCGTGATGTAATTTTATGTATTATATTGCCGTGTCTGTGAAATGATATGGGTGTCAGGGACATGACAGGCGATTGATGCTAATAATATTATTGTTAAGGTCGGGAACGCAGGGCCATTCCCTGTTGCATAGGTTCATAAGTGATGGTAACCCATTTTCCTTTACGTGGACGGTTGGCCTATTTACCAACGTACATTTTGCTAAGTGCAACGGGACGGGTCGAACCTGCGACCCCTTATGTTTGACGTCATAGTTGTTATTGCCCCTATCTGACCGCGTTATTTTCTTTTTGTATCGATATAATTACGGCCAGAAGTCTGACAATGAGTGGCTTTGATTTCTATACACTTTAGACTATCCAAAACGTTTTTATATGTTTCTTTACCCTGCTCCGGTCTTGCTCGAACGCTATTTTTCTAACATTACTTTAAATAACTTGTATGTTGTTCGATCCATCATAATAGCTTTTACTGTTATTATATATATGTTTAATCCGCTGGCTGTCTAGCCAGATGCCACTTAATAACTTGTAAGTCAAACAGTCAAGTCAAGTTAAATTATTTATTTCAAACACAAGTGGCACTTTTGAACGTAAAAATTTACAAAAAAATTGAATTGATTCTAGTTGCCCCTTCCAAAAGGTAGTTTCGTGTGGAGAAGAATGGGCAAGAAACTCCACCGTTACTCTTTTAAAAATGTTTTACAATATTTTGTTTGAGTACATCACCTAGAATAAAATTACTAATACCATAATAGGTAAAAAGAATTAAAAACTAAGCAATATAAATAACTTAATTATGAGATAGATACATGGTGTCCACATATTTACAAACATCGTAAAAGTATATGTTTTTCTAAAAAAATTAAAATAATAAGTCAGTGTGTGAGTTTAGGTAATCACAGGATGTAAAATCAATGTCACAAAAATAACAAATTATACAATTATAATAGCAACCAGTTTGATTTTGTCTAGACTCTAGATTGTCCTATGGAGCTGGACCAGCATGTTTCCAAGCATTCCTGTCCTGGATATAATTGTTGAATATCTTTCACAATATTTGACAAAATTAATAGGTACTCATTCACAAAAAAACTGAAAAAGAAACTGACATCTATCTCCAAGCATATCGAAAAATACCCTATGTTTAATACAACCTTCCCATAGTTAGTTTATCCTACTAATATTACAAATGTGACTGAACGGACACAGATAGTTTATAACCTAGGTTAACATATAAGATAGTTTTCGTCTTGGTAATTATTTTCAACAACCACGCGGGCGAAGCTGCAGGCACAAGCTAGTTTATAATATAAATAAACACCTTATTATTAATTGGCGCCTGGCACTATGAGTAATCGCCGTTGCCTGCGTGAGCGATGACGTAGCAAGATGGCCGACATCAATTTGACGTTTAATCGCTTGTGGCGGGAACGCATTGGTCACTTGTCGTCGTGGGAGTACCACCTGAGCACCGCTTTATTTGCCTAGTGTCTTGAGACTTTAGCCTTTATTAATCAAACAATTTCAAAATGGGCACGTCTTCCCTACTATTATTGCGCCCCCCGGTCAACTCTTTGATATGCAGTGGTCTCTGTAGTCCCATGAAACATGAGGCTCCAGGGGCTAGTGGGAATCTCTAGGTTCATTCGTGTGATCGAGTCTGGTTTAACCACGCTGGGGTCGGTGCATTTAATTCATTCATTAATTTCAAATGGGCCGTATTTTAGAACGATACTTGGTTATGAAATCTGTTCTCTCACAATTGCTTTCATTTTGACAATTTAACAATATGTAACATTGTGTTCTTTTAGCTTTCGGAAAGACGAACTTTTTTAACGCATGAACACAACACATTTGATTTGATTTTGAGTATGTTATGCTAATTTGAGATTAGTATGAGATCTATCAATTATTGCGTAATACCATTACAATGCCTTTAATTTTGATAGTTGAACAACATTAATTCCGTTATCTACGTTGTTGAGGAAATTTTCACACCTTTAAAGCAATGGATTAGAAATTTCCTTAAAAATACTTCGGATTGCGATCGATGTGTGTTCCGTAATAAAATTGTACTTAGTGCAGACTTAATTGAGGTTCAAATATGAAAATCACTTTGGAATACGTCCTAAGAGGATAATGGTAAAAATAACTTAACATGCTGCTGCTTACTTCTTACCAATTAAATATTCAATCAATTTAAAAAACGCATTCCCTCCAAATCTTCTCCATACATCCCGGAAAACATCACCATACATCTCGATTTCCCGACTCCGAAACTACGGACCTTAGTTCCCGGGTTGACGAGTAAGCAGGCATTGCAAAATCAGAAAGAACGGGTGGCCAATCGGCCGTGTAATGGTCGGAAACGATCCTTTCCAAATAGTTATACTTATGTCTTCAATCGTAGATTTCAATGTCTTGCAGTTACAAGAATGTCTGTGTTATTTAACTTGATGATGAAGGAACTACTTTTGGTATCTAATGGTACGCTTGGAAGGTGGCTGTGATGCGTTTATGGACGAACGAAAGATGATCTTGCCATGTCTGAAATATAATAGAATACACTGTATTATGTACACCATAAAAGTTACAGATATAAATGTTGTAGTTTTACATAGGGTGACACAATGGGCGGTCTTATCGCTAAAAGTGATCTTTTACAGACAACCTTTGGATAGATTAAAGGGAGAAGGAGAGACAATACTGCAGATAGTCAGTGGTGTACCATTTACATATACAATAAATAAATACATATATAAAGCATACACTTATTTATATAAATATATACAATAATAAACATGAAACAAGAGCAAGGAACTGTATTCTGTAATGATGATGTTTAAGGAGAGAGGAAGTGTTTGAACTGTGAGATGAGCGACTGTCTGTACAAACTTTATTCACCAAAAATCGTTTTTGTATTCCAAAGTAAAAATGAATGAGTAGTTTTCTTATTATAACTTTCTCTAAAGATAAGCTAGCACCAATTCAAGGTATGCGAGAGAACTCTGTGAAGTAAGCCGCACTGTCACCTGACTGAATGGCTAACACATAATGTCACGGGGCGTAAGCAACCTTTATATCGTAATAGGTTGTGCGGATACGAGAGAGGAATAGGAAAATAATAGGTCATTAGGATTCATTGACGTCTTTAACTAAAGTAGTCACAAGCTTACTGATGACTTAAGCTTAGGTACGATAGTAGCTGTTTGTGACGTAGTTTCATACAAAAGACATATAAAACGATGCATAAGAGCGCTCACTATGTATTATTATTATTTGCTTATTATGAACCGAGCTCGATAACGTTTTAATAATGGATGGTGGACGTCGTAAAAATATACAGGACAATGCTGTGATATACGGATCGAAAGTTTGGCTAGCTAAAGGGTTTTCGAAAAATCCAGTATTCAAGAAAAAATATTACGTATAAATATAGATATATAATTATTCAGAGTCTAACACATATTGTCAAAACTGTATCTAAACCAGCTATGCTTGTAAGATCTAGATATTATCTACGCGATGGAGTTTGGTTAATATCCCACATTTTTGTCGTACCTATTATGGATCAACGCAGAACTGTGGGTTCAGAAATATATTTCCCACGAAATAGAAATAGAACCCACAGTTCTGCGTTGCCTTACCTATATTCAACAGGGGGTATGTTTTGGAGAACTAATAAATTTATTTTTTATTTCTTTAACAAAGAATAAGTTTCCTAAAAATGTACTGTGACATGTTCTTCATTCAACCACTCAGTATGTAACATGAGGAACAGGGACATTTTATTACACAGGTCGTGACATGTTGCGCTGATGCCAGCCTGTCCACGAACGCGTTACGGCCGGCTATGGCCCGTTTCGGGGCATTTTGGGGCATTTCAGGGCATTACGGGGCGTTTTCGGGCCATTCGTCCGCCGAATATTGTTTTTGGCACAATCGTGGCGCTCTCATTGTTTTTATGGCCATTCGCTAGTTTCAGAGGGTCAGATAAAAAATTTGAAAGTACTTTTCTTTAACTGTATGGATTCGGAGTTCGGTTTTAGGGGATAATGGTCGTTTTATCTCCAATCAAAGTAGTGCCGTTATAGAGGGTTAAAGAGTTCAGTTTTTTTGGGCGCTATTGGGGGAGTGTTTTCTTAGATTGAAAACAAAATACTACGAAATCTTTGCGAACAACGCAACAAAACATTATTTGGATTCTTAAACTAACAAGGCTGATGTGCAGTCAGGTTTAGGTAATTATTTATCAAATTGATATTACGTTAACTTGTAGCCATTTAATATAATAGTCAAAGAATGACAGTTGTGATTTGAATTTAGGGACAATTTAAGTTGGTAGTCAATTTGCTAAACAATTAATTTCCATGACTTTACCTATACATGAATAAGTTTATTTATTTTCTCTCACAATGGTTTTGTAGCACTTAACAGTTTTGAACTATAGATTTCACATTGTGAGTGCTGGTGCCTGGAGTAGGTTTTAGCAAAAACCTGTATTACAGGTCAACCGAATACCGGCCACTAGTACCCAATTAAATGTCATGATCTAAAAATCATTGAACTCTTTCGGAAGACTACAATGTTAGACGTCTGTCGACTATAAAGCTGAAAACATGTCCCGACTTCCAAAAAATAACTACATTTAAAAAATACGATGTCTGTGGTTTTGTATTTTCGTTTTTTGCCATCGACTTCCGAAATTAGTTATTTTTCTCTTCGTAGTGTTTTCCGTAGTCCGTTGTTTATTTTTTAAAGTTTTTTTTTTTTTTTTAGCTATGGTACCTACCCCACACAAATCCCCAGACAAAATAATTTCCAAAAATCGGTCCACACTTGACGAAAATATGGATAAACATGCATTTAAAAAATAATTGACGAACATCCTCCTTTTTAAAGTCGGTTAAAAATAAGCTCATCATCATCATTCTCCTGCCTGTATACCAATTTATTTGGGGTCGGCGCAATATGTTCCCTTCTTCCAAATATAAGCTCATGATTACTAAAAAAAAACAATCGTGTATATTCCTAACCCCGAAAAGAGTAGATTGATGTAAATAGCATGTGGGGTCACACGAAGGGCCCTCGCGTCGCACGAGTGCGCCTCTCTTGACTCAAGCCAGCTTTTAGCGCGCCGCTCGAGGACCAACTGCCAACCTGAACTTTACAATACGTTTTTCTGTATAAATAGCTTAGGGATACGTGGTAGCGTTAGTTTGGGGTTGGAAGAGGTAAATGAACTATATTCCGTTGGTTTAGGTAGTTAAATAAAGGTAAACAAAAAAACCCACGTGACGAGAGAGCTGTCAAGTAACCGACTAAACGTAATACCTGGCACTTCAGTTGGCATACTACGTCACAGTTGTACTCTTTAATTTAGCGACGTTTTATTTCGTTCACGTTTAGAGAACATGTCTTTCTGGGCTCTTTACAATAGACAGATTACAAAATAATATAGTAATATATAAATCTAACTAAATAATTGTGCTCAAGCAATTACATCTACGAAGAGTATTATAAGAATGAATGATAAAGTTTAACATACAGTAGTAAAACAAGAAACTTTCATAATAATAATAAAAAAATGGTTGTAAGTTACATCGTATTTTTAAACAAGAAAGTGTCATCTTTAAAAACCCCTTTTATGATTTGTTTACCTTTATTTAACTACCTAAACCTATGGAGTATAAGTAAAGATCGTATGAGGCTTAGGAAGTATGACCAGGGCCTCAAGTCTGCTATTACAATAGTGTCAGAATGGTCGATCATTGATTTCATAATTGTTGATTTTGACAAGTTTGGTAATCTACTATTATAATGGCGTCATTATGACTTTCCAATGGTCCGCCACTGACACTACATTGAAAGAAATTGCATATATTGGTAATCTCGTACATAATGACAAATGAAGGACATTTCTACTAATGGGTTTTATAATAATGGCAATACGACAATGCCATTATAATAACACAATTATATTACGAGAACATTGACCGACCAATGATCGACCATTATGAATTTACCAGATTACGAACTTTTAGCAAAATGACAATGGCATGGCAATGGGATCGTGTTGGAATGACTGAATTTATAAAAATAGCAGACTTGGGCCCCAGATAGAGTGACAAAATAAATTGAAACCCTATGTCAATTTTCCTAATACTACACTGAATTTTGGCATTGGGGAATGTCTTTTTTATCATGCTTGGTAGTATTTTTAATGGATAGTTTTCTTTTCGGTTAAATGAATAAAGAAAATAAGAAGAAACACGAGCTTGTGAGCGTTTACGACTACGGCATTTCATACAACCTTTCAAGCCCTTGTTTTTCGAAATAACTGAACAGATTTTAATGAAACTTCATACGCATAAGCAGGATACCAAGGTCTAAAAAGTTAGTTAGCAGAACATTTTCGAAAAATAGTGTTACAGCCAAATTAGACCGATTTTATTTTTTCCATAGAAACAGAGGTTTTCAGTTATCTGTTTTTAAATAAGACATTTCGAAAATATTCGTAACTAACTTTTTAGACCTTGCTTTTTTAGCTTTTTAGAGCTCTGGGGATCTGTCTCGCATAGGGTCGCAGCATTATGCTGAGCGATGGCCGTTTTGCGTGAATGTGACGCATATTTTCCCTCAACTTGTTCTTTCGTGTTTGTGTTTTTATTTATTTGCGTTATATTTACCGCAAATAAACGTATTTTCTTTCTTTCTTTTTTCTTTTATTTCTTATTTGGTCTCGAGATTCGTCGTCAATTTTACGTCAGGGAACTTTTTGTTACAGTCATGTTAAGAAAATGTACACCCTACATCAATTTGCCGTGTTATAGCCATTTCATACAACTGTCAAAAAATGACAGTTATGATTTGAATATACGGACAATTTAAGTTGGTAGTCAATTTATATCGAGGTGGTCGTGGCATCAGGTTAACCTACGCTTATCGGGGTTGGTCCGTAGATGGGTGACCATCTTTACATACCGAGACTCCTCCGTGTCTCCGAAAGCACGTTAAGCTGTTGGTCCCGGATGTCATTCGTGGATCTTTGACAGTCGTTATGGGTCGTCAGAAGCCCGAAAATCTGACAAACAGTCTTACCAAGGGGTATCGTATTACCCAGTTATTGGATTGTGGGGGTCAGATAGGCAGTCGCTCCATGTAAAATACTGGTATTCAGCTGCATCTGGTTAGACTGGAAGCCGACCCCAACATAGTTGGGAAAAGGCTAGGCAGATTGAGTCAATTTACATCAAATTATTTCCTTGAGATTACAAGAGCTTGAAATTGATTCGTTATCTTACTTTAGAATTTAGTTACAACCTTTGTGCTACCGCCACTTAACCATTGTAATATTTAACTTGGAGATCAAAACTTGAAAAGACAGAAGAACATTAGAGCTGTTAAAGAATTAGGTCAAACGTCTGAAGTAATTAAAAGACACTTTCGAAAATGCTGTAGAAAATCACGCTTTAGTTTTAGCCAGCTCTTTGTCAGTTCAAAATCATTTTATTTGCTTAATTAAACAGCCGAACTAAACGTTTCTGTTGCTTTGACACCCGTTTTTGGGAACAAAAATCATCCACGCGTCAAAATTAAATGCATGTCGAGTAATACGATTGGCTGTTGATTGTTCATTGAACCAATCACACAGTTTTCGCGCACTTGACAATTAATTAATTTATATAATCAATTATTTTTTATATGACTGCCTCGTTGGTCTAGTGGTCCCAAGCGCTACTGCCGAGCACGAGGTCCTGGAATCGATTCCCAGGTCGGGCAAAGTGTTATTGGGCTTTTCCACCAGGAATTTCTCAGTAGCAGCCCGGAGTCTGGATTTGTGCCCGGTTGATGGCAATAGGCTCGCCCCGTATTACATGGGACTTAAACATAACTGGCGAAACGTGGGTGTACTATCAGTACACCTCTGCCTTGCCCTTCGGGGATTACAGGCGTGATGTTATGTTATGCTATTAAAAAAAAAATGGATTGATTTTCGTTCTAAAGACTTGTCGTTTGTGAAAATAATATCATTCATTCAGGCCTTAGAACCGAGCTTTATTTACATTCAGCTCAATATCTACATAACCCAACAACGTAAAATATGCTCTAAATCGCTGTCATGTCTGCTAGTAATGATATTCATCGCTCAGAGCCCGACTGACCCAATTCGTCGGTCAACTCCGAATGCTTGCCATGTTTACTTGACTCCATTTTGTTATAAAGTTGCGACTTTCGATATGAATTTTGTTTATTTATTGCAAGGGATACGGTGATGACAGGGAACATACAATAACAAGACATCACGTCTGTATTCAGACGTGTTTAGTAAGTACCTACCCCCACATTTGGTCACTTAATGCGAACAAAACAAAATGTCTTAAGTTCTCATTTCCAAATGATCCCCAAGTGGGTCTAAATTTAAATCTTGATAGCAAGAAACTAGATGCTATTACGGAAACTGTATATCTAGGAATTACTGTAGATTCCAAATTGCAATGGGGTGCCCACATTAGAGCTCTGTCAGGTAGATTAAGTTCAGCTGCATAGGCAGTAAGAAAAATATGGCAGTTGACTGATATAGCTAGGTTAGTATACTTTGCTTATTTCAACAGTATTGTCTACTGTGGGGATCGGCAGCTGACGTAGATTCAATTTTCATTTTACAAAAGAGGGCAATCCGCGCGATCTATAGAATGGGTCCTCGTGAGTTCCTTAGAAACAAATTCAAAGAAATTGATGCACTAACGCTGCCTTTTCTTTATATCTTAGAAAGTATTTTATATTTTCGCAAAAACTTAGGACTTTTCAAAATACGAAGCGATTTCCATAATATACCATAACCATAACACACGTTGTGATCATGAAATTGTGATACCCAAAATTGGATTTTTAAAACAAGCAAATCATTTCTTATAAACATTATCCGCTTTTATAACAAATTGCCAAACTCGGTTACAGAACTTAGCGATGGAAAATTCAAAACCCACATCAAACAAGTCCTAATCAAAAAAGGATATTAAAAGATTAAAGACTACGTTGAAGACAAGGAAATTAGGAATTAATTCCTTTTGAACATGTGGCTTCCCTGGTACCTCATTAACGAGCCATTTTTTATTTGAAAGAGTACGTGGAATTTCTTGCCGGCTTTTCTCCATAGGAAACGACCAATTGCAACCGTGCACCTAGCTTCTGACGTTTCATAAGTGCCCATGTAGGTTTATGTGAAATAAAATATTTTGAATTTGAAGCCTTTTTTATTCGCTACTACTTTACATTTAAATAACTACAATAAGGATCTTGTAAACAAAACTTTCAATAGTAGAAAATTAGTATTTGGCTTTTTAATATAACGTTACAATAACCTAAAGATACCTAGAACCTCTAATATTCAATTACAAGGAATTCTGTACAAGCCCTACTACAGGATAAGTTCAAGACAGAAATTTGATCAACGCAGCCTCCCAACAGACCGAACATATGAGAAGTCTACAAAGTTTCTGGGTTGAAGTCGAGCCCTTCAAAACATACTGACAGACATATTTCACTAATAAGTAATATATGCACATAACTTCCAAATGTAAGATAATTTAATTTATAGAGTAAGTTTTGATTTTAGTATTCACATGGAGCTGTTTTACGAGATTGAGCCTAGTTCAGAAGTTTCCATTCATTGATTCAAGTTAAGGTTTCAGTTTTGAGCTTAATTAACAAATATAATATATAACAGTTAAATCTTAATTTTTAACCAACTTCCAAAAAGGATGAGGTTATAAGTATGTTCGTCTGTATGTATAAAAAAAAACAATTTCTCCGTCAATTTTGGGCCGATTTTAGATTTTAGGCTATTGGAAATTCAATAAATTACGAAATGACTCACTAAAAAGTGAAAATAAAACACTTTTTACAAAAAAAACAACCGACTTCCAACAATCCGATTTTGGAAATTCCTTAGTCAGGGAATTTGTGTGGGGTAGGTACTACAACTAAACGTGAATCAAAAAAAAAAAAAAAACACACTAAAGTGCAAAATAACTTTAATTTCGGAGGTCGGTTGCAAAAAAACTGAAATACAAAGACACCGACTTCCGAAATTAAAGTCCTTTTCCAATTTTTGTTTTTTTTTTTGAAAAAGTTTTCATTCATACCTAAGAGGTTTTTATAAATGCAATGGTGCACCCACGTCTTCCAATAGCTGCATCTACAATGACATTAAATAAGGCAACAATTAAATCGACCCTTGAAAATAAATTAAGTTTTGGTTAGGTTAAGTTTTTTTTTAAAGGACTGGAGCACTTAAATAAAAACTTTACCTAACTCAACTTATTTACTAGCCTTATTTTAGACTTATGATTGCCACCAATATATATTTTTTCAAAATACCGAAAAAAAAACTTTTTATTACAAAACACATTGCATCAGACCTCATTCATTTATGTTTAGGTTTATATATTTAAGCATACGATTTCCTTTCGACGTAATGCGTCCGTATCGTTGCAACCACACCGCTCGCTGTATTAGCAGCTCTCACACTGATGAGCAAAAACCTGCGTTTTAATAATATCGAGTGGTTTTAGTTGATTGCTACTGAAGGGAAACTCCAGTTTCCTGGTATATTTTCATGTTAAAATAATACAATATTATGGTGTCAACAAGAATTTAAAAAAAATATTGTTTTTCTGGCATGCAGTGTCTGGTCAAGTCACTAAGAAATGAGTATTTAAGGGGTAGTTTGAAACTGACGCCCGTGACAAAAAACTTGATAGGAAATCGTTTCTCTTGGTATTCGAATGTGATGAGGAGGGAAGAAACGTATGTGGCTAAAAGAGTGATGAAATTAATGTTGATGGATGGATGGATTGTGTGAGTGAATGATATGGTATGAAAACGTGTTGCACCGACCCCAAGTAACGTGGAACAAGGATAGGCAGATGATGATGAGTGTCTGGTCAACAATGCCTCACCCCTTGTTGTGCTCTCTGTGCAACAACACTTGCACTATCAAAGGCCTTTGCGAGGCCAATGCGAACGCTGTCAAAGTGGCTGAATTCTGCGTCCTAATTGCGTAACACGCTATCAATCATAATCTGAATGATTTTGAAGGATATTGCTAATCCATTGCTTCATAAGTTCGAGAAATTATTCTATGGGATAGAAGTTTATGTATAGATTACAGGATAAATAAAACGATGTCTCTAAATAGCACACTTTTTCAGAAATCTTCAACAAAAATTACATTATATATGATGGTACGGAACCCTCGGTGCGCAAGTCCAACTCGCTCTTGACCGGTTTTTTTTTACTATACAGCGTGTTACAGGCAGGGTATATCCATACAAACAGGGTGAAGAGTGCATCTGGTTCAGAATCTCAGTACATTTCAGCTCAAAAAGAATAACTTTGAAAATGTTTGATTTTTTATTTTATTTCTATAGTTTATTAAAGTTTTAATTTCTATAGTTTTTTTTAAATTCATAACAAACGTATCGAAGTTAAACACAGCATATCTCTTCTTTAACCTCTTGCCCTCCTCCTTAGGCGCACTGCGAGGGTAATTATCCATTATCTATGTCTGTGCGCCTAGTAAACACACACACCTGCCACACCTCTGCGACACGGCGCCGCACAGACACGCGGCGGCGCGGGCGCGCGCGGCACGATGGATTAAAACGTGTACCGATCAGCTGACTTGGTCTAGTGATGTGTATTCTACACAACATTTGAAACATTTGATTTTTATTAGTTAAATGTTTGTTATCTTTATAATTATGTAGATATTATTTAAAAAAAAATACCATGTAGTTTGTTATCACCAAAAGAATCCGTGCATTTGATATGTTTAAACCCTTTCCGTAACACGCTGTAGAAGACATTTTTAAATAAAAATTCCGGCTTTCATTTAATTTCATGTTACGTTATAAAATATAATAAGGAAAAGCGTAATATACCTAATTGAAAAGTATGCTTAGATGGTTTGGTCATGTTGAGAGTATGAATGAAACTATCAAAATATGGCAGATGTGAGTAGAAACGCCGGGATCTTCTAGAGTGTCCCCAGAAGGACGTATAGTGACCGTAGTGGTGATGTTCTTCCCATCCCATTCGAGTGGCGCGAGTCATTCCAGTCCATCCCATTCGAGTGGAGTGGCGCGAGGAGGCGAAACGCCGGGGTGAAACTCCGCTGCCGCGAGAAATCACGGCACAGCGGACAGAGCTCCGGCGGGATCTCATGGCGACATAGAGAGTGCGATTGTCGCAACCCAGCGCTGGGCACGCCACAATTGTGGCAATAGGGACTTATTGCCTCTTTGAGGAGTGGCTAGAGAGGCGCCACGGCGTCCTCACCTTCCGCTGACGCAGGTCCTCACCGGACACGGTTGTTTCGGGAGGTTCCTGATCAGGATAAAGCGGGAGGAAACGCCCGGGTGTCACCACTGTGTGGATCGCCCGGAGGACACGGTGGAGCATACGGTGGAGGTCTGCCCAGCTTGGGCGGAGCACCGCCGTGTCCTAACGGAGGCGATCGGCGGCGGCGATCTCTCGCGTCCGGCCCTGGTTCAGGCCATAGTTCGGAGCGAGAGTGCATGGGAGGCCGTCACCACCTTCTGTGAAGCAGTAATGCTCGCGAAGGGAGGAGGCGGAGCGCGTGAGGGAGAGGCAGGGTTCGCGCCCTCACGCCCCTAGTCGCCGCAGGAGACGCCCTGGGCGTTGGGAGTCGCAAGCCGATTTCCGGCCACCGTAGGCGCGGGCTTGCGGACGGTGAGCGATGGGTAGCTCGCCGTCCGATAAGGACCAGGCCCGGGTCGACGGCGCGTCGTGTTCCACGTGCGTCTCAAAGAGACGTCAGCACGAATTGATGGGGTCCATTAGGGCCAATGCCTGCCAGGGTTGCGAGTTTGTCCGAAAGGGATATCGTGGCCCTGGCACACAGGCAAATAAAGGAACACGGGTGGGTTTTAGTCAGCAAAAGTCTGACACGCCCTCCCGCTCCGCCCAGAGCGGGAGAAGTTATTTGATAATCGCTCACCCAAAAAAAAAAAAAAAACCCATTCTCGTGGTTGTCGTAAAAGGCGACTAAGGGACTTACTAGAGAATGGGCAGCAGCGTTCTCTATGCATTTTTAACACCATACTGCAATCGCCAACCTGCCGGCCAAGAGTGGCGATCATGGCACCCCCCCCCCCCCTTTTGGGGGAGGCCTATGTCCAGCAGTGGACGTCTTTCGGTTGAAAAGATGATGATGATGAGTATAAAAAACTGCGCAAATTCTTTGTAAGTAGTTTCATTTCAACACGTGAATAACCAAAATATTCCTAGATTGTGTTGTACATAATATATTTACTACTCTTCAGAGGAAGGCTAATGAAAAGAATTACTGTATTTTGTGCTAAATTCACGACGCTTTAAAACTTATTTCTCAAGCGCCATCTTGAATTATTTAACTGTCTTCAATAACGCAAACACAGCTCCTTTCCACCATTATAAACTGAGAAACAGATTAATAAGCCTCCAGCAATCTTAAGTGGCCATAACGCTGCTAAGTGTTCGCGCACACTTGCGACACTGCGACGGTTTCCTCCCCGGACGCAGTTTGTGGGCGAGCCTTACGACCGATCGCTTGTATTAGGGCTGCCATCACCCAAATGAAGTTATAGTATTAGGCATTAGTTTGCGGAAATCCATAACAGTACAACATTATGTAATAGTATTAAGTTTTATTTCCGCAATAACTAGATCCAGGCTTGAATGCAGTATGAAGCACCACCCACACGCAAAAATAGCACGTGCAGACGATGCGATTGTATGGTGCAACATACAACCCAAACCTATACTCGACACGTGTTTCGCTCCTCCACGGGGCATCCTCAGGAGATGTTGACTCGCCGACCATTTGGTAGTGAAACCCTGCGCTCGAAGCGGTCAACTAGTCAATGGTTGACAACGAACAAAAACTTCGAAAACCCCGAACATTTGGATGAAATTGAGTTTCTTCCCGGAGACCCATGAAAAAAATATTTTTATGTTTTGGATAGTGTTTTTTTAATTTTATTTTGTCTGCAATTTATTTAAGTTTGTCAAGTATAAACACCTACTCATCGCGAATTTGTTTTGCGAACATTCGTTGCGAGTTTTTGTTACGTAATGAACATTTATTATCAAAACAAACAGTTTGTTGAGTAGTTACACTTTTGGAAAACCCTGCCCGGATAGCCCCCGGACAAACCAAACTAGTACAAATCCAGGAAAATCTGGACGGATGGCAGCCCTGGCTTGTATGTAGGTATGTACCTACATTTATGTTCCCACATAAATCGGGGTAGAAATAGTGGAGGGTACATGTGAGGCAGTGATAGAAGTTTATAGGAAAGTTTATGGAGTAATAGAAGAATGTTAAAGTGTTTGACAACGGGTAATGACGCTACTCCTTCTACGGATATCGTAAAAATCAGGATTACTTATAATTATGCAGCTTGAAGCTGTCCGTTGTAGCAGTTACCGATTTCTATGTAGGAAAGTTCCGAGTAGGCCAAGGGCAGCAGGAATAGGGCATAAAACTTATTTTTGTTTTATGTACTTAAAAAAAAAGAAGTTTAATGCCCTATTCCTTCTAAATTTTTGGAACATACAACCTGACACTGACCTGCAAATTTGTATTTCGTGGGCTACCTTAACGCGGCTTGCGATAGGAGTTGACTGGTAGAAATTGTCAGAAAAAGTGTTCTCCATGCGACTTTCTCTCTCTCTCTCTGTCTCTTTGTACTATATACGAGTGTGTGCGTGTGCGTGCGAGTATCGCGTAAAGGCTCTTACAGACTCACGCGATATCGCGGGCGCGACGCTACATTATTAGGACAATTTCTTTGTCGGTGCCTGTCACGCCCGCGATATCGTGTGAGTTTATATATAAGAGTCTTAAGGAACTTCGTACCTGACGGGGGACCCCCGACCGCAACGTTTTTTTTCAACACATACCACTGAAATACGAATATTGTTCAGCACAAAAATTATTTCAACTGTATTTTGTTTTCACATTTCGAACTTTCAATCACACACAAATTGACCACAACCCGCTTCACAATTAAACAGCTCTCACCCAGTTTTAACCGGTAATAACTAGTTCCAACAGCATTTAATCTCCACGTAACCTAATTTGCTATGTAAAGTGAAACTTGGAACAAGATAGATCGTTGTAGTTTTTTGTGAAGTTTGTTCAGACTGATAGGCGCCGCTTTGT
Organism: Tiliacea citrago; assembly: GCA_963921375.1. NCBI lineage: Eukaryota > Metazoa > Arthropoda > Insecta > Lepidoptera > Noctuidae > Tiliacea > Tiliacea citrago. Next base: position 2,777,853 of record OY992799.1, read on the forward strand.
CTAACTAGACAAGGATGGGTTCGTCTGTTACTTTCTTAAGGCGCGGAAAAGAGGCAAATGACCTAAGTAGGCTTATCTAAAGCAAAAATATTGCCAAATCTACATAAATATAGTTTGAGGTAGCAGAAAAAATATTTGTTAATTTTGAACATATTCCTCAGAACTTGGTTGTTACCAAGACACGTTTAGAAAGAAATCTCGATACAAATTATTATTAACAAAAAAAAACGGTAAACTAACCCTTTACTTTGAGTTTCAATTCAAAATATCTGTATTAAATATCAACTTACGGTTGGTAATTAATAACAAGAATGTCTTATTTGTATGCAGAACTTGGTTTTTTTTAATTTTCGATTACTTAACTTATTTTTGAGTAAATGGATAATTGCTTCATAATTATTTTGCAATAAACTGCAAGCGTTGTATCATCACGCTTCTCTTTATTTTGTATGCAGTCTGACAGTGACCGTGGCTTAGCTGCTGTCAGCGTCTAGTCTTAAGAATTTTTTCTAGGTTGTTAGAGTGCCTCTTAATATACTGAGTCAAATTAAATTAGCAAGCGAACAGCTTAGCTCCGCAGACAGGTTGGATCGATATACAATAAACATGATGAAACAAAAATAAATTATTTTGATGAGTTTTTTTTGGGTCATCAATTAGCTAGCGAAGCTCCGCAGACATGATGGTATCAATTCAATACCTAAAATTCTAAACACGACAAAATAAAATAATAAAGATGATTGTGATGTTTTTTTGGAATCAACGACCGCTGTTGGTGTTTATTTGAAGTAAGAGTTGAGAAAATCTGTTTTATTTTGTTTTATCAAATTCAAATTGTTTATTTGCAAGAAAATACATGGTTTACAAGGGAAGATCTTACAGCCTTACAGCAGTTATTGTATTCTGCCTGCGAGTGAGCGTGCAAAATATTCATGTTTAGATATCACAATCATGTTTAGATACTGATATGATGTCTGTGAAGTTTACACAAATAACACTGATTTTTTAAACTGATATTTCAAGTGACTACACTAAGTGCGGTTGATGACCCCAAAAAAATCTCATCAAATTAATTTATTTTTTATTCACGTCTGTGGAGTTTCGCTAGCTAATTTAATTTGACCCTAAATACAACGATCTAGTTCTTGGCTGAAGCAAATAGTATTTTGATTTAAATTTAATAACTTAATCACGAAAACCCTCTAGAAATGTGACGTTGCCAGCGCGCGCGGAATGAACGCTCTAAGATTTGCGAATGTGTTAATTAAAATCCAAGCTTTACACACTTCAGTGGACCATCTGGACAACTTGCTTGTCATTCCTTTCAACAACTTGTTTGTCTTCAGTGTATTCCTTCTAAATAGTTCTCCTAGAACACATTAAAAAACATCCAATAGTTTCCCATCAGAAATGCAGACTTCACCTCAAAACTCCGTACTAAATTGCCAGCCTCGTTTGCAAAGCCAACTTTTACTGCGTCTAAAAGATATGTAGCTTTCAGCCTAGGTAGAAAACCGCAGGCAAAACCGTAGGTTAGTTCTATATACATACACAAGTAAACGATCGTGCCCGAAGCCAATTTGGTTAGTATCCTCGATTCTCGTTAAAAGTTTTAACCAGTGCCGTGGCACGACATACTGTTGCTAACGGAAGTTACTCGCGTTTGGTTTTAATGTATTCTTTTTTATTATAAAGACAAGTTAATGTTATGCTTGTACCTACTAAAAAGTATATTTGGAGTGTTAATTAATTGGAAAAACTTTCTCTTGAATGTAGGTATGTATGTGGACTCCATTGTCCGGATCCACTCCCATTCGGTCCATTGTACGTGGAAACATTTTATAATAGACGACATTATGTCACCCGCCCATTGTATCATCCTATGTAAAATTTCTACAAAATAAACACAAACATACAAATATTCATACAAATTACAGATATAAATATCTGTAATTATTATGGTGTACATAATAAAGAGTATTCTATTCTATTCTATTGTAATAATTACTTTTCTTTGACTATCCGGTCTACCTATCTGTCCTTTTGTAGAGAAAGGGCAGATGGCAGGTACTGATGCGGGTGTTGCACTGCTGAAACACATATTTAACGCATGGGAGAACTCGCAAAATGCAATTGGAGTTTTCTGTGATCTCTCCAAAGCCTTTGATTGCGTGCACCATGACACGCTTTTGCGTAAGCTACATCATTACGGCGTCCAAAACGAAGCTCTTAAAGTAATACATTCTTATTTATATAATAGATTCCAATGTGTAGATGTTGATGGTGTGAAGTCTTCCAAGCTACCAGTTCAGTTAAGTGTACCTCAAGGGTCAATACTGGGCCCATTCTTATTCTTAGTATATATCAACGACTTACCATTCTATATAAAGGGTATCTGTGACGTTGTACTGTTTGCAGATGATACCTCTCTTATTTTTAAAGTAGACAGGAATAGACAAGATTTTAATGATGTAAACATTGCACTCTCAATGGTTACGGATTGGTTTACGACAAATAACTTAGTTCTCAATGCCAAGAAAACGAAATGTATACAGTTTGTCTTACCGAATGTTAGAAATTTAGGTCCCAACATCGTTTTAGATAAAGAGGTGCTTGACTTGCTTGACACTTATACACTAAAAACAGTGATATTCACAATATTAACACCAGAAATAAGGATAAATTACGTGCTCCATTTCATCGGCTTCATAAGGTTCATAACTCATTTGTTGGACTTGGTATAACTTTTTATAACAAGCTACCCTCTTCTTTGCTAGATTTGCCTTTTAATGCGTTTAAAGTTAAAGTTAAATCCAATCTTTGTTCAATGGCATACTATTCTATCAATGACTACTTAAACGATAAGAATAGTTGGTCGCTGTGATTAACTCAAGACAATGTTCATGTTCTTTCTCCAGAATTAGCGTACCTACTGACAGGTTATATGAGTTCATAATTGTTTATTTAATTGACTGTGTCAGTCAATTTTTTTTGTTTTTTTTAATTTATTATTAGTGACATAATATACTCATGAAAATGTTTTTTATGAGTTGTATTGCAATAAGTGGTTAGCTAGCGACCTCGACAATTGATTATATTATTCTTGCCTGAGCAACCGGCAGCAAGTTCGTCGTGCTCCCTTAGATGTCACTGCTTGCGGTAGCATCGGGGGTCGGGTTGCCTCCTTCCCTCAAATATGGCGAGGGCGGTGATGGCTGATCTTTGCGTTATGCTCGTGAACGGGTGCTGCTTGTGGTTTTTTATTTTTTGTATAGTGGCGTGTGCTAGCTATCATAAGGCAAATAATATAAATATCTTTAATGTTCTGTGTTGCGTAGTGCAAATTATTTTACATTTTATTGTATAGATTCAATTCTCGTTTTATATCTGAACAGACAACTGTGCTGCTGGGGAGTTTGTTGCGACATTTCTTCTTCCCAGCTAAAGCACTAGGAAGTGGTGAAGGGTGGGCGTTTTTGGGGGACTGTCTTATGTAATTTTGACGTTCGAAAAGTGCTGATTCTCAGCCTAGTTTGAATAAATGACTTTTGATTTTGATTGATTTTGGCATTTTCTCATAGCCTGTTTTCAAAGAGATATTAACAGCCTGCAATGGTATGGTTAGGCGATGTCTAACAGATCCTCACGACATTTTCATTCGCTGTCAGTAACTGATGTCCAATAGTAGATTGTTATACAAGGGGCTAAAATTACCCATTATATACGAGGTAGTTTTACTGCCGAGCTTTAGCGAGGGAGTAAATAGAAACTGAGTTATAATGAGTTTTTAGCACCGTGTGTTATACTATACTTTTCACTTTGATCGCGTGAAAATAAAATAATACAATATACCTTGACGGCAATGGATTGAAAATTATTTGTTTTTCTTTCTCTTTTATCTGCAAATACGGGTCTCCATTCTCACTAGATGATGACATTTGCACTGTTGTAAAATAAATTACGGTCACCAATTCAATTTGTAATTAGAGAAAAAAATATTAAGATTTCGCGCCAATGCCTTTTTTAATTTCTTCTGTAGCCGTAAGTAAGGAACATTTTATACTCGCCTACGGCGAGGCGAACGCAATGCACGCATTGTACCAAAGAGATCGCCGCTTTTAGTTCCATTTTCAAAAATAAAATATTCTTCTTTTTTTATGAGACAGTAATAAGTCGAGTATTCATGATTATTTTACTTAAGGAGAATCCATAGCTGCAGCTCGCGAAATTCAAGTTTTCTGACGTTTTTTGCTATTTGCAGGTCAGTGTCAGGTTGTATCTTAATGGCAATATGTTTTGTGACTATAACAAATATGTATTTACATAATTATAATCATTAATACAGCTACAGCTGCGGATTCACCTTAAGAATAATGACTTTTCGATTTTGTAGGCTCGCTGGTAACAGACAAAAATTAAAAAAAAATACTTTTCTAGCAAGAGGATTGAAAAATGAATTTAGAAAGTAAGTACCTACACTATCTCAACAAAATGTAAGGAATAACAGATTTTTAACGCGATTTCTGCGTTGATGCCTTTGTAAAAGTTGTTCAAATGACCTAATAAGATGTTGTCAATTATTTCAATGACACTTTGTATAAATATTCACAATGTTATAAGATTGTGGAATTTACTTCCGCCAAGTATTCGTAATTTACAAATTGTTTCTTTATTCAAATATCGAGTAAAAGATCATTACCTTTCCTCTCAACTGTGGGCCTTTTGAACATCGGCCTAATTTCTATAGAAGCTGGACATGACTTTTATTTTCAGTGTCCAGAAACAAATTATAGTGAGATTGGATTGTTTTTATATAGCAAACACCATCCCGTTCGAAAATAATATCTAAATAGCCAAGCTATTTTAATAATGCAAAAAATACTTTTTAGGTTAGAATTAAGTAATAAAATAAGTCGACATAATGCTACACATGTATACGATACAGTCTTTACTCGTCTACGGCGAAGCCCAAAAGGATAGTTAGCGATAAGCGAGGAGGGTGATTAGCGATCGCATTTCGAATTTATTTATTTTGATTTCTCTCAGATAATTATCGAAAAACATAGGACTGATCAGTTAAAGCGCACTAACACACGAAAAAAAACTAGTGGACCTTTTTCTGGCTTTTTGTGGCCACTATGACTGTATTCAATTTTGACTGAACAGAGTTAGTCGCTTGATACTGACTTTCATTCTGCATTGCTACTGGGTAAACGAAAAAATAAGGGTTTAGTTAAAAATAGTTTTATTCATCTCTCTTACAAGTACAGCATCAAGGAATGCTGCTGGCGCTAATATTGTCGGCTGATTCCTGGCCCACCCAAGGTACCATACAAGTGTCATTACCTGTGCACAGCACCGAATCGTTCTTCTACCGACTAAACAATTACAGCAGAAGTCCACTATAGCTTCCCTTCCAGACAAATTATTTTCAATATCAATATGTATTGCTTGTTGCAACTCAGATGGATTCTCTTTCACAATGAGGTCACCTCTACGGTTCAGCAGGGAACTTCCACAAAGTAAGCAAACATGCCTGTGGCCATGGGAGGATGAGGCTCCAGGTTCATTCGCTAATCCGGTGTTTATATGCTGCAGTGCCAATTGGTTACAAGCGAAATCTTCTTCAGCGATCTAAAATAATAATTAGAGTTGTATTATGATGTATGATTGTGTATGATGGTAAAATAAGATTAGGTAAATAGGTATACAATAAATACCTACCTACCTACTATTATTGAAGAATTCCACTCGCAGATCATAGAAATTACTCTCGTATCAAGCTCAAAAACGAGATGGCGGCAAAGTGTGTCAATGCGTATTTTTCAATTAACCTAAAGCATTCGCAGGGCTGCTTGTGGAGTATGCATTATAATGAGTTGAGTGAGCAAACAAAAATCCAAAAGGCAAAATCGGTGCCCGGAAATCAAAAGCACAATAATCGTCACAAGCGATAGTTATCAGTCCGTAAAACAATGCCAAGATCAAAACAACAGAATGAAATCCAAAATAGTACAGTTCGTATTTGTGATACGTACTGTACTATTTTGTATTTCCTTTCACAACAACAACAACAATGCGAAATTGCGAATGATCGCCGGGTGTCAACTGTCAATCAAAGCTGCGCGCGTCGATGACATTATTAAGACGTTCCATTGTACGTATTTAAACAAAACGTTGTTACTTACTGTGAAGCTACATAATTATTTTTTTATGACAAGAATCCAATACATAATATAAACAGCTCTAAAATGGTTGATTTGATATCTAAGCTTTTATAGAATTGAATTATTAATAACATCATCATCATTTATCATTTAATAACTATTCAGAAAACCGTGAATAATTAAAATTGTGAATACTAAATCATTTCATAGTCAAAATGAATCGTCAACAGGTGCGTTCTGAACATATTATTTAAATAATTTTCAAATAAATTACAAAAAAAATGTATATCTTTTTTTTCTGGCTTCTTAAAGAGATATTTTTTAGCTTTTTTAAGATCGTAAAAAAATAAGGATTTTTTCATATATATGGCATATCGGGACCCTGCCGCCTCGTCATCAGGTACGATATGGCCGTCCTCCGTACTTTATGTATTAATATGTCATTTTTAGCGTCATTCGTATATATTTAACATTTTAGTATAAGACTTCGCATATCATATTTTTCTCTTCTTGTTCTCACACACCATTGTCTACGTTTCTTTTTCATTTCTTCTCTCGCAGGTCTGCTGGAAGACACTTCTTAAGAAATAAGCAGTACCTTTGTACTCGAAATTTCTCAATTTTCTTACTCTGTGTACATAAACAATAAAATAAATAAATAAACGATACTCATTAGGTTTGAACCTGCAACTTCAAGATGCGGAACTTTCAATTCAGTTTAATCAATCAAAACATAGGTAGCTAAGTGGGGATTGCTATACCAACAGGAGGTAACTAATAAATGCCATAAATGTCAAACATGCTCGGTTCAGAATAAATTGGATGGTCAACAATCAGCGTTGATGATACATTTTAAATGACCTAATTAACAGCCCGTTGTGTAGTAATTTCTAGTGTCTATGGGTTAAATCATCATTTTAACCGACACTGCAAAATAGGGGTCATGGTAGTACTTTTGTGTACGTGTGTCCGAAGGGATTTGCCAGTGGCAAAGGTGACAAGATTCCATACAAAATTTATGCCCCTTTAGCCCCTTTAGGGGGAGAATATGCAAAAATCCTTCCTTAGTGCTCACTTTCGCTATTTAAGAAACTCTTGCAAAATGTCATGTTTCTAGACCCGAAGTTTAGGCTGACCGTTGTCTGTGAGTGAGTGAATTAGGATTTTTATTAAATACTAGCTGCTGCTCGCAGCTTCGCCCGCGTGTCTTTTTCTAAAATAAAAGTAGCCTAAGTTACTCCCTATAAAATCAGATATCCTTCAAAATCGGTCCAGGCGTTTTGGAGATGAGCCAGAACAAACAGACAGACAGTAAAACAAAATTTTTAAATATCGATTGTTTTAAAATATAGCATTCAGAAGAAAAGCTGTTATTTTGACATTATAAATAGACACTTTAATTTTATTTATTTTTTATAGATAATGTCAATGTCACAAAAGGAAGAACAGAAATCGTTTATGCAAATAATACTAGACGAAATCCATGTGATGCAATGTAGCTGTATTTCCTGGACGTATCTTGTGAGTTGCCCGTAACTCAAAAACATGGATGTAAAGTTTAATCTGAAAGAATTTCAGTGGCGCACAGAAAATAAATGTGAACTGTGATAAAATACTTTCCCAAAGAAACGTTTTTGCATAGGTATTCCTCGCCGCGAAACCACGGTGAAGCCACCAAAAATAAAAAGCCTATGGCGACTCTTTTAGTGTTGCCACCCTAAAATAAACAAAAGAGGAGGGAGTTGACACAATTGCGGATAAAGAATTGTTTTGTGCGAGTATTTTCTAAAAGATATTAAATGGATGGCCTGGCGCTAACAAAAAAATGGGTGTTTTCTTTTGTTTTTCCAAATTTTGTAAAGGTTTGCCATTAATGCGAATTTTGTTCTTGTATTTGCACGCTTTTTGGGGTATATAAGGACATTAATGTAGTATTTATGCCTGGCTACATTTGGTGTTGTGTTGGGTAAGTTAGAATTAAGAACGATTTGTTGGTTTTATTTTATACTTAACGAAAATGCAGTCATTACCATTATTACCATGTTTATAAGATTTTTTTTAAAAAAGCACTCTTTTATAAAACTATAATGTTTTGGAATTCATTATGATTGTTCAATTTTTAGGCTTCCGTACCCAAAGGGTAAAACGGGAACCCTATTACTAAGGCTCCCCCGTCTGTCTGTCCGTCTGTCACCAGGCTGTATCTCATGAACCGTGATAGTTAGACAGTTGAAATTTTCACAGATGATGTGTTTCTGTTGCCGCTAAAGCAACAAATACTAAAAACCAGAATAACATAAATATTGAATGGGGCTCCCATACAACAAACGTGATTTTTTTGCCGTTTATATATATAACTAGCTGCGCCCCGTAGTTTCACCCGCGTAAGTCTCGATCCCGTGAGAATATCGAGACAAAAAGTAGCCTATGTCTTAATCCAGGGTGTCAGCTACCGACATACAAAATTTAATCAAAATTGGTCCAGCCGTTTGAGCGTGAAGAAGTAACAAACATACACACACACACACTAGTGTGACACACATATGGTGTGATGTGATGGTACGGAACCCTTCGTGCGCGAGTCAGACTCGCACTTGGCCGGTTTTTTAACAAAATTTCATTTCAAGTTTTCCTATCAGCAACATTTCATTTATATTGCACACTTTCAAAAATCCCTGACAGACCGTCAATGAATTTTCACCCCCCCAATAAACACGCAAAACTCAGTGATCATAAAACACAACTACTATTTAAATACAGGTAGTAAATGAAGCAAGTATTCACAGTACTGAGCTGGATCGAGCTTGCATAGTTGTGGGCGCAAAGTTTTTGGATTCCGCACGCATCTGGCGTGGAATTTCCACCATTATCGAGAATACTTGGGCGATGTGAGAAGGGTTGAGGGTGGTATTCGATTCATATTCCTTGTTTTTCTTCTTTGATATTCCTACCGGCGCAACGTGCGTGTATGAGCAGATGTATGAACGTTAACGAAGCAAAAGGATCGTAGCAGGTGTCGTCCTGTAGTTATGCCTACCCGCATAGAAAAAACCGGCCAAGTGCGAGTCGGACTCGCGCACGAAGGGTTCCGTACCATTATCTATAAAAACGGCAAAAAAATCACATTTGTTGTATGGGAGCCCCCCTTAAATATTTGTTTTATTTTAATTTAATTATTTATTTTTAAAGTGAATAATATATATAACTAAATATTCTGTGAATATTTCAAGCGTCTGCCTGTTGCCCTTATCAATATCGAGCAAAAACGAGCAAAAAAATCACGTTTGTTGTATGGAAGCCCCCTTAAATATTTATTTTATTCTGTTTTTTAGTATTTGTAACAACAAATACTAAAACGGCAACGGCGGTTATAGCGGCAACAGAAATACATCATCTGTGAAAATTTCAACTGCCTAACTATCACGGTTCATGAGATACAGCCTGGTGACAGACGGACAGACAGAGAGACAGACAGACAGACGGCGGAGCCTTAGTAATAGGGTTCCCGTTTTACCCTTTGGGTACGGAACCCTAAAAATGCGTGGGTTCCTGTTTATGTATTTTTTAACGTGGCCCCTATACCTACAATAAGTAAGTTTGTATCAGCTCCTTCCACTCAAATGATTTTTTTTTTTCACGCAATAACATTGATCGGCGCATATGCTTCAAAGTTTTCGCGAGAGCAAGACCTGCGTTATATTTATCCTATACACGGTGCAATTAAAATAAGGTAATATAAAAGTTAAACTCGCTCAAACTTTTGTTCAATACGGTCAAAAACATTGCGCATTTCGTGTTAAGGTGCAATCAAATTGATCGTTTAGGCCTAAGCTGTGTGAAATCAATTTATGATAACTCAATACTCAATTCTTTAATGCTTTACCATAATGTGTACTTAGGTGGTAAGTATACAGGGTGACGTGAATCGACGTGAATTCTGTTACCATGGATTCAGTACATCATACTTGACCCCCGTGCGTTGAAATAATATAATATATAAATTGTTTTTCTTTGAATAATCATTATTGCACATTTTTGATAATTGAATTATTATTTTTATTTGATTATTTATATATTTTTAATTTTGTAATTTATGTAAATCTTTTATATCCCAAGGGCACGTCTTCCCTACCATTATCGCACCCCCCGGTCTACTCTTTGATATACAATGGTCTCTGTAGTCTCATTAAACACGAGACTTCAGGCACTAGGGTGAATTTTGGTTCATTCGAGCAATCGAGTCTGGTACAACCACGCTGGGGTCGGTGCATTTCATTCATTTCACGTATTATAAATAATGAGACTGAATTAATTATTTTTAAATCCCATTTTTATGTTAATTTGCATGAATATTCTAAAACAGTCACACATACAAGCAAAACTAAACATTAGTAAATTATTTATTGGATCTTTTTCTTTCCATGTTGAAGACAGTTACGTAATTGTAATATTTTCTCTAGATACATTTTTTATTCGAAAATCATGTCTTTTTTAAGGATAATTATAAAAAAAATAAACAAGATTGTTTAGCTTTTATGTCTAAAGTGAATATTCACAACAAAAAAATATAGTTTATTATCCCGACACAAGATACTTTTTCTCTAGATCAATTATTACTTTAGTTATAAACGAAATAAGAATTGAGACTTACGCTATTTAGGTCAGAAAGCGCACGCGATATTCAACTTTATTACTGATGTGATAGCGTTTGGGACATAGCGGATTGACGGGGAGCAAGGGGCGGAGTTTGTGGAAATTGGATTTAGTCTGCCTGCTCTTAACTTATTTATTTTCTTGGTATAATTATAATCATCATTCTCCTGCCCTTATCCCAATTTATTTTAGGTCGCTCAACATGTAGGTATTGTTCTTCCATACTTCTCTATTAGTCGTCATTCTTTAGTCTATTATCCTAACTAATAATAAAAATGCGAAAGTGAGTTTATTTGTTTGTTTGTTACGCCTTTACGCCTAAACAGCTAAACGGATTTGAATCAAATTTGGCACATGGGTACCATGACCTGGAGAAGGACATAGACTACTTTTTATCCTGGACCGCAGACCAAGTCGTGGGCAACAGCTAGTAACCAAATAAATTAATTTACGGGGCTTTTCTGTAAAATCGCTATTGAGGCCATTTGTCTTTTACTGTGACAAGTGGTTGAACATAATTGACGTTGACAGCCATTCAGAGCTGTCACTTATAGTGACATTGCAAAGGCCTGCTTAATTAAGTTAATATTAAACCGATTTTGAAAAGGTGAAGCTTTAAGTTCGTTTCGATTTCAATAACATTTTTGTTGTGTGGTCTGTCCCGAAACTATCTGATGAAAATGTTAACAAATGGTTTAGAAAATTCGAATTGCCACTTATACAAATTGAGTGCTTTGATTTGATTATTTGAATATTTAAACCAGTAACTCTAATTTTAAATCACCTTAAAGATGTTTTTCATTTGACAATTGAGGTTAATTTTATTACATAAATTTCCATCGATGATTTTTTAATTCAAATTTAATCATTCAAAGATCATTTATTTCAATCCACTTAGGATCATAATTATATTGTACAAAATTCAAATTTAATCACACTATATATTTATACAAATAAGTAATTAAAGAATATAAATAAAATCAAAATTATATTAAATCATAAAATAATGACATATTTATTTTAAATGGGCACATTAAAGGTACTTTTGAACGTCAAAATTTATAAAAAGAATTGATTCTAGTCGCCCCTTGGGTATTTTGTCAGAAAGCGTCACGAGCTCGCGGCGCACTAACATTGTTCTGTTCATAGGTACATCAGGTTAAATACCAAACTGAATTTTAAACCTTAAAATGTTGACGGTTAAGTTCAAAATCGAATGAGAAAATTTGACAGTTTGTGTTAACTTTGTGCTGGCGACTTTACCTTAGTTGATAATACCTCATCCACGCCAACCTACATCGGGCCTCACAACCGGTAGCATCCCAGCGATTCCCGCGGTCGCGCCAATTAATCAGCTCCGAGATATTGATTAATTATCGTTGGTCAGTGCGCGACCAGCCTAACGCGCGGCCAGTGTGCGCCCGGACTAATGTGCTGGATTACTGATGCTAATGATCTGGTAATAATGGATGTATTGATCGAATGTGTTTGCGAATGTTTGTTTGGTGAGGTGAGGTCGAAGTCATATTGACTTATTTTTGGTTTCAAACAAGTTAAAATAATATTTATTGATGCATGGCAAACTTAGGTACCTACAGTAAAAAAAAACTAAATTGTTTTAAATTATATTGTGACGTTAATGAATGTACTGTGAAAATAATGAATGCTAGAATGCTTAAAAACCTCATCAAAATCGTTACATTACGAAACAAAGTGACATAATAGATTATGTCACTTTGTTTGTTAACTATCAGTATTTGGATTCGTTCGTCTAACTTTGTTTATGTTACTATCCACGATGTTCTACATTAACCTGCAAGTGAAACCGTTTAGTTTGATCAATAAAACCGAATGAGACGCGAGGAAAGCAAAAAACCAGGGTTTTATGTCAAAAATACCTCTGCATAATCAGCCAACAATGTTGCCACTGCTGATACACGGCCTCCTCTGTCTGCGAGAAAGAGTGGGCCATTATCCATCACGCGGGTTGGTAGATGTCACATGTCTTCGAATTTTTGCCTCTAGGACATTGCTCGTTGCCTCACGATGTTTTCCTTTACTGTTTGAGAGCAGTGGTGACAAAATAATTTACACAAAGTAAAGTGTGCCTGCTTGGCTTCGAACCCACGATCTACAACTCTTAAGTCGCCGCCGTTACCACTGGGCCGCCACTGCTAAAATTCATAGTTACCCAATAAAATACATAGTTACTCTATAAAATACATAGTTACCCTATAAAATACAAAGTTACCCTGTAAAATACATAGTTACCCTATAAAATACATAGTTATCCTATAAAATACATAGTCACCCTATGAAATACATAGTTACCCTATAAAATACATAATTACCCTATAAAATACACAATTACCCTATAAAATCCATAGTTATCCTATTTTTTTTTTCATAGTTTTTAATTTGTGGAAGCTTGTAAATTGGCAATTTTAAGCGCTATTGTCCATAACTTACCTTTACAGATGTTAGACTATAAGCTTTCCAAAGAATAAATAAATAAAATACATAGTTACCCTATAAAATACATATTCACCCTATGAAATACATAGTTACCCTATAAAATACATAGTTACCCTATAAAATCAAATCAAAATCAAAATTTGTTTATTATGACAACAAAGATCCATAATTTTTATTTTATTTTATTTATAGTAGAAAATGTTAGTAATACTTTATGGCTAGTGTTAGTAAGCAAAGTAATATTATTATTTCCTTTATTTCATAAACAACATATCAATTACATTTTTAAATATTAGAATATAAAAAATTTGCTTCTGCCCGCGACTTCATTCGCGTGGAAGTTGAACTCGTACCACAGGTTTTCAAAGCAGTCGTCGGACCACTAAGCTGTTGGCTTTGTTGAAAGTTGACTAAATAGCCGTTCATAAAAATATGTCATAATGAACTGCTTATCTCCATAAAGATATAGCGTGATTTTTATCATTTAAAAGGTTATATCTGTAACTACCGGCAATATTGTAATTTGTTGACTCGTATAAAAAATATATAAAAACATTTAAAAATATACAAAATAGTAGCGCACCGGTATCAGGAACAGGGTCCAAGCTACCCGGCGGTCAGGGCTCCAGAGAGAGGAACTTCCTAACAATGCGAGCCGTGTCCAGAAGTACTGTTCTCTGAATCTGGCCCTTAATCCAGCTGCCCAACGAGAGCCTCCTTAAGTGATGGTCGAGGCTCTTGGCAATTAAGCCATTTGAAGCACTTTGCATAGAAGATGACCAAGTAGGTACAAGTTTTTCACTTGGCGATCCTCTCCACAAAATGTGTCAAAAAGGGAGAATAGAAACTCTCTCAAACTGTTTTCAGAATGCTGTTGCTTACCGTGCTCTAGTTACTAATGATGCTATTTTTTTTCGAATGATCGCATGAAATTCGTCAGTCGCTCCCTGCAAATAAATGGGTTAGGCTCCACTGGCGAGTGGAGCCTAACCCATCCCTAAAATCGAACTCTTTCAAGGCTACCGGGCTAAGAAAGAACATAACATAACATCACGCTTGTGTTCCCCGAAGGGTTAGGCAGTACACCCACATTTCGCTAGTTATTTTTAAGTCTCATGTAACAGGGCCTATTGCCATCAACCGGGCACACATCCAAGCTACTACTGAGAATCATAGTCTTCCCAACTATGATTGGGTCGGCTTCCAGTCTAACCAGATAAAGCTGAATACCAGAATTTTATATGGAGCGACTGTCTATCTGACCTCCATAACACAGTTACTGAGTTACTGGGGAATACAATACCCCTTGGTTAAACTGATGGTCAAACTTTCGGGCTTCTGACGACTCTTTACGACTGTTAAAGATATTATTATATATATTAGAACACTATAGAACGCGGTCACCTTGATCGACTTCAAGTAGTAATCCATCATTTGATTGTTGGTTAAGTTACTCATTAAGTAGATTACAAAACAGTCTAGACTAGAAACTCATCAAACGTAATTGTGGTATCCATGACAGATTGCCAAGTAATAAACAAAAAAAAAGTACACAAAATTCACGATCCTGTGAATGGTCAATGAACATTAGTTTATGTATAACTACTAGCTTTAACCCGTGGATTCGCCCGCGTGGAAAAAATCGGAATCGGAAAAAATCCCACGGGAACGTTACTACCGGAATTAAAAGGAAACGAAACGATTGCATACCTCATAGCCGAGGAAAAGGTCATTGACTCCTAGCGCTGCGCCCGCCACCGCCACCGCGCCGCTGCCGTCAACCATAATAATTATATAATTATATCACACTTTTAAAGTATTCATTTAATTTTAAAGGCATATTATAATCTAAATTAAATGACCAATTTAAAAAATAAACATATTTTGTTGGATAAAGGATTAACGCGGAAATAAAAATGAAATTTTTATTAAATTCTGAAAGATAAAATGGTTACTAATGGTTAATGTCCTTTGAAGATAGACATGCTATCGCGAACTTTTTTGTTGGAATTTTTATTATGTACAATCCAGTAAAACATAACTTACGCATATAACCATGAGCGCACGACTTACGCGGCGCACGCCAGTAAAGCTCCCAGTTGGCATAATGTTGCCGACATCTTCAACATTAATCGTCATATTTCAGCCAATATACACAAAATCTTAATTAATTATATACCTAAACCTTTCATATGAATCATTCCGTCACTCAAGCCGTTTGAAAATCCGTTCAGTAGTTTTTGAGTTTATCGCGTTCAGACACACAGACAGACGCGGCGGGGGATTTGGTTTTATAATATGATTAAATAAATCAGCTTAAAACTGTGGGGTTATTGGGTAACACACTTACAGTAGCAATGGGTTTCATTTTGACAGTTCAACAATATTCATTGTTCAACATTATTTCCGTTGTTGAGTTGACAAAATTTTCTACCATTTATGAAGCAATGTATTAGCAAAATACTTCAAAATCATTCAGATTGTAATGGATAGTGTGTTAAGCAATTAGCATGCTGTTCCATTACAGAAAACGATTGCCCGTCCATACTAATAATATAAAGAGGTAAAATTTGTGCATGTGTATGTAGTACAGGGGCGAAAGCATCGTATAACTCGATTCCTACCGGCTTCCCCTCGGAAATTCGGAACACAACCACTCTATTGTCATTGAAAGATGGCACAGTCAGTAGTGTTTAATAATGCCAAATAATATAATCACACTGTAGGTATTTAATAGACCATAAAGGCTTCTAAATACTTCTGTACTGTGCTTATACATACAATTAAAACATTACAAAATGCCTACATTATATTTTTTGTCTTTATATTGTCTACTTCATGACGAGTTTATTTTGTATAGAAACTAATTTTTTTGCTCCGGATTACCTCTCTCATAAAATCACCCTTCGCCACTGATGTAGTAATCTTAAAAAAAAAATGCAAAAATTATTTATTGACATAAAACATATTTTTCTCAAAATTGAGAGCATTATTTTGACAACCATCTTCGAGATACATCAATCAAAAAATCAAAATCAAAAGTCATTTATTCAAACTAGGCTGAGAATCAGCACTTTTCGAACGTCAATAATTACATAAGACAGTCCCCCAAAAACGCCCACCCTTCACCATTTCCTAGTGCTTCCTAGTGCATCGAAATTGCTGTACTGGTCAAATACATGCGAGCAGCGGCCACCAAAAGTTGTATGAAAATCCATATCTGTGGTGGTTTAGCGGCCAAATAAATTACATAGTAAACTCATATCTATCCATTGATCAATAAGTTCTTTATTAGTGATCGATGTATCTATCGCATAATTTAAAAACGGAACGATCTTTTACTCCGAAACATGGCAACCAAGGAGGTAACATATCAAAGGTTTTATTTAAATTTTGAACTGGCTTGCAAATAGAAAGCTGTTTATTTAATTAAAAACAAATGAACATATTGGCGCGTGAAAAATGATCGTTGTTCGTCATTGAATCTGAAATTTTTAAATAATTTACTTAGTTTGAATTTCCGGGCATTATTTGAGAAAAGCACTATACAAGCCTTGGCCGCAACCAGGCAGTGATGGACTCAATGCCTCTTTTGCTGGCCGCTGCAGTAATGTCCTATTACAACAAATAATATAATTCTCTGACTCCTGCGCTAATTATAACTGTGTTGCAAGAGCCAGTGTCCTAGCGTAATAAGACACACAAATTTTGTTGCTTTTGGACAAGATAAAATCAATGAAAAACAAAGGAAACAAAAGAGTCTTCACTTTATATGTACTTCTAAACATATTGTTTATAAACTAAGAAAAACTACTTCAACTTCGGAACTACTGATCCGATTCCGAAAATTCTTTCTCTATTGGGAAGGTACAGTATTGCCTCGGGTAAAAATTTTACACATACAACAAAATAGTAAGGAAGTCAAAACTGTACATTGAATATTTTTGAAAAAAATAATTGCAACGAGGTGTGGGAACGAGTCTGATGCCGAAAATATATTTTTTCGAATTTTTGTCCGTTTGTCTGTTTGTCTGAATGTATATTCCGGATTGTCGCAAAAACGGCAAAATGGATTTAGATGAAATTTGGCACACAGATCGTTTATAACCTGGATTAACACATAGGGTCCATTGAATTCCGGTAGTACGTTCCGGTGGGAGATATTCCGATATCCACCCGTACGATGTTGCGGGCAGTAGCTGGTCATAAATAAAACGAATAACCCCGCGTCCTAACTAAAAATATCGTTTGCGCGAATACGCGATTGTCACGTTCGTAAACTAATTTGTTCGAAAAACCGGAAGGCGCCCTCCGTCGATGCGACCACGCGTTCGGGTTCACCGAACAAAATAAAATCGATGATCGCATACGCGCATGACGACCGCATACTCGCGAGACGATCGCGTTGCTTAGGACGAGGCCTAAACGTTAAAAAATACGACTTTACATAGTTTTCCTTTCATTAGAAGGTACTTATCCAAGATTAATTTAGAAAGGCAAGAATGCAACTTGCATTCTTGCCTTTCATATATAGGTGTAAAATAAAAACCCGCAATTTGGAATTTTAAAAGCAGAGTGTCTACTCCGAAGCAATAATCCGGAGTATCGGCCGATTCTTGACTTCCAAAGTTTCGTTTTTTTCACTTTGAAACCTTACGGACTTCAAGTCACATTTTTGACTTTGACTTATGTCTTTGACTGTCTTTTTTTTTCATTCGCCGTAGTCACATTAGTAACATTACTTACCCGATACCCTTGGCCGATACTTCGGAGTAGACCCCCAGATATTTAAAGCTGAGATTCCACGAACGAGAAAAGACGTTCATTTTGACCATGGCATACGACCTACTGTTTGTAACATGTTTTTTAAGTGTAAAATAAATGTTTTTAAATAAAAAAATAAAAACTGTACCTAAACTTTATTTTTATTTATTACTGTTTTTGCATGATGTGCAAATTGCAAAAAATGTGCAAATGTGCAAATTCTTAATATTGTGCACTTGGTTTGTATGTTGGCTTGTGTTAATTGGTTGAACAGTGTAACGATTGTAAGATAGACCAATAAATAAATAAAAGTAAAATGAGGAAATAGGAAGCTGCACTAAGCTGAAGCTATATTGAAGCCAAGCGAAGCTGTATTTTCTCCGTGTACTATATTCGCTCCATGTACTACCCGGAATCCGTAGGAATTCTAGTATATTATGAAATTCAGAACAATGTTAATTTAGCTTTTAATTGGGTGGAGGTTACTGTGGTCATACGCAGTTTGAAACTCGTAGTTCTCAGTTCGTTAGTAGTTAAATTAATGATGATAATAATTTTGGGCTGGTTCGCGAATTTCGATGTTATTGGTATAATTGTTAATTTAGTGTGAATTCGAATATACATGTGATGTTATTAGGGCAATATTTGTGAACCTCTTTGCTATGGATACTGGGTTTGATTTTTTCATATAACTAACAAATGACTTACATAGCATTACGCTATTTTGAAGTCCCGTCAGTGGTGTTACACTCAGTTTCCAACTTGATACATCATCTAAACTAATAATAAAGCTAAATAGTTTGATTGTTTGTTTGAACGCGCTAATCTCTGGAAATACCAGTTGGATTTGAAAAATTATGTTTGCATTTGATAGCCCAATTCTTGAGGAAAGCTCTAAGCTATACAACTTTTATACGTGAGGCCAAAACTCGAAATCCTAATCACTTTATCCTGAATGAACGCTATCCCGAATCACTTTAGCTGAGAAAAAAGAAAAAAATTAGAAAGAATGCTGAGCGAAAACCAAGTACCTAATAGCGCGGGCAGGCGATGGGATGCAGTGGGTCGAAATTTCACACAGACGAAGTCGCGAGCAGAAGCTAGTTCACCATATTGCTGGCTCAAACATACTAATTGCCATTTACCAGGCACAGGTCAGCTTGACCTGGGACAGCCTGGGAGAGGCCAATGTCCAGCAGTGGACTGCTATAGGCTGAGTTGATTGATTGATTGAGGCACAGGTCTAACGTCTGGGCTGCTACAGAGAATTATCTGGTGTAAAACACACACTAGCATTGCCCGACCTAGTAATTAAACCTGGGCCATCACGATCACATGCAGCCGCACTTGTGACAACTACACCGATAAGGCTATTGTACTGTACTGACTTTTTCTGATTTTATATTCATACATAAATAAATGACGGCACAGCAAGTGGCGCCACCCCGTTTTACTGGAAAATTACTGGAATCACCGAAAAGGTTGCATAAGAGTGACACTGGCTGCTGACAGTCACTCTAGTAGACCGTCACATCGATGGTTGCGTGGCGGCTGTCTTCTGATCACAGAAAATGTTGTCAAGGGAGCCGCTGTCGTACCACGTCCACGACGAACTGCTATATTCCGGCACAATCCTGATGATACTGAAGCTGCTGAACCACTAATACGGTGATCACTTCTAGTAAAGGCTATCCAGCGCCGTTAAATATATGTATAGGGTACGTAGAATTTACAGAATGCCACCTACTATGATCTGCCACTCCTTTTGCTTCGTTGAAGTTTATTCATTGGTCATACACGCACATCGGTTTCGAGTACTGCGCACCTGACCTTTCTGTGATCAGAAATGATCTGTGGCCACTATATTATACTAGCTGCGCCCCGCGGTTTCACCCGCGTAAGTCTCGATCCCGTGGGAATATCGGGATAAAAAGTAGCCTATGTCTTAATCCAGGATGTTAGCTACCTCCATACAAAATTTTATCAAAATTGGTTCAGCCGTGTGAGTGTGAAGAAGTAACAAACATACACACACACACACACTCACAAACTTTCGCCTTTATAATATTAGTGTGATTCTATGAGATTTGTAATTAGTTAGGGACATCGTTTCAACAGACATCAACATCACTGATGTACTCAAATACATTTGCTAAAAGCACTTCTAAAAAGAAAAAAAAGCTTGGAGACCAGACGGCAACAAAAAGTTGACAGTATTGTGATCTAAAAATAGCGTCGTAGTGCAGTCGGAATGTACTACGGATCACACAAGACGATACTATGGTATAATCTATCTGTCTGTCTGTCCGAGACTAAGAATAAATTGACAACTACATACGGATGTTATAGACGACTAACATCTTCTTGAAGTTGACAGCAATCAAAATTATATAGAAAGTAATAGCTGTGTGCTCTGCTGTATGTATATATACAAATTAATAAAATTTACGTGTCTGTTTGTAATGTCAAAATAACAGTTATTTACTAAATACATATGAAAGTATTAGTATTATTGGGATTTTCCATTAGAAAGAAAGGAAATACGTTTATTTGCGGTAAACATGACGCAAAATAGAACAAACACAAAAATAAGAAAAGCTTGAGGGAAACATGCGTCACATCCACGCAAAACGGCTATCCCTCAGCATTATGCTGCGACCCTATACAGAGCAGCAAGACAGAGCCCCAGCGCTGGTTTTCAGCGACAGCCGGCGCCGGCATTAGGATTTTCAATAGAACTAACTGTATAATAAATATAACTGCCGGAATCTGAAAATGCGAAACTATAGGTACACCGCTGCCTAACCCCTCGGGGCTTACAGGCGTGATGTTGTGTACATATGAAAGTATATACGGTACTTATAACAGAAAATCTATTTTTAACATTTTTGTCTGTCTGTCTGTTTGTTCCGGCTAATCTCCGAAACGGCTGGACCGACTTTGATGGGACTTTCAATGGCAGATAGCTGATGTTATAAGGATTAAAAGGATTTATTTAAGAAAAAGCCACGTGGGTGAAGCCGCGGGCAGCTGCTAGTTTAAATAAGTATAAAGACTTATCAACTAAATACTGTCACGGAATTACTGTGAATACCCCTGTGACTCATAATACCTATTTGTCATAACTCATAACTATTGATCTCATATATCTAAATGATAGGAAAACGTCATTGATGCCTACAGCATGAAGGTGCCAGGATGCATAAAATTATACATAATATAGCTTCTGCCCGTGACTTGGTCCACGTGAGAGTGTACCATAAATAGTGCATTACTGCAGCGGCCTGCAAAAGAGGCATTGGTGGACGAACGTGAAAACGTAGGCCGAGACGAAGCCACAATTGAGGCACTCATACGTGAGTCCATCAATGCCTGGTTGCGGCCAAAGCTTGTATAGTGCTTTTCTCAAATAATGCGTGGAAATTCACACTCAATTTATAAATAATTTACTATTATTTATAAATTCCAGATTCAATGACGAACAACGATCATTTTTCACGCGCTAATATGATCATTTTGTTTTTTTTTTTCAATAAACAGCTTTCTATTTGCAAGCCAGTTCGAAATTTAAATAAAACCTTTGATAAGTTACCTCCTTGGTTGCCATGTTTCGGAGTAAAAGATCGTTCCATTTTTAAACTACACGATTTATGAGTTTACTATGTAATTAATTTGACCGCTAAACCACGACAGATATTATGGATTTTCATGCAACTTTTGGTGACCGCCGCTCGCATGTCTTTGGCCAGTACAGTATTTTAGATTTATCTTGAAGAAGGTTGTCAAAATAAAGTTCAAGTTTCCAAGCATGTTTGAGAAAACATAATTATCGTATGTCACTCAGCAATTATTATATTTATGACTGTATTGTGTATGTTTTATTTTTATTGCTTGTTTTAATGTGTAATATTTTAATTCATAATATATTTAATTTAATTGTGACATTGGATAATATATAATTCTAATGTGTATGTGTAATTTTATTGATTGTTAATTATTTTAAAGTCATGACGTGTTTTATTGAATTTTAATTTTGAAATGAATTAATAATAATATATTATTTCTGAGTGAAATATGATAATTATCTATCTATACTTACTGATAATAATAAACAGGTAAAATTTGTTTGTTTGTAAGTTTGTATGTAGGAGGTAATCTCTGGAACTAGGTACCATTCGGATTTGCAAAAATATTTTTGCCTTTGATAACCCAATTTTTGAGGACGGTTATAGGTTATTTAACATCACGCTACGACCTTAGGAGCCGAGTAAAAAAGTCAGAAAGAACGCTAAGCGAAAACGAAATAATCGCGCGGGTGAGCGATGCAATGCGACGCAGTGCGTCGGGGAACAAGAAATTTCACGCTTTCAATTTTGATAAAATTTTGTATGGAGGTAGCTGACACCCTGTATTAAGACATAGGCTTTTTATCCCGATATTCCCACGGGAGCGAGACTTACGCGGGCGAAGCCGCGGGGCGCAACTAGTCTATAGATAAATGTCAATTATTTTTAAAACAGTAACCGTGGAGTTTTTTGTCGACTCTTCTTCATAGGAAACAACCAATTGGAACCATGCACCTAGCTTCTGACGTTTCATAAGTGCCCATGTAGGTCATGGAAAAAAAATATTTTGATTTTGATATAAATTAGCAACCTTTTTTTGTTTCGGCCAACCTGAGAACAAACTGGTTATAAGTCTACTAAACCGTTGGTTTAAAAGTTGGTTGTTGTCTGGAAATGAAATATTTTGCCTATTTTTGTCAAACAATCCTGTTCTGCAAACTAAGTAGTGTTCCAGGAATGCACTTTGGATCACACACGAAGACAAAACGCGGCATTTGTCTGTCTGTCAACTGAGCTCTGTTACACACTGTTATATTTTATGACAAACATTGGAAAACTTGAAAAATAAAGTGAAAATAAAAACGATGTTTCGTATTATTGTTACAATACAACTTTTCTGTTCGAGGGAGCAAAATATTTTGTTTACGTGTGACCAAACACAATATGACGAACAAAAATATATTAATAAATTAATAAGCTGCCATCGTCTATCAATATCTACAACGTGGAGACGACACGCGATAATAAATGAAAACACTGGCAATACTAATGACTATTTTGAAACTATCAAATACATCCTAACAGTGAATTAAACAAACTAAATAATAGTGATGCGTCAACTATCATTGTGGGTTTTGCCGATCTATAATAACTAAACTTTTGGATATATTTGGTTGATTTTTTGTTTGCGGAATGGGAACGCCATTCGATATACGCAGTTTCATTTATTGTCGTATTGTCGTCAAATAATAAAAAATGAAAAAAATGAATGACGATGATGATGATGAATGTTTTTTTGAAGCTTTTGAACTGACTGAATTTGACTGATTAAGTAGGTAGAGTTTAATAATCGTAACGAACTCAAAACTGTATTTTGAATATTTTTGAAAAAAAAAGAACGTTATTGCTACGAGGTGTGGGAAAGAGTTTGATGTTGATCATATAGTTTTTAGAATTTTGTCCGTTTGTCTGTTCGTGTGTACATGAGCTGTTTTTGCGCCAATCCGGAACATACTTCCAGACGAACAGACAAACGATTGACTGATTCTGATGAAATTTAGCACACAGATAGTTTCTAACCTAGATTAACACATAGGGTACTTTTAATCCCGGTAGTACGTTCCCGTGGAATATTTTCTGACATCTAGGCGGACGGGGGCATAGCGGCGGGCAAAAGCTAGTTTTAAAATAATATCATTTAAATTATTTCTTTCATAGTAAGACTGTGTTGTTTTAGATTAGCTACATAAGTATGCCAATAAAAAAACAGATTCTACAATGCCCCGTTTAAGGAAGCCGGACCGATAACCGCAGCTTGTCTGAGGTAGTATCTTTTATTTTTCCCATTCAAAGTTCTTTCATTATTTGTATCACTAGTGATACTCCAACAGCGTAGGTAGGTACTAGTATCGGCCAGTTCTCTACGAATACCCCATTTTATCAAAAACACTCTAAAAAAAAATACAACAAAAACATTTAAAAATAATATTGACTCAACGCTCGTCCGCATCGTCCACAAAAACATAACGCGATCAAGAAACAGACAAACAGTGTGTATCACAGCGAAATTAACTTGAGCCCGTGGCGCCGCCTAACATTTTATTTGTTTTAAAATATCAGCAAGCGTGGATCATGTCCAATTAGGTGCTGGCCGTCTGTTGCGGCTTAAGTAAACCTTTAGATGTATAAAACAAATACTGGCTGATTCTATTTTTGAATGTGCCAGCTTTTGAAGAGGTGCAAGCTGTGGGCCGCTGTCGCGTGTTTTTGGACGTAAATGCCACATCTGTTTCATCGGATAAATGTATAATTATATTTTTAACTAAGTATTGTGAACACAAAAGGAAGGATTACTATTATTCCTAATTTTACAGAATATGTATGTTTGTGAGATGGTTTATTAGCTCGGATCAAATATTGACCCGATTTCAAATATTCCGGTATCGTTGGATATTTTTTTTTAATTTATCCTCCTTATCCGAGTTAATAGGACTATACAACTCATATCAATAAACTTATCACACTAATATCATAAAGGCGAAAGTTTGTGAGTGTGTGTGTATATATGCTTGTTACTCCTTCACGCTCTAACGGCTGGACCAATTTTGATAAAATTTTGTATGGAGGTAGCTGACACCTTGGATTAAGACATAGGCTACTACTTTTTATCCCGATATTCCCACGGGATCGAGACTTACGCGGGTGAAACCGCGGGGCGCAGCTAATTGATCATAAATACTTATAAAATAAAATATCAAATTTCAGGCATTTCTGACATGT
The DNA here is from genome assembly GCA_963921375.1 of Tiliacea citrago. Taxonomy (NCBI): domain Eukaryota; kingdom Metazoa; phylum Arthropoda; class Insecta; order Lepidoptera; family Noctuidae; genus Tiliacea; species Tiliacea citrago. The sequence goes on from OY992799.1 coordinate 2,802,757, forward strand.
TTGCCAAGTTGCTCAACTGTTCCAAATCTTCCTTGATCTCAGGGTCAAGTGGAACAAGTCTACAAAGGATTCGTTCAAACTTCGCATACCAATGCCTTACCTATTTCTCTATTTTAAGGAGCACCGAGATTTGATTTTATCTCACAGTTACAAGCTACGAAATGTTTTAAGACACTTTTACACGCTAATCCTAGTCTTTAAACACATTTTCCTCCTACATTAACTTCTCGTCTCCATATCTACTTTGATGCTCTCAACCCTCGGTCACTTACGACCATGGTCGCCTAAACGACTTCCGGTGACAACATCCTGCATCAACAACAAGAATATCGGGACACGGAAATTTTGTAATGGCGGGCTCAAACGGGGCCAGTGAACGAGCCAGTAAGCTGGGAGCATAGAGCATTGTTTGTGTGAGAACGCGAGGAATGCAATAAAGGGTACTGGATGAACTGCCGCACGGTCATTGTCTGTGTTATACGTTTTTATATCAAGTGAGCGGTTGTGTGTGTTTGTGCTGTTTATGGTATGTTCTAAGTGATGTTATGTCTTAGTGAAGCTTTGTTTCATGACACGCAGGAAATATAATATGTTGAAAGTATTCTTAATACGTTTCCACATTTGATTAAGATTGCTTGAATTTAGTCTTGTTTTTTCTGGATTGGTAGCAAATAAAAACTACAATAGATTATGTCATAATCAGTCCATAATATTCCCACTGCTGGGACACAGGCCTTCTCTCTGTAAGAGGGAGTGAGACTTAATCCACCACGCGGGCCCAGTGCAGGTTGGTGGTTGTCACATGTCTTGGAATTTTTAATTCTAGGAGATACCGGTTTCTTCACGATGTTTTCCTTAACCGTTTTGAGAGTAGTGGTGATGAAATTATTTATCTATATAAATAAAAAGACAAGTCCTGACTGACTGACTAATTGACTGACTCATCAACGCCCAGCCTAAACCCTTGGACCTAAAAAGCTGAAATTTTGTACAGAGGTTCTCTTTATAATGTAAACATGGAATACGAAAGGATTTTTGGGAATTCCACCCCTAAAGGGGGGGGGGGGTAATAGGGGATGGAAGTTTATATGATAGTCCGTCAGTTTTGAAGTTAGGATCTTCTAATTTTGTGTTTAGGCTGACGATTGAAAATTAATATATACGTGTTTCAGTGTTTTTGATTATTCCATCCCCGAAGGGTTAAAAAGAGGGATGAAGTTATGTATGGAAAGTCCTTCATTTTATAATGTAAAAATCACTGAATTTATTATCTAGGCTTATGGTTGGAAGCTAACACTACGGTGTAGTTATAATTTGAACCCTTAAGGGGTGAAATTTTGTTTTTTATTAAAGTTCTTTATTTTTAAGCTAAAATTTTGTACAGTGGTTCTATTTATAATGTAGACAAGGAATAAGAAAGAATTTTTGGGAATTCCACCCCTAAAGGGGTAAAATAGGGGATAGAAGTTTATATGAAAGTCCGTCAGTTTTGAAGTTGGGATCTTCAAATTTTGTGTTTAGGCTGACGATTGAAAATTAATATTTAAGTGTTTCAGTGTTTTTGATAATTCCACCCCCGAAGGGTTAAAAAGCGGGATTAAGTTATGTATGGAAAGTCCTTCATTTTAGAATGTAATAATCACTAAATTTATTATCTAGGCTTATAGTCGGAAGCTAAAGCAACGGTGTGGTTATAATTTCAATTGAAAATTGACCCCTGACGGGGTGAAAAGGGGTAGTCAATTTGACAAGGGAGGATTTTACTGCGTGGCTTGATTAACTCTAAATTATGACGTAGGCATCTGCTAAGAAGGGGTTTTTGGGAATTTCACCTTTAAAGGGGTGAAAAGGGGGGATTTTGTTTGTATGAAAAATCTTATAAAAAAAATCTCTATGTAAAATTTCAACATTTATATCTGTAACTTTTATGGTGTACATAATAAAGAGTATTCTATTCTATTCTTATTCCTTGAGTTAATAAATCTGAAACTTGGCACGAATACTAACCTAAGTAAATTATAAAGTTAATAATTTTGTTGGGGGATGTTAAAGTTTGTATGGAAGAATTTTAACGCGCGGTCTGATTTACTCGAAACTCGGTATTTTATATATACCTAATGCTCACAGAATATAAACCTTGCTTCGAACCCACGACCTACAACTTGTAAATCGCAGCCGTTACTGTTGGGGCACCACTGCACTTAAATATATTCCTTCTTTTTATTCCTTTTACTTCTTCCTTTTTTAAATTAAGAAAAACAATAACAGAATGCAGTAGCGTTTTGCAGCTCAATTAGCGCACTGACTAAATGGTTTGCTTTACGGGTAGTAAATATTTGAATGGTTTGGAATAAAACCAAATTGTTCTGGGACTAGCATTTGTGCTTGCGATATTTTTATGCCTGTTCTGTAATTGCCTTCACGAGTTGCGATACTTAGATGTATAGTCAATCTCGTAATTTCTATATCACTTTTGACAAAAAAAAATCCCAGTAAATTGAAAGTTCCCTAAGGTTGAAATGATCAAACTGTCACATTGGTCTTAGCGCAATAATAGATCTTGAAGTTTTATGTTGTAAAAGTGACATTCATCTTTAGGGTCTTAAACCAATTACGAGAAAAACTTCACGGTCGGTACAGACGCCAGCAGTTCAAGCTACCCAAAACTGTCAAATTTTCCCAATCAACCTTGAACCTTATACTGTAAGGATAAAGTCGAAAATCTATTAAAGAAAATTGACAGATTGTAGTAGCTTGATATGCTGGCGTCTGTACATCCTGCGCCATTAGCCTCACTGCCAAGATAATATTATTAACATAGCACGAGCTACTGACGTACAGTGGTGGCCCACGAGTAACGGCCGCGACTTACGAAGTCGTAGGTTCCAACCCAGACAGGCGCTTTATTTTGTGTAAATTATTTCATCACCACTGCTCTCAAAACGGTGAAGGAAAACATCGTGAGGAAACTGGCATGTCCTAGTACTAAAAATTCGAAGACATGTGACATCTACCAACCCGCACTGGGCCCGCGTGTTGGATTGCGGCCCATCCCCTCTCATCGAGAGGAGGCCTGTGTCACAGAAATGGGAAAATTAAAGGCTGATTATGTTATGACTGGCGACGTATGCAAGAGCCCTATAGTACCTATAGTGGACGTCGTTTGGAAAAACTGGCCAAGTGCGAGTCGGACTCGCGCACGAGGGGTTCCGTACCATTATCTATAAAAACGGCAAAAAAAAAATACGTTTGTTGCATGGGAGCCCCCCTTAAATATTTGTTTTATTTTAATTTAATTATTTATTTTTAAAGTGAATATAATAACTAAATATTCTGTGAATATTCCAAACGTCTACCTTTTGACGTTTTAAATATGGAGCAAAAACGAGCAAAAAATCACGTTTGTTCTATGGGAGCCCCCTTAAATATTTATTTTATTCTATTTTTTAGTATTTGTTGTTATAGCGGCAACAGAAATACATCATCTGTGAAAATTTCAACTGTCTAACTATCACGGTTCATGAGATACAGCCTGGTGACAGACGGACAGACAGACAGACGGCGGAGCCTTAGTAATAGGGTTCCCGTTTTACCCTTTTGATGAGAATGAAGAGCTATTCGTTTTGAGACGAGTGACGAAGAAAATAACATAACATACCATCACGCCCGTTTTCCCTGAAGGGTTAGGCAGAAGTATACCCACACTTCACCAGTTATGTTTATGTCCCATGTAATAAGAGGCGATTCTATTACCATCAACCTGACACAAATCCAGACTGCCTCTGTAAAATTTCTGATAACACTGCTCAAACCCAAGACCTCATGCTCAGTAGTAATGCTTGCAAATACTAGACCAACTAGAAAATGTCATAGAAATTCAAGGAACGCCAGCAGGCACCCATCTGTCAACTCGTCTAGCCCCGTATCAACCCGACGTTAATCACGCATATACTTTGGAACAAGTTTAGTAAGTTCTCCCGGCTTTGACACCGGATGCCCATACTAAACTAATTATACCAACTAGGAGTGCCACAAGACAGCGGTCGATGTAACTTTGTTATTCATCACACGATGTTTTCGCTTATCATGTTAGTGCTTTATGGGTAGTCAGAATGGTTGAGTTTGTGAGAGAGTGAGTGATTTTCTTTTATGGATGTAATGAGGATGACATTTTTCCTAAGGGCCTAGTTTCGTGTTTCTATAACAACTTTCAACAGGATAACGGGCTTTCGAGAAGCTTATGTCAATCCAATACATTTTTAACCGACTTCTAAAAAAGGAGGAGGTTCTCAATTCGGATGTTTGTATTTTTTTTTTTTTTAATGTTTGTTCGCGAATAACTCCGTCATTTACGAACCGATTTGGAAAATTCTTTTTCGGCACTAAAAATGGAAAAATAAAAAACTTTTTACAAAAAAAAACCGACTTCCAAAAAACACTACAAAGTAAAAATAAAAAACTATTTACAAAAAAAAAACCGACTACCAAAAAAACACTACAAAGTGAAAAATAACTTTAATTTCGGACGTCGGTGGCATAAAACTAAAATACAGATCCAAAGACACCGACTTCCGAAATTAAAGTTATTTTTCACTTTGTAGTGTTTTTTGGAAGTAGGTTATTTTTTTTTGTAAAAAGTTTCTTATTGTCATTTCCATCATGTTTTTATTTTATTTTATTTATTAGGGACAACAAACAGCAGTATATTAAATATTACACATGATAGGAGTACTAAACGAATAGAATGAACAAATACACTATGTTGATCGCTGTTAGACGGTCAGTTTGTTTAGGTCAGGTGGAAAGAGGTTAGAGACGCCTATCGACGCCAGCATAATCGAGGAGTTTTCCGGTATGTTGCCAATTTTAGACTCAGAACTATTTGCTTTTCTTTTTGGTGAAGGATGAAGAAAGTATTTATTTATTTATACATACTTCATTGTATACCACAAAAATACATAACAAAAAATAAATCAAACACTACAAAATATACAATGGGCGGCGTTATCGCTTTCTGCGATCTCTTCCAGGCCACATTGGAATGGACAGTGATTTTCCTACTAATAATTTGTTCTGCGCTTTTGCTTGGCGGCAGATTTCTCGAAGGAATTCGGTCTATCTCTGAGTTACGTTTTAAAAAATGATTGCCCGAAACTACTTGGCACTTGGAAATAATATTTTGAAACTAAAAATAAAAATATTGGTTAACACAATTTGGCAACAAGTTATTTATTTTATCACAACCCAGCCTAATAAAGGTGACAATTATACGAAACGGAATTTAAAAAAATTGTTGCATCTCTTGGAGAGACCAAGAGACGCAAACATTTTGATTCCGTTTTATAATACAAGACTAATTAAAAATATTGTTTACCAATAGTATGTGCATTACTATTTTTTATAAATTACCAAAGAATTGGGAACTCCCATTTAAATATTATAGAGTAAAACTGCGCAAATGGTTAATAGAAAATTGATTTTATACATTACAAGAACTTATGCAACATAGAGAAAAAAATATATATTTTAAGGTAAATACATAATAAATAAATACATTAGGTAAATCAAATTGGTTGTTTTGTAATTTATATTAGAACATATTTTATGGTATTGTAGTGTGTGTCAGTAATTTATATTAGAACATAGTTGTAAATTTTACTAAAATAATTACAAGTTTAACTAATGTGCATGCCCTTTTTTTTTGGATGGGAGATTATCAAATAACTTCTCCCGCTCTGGGCGAAGCGGTTAGGTGTGTCAGACTTTTACTGACTAAACCCACCCATGTTCCTTCAGATGCCTGTCACCATACACGATATCACGATATCGGGGGCCATGATATCCCTTGCGGACCAACTCGCAACCCTGTTAGGCATTGGTCCTAACGGACCCCGTCAGTTCGTGCCGATATCTCTTTAAGGTACGCGAGCAACACAACGCGCCATCGACCCTGGCCTGGTCCTTATCGGACGGCGAGTTACCCATCGGTCACCGTCTACAAGCTCGCGCCTACAGTGGCCGGGAATTGGCCTGCGACTCCCGACGCCCGGGGCGTCTCCTGCGGCGAGGGCGCGAAATTTGCCTCTCCCTCACACACTCCTCCTCCTTCTTCGCGAGAATTATTGCTTTGCAGAAAGAGGTGATGCAGTCTCGCTCCGAACCATGGCCTGAACCAAGGCCGGACGCGAGAGATCGCTGCCGCCGATCACCTCCGGACTCGGCAGTGGTCCGCCCAAGCCGAACAGACCTCCACCGTATGCTCCACCGTGTCCTCCGGGCGAACCACACAGTGGTAACACCCGGGAGTTTCCTCCCGCTTTATCCTGAACAGGAACAACCGTGTCCGATGAGGACTTGTGTCAGGCGGAAGGTAAAGACGCCGTGGCACCTCTCTAGCCATTCCTCAAAGAGGGGTCTTATCCATATGTGCATGCCCTAAACAGGAAAAATATGGACTCTGCATAAACCACCAATTTTTACAACTGATAAAACCTTTATTTTTCAGCAAATAAATTATTATGGCGCGACAAAATATCAATAAAATATGTTCTGTTTTGTTACTTAGGCTGTATGGTTAAATCATTCTCCGTAATTTATTATTATTCACACTTTCTTACTTAACACTTTACATTACTTCACAAAACCGTTTCTCCATAATAAATAAAATACTCCTATAACTAAGTACACGTAACTATATGCTGGTTTCCCATTTTAAGAACAATAGGATTATCTTCGATTTTTGTCTGACTCATAACTATTCCATTGTCATCTTCTGTTTTTTTAGATTCCTTAACAGTCTCTTTGTTTTCTTCTACACCATGTGTTTCAGGTTTTCTGAAGATTGCTCCAAAGAGGTTTGCAAAAGGACTTTCGATCAGCATCCAGAAGAAAAACGCTGCTATGAATGTGCCCGTAACTAATGTGCAACTTTTCAGCATCTGTGAAATATAGAAAATGTTTCAGAATATTGATTTTTTTACCAGAAAAAAAAAAAAAAAAACCAAAAGTACCAGAGTATGTCTGACGGAATCATTCACAGAGGTTGATATCAAATGACCAGTATTGCCATTTCATTACTTCGCCATTCCATCATTTTGATTTTATACAGGGTGGAATTTTGTAATGCCACCTGGAGGGAAAGTTCTCTTAATACTGCAGATAGAAAGTTTTACTCAAAGGAAACATTCCTTTATTTTTGAATAGAAAGCAAACTGCATTCAAAGATTTTCGAAAATTCTCTTCTCCCACACCCGGGAATCGAACCGGCTAAAATCTGAAAAAATTATACCCTGTACTTTTATTGCATCGATCGTTAGGATCAATTATAAGGATGAAATCTCTCTAACAAACATGATAAATTAAATGAAAGGAAAACCAGGAAATCTGAAGTTATAAATTCAATGAGTCAAGTTAAAGCTCTCCATCTTTTGTAATGCAGACTCCTTTGCGACTTACTCGTAGCTGCGTGTATGAGGTAACTTAAATATGGAATGTTAGATTAAAATTTGAAAATTAGATTGTCATAGTTGTTATTCACATTTGATTGTTTTTACAACTCATTTCACATTTTGTCTCACGATGAAAATGGCTTATCAAGAACAGTTTGATTTAATGGAAGCTTATTTTTTAAATAACAAAAACGTGAATCTAGCTCTGCGGTGGTATGGAGAGAGATATCAAGACCGACAGGCACCAACTCGGCTCGTATTGAAAAGAATGGTAGAAAATTTAAAGAATACGGGTGGTTTCAAGAAGAGACGGTAAACTATTCAGCAAAACTATTTCGATTTTGAACTAGGTGTTTTAACATACTTTGAATCATTTCCAAAGGCTTCAAAGAGATGCTGCCAATGAATTAGGAACAACCCACACTCGCGTACTTAAAGTGCTGAAAAAGTATAAGTATAAATGCTATCGTGAAGGTTGGTTGGTGCAAAAATTGCATATTGGGGATCGTGACAGACGATTACAATTTTGTGAAAACATGCTTGGAGAAATTGACCGAAACCCTAATTTTTTGAGTAACATTGTATGGTCTGACGAAACCAACTTCAGCAATAATGGCATGTACAATCGCCGCAATAACCATTATTGGTCTCGAGTGAATCCTGTTCGTGTTCATGAAACTAACAATCAAGTAAGATTTTCTTTCAACGTTTGGTGCGGAATTATGAGAAATAATGTAGTGTTAGTCCACGTGTACGAAGGTCATTTAAACACTGTCAAGTATATTGAAATACTGGATCTCTTAAGAAACGAGTTAAATGGTTTCCCCGAGGAAGATCGAAACCAAATAATTCTACAGCAAGATGGTGCTCCAGCACATAACAGCAGAATCACTACTGCCTACAATAATAACCATTTTAATACCTGGATTGGTACAAACGGCACAATCAGATGGCCTGCGAGATCGCCAGATTAGATTTTTTTCTGTGGGGATATGTAAAAAATCAAATTTACATGAAATCTTATGCGAATTACAACGAGTTGAGAGTTGAAGTTCAGAATACGATTTATCATATTCACCACAACACTTTATTAAAAGTTCCTAGAAATGAATTCGTTAAAAGAATAAATTTGTGTATCCAAGAAAATGGAGCCCATTTCGAGCAACTAATTAGTTAGTTTACCATTTTTTGTAAATAATTAAATTAATTTAAGATTTCCTGGTTTTCCTTTCATTTAATTTATCATGTTTGTTAGAGAGATTTCATCCTTATAATTGACCCTAACGATCGATGCAATAAAAGTACAGGGTATAATTTTTTCAGATTTTAGCCGGTTCGATTCCCGGGTGTGGGAGAAGAGAATTTTCGAAAATCTTTGAATGCAGTTTGCTTTCTATTCAAAAATAAAGGAATTTTTCCTTTGAGTAAAATTTTCTATCTGCAGTATTAAGAGTACGTTCCATCCAGGTGGCATTACAAAATTCCATCCTGTATAGTGTCTCTTCCATAAAATATAAATTACATTTTTAAATGTTTCAGTATTAAAACAATTTAAAAATAAAATAAAAAAATTACAAAAACTTTAATATATCTTCTAACTTCTACCCAGGGAATAAACTTATAAACTAAGCGACTACACGCTAAGTGTACCCCCTGTGGGGTACGGACCTCGGCTTAGGGCGTCGCTGGGGAGACAGCAAGGGACAGGGTGGATTGTATTAATTCTAGCGTAGGGAATAATAACCATTGCTTTTATACTCATAGCGATTTCCTGATGCCACTGATGATGAAAAAGATAACCTTATTTGCCAATATCCTAAAATGAAAAATAATTGCGTTAACAGGATGCATAATCACGTCTGTGGGGTGCTTTAAACTAAAAAGTGGCATCGAGCAGTGGCGAAGATTAATTATGCACCTACGTGCGGCATACCTTGGGATTGGGTGGTCAGCATCACTATCTCTTTGACTTGACTGGGTAATATTTCTAGAATTGCTCATGGCAATTATACAAAATTCGTGTACATACGAGAAAAGAATTTACTGTATTCTTGTCTGCCATTGAATAACAATTTTGTTTACGGGATGCAATATTAAGGAGATACACACATAAATCTACCAATTTAATAATCATCGAAGAGTTTTCGAAATATTTTTAAAAATGCATGAGTTTTTTATATAAAAGATCGTGCTTTTCGAGAAGAGAAGTACATAATTTATACTAGAAATGTATCACAATATTCATCATCATAAAATTAACAAAGTTAAGGACATCTTTAGTTGAGCAGTTCTAAATAATATATTACTTACAATTCCGAAAAGAGAGACTTTTTGAATGGCGACAATCGACGCCGCATCAGTCCTGATGAAGGCAGTATGCAGTAGGTACGCACTGAACGAAAGCCGGCCTATGTACGTGAAGGGTTGCCACTCCAGGATGGTCCGGTATATAACTGTAAGTGAGGAAAGAGGGATGGTTAAAGAGCATGTTTAGAAATCGCAACAAAATATAATACTACTTTGTTACACGTGATATAAACACGTTCAAAATCTAGTCACAATCTCATCGGGTTGACCGACATTGGTCAAGGCTGATATTCGTCAAATCGGCAATTCGTCAAATTTGGTATTGGTCAAAGCTATAGTTCGTCAAATCGTCTGTTTGTCCAATTATGAAATTTGCCAAATACGCTATTGGTCAAGTACAATCAACTGTAAACATGACATTTTTACCTCATGATAGGTTTTTATTAACTCATTCATTAAATTCATATTTATTTACATAGAATTCATACCTAACACTTTAACGCATCTAATTTTCCACTCAATAATTTTTCTAATATTTTTTCTATTATTTTTTCTATTTTGGCATCTTTTATGATGTTGGGTGTTTTCCTCTGCTTCTCACCTTCTCCTTTAACTTTATTTAAATAATATTCGCATCTTTTTTTTAAATACTAAGGAGGAGGAGGTAACAATCGAAAAAAGTTAAACAAATTAAGAATACTCAATTACTAGGTAACGACACAACTGATGAACTAGCTAGGAGAGCATCCACCGCGTCAGTCTGTGGAGCTGAACCTATCGTGCCCATCCTTCAACCAACTACGCAGGTGGCTACAGGAGTTCAACCACACACAAGCGGACTGGTGGACCTCGACACCGGGCAGCAGGCAATCCAGGGAAGCTATGCCATCCTTAGATGGTAGGCTAACCAGGCGTTTGCTATGCCTGGACAGGAATGGCCTGTGCCTGGTGACGGGGACCATCACGGGACACTGCTCACTAAACAAACACTTCCACACAATGGGCATAACGGAGAGCCCTCTGTGTAAGACTTGTACAGAGGCTGAAGAAACTGTTCCGCATGTGCTCTTTCTATGCACAGGCGTCACCCAGATCAGAACAGAAACCCTCGGGTCACCCAGATCCTTCACAGACATCCTAAGCAGACCAGGAGACCTAATCAGCTTCCGGCCCGATGGGTTGGTTGGAAGAACCAACTGACGGCCGCCATGGCCCACGCACAATGGTCCACATGAAGGAATAAGTGCGGAAACCAAACCCTCTCACATAGAACATATAACTCAATTACTACATTTTAATGATGTAAATAGGAACCTACAGCAGGCGGCTTTTCCTTTTGTAAGTTCCTACAAGTTATGTGAATCCAAAACGCATGGTCCATCGTCTGTACATGGACTTGACCAAAACTGTATTTGGAAAATTTCGTAATTGGACAAAAAGACGATTTGACGAATTACAGCTTTGACCAATATCAAATTTGACGAATTGCCGATTTGTCGAATATCAGACTTGACCAATGTCGTTCAACCCATCTCATCTTAGCGACAATCTATGTCAAAAACTTGTCAAAAAAGTAGGTATATTGTAGGTATTGATGACAGCCGAATGACTATTTCTTGAAATAGTGACATTTGAGTCCAATTCTAACTTAGAGAGTAGTATGAATGATTCTAATGATTTGTCTGTAACTAAAATTTGTTACGGTCCTGAATCATATTTTGATCAACACACATAAAGGCTCTTACACACTCACAGGCACCGACAAAGACAATTCCTTTGTCGGTGCATGTCGCGCCCGCGATATCGCGTGTGTTTGTAAGAGCCTTAACGCTCAGTGTCAGTACGCTGAGCTGCAAATTGCAAAAGTCGCAACTTCAAATTCTCAATTCAGAAACTGGGTGTAAGTCTGACATTAGAATACAAATGTTCTTAAAACTACGGGAATTGCTCCTGTATTCGGTTTGAGTCTCCCAGTTAAGGTCTGCCATGAATCAATGAAGTCCTTTCAAGGATTCATCCGACTGTTTAGTAATAATCATTTCCTGAGAAAAAATAAAAACTAATAAAAATAAAGAAAAAGAAAGAAAGAAAACTTATTTATTCTGCACAAACAAAACGCACAGTACAACAAAAAAAGTCCAAAAAAAAAAAAAAACATACTAAGTAGCCAAAAGCCTCGCAATAAGTAAGTACCTTCAAATTTAATAATAACTCCAGCTATTAAAATGGCCATATTTATGCCAAAGATAGGCTTCATGAAAGCAGCATACAGCAAGTGAACGTAGACGGGCTGTGGTGGAACATCAGCAAAGAAGATACTGCCAGAGAAGCTAATAAGCACACCCAGGAAGAGCGTACTCCAGTATAGGTACCGGTATTTCTGGAAAGAGGCAAGTAATGAATTACATAGAGGCTATTCGAAATTGAACTCTATCATAATACTTGTAACGCTAAGAAATAAGATGGTTCAAACAAACTCACACAGTGATAAAACTGTCAAATATTAATCAATCAATCAATATCTTTATTGTGGATTATAGGTAGGTTGATAACACAGGTCTTATAAAAAAATTGTGTGTTGTTGTTGGGTTGTGTAAACGTTTGTTGTGTATTTGTGTGTGTTGTGTTTGATCGTTTAATTGTGTGTATTTGTGAATATATCATCATCATTCAGTTGAAATATGTCCACTGCTGGACATAGGCCTCATGTTAGCGTTGCCACATCAACCGTTCCTGCGCTTCTCGCATGCAGGATTAAAAATTTCACTCTTAGAGAGAATCTGCCTAATTTGGTTTGGTCAAGTTTAGTTTGGTCGGTGAATATATGTATGCAAGTTTTTAAAAGGAGCTTTATAGACATTCAAAATATGAAGTATACAGGTCAAAATTTAAAATGTATGCACTTAGCTATTTATACTAGTTTCCTCTCTTTTCACCTTACTTAAAATACAATAGCTAGGTGTATACAGTTTCGTGTTGCGCCGACCGCGACCCCAAGTAGCATAGGGCAAGGACAGCAAGATCTCCTATAATTATCTTTATTGGAACAAAAGCACATTTTAAAATTTGATTGTGTATTAAAAATATCTACATTAGTTAGCAACTGTGTCACTGATATTAACGCCCACCTCCAAGAGGAAGACGACAGCATTCTATATAAAAGTGATAGTATATGAGCAAAAAAAAAACCGGCCAAGTGCGAGTCAGACTCGCGCACGAAGGGTTCCGTACCATTATCTATAAAAATGGCAAAAAATCACGTTTGTTGTATGGGAGCCCCCCCTTAAATATTTGTTTTATTTTAATTTAATTATTTATTTTTAAAGGTCATATGTAACTAAATTTTTTGTGAATATTTCAAGCGTCTACCTGTTGTCGTTATCAATATCGAGCAAACACGAGCAAAAAAATCACGTTTGTTGTATGAGAGCCCCCTTAAATATTTATGTTATTCTGGTGTTTAGTATTTGTTGCTATAGTGGCAACAAAAATACATCATCTGTAAAAAATTCAATTGTCTAACTATCACGGTTCATGAGATACAGCCTGGTGACAGACGGACAGACAGACAGACAGACGGCGGAGCCTTAGTAATAGGGTTTCCGTTTTACCCTTTGGGTACGGAACCCTAAAAACATACCCTATGGCATTCTGCAATAGTGTATATTACTGAAAGTAAAAAAAAACCGGCTAAGTGCGAATCGGACTCGCGCACGAAGGGTTCCGTACCATTATCTATAAAAATGGCAAAAAAATCACGTTTGTTGTATGGGAGCCCCCCTTAATTTCCCCCCCCTCACTTTAGAGTTCATTATGATGATGATGATGATTTCTAGGATGAGTTACCCAGAATTGATTTGGATTGCCCCCAGCCTTCTGCCACTCGTAGATAATGTACGCCATTGCCATGCCGATAACATAGCCAGACAGGTTGGTATGCCCTTTTATGTAGACGTGTTTGAACGTTTCATCGTCCATGAATAAATTCATTGCTGTGCTGAAAGGAGGAGATGCATCATTAGAAAAATTATACATAACTATACAACATTATTTTTAGTATATGCGAAACCTGAATATAGTTTGTTCAGAACAAGGAACTGAATAAATTTCAATAATTTTTACACCATGTTATATTTTGTCCCAAAATTATTTAAGTGTGATGGAAAATGTTATCACCATTTAATTACTTACAATACAATCGCCGTACGGTTAGGTACCTACTGAGAAATTATTATCAATGAGCGCAAGACGATCCTGGAGGCGCGGGGGCGCCGTTAGCATATTTTTGTACGGACAACCCGATAACATAACAACCTTATAACTTTGTGATTTTTCATGATACTCGTACAGTTTTGAAATTTTGTACATAGATTCTTTACATAAAAATACTACACACGTGTTTCGGGTTGCACATATACTATATATATATCTCTATCTATATATTTTTTGCTTTTTCACTTGTCCACGTCTCAATAGTTCATACAAAAACCAAAACAAAAAAGAACGTTCAGTTTTCCCGAATTTAAGCATTTTCCGTGAAACTTTTCCAAATTTCCTGTCTATCAAAACCTAATTTGGTGTATTACAAACATTATTGAACAAAAATAGCCAAATTGGTCTAGTAGTTCTCAAATGATGCGCTTAACAGCATCTCATTTTTATTTATTTGAAAAAGATAAAGACGGATTCATACACTTTTTATTTGTAAATATTGAATTTAGCTCATGGTTTTTTAATTATCTTTAAGCTCTGACCACACTAAGTCGAACCCCTGCAGGACGCAGGATGCGGCTGCGAGCATCAGGAAGTCGAGGAAGTCACATGACTATTTGCGTCAGTTTGAACATCTACATAGGAGTTAATGGACACAATCGGAGCGAGCGAATTTCGTCTCTCATCCCCCGCAGGGATCTCCTCAGTTTGGATAGAGCTTTATCAATGGCTTGTTGATGATTTTTTAATACTAGTGTTACAATTATACTTTAAAACTGTTTAAGCTAGAAAATTGTTATGGCAAACTTACTCGGGAGAAGCACGCAGAACACCATTCAAGTGCTGATAATAAGTATGCAGTGTGGGGACAATGATCCCTATAACGAAGAGAATGCTCAGTACCACCTTCCTAGTGCGGGCAGTCCTGCATATCAAGAAAAAGATGACTCCCATGAAGTAGAGCTGGGTGTCTGCTGCTAAATACCTGATGAAGGAACAATGGTGGATCGTTTTAAAATAATATAACACGCTATGTAACTCAGTTTTCAAATTTTAATCTTATACGGAGTACCTCACTCAATAGTGTTTAATATAATTGTCGAGATGGTTTCATAATGAAGTGTCAGCTGCAATTAATGCATGGCGATATAAGTGTTGGGTACTTTTTAAATAAACTAAGACAATTATTTTTGTTAATGACTGTACAAGTATATTTACGAACTATAACAAAGGGTGGATATTTTTTGTAAAAATAAGTAGTTTGACTATCTGGACCAGAATTCCTCGTGGTCAAATCAGTTTGACCATTAAGTTTGACCACGAGGAAGGAAGGATAATATCATATGTCGACCAGCTGTGGGCATCAATCAATGTTAACATATTGTTTATTTTTTATGCACCTACTACTAGTTTCTGCCCGCGATTTTGTCCACGTGGAAGTCAACTATACACATATCCTATGACACTCGGCAAAATTGTACTTTGTGCTTTATATCGTTGAAATCATTTTTGTAATTGGATCAGTACATGCAGAGATTACCTCAGAAAAAAACACCTTTTTTTTTTTGGGTGGGAAATTATCAAATAACTTCTCCCGCTCTGGGCGGAGCGGGAGGGCGTGTCAGACTTTTACTGACTAAAACCCACCCGTGTTCTTTCATTTGCCTGTGTGCCAGGGCCACGATATCCCTTTCGGACAAACTCGCAACCCTGGCAGGCATTGGCCCTAATGGACCCCATCAATTCGTGCTGACGTCTCTTTGAGGCGCGCGTGGAACACGACGCACCGTCGACCCGGGCCTGGTCCTTATCGGACGCCGAGCTACCCATCGCTCACCATCCGCAAGCCCGCGCCTACGGTGGCCGGAAATCGGCTTGCGACTCCCGACGCCCAGGGCGTCTCCTGCGGCGACTAGGGGCCTGAGGGCGCGAACCCTGCCTCTCCCTCACGCGCTCCGCCTCCTCCTTCGCGAGCATTACTGCTTCGCAGAAGGAGGTGACGGCCTCCCATGCACTCTCGCTCCGAACCATGGCCTGAACCAGGGCCGGACGCGAGAGATCGCCGCCGCCGATCGCCTCCGTTAGGACACGGCGGTGCTCCGCCCAAGCTGGGCAGACCTCCACCGTATGCTCCACCATGTCCTCCGGGCGATCCACACAGTGGTGACACCCGGGCGTTTCCTCCCGCTTTATCCTGAACAGGAACCTGCCGAAACAACCATGTCCGGTGAGGACCTGCGTCAGGCGGAAGGTGAGGACGCCGTGGTGCCTCTCTAGCCACTCCTCAAAGAGGGGACTTATCGCCACAATTGTGGCGTGCCCAGCGCTGGGTTGCGACAATCGCACTCTCCATGTCGCCATGAGATCCCGCCGGAGCTCTGTCCGCTGTGCCATGATTTCTCGCGGCAGTGGAGTTTCACCCCGGCGTTTCGCCTCCTCGTGCCATTCCCAGATGTGCGCGAGGACTTTTGCCTCCAGATCCCATGGCGGCAGTCCGGCAAGGAGGCTCACCGCCTCACGGGAGACCGTGCGGTAATCCCGTACCAGCCTGATGGCCATGACCCTTTGGGACGCGTTCAACCGCTGGGCTGGTCGCAGCCTTAAAGAACGCGCCCACATCGGTGCCCCGTAAAGAGCTATGGACCGCGTAGAGCCTCCGGCAGGAGGCGTTTGGATCCCCTAGATTGGGCAGAAGCCGCTTCAAAGCAGCCCCGGCCCGCTCCAGTCTGGGAGCCAAACGTCGAAAATGCTCCACAAAGTTCCACCGGCTGTCGAGGACGAGTCCCAGGTACTTCATCGTTGACTCGACGCCGATGTGAACCCCTCCGCCGTTATCTGGGAACCCGACAGTGGCGCGTTCCGAGGACCATAAAAACACATGGCCTCGGACTTGTGCAAAGCCACCTTGAGTCCCAATTGCCGAATCCTATCGACGATTGTCGCAACCCCACGTGCCGCCAGTTCGGCCGCCACCTGATGCGACCTCCCCTGCGCTAGGACCAGCGTGTCGTCAGCGTAGCAGACTACGCTGACGCCGCTAGGGAGGTCGGCACGCAGCACACAGTCGTAGCCGAAGTCCCACAGATGCGGCCCCAGGACCGATCCCTGTGGGATACCGCACGACATCTCTCGCCGGTTCCAATCTCCGTGGTGACCGGGGTAGATGACGGCCCTGTCCGTCAAATAGGCCTCGACCACGCGACAGAGGTAGGTCGGCATCCGCTGATACCGAAGTGCCTCCCTAATGCAACTCCAGGGCAGGGTATTAAAGGCATTGGCGATGTCAAGAGACACCGTCAAGACAACCCCACCCCGGGCAACAGCATCCCTCGTCGTGAGTGCTCGAACGCGCATGATGGCATCCACAGTAGAGCGCCCCTTGCGGAAACCAAACTGGCTCTCCGCCAAATCCGGCCCCACCCGCACCAGCCGCCTGACAAGGCGGTCTGCAATTACTCTTTCAAAGAGCTGGCCTACCTCGTCGAGCAGCACGATGGGCCGGTAAGCGGACGGAGAGTCCGCCGGGCGCCCTGGCTTCTTTATGAGGACCAGTTACCCCGTCTTACAACGAAGTGGGAACTGGCCCCTCTCCAAGCATGCGCTTAGGAGCCCCCTTAGTCGAGGCCCGAGAGCCTCCAAGGCCAGGACCCAGGCTTTTCCAGGCAAGCCATCGGGTCCTGGGGCGGTACTCTTGGCATTCAGCCTACGTACCGCCACTCTCAGATCTACCTCGGTCACCTCTGGAGCATCGTCGTCGTCGGTGTGGTCCGCATCTGGCACAATAGGAGGCGGAGCCATGGGCGGGGGAGTATGTTCCCCTCGCGAAGAGAACAGAGCGCTCACCACGTCCTCCACGAGCTGGGGCCGGAGGTTCTGCGTCAGCGGGGGAGCCCATGGGCGGAGTTTATCGCGCACCCATTTGTAGGGGCGTCACCACGGGTCTCTGTTGAGTCTCCAGCGTCTCCTTGCGGGCCAGTCTCCTGGCCCGCTGGATCTCCGCTTGGAGGGCAGTCTTGGCCGCTCTGTACTCCTCATATAGCTCCGCCTGAATGGCTTCCGTATCCGGAGGGCGGATACGGAGCCTGCGGTGCCTGGAGTACCGGTGGCGCGCAGCAATGCACGCCTCGCGTAAAGCGGTCAGCTCACGCGACCACCAGCACACCTGTCGCCGAGCACGTCCGGGCTGGACCCGGGGCATTGCCACGTCACATATTTTGGACATGGCCTCCCGGAACCACTCCGCCTCATCGTTGATGTCGGCAGGCCTGTCTGGTGATGACACCCAGGCCTGCACGATCGAGGCTTCCAGGAGGAGCTCCCGGTCCAGCTGCTTCAGCGGCCACCGCGGACCACTCGGGGTCTGTCGGACCAGCGCGCCTAAGGTCTGGGTGGAGACGTTAAACTGGATATATCGGTGATCGGAATACGTCTCCACCCCCTCCATGACGCGCCAGTCGATGACACGCGGCGACAGAGCGGTGCTGGCGAACGAGATGTCCACCACTGATTCACCCCGCATCCGCACACACGTGGGGATAGAACCCCGGTTTAGGACGACCAGGCCTGTCTCTAGAGCCCAGTCCTCCACCATCCTGCCCCGTGTGTCCGTATACCGGGAACCCCAAGCCACCGAGCCACGTTTTTGGCATTGAAGTCCCCGAGGACGAACACGGGGAGGGGATGGTACCCGACGACGACGACTCTCAGCTCCCCAAGGGAGTTGTGGAACTCGGCGAGAGTTCGGTTCGGGGAGAAGTATACTCCCACCACGACAATCTCCCCGAACCGTGCTGCCACGCAACCCTGTACCCTCTTGACAGCCTCGAGGGACGGGGTACCGGTGGTGGCCGACGAAATTAGGGTCACTGAGCCGCTCAGGTCCTCCACCCAGTCATCCCTGGGTGGGACAAAGTACGGCTCAGCGACCACGGCGATGTTAATCGACCACTGCGCCATGCTCTGGAGCAACAGATCCTGAGCGGCGGCGCTGTGGTTGATGTTCGCCTGGAGGAGGCGTAATGGGGCCATTTATTGGCATTCCATATCAGCCTCCTCCCGGGCCCTCTGGGATGGCCCTGCCGCGGTGGTAGCGGCGGCAACGACGACGGTGGATGCGGCAGCGGCGGCGGCAATCGTGGCGGCTGCGGCGGTGACGGCGGTGGCGGAGGGCTTGCCCCTGCCCCTGGGTTTGGGGGGAGGAGCACAGGCCACGTGGAAGTCAACTATACACATATCCTATGACACTCGGCAAAATTGTACTTTATGCTTTATATCAGTGAAATCATTTTTGTAATTGGATCAGTACATGCAGAGATTACCTCAGAAAAAAACCACCCTAACCTCTTTAAAATGTAATTATTTAATACTGATGTTTAGATGTACTACCCTCTTCACTTATATTAAGCAGCATTAACCTAGGACAGAACAAAATTAAGTATGCTTGTAATACAGTTCTAAATGATCTATAAACATGAAGCTTTACTACTTTTAAGTACTAATATTCAATATTCAATTTATATATTTACCAAGTTTGCGGCATACAATGGGAACCGTGAAGGTAATTGTTGATGTAAAGGATATTCCTCCACCAGTAAATGCGGCAGTCTCTTACTTCGGTATAAACTATTTTCTGTAGATAAATATTAGTTTTGATTAATACACTTCTTATTATTAAACAAATGGAACTTTCTTGTAATTTGGGGCCAATTGATTGATTCCTAACAGGTGGAAGTTGGAATGAGGTAAATGTCGTGAGGAAAGTTTAGGGTATGAATGTGGATGGCTATAAGAGTAAAGGAACCAAAGACAGGATGGATATAATTTGTAGAAGATGATATGACTAGAAAAGGGGGTGACTACCGAGATGATGACTATGTATGGAAAAAAAAACAAGTTGCGCTGACTCCTAATAAATTGAAATAAGGGCAAGATATTGATAATAAAGTGTCTCTTTAGGATTAGTGTTTTGTTGTAATGACAAGAAATCCGCGATTCGGACACAGTTCGGCGTCGGTTACTGTCACTGTTCTGAATAAAATAATGATAATATCAGATGCTCTGTAAAGATGAACAGAAGCTTCACTCGAGTGAATGTTCATTTTTGTCTGAATCTACGTTCACATCATGACACCGACAAAATAACCTTCATCTGCTCAGTTCATTTCATCGAGTGAAAGATGGCAAGCACCGAAATCCAACATCCTTGGATCGGTTCAAAAAAGAATTCATTTTTGTGTTTTGAATTTTTTATGTACACTTCGACCGAAATATTGAAAAAAATTAACATATTAAAATGAAAAAAATATTCACTTAAGAAAGCTCACGATGCTGATACTACTGCTAAATCATACACCAGTAAGGTTACTAAAAAAACTTGCCTGCCAATGAGGTCCTGATGCTAGTCTCCCAAACCAAGTTGCTGACAAGGCTATGATGAGGCCATACGATGGAGTCAATCTGCATCAGATAAAGTAAACGTCTATAAATAATCCTAACGCTAATTGGGTTTAGCAATACGGGCTATGAGATTAATTCTCACTCGTAACTATTTTTTTTTTTTTGTTATTGACAACTCAGCACTGTAACACACTCCCAGCACAGCATTGTTTAAAAGTAGTTGCAAGCTAGTGGTATGTATATTAAATTGCTTGTTCGACTTGCTTGTGAGATTTATCACACTATCACACTACTCATAATTTATAAAGGCGAAAGTTTGAGAGTGTGTGTGTGTATGTTTTTTTCTTCTTCACGCTCAAACGGCGGGACTAATTTTGATAAAATTTTGTATGGAGGTAGTTGACACCCTGGATTAAGACATAGGCTACTTATCCCGATATTCCCACGGTATCGAGACTTACACGGGTGAAACCGCGGGGCGCAGCTTGTATAGTTATATTCTTACCTCAACCATCTTATTATGAATTGCTTCGGCAGCATCTTCCACGAAGGTTCATGCTTCTCTGAATATATCAGCCAGTTATATACTAGTAGAAAGGACGAGATGACAAAGAATGTCTGCATTATCAGTGGTCCGTTCAGAAATATGGAATAGGCTTTAATATGTAACCACTGAAATTAAAATAGTAATATTCAATTATTCATCATCTTTATTTTCATTTTAAAAAAAAATGTATTGTAATGTATGTGAAAAAATAAAAGAAACGACAAATGTTTCTTGAAAATATCGATTTTTATTCTTTAAATAAGATTATACTTACATCTTCAAAAAATTTTGGATTAACAATGTATATGGCTCCGATGAAAAATGAGTGAGCTGTCAGGACGAGGTACGTACTAAGCGCTCTGAAGCAAAAAAAAAAGTGTATGACAGTTCACGCACAATGAAGGGTTCTGAAATTGGGATGAATATATCCCAAGAACAATCTTAACATTGTAGTTGAGAAACATATTCTTCCATACGTCATTCCAACTGCAAATGTAAGTTTGTACGCACAAAACTGAGAGATTTACCATTTCAATTTTATTATTAATTGTTACGCGTCCGTGTTTGCGTCACAGAAATTCATATGTGTACCAAACAAGAATGGCAGTTTTCGTGTCACTTAATTTCAGAAGCGTTCATGAAGAAAGTATGAAAATGAAACATTTACGGCGCTTTTCTTTGTATGCAATAGTATTTTTTTTTAATAAGCAGCCTATAGAAAAAACGAATAAAACAAGTTGCCCGCCGCATCTGTCTGGCTGTCTGAACGCGCTAAACTTAAAAACTACTGAACGGATTATCAAACGGTTTTCACCAATGGACGGAGTAATTCATGAGGAAGGTTTAATTTATGTAAATTGACTGAAATATGACGATTATTGTTGAAGATGTCGGAAAAAATCATGCCGACTGCGAGCTTTACTGGCGTGCGCCGCGTAAACCGTAAGAGATACATAAAATTTAATTTTAACTGGATTGTACATTATAAAAAGTGCTATAAAATAGTCAGCGATAGCATAATTATGTCTATCTTCTAAGGATGATCCACAGTAACCATTTTTATAATAATTTAATTGTTATTTCCGAAGCTATTTTAACCGGTTTTAAACTAATCTTTATCCAATAAAATATTATTTAAATTGAATATTTAATTTAGATTAAAATATGCCTTAACATATAATATTAATTGCCGTATTCCTAAAAAAGAATACTTTAAAATATATCATAGTTTCAATATTACGCATGACAGAATAATTATTATGGTTGACGGTGGCGTGAAAGTCAATGACATTTTCCTCGAAAAACAGATTTGGGTGAAATTTGGCACACATAGTTAATAACCTGGATAAATTATATAGGATAAATTAACATTAGCATTTGGCTGCTGGCCGTGCCGGTTGCCAGGACTAACCTCCTCGCCAAAACACCGTTGACCCGCGCAATTCGGGTTATTAACGATCTTCACGCGAAGATCGATGTATTTACATGCCATTTGAGTGAATTCGCAAAAAGACTGTTGTTTATTTTATGGTATAGTGTAGATTAGAGTAGGCTGTATGTTGTAGTTTTATATATATATATATATATTTTTTTTTAATTATTGTTTTTTTATATTTAGGGCAGTTAGTAAAATAGTTATTATTTTTAGATGTTATTGTATACTGTTGTACTTTTGTTATTACTACTAGTTTTTTACGTTTTTAATATTTTTAAATTGTAAGTTAATTTTAAGACCGCGCTATCGCATTAGGCGTACACCTGTAATGATAGTTGTAAGGGAGATTTTATTAAATAAATAAATAACACAACATAGGATAAATTTATCCCGTTAGTACATTTCCGTTGGATAATTCTCGACCTAGAAGGGGGCGAAAACTAGTATTTTAATAAATCTGACTATCAAAACGCAGAACCTGGGACGTAAGCTATGGACTTATACCACCAGAATATCGTATTACTATAAGCTTATCAGTAGGATTTTGGTGGTAGCGGTTTCATCGTTTAAACTAATATGAGAATTTTACTACCTCGTTTTTTGAGAAAAGTATTACAGGACAAGCCGTTATTTATTTCTGTGCTATAACTCAGTTCTGTTCTATCAAATATAAAACATTTTGGAGAAGCAGACTCCTGTTCCTTCAAACGCAAGAGTATTATTCTAAGCTTTGAAGCCAGTGCAGTTAAATATGTATTAGCTTATTGTTGATGACAGATAAATGAATCCACTATATACCTATACGTTTTTTGAAAATTTTAATATTCAAAATATGTGTAAATGACATCACGACTGACAGTAATTTTCCCATTAAGCCCACTGACAAAAATTGTCAGGGATGAAGCCACGTATTTACTGGACAAATGGCCCGCGACACGTATCGTGGGAAGTTTTATATACGTCGGAGCCTATCCGGTCGTGTACGATAGACTTCACGACGCAAAGTGATAACGCGTTGGTTTGCAGCATGGTTTTTGAAATTTCCCTAGGTCGCATTTTTGGTTTTCGTCATCTAAAAGCGTTATTTTCATTCATTTACCTTTATATTAATGAATTTTACATTAGTAGTAATAAAAAAATACATTTTGTCAACCATAACGTAATTATATATGTCTATTTGCTTTGCATAAAGTGCATAGGGTACAATAGGAAGTGACGCTCTTCTAGAGGTCCAGATGTGTAGAGGGCTTAATATACAAAGTCAGCTACTAGTGCCACTTTTACCTTCAGTAGCCATTATTGGAACTCTTCATTGCCGCCATCTCTGAATGTCATAGACTGCTTACTGCTATTAAACTCTTTGGTTTACTGTCACGGGGTCTGTTTATACCTGTTCTTTAAACAACGTTTTTCTGGTGAAACGAAATATTCAAACAATATGCTGTGATTACCTTTTATTTTAATTTGACCGAGATATAGCTTTTGAGAGTCAATCTGCCTAGTCTTTTCTCAGCTATATTGGGGTCAGCTTCCAGTCGAACCGGATGCAGCGGAATACCAGTATTTTACATGGAACGACTGCATAACTGAGCTCCACAGCCCAGTAACTGGGTAATGGTAGGACTGGTTGTCAGCTTTCAGGCTTCTGACGAACCTTTTTATTTTTTTTTTGGTTGGGAAGTTATAAAATAACTTCTCCTGCTCTGGGCGGAGCGGGACTGTCACTGGGCGTGTCAGACTTTTACTGACTAAAACCCACCCATGTTCCTTCAGATGCCTGTGTACCAGGGACACGATATCCCTTTCGGACAAACTCGCAACCCTGGCAGGCATTGGTTCTGTCAACCCATAGCAACTGACAAAGATCCATGAATGACAGCCTGGACCAACTGCTTAACGTGCTTTCGAGGCACGGAGGAGTCTCGGTATGTAAAGATGGTCACCCATCCAAGGACCAACCCCGGCAAGCATAGTTTAACCTGATGGATCCACCCATGCAGCTATTATTACTTAGCCACGAGCTCCTCCTCATCTAGCTTTTGACAGTATTTGTACGAATGTAAGTATTAGTAATGTGGTTATGTGCGATACCCAGATTACATGGAGTCCTGCCATTCTTCTTTCAACTTAATCGGTCCATTAGATTCAAAGCAAATTGGCTGTGACAGATGGACAGACAGACGCACGAGGTAGCTTATAAACGTTCGTACGGAAATCTAAAACCAGTATTAAAATAAATAAATATGAAAAAAACTGGCGTTCTGTAGTTTCTGCCCTCATGGGAAGAAGGCGTGAGTTTATAAATGTGGAAAAAAACGATTATATTTTGAATATACAGGGTCAAATTAAATTAGCTAGCGAAACTCTGCAGATGTCATTGATTTAATTAAATACCGATTTATTTAAACACTGAAGTATGATGTGAGAAAAAGAAATCTGTTTTATAGAAAGAAAGAATGAAAATACATATAATTAGCTCATACTAAAAGCCACACAACCACGCAAGTAAAAAAGTGTAATAAATTACGTTATCGTGTATAAATATAGATATCCATTACGCCTGTGAAGTTTATTCATTAAAAAACTGATATTTCAAGTGACCGTACTGATTGCGGTTGATGCCCTTCACAAAAAACATCATCAAATTAATAAATTATTTATTTGATCATGTTTAGGTATCGATACCCATTACGTCTGCGGAGTTTCGCTAGCTATCGCGTAAAAAAATCAGCTGTTCCCTACATTTATGTTCGAATAACTCGTCAAAATGTAGGGAACAGCTGATTTTTATATTCTCGATTTTAGGTTTGGTCCCATAGTAAAAGTTGTTTATAATGATGAGTACACAATGATGAGTGGCACATTACCTGATACCGTGAATTCCTTTCAATGCTTTCAAACGAGAATCTTGCCCTTCTCCTGGCAACGCTACAAGCTTCTTCCAATTCCGAAATATAGAGAAGCAGTACAGAAATCTAAGACCTGAAAAAAATCACATTTAATAAATACAAATAAAATAAAATAATTCTTTGCTCTGAAAATAGGATACGATATCGTAATGACTTTTACACGACATATATAAAAAAAACCTAGATACAGTCGACATTTCCTATATCCCATGAATACAAATGGCGAAACGAACTCAAGGGTCAAGTCTGTTTTAAAGTCCAGACATAATCTTTGTCAGGTCATGTGAGGGCCAACAGACCGACGTGGATCTATTCGTGTCAGAAATAGTATTTTGTGTTAGTGTTTTGTATTTTTATTTGTATTTTTTTTTGTTTTTTTTTTTAATCACACAAATTTGAGTGGACCTATCCAATCAGTGCAAGCATTTGTCAGTATTTGTGTAGCTCAACTCAGGACTTAAGGAGCTCTACGACTCGATGAACATAAAGGACATTTGGGTAGGCCGCATATGTCGCATGCTTAATGGAATACTGACTTAACTAAAAAAAGACGATTTTTGGGAAACCGCAAAAGAAGATCTTGCTATGGGGACTTGTCCTACTTGTTGACGCATAAAAATAAAATTGATTTATAATAATCATGAATGCTTGTATTTTGAACATCTATGGTTAACTATTGATGAGATCTGAGTAAAAAAAAACCGGAAATACTTTCTATCTATTTTTTAAAAATATTATAAAAAGTACATTCTAAGTTAAGTCAGTTTTTTATAAAAAGTAAAGCAAATATTTGCAAATGCAAATATACCATTAAGTTTTAAGCCTGTTTCACTTTGAATAATGTATTATTTATAATGACTAATTCAGTATTTAGTCTGTATATGATTACTTTAAGAAAACACATCTAAAGATTGGGTCACGTTATTCAAATTAGCAGACCGTAAATAAACTTAATATTGGCGTTTTTTTTAATTAATTAAAAGACATAAATGTAATCATCAATCTTTTATTGCAGCAACATTCACAGTAGATAAAAATAACAAATTTAACGTATAGGTTCTATACAACATAAATCAAGCCGGAGAATTGCTCCAATTATACAAAAAAAAAATCACTAGATATAAAAACTAAAAGTTATTTCTTACTTAAAAAAAGTAAACCCACTTTGGTGATCCAACCTATTAAATAAAACAATGTCATAATCAACTTAAGTTAAATCTCTATAAAACATAAAATATAAACTTCTAAAGCAAACATAATTAAAACTTAAGGAACCTTCTTTTTTAATTAACTTTTGTACCTATGTAATCAGTAATCAATGTTACGGTAGGTACACTATTAAATAATAGAGTTATAAAAATCTGAATAAAAATTTGGGATCAATTTTTTTGATAATAGCTCTCTCAAATCTTTCTTTTTATTCTCACTTAGTTCTTGCTTATATAAGTAGACATTAGTTGGTACAATTTCACACAGAGGAAGCATTTTTTTCCTTTTGTTTCTGATGCTCACTTCCTGGTATTCACTATCTTTGTACGAAGTTTTAACGAAAAATGAAAAAGGTGTATCTTTGCTCACTTTTATCACCTTTAAGTCATTCCATAAAACAGTTCTTCCGTCTTTAGTTTTATTAAAATTAAAACCCCAATCTTCTTGTAGTTTTTTTAAGTCTAAAAACGACTCAAATGTCAGTTCATGTACTGAAAATTTCTTGCCAGACTTCTTTGCGTTTTTAATTATGGCTACATATTGGTGAGGGGAATATATTGCACCGGATTTTAGATTTTTTGTAATCTCCTTTTCTATGAGGCTATGGATATTATCACCCTCGTTTTGTGTATGACCTTTTATTAAGAATTTATGAGTGATAGATTTTATATTTAGATGAGTGACTGCATACAGGTAAAGTGCTACTATAAATTTATTTTTATTTTGACCGGCACAATTGTCAGAATAAAGAATTAAATTACACTCGTTGTCATTTAGTGATTCCGCTGAGAGCTTCTCAAAAACTTTTAGTAAACAAGATCCGATTTCGTTAGCCCCGCGTCGGCATCGGTTTCGTTCCAGAAGAAGCAGTGTACATCATCATAGGAGTCTTTAATATGGCCGTCAACTTTTTTGTTTAACATCGTAATTGTGAAATTGTAACTATTTAATTTTGATTTGTAATAAAATCCTGAGGTATCTCCTCTAGGAGATTGCAGAACAGCTTGCAGATCAAACACAAGAACTATATTTTTATCGTCTATTTTGCAGCGATCATCGTGTTTTTCCTGGCGGCTCAATGTTTTTTCTTCTAAATGGGCATCATACGATTCTTTGAGCAATACTTTTTGTTCAGGCGTCGAGTTCTTGTATTGCAAACATAAATCACATTGATCTTTTCTGGGGCGAAAAAATGAAATATTATAATCTTGTGTAAAAACTTTATAAAATGTGCAATATCTACCAGCTGCTTTGTTATTTTGATTTTGATTTTCTTTAAAGTCCCTGAATAGATCTGAAATTGTTTTCCCACCATCAATGTAGTCACGAGTAGAATATTGCCTAATATAATGGGATTCAACTCTTGTTATTGCGTCTATGAAATGTTTAATATCGTTTAGTAGTTCTTCATCAACCCTTACATGATTGCTGTGCTGTCCTGTCAGATCTCGTGCTAGAATTCCATGTTCATCTATTTTGCTCTTGACAGTACGTATTACACGATCAGAAATATCCAAGGTGTTCATAAAAAACGTTTTACAGACTCGTACCGATTGCCCGTCTAATAAGAAATGGAATGCTTGATTGCAATTTCTTGGATTACGAGCATTTGTATATTTATATCTTGGAGTTATATTGGTCATACAAGACATAATATACGATCTTTGGGCATCAACCTGGCCGAGATTCCAATACACATTAAAAATGGTTTGTCTTTGATCTACAGTTATCTTTTCACAGCATTTGAGCCTACATTTATCACCACAGGGTGGTTGAACAGAACGAGGTTCGATTGCTTTATTTTTCTTACTTACGTATGGTTTTCCAGCATTTCTCAGACTTTTAGCTTTATTCTGTTTCCAGCTTTCTTCATTCCGTTTACGTTTCCTTCCCTTCTTCTTTTCTTCCTGTGGTGTAGTATTTTCTCCGATTTCATGATTTAGCGAAACTTCTGTTGTTGCAGATTCATTAATGTTTGTTTGCTCTGATTGTTGTTCTGCGGTTACCTGATCTATGTTATCTTGTGTATTGTTATGTTCGTCACTAGAGTCTGTATCGGAACTATTACTGGAAGATCCTAAAGATGATGAGGATGAAGAAGACGTAGAAGACGAGGAACTTCCATATGATTTTGATCGACTTGGATATACTGGTATTGGCCTTTGATTTTTAGACGGAACTTCGTATGTTGGATCTTGATCACTTAAATCGACATCGCTATTTTCAGATTTTGAATGTCTCTCATCAGTGCAATCGTGGACGACTGTGGTGTTATGAAGGTGATTTTCATTGCTGACTGAAGCCGATCCCGAAATTTCAAAATAATCCTGTACGTTTGAGTAACGCTGATTTTCGGGCTTGTTTGTTATATCAGCTAACATCTATAACAAAAATAAAACGTATTTTTGTAGTAATAAAATAAATAAGAAATTAATACAAACCTAATTTTCAAAGTTACTTGAAATTGTTACCTCCACTTCAGTTGATGAAACCGATTCATGTTCTTTATCTTGTATTGCCGGTTGTGGCGCCGGGCTTCGAACCTGAACAAGCTCTATCATCTTTTTCGACCTATTGGATGACATTATCAACCTAAAACATAAATAGTAATATTATGCCTCTTGTACAAATAAAATATTATACGCAGTATTTAGACCAACAATGACTTATCATAAAACATTTACAGGCAATGAAAAAATTACGCATTATGTTACATTCATTTTATTCAAACAAAGACTCAACTAATATTGCGGCTCCTAAGTAACAATAACCTTTAGTAGTAAACAGACTTATACTTGAATGTAACAAAATGTTACTTTTAATAATGGATAGGTTTTAATAGTAAACTGACTTAACTCGTAATGGGCCTCGAAAAATATAACAACGTTCAATGATAAACTGGCTTAAAACTGAATGTTTCACGTAATATATTACTAAAATATGTAGTAAACTGACCTAAAATTTAATTTGTCATTATAAGATTACACAATTTGATGAAACTTACCTTTGAATTTAGTCGTAAACACACTCAACAACTATTGGGTCTTCGTTCAATAAAATAATAATAGCCTCACTACACAGATGTTGGACACAAACTGGCATGAGTCGCTATTCGACGAAAACACGATGAGAGATTCCATAAGAGTGAAAGAGACGGATATATCATTGGGGCGGCAACAATGCGTAACCTTAACGTATTTCAAACGGCAGATGGTAGATGGCGCTAAAAGAAGCCTGTATCTGTACGTAACTCAATTCTGACCTATCTACTATTGGGTCAATGTTCCATTAAGCATGCGATGTATCTACTCAAAATACCAGACTATCATTAAAATTAACTAAGAAAGAGAAAAATATATATAAAAATGATTCACATAGTACTCACCTTCACAATAATTAAAGTAATAAAGCAATACCAATAATACATTTTTTGAACCAAACAGAAGATATGAGTTCGACATTACTTCTTGTTAACAATAATAATTTAAAAATACTTCACCGTGGCCGTGTTCCTTAAAAATCATCTCATATACCAGTGAGCCATAGCACGCGCCTAGTGTGAGTGTCACACTCCTATAAATTATTATATTAATACGAACACGACTAAAATACGCTTCGTGCATTCTATTGGTAAAAACGCAATCATCGGGTGACCGCATCGTGAGCCGTGCTATACGATTATTGCCTTAGAGGTGAGCATGCGGAAGCTTAGCCGGTAGTACATTAGATTTGTGAAAGAAAAAAAAATAATAATTGCAAATACATCCGCATCGGAACGCGGCACAAGCGAGACTCACAGCATAGCAGAGCAGTATAAAGTAGACAGTGATGTGCAACATATTTATTGCATTATACCATAGGACGCATATTTAGAAAGACACTTTTATGAGCTGTAATGAATAAAATAATCAAACCTTTAATACAATGAAAACCTACCTCCACGATTTTTTCCTTTTTCTAAATAGCGATCACAAAGGCTTCCGATAAGGTTAACCATCAATATTACCATGCAGACTACTCCTACAGTCAGATCCACATTATCTATTGGGAAGTTTCTATTGCGTTTGGAACAATCAACATCATTCGAAAGTCTCGTTTTCAATTTGTACTTGTTATAAATGGTTTCGTTGGTGCAGGCCTCAAGGGACGATCTTAGGTCCATATCCGATCCAGAAACTTCGAAGAAATTACTGCATGTTTTTTTCATGCAAAAACCGTGGCGTAACACTGTGTGGTTGTAGTGTGTAATTACGTCTGAAAATTCCTGTAAATAAGAGAAATAACTATAAGATAAAACGTAAGAAGCTAGAATTAATCTTAAAATAAATGTAACTGAGGGAAAATATAGAAATGCTAATTACTACTTGAAATGCTAATAATGTACGTTGCAAATCCAAGAGCGCGCTTTTATTTAGACATTCAGCTAGGTGTCATCTAGAGTTAGAAAATACGGGCATTTTTAACTAAAATCTGCATCTTCTGACAGTGACCTACATCACTGTACGTGACTATGAGAGGCCAAGTGCGTTTCACTAATGAATCTGAAGCCTGAATCTTATATCCTCAGAACTACCACCATAGGGGTCTAAAATAATCATGACAAAAGTGCCAAAACTTACTTGTATCATAGTCAAGAGCTCGCTTGGCTCATCCGAGACCAGAGCAAATTCGGCAAAGCAGTACATCGAATCAGGTTCATCGAAGCATTCTTCGTAGTTGTCCAAGTGGAACAACGGAGGCATAA
Organism: Tiliacea citrago; assembly: GCA_963921375.1. Taxonomy (NCBI): domain Eukaryota; kingdom Metazoa; phylum Arthropoda; class Insecta; order Lepidoptera; family Noctuidae; genus Tiliacea; species Tiliacea citrago. The sequence continues at coordinate 2,833,964 of OY992799.1, forward strand.
GAGCATAGTCGGAGTCTGCAAATATAATATCAGTTGATGAAAAACATATTGAATTTTTTGCTAAAGAAGAAGGGTGGAGAGTTATCGAATATATCCTACCCTGTTGGTCAAAATAATTGTGAATAATAACGGCGGATGTCTTTAGTTAAATAAGAATAGGGTAAAATAATAATGGAAGGTGGGACAAATAATAATATTTTACTTCAAGCATGACAATATCTTTAGAGTTTTTAGGTAATGTATTTTGTAGACGGATAAGGAATATAAGAAACTTCTTAAGGCAGTCTAAGCTAATATAATAATTTTGTTTTAATTAGCTGTTATTGCTACTACAGAAAAAATTAAATTGTTTATTACTTTTACTAAACAAACTTAGGTACATACAATTATATTTAAATATAAATACAGCAATTACCTGTGTATATTGTAATTTATCTTTTTTAAGATCTCGTGAGGATCATGATTTCTTATCCACACAATAACATTAGACTTACATGATTTGCATAATTTAACCACTCTATAAGTAAAATAATTATAAAATAATATTTAATTTGGCTTATTACTAATTAATTTCAAAGTTAAGCCTTAAAAACGCAAATAAAGGAATACAAGTAAAAAAACCGGCCAAGTGCGAGTCGGACTCGTACACGAAGGGTTCCGTACCACCGTACAATACGTTTTTGATACTTTAGTTTGTAATATACGTTTCTTGTATGTGTTGGCCATCTACAAAAAATGCCATTACTCTGCTTCGTTGGTCTAGTCGTCACAACAGCTACTGCTGATCATGAGGTCCTGGGTCAAGGTCGAGCAACGTGTTATTGGGTTTTTTCACCAAGAATGCCTCAGTAGCAGCCCGGAGTCTGGATTTGTGCTTGGTAGATGGCAATAGGCTCAGCCCCTATTACATGAGACTTAAACAAAACTGGCGAAATTAGGGTTTACTATAGGTACACCTCTGCCTAACCTATCCGGGAATACAGGCGTGATGTTATGTTATCTATAGTTATGATGATCGTAGTTATCAAACACTACTGCCTGGCGCAAGTATGACTACGGAGCGTCTTATTCCTGGTTCAGGGCCTCAAGTCTGCTATTACAATAGTGTCAGAATGGTCGATCATTGATTTCATAATTGTTGATTTTGACAGGTTTGGTAATCTACTATTATAATGGCGTCATTATGACTTTCCAATGGTCTGCCACTGACACTATATTGAAAGAAATTGCAAAGAAAATGATCGACCATTATGAATTTACCAGATTACGAACTTTTAGCAAAATGACAATGGCATGACAATGGGATCGTGTTGGAATGACTGAATTTATAAAAATAGCAGACTTGGGCCCCAGGTCAACTGCACGTCAATGGTAAAAATTTGACATTGACAGCACCTTTGGATCTTATCAGTAAGGGTGGCTTTCGTAGTGCAAGTGAAAGAAAGAAAGAAAGTTTTTTTTTATTTGGGATACGCACATGAACCACAAACAGTAATAAAAAAGGAGCATTTAAAACCATCACCGTTTTAAGTACTACCACTGATGTGCAATTGACACCTATCCTGGGATCAGGCAAATCACTTATCATCGGGTTGTTAAATTAGGAAAATTTTCCGTAGAATCTAAAAGGCTGGATTTGTGCCTTTTTAGTGGCAACATGTTCGTCCTCTATTAAGTAAGGCTAATATGTAGGTATGCACCTATATAACTTAAGTCGAGAAAATTTAGTTGTCCTATAAATACACCTCGGCCGTCAAGGAAAATCATCGTGACGTATGAAAAACAAATAAAAAACCTGGCAAAGTGCGAGTCAGACTCGCGCACGAAGGGTTTCGTACCTACGTACGTATAAAACGTACGTATCTATAACGTACGTATCTATAAAAATGGCATAAAATCAAGTATTTTAATTTAATTATTTATTTTTAAAGTGAATATATAACTAAATATTCTGTGAATATTTCAAACGTCTACCTGTTGCCGTTATTAATATCGAGCGAAAACGAGTAAAAAAATCACGTTTATTGTATGGGAGCCCCATTAAATATTTATTTTATTCTGTTTTTTAGTATTTGTTGTTTTAGCGGCAACAGAAATACATCATCTGTGAAAATTTCAACTGTCTAACTATCACGGTTCATGAGATACAGCCTGGTGATAGACTGACAGACAGACAAGCAGACAGACAGATGGCGGAGCCTTAGTAATAGGGTTCCCGTTTTACCCTTTGGGTACGGAACCCTAAAAACTAGGCGTTTATATTAAAAAAAAAACAAATATATATTTTTTTTTTCTTTTTGGTTTCGAACGGTTTAATAAAATTAGGTAACACGGTCATATAAAATTAGGTAACAAGTACAAACTATGAAATGAACTCTATTCAATACATGATAAAGATGATTGATGATATCCCGCCCCGTTCCCCTTGAGTTTCAGTAAAGACGCGGCACTTTACTGAAACCTCGCGCGGACTTCTTGAGAGAACTTAAAGTGATGTTGCACTGTTTTGTTTCATTTACCTACACTAATGCAGGTTCACGAACACTTAATGATTAATAATCCACCACTACTAAACATTAAAATTCGGCTAAACATAAATTTTAGAAAATAAAACAAAACTGCTAACATGACGCTTCACTTTCCCGCCAAGAAGTCTCTAAATATATTATTACAATGAAATAATACATTTTGAATTTTTGTGGGCACTTATGAAACGTCAGAAGCTAGGTGCACGGTTACAATAGGTCGTTTCCTATTCAGAAGAGCCGACAGAAAACTCCACGGTTACTCTTTTAAAAATAATTGGACTTTACAATGTTTTCAAATTACAGTGTTAATAGGTATGAGAGGACAGGTCTTGTCAACAAATACCAGGTACCTATTATAGTAAAAACGTTCAACGAATTTAAAAAGTTCAATAATTATGGTTAATTGCACGTACCATTAAGCCTGTATATCACAGCAGCACAATTTTGAAACAAAACAAATAATAAAAATTTAGTAAACATTTTGTTGTAACAAGCTTACACGCTTACGCGACACACGACATTTTCAATTAAAATCTGATTTAATACTAAAATAATGACAACTTATCATAAGTGATACTTTCAGTTTTAAGCAGTATTAAAATCTGTACTTAATTGCCTTGAATAAATTTATGCAAGTTTTTTATTTTATTTTTTCTGAGTATGAGAGATTTTTTTTTTTAAATTATATTACAGGAAATAAAGGATTAAAGAAGAACTTTTAGAAGAATTTCTTGTGGGTTTTCCTGTAATCTTATAAGTATAAAACTACTTTCTGTAATTTTTTTAAATTTTAGGCTCAGTAGTTCCTTCTGGAGATAAATGGGGGACTGGTCAATTTTCATCAATAAAATTATAAAAAAAAACATACTTGAGACCCTTACAGTAAGTTGCTTCATTTTATGTCACAGGGTACAGTGTGCGAAACTTTTTTTTTAATTTACTTGATTATCCCCCAAAAGTGACGGCCACATTAAAAATTAATCTGTGTTAGTAAAGCGTGTTTGGTTCACAGATATATTTATGTGTACCAAATTTTAACTTAATCAGTCTGTGACAAACGGCCAAACAAACAGACCGACATGTATAGACAGACAGACACACGAGTGATCCTATAAGGGTTCCGATTTTTCACATATGGAACCTCGTTCTTTTTTTTTGTCGTTTTTAATAATATATCCAAATAAGCCTGAGAATCGTCACTTTTTGATCATCATGATTGTAAAGCCCCCAAAAAACCAGTTCGACCTACATAATTTCCTCGGGCATAGTACATGGCACCTGACAAACGAGAACTTGTTAGCGGTGTGAACAGTCAGCGATCAAATATTAATGTATGATCCCATTTACTTACTTACTCGGGACCTACAAACTGTTGTACGTTTTTTGAGCGAGAAAATCGTTGAGAGTTAGTCGCAATAATCGCATCCTCGTCGGCGTGGCGGTGGGACAGGTCCCTAACAGTGCTTAATTACTAGATAGATTACTAGTGCAAATTTTATTATAATTATCAACACAGTAGTTACTGTGTTGATAATTATAATAAAATTTGCACTTTAACAGTCAGAATGCTCCTTGAAGTTGCTACTTATAATACAATAGAATATTATGTTTAAATTCCCATGGCAACATTATAAAATAAACCTATAAAAAATAAGATTTGAATTTTTGGCCATTCCAGTTCTACATACGAATTATATTTATTGTTGACTAGCTTTTGTCCGCGGATTCGCCCGCGTGGATGTCGGAAATTGTTCCGTGGGAACGTACCACCCAGATTAGCCTATACGTGTGCTAGCTGGTGCTACGCGTAGTTGCGAAAAGTTAACAGAAAGACAGATAATAATTTATGTAATAAATCCAAATATTCTGTTAAATAAATAAAACAGGTTTTTATGATTCCAAATTAATCAATCTGTCTACCTTAAAAATAATAATTAATCATTTTAATATTTTCACTATTAATTTTAAATATTCTTTCGCCGTCATTGACCTAAAAAATTAGGTTAGGCAAATTATTTAATGACTTTAAATTGTAATAACTTTTGACTGAGTGGACCGATTTTAATAACATAAAAGCTAAATGTTAGCTCAAGATACGGACTATGACTGAATTTCTAATTCCTTAAATCTTTTAAAAAGAGGTACACAAAAATGCCATTATTACATGTGATTTTAAAAATCATTTCCTATTTTACCCCCATGGGGGATGCATTTTCAAAAACGCTGCAACATGTAATTTTTTATTTCTTATCAAAAGCATTAATGCTGTGATTCCCATACCTACAAACTTTCATCCCATATTATCGCCCCCTTTAGGATTATTTTTTAGACAAAAGTAGGCTGTCCTTCCCCAGGGTGCCATCTACGAGTATCTCGTATCTCCTTGCCAAATTTTATCGAAATCGGTTCAGTGGTTAAGGCGTGAAAGCTAACATATAGACAGACAGACAGAGTTACTTTCGAATTTATAATATTAGTATGGATTTGTACACAGACGTTATAGCAATAGAATTATGCAGTTAGAACCAGAGTTACCCGACAAATTTTAATAGTGAATTGGCAGTGGCCCAGCCATGTTTGTTGAAAGACCGATAGCCGTTGGAGCAGACGAGTCCTGGAATGAACGACACGTATCGGTAAGCGTAGCGTGAGAGAACCTCCACCACCAGCTAGTTAGACCAAAGGCCTTACAAAGGTGGCTGGGACAATCTGGATGCGGAAGCCGGAGGGCCGGGTTTTGTGGCGCAGCTTGGGAGAGGCCTTTGTCCGGCGGTGGTCTGCGGTAGGGTCTACGGTAGTTCACGTGGAGACGAAACAGACGCGACGTTCCGCATCGCTATGCTGCTTGTTTTGACTCGCTTGCGCGCTCTCACTGAGATGTAGGTATGCCTTTTTGTTTAGTTATAGTATCGCTATTTTAAAAAGTGCGCGTAGCGTGGCGACGCTTCACGTCTCGCTGTGAGCAGACGCTTAGGCTGAGTTGATTGAATGCATTGAACGCAATCGTCTATATGCATCGCCTCTCTGAAACGGCGTCGGTCTTCGGCCTTCTTCTAAAGGACACTGTTTAGTGAGCTGTTTAAAATATACCTACACAGCTCAATTTTCACAACTAAATAGTTTATTAGTTACTAGACGAAGTTATCAAACTGTAAACTGGTTATTATGACGTTGTTTTCACTACAGAAAGCAATTAAGACACTATGTTAAAAGCGATTATTTAAAGCAAATGTGCGTTGAAACTTAACTTTAATTTGGTTTAACTGGTTAAAACCAGAAGGATTACTAAAATATCTGATCGAAAAATATGTCAATAGATTTTGGTATGCGCTTAAGATTCCCAAGGAAATGTAGATTTTTACTTTTAATAATCATTTATTCGGAACAAGAAAAACAAATACATTCAAAGACAAAAAATGTTAAACGATGATAGTTGTAATAGTTAAAACTGTGGCGCCCACGCCAGACTCCTAGTGAGAGGATAGGTTGTTTCAAAACTACTACATAACTAAAAAAAAAAAACATTTTGAGATATGTGCCGTGTGTGTGTGAGTACCTAATGTTGAGTAAGAGACGGTGTGTGTGTTGTGTTGTGTGTGTTTGTTTTCCAGATGTTAAATTTCTACAAGTTTTTTCTTGCATTCATTTCTGGTAACAGAATAGATGTAGTTATTTTTATTTATTCTATTATATATTTTTGAGCTCATGTAGGTAAAATAGCGACGTGCTGTTACGAATGTACGAGGATATACATCACAAACTCGATCATAACGATGTCTGCTGCTAGATCTAACTGGTTCATAATTCAGGGTATGCTTACGGAGTACTGAGTTTGTTTCGGCCGTTCTTCTCAGAGTAGTCGGATACGAAACGCCGACCTCAACTAGTTATTTTTTTAAATATGATTGACGTGTAAAAGTGTTTGTACAAACCTACTTACTCAAATAAATCATTTATCATTTATTTACTGCTCGACAATTTAACAACTGTCTGACCGTTAGGATCTAGCAGAGAGAGTAAAGTGAAATCGTAGTAGAGCGGATTGGTTTCCTCGCAAGGACTTTCAAAAATGCTCTCTGGCTCTTACAATCTGCAACATTGTTGTTTTGTGCCCACCAGGGGTGGATCATCAGGAAATAATCTATTAAGGTCTTAAAATCCGCTGAGCCTCTAAGTTTCTTAAAAATATAATATATAAGTTTTCTCAGGCATGTCACGAGAGAGCCAATTTGCTGATGCCATTTAAGGTGTTGAAAAATTGAAAACAGTATGCTTAGATGGTTTGGTCATGTTGAGAGGATGAGTGGAACGTGACTAACAAAAGGTATTTATAAAGCAGAGGTGAGTGGAAACGCCGGGAGAAGACGCCCTAGGAGGACATATAGTGACCAAATTGGTGATGTTCTTCAGAAAGGTCAGCAATCGGCGTGCGTGTATGACCAGATGTATGAACGTAGGCGAAGCAAAAGGAGTATGTAAGGAGCGTAGCAGGTGGCGTTCTATAGTTTCTGCCTACCCCCATGGGAAGAAGGCGTGAGTTTATGTATGTGTATGTGTATGTATTTAAGGTGATAGTCAATAACAACAACACCAAGATATTTAGTTGAGGGCAGCCACAATTTGAGTCAGAACTAGGTTTTATACAAGAGCGAGTGTCAAAGGCAATAGATGGTAGGGGTTGACCTGACTTATTTATGTAAAAAAGATGAACTTAATTTTATTGACATTGAATGTCAATAAAATTAAGTTCATCATTTTCTGTAAGAATATTTGTGGCTTACCAATTCATGATAATACTAAGGCCTAGTTCAGCATTTTTACAAGTTTAACTCCAATCGCGGCCATGAATTATTAGAGCCCTATCATCTGCGTAAGTTACTATTTTGTAGTTAGGGAGAGATAAGTGACACAGCTCATTCACATAAATTAAGAAGAAACTTGACCCAAGCACGGTGCCCTGTGGTACCCCAAAGGTAACCATCTCCTTTCTGCTTAGGTGATTGATTGTCTATTTTTATGTACTGCTCATGACCTATCAGACCCTACCAACATCGTTCAGCTTCGAAAGGAGTACAGGGACAGAGACAGTGTCGAAAGCTTTAAATAAATCTAAAGTTTTTTTTTATTATCATTATTATTAATAATAGTATCTGTTACTTTCAATACAGCGTTATCAGTGGTTTTAAAACTACTGAAGCCAAATTGGTTACTAGCTTGAATGTTGAATTTTGTAAGGAATTTAGTTAATCTAATGTTATACATTTTTTCAAGATTTTTGAGAGAGTCTTAAGTATCGATATGAGTCTATAATTAATGACACTGTCTTTGTCACCAGATTGATAAATTGAGTGGGATGGTAGGATTATAGCAGTCTCTAATACATAAATGCGACTAAGCCATTCATTTTGGTTTTTTAAAGACGAAATATGGGAGTTGTAACCGAATAAGGCGGGATCTCAAACTTAGACTGAAAGCATTTATTTCGATTAAACCATTTACAGGCACTCTTGAACTGTAAATGGTTAACAACTATAACTCTTTTAAATTATAATGTTACAAAAATATTAGTAATATCTTTAATTTTGAATTTATAACTATATGTGAGAACGATGCAAAAAAAAAGACATACATGTTAAAAGCATCAAGAGTAAAGCAAATAGAAACAAAAAATAACAATTCGTAAATGTAAAAATTAAAATAAGCCGTGGTAGCTAAGACATGACCAGTCGCAACTGACGACGCCCGTTCACGAACATGACGCATGGATCAGCACCATTCATCTCAACCATTTTGAAGGGAGCTAAATAACCCAACACACGCGCCACCAGCAGCGAGACATCTGAGTGAGCATGACATACTCTCAGCCGCCATTCAAGTCAATGAAAGACACATTACCCGGTAAATGGTAGCTCTTTTATACATCGTACTCACACCTGTGCTATGCAATTGTATACTACAATGGAGATTGAGTCTAAACAATGCAAAGACAGTCTTACAATATTCAGCAGCTCCAACATTATTTTCAAAAGTTAATCAATTAGTTGGTGTAATTCCGCAATTTATAATATGCGTGCCTGCATAGTGTGCGTTTTATACAAGATTTGAATTTCGTCTCATTCAGTTGTAGTATGTGGCGCGACATTTTATTGTAACATTTTAAACAGTACCCGATGAAAGATCAGTTTACTTTAGCCAGTCTGAAACCTGTTTGAACTAATAGGTAATACTATTATATTACTACAGCTGCAAAAAAAATTACGTACAAGATCTTTTTATAGATAATATACAGGGTGGAATTTTGTAATGCCACCTGGAGGGAAAGTACTCTTAATAGTGCAGATAGAAAGTTTTACTGAAAAGAAACATTCCTTTATTTTTGAATAGAAAGCATTCAAAGATTTTCGAAAATTCTCTTCTCCCACACCCGGGAATCGAACCGGCTAAAATCTGAAAAAATTATACCCTGTACTTTTATTGCATCGATCTTTAGGGTCAATTATAAGGATGAAATCTCTCTAACAAACATGATAAATTAAATTAAAGGAAAACCAGGAAATCTTAAATTAATTTAATTATTTACAAAAAATGGTAAACTAACTAATTAGTTGCTCGAAATGGGCTCCATTCTCTTGGATACACAAATTTATTCTTTTAACGAATTCATTTCTAGTAACCTTTAATAAAGTGTTGTGGTGAATATTATAAATCGTATTGACATGACAATCTAATTTTCAAATTTTAATCTAACATTCCATATTTAAATTACCTCATACACGCAGCTACGAGTATGTCGCAAAGGAGTCTGCATTACAAAAGATGGATGTTAGTTAAAGAGCTTTAACTTGACTCATTGAATTTGTAACTTCAGATTTCCTGGTTTTCCTTTCATTTAATTTATCATGTTTGTTAGAGAGATTTCATCCTTATAATTGACCCTAACGATCGATGCAATAAAAGTACAGGGTATAATTTTTAGCGAGCTACCCATCGCTCACCGTCCGCAGGCCCGCGCCTACGGTGGCCGGAAATCGGCTTGCGACTCCCGACGCCCGGGGCGTCTCCTGCGGCGACTAGGGGCGCGAGGGCGCGAACCTTGTCTCACCCTCACGCGTTCCGCCTCCTCCTTCGCTAGCATAACTGCTTCGCGGAAGGAGGTGACGGCCTTCCATGCACTCTCGCTCCGAACCATGGCCTGAACCAGGGCCGGACGCGAGAGATTGCCGCCGCCGATTGCCTCCGTGAGGACACGGTGGTGCTCCGCCCAAGCTGGGCAGACCTCCACCGTATGCTCCACCGTGTCCTCCGGGCGATCCACACAGTGGTGACACCCGGGCGTTTCCTCCCGCTTAATCCTAAACAGGAACCTCCCGAAACATCCATGTCCGGTGAGGACCTGCGTCAAGCGGAAGGTGAGGACGCCGTGGCGCCTCTCCAGCCACTCCTCAAAGAGGGGACTTATCGCCACAATTGTGGCGTGCCCAGCGCTGGGTTGCGACAATCGCACTCTCCATGTCGCCATGAGATCCCTCCGGAGCTCCGTCCGCTGTGCCGCGATTTCTTGCGGCAGCGGAGTTATGCCCCGGAGTTTCGCCTCTTCGCGCCACACCCAAATGTGTGCGAGGACTTTCGCCTCCAGATCCCATGGCGGCAATCCAGCAAGGAGGCTCGCCGCCTCACGGGAGACCGTGCGGTATCCCCGTACCATCCTGATGGCCATGACCCTTTGGGACGCGTTCAACCGCTGCGCTGGTCGCAGCCTCAGAGAACGCGCCCACACCGGTGCCCCGTAAAGGGCCATGGACCGCACGATCCCCGTGTAGAGCCTCCGGCAGGAGGCGTTTGGACCCCCTAGATTGGGCAGGAGCCGCTTCAAAGCAGCCCCGGCCCACTCCAGTCTGGGAGCCAAACGTCGAAAATGCTCCACGAAGTTCCACCGGCTGTCGAGGACAAGTCCCAGGTACTTCATCGTCGACTCGACGCCGATGTGAACCCCTCCCGCCGTTATCTGGGAACCCGACAGTGGCGCGTTCCGAGGACCATAAAAACACATGGCCTCGGACTTGTGCAATGCCACCTCGAGTCCCAATTGCCGGATCCTATCGACGATTGTCGCAACCCCACGTGCCGCCAATTCGGCCGCCGCCTGATGCGAACTCCCTTGTGCCAGGACTAGCGTGTCGTCAGCGTAGCAGACTAAGCTGACGCCACTGGTCGGCGCGCAGCACCCAGTCGTACCCGATGTCCCACAGATGCGGCCCCAGGACCGATCCCTGTGGGACACCGCACGACATCTCTCGCCGGTTCCACTCTCCTTGGTGACCGGGGTAGATGACGGCCCTGTCCGTCAAATAGGCCTCGACCACGCGACAGAGGTAGGTCGGCATGCGGTGATACCGAAGTGACTCCCCAATGCAACTCCAGGGCAGGGTATTAAAGGCATTGGCGATGTCAAGAGACACCGCCAAGACAACCCCACCCCGGGCAACAGCATCCCCCGTCGTGAGGGCTCGAACGCGCATGATGGCATCCACCGTAGAGCGCCCCTTGCGGAAACCAAACTGGCTCTCCGCCTAGTAAGTACGTCAGTGTACTCAAAAATAACACAAGATTATCAAAATTACAGTTAAAGCTACGTATATTGGTGTGTAATATTTTAAAGTCGTACATGGATTTGTTCAGATAGTTTGTACTGTTTTCAGGTTACAAACATAACAATTTGAGACAGAGACCATGTTCTACCTTATTGTTTATCATGAACAAATCATCCATCTTTTATTTTTGATAACCATTTCACATGAAGTAGATTGCCAATCTTTTTACTCGAGCGGCCTATGGGTTCGGTATACGAAACGAGCCTACAACGTCCTGCGTATTTCTATGGAGAAGAGCCGGTAAGAAACTCCACGGTTACTCTTTTAAAAATAATTGGCTTTTACAATGTTTTAAAATTACAGTGTTAATAGGTATGAGCGGAAGTGTAGGCCCGTCAAAAGTACCAAATTCTGTGTATGCAAATCAAAATATCTCAAAAAGTTAAGGACAGTCTTGTTGGACCGATTTTGTGTAGCTGCAATGGCTAAGGTAGGGTTTCCTACCCCATTTCAAATGTCATGATAATTGACAGCTTAGCCCGATAAAGATATACCGTGATGACTAAATATGTAACTATCTGCAATGTTCTAACCTAAATAACCGATATAAAAAAAAAAACAAAAACATTACACACACTACCATGCGTTTGACACACACACACACACATAGTACCAAGGCCTCAAGTCTGCTATTACAATAGTGTCAGAATGGTTGATCATTGATTTCATAATTGTTGATTTTGACAAGTTTGGTAATCTACTATTATAATGGCGTCATTATGACTTTCCAATGGTCGGCCACTGACACTACATTGAAAGAAATTGCATATATTGGTAATCTCGTACATAATGACAAATGAATGCCATTTCTGCTAATGGGTTTTATAATTATAAATAATAATAAAAAGTTTATTCAGGTAAAAAGGTAAAATACTAAATACAAATTTGCTTAAATCTACGTAAAATTCTATTGTGTTATGTGCCTGAACTAGGTTATCCTATGTTTCAGGCGAGGGCATAATAATGGCAATACGACAATGCTATTATAATAACACAATTATATGACGAGAACTGACCGACCAATGATCGACCATTATGAATTTACCAGATTACGAACTTTTAGCAAAATGACAATGGGATCGTGTTGGAATGACTGAATTTATAAAAATAGCAGACTTGCGCCCCAGGCCTCATGACTTGAAAATAGATAGGTGACAGAAGTGACAGCTTGAGCTTGGCATAAGTAAGTACTTTATAATAGCATGGAATTTGTAAGTACTATATAGTTTGTAAGTAGAGGAGGTCGAATGTCGAACAGCGGGCGACCACTAGTTTATATTAAGACACAAAAATTAATTAGTTCGCACTAAGATTAATTTAGTCTACGAAGTTCATAGTTAAAAAACGTTAGTTTTATTCTCCTTATAATCTTAATAGACTTCAGACGATAAAAATGTAGCTAAAAGGAATTATTTAATGTCTATAAACCCGAAAAATGTTGAAACTTTATTTTAATTTGGCCATCGAATTTCGTTTTATGGATTTAAACCCGAAGGATTACTGAAATATCTGAGTGTATTTTGATGGAAAAATATGTCAATAAAATGTGGTATGCGCGTAAGATTCTCAAGGGAATGTAGATTGTTACTTTATATATAGCTAGCATTTGTCTGTCTGTCCGCTTTATTGGTGAGTAGTTAAGATTTACGAGCTCTGGGAAAACATGGGGTATTTTTGGATCTTCCAAGACTGTTGTTACAAAGTGGTGTTCCTTGACATTTATGGAGCTACTTTTGTAAACATAGAATAGAATACTCGTTATTATGTACACCATAAAAATTACAGATATAAATGTTGAAATTTTACATAGGGTGACGTAATGGGCGGTCGCGCATTCATGGGGATGTTACTACATATAGGTACACCTCCGCATACCCTTGCCTTCAGGGATTGCAGGCGTTATGTTATCTTTATGTGTTTGGTATAATTGTCTGATAACTTAATGTGTTCTCGTGATATTACTTGAAAGTTGCTGCTTGTTGAACAATTTGTTCGGATTCATAGATAGATCTCCACACGAGCCCAAATCCAAATGGATCACTGAATTTGGATTGTTATATTGCCAGAAAGGTTTCTTACTCATTTAATTTTTTATTCATTTCGTATATAAGCCCATCTCCGGTGACAAAGTATAAATTTAGCTTATTATATAATTATTGTACCTACCTATCGTTAGAATTTAGTTGAAATGAGATAGGCTATTGATTTTTGAAGTGTAATCTTTTAGTTATTGTTGTGTGGATATGATGATAGTCATTTTTACGTTGGATATGACTGTCATCCTATACCACTAGATGGCGTTACTTATTGTTAGGATCTATTTATTTTGTTAAACGTTGATTTTCCATTTAAAATCATGCATTAATTAATTCCTGTATTTTAAATAACGTTAAAACTAATATTTAGAATTGTTTTGGTTTGTATTCAAGATGTCTATTAATGATACTGTTTTACCAAACAAGGTGGCGCGCTACATCCGGTCCCCCTCTTGCTGGTGGCCGGCGTAGCGCGTTGGCTCTTGGGGCAGTCTGTTACTAACTGTGATGCAAGCAAGTGATGCAATAAAATTAATTAAATGTAGCCGTAGCATTAAAGTGATTTTTATTGGAGCAGACGCAACACTATACAAAATATTGTAAAACATTTTAAAAGAGTAACGGTGGAGTTTCTTGCATATTCTGCTCCATACGAAACTACCTTTTGGAAGGTGCGACTAGAATCAATTCAAATTTTTTGTAAATTTTCAGGTTCAAAATGGCTTTTACCTATTTTCTGTTGCCTATTTGCAATAAATAATTTTTTATTAACTTTTTTAAAAGAGTTGTGTGAGCTTTATTAAAAGCTCACACAACTCATCACTTATTAAATTTCTTCGTACTTTGTGTATCTCCATTCTTATCCAAGTGATCTGCTTATCCAATATTAAGTTCTCAAGTATGACATCGAGTGTTCCACTGAATACAAAATGGCTGTGCTTTGTTTTGCTGCGTGAACGGAATAATGAAGTGGTTGTGCTTGTTAATAATCTTGATCAGTAACTTAGATGTCACTTTATGGCCCATTCGTGAGGACATGAAGCCGTTTGTACGTTAATATGGTTTTCTTGTTATATTATTTGTATTTACCCTGAACTATTCTTCCGTATTTTCATGGAGCAACCAACAATCTTGATTTCCGCAATCCGATTGATGGGCGTACTATACTAGGGACATCTCTACCTAACCCTTCGGGAACTCAGACGTGATCTTATGCTGTGTTAATAAAAACTACCATATTATTATGCTTCATTACATGTACATTGTATAAATTATTCCTGAGTAGGTTTTCTCAATTACTTAATAATAATAAACCATTTATTTTCAGGTTACAAAGACCCATAGATGAATATCTTAACCTAATTATACATAATATTACCAATTGCTTTAGTAAATAAAATTTTAAGCTATGTTAGTATCACTTAGATGCACTAAGTCTTTGTGCGTTCTGGTGGCACTTGACCGAATACCACAACCTGAGGCCAAAAGCTTTCTTCCATCACCTGATGCAGGTAGCACGTTGTTATGCGCACCGCAAACGCCTTAAAGTTGACGTTGCCATGCGACTCCAGCAGCTGCACTCTCGGTGCGTATTTCAGCCTTTGGCGCACGTACTTCACGATGTCTTCCGCGTCAGTGGTGTAGTGGAGACGGGAAATGTACACCGGAGTATTCGGCTTCGCAGCACGCAGTTTTAAAAGAAGAGCCAAGCTAATAAGTAGTAGTCATGGAAATGAATTGTTAATTTGCCGTGTTGTAGCCATTTCATACAACTGTCAAAGAGTACAAGTTGTGATTTCAATATACGGATAATTTAAGTTCGTTGTCACTTAGCTCATTAACACCCCTAACTTTATATGGTCGATTTATTGAATAAATCTTTATCAAACATTCTGATTCCTTTTGATCATATATTTAGATAGAGTAAATTACATACATTTGATCCGTTATTTGAGTAATGTACTGTCGAAATAGTTGAATCCCAAAGTTCAAGCCGACATAACAAAATTTAATTTTATTGTCGATTTTGTAAAAACGAGGGAGAAGGATTGTCAGCGTGGATTTAAAGCTTTAAATTTGATTCATATATCATAGAGGTATTTCAATCAGCTTTTCAGAGACACGGGTTTTTGTCATTCAATCAATCCTTCAACGCCCGACTGCGGCGAAGCCAAAAAAGGAAGGTTATGTGTTTGACCTGTATGTATGTATGTCCGTCCCTATGTTCTCTCGTAACTACTAAACGGTTCAACCGATTTTGATGAATGATATGTCGTTAGATTTGTCTTTATTGCGCGAGTGTCACTGGTTATATTAAAAATCAAACAGATTTTTGGATCCAAAAGGTGTGTTTTCGAAAAAAAAAAAAAAACTCCCAAGCCTATCGAGCTCGATATCAAAATGAAGGGTTTTAAAAGGTGATTACAAAAATATATACAAATTGTATGTTTAAATGTAATTTCAATGACAAATGATAAAAAAAAAATATCCCGTTCTTTGGGAGTGAGTGAGTAAGAGGCCGTTATCACCTGATTATAAGTGAGTAAATAACCTAATTTACCGTCTTATAATCCTAACTAAAAAGTGTAAAATAAAAAAAGTTAATAAAAAAATACTAAAAACCCGACTGCGTAAAAAGATGGAAACAAGATTTATATAAATTAATACTATAAACAATCTCATGCAGTCAGAGGCATCTTCTTAACAATAACGACCTATTGTCCGCATACAAAAAACGTGTTTTTCTTTACTAAAGTTATTATCTGCCTTGCCATTTAGCATTTTACTGAAATATTTTATTAAAATAATTATGTAGTGTTAAATATTCTACGGTGGTATGGAACCCTTCATGTGCGAGTCCGACTCGCACTTGTTCTGTGATTGGTAATTAGATCGCCTGATGAAAAGTGAATAACTGCCTTCTATAGGGATTTGCAACGCTATAGTTCAGCTGTCTTTTCACCAATGAACAAAGTAAAAAGCAACGTACCTACTTGAAAACTTTTTTTCAGGTAACCTACATCTTAGTCATCATGATTTCAGATGAAAAACGTCCACTGCTGAGTATAATAATAGGCGTCCCACAATCAATCAATCTGCCTAGCCTTTTCCCAACAATATTGGGGTCGGCTTCCAGTCTAACCGGAAACAGCTCAGTACCAGTTTGACACGGAGCTACTGCCTAGCTGACCTCCACAACTACAACTAACACGATACCCCTTGGTATTATACTGGTTGTCAGACTTTTGGGCTTCTCACAACCCGTAACTACTGCACGAAGGGGTCTCGATTTGAAATGGATGGTCACCCATCCAATATACGTCCGCGGCAAGCGTAGCTTAACGTGCAAATGTGACCATTTAGCCACGAGCCTCAACAAGCATCGTCATTATCAAACCTACAAGACTACTTCAAGGTAAGTCAGTCTGATTACATAATTGTTTCATTATACTAAAGTTTCAGCTAAAATACATGGCTGAAATTTGAGATGATCTTAATTAGTAAGTGAACAATTTGTAAAGCAATTAAAATTATCTAGGAGCAATTATATGCGAACAGATTTCAGAGGTTCATACGCATTGTATTATTTTGAAGTATAATCTGCATGTAAAAAAATAAATACAGACGAAATATGATATCACGCCTCTGTTCCCTGAAGTGGTTAGCAGAAGTTTATAGTACAACCTCATTTCGGTAGCTATGTTTAACATACATACATACATGAACTAAATGTCTTCTTCATATGGGGGTAGGCAGAAACTATAGAACGCCACCTGCTATGCTCGTTACAGTCTTATTTTGCTTCATATGCGTTCAAACAAAAATCATAGTATCCAATTCGTAAAATTTTGTTATTTTTGTCTGTTGTCTTATAGGGTTATTCTTTTTTTTCTTATTCGTTTGTATTTTTTTATTATTCATTAGATGTGTTATTCACTTTTTTCCTTTGTGTGTTTTTCGTGTTATACCTATAAGTATTTTGATTTATTGTAATGTTTTTTTCTTGTCACAAACTTAATGTACCTAGATTTTATGTAAATGATGTGGTCTCCTATAATTGGAAGCACACACTTTTATTCGTCCCTTCGATGTATACTTGCAAGTAATTGCCTCTGTTGGAGATCCAATAAATAAATAAACATCTGGTCATACTCGCATACGTGCGAGAACTACGCATATTATGACCTTTCTGAAGAACATCACAATTTATGTGCCGTGTAAAAGAGTAAACTAGGCAACAAGGGCTAGCTTATTGAAATCCCTAATGGAAAGCCCTAATAATATTTTCCTGGCCTCGAAATCAGACCCAAGACTAACTAAAGATTTTAGTTTTTTTTTTGCTTAATGCTCTTGAACAGTAAAACAAACTGAAGTGTCCCAAAATAGGATAATATAATCAAATATTAGAGCCCTATTAATGAATTAACACAAGAGTCAACAGCCATCTGCGACGTAGTTTCAGTTTGACTTACACAGGTTGACTTATCACTGCCTATGTGAGTTTCAGACGCAAATAATGAGCGTTTGAATATTAAATTAAATGTCAACATTGCTTGAATGTTTTTGTTTGAAGTGCAAGTATGTACTTATGTGTTTGGTTTAGTTGGTTATTTATTTATATACATGGTGAAATTAGATTAGCTAGCGAAACTCCGAGGGACGAGATGGGTTTATAAAATAAAACAGATTCGATGGTTTTTTTTTGGGGTCAAGGATCACTGGTAGTGTTGTTACTTGAAGTAGGTATGAGTTGAGAAAATCAGTTTCTTTTTATTTTATCGCGTTTAGTCCATCCCATCACGTTTGTGAAGTTTACCCAAAAAAAAGCAATTTAAACTGAAATTTCAAGTGATTACACTACCTTAAAATGTTTGTACAAACCTACTTACTGATTTTTTTTTTTTTGTCTTAATTTTGACTATGTAAGACATGTGTACCTGACTATAATTCTAATAATTGACTTTACTTATATTTCTGTTTTGTTTTGTTGCCATTATTTTGTTTGTATTAATATTTTAATTTATGTAATAAATTGCACGCCGTAACTCGGCTCGACTGTAGCCGGTTTCATAAATTTATGTAAAACATCTTATACCTGTACCTACATGCATAGCAAACAAAAGTTCTGATTCTGAGAAAAACTCATTATAACAAAAAAGAAATTAATTTGGTGAGTTTCTTTTTTTTCTTTTTCTTTTTTTAGGTATCTACCTATCACGTCTGCCGAGTTTCGCTAGCTAATTTAATTTGACCCTATATATTTTATTGTACACCAGAAAATTATATTATAAAGAAAATAAATTAAATACTACTATTAACGTTTCAAAATTGAATAGTACTCGTAGTAGAAAAAGTTAAATTGTTATCGATTGAATTATTCGACTAATATTGTGTTCTCTATGGTAATCATTTTTATAAATGGCTGTCAACAGACGGTAAACTCACTTTTTGGTCGAGCGTCGGGACGACAATATCTAAAAAACGGTTGACTCGTTTAGGAGCTTCAATTTATAATTTATAATAATTCACATTAAAATAAATCTGTTATAAAAACGTTTCTATTGGTTTTTATTTTAAAACTACCAACAAAACATACAATGGGCGGCCTTATCGCTTTCTGCGATCTCTGGCAACCTTCGAATGGCCAGTAATTGCCTGGACACAAAAACTGTTTATAACAGACTGAACCAGTCTGTATTAGATCTACTGCAGAGCTAAGACCTCTTTTCATCCACAGAGAAAACGAGTAATCAGGCGTTCTTACTGAGTCTTGATTTACGAGTACACGGGGTGATTTTATTGACGTGCTGTGGCATACCATAATTTGAAGCGACAATAAAAGTTGCACCTTCGAAATAGTGTTTAGAAGCAAGTCATTTGTTGCTGGAATTTTATTGTATATCACAGGCAAAAAACTTGCATCGTGTAAATGAGACTTTAGTCGTGAGAAATTCAGAAATTCATGTCCATGCTTCCTCATGATCATGACATTTTCCTCGCCGTATGTAAGTAATGAAATATTAAACCCGCTGAATTAATAGAAGCTGAAATAAATACTTGTTATTAAATTAAAGTGTTTTGGGGGCCTTAAACAGAACAATTAACTATTGAACATCTGGCTACCTTGAGTATTAAAATTTTCACAGTAATAAAATATTTACAAGAATAACAATTAGCGCCCAGACACAAATAAAAATAACGAGAAAAATAAAAATAAAATACACATAGGTACATCGTTTGATGTCAAACACAAACGAAATAAATTTAAAGGCACTTAAAATAATTGAGAAAAACATAAAACCATTCATTTATAACGTGCTTGAAAAATGCTTGCAAACAAATGGGCATTTGGGCATACGTCATTAATTCTGCAAATAAACCGTGTAAACCAAACCACAGAAGCTCAATGTCATATCTTATTAAAGTTTGTTATCTACCTACGATTATTAAACAATGTGTATGGAGAACGGTTACCGATACTTTAGGGGCATATTGTATACTCATTTTTATCGACAAATGCACATTTATAAATACTCCTAACCTAATAACCCGCGAATGGCAGCCATCTTATGTTTTAATCGGCTGAAATAGGGTATGTTCAATAAAATGCTAATATCTTTAAATCTAAGTGCAAATGAGCCTATTGTAAAAGTAAACGTTGAGGCTATCGAACAACTAAATAAAAATTTCTGAATAATAAGCAAAACGACCCAAAAAATTATGAAGTTACGAAATTTTACACAAACGTTACTTATTTTCTACTTTACAAAAAAAAAAAACCGTGAATAGTGCATAATTGCTTATATGTTCAATTAAAATTGTTTTAGGCAACCTACAAAATCATACCAAAATATTGACTCAACGTCAATTATTTCAAGAGTTATTGTCATTTGAACATAGCACTGCCCATAGACACCCCGCAATGTAGATAAATTTACAAGAGCCAGAAATGTGAATCATCGTAATGATCATTTATGGACAAAATATGTAAAAAGAATATATAATATACCCCATTGACGTGGAGTTGCGGACACCAGCCCGTATAACCTATCCTTAAAGTATCTGTAACCGTTCACCAAACATATTGTAATATAGGGTAGGTACCATTGAAAATAGTAATGATTATAAAACAAAGGAAGATGTTAGTGGAAACGCCGCCGGCAGCCGGCGGCGCCCTGAAAGGATATAATTATAGTGGCCTTGTTGGTGATGTTTTTCAGAAAGGTCAGGTGCGTAGTACTCGCAACCGGCGTGCGTGTATGACCAGAGGGCCGATCGCGCTAATTTTGAACGTTAATACCAAAACTAAACCACAACCAAAAACGTTACGTTAGACACATTTCGTATCGCGCTAATCATTTCAACGGAAACGATTTAGCTTTACTTTGGAATTTACGTTGGAGGAACGATCGATCGAACTTTCAGTATTGGGTAACGTCAATGATTTTGTCGGTCAGAAAAAATAGCGCGATACCGTTTCTTACATCAGCTAAACCAAAACTAAACCAAAACCAAAAACGTTCCGTTCGAACGGTAATTACGTTGAGAAATAGCGCGATCGGCCCCCAGATGTATGAACGTAAACGACGCAAAATCAGTGTGTAAGGATCATAGGCGTTCAGTAGTTTCTGCCTACTCCCATAGCAAGAAAGCGTGAGTTTATTTAAGAATGTGTTATACCAGCCTGTAATATCTATCTGCAAGGGGAAATTCTCTTCAATATAGGTTGAGATGGATCGAGCATTGATCACCACGTTTGATTGACAGACGATTCGCTTAAATTATTTAATTATAAGTACAATAAAATAAAATATGTACTTACAAAAACAACTTGTAGTTTTTTATTTACCTATACTCAAAACCCCATCAGAACTTCATCATCATTATTTCAGCCGAAAGACGTCCACTGCTGGACATAGCCCCAAAGGGGAAGGGGCATAATCACCACGCTTGGCAGGCGAGTTGGCGATCGCAGTATGGCGTTAAAATGCATAGAGAATGCTGCTGCCCATTCTCCCAAGCCCCTTAATCGCCTTTTACGACACCCACGGGAAGAAATAGGATGGTGGCATTCTTTACGTCCGGCAATACACGGATTCATGCAAGCTGAACTTCATCATTATCA
Organism: Tiliacea citrago; assembly: GCA_963921375.1. Classification (NCBI taxonomy): domain Eukaryota; kingdom Metazoa; phylum Arthropoda; class Insecta; order Lepidoptera; family Noctuidae; genus Tiliacea; species Tiliacea citrago. The sequence goes on from OY992799.1 coordinate 2,855,304, forward strand.
AACTGTTACAGTCCGCTGCTGGACATAGGTATCCACTATCCACTAATGCACCCACTGAGTAGGTACGATCACCATCTCAATCTACGTACTTAATGGTAAGTAAAAAACTACAAAGATAACGAAATAAAACGATAATAAAAAAGCGACAAGCAATCTAGAACATTTACTTTAAATCACCAAAACAATGTTTATGTACAGACGCCAGCAGGTCAAGCTACCCGAAACTGTAAAATTTTCCCAATCAACCTTGAACCTTATGCTGTAGGGATAAAGTTGCAAATCTATTAAAGAAGTTTGACAGATTGTAGTAGCTTGATGTTCTGGTGTCTGTACCTATATGTAACAATCTACATTAATAAACTAGTACATAACCTTAAAAAATAAAACTGGTTATAACTTTTACGTCCCAAGTTCTAAAAATCTAAGAATTTAAATAGGGATTGTCTATTTTATTAACCACCAATTAAAACAAAAAATATCCCAAAACACGAAATTTTATTAGCGGTACGAAATTCCCATACAAGTCTGCCGATCTTCTTTGTTATATTTGTGTAAATATTTTTTCTGACGTACGTACTTGTAATTTCGTCTATAAGTATAACAAAACAGTAACGAAGTCAAAACTGTACATTATTATAAAAAAAAGTAATTACTACGAGTTGTGGGAACGAGTCTGATGCCGAAACTATAGTTTTTAGATTTTTTTTTCCGTTTGTCTGGATTTATGTTCCAGATTGAAGAAAAAACGGCTGAACGGATTTAAATGAAATTTGACACAAAAATTGGATATTTTCCGACATCCACGCGGCCGAAGCTGCGGACAAAAGCTAGTTTTTAAGATAAAAATGTTGTTATCTTGACAATAAGACACGTTGTCAATTATTATTATTATTATCATCTGTTATCAATCTAGTGGAGCTCTCATTAAAGTTACCACGTTTGCTACATCGTACGAAGTTGTACTTCTTTTCTGTTTACTTAGTACTCGTATAAATGATATGTTACTAAAATATCTATTTCACATTGTTATCAACATTTTTAGATTAACTAGACGAATACCATCGATCTCATTGATTTCATGTCACATTGTGATAAATAGTTGGAGTTAGGACGAGAAAAAATTACTTTTAAAGCAAATTGATATTTAATTTATTCAAATGTGAACGAGTTTTACAAGACAAAATAACAAATAAACTGTTTTAGGTGTTTTATTATTTTTTGTATGTATTTTTACTTGGTGAATCAATAGCAGTAAGATCGATGCTTTCGAGATGTGGTGTTGGCGGAGGCTACTTCGTATAGCATGGACCGCCATGAGAACGAATGAATCTATACTAGAGGAACTCATTTTTATATCAGTGTTGTGATTTAATTAGATTTAATGTTAAAACTTTGTCTTAAAATAAATAAATTATTATCATAATAATTGTTTTGTTGTTAACAATTCATTTTTAGTAACGTCACAAAGGGCAAAATGGCAACGTCTTTAGAAATTATGTCATAATTTACGAAAAAGTATTATATTTATACAAACAAGGGGAGAAAAAACCGTGAAAAATAAACATAGGTAAGCGTTTCTATCTGTTTAGGCAATATGTGACAGAAACACAAATAATAGTTATTTATGATATGATATGATACTAGTGCGGTAAGTTGGTTTTTACAATCGAGTGGACGAATGTAAACACGAGACGAAGTCGAGGGCTTACCATAGTCACGAGTTTGTAAATATAACAACTTCGGCACGTGTTTCATACAACGTTTTTCAACAAATTTGCGAGAAAAAAATACAAAGATAATGAAACAAGCCATTTTAAAACATTTTCAGAGAATGATTGAGTATTTCTTCGAGTCTTCCATCATATAAAATTATTGTAAATCATTAAATAGCGCTCTCGCGATTTTGGCGACAAGAGACCATTTTCTGGAATTTGCACCTCATTTTAGATATCAGGAGGAGTAGATTCCATAATATTAATATCGGATTCCTCACTTGAACTCATTATTATTTTTTATTTTTTTTAATCTGTTTTAATTTATTTTGATTTCTTCAGGATAACAAACAATTGCGCAATACTGCTTAATATTTAGGTACAGATATTTTATAAAACACATAAGTAATCACGCAACCAGCATCGTTATCCAAAAATTAATACAATAGTGAAAATAGTTTCAGTAAGGTCCATGCAAAGTTAGCAAACAATATTGTATATTATTATTAATTAATGTCTTGTGAAAAAACATGTGTGAATATAAGAACTAAAGCTATATGTAATCTAAAAGGGTTTTTTGAAAATACTGGTTTTAAACTGTGCGAGTGACAATGCAAATTTATGTCATTATCGGCAAAATTATCGTTGTAACTTTTCATTAGTCGACTGAATATCAGCGGAAAGTCGCAATAATCTTTAACGTTTCTAATATGACAATGGCGCAAATTTGCAAAAGGCGTGGTGAAAATCAGTACTAAATCTTTCGTCTCATTTTCTCTTTAATAATAAAGTGAGATAAACGTATTGAGCAAAAGCTCTTCCAAGGAGGTTCGACCATTCAGCTTATTTATTCTCGTAAAGTGAAACTCCTTGGTCGAATTCTTATATATTTTGATGGAAATTAAAAACAAAAACCGTAAACCGGATACACACGGCGCTATACAATGAAGGATGCGGTAAAACATGTACTTAGGTGAGAGTACCTGTTTTACCGCACATTCTATTGTAAGGTGCGTAATGTTTAACTTTTGAACAATGTATAAAGGGTTCGTAAATGCATTTTTGAGCAAATGTGTTGAAAAATAATAAATTATAACACCAGCCTAATATTCTCCCACTGCCGGGCAAAGGTCTCTTCACACAGAACGCACGAGCATTGATCACCACGCTTGCTCAAGATGGGTTGGCGATTTCAGACTTTTATATTACCTATAAGTCCAGGTTTCCTCAAGATATTTTCTTTCATCAATGTCAGTAATGTCCAAAATAAACTCGGAAAGTACATATTATGAGTTGAAAAAGTCATAATGGTAGGTACTTGCCCAGATTTTAACTCACAACTTCGTGCACGAGAGGCGAGGCCTTCAAAACTGGGCATCACGACATAAAAAAAAAACACAATACCTACAACTAAATAATCCCTACCAAATTAAAACTGATAGTTCGCGCTGACCTCTATGGGTGACAATTCCCTCCAATTATTTCGCGCGCCGCCGCCGTCATATTGTCCGCCATATTGGACGCTGTTATCGGCGATTATTATCTTTTACGATTACTGCTATCCCGGACGAAGCCCGAATCAATTTTAATATGGGTTATATTTGGGACCGAAATCGACAATTTAAATGCATTCGAGTTAAAAAAATTCTGTACTGTAATGTGTTTGCATGTTGTGTTTAAAAAACGCAGCCATTTTGCATGATTTTTCCACATTACTCTGTTATTGTTTGAAATTGGAATTTCGTTTAATTATTTTTGTTATTTTTCCTGGTTGTTGTGATTTTATGGTTTTATGCCGAAACGTTAATAAAATGTATATTTTATGAAATTTTTGCAATACCAACAGGTTTGCATTCATGTTTTTTATGAAAACGATCGCTATTTCAGTTTTACTGATCCAATATTTTTGGTTTAAATGGAACCAATACACTTAATTGAGTTCACGTATTTCTTTACCTTATCTACAGTTGGTATTCGTTTTTTTTTCAGTTTCAGGTTCAGTTTTGGTACACGAGTTATAATGGAAATTGGCATTCGGGTATCGCAGGGCATTCGGGTGTCGCAGCGGAACTGAGCCAGGGTAGCCGCAAATACCGAGACCTGTAGCAATATGGCAGGAGCCGCATCAGCCGGTCCTGGCAACCGCGGCAGGTCTCGCCGCGCCGGGTGCCGCGGTCGCCGACGTCGCACAACGTGGGCCGACGTCGCCCGCCCGCGCCTCTGGCCAGCGCGACTGACGCAGCTCTGGATGAGCCCCGTGCAGAACAACGCACCATTTTCTTTGTATTTTTTTTCTATTATAAGGTTTTTACATGGCTTAATAAAACATATTAAGATAAGTTTATTCGGTGGTGGTGTAATAGAACGCACGTTGATGTCATCCGATCCTGTGAACATAGGCAGGCACAATATCACAAACACTTTTCCGTTACTAAGTTAAAATATAGTTCCACCGTGAGTGGGAGTTATAATATAAATCGTGTATTTACAAATAAGTTTAATTTTCCTTTCAAAATCAGCAATGTCCATTTAGTTACTGTTGAAACCAATTTGTTTTTTTTTTATATTTTGTATTTATTTTAAGTCTACTGATTGTGTTGTTTACTAAACTCTCGATTTAAGTTGTTTTTCTAATCGTCATCCGTATCACTGGCATCTTGTTAAAGTTTGTTGACGGAATACTCTTGACATGTACAGAATAAAGAATAAAGTTTGAAATAATTATATCTATACGAAATAAGGCTTAATAAGATTGAAGAAGTGACATCCCATGATTCTTTCTTCGCTTATTTGCGACCTATATGTATGGACCAGAATGGTGAAATGCGACACAAATGAGCCGTCCTAATTTATCAATGCAACATGGAATGTAACACAACATCTAGGCGAAATTGTTGCAACGTGTGTTACATCTCTTTTTACCCGGCATTATAACTTAGGTACAGTCGCCAACACATCAAGTTACCACAAACTGTCAAATTTTCTCATTCGATTGTGAACTTAACTACCAAAAGAAAAGAAAGAAAGAGAGAAAATACGTTTATTTGCGGTAAACATAACGCAAAGAAATAAAAACACAAACACGAAAGAACAAGTTGAGGGAAAATATGCGTCACATTCACGCAAAACGGCAACCAACATTTTAAGGTTTAAAATCATTTGGACCCCTGATGAGCTCATGACACTGCGACTGTACATGACGCAACGAACTTTATTGTAGTCAAAGTCAAAGAATCTTTTTAAATAATGACTTAGTACTTATTGGAATTTTCATACTTTCGGCTGAGCCACGTGTAATAAAAATATTTGCGCACAACTTGTCCCCACATTTTATCCGTGAACCCATACATTTAATATTTTATTTCCACGCCATATAAAATCATTACCAGAAGCGATCCATCATTGCCTGGCAGCATGCATCGGCGCGTGCTTCAAACTGGCTCCCATGCGACCTATAAATATAACTTATGTGTATGAAAATAACCGGGTAACTGGTGAACCGGGTTTTATGTTAGAGTTCTACTGGACCTGTAAGGTCTCATTATCAAATAATCCTTGCAAATATCTACTGGTTTAGTGCATCTTTCTATTTTTATAGTATTTCCTGATATATGGGTTAAAAGTCTGATAACAAGTTTTACCAAGTTCCTAACCAGTAACTGGGTTGTTGAGGTCAGATAGGTAGTCGCTCCATGTATAATACTAGTCTTCAGCTGCATCTGGAAACCGACCCTAATATAGTTGAGAAAAGGATAGGCTGACAGGCATTATTATCATGAACATTCTTTTGAAACGGCGGTGCTGCCCCAGAGTGGAGGATACTTCTTCCATATGCGCCGTGCTGACACAACTGTGTCTACAAAGAAGACCACCGTTTTTTTCGTTACTCCCAAAGTAATTCCAAATTAAACAAGACAAGATTTGAACTATAAATATAGCTAAATAAAAAAAAATTTGAGATATATCCTAAAATAGTATGTGTGTGTGGGGGTGTGTGCGTGAGTGTATGAGTGTGTGTGTGTATCTTTTCAACTCATATTGACGATGCTTGCAGCAAAAATAATAGCAACATGCTTGTCCATAGGTTGCACGTGTGAATTAAAGTGACGCTTTTTAAAGCATACTGTCAGACATTATACACGTGCAGCCTCTGGACAAGTTGTCCGCAGAAAGCCATCAATGTTCTTCGAGTTCAAGACAACAATGCTTTCAGGATGCTCCTGGGGCTGGCACGCTTCTGCAGTGCGTCGGGAATGTTTGCTGATGCGCACACTGATGGCTTCGCAGCGATCAGACGTAATCGTGTCGCGTCGCTGCTGCAGAGCGTCCGGGGCAGCTCGGCGAACAGTCTCCTGACTGTCATTGGAGGAAAATTTGATTGCCCGCTCATCTGTTATTTGTCCAACCTGCAAGTTTAACAACATAGGTGTTAAGTTTAATTATGGATGTTTTTTCTAAAATAATATGATTATTATTATCATAATAAAAGTACACAAAGTAGGACTATCTTCTGTTCTTGTTAACTTTGTCATAATTAGGTGCCAACAGCTATTTATGTGAACTTCAGTTAACTACATGCAATCCGTAAAATTGTAACTTACTGAATAATTTACGTTATTGCCATCATGTACCCATAGTTATTGTGTATATACTCCATTTGAAATAAGATTAGACATTTAAATAAACCTTTTTTACAGTCTGTTCAACCGATTTTGATTTCTACTGCGTTAGTGGCATGACGAATGGCAGCTGTAATGTACAGTTGGTATTGTAACCACGTTTTTGCTTTTAATGCCATCCTTATGCCTACGGAATAGAAGACAAAATCGGTTGAACAGACTATAAAAAAGGTTTATTTAAATGTCTAATCTTATTTCAAATGTAGTATAGGTTTATATTGTTAGCAGTTAAAATTATCTATACCAAAATAACAAAAAATATATAATTATCTGTTATTTATTTATCTAGCTTTGAGAGGCGCCAGCTTCATAAAGTGCTTCAATTATAGTGTTAATTTAGCCTGGAATAAGTGCATTTTGTTAATTGTTCTTATGGTAAATATTATATTTGAACATGAAAATGAATGAGCAAACTTCAAATTAGTCTTGATGAAATCTTGTTTGCAGTTCTCAATAACTTGTTATTTTGAAAGTGAAGACTAATAAAGATAGCAGCTGCAGTCATCCAAAGCTCACCGTTTCCAATGAAGCAATATCTTATTTCCGAACCATATAAAGTCATTACCAGCTGCGATCCGTCATTGCCACGCACCGACTCCTGCGCACGTCGGCTGTCACAGTAAACTACCCTAATTTATTGAAGCTACTCGTCATTCTGATGTTTATTTTTCTTTTCTTGGCGTTTGAATTGGAACAAATTTTTAATGGTGGGCAGAAATACAAAGGGAATGGGGGGGGGAGGGTGGTTTGGAGCTGGATTTAGATGTTGCATGTTAATGTATTGGAATTGTAATTAGAGGAGGAAGGAATTTCGGTTTGTTTGCGGCTGTAGACGAGGAGGTATATATTTAGAATGCGCCTTATAAGAATAGCTCTCCGCTTATTAATATTAAATCATGAGTGAGCTTATAAAAACAATTCGCGTAAGTCACGCATGCAAGTACTTACCTTAGCTAAGGTAACCAAGGTACTTAACTCAAGCGTTCGTACAAACATTTAAACCAGGAAAAACTGCCTGCTAGTAGTCCACGAAAACGTTTGTTTTGGGCCAATTTTGCCCATTAAGGTTCTACGGAGATGTTTTTTTTTGTTTTTAGGGTTCCGTACCCAAAGGGTAAAACGGGAACCCTATTACTAAGGCTCCGCCGTCTGTCTGTCTGTCCGTCTGTCACCAGGCTCCATCTCATGAACCGTGATAGTTAGACAGTTGAAATATTTCACAGATGATGTATTTCTGTTGCCGCTATAACAACAAATACTAAAAAAACAGAATAAAATAAATATTTAAGGGGGCTCCCATACAACCAACGTGATTTTTTTTTGCTCCTTTTTGCTCTATATTGATAACGGCAACAGGTAGACGCTTGAAATATTCACAGAATATTTAGTTATATATTCACTTTAAAACTAAATAAAAACTTTAAAATTAAATTAAAATATAACAAATATTTAAGGGGAGTTCCCATACAAAAAACGTGTTTTTTTATCCGTTTTTATAGATAATGGTACGGAACCCTTCGTGCGCGAGTCCGACTGGCACTGCCAAGTGCCAGTTGGTTTTTTATTTATACAATCTAACTAATCATTTAATGCCGTAGTGTCTCTAAATGTTCAGTTGCCACAGCGGCAGCTGCTTTTCATCACACGAGTAGGTAAGTACATAGGGTGTTCTAAATAAGGTGAAAGTATCAGACGTGTGTAACACCCCGTGCGACATGTTTCACGGTCGCCGTGACAAATGACGCACGACGGCTGTAAGGAAATTGCTAAAGTTTTCAGTTTGCTCGTCAACACGCTAGACGCTGCATCGTGCGATGTGACAACGTGTGGCAGAAAGGTGTTTTATGGGATTATTTTATAGAATATTTTAGGGTACCGTGGCTCTAAATGACTGATGCTCGGTTCCTATAAATACAAACTAATCGTTATGCTTACCAATGGTACCATTTTTATTGCCAAACTGAGCATATAAATAGATTCGTAAGCAAATTTTACCTGTGATAGCTACTTCCATAAGGGATGGTCTGCTATGCAAGACTATGAAGTTTTTGCTTCATTATCGGTAAAGATACAAGAGTCTTAAAGTTAACCAATTACGGTTCGTAAATCATAGGAATCGGCCATATTCTTATGGGACGATGAATATTTTGTCGAGATTAAGTTGAAGGTATTCAGTTTAAATAAGTACCAAGTGAGTACCTACTCGGTTACTAGGTAGTTCATTGTTTTGACCAAAATTGATACAGGACAGTTCAGATCACTCTTGATTTGTTGATTTGTTGGGCTAGTTGGAGTGATGATCTTTACTGCTAGAAGCAGATAGACGAACGATGACGGCAGAGGATCGGTAAGCCATGTCTCTTATCTGCCATCATCGTACATATATCTGCACAATTGCAAATGACCAGCAGTTCATGAATTGGCTTTTGGAATCCTGCTGAACATGATTAACAATATGTCTTCCGCCTAATAACAACACTTGCTTACTCTGATCATAAAATCACGCCTGTATTCTCCGAAGGGTTAGGCAGAGGTGTAAATAGAACACTCACTTCGCCACTTATGTTTATGTGTAATAGGGGATGAGCTTACTGCCATCAACCGGGCACAAATCCAGACTCCGGGCTTCTTCTGAGAAAATCCAGATGGAAACACGCAATAACATCGATCTACGTATCGAACTCAAGACCTCATTCTCAGCAGTAGCACTTGCGAAGACTAGACCCACGACACACCTTCAGTCAAATCATTTTTTATTTATTTAAATGGCTTTGTCGCTTAGCGACCACATCGCCCAGTCCAGAAAAAACACAAAATTGTTGATTAGTATCTACCTAATCACTAACTTGTACAATTGTTTAGCCTTATCGAATATTGGAAAAGAAAGGATGGTATTACAAAAGCCAATATCATACCTTTTATATTGTCCAAAAATATTTATTCTTGTATTTTCATTCCGGACACACTCCATCAGAATATGAAAGACATCATCAACCACACCACAGTCATCACAATTTGGAGACAAAGCCTTCCTCATTAAGTAATAAAACTTATTTGATGGAATATGTCCGGACAGTCAAATCATTATCTAAACGTCGACAATATTACACCTCACAAAAACGTTCAACCAAAACACGAAATTATAATCCCAGCATTTATAATTTGAATTCCGTACTCCCTCTCAAATCAACGTAAGAAAGTTCTTACAAATAACGGAAATAAACGTAAATGCTGGAATGAAACAAGTTCAAACATGTACCGTGTTTGAGATGAAGACTTTGCGTCAATTATGTGGCAATTTAATTTTCATTTCGGAGACGGCGTCAACTGTCGCTGAGATGAAATAGTGGGCAAAGAGTGAGCCGCAGACGGGAAGTGGATGAGAATAGTAAAATAATAAAAAAGTGGAATATGAAAACATGAAAGAAGTTATGTGACTGACTGACTGAAAAAAACCAGACAAGTGCGAGTCGGACTCGCGCACGAAGGGTTCCGTACCATCACACTAATATTATAAAGGCGAAAGTTTGTGAGTGTGTGTATGTTTGTTACTTCTTCACGCTCAAACGGCTGGACCAATTTTGATAAAATTGTGTATGGAGGTAGCTGACACCCTGGATTAAGACATAAGCTACTTTTTATCCAGATACTCCCACGGGATCGAGACTTACGCGGGTGAAACCGCGTGGCGCAGCTAGTTATCCATAAAAATGGCAAAAAAAATCATGTCTGTTGTATGGGAGCCCCTTAAATATTTATTTTATTCTGTTTTGTAGTACTTGCTGTTATACCGGTAACATAAATACATTATCTGTGAACATTTTAACTGTCTGACTATCACGGTTCATGAGATATAGCCTGGTGACAGACGGACAGCGGAGTCTTAGTAATAGGGTCCCGTTTTACGCTTTGGGTATGGAACCCTAAAAACAAGTGAGCCTTACAGTAGTCGCTTTCACACTAGACCCGAGGTGGTGGCGCGTAATGTTCCACGGGCGCCCCTTACAGACGTCGCGGGGTGGGTCAAACACCTGAGGTGGCCCGCAGAGGCGGGCCTGCACTTGCCGGGGATCACGGAAGTAATACTAGCTCCCAAGATCCCCGGTGCAAGTTTGTGAAGCGAACACTGGGGTGGTTTTTAGTCAGTAAGAGTCTGACAGACCCCTCCGCCCGCCCCAGGGCGGAGGACATCCATGAGGATTTTCCATCAGGCAACAAAAAAAAAAAGGCTAGGCAGATGATGAGTTAACTAAATAGGTAAGTCATTAATTCTATTTCACATCAAACACAAATACTACTTGCGCTGTCAAGGAATAGAATAGAAGAAATAATGAATCAAAAATCCTTCAATGACAATCATTGGTCAAATTAGTTATTGCACGATTTTAAAGCCAATACTTGGATCATACAGAAATAAACGCAGGCCGCCTGTGCTAATCATTTCGGGTTGAAACACAAGTATGTTATGTAATAGTCGTTTAGGTCAATTTTCATTGAATTTTGATGGACTTAGACCATTCTATACGTTTACTATCAGACCCGTTTTTTGCTAGAACTAAGCTGCGGACACTTTTTGCAGCTAGTCTGAAGTGAGAACGGATTATAAAGTATAAAATAGGTACTTGTCATCAAAATTATTTCAGAGAATAGGTTATCTGGATTTTAGTTTAGTTTTTTTTAACTAAATCTGCCCCAGTTTTGTCGTATTGAAGTTTTTTGTGTTAAAGAGTTGGAAAGCTTGATTTTATTGTTGTTTAATTTTTACGACGCATGTGATATAACTATGTTTGTTGGAGCTTTGGCATGTGGGGTGGCTTATGGTGACAGCCGAACGGGTTTATCAAAGGTTAAGCTACGCTTGCTGCGGCCGGATCGTGGTTGACACATTCCATATTGAGAGTCCTCCGTGCCTCGGAAAGCCCGTTAAGCCGCTGGTCCCGGCTGTCATTCATAGATCTTTGACCTGGTAGTCAAACGCTCAAAAGTCTGACAACAAGTCTTACCAAGGAGTACCTATCGTGTTACCCAGTAACTGGGTTGTGGAGGACAGATAGGCAGTCGCTCCATGGTTAGAGTAGAAGCTGACCCCGCAAAGTGGGAAAAGGCTAGGCAGATTGCTGATTGATTGGAGCTTTGCCAAGACATAAATGGATAGTTAGATAATTCGATAATCAATTGTTTTTATTTTTTTATTTATCTGTCTAAATTACAAAAAAGGTTAATCTTTTAATTTAGGTTTATCACGCAAACCATTATAAAATTCCCAGAGTATACTATTATAAAATAAATTGTTTAAAAAATACAGTGATATCCATAATATAAATACTAGAAACAAACATAAATTTGTTGTTCCTACAACAAGGCTCAAGAAAATAGGTGGCTCGTTCCGATGTCAATGTATACGCTTTTATAATAAACTTCCAAGCCACGTTCAAGATCTAAGCCTTAATAAATTCAAATCATTCATTAAACGTAAGTTGTGTCAGAAAGCTTTTTATACCGTTAAAGATTATATTGAGGACAAAAAGGCTTGGGATTGAGCTGCTCCAATTTTTACTTATTGAAGTGGTTTATTTTTATTGTTTGATGTTTTTTTTGCTAACTTTTATTATTTTATATACGTAACGTAATATATACGTAATGACATGATTATTTACTTGTAAAGTATTATATTATTTTAATTATTGGGAATGTGAAGACTATGTGGGTTATTGCTCTTTTATTTTTATTTTCACTTTGTCTTTTATTCTCAGTTAGTGTTAATCATGGTCTGGCAGTTTGAGTCATTTAAGCAGCCTACCCAAATGTCCTTTCTTTGGTATTGATCGTCGCATCGTTGAGCTCCTTAAGTTCTGAGTAGAGCTGCACGATTACTGACAAATGCGTGCACTGACTGGTCAGATCCACTCAATCTGTGTGGTTCTTTCCTCAAAAGACCATTTCAGACACCAATCTGCATGGCCTTCACATGATCTGACCAAGATTATGTCTGGACTTTAAAAGAGACTGTGACCTCTGAGTTTGTTTCGGCCTTTCTTCTCAGAGTAGTCAGATAGGAAACGCCGACCTCATCTAGTTTTAAAAATATGACTGACGTGTAAAAGTGTTTGTACAAACCTACTTACAGAAATAAAAATCATTTATCATTTATATATTTATATTTATTTATTTAACAGACAACAAAAGGTCCACACTGACAAAAACAAATAACTAATAAAAAAAATTACAACAATATAATTATTTTATAACCTATGTTAGTACTTATAATCTCGGATTTTAGTAACAATTTGGCTTATTATCTATTTTAGTACTTACACACTACGACAGACAGTGTTGTTTTGATGAGACTGATGTCCCATTATAGGGCTATAATCAGGCTTATCAGCTATCACCACCACTGCACTGCTGCTGTATAGTATTTTGCTGGTAAATATTTAGAAAACTTATCTTTCTTTCAACAATACTAACCACTTAATTAAAAGCACATAAATTCACAAAATTTTCTCACCTACCGCCAAATATACGATTGTAATATCATTGTCGCATCTGCTTCTTTACGACATCATCTCATCAACATAAACTTGCCGTACAATCGCTGTATATGTATGAGACACATTTGTCTCACAGACAAAGTGTATTCACGGCCTAAGGTATGCCGTGGCTTAAGATACTAACTCCAAACAACTTTGAACTCTAACTTTACTACTTAAGGTTGAGTTTGGAAGGGATAGAGAATAGAATCGTCATGTTAATAAAATCCGAACTTGTAGTAGACAAAGCATTAATTAAGGAATGAGATTTAGAGTGTAATGTGGAAGATTTTAGTGGGTTTTAACCTATTTCTAAATTCAGGGCGGTTGCTATGGACACTTACAATAATTTTGTCAAGGGATCGTCCGAAAATGACATTACACTGACGCCAAGCGTAGCATGACCACTTCTGTCTCTATTCTACGAACAGTAACAACTCTTTTTAACTAACTTAAAGAAAAGGAGGAGGTTCTCAGTTCGACCAGGAACTATGTTTTTTATTTTAATTTTTCACATCGCGCTGTTGAAACCTTTCTGTTGTCTGTTATTTTGTCTTTCGTTTCTATACGGTGGTCATGCTACGCGTGCTGGTAATGTCCATCGAAAACTAAACGCCGACACGAACCAGCAGGCTTAGCATGACGCTTTATATTTCTACTGTATTGTAGAATAGAAATCGGTTTTCTAACCTTCTCGGTAGAAAACTCTCAACTGTCTACACGGAAACGTCATTTTTGTCTACTCTTCCGTCGACAAAACGCTTCTCTACGGTTCTCGTGCTAAGCCTGCTGGAGGTCTACTCTCTAAGTCCGTCAGCGTCCGAAAGTAGTTGATCCGTCAAAACAAGTGTCAAATCATTTTTTTTGAGACGGGATAAAACACATTGGGGTAGGGACAACTGTCAAATCGTGTTGTCATTCATTCATAGTTCGGGGCCTGAACTTATCTTATGTCCGTAAGTGATACGGAGTAGGAATCGCCCGTAACTTCGGCCGATACTGCAGACTTCATGTTTATGGAACAGAGGGGTTATTCCCGTATTTTTAACGTTTGCATTCTAATATCAGTCTCAATTTTTCAAAAATACCTCTAATTTACCTACATTAATGACAAGTTTTTGACATTGAATGTTGCTGAGATGAGACTGCGACTAGATTTTAAACGTTTTGGTACGAAGTTCTTTGACGCAGCTTGCCGTAGGAGTAAACTGGCAGAAATCGTCACGCGAAAAAGCGTTCATACTTGCGACTGTCATCTTCTAACTCACACAGAGAGAGAGAATAGAGAGATAATGTAAATCCAAGATGGCGGTTGAGAAAATTTTAAAATTTTTCTACATAGGTGTCGTTTTCATAGTTTTCAAGGATGCGAAAGCCGATAGTGAAGTCAAAATCAAAATACAAGATTTTCCATTTTTCATGAATTCAATTTTTTTTAAATTAAATTACTCTCAAACGTTGTTAATTTATTTAATTGTGCCTGCATGTTAATTAACACATAATATATACCGGAAAGAACTTTGTTCCAACCGGGTGTCCCACGACACCTCTCGCCTTTTTTTAATTACGATAATTGGCATTCAGATACTGTAATCGATACCATACTAGGAAGTGGTGAAGGGTGGGCGTTTTGGAGGATGTGATTTTTATAATTTTGAAGTTATAAATTGCTCTGGTGGCAGAAATGGCGATCTCTAACTGGAGTACTCTGTGACACCCAAATGCCAGTGGCTAACTAAGGGCATAATCTACAAGATGGCAATACGACCCGCAATGTTGAAAGGAGCGGAGTGCTGGACAACGGCAAAAAAACACGAACAGCAAGTGTATACAGCCGAAATGAAGATACTACAGAACTAGAACACGTCTGGACAGAATATGCAATGAGCACGTGAGAGGATATTTCGGAATGGCCCCATTAATAGACAAACTAAAAGAGAGCAGGATTAGATGGTACGACCACGTAATGACAAGGGATGATAGTTTCTCAGTAAAAACAGTCTTGAATATCCCTACGAAACGCCTAGGAAGAGGAAGACCCCCCCGCTACATAGTGGTCCAGTATCGAGAGGGAGATGAAAGCTCAGAACCTAACTCCAATGACAACCCAGGACAGAGCGTCCTGGCGCCGCTGTACAAGAAGACCCGACCCCAGATAGAACTGGGATTAAGGGATGGAAGAAGAAGTTCATAAAGTGCTCAGCCTAATTCTGGAATTTGGAGTAAACAAAAAGGACGTTATAAGGATCATAGTAAGAATATCTATAGTTTCTGCCTACCTTCATGCAAATAACTGTGATACGATTAGGAAAGAAGTTTTACCTATCCGTGGGCTGACCACGGCAAGTGCAGCTTAACCACACCGATCGATCGAGCCCCTGAATATATTTTTAGCCAGCTGCTGTAAATAAGTCATTTTATTGTTACCGAAACAATATTCTCCTGTGGTTTCAATAAAATAACTTCATACATCAATGTCACAGCAACTTGGTTCTGTTTTGATTGATTATGGGGGACTGTTTACCCCAAAGCCCCCGAATACGTTGTTGCAAGTTTTAATAAATAACTGTTTGCCGAAAAACTCGGAGAACTTTGTTTCTTTTTTTATTTTGTTATAATATGGAGTAACGCCTGTGTATTGGAATTTTGGGGGTATAATGTTCTCTGATAATTAAGTTTACTAAGTTTAGGAAAAACAAGTAGCAAGTTCTCATGGATGTCCCAAACACTGAGTTGTTGAAAGAGTCTGACAAACTCTTGCTGATACTGACTAAACCACATAGTGTCCCTCAAATTGTGACTTACTCTATAGCTATGTGAAGACGCTTTCACGTTGCTGTGGGACAGTCTTCTCCTCCTTCTCGTGTTGGCAATCCATTTCTGTCAGCCAAAAACATAGAACACAATAGAATAAACTTTATTCTCAAATTTACAATTTACACGAAGGCGATAGGTTAGTACTATGACAATATTGTTTTTTAAAATTGCATAAATCACTGATTATTACCTGCAGCACCCAAGCTAAGATTAAACTTGTGTTATGGGTGCCAGGGCTCTCTATTAATACAATTTTCCAATTTATACAAACTACTACGGAGTTCCGTTGGGTTAGTGACTATTGTTTGAGTATAAAAGGAAAATAAAGTTATTAAATTAAATTAAAGAAACGAGTAAGAAAAAAAATAAATGTATGGTTTTTCTCCAGTGTGAATTTAGGTGTTTAAGTATATGTGTATGTGTGTGTGTAAGTTTTGTACTTATTGTTTTATGATTAGCGTCCGTAACTTCATATAATGTGCAGGATCAGGGCTTAGAGCTAATGACAAACAAGCAGGAGATGATGATAAGTCATCATCATTATTTGCCTAGCCTTTTCCCAACTACATTGGGGTCGGCTTCCAGTCTAACCGGATGCAGCTGAATACCAGTATTTTACATGGAGCGACTGCCTATCTGACCCCCACAACCCAGTCACTGGGTAATACGATACCCCTTGGTAAGAACGGTTGTCACACTTTCGGGCTTCTGATGACCCGTAACGACATGATGTTGAGTATCCCATCATTTTAGAATCAGCACCGCATTTGTGACAATTACAGGCAATAATGTATACAATTACTCAATCAAACATCCCGCTAATGATCTTGCCAGTATATTTTCAAAGTTATCACTCTTTTAACTTTCCCTTAGCATAATCTAAGTGCTCTGTAAGGCCCCGTTTACATACTTAGCCCAACTTTGTTGCCGTAATGCATACTTTGGGTTCGTTTCCAAAGTTTTTTGACGTTGTACCAACTTTAGGAAATAATGAAAGTTTATTTTCGCCAACTGAACAAAATCGTACTTCGGAAAGTTTTGAATATTATTAGATTTTATTACAGGCTGATGTCGAGGGAGTTAAATGTATGCGTACGCATTCGAAATGAATTACAATATCAATGTTTTTAGGGTTCCGTACGCGAAGGGTCCAAACGAAGCCCTATTGCTGTCATTCTCGTGTACGTCTGTTCGACAGTCTTAAAAATTTCACAGTATAAGCATCTAGTTAACACAAAGCAATAAAAAAATTGGAAAACAAAGGCCACCAAAGTCAGTTTTTTTTACAAAATTTTGTTTCAAAGATTTTTTTTTTTTTAATGTTGGAACACTAGGAATTTCTCCTGTATCGTGGGTGCGTTTACAAACATTTAAACTCACATACACAAACAGCCAGACCCGGAACAACTACTTGTAGGTCATACAAATATTTGTTCCGTGCGGAAATCGAACCCGCGACACGCAGTGCAGAAGTCAATCGCTTAACAACTGCGCCAACCGTGCCGTCAAATTGTTTATTTATTTAAACTTCTCGCACACAATAAGGTACAAACGCGGACTTAATGCCATAGGCATTCTCTACCAGTCAACCAAGGGTGGTGAAGAGATAAGATGGCGGGTGCTCTGATTGAGAAAAAATATTAATATTAAAAATATTAAATCTTACTATAATTAATTATAAATGAAATAGGTGCACAAGTACATAAATAGGATATAAACTTATAATACACATACATACATAATTATTTACTATAATATATCCCTACATTATATATATATATATAAATATACATACAAATTCAAGGAAAAGATGACTCTACGCTATTTGTCTTGTAAATAACTCTGCAATTTCCGCTTAAATGCATACCGAGTGGTGGCCGTCCTGATATCAATAGGAAGCGCATTCCCGAGAAGAATGGATGTGAGAATGGAGACAGAGTAAAATAAGATTGTTGGAAGAACGCAGATCCTTAGCGTGTGAAGAACTCACTGTCTCACTTCCAGTATCTATATACTGGAAGTGAGACATAAGTTAAGAAGGAGGGCTGGGAGAGTTGAGAAGGGAGAAAATTGAGGTCAAAGCGCGCAAACTTCTTCTCTGGCGATTGGACATCCCATTGACCTATGGACTAGAAATATTATAGGCTGATTATTTGTACGAAAAATCTTGGCTGTTCATTAATTTCGCACATTCTTGACTACTGATACAAATATAATTTGGAATGTTTTATATGAAAATCTTTTTATTGGTTTATCAGTGGTATTTTCATTTTATACCTCAAGAATAGCTCGCAAAAATGATTTTCAGTGTGCCAAGTTCCGCAATTAAAATATCATGTCTATCTACCGTTTAAGGGGTCTAAGATAATCGCCCAAACTGTTGTTCAAGTAACTGTTAACCTAAACACCCGTCAGGCGATCCCATCCCTTGTAACTTAATTATCTCTTTATCTTTATGTTAATTAGTAACGGGTTAAGTGTGAACTCGACCTTGTTTGACCATGGGCAGTTAATTTTTAGCACCGTTTAATGATACTAAATGGTTTGATGTTAGTATTAAATGTTTAAATTTTTGCCGTCATCTTTGAATTGATTTTTCCTTTTTACTTCTAGCCCGAGTAGCATTACTCGTATAAGCTGTATTTTAGTTCGTATTTATACTAGAAGCTGTACATTCAGGCTGTATAAAGGCATCAGCAACATTATTCAGTTGTTTGCGTTAGTAGAGCTTTATAGTAGCTGTAGAAGTAATAAAGAAGCTGTATATTAGCTGTATTAAAGATGTAATTCGGTGTGCAAAGAAACGTTCACCATGAAAACATTAATTCATACAATCGAGCGACTGTGTCATTAATACAGACTATAGCTGTACTGTAGCTTTCACATTTTTTTACTTTTAAAACACCCTCATAGACAGAAGTAATAAAAACACTGTATTTACAAGAGTGTACAATTACGCCATAGAAAAATACAGATTGTTTACAGCTTTAACTATACAACCAGATTGAAGTGTCACAAGATTCTTAAAATTGTATAGTTGAGTTTAATATTCTGTTAGGGCACCCTAAGCTAGGACACGGTGGAACATACGGTGGAGGTCTGCCCGGCTTGGGCGGAGCACCGCCGTGTCCTCACGGAGGCGATCGGCGGCGGCGATCTCTCGCGTCCGGGCCTGGTTCAGGCCATGGTTCGGAGCGAGAGTGCATGGGAGGCCGTCACCTCCTTCTGCGAAGCAGTAATGCTCGCGAAAGAGGAGGCGGAACGCGTGAGGGAGAGGCAGCGTTCGCGCCCTCACGCCCCTAGTCGCCGCAGGAGACGCCCTGGGCGTCGGGAGTCGCAAGCCGATTTCCGGCCACCGTAGGCGCGGGCTTGCGGACGGTGAGCGATGGGTAGCTCGCCGTCCGATAAGGACCAGGCCCAGGTCGACGGCGCGTTGTGTTCCACGCGCGCCTCAAAGAGACGTCAGCACGAATTGACGGGGTCCATTAGGGCCAATGCCTGAAAGGGATATCGTGGCCCTGGCACACAGGCAACGGAAGGAACACGGGTGGGTTTTAGTCAGTAAAAGTCTGACACGCCCTCCCGCTCCGCCCAGAGCGGGAGAAGTTAAAAAAAAAAAAAGTGCACCCTAAGCTTACGCGGATGCCTTTAATTATATATTGTATAATCACACTAATATTATAAAGGCGAAAGTTTGTGTGTATGTGTATGTTTGTTACTTCTTCACGCTCAAAGGGCTGGACCAATTTTGATAAAATTTTGTATGGAGGTAGCTGACACCCTGGATTAAGTCATAGGCTACTTTTTATCTTGATATTCCCACAGGATCGAGACGTACGCGGGTGAAATTGCGGGGCGCAGCTAGTAACTCATAAATCACTCTTAGAAAGACACAATAATTGTTTGACACTCTTGCACGTCTCTAAAAGAACTAAATAGGCCAAATAGGCGGGTAGGTATATTGATACTCACTACTACTTTTTTTTTCCTGTGGCAACACTACAGCTAACAGCTGATTTGAATTTGTTCTTGTAATTTTAATCTTAAATATTAAATTTCTTTGTTTTTTATGGCCTATTTCCAATTACTCTTCAAGTAAATAGGATGATAATGTGTATTGTGTATTAGCATCACTTATCAAGTGCAAAATAAGTGTAAATATCAAAGTGAATCGGTGACAGGTTAGGTACTCCCGGCACAAGTGACTTTTTGCATTGTCATCTTGTTAACAGGTACAATATTTCATATTTTACTTGTTAGTAGTTTGTTTACGTACTATAATTTCTACATCAATTACTTTGTGCATTTTTAGTACGGCTTCTTATTGATGCCAATGAACTTTGAACGTAAACATAACCTTAATTTGTTTTGGTGACAGAACTCCTGTACATCTAAATTTCATTTTTCTTTTATACTAATCATCTCTTTAACTGCTGTCGTGCCACACCTACCTACTCTCTTCCATTTTCTTGTCGTTTAGGTACTTATTTGAGTTATAATCATGATTATGACTCGCAGCGCCCGTGCTCGCCTTGAAGAGTCCAAACTTAATCAGGCTTTGAGCGAATTAAAGGCGTCAAGGGAGTCCTGTGACCAACTGAATAAGGAAATAGATGACAATGAAAGGGTGCTCTTTGATGCCCATGAAAAGAATAGGAAGCTGAAAATCGAAATGGCTCAGTTATATACTCAATTCACTGATGCCATAGAAGAACGGGATAGACTTCAGCTTGTTGTGGACAGTTTCAGCCAGTGTAGCATAGAGTATGAACAAGCTCTTAGTCACAAATATTTATTACAACAGCAGCTACATGAGGCTCAAACTCAAATAACAGAGCTTCAAACCACAAATCATAACATCACTGCCTCGCTGAATCAAAGTCTGTTCAGCGAGTTGATGCCTGTTGCCCCGTCAATGGTTTCTGCCATAAATCCCTCCTACACTATTGATTTGACAGGTAATGATGTTTCAAAGTCATGTAATTCAGTGCGGGTAGTCACCAGTAAAAATAAACTTAATAAATACATTGTTAAAACTCAAAAGATGGTTAAAAGACAAAAGTTCTTTATTAAAAATGTTAAACTTAATAGAGAAAGGCTTAATCTACTAAAACAATTAGATATGTATTCTTTTAATTTGGAACAAAGTACCAGGAAATACAACATTGACACAGAGTACTTGCAATCTAAACTTGACCATTTACAGGAAAATCTTAGTTCAATGACTATCAAATATAATACCTCTGAAGATCTAATGAGGGAATATGTGTTGGCAATGAATGAGCTGGTAAACTCATAAACAAGCAACTGTGAGCAGTGTCAAATACCATCCAATGTACTTACACCGGACCATTCATTGACAACATGCAATGCCACCTTACCGCAGCCCTGTGTTGATTTGATATTTCCTACTGTAAAAAGTGATATAGTGTTATTTTGCGATGAAATTGGAAAGGACTTGGGCCACTTGCTGACAGATAAATATCCGGGACACTCCATAATAAATTACTGTATGCCTGGTTGTTCTTTATTTGTTATTATGAAAGAAATTATTAAATGTAACTTTAACCAGGACACTACATTATTAATTTTTATGGGTAATAGGGGAAATGTGAACAAAGGAGAATTGCTCCAATATTATAGGACTTTGTGTAATCTTAGTTTAAAAAAAATTGTATTGTTTACATTCCCTTACAGTAACAGTTTGCCACAGGAAGAAAATAAAATACGATTTGAAATAAATTTGACATTGCATAATTTGACATTTAACAATAACCTATTCCATCTAGTGGATATTAACAATTATGTTAGTAATAATTTGTATCTGACAAAAGATAGATATAATATTTATATGTACTATCTTTCTAACTATAACAAAAGACAGATAGCTGTGTCGCTATCATATTTTTTTTCTATTTCAGCCAAAAATTTGGCTAAACAACTTGCTTCTTTTGAGCAATGCAATGACTTTTTAAATAATTCTGCCAATAATTTGGCAACAACTAATGACATTGATTATCATTTAAATTAGAAATTAGGACAATAGAGGAAACCTCTTGCTTAATAAATGTTACACAAACTTCTTTGATATCACACCCATCAAATTGTAGTAATCAAAATAAATGTAATAATAATACTTTAAAAATAGTTCATCAAAATATACAGGGTGTGATAGGTAAGGAATTAGAATTAGAGTTGTTCATGAACTGTAGTTATATTGATATCCTATGTGTAACTGAACATTGGTTAAAAGTCCACCAGTTCATGTTCAGCTTTAACAACCACCAGGTTGCCAGCTCATTCAGCAGAGTTAATATGATACGTGGTGGCTCTTTAATAATTGTTCGTAATAATATGAAATTTAAAGAACGTAAGGATATTGTGAGCCTCTCTGTTGAGCGAGTTATTGAAATAGCTTGCATTGAGCTTGAGCAGTTCATTGTAGTGAGTGTATACAGGCCCCCATGTGCTTCATATGATATTTTTGAGAAATATATGGAAGAAATATTATTGAAGACTTGTAACAGTAATAAAACAGTTGTTGTCTGTGGAGATTTCAACATTAATATACTGGAAAAATCTTCTACAGTAAATAAGTTTATAACCTTATTAAAGTCATATAATTTGTACAATACATTCTTTGAGCCGACTAGAATAACTGCCACTAGCGCTACCTGTATTGACAATATTTTTACAAACTTAAGACCTTCTAGCCATTTAATTCTAAATGAATTGGACTCTGATCACTGTGGCCAGTTAGTCACTTTCCCTCAGAAAATAGTCAGAGCTCAAAGAAAACACGATTACGACAAATGCTTGCACTGATTGGACAGGTCCACTCAAAATTGTGTGGTTCTTTCCTCAAAAGACCATTTCAGACACAGATCTACATGGTCCTCACATGATCTGACCAAGATTATGTCTGGACTTTAAAAGAGACTTTGACCCCTGAGTTTGTTTCGCCATTTCTTCTCACGGGTAGTCAGATAGGAAATGTCGACTACATCTAGCTTATTTTTTACTTTTTAATATGACGTGTAAAAGTGATTCCGATATCCTATTTACAGAATAAACGATTTCATTTCATTTCATTTCATTTCATACGGTATATTGATGTTGAAAACGCTTGCGTGCTGCTTGGAAGGTAAGTTTCTGGTGTAGTTCGTTCTTTATTCAGTGTGAAACATATGAAGAGTTCATTGTATTTATTTTTATTATGTTGTGTTTCTCATTAAGATGTGGTTTCATTAAACATCTATTAAAAATATTGTTCAAAAATTGAAGTTTACATTTGAATAGCTTTTTAAATTTTGCTTTGAATAATCATATTAAGTAAGTATGATTTAAGTGTCTTAGTATGGTTCTTAACTTCACAATTCTTATCTGAAATTAAGCTCTTCCATATCACGGTTGTTCCCAGTTCACTTTGCGCCTTTACAATTCTTCATTTAATACATCACACGATAAAAATACTTACTTGAAATACCCAGCTTTCAATTGAGACATTTTATACTCTGGAGTACCTAATACCCAGGTATTGACGTCACAGTCCGCCTAGTCTGAAAACAAAAGAGAGGCAGGACGTAGTCGCCTGCAAGCTCGAACGTGTACGGGTGAATGCACTAGTCTTATTTCCAATGCATTTGTTTTCTACGACAGAAATGGTTTGAGCTTTTCCAGATTTTCAGAATGTGTGATTTTGGAGCGTGACTAATGTGACGCTATCGCGAAAAAAAATCAGCTGCTCCATACACATGTTCGCCTAACTTGGCAAAATGTCGGGAACAGCTGTTTTTTCATCATATTTCAGTTAAAAATTGTGCAATTTTATAAGTATTACAATCCCCTAAAGTATGTGCCTCGTTAAACCTAGCATTCTATATTTAAACAATGATGTGTGAATAGTACAGTCAAACCTCAAATGACATACATCACACATAAGATCACGCCTGTATTCCCCGAAGGGTTAGGCAGAGGTGCACCTATAGTACTTACACCCAACATTTATCCTGTTATGTTTAAAACTCAAACAAACATACGATAATTTTCACTCAATGGTAGGAATCATGTTTTATTTGATTAAACGTTCAGTACATCAAAATATACACTTCGAGTAGAATTTAAAATATTAAACTTTTTGGGAATTCAGTTAAGAACAAGTGGAATTATTGAACTTGATCGTACACCCGCTTCTGTCTATTTAATATTCAGCTAAAGTCAAAACTCAAACTCAAAGCATTTATTTCATTTACAACCATTTACAGGCATTTTTGAATTATCAACGAGTTGGTCAGTCAGAAATATGAAGATAGTTGCCCATTCCAAAGCGTAGTAGATACCTATGAAGGACTGGAAAGAAACTCCACGGACACTCCTTTAATTAAGTATAATAAATGATATT
Source organism: Tiliacea citrago (assembly GCA_963921375.1). Lineage (NCBI taxonomy): Eukaryota > Metazoa > Arthropoda > Insecta > Lepidoptera > Noctuidae > Tiliacea > Tiliacea citrago. The sequence goes on from OY992799.1 coordinate 2,879,443, forward strand.
GTTACAAAATATTAGTCACATCATTAATGTTGAATTTATAATTTATTATAAGTGAGCATAATCAGCCTATAATGTTCCCACTGCTGGGACTCAGGCCTCCTCTCGGTGAGAGGGAGTGGGCCGTAATCCACCACGTGGGCCCAGTGCGGTTTGGTAGATGTCACATGTCTTCGAATTTTTTGGTTCTAGGACATGCCGGTTTCCTCACGATGTTTTTCTTCACCGTTTTTTGAGCAGTGGTGATGAAATAATTTACACAAAGTAAAGCGCCAGTCTGGGTTGGAACCTACGACCTACAACTCGTAAGTCGCGGCCGTTACTCTAAGTGAGCACGATGTAAAAAAGACTTGCACGTTAAAAGCGTCCCGAGTTTACCTACTCGGGACGCTTTTAACGTGCAGGTCGGGTCGGGTCTATTTCGACTCATCTTAATCATCATTTCAGCCGAAAGACGTACACTGCTAGACATAGGCCTTCCCCAAAGGGTTTGCCATAATCGCCATGCTTGGCAGGCGGGTTGGCGATCGCAGTATGGTGTTAAAATGCATAGAGAACGCTGCTGCCCATTCTCTAGTAAGTACCTTAGTCGCCTTTTACGACACCCACGGGATGAAATGGGGCTATTCTTTACGGCCGGCACTACACGGCCGCCTTTCGACTATAGAAACTCAAACATCAGCTTCAAAAGTCTGCACACTCGTTGTTGCATGCATTATAATAGATTACATTTTATGTTATAAAAGCTTTAATTGAGATTTATGTTGGCATCGTCAAAAAATCTGATAAACATCAACAAAAAATTAAAATATATTAAAAAAAAGCGGCTAAGTGCGTCGGACCACGCACAATGAAGGGTTCAGTAGTTGTGATGACTATATCCCAAGAACAAACTTAACATTGTGGTTGAAAAACATGTTCTTCCATACATTTCAACTGAAAATGTAAGTTTGTTTGCATAATATTGAGAGATTTACCATGTTATATTATTATACTTCTAATAGGTTTTCCTACATATGAGTAATTTTTTTGGGTAGTTTCGGAGATAAGGGAGGAAATGGTCAATTTTCATCTATTTTCTTAAATAACTTTAAAACTACCTATTTATTTAAAATTATAATATATTTATATAAACAATATATTTAATATGTAACACGGTCATCATTCTCCTGCCCTTATCCCAATTGATTTGGGGTCGGCGCAACATTTTCCTTACCATACTTCTCTATTAGTCGTCATCTCGGTAGTCACTCCCTTTCTAGCCATATCATCTTTCACACAGTCCATCCATCGTTTCTTTGGTCTTCCCCTACTCTTATAGCCATCGACATGCATACTCAAAACTTTCCTCGCGACATTTTCCTCATTCCTCCGCATCACATGCCCATACCATGACAACCGATTTCCGCACAACTTTTCAGTCACCGGTGCCACTTTCAGACTTCCTCTTTTTTACTCATTTCTTATTCTATCCATTCGTGTCACACCACACATTCCTTTTAGCATTCTCATCTCAGCTACATGCAATTGCCTTTCATTCATCCATACTCATCATACCAAATTTCAACTTAATCGGTCCAGTAGACTCGGAGCAAATCGGGTATGACAGACAGACAGACACACACGAGTGATCATAAAAGGGTTCCATTTTTTCCTTCTGAGGTACGGAACCCTAAAAATGTTATTTAAAACTAATTCAAATAGAATAAATTTGCAAATAGTTTATTTTATCTCCGGGTAAAGCCATTTTGCAGAATGACTGGTTCAGTTCATTCCAGATTTCCAACAGAGACCATTTGTGATTTCACTTTTTGGTAGATAGACACCAATATGTAGCCTCTGTCATTGGATTATTCTATCTTCCCAGCGATTTTTGTTTGCAGAATTTTTAACTTAAGAATAGGTATAATTGGAGCGACTCACAATTTTTTTTCAAATTCAAATTCAAATTCAAAATCTTTATTGCGAACTAAGTGTACAGGATTTTGTAGATGTTAACAATAGGTAGGTTCTAGAACTTAGATGCCTGTTAAGGCATTGCAATTTAAATGGTTAAAAAAATAAGAAGAAAAAAAAAATATATACGTGCTCAATATTACAGTTATACAGACTTAACATTATATTATATTAATTATCATTATTCATATATTTTATATTATCATTATTCATTCATATATTATCACATACTATTCATAGAATTTAATATCACATCATAATATTAAGTATCACAATCATTTCAATATTAAATAATTATTTATCTTCAAGGAATTCTTTTACAGAGTAGTATGCCTTTTTAATCAGGAAATCTTTTAGCTTCCTTTTAAAAATACCAATTGAATGCTGGTTCTTGACTTCATTGGGTAAATTATTATATATTTTTATGCCCATACAAAAAAATACTATTGCTGTAGACGGCAGTGTGGGATGTTTTATTGCGTAGTGTATTTTTAAGTCTACTGCTTATTAATGTGTCATAGCTACTGATGTTTGATTTAACTAAAACTGAGGCCGCGTAGATATATAGAGCAGGGAGGGTTAATATCTTCAGGTTCATAAAATGAGGTTTACATGAATCTGTTTGACGTATCCCACATATGGATCTAATACACTTTTTTTGTGCCTTGAACGCAATTTCTTTATCAGTCGAGTATCCCCAATATAGTACCCCATAAGATAAAGTGGATCCCACATAGGCATGATAAGCACTTAGTAGTGTGGTTTGATTAGATACTTTTTTGAGCATGTATAGGGCATAAGAGAACTGATTTAATTTGATACACACACTACTTACATGTGTTTTCCATGACATATTAGAATCGATATAGATACCTAGAAATTTTGTACTTGTAACCTCAGATACAGTTGCATTATTGTACTCAATAGATAATAGAATTAATTTTGCGTTTTTATTCTTGAAATTCATATAATGCGTTTTTGTAATATTTATTTTCAGATTATTTATTGTAAGCCAATTTATTATTTTAGATAGGGAATCATTTATTTCTAGTTCATGATTTTTATTTTTGTTATTTGTGAAAAGAGCCGTACTGTCATCTGCAAATAGAACCATAGGGTGCCGAATAGCGTTAGGTAAATCATTTATATAAATGAGAAATAGTAGAGGTCCTAGTATCGACCATTGAGGTACACCATATTTTATAAATCTTGGGCTCGATAAATAATAAATAATAAATCTTTATTGGAACAAAAACACATTTTACAAATTGATTGCGTACGTAAATAGCCACATTAGTTACAAAACTGTGTCGCAGCTATTAACGCCCACCTCCAAGAGGGAGACACAGCGTTCCAGTACAGAGAAAACAAATAAAATAGTAAAATTTATAAGTAATAAACAATTAAAGTAGTAAATAATAAAAAATTAAATTAAATTAAATTAAATAGGTACCTAAGTGTTAGTTAAGTTGTGCATGCGGGAGTGTTGTATGTGAGTGTAGTGCGTGTCTGTGGGGTGTAAGTGTAGAGTGTGTTTGTGGAACCTCCCCACGAGCACACTCCTCGCTACGTGTATATGGTGTGCATGTCTGAGGAAGAAAGATATTTAGGGTTTAACTAGATTCTCCAACTCTTCGTATGTGAGATTATGAAGCCATTGATCAATTTTCCTTTTGCAATCCCGGAGAGTACATGGATAAATTGTTAGAACTTTATTTATTCTATTATAAAGCACGGGACTGAAGAAAATGAACTGGCGGCGGACAATTTCTAATTTAACGGCTGGTGTCGGGCAAACTCTGTCCGTTCGGCGTTTATGTTTTCTAAACTCTGGGTCAAAAGACAAGTTGGAATGTTTACGCAACATTGTACTTAGCGCAAAAGAGTGCCTTACCGTAGGTAGCCTCCATAGCGTGTACAATTCACAGGTAGGGAAGCGATAGGGTTTGAAGGCCATAACCTTAAGAACAGCCCTCTGCGCCCTCTCCAAACGCAGCAGAAGACATTTACCAGCACCACCCCAAGCCGAAATACAGTACGTTAAAATGGAATGAGCAAGAGCAAAGTACACAGTTCTCAGGGTAGAGAAAATGGCGGAGGTCCTTAGATTTTTAAAAACAAAAATTAATTTTCTAACCCTAGATACCAGTGATTTGATCTGCTCACTCCACGTCAACCCGCTGTCGACCCAGACTCCAAGATATTTTATTGAGTCCGTGCGCTTAACTTCAGGACAGCCACAGATGTCAGTCCTAGTTGTATGGCACGCATGAGCAGTCAGACGGAAGGGTGGGGCTGGCTGTGACGCTTTCCTTGGACTAAAAGTGATAAATCTGGTTTTATCCAAGTTGAGGGTGAGCAAATTCTGTGTCAGCCATCTCATAGTCACTCGCAAGGCTGACTCTGCCTGAAGCCGAGCTTCGTTCCAGTCACTGCCTCGAACCAGGATAACAGTGTCATCAGCGTAAGCAATTACTTTGGAGTTTCTTAGATCAAGTTTACAGAGCTCGTTTATGTAAACCAAGAAAAGGGTAGGTCCTAAGACACTACCTTGTGGTACTCCATAGGAGAGGAATGCTTCTTTGCTGGTGTGGTTGTTTATCCTGACGATTTGCGAGCGACCACTGAGGTAACTCTTAAATAGATTAAGCGGTAGGCCTCGTATACCAATCTTTTCCAGTTTTTTGAGTAGAAGGGGGACAGAGACAGTGTCAAAGGCTTTAGAAAGATCAAGGAAGATAGCGATAGATTTATCCTTGCTGTTAAGGTTTTGAGCTACTGAACCTATTAATTCTAATATGGCATCCTCTGTGTTTTTGCCTGACCTGAATCCATATTGGTTATTTGCGAGTATATTTTGTGAGTTAAGGTAATCCAGCAGACGTTTATTAATTACTTTTTCGAGGAGCTTAGATAGAATTGATAATACAGATATGGGTCTGTAGTTATTGACACTGTCTCTGTCTCCACTCTTGTGAATAGGGTGCACAACAGCCTTTTTGAACACCGTTGGGAATATTCCAGATGTAAGGGCAAGGTTGAACACGTGGCAGATAACTGGGACAAGTGTGTTTCTAGCACTATAGATTACATTTGCGGGGATGCCATCCCAACCCGCAGCACTAGTTAGTCGTAGGCGACGAATAAGATAATCCATCTCTTCGTTGTCCGTGCCAAAAATAGCCATCGAGTTAGGGTGGACATCAAAACTGCCAGAGTCAGAGGTGTTGGTAGAGGTATAGTTTGGGGAGTTAAAAATTTTAGCGGCCAGTTTTGGTCCCACATTTGCAAAGAAGTCGTTGACAGAGTCAAGTGATTTAGTTGGATCTGGAGTAAGCGATAATAACTCACTGGCAGAGGACTCACTTTTTTGAAGGTTGGAGATAGTTTTGATGAGATTCCAGGTAGCTTTCGGGTTCTTGCGATGTTTTTCAAATTCATGTCGTTCATATTCTCGTTTTAATTTCTTTAACAGATTGTTGCAGAATTTTTTATATCGATTGTAGGTTACTTTTAAAGTAGTATTTTCAGCATCCCTCCTCATTTTGCGGTACATGTTGTCCCGGTTTCGAATACACCTAAGAAGCCCAGGTGTGATCCATGGCTTAATAATGCGTTTTCGGTTCGGGACAACAGAAACACGACTATTTTCATCTACAATTGAGGAAACAATTTTGACCATGGTGGACGCAGCAGTTTCAGCATCCTGACAACTCATAACGGGAGTAAAGTCAACATTCTCAAGAGCAACTACGCAAGCATTAATGTTTACACGATGCTGCCGGGAAGGTGATTTAGGGATATCCAATTTCAAATTACAGAAAACTACAACAGGAGCATGATCAGTAATTAGAGAGTCAAGAACTAAGGTAATAGCTGGTTTATTTGATTTTAACATAACGTGGTCAATGCAACTATCGTTGCGTGTCGGGAAAACATGAGCCGGCAACATGGCATGTGACGCAACAGCATTTAGGTACATGTCTGAGTTCGAATCAACCCAATTTGGTGCTATATTTATGTTGATATCTCCAACCAAAATAACGGTTCTAAAATTATTTAATGAATTGAGGATAACATCGAGACTGGTAATAAAGTGGTGAATATTCCTATTTGAAGGTGACCTATATACAGCGATAAGCGCCACCTCATTTTTAAATTTGATTATAAGACAATTTGCATCAGCGAGTATAGGCTTTTCTAAAAGGAACTGTAACTCTACCTTAGTATACACCACAACACCATCATTTTGGTTTGAGTGATCAGAATAATTAGATACAAAACCCGGTATCGAGGGAAGATGAGGGCATTTACGTAACCAGCATTCCGATAAGACCACGACGTCAAATTGTGTCTTTATTCGATGCAGCAATATCAGGAGGTTGTTAAAATTGGCAGTGCTGCCGATGCTTCTGATGTTAACGTGAAAAATTTTTAAGCCGTGATAAACATTATGCAGGTATGAGTCAACTTGTTCCGGGGAACATTGATGTGATGCTGAAGCTGAGAGGTGTTCTATATCATCTATTATTTTAACATTATCATTCATAATCGAAGCAGAGAACAAACAGGTGATTTGAGTTATTGAACGTAACATAGCATGATCCGAAATGACTGGAAATTGTACAGGAGAAACCAAGATGAACAGAATAAATCTTCCGTTGTGAGTATAGCGAATGTAAGTAGTAATGTGTGTATATAGTGATGTTACAATGATGATATAACATTGGTGACGTATTAACTAATTTTAGAACATGCATGATAATTACTAATAGGATATTTATATTTTTAAATCTTCGAATAAATATTTCTACGTAGTAAGTTACGGTAATAATACAAAAGTTAAACAAAACGACCTTACTACGACATACTATAATTAATTGATAAACACCTAGTCATTTTTTAAGGTCAGACTCATCCCTGATCATGATATGTTGGGCTCCATCCTTCTCTCGGACAAAAATTTTGCCATTCTTAACCCAGCAGTACTGGTACTTATTTGTGCTGGCAAAGTCACGGGCCAGGAAAAACAATCGTTTCATCTTTGGTGACAGATTTTCGGACACAAATATAGGCTTAACAGGGCCGCTGATGTTTAGGTGCTCGGTAGATAATCTATTTTTTTCCTTGTTGTATTTTTTATACATTTGAATAAACTTTTCTTTCCGTAGATATATATTTAATTTCTGTTTTTGTGAATGGACATAATTGTGTTATTTCAGTGAACTGTATTCTATTACTGAGATAGGATTTGATTATTTCTAGCGCTTTACCTCGGACTCCGTATATTTCTAGTTTATGTAGCAGTAGTCCGTGGTCAACATAATCAAAAGCCTTTGTCATGTCCATGTATAGGGCTGTGACCTGATTTTTTTTATCTAGTTCCGTTATAATTCATCATCAGTTCAATCGTCATCAGTTTTGTAAAAACTGATGCATTGCTGTATTAACCGATTTCCTTTTTCTGAATCCAGCTTGATTATCTATTATTATTTTATTTTTTTCGAAATATTCACTAAGATTATTATATAGTACTCTTTCAAATATTTTAGCCATTATTGGAATGAGAGCGATAGGTCTATAACATCGTACATCTTCCGTGTTTTCTTTTTTGAATATTGGTGTAACTACAGTAGTTTTCAAATATGTCGGGAAAATTCCTTCTTCAAGACACTGATTTATTATGTAGGTGATGATTGGTGCTATTTCGTACCCTACACGTTTTATTATTTTTGTGGAAATTTCATCATAAACTGTACTGTTAGTGTTTCTCAATTTCATGATTATATTGACAACATCGTAAGGGGTAACTGGTGTCAAAAAACAGCAGTTTGGTTTGTTATAGTGTAGAGTATTAGCGTAGTTTATTGTATTATTTGTTAATTTTGAAATGTCATCAATAAAAAAGTTGTTGAATGTTTGTGCTATAGCATCAGGAGCAGTTATTAATTGGTTATTATATTTTATTCTATTGATTTTTTCAGGGGGGTTATTGCTTTTATATTTATTGATTATTTGCCACACTGCTTCGAAATAAACTATTTACCTTGCTGGATATAGAATGGCGTTTTTGTACAAATACAGTAGAATAACATTTATACTCATTAGTTAGAATCATCCCACAGTCGAAACACGCCCGATCTTAAAGCAAAAAGAAAAAAAAAATACAATTTAAAAATAAAATGTGAAAATTAAAATAAGCCATAGCAGCTAAGAGGTGACCAGACCCAAGTGACGGCGCCCGTTCACGAACATGACGCATGGATCAGCACCATTCAGCTCAACCATTTTGAAGGGAACTAAATTATCCAACACACGCACCACCATCAGCGAGACATTTGAGTGACCAGGACACTTTCAGCCGCCAGGGCCCCATTGAAGTCTTTGATAAACATACTACCCAGTAAATGGTAGCTATCCCATCTGACGGCGCCCGTTCACGAACATGAGGATCAGTTTGCACGATTCAGCACTACCATTTTGAAGGGAACTAAATGATCCAAGGCCATGGCCATGAGCTGGGTTATGCAATTATTTAATAAAAAGGAGACTGAGTTTTAAATATATATTCTTCTATAGAATTCTATACATTCTTGTTTAGAATGTTTTGTTGGATAATGACGTCTTTCACTTTATAGACGTCGAATGCTTTATGGCTGTGACGTCAAAGACCTTAAATGTCTATAAAAACTAGACTGACTTTGACGACGTCGAGACTAGTACGAAATAATATGTTTGATTTAATTTGATAAATATTCATTGCCGAGTCAATCTGCTAAGGCATTTTCCCAACTACAATGTTAGGGTCGGCTTCCAGTCTAATCAGATGCAACTAAATACCAGTATTTTATATGGAGAGACTGACTTCTGACTTGTACAACCCAGGTACTAGGTAACATGATTCCCCTTGGTGAGACTGGTTGTCAGACTTTTGGGCTTCTGACTTCCCGTAACGACTGTCAAAGATCTACGAATGACAGCCGAGACCAAAGCAACGGCGTAAAGTGCTTTCCGAAGCACGAAGAGGGCTCGATATGTAATGGATGGAACCCACCCCCGAACAAACGCAAACGTAGCTTAACCTTTGATTGATCAGTGCGGTTGCTATGCGCACATATGGTTAAAATGTATATAGTATAGTTTAAAATACTTTGAAAAATCGGTAGGCGTACTTGTCCCGTAATATCGAAGCCAGTAAGGCCGTGTGTCTACCACCACCGTTAATGAGACGTCAACGAGAACGAGATGACAGCACCGAAGTAGTGATACATACATTAACTATGGCCGCGTGTCCACCGCATGTCACCCGAGCGCCGAGATCCCGGCCCCCGAATTTTCAAGTATTCGGTGCGACTACTAGTACTTGGCCCGAGATTGTGATGGGCCGAAGTGCCGGCAATACAAAACACGTTTGATATCGTCCACATACTGCCGTCGCATGGCGGGCTGAAAATCGAATTTCACAGACAGGGATTTAAATTTTGAAGTGTCATTTTTTTTCTTGTTATTCTGCAGTAAAACCCGTTACATGTGGAACGTCAATAAATCATAAATAATTAGTTTTAAAACCTCTTGGAAAGATATTACGGTTCAACCTACGGTTTCAAAGATATGCGGATTTTTCATACGAGTATAGCTTCATACAAATTTTTCGTAAAAAAATTACTACTCATCCGTTTATATACTAAATTAACTTTGTGTGAATATTAGAGCATAGTAATTTACAGTAAACAAAATCCATATCCAAGAAATAAATGACAAGATTGAAATCACCCGACTTTTGTTTTGTCTATCATAACATACTGAACTGCAGTTCGATCGCGGTCTCCGGGACGTCACGTTCCGTTCTTATAATCTCATTTCTCGTTGAAGTCTCGTTGATGGTGGCGGTGGACAAACGGCCTAAAGGAGGTAGGCGTTTGACGAAAATTACAATCTACATAATAATGATAGAATCCACAATTTGCCTCCACGTGTTCCAATAATGGCTTTAAACTGATCCTTGAATAATACATCCATGATCAACACTTTAAGTGCTAGTTTATTAGTAATGGAGAGTGATATTCACGTTAATTTGTTACTCTCGGCGTCTGTGCGGATTTGTTGGTGACATTTACAATTAAACCGTATGTCACCGCCCACGCCCGTGTGCCCTTGGCTTAAAAGTCCATAACATCACAGCACTACCTCACTCTTTATCTCGCTCGCACAGAGAAAGGCCGGCAGAGAGAAGGATCTTAGGCGCCGATAGTACCTATAGGTAATTTATTTTTATGGTGAAAATAATGGTAATTAAAAAAAATTATAACATAATATCTGCTTTGCATATTTAGTTTAGTTATTATGCAAAGTTTCATGATCTAATTTGAAGTATTTTTTTAATACTAGCGGTTCATTGTTCAGTTCGGAGATAACTTTGCAATTTTCTATGTTCTATGTTACAAGGTTTGGTTTCCGCACTTAGTCCTCAGGTGGACCATTGTACGTGTACTTTCCAATATTTTCTGTCGAGAAAATATTATGGAAACGTTTTTTGTCAAACGTGGTAGGTACTTAACATTAATCCTCAACTTTGCATGTTGCAGTATTTTAGATATAACAGAGGATCATGCTAAACAATTCGAGGTATTGTAGACTCTTAAGAAGCTGACAACAGCTAAACCGCGGTCACTGTCAGACTGCATACAAAAGAAAGAGAAGCGCGATCACACAACTCTTGTAATTTATTGCAAAATATGAAGCAATATATATTTACTCAAAAATGAGTTGAGTAATCGATAATAAAAAAAAACAACCAAGTTCTGCATATAAATAGAATGTTATTTTGTTATTAATTAAATACCAACGGTACATTGATATTTAATACAGATATTTTGGATTGGAACTCAAAGTAAAAGGTAAGTTTACGGTTAATTTGTATCGAGATTTTTTTTCTAAACGTGTTTTGGTAACAACCAAGTTCTAAAATATGTTCAAAAATAACATAATTATATTTTTTCCGCCACCACAAACTATATAGATTTGGCAATTTTTAGACAAGCCTACTTAGATCATTTGCCTCTTGTCAGCGCCTTAAGGATAGATTGCTGTTTCCGTAGGTGTTCTAGGAACGAACTATATAAATTTTGCTTCGTTAGAGGCAGTCTTGCAATCAAAGTGATGAAGTTTTTACACACAGATAGTACCTACACATTTCTGACAGCACGTATAGACTTGTACCTCAAACGTATTATCTGTTCCAAAAGTTCGTTTATTTATTTATTTTTTGGAAAGCTAAAATCTGTAAAGCTCAGTTATGTACAACACACATCATAACATCACGCCTGTAATCCCCGAAGGGTTAAAATCAAAAATCAAAATCAAAAGTCATTTATTCAAACTAGGCTGAGAATCAGCACTTTTCGAAAGTCAAAAATTACATAAAACAGTCCCCCAAAAACGCCCACCCTTCACCACTTCCTAGTGCTTTAGCTGGGGAGAAGAAGTGGCGCAACAAACTCCCCAGCAGCAGCAGCTGGTTAGGCAGAGGTGTACCCATATTACACGCACATTTTGCCAGTTATGTTTAAGTCCCATGTAAGAGGGGGCGAGCCTATTGCCATCAAACGAGCACGAATCCACAGTTATGTACAATAGCGCTTACAATTGCCATTTACAAGCTTCCACAAATATATGTATGTGTACGTGATGAAATTGTAAACAAACCCTGTTCAGGTTAAATTGTCTCTGAATATTGGTAACACATTTACCTGTATTTTGAGAGATACCTCAGTGGCCCAGTTGTAACGGCGCTTTACATTGTGTAAATTATTTCATTACCACTGCTCTAAAAATGGTGAAGGAAAACATGGTGAGGAAACCGGCATGTCTTAGAACCATAAATTCGAAGACATGTGTGACATCTACCAACCCGCACTGGGCCCGCGTCGTGGATCACAACCCACTCCCTCTCAACGAGAGGAGGCCTGTGTCCCAGCAGTGGGAACACTATAGGCTAATTATTTAATTATCTGTGTAACTTTTTCAAACGTCTTAGTCCATGGTGAGACTTTTTCGGGTGTCAAAGCGGCCGAAGCATTTGCCCAGTATTTTTCAAGCGTGTTTCTGCCCGATACACCTAAATTGGACCCAAGAAACATAAGTGTGAGTAGTGAGGGCGATAACATTCCTCTTCCCGTTTTAACCCCACCGGATGTAGTTAAGGGGATTGCTAAACTCCGACCCCGAAGCTCGGTTGGCCCTGACAACATTCCAGCCTTTATCCTTAAGGGCTGTCATGATATCTTGGCAGCTCCTCTATGTCATGTCTTTAACCTAGTCCCTCCAGTCCGGTGTATACCCTGAGCAATGGAAAACTTCGCGAGTCACTCCCATCCCTAAAACCAGTGACAAAACATCAGTGGAGGAACACAGGCCCATCGCTATCCGTCCAACCATTGCTAAGGTTTTTGAGCATATACTCCATGCCTTAATTTTTAAACGCATAAAAATGTCTCTGTCTGATGCGCAACACGGTTTTCGGCCGGGTGGCTCTGTAAATTCGAATTTACTGATTCAAGTAGACTATATTTCGGGTGGCTTGGACATCGGTACACAGGTTGACACTCTGTATTTCGATTTCCGGAAAGCATTCGACAGAGTTGATAACGACGTGCTCTTGACAAAGCTAGGGGCCAGGGTTTCTCGTCCGTTCTTCTTCGCTTCTTTTCCGACTACCTGCGTGATCACAAGTAGTTTGTCAGACTTGGCTGCTTCGACTCCAAGCCTTATAACACACGCTCGGGCGTGAGTCAGGGATCAGTGTTAGGGCCGCCTCTGTTCCTGACTATGATCAATGATCTCATAGCAAAGGTTAAGTTTGCCAAATGCCTTCTTTATGTCGACGACCTAAAGCTTGTCGCACACATCAGAACAGATGAAGATTGTAAACTCCTACAAATGGACATTGACACCGTCGTCGAGTGGAGCATTGTGAACAAACTATGTTTCAACATTAATAAGTGTTACGTCATGACGTACGGTAGAGGGCTGCGACCAATCTATAATAGCTATAGTTTGGGTGGTGAAGTAATTACTCGTGTCACCAACATAAAGGACTTGGGAGTAACCTTTGATCGCTGTCTTACTTTTAGAGACCATATCTCTACCCTTGCAAAGGATTCTTTCAGGCGCCTGGGATTTGTTTTGCGAAATGCTCGTGATTTCCGCAAAACCAAATGTTATTAGTCTCTTGAATACCAGTCTGGTTCGAAGCAAACTCGAGTACAGTGCCTGTGTTTGGCATCCCTATACCACGACCCAAACGTTGATGCTTGAAAAGGTCCAGAAAACCTTTCTAAGATTCCTCTTCCAAAGGTTATAAAATTTCTTTCCCTATATGTACCCTACCAACTTTCTTTTAGGGATGTTGGGGTTTAACTTATTGGAGGTGAGACGAGGACTTGACCAGCTCACTGTAGCCTGTAAACCCCTACGGGGACATATAGACTGCCTAGAGCTCCACGGCCTTTTCTGCCGGCTATTTGTGCCCGCCAAATACTTCGGACACCGTCCGAGCCGCCGGCACAATTTGTTTGCGCAGCCTTCATTCAAAACTGTCGCCAGAGCTGAATCCCCAGTATGTCGTACTTTGAAGATGCTCAATGCCCTTCTGACTGCCAACCCTGAATGTGATGTGTTTGCGGATGAATGGAGAAAAATTATGTGTATATGTCTGGTGTTCTGTGAGAGGAAGTATGCAAGGGAGTCCACTGTTCCATATTAGTTACAATGCAAATTAAATTGAATCTGTATAACATTTATACAAAAGTATGTTAATATTATTCTTTTTTTATGTTTCCATATTAATTATTGTAATTGGTGTTTTAATTAACTATAAAAAAATTAATAAATCTTTATATCTCACCAATTTTTCCAAAAAAAGTTGTTTGAATTACATTATTAAATTGTAATTGAAAAATCATTGAAGAAATTTTGAGGTTATGAAACTAACGTCAATTGTCAAATGAAAAACATGGTGATTTAAAATTACAATTACAGGTATTCAAACAATAAAAACACTTAATTTGTCAGTGGCACTACAAATTGGCATCCACAATTACGTTTTCAGATCCAATTGTTTTCGTTTTCATTTGATACTTTTGGAACACACCGTCGAGAAGCTTGTGGTTAATTAATAACAACCGCACAAGTCGATCTATCATATTAGCTACGCTTGCCGGGGTTGGTCCGTGGATGGGTGACCATCTTTACATACCGAGATTCCTCCGTGCCTCGGCAAGCACATTAAGCCGTTGGTCCCGGCTGTCATTCGTGGATGTTTGACAGCAGAAGCCTGTAAGTCTGACAACCAGTCTTACCATGGGGTATCGTATTACCAAGTTACTGGGTTAAATACTGGTATTCAGCTGCATCTGGTTAGACTGGAAGGCGACCCCAACGTAGTTGGGAATAGGCTAGGCAGATTGATTGATTGACTTTCGGAACACACCAAAGTCGGTTCGGTAGCAAATAGATAGGTACCTCTTTGATGATATTACATAAAACTAATGCATGTTATTTAAAATCCTTTTATATGAAAAAAGGATTTATAGTCCTGTAAGTTTGTTTGTACAAACACATTTATACGTCGATCATATTTAAAAAAACCGGTCAAGTGCGAGTCGTACTCGCGCACGAAGGGTTCCGTTCCATCACACTATCGCACTAATATTATAAAGGCGAAAGTTTGTGAGTGTGTGTTTGTTACTCGTTCACGCTCAAACGGCTGGACCAATTTTCATAAAATTTTGTATGGAGGTAGCTGACATCCTGGATTAAGACATTGGCTACTTTTTATCCCGATATTCCCACGGGATCGGGATTTACGCCGGTGTACCCGCGGGGCGCAGCTAGTTATCTATAAAAATGGCAAAAAAATCACGTTTGTTGTATGAATAATCGAATGTGAATATATAACTAAATATTCTGTGAATATTTCAAGCGTCTACCTGTTGTCGCTTATCAATAATGAGCAAAAACGAGCAAAAAATCACGTTTGTTGTATGGGAGCCCCTTAAATATTTATTTTATTCTGTTTTTTAGTATTTGTTGTTATAGCGGCAACAGAAATACATCATCTGTGAAAATTTCAACTGTCTAACTATCACGGTTCATGAGATACAGCCTGGTGACAGACGGACAGACAGACAGACAGACGGCGGAGCCTTAGTAATAAGGTTCCTGTTTTACCCTTTGGGTACGGAACCCTAAAAATAGATGAGGTCGACGTTTCCTACCTGACTACTCTGAGAAGAATGGCCGAAACAAACTCAGAGTTCATAATCCCTTAAAGTCCAGATATAATCTTGGTCAGATCATGTGAAGGCCATGTAGATTGGTGTCTCTGTTATGCTTTTCAAGCAGATACTAAAATGTACGTCCGGTACACCACGGTTAGTCAGACAGGCTACCTACCAGCTTGCTGACGATATGTTTAGCACGTTATGCATTAATGCATTTTAGTTCGTTCCGATACGAGAGAATAATAACCACGAGTGTCTAAGTCTTGCTCTCTTTTGGATATCTACTAATGCGCTTGTAATAGTGTATGTTAAGGTAGCTGCGGCATTAGTATGTAAACCTCATTAATAGACGTTAATTGTGATAATTACGTTCAAATAGACGCGAACTAGTTAATGCGCCAGTGAGTGACTGATTTATGCGGATTTAAAGGCTGTACGGTTTTAAGCTGCGTTTGAATTTTGATCTTAGTGCTTAAGTACCTGAGTTAGTAATCAGTGGCAAGAATAGATTAAAGGAAGATGTAAATTAACAGTTATCTAGTCAGTTAGCTGCACACATAGATTGCGTAACATGCGCGCGGCGCTTGAGTCGTTGCCGACATTACTGAATGTTGCCATTCTAGATAATATATTTATATCGTTCGTTTTGCATCGTTCTCACATGTATATTTTCAATAAGAATGATGTAACCAATACTTTGTATCAAATATTTTTATTTTAAAAGAGTGTCTGTGGAGTTTCTTGCCCGTTCTTCTCCATAGGAACCTACTATTTGGAATGGGCAACTAGCTTCATATTTGTAACTGACCGACTTGTTGACAATTCAAAAGTGCCTGTAAATGGTTTAATTGAAATAAATGCTTTGAGTTTGAGTTTGAGTATATAAACATAGATAACGAAGTATTGCATTTATTTTATTTTGTTTATTTTTATCTCATTATGCTGCACCAGTTGACGTCATCACGTCAACGCCGGCTGTCGCTGAAAACCAGCGCTGGGGCTCTGTCTCGCATAGGGTTGCAGCATTATGCTGAGCGATGGCCGTTTTGCGTGAATGTGACGCATATTTTCCCTCAACTTGTTCTTTCATGTTTGTGTTTTTATTTCTTTGCGTTATGTTTACCGCAAATAAACGTATTTTCTTTCTTTCTTTTATGTAATTTTTTTTGTAAGTGTACTTTCAATTAGAACAAGAAACAGCTAGCTATTTATAAGATGTGTATTTTCCCTACGATTTATCCCCTAAAAAGGTATATTGACTGATTCTGACGAGTAGTTAAATCTTGAACTTTCATCATTACAGAATCAACTTTTTAAAGCCTTCAAAAGAACACCAAAAAAAAATCCTATACCTTCACCTTCTATATGTTGATATGATATATAATTTTACTTTTACACTTCAATAATATTTGGAAAACTATACGGAGTTGCTGGAAAAACCCACTTTTAATGTCTCCACAACACAAGTTTAATTATAATCTAAGTTCCAAAAAACTCCGTGGCATTTTTATGGACATGTTACGTTACTATTGCCCAGCTTAACTTCATTGATATTCCACTTAACCATATCCTAATAAATGGACCAGGAAATCAAAGGACATCTCCATAATCTCTGCATTACCATTAATCACACTGACCTACATTCGATCAAACTTATCGACGAACCCCCATAAGACATAACCGTTACTGAGCTGAACCAAATCCGATCCCCCATAGGCCTTTAAAATAAACGGCGAACATGACTTGGAGTTATCAAATTGGGGTTTAGTCACAGAACGTAGAAATTAGGGAGGTGTTACTAAATATACGTAGGACATTATTATTTACTGAAAAAGATATTGAATCGAAGGGCTTCTGGTTAAGAAAAACCTACTTGGGTCAATCAACCTTCATGAATGCCGAGGTCTGTTGGAGGGTGGATCAATGGAGAATTTCCTTGCTTCAGAAATTACATTTTTGACTTTGGCAGACATACAATTTTACTTAGAATAAACGACCCGAATGAAAGAAATAAAGAATGAAACTTACGTTTATTTTGAATGAATGTTCATGCTATAGCCATAATCCCCACGTTTATTTTGAATGAATGTTCATGCTATAGCCATAATCCCCACGTTTATTTTGAATGAATGTTCATGCTACTCGTATAGCCATAATCCCCACGTTTATTTTGAATGAATGTTCATGCTATAGCCATAATCCCCACGTTTATTTTGAATGAATGTTCATGCTGGTATAGCCATAATCCCCACGTTTGGCATGCCACTGCTATAGGCCCTTGGCACTATAATTTCAGTGACCTTCCAAAACAATGTAGTTGAAACATTTAAAACACATACATCGATATACGTCACGGTCAATTCGGTATGTAAAGTAAAAATTAACCTATGCCGATTCCAAAACCATTTCGAGATTTTAAACTTCTAAGACTTATTTTTCTATTAATAGGTCTTAAAATTATAAGATCGTATTTATTTTCACAAAAATACTTATTATCACTTGACTTTTATTTGACCTCTAAATGTTATCCAAAGTAGCCTAAATTGGGAACTTTCAGTGCCTCTTGTAATTAAATAATTAAGTTGTTCTGTATGTGTCAAGTGTCAATGTCAACGATAAATTTACATGAAGCACGTAATATTATTCTATTCAGATAGGTAAATAGTGTAGTTTTTCACCAGCGGCCGACAGTACAAGTCGAATCACATCGATGTATCGCCTCAGGAAAACTTAACTTACATTCAAATGATCTTCACAATAAAACAAACGCCGCCCAGACTTGTACTCAACATTTACTTCCTCGCACCATTTCTTTTTTAATGTTTCTTTTACTAACAATCAATTTGTGTCGGCTATTTGTTGTGGTGTTTATACTTGACGGTATGAAGCACTTAGTAGAAGTAGTCTTTGATTCATTCATTTTATTAATAAGCTATAACTTTAAACTAAAGGTACGGAAATCGCTAAACTATGAAATGTAAACAAATTAACTGTCAAATTTGACAGTTTTACTTTACTATATTTTGGTTTTAAATAAGTGTGAAACGTGGCTAAGATCCTAAGCTATTCAGGCTACTTTAGAAATCAGTACGAACAATACTTAAAAAGCTTGTACAAACAAAAAGATGAAATTATGTGTTTCAAATACTCTTATCTTTAAAATAAAAATATAAAAAACATACCTGAAAAATACTTTACATACCGAATTCTCCAACTGCAAATGTAAGTTTGTAATCGCAAAAAAATATTTTTTCATATGATAAAACTACAAATTAACAATTTTCTGACTTTTTCCTTTACTTGTGCTGTGAGACCTTGCTTCTTGCCAAATTTCAAGATTTTAGATCAACGGGAAGTACCCTATAAGTTTTGATTTACTTGCGAGTCTAAAAATATGGCGTATATATCTTCGTATTTTTATCGCGTTGACTTAGAAGCTTTATTTTTTTAGAGCTCCAAGGGACCGTAGATCTACGTATTTGATATTAATTTCAAAATGATACCTTCACGCATTACTGGGAAAAAGGGTCTCGACAGACAGACGGACAACGAAGTGATCCTATAAGGGTTCCGTTTTTCCTTTTGAGGTACGGAACCCTTAAAATTAAGGCACATTGTTTTTACCAAATTCAAAGAAGTTAGGAGTTATTCTTGAGTGTACCTAATTTATTTATGTCCAATTTGAGCAAATAGATGCGACATGACCATACCTCTCTTTTGCCATACCAATATTAAGCGTAATTTGTAGTAATTTAGCCAAGGAAATCGGTTCTAGCCTGAACACTTTTAAAACAGTGTTGGTAGTCCCCTACTACTCGTAGGAACTCCTAGTAACATTCCTACGCCTACATATTAGGCGTGTTGATAAACAAGCTTATTTCCGGTTATTTGAGCGACGGAGATATAGTTGAGACAGTTGTGTCTTGTTTTGGTATCTAATAATTTAATTACGCGTGCTCGGTTACTATGTGGCACTAGGCCTTTTGGGTACACACCGTAGGTTTTCGAAATACTTTACTGTCCTCTGAACAGAAGACCAATTTTCGAAGTAACCAATTTTCGATTCTGCGTCTGGGAATATCTATTATAACTTTTTTTGATCGACTTTGTGTCAGTCAATTTACTTTAGTTAAATTTAGATAATGTGCAACGCAAATTAAAAATGATTAACTTTTGTTAATTAGAACCAGCTCAGTGACGGGTAGTCACTGGTTCTAATTACATAGTTATTACCACTGCGTGAGCAATTTTGGTTTAACTTCAAACAATAAAAGAACCTTAAATATTCCACTCAAAATGTCATCTACCAATTCCAGTATTCTAATAAATAAAAAACTCATAAAGACTTGAATTTCTTGAACGTTCAAACGAAAAGCTTAAAATTGGCTACCCGAATACCACGAAGCAGAACATTTGCGTATTATTACTTTTTGCGTCGAATTGTAAACACAATCGCTTATGATAGGATTCAAACGGAATTGAATCGTGTATTATGGCTGTTCGTTTACACACTCGGGAACGTTTTACACCAAAAAGTAACACGTGTCATATTTTGGGCAAAATATACCCGAGTACATTGGTACATTTTCCGAACGTTGTCACCGGATCGGTTGATCGTGGAATGTGTAAAATGGATCTTTGTAGGAGTCATTTTTCTGAGTTTCATTCGTAGCATTCCAAGGCATTGTCCGGTATATATTATTATAACAAGGTAAAGAAACCCATTACAAGTCAAAGTCAAATAATGTATTTCAAATAGGCGCATAAGAGGCACTTTTGAACGCCAAAATTTACAAAAAAATAGAATTGATTCTAGTTGTCCTTTCCAAAAGGTAGTTTCGTATGGAGAAGAATGGGCAAGAAACTCAACCGATTAGAAAAAATGAAATTAATAGCGAAATGTGGGTGTACTATAGCTACACCTCTGCCCTACCCTTCGGGTAAACAAGGCGTGATGGTTTGTTATGTAGAGTAAGAAGAGGCAATAAAGAATTATGAGGTTCAGTAACAAGACAGAATTATCAAACCTACGAATCTGTCAGACATGGTCAAGATGATAAAGTGTACCTTGTGGTTCAGTCTCATATTGAATCCCAGCAATACTACATCTCTAGTAAGTCTCAAACATTTTCTATACGGTGTAAGCAGGAACCACTATCAAGCGAAAACTTCCCCATTCACGGAGTTTGAACGACTAAATTGCTGATACCTAAAAGTGTTTCAAAATTGCTTCTACGACGGTTAGTATCTACGATTTGAAGTTAGTTTCTATTTAGCTCTTTGAGTTTTAGTAGCAAAATATTAGTTTCTGTACACAGTTCAGAACTAAGCAATGTTCTGTTGTTTTTATTTCAAATATCACTGGGTTTCAGATTTACGCAGCACGGAAATAAGTGCTTTATGGAGGTCGTATATAAAACGGATACTGTAGATGTAGCGAGTGTCGAGGTGGTGTTTTGACGTTTTAATTTCTCTGTGCGATGTATGGTTCAGATGAGACTACCCTTTTTTAGTGTTCCGTGCCAGAATTGGCAAAAAAGGAAAATTGATGACATCTGTCTGGTGTCTGTCATTGTGATATATATCGATTTTCCTATCAAATTATTAGAGGGGTTTGGAATTTAGTGCATAGACAGAATGGAAGCCATGTTGAAATAGAATCTATGTTATTAATGCCTTTAAACGAATATGAATGAAATATGAAACGAGTGTGAAAAGAACACACAAAAAATTGTGGCATAATTTTTGTAATAATCAGGAATAAAAAATTAATGGTTTTTCTTTTACGTAATAGTAAAGGCCTTGATATGCACCTACCCAAAAATATGCATACCTATAAGTGTGATTTGTTTATTAGCCGCAAGGTATTGTTGTTTTGCTTAATTAAGAGAAGTCTAAAAACTATATGACAAAAAGGCAAACCCGAACATCTTTCATTTAAATCCACACCCAACTGCCAATTTTTTTTCCAGAAAATTAAGCTAAAGCAGAAATATTTCAGCAGCTGCCTCATGACTCCGGATGGACGTTTCACTTAGTTTTTTTACTGAAAACAATGTTAAAATGTCTATCCTTTAATTTTTTTCAGAAATTCAGACTAACTTCCTGGCCACGTAGAGCGAAAAAAGAACTAGCTTTGCGATAGCAGATAACTTTGTTTAGTTAAAAATTGTGTTGTTTAAAATGTTTGACAGTTTTTTGTAGGATAATTATAGATATTTTAGGTAAAGAGATAAGATATTTTAGGTAAAAGAGGGATGGATATTGAAGTGGACTGTATACTCGTATATGTTTGGAATAAAAGATTTGTTCCGGGTCCTTCGGCTTTATTTTGTACTTTCACTTATTCTTTACATGTTGTTCTGTTGAGAGCTGGAGATCGACTCTTTTTTGGTCTTAATGTTCCTTACACAACTACATAATAGAAAAACTAAGCTACTTAATCTAATTAGTACACAAATATGATTATAACTAATTAAAAATTTCATTCGCGCATACGGCGATCCGCGCGCTACGTGTGCCCATGTGCAAAAATAGGGTCTCAGTCTTTCACTATTATCACAGGCTCGGCGTTCGTAACAGTTCTCCCCCTGGAGCAGTTCGCGTAGCCTCTTCATTTCTCATCGAACGACGAGTCTGCTTACAGGGCGTCGAAAGGTGCCGGTTCTGGTCCGCACCTCAACAACCCTGATACCGCCATCAGGTCCGCGATGCGTTCGCTCGACGACTCCCATCGGACAGGTGTTTCGGGGCAGCGTGTTGTCGACCACGAGGACCACGTCGCCAGCCTGTATTGGCCGTACGTCAGTCCGTGGCTCGCTGCGAGGTACCAGTGTGGGAAGGTACTCGTATAGCCAACGTCGCCAGAAGTGGTCAGCGAGCGCTTGGCTAGCTCGCCAGGTTCCCCTGTCGGCCTCGTCGCAGGGTCCCGTCGTTGGTAACCCGTCTGATGACCCCAATAGGAAGTGATTGGGGGTCAGGGCTTCGGGGTCGCTGGGGCTCACGCTGACGTGGGTCAGCGGTCTTGCGTTGATGGAGAACTCGGCTTCAGTTAGCAGAGTTCTCAGGACTTCCTCTGCCGGCGCCTTCTCTCGTAGGATGACGTTGAGGGCTGTCTTCACAGAGCGCACCATACGCTCCCACGCGCCGCCTTGGTTGGGCGCGCCAGGAAGTACGAAGCGCCACTCCATTCGGCGCAATAGCGCCTCGTCGTGTAGGGCAGGCATCCACTCTGTGTATGCGTTGCGCAGCTCTTGGTCGGCCCCGCGGAAGTTGGTCGCGTTATCTGAATACATCAGACTCGGCCAACCTCTACGCGCGGCCATTCGTCTCAGCGCCATGATGGCTGAGACGGTGGACAGTGATGCGACGAGCTCGATGTGCACGGCGCGGGAAGTGAGGCACGTAAACAGTGCGCCCCACCTCTTTTCTCGGCGGCGCCCTACCTTGACCGTCACTGCCCCGAAGTAGTCCACCCCGCAATTAGTGAACGGGCGGTGGAACGGGTCAAGGCGGGCGTGTGGCAGGTCTCCCGTAGCTGGTGTCTGCGGCGTTGCTCGCCGCCTTTTACAAAAGGCGCAGTTCTTCTCTACGGCGCGTACCGTGGTAGGTCGTTGGTCACGCGCTCCCTGTTGGCGTGACCTGCAGCGCAGTGCTCCCGCAGTACAAGGAGCTTGGTCAGCTGATGTCGGCCATCTAGGATGATTGGCCATTTCGTCTCAGTCGGCGCGGACGAGGCCTCGATTCGGCCCCGTACCTTCAGGACATCTTCTTCAAGTACTGGATCCAGTCGGTACAGCCGGCTCGTCTTTGATAGCGGGCGTCCAGACCGGATCCTCTTCAGGTCTTCCTCGAAGCTGTTTTCTTGGGCTTGCTTCATTAGCTCGGCCTTGGCGCGCTGGATGTGGCGATTCTCCATCGCTGTCGCCTTTCGTCGGCAGATATCAGTGAAGGCGATTGCTCGAGCGGTGGCCCTCACCAACACTTCATACTTCGAGAAGCGGGCTGGGTTTGGCAGCCAGCTGTCTCGTTTTGTCTTCTCGCTGACGTGGAGGACCTCTTCGTCCTCTTGCTCGTCCGTTGACGCGGTGGGCCACTGCTCTTCTGTCAGGAACAAGAAGTCTGGCCCCTGGAACCATCAATCCACCTCTGTGATGGGCGAGTCGACGAGTCGGGGGCGTCCTCGGCAACGTTACATGCGGTGGGTAGCCAACGCCATTTTTCTGGCTTCGTCAGCTCCGCGATCTCCCCCAGTCGGTGCGCCACGAACGGCGTGTAGCGTCGCGCATCATGGTGGATCCAATGCACCACGGTAGATGAATCGGTCCAGTAGATAGTCTGGCTGATGTCAACTCGGTGCTCCTTCCTTATTGTGTCGGCGAGTCTCGCTCCGATGACCGCAGCTTGCAGTTCCAGACGCGGTATGGTCTGGATTCGACGAGGCGCCACCTTGGCTTTGGCGGCCACCAACATGACGTTCAGGCTCCCGTCGACGTACTTAACTCTCCAGTAGGCCACGGTTGCGTAGGCTTGCTCACTGACGTCGCACAGGATGTGTAGGTTGATGCGCTCGTATTTCTGCTTCAGGTAGCATCTTGGCAGTCGGAGCTGGGTGAGCTCGGCGAGGCGGGCGAGCCAGGATGCGAAGAGTTCGTTTTCTTCAGTCGGAATCTGCTCGTCCCACGTTATCTGTAGACGCCATAAGCTCTGCAGTATAATCTGCGATCGTATGGTGTAGTGGCTCAGCAGTCCAAGCGGGTCGTAGATAGACATCACGGCACTGAGGGCTACACGTTTGGTCGGCGCACGGGTTCTCTGTCGTACTTCGGCTGGAACTCGATTCATTGACGTGTTGAATCCCAGCTCATCTCGTTCCGCGTTCCAGTACAGCCCCTGGATCTTGCTCTCGGGCTGCTCTCCCCCTAGTTGCGTGGGAGAGGTGGCGTGTAGTTCTGCGGGCACGTCGCGCAACACTGTCTTGTCGCTGGAGCTCCATTCTCGCAGCGTGAATCCTGCGTGCGCGTGTACCTTTCTCGTCTCTTCGGCCGCCTTCCATGCTTCCTCGGCGTCTTCATAGCTGGCCACTAGATCATCCATGTAATGACTCTTCTTGATGGCCTCTAGCGCGCGTGGGTACTCCTGCTCGTATACGTCTGCATTGTAGTTGCGGACATAGTGGGCCATGTACGGGGAGCTCGCCGCGCCAAAGATCATACTTGTCATTTTGTATTTCTTCGGAGGCCCTTCTCTTTCGTTGCCTCTCCATAGGAACTGTTGCGCTGGTTGGTCCTCCGATCGTATTCCGATTCTTAGGAACATCTCCTGCACATCTGCTGTGATCGCCACAGCCTTCTCTCGGAATCTGAAGAGGATTCCTGGCAGCGACAGCAGTAGGTGGGGTCCCTCCAACAGTTCATCGTTCAGGCACACACCGTTGCTCTTCGCTGCTGCGTCGAACACCAGTCTATGCTTATCGGGCTTGTTCGGGTTCTGTACGGTGAAGTGTGGCAGGTACCAGCAGATGGCGCTCGCTTCTTTCGATCCGTCGCACGGCGTCGCGTACCCCTTGTCTATGAGGTTAAGATAAGATAAGATTCATTTATTTGTATAAACATGGTATATACACACAAAAGCATGCAAGATGATAAATGAACTACAATAAAGTCCAATCATGTTTAGCCATAATATATTGGCGTACAAATATTTTAGTCACATTAAATATGTATAAAATTAGATTAATCAAACTACTATGTCAAACCTACATCTATAATATAATAAAATTAATGTCAGAAAAGTTTTTCAACTAAAAATTCAGACACACTGTAATACGCTTTTTGCGTTAAAAACACCATCAACTGACGTTTGAACGCATTGATATTTAGCTCCTTCCAACGTTTAGGTAGCTTGTTAAATATAGTTGGAGCCATGCAGATGATACTTTTGCGCAAGAGTGCAGTTTTAGCAGGATATACGCGAATTATGCTCATATCCCGTCTATTACGTGGGACAGCGTCCTGTAAGCGTGGAAATAATTTGGGATTCGCTTTAACAAACATCACAGTTTCAAGAATATACAGACAAGGTAAAGTTAATATCTTGTATCTTATAAAATACGGTTTACAAGTATCAACAGTCTTTAGCCTAAACATTGACCTAATGCATCTCTTTTGGGCCTTGAATGCGATGTTGAAATCAGTAGAATTTCCCCAAAAGATGATGCCGTATCTTAAATGAGACACAGCTATGCCGTGGTAGGCCGCAATTAAGGTATCTACATTCACGACTGCAGCTAGGGAATGTAAAGCAAAAGCAGAACTACTAATTTTTTTGCAGAGATTCTCTATAATGAGAGAATCAGAGATTCTCTGTAATTTCCAGTCCAGTCATTTGTCAATGATTAGTCCGAGGAATTTAGTTGTATTAACGCTTTCAATGGTTTTATTATCAATATTTATGTCCAAATTATTCCTTGTCAAACGCTGGCTAAAATGCATGATCTTAGTTTTATTTAAATTGATCTTTAAATTATTACAGTCTAACCATTGTACTATAGATGTCAAAGAGCTATGAATGTCAAGTTTATATTGGGTCATGTCATTATTATTATTAGCAATTGTCACTGTACTATCATCTGCAAATAGAGTCATGGGATGTGAAGTTGATTTTAGCAAGTCATTGATGTATAAAGTAAAGAGAGGAGGTACCAATACACTACCTTGTGGAACACCAAAGGTAACGTGACGTTCATCTGAAACATGTTTCTTCTTTTTTAGTAGCTATATTTATTCTAGTTATTTCTGTCATTTGCTTTCTATTGTCTAAATAAGATTTGATTAAATTAAGTGCATTACCTCTTATTCCATAAGCGTCCAGTTTTTTAATTAGAATATCATGATTTACGTAGTCAAACGCTTGTGTCATGTCGCAGAAGATAGTACATACAGGTGCTCTTTTGTCCATCTTTGCCAATACCGAGTATAGAAAGTCGTAGATTGCCATACCTATAGTTTTATTTTCACGAAATCCTTTTTGCTCATTACATAATATATTATGTTTGTCAATGTAGCCGTTTAATTCCTTGTGCATGAACTTTTCAAAAACTTTTGAAATGATTGGAATCAAAGTCAAAGTCAAAGTCAAACCATTTATTTCAAATAGGCACATAAGAGGCACTTTTGAACGTCAAAATTTACAAAAAAAATAGAATTGATTCTAGTTGCCCCTTCCAAAAGGTAGTTTCGTATGGAGAAGAATGGGCAAGAAACTCCACCGGTACTCTTTTAAAAATGTTTTACAATATTTTGTTTGATTACATTAATTATATGATTATATGTGAAGACGATGCACCTAGAATAAAATTACTATACCATAATAGGTAAAACGAATTAAAAACTAAGCAATGAAAAATAACTTAATTAAGTATTAGATAGATACGTGGTGTTCACATATTTACAAACATCATACAAGTATGTTTTTCTAAAAAAATAAGTCAGTGTGTGAGTATAGGTTATCACAGAATGTAAAATGAATATCATAAAAATAACAGATTTTACCATAAAAATAGCAACCAGTTTGATTTTGTCTAGACTCTAGATTGTCCTATGGAGCTGGACCAGCATGTTTCCAAGCATTCCTGTCCTGGATATAATCCTCTAACTTGTAATATGCTTGTTTACAAAGTGTACTTTTAATATGTGTTTTAAATTTTCTCTCATTTAATTTCAATATATCACAAGGTATTTTGTTGTAACATTTAACACAGTACCCCATAAAAGATGTATGTACTTTAGATAATCTGAAAAATGGTTGGTCTATTTTATCTTTATTTCTAGTATTAAAATTATGTCTATCGCTTATCTTGTTAAAAATATGTAGATTTTTCCTTACATACATAATATTTTCATAAATGAATTGGCAAGGTACCGTCATAATATTAATCCTTTTAAATAGTTCCCTAAGAGATTCGAGGCGACGGAGATTATAAATTGCTCTGACAGCTCTCTTTTGCAAAATAAAGATGGACTCAATGTCAGCAGCCCGACCCCACAGTAAAATGCCATACGACATAATGCTGTGGAAGTAACTAAAATAAACCAAACGCGCGGTTTCTATATCTGTTAGCTGTCTTATCTTTCTAACAGCATAAGCGGCCGAGCTTAGCCGCCCCGCCAGAGAGGTTATATGTGGTCCCCATTGCAGTTTCTCGTCTATAGTGATTCCTAGGAAAACCGTTTGATTAATAAATTCCAGTTTTTCTCCGTTCAATATGATATCACATTCGCTACTTCTAACATTAGGTAATTTAAATCTAATACATTTGGTTTTTTTTTCATTTAATACCAAATTATTTACCGTAAACCAATCTTGGACCTGAAGAATAGAGTTATTCACTTCGTCAAGATTTTGTGATCGTCGATCTATTTTAAAGATCAATGATGTGTCATCAGCAAATAACACCATCTTCGGTTGATTTTGAAGTACTTGGGGTAAATCATTAATGTAAACTAAAAAGAGGAATGGACCCAATATCGAACCTTGAGGAACGCCCATTGCCATTTCAGACCCTAATGAGTTAACGCCGTTTATTTGAACTTTAACCTTTCTATCTTTTAGGTATGATCTTAGTAAATCAAGAGCTGCATTCCTAATCCCATAGTGCTCTAGTTTCAGCAAAAGTGTCTCATGGTTCACGCAATCGAACGCTTTAGAGAGGTCGCAAAAGATTCCAATGGCATCTTGTGCTTCCTCCCAGGCGTTAAAAATGTTCTTTATTAGGGTAACACCGGCGTCAGTGGTACAACGCCCTTTAGTGAAACCGTACTGCTGTTCATGAAAGATGGATTTTTTATTAAAGTGACGTAACATTTGATTGAGCATCAACTTTTCAAACACCTTACTGAGAACTGGCAGAATTGACACAGGCCTATAATTATTGGGTTCTTTACTATCTCCGGATTTGAACAAAGGAACTACTTTACTGTGTTTCATGAGATCCGGAAAGACTCCTTGATCCACACTGGTGTTAAATATAAAAGCTAAATAGGGCGCAATGGTTTCGATTATAGATCTACAGACTTTTACAGACATGCCCCAGAGATCTTCTGTTAATTTAATTTTAAGATCTTTAAAAGTTTTTATAACAGCCTGGGGGTTTGTATGTTGGAACCTAAATTCCAAAGGGCATACTTTTACATTCTTTCTAAGTAAGGCAGCCGAGAGCGCGGGTGAGGAATTTAAAGTTTCAGTAGTTTTAAGGGAAATATTAGCAAAAAAGTTTTCAAATTCCTGAGCTATTTCTACCTCTGAAGTGATGGGCCCATGTGCAGTTTCTAAATTTAATTCAGTATTACGCTGTTTTTTCCTACCTGTTTCATTATTTATTATTTGCCAGGTAGTTTTTATTTTATCATCAGCTGATTTTATTTTATTGCTAATATAAAGAGCTTTAGCTATTTTGCACACACTTTTAAAAGTTTTTGAATATTTTGCAACATATTGATGAAAGCTTGTATTATTCTTATGTTGCTTTAGGCCATAAAGTTCAAAAAGATTTTCCCTGCTTTTACGAATACCTGGAGTCGCCCAATCACTAAATACGAACTTTGTGTAAATACTTTTAGTCTTTAGTGGAAAAGTGTCATTAAATTGTGAGTTTAATAGTGAAAAGAACTCGGCGTAGAACTCATTTGGGTCACAAATATTATTAAATCTCTGAACACATAATGCACTGGCCAAAGAATTATTTAATTTCTCTAAATTTTTACTTGTAATTGGCCTAAACCTTATTTGAGTTTTTTGTACAGGCATATAGGAGCAAAATGTTATTGTTTGACCACTATGATCAGATGGCAACTTATTTACAATTTGTTTGTGTAAGTAATCACAATTACAAAAAATATTATCTATACAAGTGGCAGAAGAAGCTGTCACTCGGGTTGGTTCAATAAAAACATTTGACAAATCAAATGACCTAAAAAGACTCAATAATCTGACAGTGTTCGAGTTATTTTCTAATAAGTTAATATTAAAATCACCACATATGATTATTGACTTACTATTAGTACTAAGTTTTTTTAACACATCTTCCAGTACAGAATCAAACAAAGATAGATTCTGGTAACTTGGAGGTCTGTATACGCATACTATAACATGCTTATCAAGCTCAACACAGGACAATTCAATGGTGTGTTCAACCGACAGTCCGATGATGTCTTTCCGTTCTTTCGATTTGATAGAATTTTTAATTAATATTAATGATCCGCCATGTATCATACGTTTTCGGCTAAAATGGCTAACTACACAATAATTTTCATAATTAATTGACATCACTTGATGATCTTTTAACCAATGTTCTGTTAAACAAATGACATCAAACTTGGTATTTTCTAAAAACAATTCTATTTCCAGTAATTTGGAAGAGCAACCTTGGATATTTTGATGAAATAATTTTAAAGTATGTTGCACTCCCTTTGTTTTTTTTTTATGAGTTAAATGGCCAGAAGATACCTTTTTATTATTCGCTAATAATAATAATTGGTTATTTGAATGGGTAACTTCTGTTGTCTTACAGTCTAGTTTAAAGAATTATCTGGAGTGACCTCCACAACTACAACTGAAGAGTCTAGAATGCCTGTATGAGTTCCAGCAGGAAGAGAATACCCTATCTGACTGGTAGTGGCCTCCAAGGATGTTGGTATTATAGGTGGATCCTCCTTCGTACAACATGATGACTCATAATTAATCTCTATGTTGTTAGCATAACTAGACAACACAGACTCGTCACTAATACTAAATTTCGTTATATTAGCTATAACCTCATTAATATTATATGCTATCAACATAGCAATCTTATGTCTACATTTCCCAGACAGAGATAAAGTTCTCTGAGTCAACTTAAAACCACTAACAAACTTATTAGTGTCAAAATACAGTAATTTGTCACTATGACAACATGTCAGCCTATGAATAGTATTATTCAACCTAAAAATATAATTATTATCATCATCTGATAAGGTGTCAGAATAAGGAAAAGCACACAATATCAGCTTTCCTACATTTAACTTTAATAAGGTGTTCACACCATCCACTATGTCCTTTCTGGTAATACTAGTACTATTTCCTAATAACAAAACCATTGTAGAATAATTATTTAGGTTTGTGTCTGTAATTCTTTTAATCATTTGTTTAAAACTTATGTTATGATAGCTCTGATTGGTAAAACTATGGCTAAGGTAATTGAGTAAAATTTTTCCAAAGCCAGAACCTAATTCATCACAAAAAAATATTGTTTTATTTTGCTGTGAGCTAACACAGGTCTCTCCTGGAAGAGCCAACACCGGAGGGTTCAAGTTAGGCTGTGGCTGAGTAGGTAGTGGCTGGTTGGCACAGCTACATGAGAGGTTATTAGTCAGAGACTCATACCTCTCAGCATTGCACTTCACCAAATCCAGTAGTTCCCCAGCCTCCAACAAGCGGTCACTTAGTTGACATTGTGAAGTTTCATATTTTTCAAAAATATCCTTCAGTAAGTGCTCCTTGTGTAATAAATCATTATAGAGCAGCTGGATGTCAGTGTCATATTTTTGCCTACATTTATCTAATTCAATAGTACATGTATTTAAAGTTTTTGATAGGACTACACGTTCCTTTCTTAGGGAAAGATTCAATTTTAAGAGATTTTGTTTTTTAATTGCTCTCTGTGACCGTTTAATTAATTTCTTCATTCTAATGTATTTTTTTAATTTATTGTGACTCATAACAATAGGACACAATGGTATGGTGTCATCACCAGTTAAATCAATCATTACAGCTGGCTCACACACTGAATTTGGCTTACTACCTACCAACTCATTAAATAGGTTACTGGTACTAGCAACATGTTTGCTGACCTTGATACACTCTGAGAGAGATAGCGCCTTTTGAGCTTCACACAGTTGGTGTTCAAGTTCTGTAATTCGATTCAGAGCCAGTTCGTGGGTGTCACTGCACTCTTGAAACGTTGAAACTAGATGTTGTAGTTCACTGTGCTGACCAGTTAAGTCCATGTGCTGTGTGTGTAACTGAGACAGTTCGTTCTTGAGGGATTTGTTCTTTAAATTAATGTTTTCCACTTCCACTTCACTGTCGTCCCTTTCCTGGAGCAGCTGTTTGCACATAGCTTTAGAACCCTCAAGCTCCTTCAAGGTAGCTCTTAGTTTTGCTTCCATATCCCTGATTGTAGCACTGCGGGTCATCATTTTCTTTGAAATGTCAATAACCTGGAATGTGTGAAGTTATGCAGCTAAATAACAGTGTAAGAAAAGATGTTCTAACATTTAGATTAGTGGCAGGTAGAAGAGAAAAATTAAGTTGAGAATAGGTAAAGAGTTGTTAACAAATAAGTAGATATTACAATTAGATGAAGTTAATAAGGAATTAGATGGGAATGTTAAACTAAAGTGAAGTTACAAAGAATAAACTGCTTTTATTTAATGACTCATAGAAACTTGATTGACAATAACAAGTTTACACACATTAAAGGTTTAATAGTCTAACATATGAATAATATTAAATAGTAATAAATAAGGCCTAATGAGCCTATTTTTGTGTAGTAAAATTATGTAGTGTTTATTGTCTGAGCAAATCTTATCGTCGTCGATTTTACTTCCACAAGTTGTCAAGCAAAAGGAGACATAAACCGTGCTAGTGTGTGATGGACGTAGCTCAGAGACCCGAGCAGTATTTGTGTTGTTCTGCGGTCTGTAAATATTATGTAGAATAATAATATAACTAGAACAAAATACTCCCCGGGATTGATGATATTTTGAAATCCGTCACCGTTGGGTTGGTTGATTTGACAGCCGGTTTAATATCCCTTTTGTGCGAAGTTTTCGCAACAAAAAAACACTGTATAATCACTGAATATACTTAAAAATAACTAGGTATGACTATAGAATACTAATTTAACATAAATAAAACACTTTTTATTAATTTTCTAACTTAAATACTACGGATCGTTTTTTTTGACGACCAGCTACCAGTGTTGCCAGCTCACCTCCCCCTTCACCTTAATCAGTGAAATAGGCCTATAATATTCCATGAGCTCTCTATCCTCTTTCTTAAATATTGGTCTAACGATAGCGATCTTTAATGCATCAGGGAAAGTGCCAGCGACAATCGAAAGGTTAATAATATGACACAAATGGCTGCATATTTCATACGCTACTGCTTTTAGTATTTTTGTAGATATGCCATCGTACCCGACACTATTTGTGTTCTTTAACGCCATTATAATTTTTTGTATTTGTTGTGGTGTGCAAGGAGCCATGAACATCGAGTTCTTATTATAAAGAGAAGGCAATATAGTTTTGTTACTAGAATACGCTGTAGTTTGTATTTTATTAATAAAGTAATTACTAAATTCATTAGCAATTTGCTTCGCGTCCGTAATTGTGTCATTATCAGATTTAATTTTTAATACATAATTTTTAGGTGAAAAAAATTTTCCTTGATTTATTATTTGCCAGGCTGTTTTGCATTTGTTGTGTGAAGTTTTAATTTTAAAGTTATTCTGTGAACGCTGTGTCAGAATAATGATTTTTCTAAAAAGCTTAGAGTAATCTTCATAACGATTTTTGTTTAACTGATTTGGCTTTAATCTGTACGTCCACAAAAGTTGTCTTTTTTTATTACTACAGGTTTTAATACCTCTTGATATCCACCTTGGCTTTCTTATTAAATTGATTGTAATCTTAGATTTAGGAAAACAAAGGTTATAAAATAAAGAAAATATTTCGTGAAATCTATTGTAGGCAGTGTTAGGATCATCAGTTTCATAGATCTCGGAGAAACAAAGTTCACCTATATAACGTTTAAACTTCGATATGTTTTCCTTGCTGTAATCACGTCTAATAGCACAGTATTTATCAATGGTGCATATTTTATTTACGGGGCATTTTAATAGTTGGGCCGTATGGTCTGAAAGAGCAAATTCCAAGATCTCCGTCTTACATTGTTTGTTGTAATTATGCGCAAAATTATCAATACACGTTTGACTTACAATTCGTGTTGGTTTATTTATTGCTAACTTTAGGTTGAAGTTAAGTAGAAGGCAATCAAACTCAATCGATTGATAATTTTTCTTTAGCATGTCTATATTATAATCACCAGCTATGACAATATTTTTATAGCGTTTTGTAGATAATTGTTGTAAGACTGTTTCAAATTTATTAAAAAAAGCATTAAGATTGCGCATATTTGGAACTCGATACACACATACAAAAACAGTATTGCACTTAGTTAATTCAATGGCACAGCATTCGAAAGTGCCAGTTATTGACATTTTTGAAATACTCAATAATTCCTTCCATTCGTGTCCATTTCTAACAAGGATACACGATCCACCTCTCTTAGCATCCTTTCTGCTGTAGTGGGCGGCTAAACAATAGTTAGGTATGTTTAGCTGATTTTCATAGCCTTCCATCATAAAATGTTCCGTAATGCATATCAAATCCACTTGTTTGCCCTCCTTGGTTGTCGATCTGCCTGGAGTATTCAACCGCGAACTTTGGATCTGCATCCATCTTCTGCTCGATCTTCTTCAGCCGGCGGAAAGCCTGGCCGTAGCTTGAAGGCATGGTAACGTCATCCCGTCGCCATGGTAGCCCCACTTCGTACCCGTTTCCGGTCTCCTTTATCGTCCGTCCGACAATGTCGATGGCCCGTTGATCCGTTTCCTTGACCCTCGGCTTCCCTTGTATGCCGAGTGCGTCGATCTTGAAGTGGCCTTCGACTAAGTCGTGGAGTTCTTGGCTGCTCGCACTCACCGTTCGGTCAGTCTCGTACACGTGCAGCACGTTCTCTTCTTGGTAGATGGCTCTGCGTGGCGCGGAGCCCACGCGGTTCTATGCACCACCCATCCTAGCTGAGTCCTTGATGCGGCTGGTTGATCAGCGCCGCCGACCAGAAGCTCGCGGGACACGATGCATTCCCAGTGGTCTGTCCCCACTAGGAGTCTGGGGCGTGCTCGTTCATAGCACACCTCCTCCGGTGCCAGGTCCTTCAGGTGCTCGTAATCCAACAATGTATCGGGGATGGACTGCTGGTGGAGTTGGTGATTCTTCATGGTCCTCGTTCTGACCTTGTATCTCTCGTCATTCTTCAGTCCTTTGACTTGAATGTTCACCAACTGGCTTTCCATCTCCTGCTGCGACATGTTGACCCCGTTCAGGTGAAGAAGTTGTGAAGGTCCCTCTGCTCCGATGCTCTCCGCTAGTTCCTTGTCGACGAGGGTAATTGTTGCTCCTTCGTCTAGGAGGGCGTATGTCTTCGCCTCCCGCCGTGGTCCTGAAATAATAACAGGGCACATTTTCAACAGGACTGTTCGTGGTCCGGCCGCTGTTCGGGTTGCTACGGACAGGACTGCTTCCTCCTTCACTGGTGTAGCTGGCTTCGGGTCTTCCTTGGCTGCCTCCCTTACTTGATGGAGGGTCGCATGATGCGGACGACGGCATTGGTCCACACCGCACGGCTTCGCCTTGCAACTCAGGTGCCTATGTCGTTTCTGGGCGCACCTGAAGCATATTCCGTTAGCTCTGACGAAGTTCCATCGCTCATCCGTGCTGAGTGCCTTGTACTTGGGGCACTGCGTCAGGACGTGAGCTTGTTCGCATTTGGGGCACTTGTCCTTTTTTTCTTCTGCTCCCCCGGTCGTGGTGAAGACGCTCGCCTTTTTCTTCAACGTCACTGCGGGTCGAGTTTCCTTTTTCTGAGTCTCGGCGCCTGTATACGGAGAGTACGTGTAGCGTAGCGCTCTGTCCGCCTCTCGCATCAGGAAACGAGACATGAGGACGATCTCTGGGTCCGTAGTGCCTTCATGATCGTAGGCGTAGTCACACCAGCGGGAACGGATATGCGGGCTGAGTTTGTCCAGCACTTCTCTGGTCATCAAGGGGTTGAAGAGGTATCCTCTTCGATCAATCGTCTTTAGCACGCAGATGACGTTTTGCAGCTTGATTGCGAAACTATTCAATTCAGCCGCTGATGTACCTGGTTTCGGCAGTTTCTTAAGGTCTTCCAGTGCTTTGTCGATGATCAATTCCGGTCTTCCGAAGCACTGCTCAGGGTCTTCATTATGACGTCTGGATCAATGGCCGTATGCAGAAGGGCGGCCACGGCGTCTCTTGCTTCCCCTTTGAGACATCCTCTTAGTCTCTGGATGTTCTCTGCTGCCGATATCTGGTACATACCGGTTGTGTCCGCTGCTTTGAATGGTAACCACTCGTTGACTGCTCCAGAGAAGGTCGGTAGGTCGGTGTGTCGAGGCCTGGGTCTGGCCATCCTCTCTAATGTGGCTGCCAGGTGCTCGATACTGTTCTTGTTCCTGGTTGGAGTCGGCGATCTTGCTCTCGGGGTTTCGAACCGTATTTGCTTTGGTTCTTCCCTTGTTCCCTCCTCCCGTGAGTTGAGGGGGTTTGTCCTCAGCCAGTCGTCCACCTTCTTATGTGGTTCTTCACGGGGAGGAGTAGGTTCCCCATGCATGCTTTCTTCGTCATTGATCGCAGATACTTCGGCAGCTAGTCGCTTCTTGACCAGGTCTGCTTCCAGTTCCAACTCCTTTCTTCGGATGGCTGCTAACTTCTCTGCTGCCTCCAGTTCCATCATCATCACCATCTTAGTCGCGTCGTCACACTAGTTGTCGAACGATGCGACCTGACCGATCGGGTCAGCGATCCCGGTCTCGGTTGAATGATTGTCGTTTGAAGTCCCGAAGGTCCTGCTGTACTGTTGTCCACTGGTTTGGAGAGTGGTGATGCCGGTGGATCCAGAGAGTCTCCTTATTCGCTCTCTCTCTATCAGCTCGGTTTCCCTGCGGCGCGCTTCTCTTTCCTGGGTGCGTCGCTGTTCTTCCATCTCGGCTGCGTCCCCTTGGCTTCTTGTAACCACTATCTTCTATGTACTTTGTGAACTTTTCTTCTAGTACCTTCCTGTTTTTCGGGTGTCTTCGGATCTCAGTGAACATTGAAATTTTTCTCGCAAAGTTCGGGTCGGCACGTTCGGGTCGGCGCGACGGTCGTCGGGTCAGCACGTTGCCTCTTTGGGTGATGGTTACTTCGGCACGACGTTCTTCATACGTCGGTCGTCACGTCGGTTTGGGTGACGGCTACTTCGACACGGCGTTCTTGATATGTCGGTCGTCACGTTGGTTTGGGTGACGGCTACTTCGACACGGCGTTCTTGATACGTCGGTCGTCACGTCGGTTTGGGTGACGGCTACTTCGACACGGCGTTCTTGATACGTCGGTCGTCACGTCGGTTGCGGTGACCGTTCGGGTACCTACACTATTCGGGTTTGAAATCTGGTTGGTACAACCAGTCAGGTTCAAACCTGTACGGCAGTCGACTTCCGTTTTTCGCTCTTGACACTGCTCAACACTGACACTGATTGCTGTTCTTCAATGTCCTGGCTTGATGGGCACGGCACAACACTGACACTGACTGCGGTTCTTCAATGTCCTGGCTTGATAGGCACTGCACAACACTGACACTTGCACTTGGCTGCGGTTCTTCAATGTCCTGGCTTGATAGGCACTGCACAACACTGACACTTGCACTTGGCTGCGGTTCTTCAATCTTCAATATCCGCAGCTCGATGGACCAGACTGAAGTGGACTGTATATATGTTTGGAATAAAAGATTTGTTCCGGGTCCTTCGGCTTTATTTTGTACTTTCACTTATTCTTTACATGTTGTTCTGTTGAGAGCTGGAGATCGACTCTTTTTTGGTCTTAATGTTCCTTACACAACTACATAATAGAAAAACTAAGCTACTTAATCTAATTAGTACACAAATATGATTATAACTAATTAAAAATTTCACTCGCGCATACGGCGATCCGCGCGCTACGTGTGCCCATGTGCAAAAATAGGGTCCCAGTCTTTCACTATTATCACAGACTCGGCGTTCGTAACAGATATAAATGTAGATGGATGAGAGGGCAAAATCAAAGACAGGATGGATGGATTGTGTGAGCGATATTAAAGAAAAAGGAGTGGATGATAGACTGACGGCTGAGAATGGATGAAAAAAACCATGTTGCACCGACCTCAAGTAACATGGCACAAGGGCAAGAAAATGATGATGACATCACAACTCCTTGTCTTTGGTACAATTTATAATACAATCATGTTTGCGACTAATATTATTCATAAAAAAATACTTCGCTGTACTTTATTATTGAATTATAGAAAATAATCTCTCTCTATTAAAATAATTCTATTATTAAATATAAATATATATTATTAAATATATATTATTTTAATAAAAAATTAAAAAAAAATATTTGTTTCTGTGTGGATGTACTATAAGTACACTTCTACCTAACCCGTCGGGGATTACAGGCATGATTTTATGTTATGTATAAAAAATAAAATATAATTAATAATTTAAAATTAATTTTGTTTTTGCAAAGCCCGTTGTGCTGATAATTATGCCATGCTCGTTAAATTTCAATTAATAACTAATTATGATAATTTTGGTATTAATAAGTGCGAGAGATTTTAATTAAAAAAAAATACAATGAGTTACCGAACAATTTTAAACAGACACCTACTAATTCATGATTTCTATATGTACCAGTAACTTTACATAATACTAATCAACGAGCAGCTAATTACTAAAATATTGCACCGTCCGTTCGCACGTCAAATTAGCCTATATGCTACGGCCATATTGATTTTATGGTAATTTCATTTTAACAGTGTGGAAACTCATCACTTTGTCGGATAGCCTATCGATAATGAACGGTCTTTATGTATGAAGGTTTTTTAACACTCAATCAATATTTTTCGCGAGAAGTGAATGGCGTGTTTTTATAATCATAACTGAAAAAAAATTATGTCCGATATTTATAGTAAATATCGGACATAATTTTTTTTAAATCGTCAGGGTTAGATTCCATCAGGAATCTTACCCAAACCAAACCAAACCATACCATATACCGTAACCCCGACCGACCCGACCCGACCCGACCCATTCCGTATCCATTTGTTATCAAACAGTATCGTAAATCATCGTCATGCTTTGATAAGCATATTTATGGCATGAAGCATGACGAAAGAGAAAATCGTTGACACTTTTCATATACACAGATAAACTCACGCCATTTTCCCATGGAGGTAGGCAGAAACGTTGGATCGCCACCTGCTACGATCCTTACTTACTCCTACTATGCAACTGACCTTTCTAAAAAACATTACCAATAAGGTCACTAATATGTCCTTGCCTTGTTAGTCGCCTTTCATTCATCCTGTCATACATACATGCATACCTTTTCTCTTTATTTTAAATTATCACTTTAATTTGGTTTAATACGGATTGTTCATCGCAGTTTGGTGTGTCTGCTAAGACAGGATTTTAACCATGACTTGAACCATTTAGAAGCTAGTGCTGACAAGATCAAAGTAAAATATTAGCAGATAGGAAGACACAGCTATCTGTCTTGTCTTTTCTAGGACCTCCACGATCTTCTTTGGATACACCACGTACAGTTCATGCCGCTGGGTCTAGAAGCAAGATAGATTTTGTGCAAGCGTTCCTTATATAATGATGGTGAGGTTAAAGAAAGATTCCCCTAAAAGGGGGTAAATGGGGATGAAAGTTTGTATAGAACTTCGTCAATTTTGACGATGAGAAATCCATTGGACACACGACTTAGAAAAAAGAAATATTTGCTGACATGAAGACGCGGAAGACGGAATAATATTCAGTTGTACTTCATGTGTATCTGATGTACAAAATGTTCAAATCATCATCAATCACTATCAAAGGCTTTTAGAGATCCTTCTTCATAATATTATCTCCAAACGCAATGCATGTATTGTATATAATGTATCTGTACTATATAATATGTAGGTCCCAAATTCAAAGACAGACGCGACAAAAGGGCCATTGTTTGCCATAATAATATTTAATCGATATAATTATATCGAATGAATAGGATGATGCGACTATCGATTCTCGTTTGAATTGAGAAGGTAAAGTTTGGGAATCGATTTTAGATTTTGAGTAAGTTGTAAGCTAGATTGATGGTTGAATTTTTAGGGTTTGACTGGAATTACATAAACTCACGCCTTCTGTCAATGGAGGTAGGCAGAAATATTACGGAACGCCATCTGCTACGATCCGTATATACTCTTTTTGCTATGTTTACATTCATACTTCTGGTCACACATATTAGACTATGTTAATATAGAGATAATATCGTACCACTTTAGAGTACTTATTTAAGGTCACCTTAAAACAGACGAGTGAATGCACAATTGCCCATTCAATCCCCATTTAATATGTTGGCAACACTCAATTAAATTCTTTCCTTAGTCTATTCATACTAAAATGTCAAGAATATCAAGAAGAGAAATGCTCTTGCTCTTGTTCTGTCTTCATTCGGTCTAAACGTACTTTTAGATACCTCTTTTTTTACCTCCCGGCTTGGGTAGAACTCCGCCGTGTCCTCACGGAGGTGATCAGCGGCGGCCATCTCTCGCATCCGGCCCTGGTTCAGGCCATGGTTCGGAGCGAAAGTGCATGGAAGGCCGTCACCTCCTTTTGCTAAGCAGTAATGCTCGCGAAGGAGGAGGCGGAACGTGTGAGGGAGAGGCAAGGTTCGCGCCCTCGCGCCTCTAGTCGCCGCAGGAGACGCCCTGGGCGTAGGGAGTCGCAAGTCGATTTCCGGCCACCGTAGGCGCGGGCTTGCGGACGGTGAGCGGTGGGTAGCTCGCCGTCCGATAAGGACCAGGCCCGAATAGACGGCGCGTTGTGTTCCACGCGCGCCTCAAAGAGATGTCAACATCAACTGACGAAGTCTGTCAGGACCGATGCGTGCCAGGGTTGCGAGTTTGTCCGAAAGGGATATCGTGGCCCTGGCACACAGGCAATGGAAGGAACACGGGTGGGTTTTAGTAGTAAAAGTCTGACACGCCCTCTCGCTCCACCTAGAGCGGGAGATTATATTTGATAATTTCCCACCCAAAAAAAAAAGAGAGGTACCTCTTTTTCCTGAAACGCTATTTCAATGAGGGTTTCCTTGAACATTCATGCCACCAGTTGGCACCACTTCGACAAGAGGTCTTCCATTTCTAAAATGAATATATAATATGCGATAACGTTCATCATTCGTTTCGTCCATTCGTTCATCATTCAGTCACAACTAAAGAAAATAAAGGCGCTTTGACACTTTTGACATGTGCCCGGACCGACGTTTTAGTGCTACCACCTAGTGAACGTCATATCAGAAAACCCTCATTAAATCTGTGGTCAATAAATTGGTTGTGATTTTGGTTAACCAAACATCAGATTCGTGAGGAATTTTCGTAGAACGTTTGCATTCTAATCTGAGTAATCTGTCAAAAAATACCTGTAGTTTACCTACATTTTGACATGGATTATCGCTGATATGATATTACAATTCGATTTTGAACGTTTTTAAGTATGAAAATCGGCTTTCAGAAAAGGAACATCATCAACATCATAATAAGCTAATAATGTTCCCACTGCTGGGACACAGGCGGGTTGATAGATGTCACATGTTTGCGCAATTTTGGTTCTAGGACCTGCCCGTTTCCTCACGATGTTTTCTTTCACCGTTTTAAGAGCACTGGTGATGAAATTATATTTAAACAAAATAAAGCGCCTGCCTCGGTTCGAACTTACGACCTACAACTCGTAAGTCGGGGCTGTTACCACTGCCACCACTACACTCACTCAGAAAAGGAACGATACTCTTAAAATAAAGAAAATCTAAAAGATCGGCCTAATCCCGAAAATACATACTCGTACCTATAATTGAATTAATTCTTCACATTATCTTTTCTTATGGAAATTAACTACTCTTGTAATCGTAGCTCATTGAAAGGTCAACATAGAAGGGTCAATGCCCCCTGGTCATGAACTCAAGACCCTTGAAACTGCAACGATAAGTAGGTAGGAAGGATGACTTGCGTTGGGATCCCCGAACGATGAGAAGGAGGGTATTATCGAATATTCACGGGTCATAAAAGAAAATAATAATGATCTTTTGAATTTAGATGTGCAGATGTGGTTTATTCCTGAAATTTTACCGCAAGAGTTTTAATAAAACTATGTGGTCAGAGTTGGCGTGAGACACATTCATATTTTACTATAATTTATGGTTTTATTCATGTGTTTGTTTCGGTATTGTCTGGTCAGTTGAACCCACGTTTTTGAATCGTGACCTGCTCATGAATAAAAAGGTTACACTGAATTTGTCAGAGAGACACCACTTGTGCTTTGGGCCTATCCAATTTTTTTATTGGTTATACAGATATTTATTGTATTTCATAATTTTCGTTAGGTACGGGCTAAATATTACTCAAACCGTTGCAGTTTCACATCTAATGGATTTCTTTCTTTTAGTTTCATCTATTGCAAAAATACATTTTTATTTTAAGTCACATTTTAAAAATAACATACATAAAAATTCTAATTCTATATCATAATAACTCCCACTCACCGAGAGGAGGCCTGGGTTCCAGCGGTGGTAACATTATAGGCTAATTATGCAGACACAATTAGCCTATAATGT
This sequence comes from Tiliacea citrago, assembly GCA_963921375.1. Classification (NCBI taxonomy): domain Eukaryota; kingdom Metazoa; phylum Arthropoda; class Insecta; order Lepidoptera; family Noctuidae; genus Tiliacea; species Tiliacea citrago. The sequence continues at coordinate 2,921,258 of OY992799.1, forward strand.
TATAATAATTGCCGACAAGGTTTCAACTTTGTGGACACTAGAGCGCAACATAATTTTCATAAAAAAATATAACACTAGACAAATTCAATTCAAAATAAACTAGGTACTCAAAAAATTGTTTAACAAGAACATAAAACATGACCTAACAAATCAACAGTCTTACAAACCCTCTTGTCCCACAATCCAAGGAACCTCGTTTAATTACTGTAAAACACAGTTTAAACCTCGGTAAACAGCGGCTGCTCATCAAAGGCGATCTCAGAATTAACTACGAACAACAGAACATGGTGGGGCTCGACTGTCCTAATATTTCACAGCGACATGGCCGGACGTGGTGGCTTAGGGGTGGCAAAGATGTTTGGGTAGTTTGTTAATGTCCTAAGTGTTTATAATAAACATGGTTTTGTCCGTAGTTTCATTCGCATGCCAGAGGAAGTTTGTACTTAGATAAAAAGCATAATTATGACCGTGTTTAAGCCCTGTGCCTTTTGATAAAATCGGTTTAATGAACGATCTATCGCAATCTCTCAAAACAGCTCTAACTTTGGTACATTTTTGACACTATTTGTCGCTGAGATGAGGTCTCGATTTTTTTGAGTGCGTGTACAGCTAGTATTAAGTGGTTACCCGCCCAAAAGAGGTTGAGTTCATTTTGTTCAATCCGTGATAGGCCCATGTTGGTTTTTGTATTTTGCAAAAACATTTTATTATAATTATAATGTATTGTTTTAGTGAATAAATAAGTTTAAGTTAGTATTAATTTTTTAAAGGCTGTTTTTTTTTCAATAAAACGTTAACGCTTTTAATATTGCGTATAACGACAAGCAATAATAGGGTTAACATTTAAGACACGATAATAATGATTATCTGCTTTTTGTCGTGCATTTTTTTTTTCTATTTTGTTTTATTAATATTTATGAAGAATTTAATAATCAAGAAAAATAAAATATTTTAATAGTCAATATTGTTAAATGATTATTAAAATATTTTATTTTTCTTGATTATTATATTCTAACTAATATGTATGCCAAGCTGCCTCTAAATTCCTTTTATGCTCCTAATTTGTTTATACAGAACAACTATTTTTATTGAGAACAATAATAGTTGTTCTGTAAAATTAGAAATCATTTTAAACAATAATGGGTAAATCGTAGTCGTTTACTTTTCGTCGTTTTATGTGAAATACGTTCACATGAAAAAGTGTCTTGGCAGACAGACGGACAGACACACGAGTGATCCTATAAGACACATACATACCTCAAAAGAGAAAACGGAACCCTTATAGGATCACTTCGTTGTCCGTTCATCTGTCTGTCAAGACACTTTTTCTCAGGAACGCGTGGAGGTATCAAGTTGAAATTAATGTCAAACACGTAGGTCCACGGTTCCCTGGAGCCCTAAAAAAATCAAGCTTCTAAGCCAACGCAATAAAAAACGGCCATTTATGCGACATTTATACCTACACTTGCAAATAAATCAAAACCTATAAGGTACTTCCCGTTGATCTAGAATCATGTTTGGCAAGAAGCAAGTTCTCACAACACAAGTAAAGGGAAAAGTTCTAAAATCGTTAAGTTGTAGTTTAATTACATAATAAAATATTGTTTTACGATTACATTTGCAGTTGGAGAATTGACCGTGGACTTAAGGGAGTTTTTTTTATTTATTACAAAGTTAAGTTTGTTCTTGGGATAAATTTCATCCCAACTACCGAACACTTCATTGTGTGTGGTCCGATACTCACTTGTTTTTAAATGAATCAGAACTCCCAGAACGTTTATCATTCAAATTAAATGCGGTGTTCACATCATATAATTTACCGCCCTTAACGTAGCGCTTAGTGTAACTATATTTTCCGCTCTTACAAGTTTATACATTAAACAATGATTTATGTATTATCGTGTATGACCAGATGTATGAACGTAAATGAAGCAAAAGGAGACGTAAGGATTGTAAAAGGTTGCGTTCTGTAATTTCTGCCTACCGCTATAGGAAGAAGGCGTGAGTTTATATTTACGTGTATATAATTAATACATCACAATTACAGTTACGTTCACAAACAAACATCCCTGATTGGCGGTGGTGTTAATTCGTGGAATACCATTTGACATTTGATGTTAGTTATTAATTGGAAGACATTCAATATGAAACAACTCAATTGAAACAGTTCAATCAATTTGTTTTTGTTTTTATCATCCGGAATATACAACAGGGTTTAATAATAAGTAATAATGTGAAATTAATAATAATATTATTAGAGACCAACAGCGGAAATAATTATAAACTAATTTAGGCAGTACCTAGTTAATTAGTGTTATTATTTACAATAATATCCGTGAAAGCAAAACGTGCAACATACGCCTCCCGTAATTGGTCGATTCATATCCGATGATATTTTGGTTCGGGGTCGACGTTGCACGTTGATATATTAATTATTTTAATATCCTGAAAAGTTGAACATATTTGAATAGACAGGAACTTAAGATGACTATTATCGCGTAAATTTTCCACTATAAAGCAAGCAACCGAGGAGGCTCTTTTTACACAGAGAGGGTTTAATTATTATCAAGCTAGCAAGGTTAGGACCCCATGAAAGTTATAAGATAAAGCAAATTCTATTATTTATATTTGGCCCTGATCGTCTCACTGCACTGCAAAAACTCGCCACGTGCGTGTAAGACCACGCACAATGAAGGGCTCCGTAGTTGGGATGAATTTATCTCAAGAAAAAACTTAACATTGTAGTTGAAAAACACGTTCCCTCATACATTCCAACTGCAAAATATGTAAGTTTGTACGAACAATATTGGGAAATTTACTATGTTATTTTAATATTATAGACTTATTATAGGTTTTCTTCTAATCTGTAAGTAAATAACTATATTTTTCTGTATTTTTTGGGCTCCGTACCTCAATAGAAAAAAACGGAACCCTTATAGGATCACTTCGTTGTCCGTCTGTCACATATTGTGTACACACATTGTGAGTATTGTTTATTACAAAAAAACATTTTTTTTTTGCCATTACAAACTTACATTTACAGTTGGAAAATTTACCGTTACCTATATCGATGTATGGAAGAACATGTTTTTCAACTACAATGTTAAGTTTGTTTTTTGGATAAATTCATCCCAACTACGGAACCCTTCATTGTGCGTGGTCTCCTTCCACCCTTCTAGGTTTTGAGTTTTTACTGCCAATCCTTCAGATGCATGCGTAGTTTGTCCCACCACCCTTCTGGGCCTTCCAAGACGTCATTCATCATTGCATGGGATAAAAACTAATGCCACTGCAACAAAACCACGATCAATTTAGGCGTTCAGCTGTCCGAGTACGGAAAACAGGACATAGGAATAAGCGCTCATTTATGACAGTGATAACTTCCATCGATTTAATCCACTCCATCCACAAACACCTGATTATCCTGGACCTTACATACACAACACATAATACTGCGGCCCAACACGATCAGCATTCACTAAACCACGTTTATCAGGAGATAATACGGACATTACGCGAAACAGCCAGGAGTTATGACTACCAGTGTTGCTAGGTGAGAATTAATTTAATATAATTATTTTACAATTTAGTATTAATATTGTATGACGAGATGGGACTTTTTTTCTTACAAAATGGAAACATTTTCGAAACCTACAGAATTTAACTAACTGACGGTCAAATCTTGTGATCGGTTTTTCAACCAATTCCAATTATCAGATTAAGTTATACCCGTGTGTTTTTAAGACTATACAATATTATGGTAGCATAGACTTTCACGAAAATAATCACACTAATGTTATAAAAACGAAAGTTTGTGTGTGTGTGAGTTTGTTACTTCTTCACGCTCAAACGGCTGGACCAATTTTGATAAAATTGTATGGAGGTAGCTGACACCCTGGATTAACATATAGGCAACTTCTATCTCGATATTCCAAAGGGATTCAGACTTACAAGGGTGAAACCGCGGGGCGCAGCTAGTATTGAATATAAATTAATGAATGATTGCTACTCAATCAACCTGCAATGGCTAAATAGATTTGAATAAATCTTGTCACACAGAATGACATCAAACTCTTAAGATCCATTTAAGTTTCAGTAAAAGGTTACCTACCTAAAAATTAGTACACAGACCCCATTGCAAATAAACCTGCATTGTTTTCAAAAACTCCATTTATTCCCTCAAAAATATTGGTACCGTGCTAGCAACACCGGGCAATATCAGCCGACCGCACTGTTCGGCTGAGTTATGGCCAGCAATTTGACCGGCCTAAACGCTGCATATATATCTGTAACAGACTGTACTTACCACGTGACTGTTTACCAGTTAAAATAACTAGAGTTTTAACTGGTGAAGTTTTAAGGTTTCAGTTTGGTTTCCATTTTCTTGGCTATATGAAGCATGTACCAGGTTTAATCACTTAGGAAATTTTCAGTGACGACAATATCTAGTTTATCCTTTTTCAGACATCTGTATAAAATTTTATCAAAATTGTTTGAGTAGTTTAGACGTGAAAACACCTAAGAGACGAACTACTATTTTGCATTTTTGTAGCAGCAACTCTGACGCCTACGCGCACACACGTAGCGCTACGTCGTAGCACGAAATAGGCTACGCCGCCGCCGCCGTAGACCGCCTACCGAAAATAGTGTTGTGTGAGTTTGGTAAGTAATAGTGTGTATGTATGTGTGTAAGTACCTTTTAATGGTCCAATTGAAATAAATGATTTGACTTTAGCCTTTTTTTGAGTTTGGACCAACGACTTATGTGTAATAATTTCTAGATTTATTTTCTTGTACTGGTTTTTGAATAAAGCAACAAAATTCGCTTATGAAAAGGTAACATCGGTATACCAAATTAGTTTAATTATCATCACGCTGTACCTTTATGGAGCTAAGCAGTCGATCATGACATATTTGTGAACGGCAATTTTAGTCAACTTTCAACAAAGCCAATAGCTTAGTGGTCTGACGACTGCTTTGCAAACCTGTGGTACGAGTACGAGTTCCACGCGAACGAAGTCGCGGGAAGAAGCTAGTTATTTTAATAAAGTTAAGTCGAAGGAAAAGCGTCTCAACCAGTTAATAATATGCGTAACCGTCTCCAAAGCCTAGTACAAAGCCTTCGTCAGCATAGAACTATTACAGCGTATTAATGTTTCTCATTGCGGTGAGCAAATAGTTGCAAATTAATCGGCCTACAGGGGTGGAAATCCTTACACAAAAGCCAACCTTATCAAGTGTAGAGTAAGTAGGTATTTGAACAGCAAACTGAACACTTAAAGCGATCATTAATATAGACTAAATCATTTGAAGAGATGCAGAAATCATGACGAATCATTAGAATAATGATTGGTAGTGGGATCGTCAGAAATTCTCGTTCCAATTGATTTGTAGGTTTTGAGATAAATTCGTGGTATATTTGGCGTTTGGCTGAAACTGTTTGATAAGTAGTCATTTGTGATAAATTCGACTTCGATTAATTTCGACCAAATTTTGATGAATCGGTTATGTTTCTATTTTCGTATCGCATGTCTATTGGAACGTAGAGTCTCGTGGCTCAATCGAAGGTAAAGTTACGCTTGCCGCAGTTATTTCGTGGATGGGTGACCATCCATTACATATCGAGACCCCTCCGTGTCTCGGAAAGAAAGAAAGAAAAAGCATTTATTCGGACTCGCACAGATCATAAATTAAACGTATACAAAAACACACTCATAGAAACATAAAGAACGAAAACAAAAATAAAACAAAGTAAAAATGAAAATAAAAACAGTAAGACCTGTACGAGGCCAAAAGGCCTCTATATATCTCAGCAGGATGCTGCGGCACTTAAAAAATAAGTGTCGTAGTGGAAAGCACATTAAGCCGTTGGTCCCGGCTGTCATTTGTAGATCTTTGTCAGTCGTTACGGGTCGTCAGAAGACCAAACGTCTGACAACCAGTCTTACCAAGGGGTATCATATTATCCAGTAACTGGTTTGTGGAGGTCAGATAGGCAGTCGCTCTATGTAAAATACTGGTATTCAGGTGCATCCGGTTAGACTGGTAGCCGACCCCAACATAGTAAGGAAAAGGCTGGCAAGATTGATATGTCTATTGGAACGAAGATTTTTACTGGGAGACCGGTAATGGATGGATGAAATTGAGCGAAGATAATACTCAATGGTATGGTGTGTAGTTGGAAACACCTGTCTCCAGCAGTGGACAATACGCTGATTTTTAGCCGAATGTGCGACACAAAGGAGGGTAATGTGTTTATCAGTTTTTATATGTATGTATGTATGTTCCTTTGTGGCGCTCTAGTTACTATTGCGACTTAAATAATAATATAATAAACAAAGAAACATTTTATTTCTCTTCCGCAAAGACGCCTTAAAAATATTAACATTACAAAATTCTATAAATCCTTGGTGGGAGACTGGTATCTGCACTAGGAAAACCTGTCAGATTACCAGCCCCCCCCTCTCCAAAAGAACTATGCACCTGAATGGTCATCCTTCTGCCGCTTTCTTTGTTTTGGAAGAAAATAATGAAAAATTGTTTATTTTCCAATAATAAGACGCACAATACAATAGAAAACCACCACAAGATTAGTCAAAAAAATCAAGTATTTGACAAATAAAACATGTTAATGTTACGTATTTCGTAGTATTCAAAACTAAGAAAGGCCTCAGTTGCATTTAGGAATCGAACCCTTACAAACAGAGAGAAAAGCATTCAAATAAATAGCACATACGAATATTATGAAGGCGGCAGTTCACAGTCCTATCGTTTACAAAAAAATCCAGCATCAAAAACACCTTTGGAAGGTAAATATTTTTTCCAAACGTGTTTCCACAAAGTTAGGGAATTTGCTAAACCGCTTAGTTGCGCTTTAGTGCTAAAGTTAGGTGTGGCAGTAGTTTGTGGCTACGCTTTTAACCTGTGTATGTGCCATATCGCCGGAAGAGAAGAATAAGTTTTAGTAATATTTCTCTTTGCATGCTATTTCAATTATAATTTTCTAGACTAGATTAGCTTGTGCCTGCGGCTTTGCCCGTGTGGAGAACTACTCGGATAAAAAGTATCCTCAGTCCTAACCCAGGTCATTGGCTATCTATACTGGTAGTCAAACATCCGTTCAACGTCGAAAGAAATACATGTATGGGAATTGAGAATTTTTTTCTTTTATATTTACTCATAATCATTTGCTGATTGAAATATAAACTTGTACTTAAATAATATATTATTGGTAAATGAAGTTTCTAGTGTACTTTTTCATAATTTATTGCATAAATTTCAAAATTTGCCACTAATAAATTAACCTCGTGCGAATCGCCTACGGAAAAATACCGGTTAAGGTACCCTAACTGCCCCATTAAAAAATCTTCTCTCTTTATGTCATGATGATTGACTTCTTAGCCCCATAAATAGCTTAATGATAACCATTTAAAAGCTTAAATCTGTAACTATCTGCAATGTTATAACCGTTTTGCTCTTCTTTTTACAATTTTATGAAAACTACAGAGGAATACAAACATATAACAACATCGCTCCAATAACGCATACAATATCGCTCATCCCCCATAGCAAATAGCGTGATAATATATAGCCTACCAACTGACTAGACTTATAAAGAATATCTATGCAAAATTTTAACATATCTATCCGGTAGAATTTGCGTGATGTTGGAACATACATTCAGACAAACGGACAAAAATTCTAAAAAACTATGTTTTCGGCATTAGAATCAGTCCCGGACCTCGTAGCAATTACTTTCTTTTTTTTTTATATTCAATGTACAGTTTTGACTTCGCTACGATTTTATTATATGTATAGAATATTCATTCATTATCACTTCAGCCAAAAGACGTCCACTGCTGGACATAGGCCTCCCGTGGTGTTTGCAATGATCGCCACGCTTGGCAGGCGGGTTGGCGATCGCAGTACGGTGTTAAAATGCATAGAGAAAGCTGCTGCCCATTCTCTAGTAAGTCCCTTAGTCGCCATTTACGACACCCACGGGTAGAAATGGGGTGGTGCTATTCTTTACGTCCGGCACCACTCGGAACCAATAGAAGCCTATAAAATATTATATTATATTAATTACTAGAATAACTATTATTATATATAATCACATCACACTAATATTATAAAGGCGAAAGTTTGTGAGTGTGTGTGTGTATGTTTGTTACTTCTTCACGCTCTAACGGCTGGATCAATTTTGATAAAATTTTGTATGGAGGTAGCTGACACCCTGGATTAAGACATAGGCTACTTTTTATCCCGATATTCCCACAGGATCGAGACAACAAGTAGCCTATGTCTTAATCCAGGGTGTCAGCTACCTCCATACAAAATTTTATCAAAATTGATCCAGCCGTTTGAGTGTGAAGACGGGATAAAAAGTAGCCTATGTCTTATTCCAGGGTGTCAGCTACCTCCATACAAAATTTTATCAAAATTGATTCAGCCGTTTGAGCGTGAAGAAGTAACAAACATACAGACAAACACACTAACAAACTTTCGCCTTTTTTAATATTAGTGTGATGTGATTAGAATAACGCTGACCACCTAAGGAAATGTATCACCTTCATCATCTGCCTAGCCTTTCCCCAACTATGTTGGGGTCAATTCAATTCATTTATTCAATACAACAATATTTACATCGTGTCTAATTTTCTAAAACTAAATATAACGGGGAAAAGAAAAAAGAAAAATTATTTTTCTTGACAAACATAACGCACAGTACAACAAAATAACACAGTCAAAATACACACATACAAAGTAGCCATAAGCCTCGTTTCCCGTTCCGTGAAGGAACATCATGGAAGCAAGGTCGGCTTCTAGTCTAACCGGATGCATCTGAATACCAGTATTTTACATGGAGCGACTGCCTATCTGACCTCCACAACCCAGACAATGTACATAAATACTAATTGGTTGCTCTCTGTAAGAACCCTATTACAGTGTACTGTTTATTGTTAATCTAGTGTAGTGGGCTGGGTATGATCCTCGGAGATGTTAACACAATAGCTAGGTAATAATCTAGACAGCTATGGGACACACGACTTTGCGGTGTGCCTAACAAATCTATGCTGGAGATACGGGTCTTGCCGGCAACTACCGATGCGAAGTATTTGGACGTCAAAGAAAAATATTGTTTTCAAAATAATATGTTGCGCAACATTTTATAATTAATTTTACAAATATGAATTTTGTAAAATTAATTATAATATGTTGCTTAACTTGAAAAAGATTAATTTTGAAACTTATGCCAGCCATAACGCGCTGAAAATTATTTACAATTAATTGGTGTGATAGTTGAAGCTTTACAAGGAAAAAAGACCAATTTATTGTTGGAAGAACTGGACATTGGCTTGTGGATGGTCTGAAACAACAACACTAGACAGCAAGCATGGTGATAAGTTTTCGTACCTTATCAGTAAACAGATTCTCTACGCGAGTTCGTCCGAAGTTACATAAAAAATATGCACTCACAAAAGTAGGCACTCTGCAATAGTCTAGCTTCCTGTCAGTGACAGAACTTTTGGAATCGGATCAGTACTTCTAGAGATTACTGCTTACAAACAAACAAATAATTTTACCTCTTTATCATAATATTAGTTTCAATAAGATGAGATGAGATCACAGGATGTGCTATCTTGCACACGTCCACAGGCGCCGCGAACCACACCTGTTACATGCTATGCAGTACAAGGCCAAATCCAAGAAATTTGGCCGACCTATTTACACATGGAATGACAACCTAAAACAAGTCATAACATACATTGTCAACCAGGAACTCAATTTTTTGATGGACACGGCTGAAGACCAAGATACGATCAAGAAAGCTTCTAGCGAGATTTACAAAAAATCTGAAACGGATAGTAGTGAGACCTCAGACGATGACTTTGGAATCAGCAACGTGTAACACAGCATTGACACAGACAAGAGTCGAGAAAGCAACTGGACCTTTTTTTTGTGTTTACAGGGTGGAAAATCCCCATGGCTGTCCTCCGCCCTAGAGCGGGCGGAGGGGTCTGTCAGACTCCGTCTGACTCTGTCAGAGGCCACCTCAAGTCTGGGGGGGGGGGTGTTTAACCCCCCCGCGATGTCTGAAAGGGGCGCGCGTGGAACACTACGCGCCGCCACCTCAGGTCCAGTGTGATAGGGGGCGGCGGGTGGCCCTGAGTCTGCCGTCTCTAGACCCAAAAGCTGCTGGACTTTTTTTTTTTTTGTTGGCGGCGACTTTGTTAAAAGATGCCTTCTTATATATAAATATCACCCGTCTCTCCACTATTCCAATGCTTGCTCAAGGATGCATATCCGGTACGTCTCTAATAATCCTTCCATATCCCAAGCGCACGTCCAAATTAGTAACTTATTTTTTTTGTCACCTAAACGTATCGCTCGTCAGTAACAAAACAAACTTAGAGAAACGTGTTTACGTTACACGATCACGTCCTTGAGTAATTTGACTGTGTACAGCAAACGGTACTTACCTACCTAGTTTACTATGCTCAAGTGAAGTAGTGAAGTATAATATATACAAAGTACAGTCGAAAGAAGCGATAAGTATGCAGGTAGCTAACTACAAACGTGTTGTGTTGAATAGTCAAGTTTTTTTCCAATAGTCGCAGTAGAGTACCCGCTAGTACCTTGCTGACGGCCTTAATTTTTTTCCACGGCATAAGCTGTATGTGTGAGCTGTATATACCCGTATTATAGGTAATACGGGTATATACAGCTCTTAACGTGTTTAAACACTCTCATCCCATACCTATTGACACTGTAATTTCAGAACATTTAGTAAATTATTTTTAAAAGACAGATTTTGGTGTTTCTTGCCGGTTCTTCTCCATAGGAAACGATCAATTGGAATCGTGCACCTAGCTTCTGACGTTTCTTATGTGCCCATGTAGGTTTATGTGAAATGAAATATTTTGAAAAATATAGTCGTGCCTTTATATGATATTAAAAAGTAGTTATAATCATTAGATTTTGGGTGTTTACGCAGTCAACGATATTGCACGCTTATATGGTAAAAAGATTACTCACAATTAAGTAATGTCTACCCTAGGCAAAGACTTTGACTACGTGTGTTATGTATTTCGCCTCTACACTAAACTGTTTTCCTGTCTGTGCATATCAAAATATGTAGATTATCATGCTACTTTCGTCACGGAAGCCACTGAAGTTCGGCACTAAGTTTTAATTACAGTACAGGCTCGTTAGCCTAAACCTCTAAAAACACAGACTGGTCCGTACCAGTTTGTGTTTTATAAACGGGGTTTGATTAAGCTTACAAAGAAAAATAAAACATTTACCGAGCTGGATAATGCTGTATTCTAAATAAGTTGGATGGTTTAACTAGAATACTGGGAATGCAATGCAATGCGACCCACATTAAAAGTACCGCCTAAAGATTTTAAGATTGTTTAGTTATGTTTAAGTCGCATGTTATAGGGGCGAGCCTATTTTTATTAATTAGGCAGAAATTCAGACTCCAGCTGCTACGAAAATCCTGACGGAAAAACCCAATTACACCGGTGTGGGTGCCAAAGTCAAAACCTCTCAGGAGTCGCACTTACCACTAGACCAAAATGAAAGTTATTCAATAATTATAAGTTCCCAAATCAGTGCTCTTAGTGGAATGCCTCCCATTTTCTATCTAGATCGCTCAAGGATACCCAATACAAAAAAAAAAAGATTGCGGTCATGGAGACTGCCGTCAGGGGTGAAAACTTAAAACTATGCATAGCTACAGATTATTGTTAACATTAGCATGTCGGTGACGCGAACTCATAAGATTTTCCCCTACCAAAAATCATTCAACGTGCCTAAAGAAGTTTTCACTTCAAAGTTCTACGAAAAAAAGTAAATGATAAAAAAAATCTTTTTTAAGTTCACTTTTTAGGGAACATAACACACATACAGGTCAAAACATAACCCTCCTTTTTTGGCTTCACTGCAGTCGAGTTTCTTCCAACCAGTAGAACAGGCCGGTTTCAGGAAATCTTTCTCAACAATGGACCATATTCACGTTCTAGAGCTAATAATAGAAAAATACGAAGAACAAAGACGTCCCTTATACTGTGCATTCATCGATTATGCCAAAGCTTTTGATTCAATCTCCCACGCTAGCATATGGAAAGCTCTACGTGAATTTAATATGCCATTAGAAACAATTGAACTGATACAAGACATCTACAAAAAAGCATTAGCCGAGTGAAACTAGATAAAACAGGACCCGAAATAGACATCTGCAGAGGTGTAAGACAAAGCGACCCCTTGTCCCCGACATTATTTATAACTGTTTTGCAAGACATTATGAAACAACTTAATTGGTCAAAAAAAGGTATACATATTAAAGGAAGTTACATTAACAGCCTACGTTTCGCAGATGACATCGTATTATTCTGAGAAACTGTGTCACAACTCGAAGAAATGATCAACGAACTTAACTACGTCAGTCGCAATATCGGTCTAGAATTAAATATCGAAAAAACTAAAGTCATGTGTAACAAAACTCAAAGACCCATATTTGTGGACAGTCGACAGTTGGAATATGTTCATGAATACATATATTTAGGCAAACGAATGTCTTTCTCAAAATCAAGACACCGTGATGAGTTAAAGAGACGTATTAAAATGACATGGAACAAATTCTGGAGCCACAAAGAAGTTCTAAAGTCTGAGCTACCTTTAAGATTAAAAAAGAAAGTCCTAGACCCATGTCTTTTACCTTGCCTCTCGTATGCGAGTCAAACTTGGATTATAGATCCAAGTTTGACGCATTACGCATACGAAAGAAAAAATTGAAAAATGCCAAAGAGCCATGGAGAGAAGCATTCTTAACTTGAAAATCAGAGACAAAAAACGACACAGTAAAATTAGAGAAAGGACAAAAGTTATTGATGCCTTAACCCACTGCAAGAAACTTAAATGGAAGTGGGCTGGTTACATTGCACGTCAGGATAAAGAGAGATGGACTTAAAAAAATACTACATGGACTGGCCCCCCCGGAAAAAGGAAAAGAGGTCGCCCCCTGGAAAGATGGGAAGACGAACTCATAAAATGTACAAACACCGACTGGATGAGAACAGCCCAAGACAGGAAAAAATGGAGTGAGATGGAGGAGGCCTATACTCGTCGAGAGGTCTCTAGTTAAAATTATGTCAAAAAAAAAAAAACTGTATTAAGTATACCCCCGGTACTGTATACCGGTAGTGTGTGTTTAGTGTGTATATGTTATAGTTCCTTTTTTTCTAAGGAATTAAAGAAGCTTAAATAAATAAATAAATACCAGTCATACTTTGTATAGTTGAAAATAATCTCTGAGTAAATGATTCTTTCTTTTGCTTTTGTTAGAAATTAGTGTTGTTTTTATTAGGAGATTTTTGTCTAATTCTATTTCGGCCTTAAGAAAAAAAAATCTTGATCTCTTTTGTAATAGTTTGTTAGTAAACTGACGGAAAGTTAGTTTATCTTTATCAGAAAAGGGTTTCCTAATTTTATTTGAAGCGAAGAGCAACAATATCTAATCATTTTTTAATTCTCCAAGTTTCATGAAACTATTTTCTTTAATTTCAATTCAATACAAAAAGAGAAATCCTGACTCACTCACCGACTGACTCATGAAAGTCCAGCCCAAACCCATGGGTTCATGTACCCAAGAGGATACAATTTTGCACAGAAGTTTGCTTAAGAATTTATCGATTCGGAGGCTTTAGTGGTTGAAAAACCTTCTCCCATTACTCGTAAAGGCAACACTTGTACAGCCCTCAGCTTTCCCATAATAGGGTATTCCCTAAAAAAAAATTCATGCATACTTGCATGAATTTTTTTTTTTTTCACTAAATCAAAAGTAATACAAACAGTAATATAAACCTAAGAAAAGTATTGAAAGTTAAATTGAACTACTGATTGATGCTCAAAAAAATTATGAAACTCCAACAATTTTCTACTACAGTTCAAAAGTCCGTTTCTGTCGTGGTCATGATGTGACGTCATTGTTCACGAAACTGCTTTGTTTACATTTGTTTTTTAGCCCCAAATCTTATATATTAAATTAATGTTTATGCTTTATTCAAGTAGAAATCGCACTTACATATTTACCTTAGTGAGATTTCAAGCATTTAGCAAAGAATAGATTTTATTCAAATTCAAATTCAAATTCAAATATTTTATTTGTAGAACATAGGTAAACAAAAATACAGATGTCAATATTAATAAATGAGCGCTATGTCTTGCCGTCAACGGCGTACAAATATTTCTAATTATAATTTCTAATGATTAATTGGTAAAAAACATAATAACAACAGTCAAATTAATAATGAACTCAACTATAACAATAATTAAAGTTAAATAGATTAAATAAAACAATTAAGTTATTGACAAATAAAATGGAAATAAATAAAATGTCATTAAATTACAATTTGTCTTCTAGGTACTCATTGACTGTGTAGTAAGCTTTTTGGCCTAATAAATTAAGAAGAGCCTTTTTGAAATGGTGTAAGCTGCCAAGATCTTTTATACAATTGGTTAACTTATTATATAACTTGGGTGCCATTCCTAAAAAGCTTTTTGAGTAAAGCGCAGTCTTGTGTGGAATAGCACATATTTCTCTATTGCGACGTTTCGATCTAAGAGTTTGAAATAAATGCACGTTTGATTTTGCGAATACTGCTGTCTCGTAGAGGTACATACAGGGCAAAGTAAGGAGTTTATATTGTCTGAATAATGGCCTACAACTATTAGTCTTTTTCAGTTTAAACACAGCACGCACACACTTCTTTTGAGCTTTGAACGCAGTGTTTTTTTCAGTGGAATTTCCCCAATACATTATTCCAAAACGTATCGTTGATGAGACATACGCTTTGTATGCTATCAAAACTACAGATTCATTTGAAATTTTCGCAAGATTGTAAAGCGCATACGAATACTGGTTTAGTTTTTTACACACAGTTTCTACATGATATTTCCAATTAAGTTGACTATCCAAGTAAAGTCCTAGAAATCTGGCACTAGCGGTTTCCGGTATTTTTTGGTCTGCGTATTTTATATTTAAATTTTGTTTTTTTTTCCTTTGTTCGAACGTCATAATCTGTGTTTTTTCTAAATTTATTTTAAGTTTCTTCTTATTTAACCAGTTTATAATGCAATGGATGGCATTATTTATATCATTTTCAAATGATTCTAAATTTTTGCACGGTATAATGATTGTGCTGTCTTCAGCAAACAGGACGGTTTGATAGTCGGTACACTTCGGCAAATCATTTATAAAAATGAGAAACAGCAAGGGCCCAAGGACACTGCCTTGGGGTACACCGCAAGTTGTATACCTAATGGATGACTTATGAGCAACTTCTCTCTTAGAGTTGGGACAAATTCTAGTTAAAACCGTTATTTGTTTTCTTCCAGTTAAATACGTTTTGATTAGGCTCAATATATTTCCTCGGACACCATAACGTTCTAATTTACCCAGTAATATTGTGTGATCCACGTGATCAAATGCCTTAGACATGTCCATGAGTACTGCGGCAATAGGATTTCTTTTGTCAACATTATTAATAATTTTAGAAACTAAATCATAGACTGCGTTGTTTATATTTCTATTTTTACGAAAACCGTATTGTTATTTAGCGAGTATTTTATTTGTTTCAAAGAACGAGTTAAGGGATTTATAAATCACTTTCTCAAAGACCTTTGATAATACCGGTATTAAGGCTATTGGACGGTAATTTGAAATGGTTGCTTTGTCACCTTTCTTATAAAGTGGTTTAATTACGGTCGTTTTTAATAAGTTTGGAAAGTGACCATGTTCTATGCATAAGTTAATTATAAAACTTAGTACGGGTGCAATTATATGCGACACTAATTTTAAATTTTTTGTAGAAATTTCATCAAATTCCGTGCTATTGGTATTTTTTAACAAATTTATGATTTTGAAAATGTCCATAGCATCCGTCGGTGCCATAAAAAGGGTCTTTGGGTAGTGACTTACAAGAGATACAGCATTACCGTCTGCAGATTTTTCTGTAGGATGTACCGAATCTATAAAATAATCATTGAAAGCCGTAGCTATGTCTTTAGGATCATTAATTTGCTTTTACTTTCACATGTTTTGTTTCGTCACTTCCGGCATTTTCGAAGAGGACGCGTTTTTAGTTTGCGTTCCGTTCCACCAAAAAAACGCAACATAAATTAATTAATTATAAAATAAGTTATGCATTAAAAAATGTAAAAAATATTGGAATTTGTTTCTTGACTCCTACACAATGTGTATTAAAATAATGGATACGTTTTGAATTACGTGCATATTCCCAATTAACTATGGTAATGTGTATTATCTGACAGCAGATTTCCTCAATAAATTTGACCACATTCCCTTTTCAATAATTATGTCCATTCGATTCGTTTTCAATCTTCGTAAGTATGAACATGTATCTGCGCACGGACTGATTTTAAAATGGTCACCAATTCCTCCAGGGCACTATCTATGTTGTTTAATATTCTCGACAAACCTACTTCTCTTACCTGACTTCCCATATTCAATACGTATGCTGTGCCCATAGTAAAAATCTTCGACACAATCGTCTCCTACGATTTCCTTCTCACCGCTCTGGTTTCATAAACTCTTTTTTGTTTGTCCAGGCGGACTTTCTTTGGAAAGCGCTCTCTCTAAACATCAGGACAGCAACCAGTCAGTTATCTTTTTTATAAAGCGATCGTATTCGTAAGAAGTTGGCAGAAACATCCCAGGGCTGATTTGCTGGCCGGCGGCGGCGTCTACGGGACCGGGCCAACGAGGACCACCTCTATGAGGTATATTTGGAGGCTAAAATGGTCCTCGATCGGGCCATCGCCGCCGCCAGAGACTCGGCGAGAGCAGAGCTGCTGGAGGGTCTCGTCAACGACCCCTACGGGAGACCATACAAGGCGGCGCGCAAAAAATTGCGCCCCTTTAGTCCCCCGGTTGCCGATACCCTGGAGCCCTCCTTTCTGGATGGGTTGGTTCAGGCCCTGTTCCCGTGCAGGGACGACAACTTCACCCCACCAGTGATGCTGGTGTGCAGCTGAGGAAGAAGAGGAGGCCCCTCCTGTCACGAAGTCGGAACTTGGCGCGGCGATTCTCCATATCCGCGCCAAGAAGACAGCTCCGGGCCCCGACGGTGTTCCGGCGAGAGTGGTGGCGATCGCTGCCACTCAAATCAGGGTTTCAGGGGGGCGGCCTTGCGGATCCTTGGTCACAGGGAGGATCTGCCGCCTAGGCTTAACGGTGGCGCTGCACAAGACCGAGACCGTGTACTTCCACGGCCCTCGGCAGCGCCCCCCACCTGACGCCCACATATTTGTGGAGGGCGCCAGAATTGAGGTGAAGCTTTGTACTCGACAGCAGGTGGCGCTTCGGTCCGCATTTTAGCGGGCTGTCGTCGCGCCTGCTGAAGGCCGCGGGCGTCCTGTCGTGGCTGCTTCCCAACTTGAGGGAGAACGCCACGGCCTTGCGGGCACCCCAAAGGGCCATAGTCCAGCGTGTGGTGCGGACCCATCGCACGGTGGGCTTTACGGCAGCATGTGCTCTGGCCAGCACCTCTTCTTGGGAACTCGAGGCGTGGGTGCTCACCAGAGTGTATGAATGGACGGCGGGGCGGAGGGCGAGAGGAGAACGCCCAGCCCCGGAAGAGCGGGCTACAGTCCGGCGGGAGGCGAAAGACGCCATCGTCGTCCATTGGACGGGGGACCTCGCCACTGCAGCCTTCGGCCGCCGAACTCTCGACGCGATTGGGCCAGTCCTGCGAGACTGGCTCGAGCGGTCGCACGGGTTCCTCTCGTTCCGTCTGGTGCAGGTGCTATCCGGACACGGTTGTTTCGGATCGTACCTGCATCGAATTGGACGGGAGGAGACGCCGTCGTGCCACCACCGTGGCGTGGCGGAGGACAAGGTGCAGCACACCCTCGAGCTGTACCCATCGTGGTCCGTGCCGCGCCACAGTCTGAACGCGGTGATCGGACCGGACCTCTCACTCCCCGGCTTGGCACTTAACGCCATGCTGAGGAATGAGGGGTCCTGGGCGGCAGGCGCCGCCTTCTGCGAACACGTCATGTCCCAGAAGCGGGCGGCAGAGCGCACGTGGGAGGACGATTCTGCCGCGGCGCCACTCCGGAGGCGGAGGAGGGGTCGAAGAAGACGTCAGTTTGAACGTCACTTCCGACTCCTCCCAGGTGGAGGCCAGCAGGCAACGGGTGCGGGGGCACCCTTACCTGTATTGCACAGGCCTTCACCAGTGTCGGACGGGAATGGCCAGGTGTTCCCGGCCATTCCCGTAGCCCCCCAGTAAAGGGGCGGCGTGAGGGGCCCGTTAGCTAGGCGGGCATGCGGCGGGAGGGTTGTGGAAGAAAAGGCTGAGCCGTTATCCCATGGCCCTCCCAACACGGCGATGTGGGGGAACACCGCTGAGTTTTAGTGGGTATACTGTAGTGACAGGAGTCCCACATACCCCGACTCGTCCCCCACGAACGGGCAAGCATAATGCATTTCTCAGCGTAAAAAAAAGGGCTGATTTGCTGGATTCGTTTTCAACTCTACTGATCGTTATTTCTCCTCTACCGACCGTGATTTCTCCTGGCACAGTTTATTCTGTTTATATGTATGTCCACGGGATAGATTGTATGTCGTATGTATCTATGTATTTTTTCGATAGTAGTTTTCTCTCTGCATCACCCTGAGGTTTACTGGTAAAAAATGCCTCAGGAATTAAGTCCGCCTTGGTACACAATTGTTTTACTTGTGCATAAAGTTATAATAATAAAAAATTAATAACGGTCTGTTTTTCTAAATTCCCACGGGTTAGGGAATACGAGTAATTATAGGATGGACGAAGCCAGTGGCAAAGTGCTAATGTTCCGTAGGCAACAAGGAACCCTTATAGATTCACCATGTCCGTCTGTCTGTCTGTCTGTCTATCTATCAGTCTGTCTGTCTGTCCCTAGCTTAGCTCAGATACTCTTGATACTTGAATGCTATAATCTGGCATGAGTATTCATAGTAATCACTTAGACAAAGTGATAGATTAAATCTTGGAAAAAAAAAGTTGAACCTCCTTTACACGTAAAGTTGGGATGATATATTTTTTTTCTCGTCTTTCCCATGATACGGGATATCATTGGATAGGCCGTCCTAAAATATTGAGCACCTCTGAAGACCATTTTTCTATTCAGGGATCCGCTTCCGTAATATTCAGCTTAGTGCAAATTTTTGAAATTGTCCCCCTGCCAGCTAAATAGTTGTTTTTGGATATGTGAAAAAATTTAAGGCAGTATCTAGTATATAATTATAACGAAAACTATCACAGTTAAGTAGGCTTTACAAGTTAACGAGTAATACTCGACCAATTTACATTTGCAGTTGGAGAATCTGACCGCTGTATGGGAGAACATATTTTTCAACTACAATTTTAAGTTTCTTTTTGGGATAAATAAATTCATCCCAACTACGGAACCCTTCATTATGCGTGGTATGACACTCACTTGGCCGGTTTTACTTACATTTTATCATTATATTGTGTTTTACCACTTTTTAAAATTTTCAATAAATATTTAGTAATATTTAAATTCAAATTCATATTTTAATTTCAAATGTGAACTAAGTGTACTGGGGGCCTACTCTGAAGCGTTATTCCGATGTATCGGCCGAATGTTCGGCCGTTTCCTTTTTACGGCTGACCATGGCTGACTACGGCGAAAGAAAAAATAAAACGACCGTCACAGAGTTATCTCTGTGACGGTCGTTTTATTTTTTCTTTCAAGTCAAAGTCAAAAACGTGACTTGAAGTCGGGTAAGGATTCAAAGTCAATTAAGGAAACTTTGGGCCTCAAGAAACGGCCGAACATCAGATTATCGCTTCGGAGTAGGCCCCCTGGATTTTGAAGATGTTAACAATAGCTAGGTTATAGAACTTAGTTGCCTGTTAATTAAGGCATTGCAATTTAAATGGTTTATAAATATAAGAAAAAAAATACATACTCAATTTATTACAGATAAAAAGTTTACATTATATTATATAAATTATCATTATTCATACATTTTAAATTATATCGTAATAGTTCCTACCACATTATATTAAGTATCACAATTATTTTAATATTAATTAATTATTTACCTTCAAGGAATTCTTTTACACAGTAATATGCCTTTTAAATCAGGAAGTCCTTTAGATACCTTTTAAAAATACCAATTGAATGTAAGTTCATACTTATTAATTTTTTATGCCCCTATAAAAGCGCGTTCTATCTAATTTAAAATCATTTCTTAAACAGTATAACCCTACAAAGAGAGATTCTTTTATCTCAATCCCAGAAGCAAAAATATTAAGTATTCAGTGCGCGTCAGTCGTAACCGGTTTATCTCATAAAAACAGGCTCAGAAGGAAGCGCTGCCATGTTTGGTGATGAAGACATTCCTAAATGATTTCTAAGGGATCGCTGGCTAGCCGTGTTTGATAGAGGTGGTCATAAAATGGTTTATAGCAGCATATTTTTGTATCGGTGGACGGTTAGAATATTTTGGAGGATTTTTTTGTGGTTTTACTGTAAAAATAAGTGTCATATCAAAATATCATGTAAGATTTTTATTAAAGCTAAAACTCTGGTATTGACTGAAATTTTCCTTAAACGAGGTTGGAAAAAGTGTTATACCACAGGTTGGAACAGACACATTTTGAAAAAAAATAGTCAGAAATTTAGACAAAACATTGCTTTTGGGGCAGTCGGTTAAAAAACAAGAGAACATTTTTCCCTGCTGTGGAAAGCCACACTAGGGGTGAAGAGTATAATAATATGCTCTATGGTACTGGACAAGCCTTTAACCTGCATGGTTTTACCATGAAACCTTTATTATACCTACTAAGATTATAAATGCAAAAGTTTGTATATTTGGATGGTTGTTACTCAATTACGCAATACGGCTGAACAGATTAGGCACACTGATAGTTTGTAAACTGGATTAACACATAGGATACTTTTTATCCCGGTAGTACATTCCTGTGGGATAATTTCCAACCTCCACGCGGGCGAAGCCGCGGGCAAAAGCTATAGTATACAAGTAAGTGCATAACATGAGACAAACGCTAATTCTCATCAAGAATATTAAAAGAAACAAATATGGGTCCAACTGAAACGATGACGGAGCGAATGTCATCATGTAAGACAGCGCAGTAAGTAGCGCCGTCTAGTTCTGTTACAATCTTACTGGGATTACCGAAAAGGTCGGATAAGAGTAACACTGGCATCCGACAGTCACTCTAGCAGAGCGTTGCATCGATGGTTGCGTGGCGGCTGTCTTCTGATCACAGAAGATCATAGAGTATAGTAATCAGAAGATGTTGTCAAGAGAGCCGCTGTCGTACCACGTCCGCAACGAACTGCTATAATCCGGCACAATCCTGATGATATTGAAGCTGCTGTACCACTAATACGATATTCACCTCTAGTAAAGGCTATCCTACGTCTTTATATAAATAAAACGCTTACATATAGTTTATCTTGCATAATTATAATCATGCAAGTTATCCCACCGCCAGACGTGCCGCCCGCGCAGCCACGTGTCGGTGCGGCGCCGTGTCGCAGAGCTGTGGCAGGATGTGTGTGTATTAGGCGCACAGATACAGATAATTGATAATGACCCTCGTAGTGCAGTGACACGTTTGTTATGATTTAAATTTAATAAACTATAGAAATAAAAAAAATATCAAACATTTTCAAAGTTCTAAAGTACTTTTTGAGCTGAAATTTTGTACCTACAGAGATTCTGAACCAGATGCACTCTTCACCCTGTTTGTATGGTCTCTTGACCCTTTCCGTAACACGCTGTATAAGTCGGAACTCGCCAACGCTTCTGCAAGCGTGGTGATCAATGCTCGTGCCTTCTCTGTGTGACAAGCCTTTGCGGTGCAGTGGGATAATACTAGGCTGGTATTATTATTATTTATAAAGGACAAAGGACCGCCAAAAGTTTCACTATATCGTCTCAATTACCTACATACGTATGTAAGTCATTATTAAAATAATGGTCGCTCTCGAGAATGGCGTGCAATTTTTTACAAAAACGCCCTCGGGAGCCACAGACCACGAGTAATGGTCGGATGTGCCGCTGTTGTCGTTAATATTTACAGGTAACTGCTTACAAACAGATGACCTTGGTGACAAAAGTTAAGGTGGAATGAATCCTGAAGTTTAACTGTGAATCTTACGGTAGAGTCGATTGAGGCATGGTTTCAAAGGAAACTAAGTAACAAGCTGTTATCAAAAACTGAACAAAGTAGCAAGTTATTAGTTTTATTATATATTTTCAAAATAGTGTCCATTTGATGTATCAATAAATCGCTGCATCCGATGAAACCACCGAGAAAAGCACTTTGCCCACTCGTCCTTAGGGGTCACTATGGGTGAAATGTATAATTATATTGGGTGCCTGAATTAAAATGATTTTTTTATTCTTTTTTATTTTTTTATAAAACGTTTTCCTCGAAGTTTTTCATTTATTTTTGGAAATAAATAAAAATCACAAGGTGTGAGGTCGGGGCTATAGGGAGGGTGACGTCGCCAAGTAGTCGATTGTTTGCTTGGCGGTGTGCGAGGAGGCGTTGTCGTGGTGAAGGAGTCGTAAGTCCAGTTTGATTATGTTATAGCACAAAAACAAAATATTAATAATTACCTTAATTTCACATAAACCTACATGGGGGCTTATGAAACGTCAGGAGCTAGGTCATCATCATCATCATTTCAGCCGAAAGACGTCCACTGCTGGACATGGGCCTCCCCCAACATTTGGGTTGAGAAGCTAGGTGCATGGTTATAATTGGTCGTTTCCTATGGAGAAGAACTGACAAGAAACTCCACGGTTACACTTGTAAAAATAATTTGCTTTTACTATATTATCAAATAACAGTGTTAATAGGTATGGGAGGGCAGTAACACAGTGGGCAGACAGTAAACCTTTGTCTAAAATGCAGTTACGAGTAAGGTAATCTTACTTTATTTGGTAGGTATGGTTTTATTACCTTTCTTTGGTATTGATCGTCGCATCGTTGAGCTCCTTAAGTTCTAAGTAGAGCTGCACGATTACTGACAAATGCGTGCACTGACTGGTCAGGTCCACTCAATCTGTGTGGTTCTTTCCTCAAAAGACCATTTCAGACACCAATCTACATGGCCTTCACATGATCTGACCAAGATTATGTCTGGACTTTAAAAGAGACTGTGACCTCTGAGTTTGTTTCGGCCTTTCTTCTCAGAGTAGTCAGATAGGAAACGCCGACCTCATCTAGTTTTAAAAATATGACTGACGTGTAAAAGTGTTTGTACAAACCTACTTACAGAAATAAAAATCATTTGTCATTTACCAGCCAGCCCTCTTGCATGCCAAGATCGCAACACGTAGGTAGCGCCCTATGGTATCTGCCTACCTACCTACATAACTGTTTATTTTTGTTGAAATTTAGAAATAGCTGTACATTCAATGCTTCAGAAGAAAATTATATTCTCTTACGCCACATTCACACCAAACGACCATCGATGGTAAGCAGGCTCACTACAAATAATGGCGTTTTAGCTCGTATAATAGCCCATTATAGGTTCGGTGTGAACGAAAAGTTAAATATGTATGGAAAGCGTAAGGCTCGTTCATAGTCGGCGGCTGACAATAGGTACATTTTGTGTGAACGCAGCCTTAATTTACATTATCTTTTCATTCATTACGTAGGTACACATACATATTTATGAAATTTTTAAATCACACTAATATTATAAAGGCGAAAGTTTGTGAGTGTGTGTGTTTGTTACTTCTTCACGCTCAAACGGCTGAACCTTTTATGGAGGTAGCTGACACCCTGGATTAAGACATCGGCTACTTTTTATCCCGAGATTCTCACGGGATCGAGACTTACGCGGGTGAAACCGCTGGACGCAGCTAGTATTTTTATAAAAACGTTTCAAAATTTAAAAAAATAGTAGCCGATCGGCTTCAGAGACAAGGTCCAAGCTGCCGGTGGTCAGGGCTCTAGAGAGAGGAACCTTCTTACTATGCGTGCCGTGTCCAGGAGTACTACTTTTTGAATCAAGCCCTTGACCCAGCCGCGTAATGAGAGCCTCCTGAAGTGTCGGCGAGGCTCTTCGCTATTAGGCCATGTTGGTCTACGAATAATTAAACCAGCGCTGGGGCTCTGTCTAGCATAGGGTCGCAGCATTATGCTGAGCGATGGCCGTTTTGCGTGAATGTGACGCATATTTTCCCTCAACATGTTCTTTCGTGTTTGTGTTTGTATTTCTTTGCTTTATGTTTACCGCAAATAAACGTATTTTCTTTGTAATTCATTAATTAATCTTATTTACATAAATATTACGAACCAACGAACTAATGTCCTTTTATACAGATAGCCACTTGGAAACTATCCCTGGGAATATCTTAATCACCACGTAAGCTGTGCATCTCTTTGATATAATCCAGTAATCTGCCGTAACAGCGCCCAAGGGAGGCTGTGGGCAGCTCACTAATAGAGGTGCACACAATTTAGTGTATGGCGCCCAATAGTTATTACATTCGGTACAGCCGTATAAATTGGCACAGCAATTAAGACAAAGGCTTACTAAACAAGGCGGATTGTGAAAAAGTTTAATTAAAAACGGACTGAAAAGTACGGAATGAAATACGCCATGGCGTGTAGCGCCATTTTGAATTTCCCTTGGTATTATAATAATGAAACATTCTGGATCAAGAAGTTTTCAACGACGTTTAATTATGTAAAAAAAAATGGTTAAGCAATGTGTGAAGCTACAAACTACTTACCTTTATTGCATACACATTAATTTCATTATATCCAATGATTTGGAAAGGTAATTTTGATTTACGTGGTCATGGGCGACTGAAACAAAAAATTGTGGGATACATTTAATCGATATATGTTTTGTAATTGAGTGATCACAAAAAGAAAAGAACATTGAGAAAAAAACTTAAAATAGAATCTAACTATTTGAAAAGGAAATGCAAAATACGGCAGCAATTTAATCTCTGCTGTTCCCCTGAGATTTAAACCTCAATAATATTAACACGGTACGTTATTCGTTAACCGGGCGCCGGCGCCGCGTCGTGCCCCAAAAGTGCATTATTTTGTCCCACACTAAATACGAACACTACCTTGTGCGCAAATTGCATTTCAGGGGTGTCACCGAAAACGAAATTTAAAAAATGAAACAGTAGATTTTTAAACAGAGCAGAATTTGATAGAAATATAGAACATTCATTTATTTATAAATTTTTAGCTCTTACAGATTTAATACCTAATTCGATAATGTGGTTATCAACTATTAAATAGTACATTATGATACAAGTGTGCTATGTTAACCATTATACCCGAGGCGCTATTATAAATGCGAAAATTCGTTTATTTTTACACTTAAACAGCAGAACGAGATTTGGATGAGGCACACAAAGAGACCATGACCTGGGTAAGGATATAAGCTAATTTTCATCTTGGATCGCAGATGAAATCGCGGGCAACAGCTAGTACGCCATAAAAGTAATAACATTGATTTAATTGTGAGAATGATAAAATGAGAAAATAAATTTAGAAAATAGAGAGTTCCTTACCTTCATAAGCTTAAATAAAAAATAAAAAACATTGTTTATTATGTCTCAAACGGTTATATTTACAAATGTGAATAAAACAGCCCCAGTAAGTAATTAATAATACTTGTGTTGGGGTTGCCTCGCTCCTTCCTTTGAATTATAGATAACAATATTGAGACTTTAAAAAGCTTGCTGATATAAATTGATAATAACATGAGTAATAGATAAACTAGACATAGAAGAAGCTCTTGTGTACAAATTAATAGCTAACATCTACATTTCTGAAAAAAAAACTCCTTGTCTTTTCTTGCCGAATCGTCTTCTTATTAGGTTCTTGTGTTCCTATTTGAGGAACTGTTCTACTAATGAATTTATGACTTTCCATTAGATCATTCAAAACAAGACAACAAACACAAAACCGGTTTATTAAACATTAAAAAGAGCCTAACTGAGCAAGCTTCAAGATCTACCTAATTAGCGCTCGCTGGTACTAATTTCAGTCTTTGCTAGATATTTTTTTGCGTTCGAACTGTGTTCCTCCATATACAGCATGTATTAGAAAGGTGTATATTGTTTAAGGGTGTGGTCAGACCATGAAACTAAACCACTTTCTCCATGGGACCAACTTCTTAAACGTAAAAAAAATATCAACTGTACTTACTAAAAATAAAATTTATTACATTAAACACCCAAGGTTCTTGCTCCTCTCTCCTGCTTGATGCTTGCTGTGCCCGACAGGGTCCATAGTTATGACTAATCTAATTATTTAGATGATTGACAAATAAACAAACCCAAACAACAACAAACAACGTTTGACGTTCAACGTTTTGTTAATAATAAACCATTTTAGGGTTCCGTACCCATAGTGTAAAACGTGAACCCTATTACTAAGGCCCCGCCGTCTGTCTGTCTGTCCGTCTTTCTGTCTGTCTGTCTGTCCGTCTGTCACCAGGCTGTATCTCATGAACTGTGATAGTTAGACGGTTGAAATTTTCACAGATGATGTATTTCTGTTGGTATAACAAAAAATACTAAAAAACAGAATAAAATCAATATTTAAGGACGCTCCCATACAATAAACGTGATTTTTTTGCTCGTTTTTGATAACGGCAACAGGTAGACGCATGAAATATTTACAGAATATTTAGTTATATATTCACTTTAAAAATAAATAATTAAATTAAAACAAAACAAATATTTAAGGGGGGCTCCCATACAACAAACGTGATTTTTTTGTCGTTTTTATAGATAATGGTACGGAACCCCTCGTGCGCGAGTCCGACTCGCACTTGGCCGTTTTTCTTTCTTTGTCTATCTAAATATATTATGTCATAATTCACACATACATAAGACAACGCGTTAAAAAACTAAATCAAATAACCCGCCCCTAACTGTTCCCGGCGCAAAGGTGCCCATTACGCTTGCTGCATTGCCACGTTGGATGGCAATGGCTAACCTTTGCACCAAGAACGAGTCTTGAGTCACCCGTTTTTAAACGGAGCTTGTGCCCTATCTCCCTAATAAGCTTCCTGGCCTCAGTGCACAACTACCCATCGTCTCAACGGCAATGGGCACAAAATTGGTTGGTGCATATTTCAGTCTCTTCCTCTCTGCGGCGTCTTCCGCTGCTGCCGACGGTGAGAGGACGGTGCGACCAAGGTGGCTGGCGACAACAGTGCTGATATAATTATTTCTCTACCAACTATACACATACATTATGCTACGCAATAAGGAATTGAGAATTAATATCTACTCGACCCAAATGTGGGGCTGATTGTTTTTTCGTGATTACGATGTTGAAAGTGGTTCAGTTTGATGGTCTTTGGAATGACGATATAATCAATAAAGTTTTTTTTTTCTTTTTTCATTTCCAGGAGCAGCAGCCCTAGCAAAAAAACGGTACAGTTTTAGCGTAATTGTTTAGAAACATAAACGTTATAAAGTGTAGTGCTGCGTTTCAAATATTCTACGATTCAGTCTGAACATGTTTTATTTTAATGTTTTAGATTTATATTATAGAGACATGAATTAAAATAATGGTGGGAAGTGTAGAATGGGTTTGGAGTATGAACGTGAATGGGTAAGTATGACCGGTGATGGGTAGGGGAATACCATAGAAACTATGAATAGATTCTGAAAACATGATGTTCGAAATGTGCCCTTCGGGTTAACAAGGCGTAATGTTATGTTGTTTGTTGTTGAAGTAATGATAGTAGCTGATAAAGATGTATAGAAGAAGACATAGGAAGGTACTGCACAGCTCACAAATTTATAAGATGATTTCTTAGTATCAATTCTTCTTACGCGGACGCGACAGCGACAAATAAATTGTGCTGCTAGTGTCGCGTCGCACCCGCGATATCGCACCAGTCTGTACAAGCCTTTATCCATTATTTATTTTCAAGTTGCAAAAAATAAAAGAGAACTTTATACATTAGCTTCAATTCTTAACTTTCTTCAGAATTTGCCTTTTTATTGAAATACTCAACTTTGACATTTCTTGGCATGATCACAAGAGAGTTTTACGAATTATAATTTCGGAATAACTTATTTTTATTTTTCTTTCATTTCGTTTTGTTAATTTTAAAGTTTCCATGATTAAATCGCAATGTTTGGTAAGATTTGATTTGGTTTTAGAATTTAAAGTAAGTTTTATTTAAGTAGCAGCCCGGAGTCTGGATTTGTGCCCGGTTTATGGTAAATAGGCTCGCCCCCTATTACATGGGATTTAAACATAACTGGCTAAATTTGAATGTACTATAGGTACACCTCTGCTCAACCCTTCCCGGAAAAAAGACGTGATGTTATTTTATGTTTTATTCATTTGTTTTTAATCTACTTTGTACATAA
Organism: Tiliacea citrago; assembly: GCA_963921375.1. NCBI lineage: Eukaryota > Metazoa > Arthropoda > Insecta > Lepidoptera > Noctuidae > Tiliacea > Tiliacea citrago. The sequence goes on from OY992799.1 coordinate 2,949,714, forward strand.
CTAGCTTCTTTTCGCAGTTTCACCCGCGTGGATGTCCGAAAATATCCCACGGTGTTAATCCAGGTTACAAATTATCTTTATGCCAAATTTAATCAAATTCCATTTAGCCGTTCTTGAGCCAATCCGGAATATACATCCAGACAAACAGACTTCGGACAAAAATTCTTCGTTACTATTTTTATTCTAAGTAAGGATTTGGAAAAAAAAACTTCGTCAAGCAATCAAATGGACTACAAAACGTTGTCTTGCGTATCACAATAAAACCTCTAATCACTTAAATAAACAAACATTTTCAACCCTAAAAAACAAAACGAACACAATCTTTCAAACATGGAACACGAAATTAATGAGTCTGAATACAGAAGCAAAATGTTTCGTGAAACTCACAAGCGGTGAACACAGTTCACGTCGAAATTCATTTGAAAAACAACAATAAAATATGTTGTTACTAAACAAACGAACATTATAAAGGTAACTGTGAACCGACTGTAAATTATTAAAGCATGTTTAGGTTGCGTTACGTGACAGGTCACGATGTGTGGGAAAAAATTGTAGAAGTTTTCGTGAGTTTTTTTTAAATAATTTTATCATAGAGATCACCTATCGATAAATCCTTAAACCCGTCTCTCCACTATTCCAATGCTTGCTCAAGGATATCCGGTACGGCTCTAATAATCCTTCCATATCCCAAGGGCACGTCTTCCCTACCATTATCGCGCCCCGCGGTCTACTCTTTGATAAGCAATGGTCTCTGTAGTCCCATGAAACACGAGACTCCAGGGGCTAGTGTGAATCTTGGGTTCATTCGAGTAATCGAGTCTGGGTTAACCACACTGGGGTTGGTGCACTTCATTAATTAATTCAAATTCAAAAAAGTAAAATACAACTTAATTTTGATAAATCGAATTTATTGACAAACTTTTTGAATGTGAGTGAGTTAGTAGGTTGGTAGTTTAAAAAACGGCAAAAAAAATCACGTTTGTTGGGGGAGCCCCCCTTAAATATTTGTTTCATTTTAATTTAATTATTTATTTTTAAAGTGAATATATAACTAAATATTCTGTGAATATATATCAAGCGTCTACCTGTTGCCGTTATCAATATCGAGTAAAAATGAGCAAAAAAAACACGTTTGTTATATGGGAGCCCCCTTAAATATTTATTTTATTCATATACATCATCTGTGAAAATTTCAACTGTCTAACTATGACGGTTCATGAGATACAGCCTGGTGACAGACGGACAGACAGACGGCTGAGCCTTAGTAATAGGGTTCCCGTTTTACCCTTTGGGTACGGAAACCTAAAAAGCACCTTTCGTCAAAGATGAGTGCGACAATTTGCTAAAGGAAACACACAAGATACATCATCACAATTAGTTCTGTTTATGTATGGGATGCATTTAAATGGCCAAGCATACCCTGAGCAGTCCACAGTGATACAGTGAACTGGTATAAATGGTTTCATATAGTTCGAAAAAATTTAACAGGGTGAAAGTTATTGCAGTTCGTGATGGTACGAAAAAAGAAGTGAGTTGTTTTTCTTAAGTTTTATGCAATTTGTAGGTCAGTATCAAATTGTATATCGATCTAAATATGATTCGCGGCGGTATCAAAAATTTATTTATAGAATTATAATCATACTAGCTGCGCCCTGCGGTTTCACCCGCATAAGTCTTGATCCCGTGGGAATCTCGGGATAAAAAGTAGCCTATGTCTTAATACAGGGTGTCAGCTACCTCCATACAAATTTTTATCAAAATTGGTCCAGCCGTTTAGCGTGAAGAAGTAACAAACACACATACACACACACATTCACAAACTTTCGCCTTTATAATATTAGTGTGATAAAAAAGCGAGTGACCCTTACTAACAGTAGTCGCATAATATGATGCGTAACATCTGACATCTCACCTTGGTAATAAGCAACTGAGCAGCGGCGGAAATGACCCCCTCTACTTACAATCTATATAGTACTTACTAATTCCATGAGTACACAAATTCCATGCTATTTAAAGTACTTACTTATTCCATGCTCAAGCTGTCACTTCCTGTTACACACTTCCGTCCCTTTTCACCGAAAGCGATAGGCAATATGTTACACATCAAAAATCAACAATACAACTTCTAATTTAAGTAGTTGTATTTCTGATTCTAATTATTAAAATTCTGTGAAGCCATATTTGTTACGGTCGTGAAACTTATTTGAATCAATATACACCCTGACACTGACCAGCAAATTACAAAGAAACGTAAGCAAACTTGAATTTCACGGGCTTTAGCTTAGCCCATCCCCGTTAGCCAGAATTAAATTTCGCTTTTAATTATTATTATGTAACGTAAGCTAAGAATATTTCCAACACCAGCGTCACGCAGCGACGTACAAAAATATAGACTAAACTGTGTTTGTTACAGCATTATACATCAGAATGTTGTGGAAATTATGCCTGGAACTTACAGCCATAGATCTTAGAATCAAGACATTATTATAATTTACCTGGAGAGAAAGTTATTAAGGTGTCATACAAACTTAGGCAAAGTAGAAAATTAAATCATCATTATCTGCCCAACCTTTTCCCAAATATTTTTGGGTCGGCTTCCAATCTAACCGGATGAAGCTAAATACCAATATTCAACATGGATCGACTGCCTATTTGACCTTTATAATTATAACTCAGTAATTGGATATCACGACACCCCTCGGTAAGATTGCTTGTCTGACTTTCGGGTTTCTGCCAACCTGTAAAGGCGTGTACGCACGAACGAACAAGAACATGGTGAACACGAACATCGAACACTTTGTTCGCATGTGAATACCACTAACGAAGATCAAACACTATGTTCGTCAAAAATGTTCGTGGCGATTCAGTTTCATTTTTCTGTGGCTTCGGATAAATTTGATGCAACATTATCCGTATCGAACTCGAGGGGTGAACGCGCGGTGGAGCGGGGGCATCAGTTCTCAGCCACTTATGCAACAGTGTACAACTTCCGACGTTGAGTCCACACGTACGAACTAAATGTTCTGTGTTCGATGTTCGTTTGCACCATGTTTTGTTCATTCATGCGCCTTAACGACTGTCAATGCTCTACTCTACAGGTTCTATGCTCTGAAAGAGCAAACAAGTGGCATCCCCAAAATATCTCGATACTTTTGCGTATCTCCGTTTATCACGAACTATGCCATACCTCAATGTGTCGTATGTCGCACAATTTTGATGAGTCTAATAACAGTCGCGCGGCGGCTGCTTTGTCGTCTTAATTTAAGCGTATTTGAGGCTTTGTTTTCTCGAAATAATTATAGTATGAGATTTTGTGGTGGGATTACTTTTCTTATCATGTTTTCGGGGTAGTGTAATTTCTGGCTGTTGTTAGGATTCTGTATTAACCACGTATGTTTTTAACCTCACTCACGGGGTAATTGCGTAGGTATGGGTTTAATTTTAACAGTTTAACAACATTTACTTATTGCGTTATTTACGTTGTTACCAGACACATTTTTATGTATGTAAAAGGATTAGATACAACAGTTTAATAAATGGGGTTTCTTTTCACGGCTAAACATTAAATTCTCGCGAGTCATGTCAGTCTTTGGTTAAAGATTAAAGGCTCGTGCAGACTGGCGCGCTATCGCAGGCGCGACAGGCAGCGCGACGAGCAGCGCGATACTTTCCATGAAGTTTTCATAGACATTGTTCTATTAGTCTCTCGTAGCGCTGTCGCGACGCGCCTGTCTGCTCAGCCTTAATGGATTTTCCGTTATAGCGTTTCTACAGTTAGTAGCTTATCTATTTCATACCTATTTACTTCATACGTAGTAGACAGTCTAACGCTACATCCAGGAATGGAGCAACTGAAAATGTAATATTACAATAATTTATAAAATAAATGTAAGTACGAGTACCTAATAGGTTATTTGAAAAATCTTATTTCTTTTGATCTTTATACTTAATAAAAATTGGGCCGAATTCTTATTTATCTGAATAAATGTTAAACATTGTAAATATTATGTTTCGTGTTTTGTGAAGCGTTGAAGTTTTCAGAGGAAAGTACGAAATCCATGCGGACGAAGTCACGGGCAAAGTGCTAGCTAGTATTTTAGATTTTTTTTAATTTTTGCAGTATTATACTTTTACTGGAATTTTAATTTTCGCAATTTTCGAAATCAATGCAAATATTAGCCTTGAATTAATTGAACCAAACTTAATCATAATGTAATTTTCTAAAATAAATCGCAATTTATTTTACATTCGCTGAGGGACGCTACCCCCCAGGGGACGAGCCGATCAAAATATTTAGATTTCGGATAGATTGCTTTTTCATTTAAAAAATATGGTTATCCAAATGTTCACAAGATATCTTTTTGTAAATGGGAATTTAATATGTTAATATTTTCAAATTGAATTTTGTTTTTAAGTACATCTTATAATATAAAATAATAACCATGTGATGAATAATGTAAATTATAATGTCATCTCAAAGGAACTGTGTCTTTCTTATTATTTTAGGTAAAAAAGTCGTCGCCGATCCCCCGACTGATCTGAAGATGTATTCTGTCAAAATCTTACCTAGAAAACTTAGCTTACCTTACATATTGTACATCTTTCTACACGAGCAGCCTGTGTGTTTCATACACGCGCAGACAGTACAACGCCGTGCATGTGCAATATAATAATGCATTCAGGGTGCTGATGAGGCTGCCCCGATTCTGCAGCGTGATTTTTTTTAAATGTCTTTGACATATCTCGACACCCTGGGGTCTCGGACCTTTGGAAGGTGTACGAGGGGCCAAAGCCAACTCGCAGAGGTACGTTATTTTAATGAAATGAGGCACCAACTGATGACTAACCCTGAATGGAATAGAATAGAATAGAATGCATTTATTTGTCAGAATATTGTACAAAGTTGTTATGTTCATTATGTATTATGATCATAATATTCTGCCGTTTCCGGCGTACAAATATGGTTTGTAAAAGTATGGGTCGTTATTACATTAAAATTAAATTATTAATCATTAGAATTACATATACAAATAATTGAAATAAATTGAAAAATAGTTGTAAAACAGATTAATTATACAAGTCAAAACTTTTTACAAAAAAAAAAATCAACCGACTTCCAAAAAAAAACACTACAAAGTGAAAAATAACTTTAATTTTTAATTAATTTTTAATTAATTAAAAAGTCGGTGTCTTTAGATCTGTATTTTAGTTTTTTGCCACCGACTTCCGAAATTAAAGTTATTTTTCACTTTGGAGTGTTTTTTTTGGAAGTCGGTTGATTTTTTTTTTGTAAAAAGTTTTTATTTTTGACTTTTTAGTGGGTCAGTTTGTAATTTATCTAATTAACAATAGCCTAATGTCAAATGCTCATCACCTTTTACAAAATATTGGTATTCCCGATGCAGGGGCATTAATTGTTGAGGAGTTCTCCTGGTAGGAACCAGGAGAACTGATGGTGACTTTACCATATGCATTTTGACGAGCATAACTTGCTTATCAACCATATTAAAGTGCCTAATCGAATCGCAACGGTGAAATACTTATTACAAGTAGTTCCGGTGGCCATCTGTGGTCTTCATCATCAGTTCCACTTCACCAAATGATGCTTTCCGAGAGCAAATGGACGAGTAACTATAAAAAATACTCAAATCGCTATAGGTATGCCTATAAAATTTGAGGATTTCCCTCAATTTCCATAGGGTCCCATCATCAGATTCTGATTTGGTGGCAATGGGACCACCTCGGGAGTATACCCTTCCAAACAAAAAAAGAATTTTCAAAATCCGTACACTATTGACGGAGTAATCGGTGAACATACATAAAAAAACAAACATACAGCCGAACATATAACCTCCTCCTTTTTGGAAGTCGGTTAAAAATGCAATAAGGTCAAGGTCAAAAATGATTTATAGGCAATCATGTCAAATATTTAAGTAAATTATTCATTCATAAAATCTGCAGTCGAGTTAGAGTAGGTAACATTTGCTTATTAGAAAGTTAAATAATTTACATTTAAATGTTCTGAGGCTGAGAGTTTTAAATGTTCTGAGGCTGAGAGTTTTAAAGCCATCAGGTACCATGTTCGTACTATTATTATTATATGTTTTACATATCTCGGGACCATGGGGTCCCGAACCTTTGGAAGGCGTACGAGGGGCCGAAAACAACTCGCAGGTGTCTCTTAGAATATTATATGGAATAAGGCAACACACGACGATTATTCCTATTTGACCTATCCAAGTGCACCCAAGGCCAACAGCTTCACCCTTGTAGACTGAGTAACACGAAAATAACACCATTAATGAAGTAATTACATATATAAACTCACGCATTCTTCCCATGGGGGTAGGCAGAAACTATAAAACGCCACCTGCTACGCTCCATACTCCTTTTGCTTCGTTTACGTTCATACATCTGGGGGCCGATCGCGCTATTTCTCAACGTAATTACCGTTCGAACGGAACGTTTTTGGTTTTAGTTTAGTTTTGGTTTAGCTGGTGTAAGAAACGGTATCGCGCTTTTTTTTGTGAGAATCTTGTTCGATCGATCGTTCCTCCAACGTAACTTCCAAAGTAAAGCTAAATCGTTTCCGTTGAAATGATTAGCGCGATACGAAATGTGTCTAACGTAACGTTTTGGTTGTGGTTTAGTTTTGGTATTAGCGTTCAAAATTAGCGCGATCGGCGCCCAGGTCATACACGCACGCCGGTTGTGAGTACTACGCACCTGACCTTTCTGAAGAACATCGCCAATTAGGTCAGTATGTCTTCCTAGGACGTCCCCTCTCGGCGTTTCCACTCACCTCTGCTTTGTAAATACCTTGTGTCAGTCGCCTTTCATTCATTCTCTCAACATGATCAAACCATCTAAGCTTGTATTCTTTTAATGTTTTGTCACTACATCTTCTTTTAAACCACACAGTTGCCTTATCACATAATTTTTTTTTTTTGGCTATCATTCATAGTCATGCCACACACTTTTCCCAAGGAACGCATTTCCACGCATACCCAATATTTACTAATTAGGTAATTAATTTAGATAATTTAAAAACTATTTTGGTTTTAATGACATAAACTTGTAATTTCTAGGAATAGATTTTGTCCTACGATCAAATAAATGTACAACTAAACGTTATTGACATTAATTTGTTTCCTGAAATATTACTTTGATCAAACGTTAGTATTCTGACACCTAACCCAACTCTTCCATTAGTGTAACTAGACACTACCAGCCTGAAAAACTTAAATATACACCTGCTAAAAAACAATCGAACCTTATCTCAAAAAGATAAAGCTCAAAGTTGCGTAAAATTAGACTTCGTAACTGTGGAATGAACGTGGTTTATTATCAACGTTTATGTCTTCCCAATTTCGCAGCAAAGTGCATTCTAACTTAATATGATTACGGTCGAAATTACGGTGTATGATCACTCTGACCACATGAGAACCTTGTCTTATCACTCTGCCGTGGTAGAATATCTTTGAAGCCAACAAAGTGTTTTGAAATTCAATCTAGGACTGTTGTTTGTAACAATTGTAACTAATAACATTAATGTTTACGAAAGCTCGTGGCTAAATAATAACAGCCGCACAGGTCGATCAAAGGGTAAAGTTACGCTTACAGAGGTCGGTTCTTGGATGGGTGACCATCCATTACAAAGTCAAAGTCAAATTATTTATTTCAAATAGGCACATAAATGGCGCTTTTAAACGTCAAAAATTGTTACGTATCGAGAACCCTCTGTGGTCCCGGCTGTAATTCATTGTCAGTCATTACTGGTAGTCTTAAGCCCAAAAGTCTGACAACCAGTCTTACCATGCGGTATCGTGGTACAGAGTAACTGGGATGTGGAGGTAAGATAGGCAGTCGCTCCATGTAAAATACTGGTATTCAGATGCATCTGGTTAGACTGGAAACCGAAAAGTAGCAAAACTGTTCACTTATTTGAACCAGAAGTACTACTACACATAGCAAGAGTTTCTATGAAGAAAAAAAAATTAAGTAATGGAATAAATGCTCACCATTGTTTGTATACATACTGCTGCGTGACCTCTGCGGTAACAACTTTTTGGTTTCTAGTTGTTCATCAAGTTTTTATTCTTATATTTTTTTTTGATATCCAAAGGACATGCCCAGTTGGATTATGGGCGCCTGCTTAGGTGTCAAAATCAATGTGCAGCAAATATTGTTTTATTTTTGCAATTGTTGTGTTTTATAGTTTACAGATATAAAAGTTTCACGAGTCTAAAAGATCAGGAAATTGAGAAAAATAAAGATAAGTGTTCATTAAATAACTCTGCTTTTCGATAATAGATGGCGTTAAGCCTAAGCATTGTGGTTATCGAGTGAGAATGATTTTCTACTATTTGACACGCCATTGAGGCGCTAGGTTTTTTTTATACTATCAAGAGGGACAGACATTTTTCAGACATTTTAACCTGGACTTTAGTAGGAATAATATAACCATGATAAAATAAATATTTATTTTTAAATCTTATTGTAAAAACTGTAATCCTGCACAAGTTCCCGAATTCGACGGTAGGAACTGGTCATGTTCTTTGATATGAGTCCAAACAATACTGTCAATTATCTATAAAAAAAATCATTCGTTGAAAAATATGTATTGAATCAAGTCGTATTTATTATTTTGGCCAGTTACTTATAAATTGTACCAAGTAGCGGCATCAGTCTTTTGAGTGTTGTCGGCAAACTGTATGCAAAGGTTTTGATAAATAGAGTGGTAAGAATGACAGATGAGAAAATATGGGATGTCCAGGCAGGATTTAGAGAGGGAATGGGATATATGGATCAGATCTTCTCCTTAAGGTGCATAGCCGAAAAATATCTGGCAAAGCACAAGAAAGTCTACTGTGCTTTCGTTGACTTGGAGAAGGCCTATGACAGTGTATGGAGGGAAGAACTGTGGTCAACACTATCAGTGTACGGTGTGGACTGGAGCTTGGTACGGGCACTGAAATCTTTATACAAGGTTTCCAGTGCTTGTGTTAGGTTAAATGGGGCATACACGGACTGGTTCTGCATCTCAAGGGGTGTTAGACAGGGTTGTGTAGCGTCACCGTGGCTGTTCAACTTGTACATGGATAGTTGTTTGATAGATTTGAAAGAGAGTGAATGCGGATTGAGAATGAATGAGTTGCCTGTCAAATACCTTCTCTACGCAGATGATCAAATTCTACTTGCTTCGTCTGCAGAACAGTTGCAAGACATGGTGACTGTGATGGATGAAGCATATAAGAGGAAAGGGATGAATATAAATGTGAATAAGACGAAGGTTATGGTATTTGAAAGAGAAGAGGATGTATCGGTGTGTGATGTGAAAATTAATGATAAGAGTGTGGAGCAAGTAAGTGAGTTTATATATTTGGGGAGTCAGTTTACAAGGGATGGAAAGATTGAAAGATGTGGAAAGGAGAGCAAATGCGGGAAATAAAGTGAATGGTGCTATACATGCGATTGTAACCAATTAGTCGATGCCCAAAAAGGCTCGACTGGCTGTTTACAATGGTGTGCTGGTGCCTACGCTTATGTATGGAAGTGAATGTTGGGTGTGGCAAAAGAAGCATGAAAGTAGAATAAATGCAGTGGAAATGCGTTCCTTGCGAAGCATGTCTGGCGTGACTATGAATGATAGGCTGAAAAATGAGGTGATAAGGCAACGGTGCAGTTAAAAGAAGATGTATTAACAAAAATTGAAAAAGAGTATGCTTAGATCGTTTGGTCATGTTGAGAGGATGAGTGGAACGCGACTAACAAAAGGTATTTATAAAGCAGAGGTGAGTGGAAACGCCGGGAGGGGACGCCCTAGGAGGACATATAGTGACCAAATTGGTGATGTTCTTCAGAAAGGTCAGGTGCGTAGTACTCGCAATCGGCGTGCGTGTATGGCCAGATGTATGAACGTAGGCGAAGCAAAAGGAGTATGTAAGGAGCGTAGCAGGTGGCATTCTATAGTTTCTGCCTACCCCCATGGGAAGAAGGCGTGAGTTTATGTATGTATGTATGTACCAAGTAAAACTGTGTCCATAATCAAGTTGCGATGTCGTGTTATCTGTAGAACCAGATATTCTTATAAAACAGTCCTGTTTTGGTCGGGATAACTTAGGTTCATCTTTATAATATAATATTCATTTGACATGTTACGTAATTTAGGGGCCGCAACCCTGAAATCGATTGCAATCGATTCCTTCGTTCGTAAACCAAATGCGTGACAAAGATGTACCTTAAGTTTTCTCGTAATCACTCTTCAATTAGGCCCAATTTCCACTTCAGTAACTGTTTTGATAATTTTACCCGTCAGCCCCAAAAGGGAGAGTTATGTTTTATACTTAATTTTTTTACATTAACTTGTTTGATTTTTTTATATGTTTAAATTAATATACGTGTCAAAGTGGTGAATTCTCTTTTTATTTCACTACAATACCTACATATTTTATTTATTTGAATTAATTAAGTTTATTTTGATTTAACTGACTTTTATTCTTTAATCCTTATAAGTAATACATAATATAATTTGAAAGCTATTATAATAAAAATTAACAATAATTATTCTATTCTATTGATTTGAGTTATTTTTAGGGTTCCGTACCTAAAAAGGAAAAAACGAAACCCTTTTATAGGATCACTTCGTTGTCCGTCTGTCTGTCAGTCTGTCAAGGCCATTTTTCTCAGGAACGCGTAGAGGTATCAAGTTGAAATGAATGTCCAATACGTAAGTCTATAGTCCCTTGAAGCTCTAAAAAAATCAAGCTTCCAAGTAAACGCAATAAAAAAATCCGGCGATATAAGCGACATTATTGCGACATATTTCGATACTCGCAAATAAATCAAAACATATAGGGTACTTCCCGTTGACCTAGAATCATGAAATTTGGGTAGAAGCAAGGTCTTACAGCACAAGTAAATGAAAAAGTCCGAAAATTGTTAATTTGTAGTTTTATCACATAAAAAAAACATTTTTTGCGATTACAAACTTAAATTTTCAGTTGGAAAATTGACCGTGGCGTATATCGATGTATGGGAGAACATATTTTTCAACTACAATGTTAAATTTGTTTTAGGGATATATTCATCCTAACTACGGAACCCTTCATTGTGCGTAAAAATGACACATGAGTTTTAATATGTATATCTATTGTATTGTAATGTAATGTAATTTTCAGTTGTGGTGAAGAAGGTGCATGTTTGAAACGTATAATCGTATTCCAACGTCTGTACAACAAGTTTGCAATAAACTCTTTTTTTTTTTACCCTAACAAAATTGGGAAAAGGCTTTTTGATTTTTTTATTAGTTTACGAATTTTCTTCGAGGCAACCCTAGATTGGTTATTGTAAACACATTTCATCTCTTATATAGGTACAACCTTTTCTTGTGTTTTTCGCCATAAACTTGGAAACCTAAGTAGGGAAGACCTTCAAGGGTACATATTTTTTCCTATATGTTTAGGGCCTGTCTTTGAAAAACAGATTTGTGAAAATTACATTTTATGTCTTTAGAAGATCGACACTGTGGACGTCTAGTAATATACTAAAGTTAATATGTTTCTTGGGAGGATTTTGAAATCGTGAGTCTGACCAGCACCTACTCCCCTAATTGCGTAACGCAATCTGAATGATTTTGCTAATCCATTGCTTCATATGTTCAAAAACTACAGGGCCGGAATTTGTATAGATCTGCATAATCAGCCTATAATGTTCTCACTGCTGGGGCACAAGCCTCCTCTCTTCGATAGGGAGTGGGCTTTAATCTACCACGCGGGCCCAGTGCGGGTTGGTAGATGTCACATGGCTTCGAATGTTTGGTTCTAGGACATAACGATTTCCGCACGATATTTTCCTTCACCGTTTTGAGAGCAGTGGTGATGAAATTATTTACACAAAGTAAAGTGCCTGTTTGGGTTCGAACCCAAAACTTACGGTGAGTTGGGGACTCGGGGCCGTTACAACTGGGCCACCACTGTTCTATAGATCTGAGCCCTTACAGAAAATAATCAAACTTGTATAGAAATAAACATATTCGTGTATCCAAACGTAGATGCAATTGTACTGCATTGCAAAGTCGACATTAAAAACCACACAAACACAACATATATTTTTTTGGCATTTTTCATCGCCTGTTCTATTTACATGTAATTATAGCGATTTATTTTAGAAGTTATTTTCATAATTATATTAATACATAATTACTGTATTTCAATGCCAAACTAATTTCGAAATTAAAAACCACACAAAAACAATTAACACATATTTTTTGTCACCTGTTCTAGAGAAATGTAAATAGGGTAAGGAAAGGTATATTGGCGATAAAAAAATATAAAACTAATTACTTAGGAATTCGACAAGTAAACAAAAATTCAGTTTTATTTTATTATGTTACTTATTTATTGTAGTAAATAATAGAAAAGATAAAATGACAAAAAACTAACATAAATGCCAATAAATATCTAATTAATAATCAAAGGTAAGTTGGCGACAGAGACCGGTATTTTGGTGATAGTGGTTAGGAAATTTGGTGATATTATGGACATTGCCAATATAATCAGGTAAATCAAAATATTATTCTAAACAACGATCACATCTGTAATACAGTTGTTCCTCAACGTCAGTATCATCGATAGAAACGCAAATCTCGTGGTATGGCGTCAAACAGTATGAACACTGGATCAGCTGATTGACTGATTCAGCAAGATCATACGCATATTTTCTAATTTGATAAACTGTCAGCCCGAAACCCAATTCTTGCATTTCTATTATATAATCAAAAAGCCTTAACTCTATATCACAAGGCAATGCAAAAGGCCTCCCCATTTTTCTTGCAGAATCCTCTTCATTCCTCAGGTAACGTTTCAAAGTGCTCCAAGGGACTTCTGATTCTTTAGCAGCTTTATATATTGTTTTTCCTTCATCTCTAACTAACCTGACAGCTTTTTGAAGTTGCTGATGACTGTATTTTCTATATTTACTCTCTTTCTCCATTGCTAATTTAAAATAAAAAAATAAAATAGGTTATTTGGTAATATCAAAAAACTTGTATAGGTAATTTGGCGATAAAAAAAGAACAAAACTTTGAAAAATAAAATACATTCACGAATACCTCAAAACATAACCTTTTACACACTATTTTTGACTTCTCTAGTTTATTTTAAATATAAGAGCAAATTAGATCTCAAGTTAACCTCTAAAAAAATCATTGTAAAATGTTGGCAAAACACTAAGAAACCACGGTCGCAATTTAAGGAATACTAACTTACTTTCACTGAATCACGACTTCAATACAGTTTTTTTTAGAAAATTATAATATTAAAATAATAGCTTCTGCCCGCGACTTCGTTCGCGTGGAAGTCGTAAGACACCACAATATACTTTAACTGTCACTTTTTATAAAAAAAAACTGCCTCGTTGGTCTAGTATGTTAGGAGATGGTTATATCGTAGATGAAGATGCTTGGCTTAATGCTGGTCCTGCTCCACAACCACTTGGGCTCACTTGTTAGAATTTTAATATTTGGAAGTGATGCTTCCCCCCTCTTTCCTTTTTATTTTTATGGTTCCGTACCTCAAAAGGAAAAAACGGAACCCTTATAGGATCACTACGTTGTCCGTCTGTCTGTCTGTCTGTCTGTCTGTCAGTCAGTCTGTCAAGACCATTTTTCTCAGGAGAGCGTAGAGGTATCAAGTTGAAATTAACATCAAATACGTAAGTCTGTGGTTCCTTGAAGCTCTGAAAAAATCAAGCTTCCAAATCTACGCAATAAAAAATTACGGCGATATAAGCGACATTATTGCGACATATTTCGATACTCGCAAATAAATCAAAACCGTACTTAGGGTTATAGGGTACTTCCCGTTGACCTAGAATCATGAAATTTGGCAAAAAGCAAGGTCTTACAGCACAAGTATAGGAAAAAGTCCTAAAATTGTAAATTTATAGTTTTATCACATAAAAAAAATTGCGAATATCTCGCACATAAATCAAAACCTATTGGGTACTTCCCGTTGATCTAGAATCATGAAATTTAGGCAGAAGCAAGGTCTTACAGCACAAGTAAAGGAAAAAATCCGAAAATTGTTAATTTGTAGTTTGATCACATAAAAAAAAACTTTTTTGCGATTACAAACTAACATTTTCAGTTGGAAAATTGACCGTGGCATATATCGATGTATGGGAGAACATGTTTTTCAACTGCAATGTTAAGTTTGTTTTAGGGATAAATTCATCCCAACTACGGAATCCTTCATTGTGCGTGGTCCGACACGCACTTGGCCGGTTTTTTGTTTTGACATTACATTCTTATCGTTTATTTTATGTACCTACCTAATCAAGTTTTAGTTGTTGAATACTTCAATAGGTAACAACGATTTTCCTTTTACTAGTCAAATTTTATTAATCATTGAAATACATTGCAAGCTATAGTTTTGTATAATTTAAAAGCATTTTTTCAATTTTGTAAATGTGAGTACCATGGAGCCGTTTATTATGTTATGATGTATGTTGACTTAAAAAAGCCTGGCAGTTGAGAGTATGTCATGCTCACTTAAATGTCTCGCTGACGGTGGCGGTGGACACAGTGGTTGAGCTGGATGGTGCTGATCCACGCGTCATATTCGTAAACGGGTGCCGTCAGTTGAGGCTGGTCATCTCTTAACTGCTAGGGCTTATTTTGTAATCTTTTAATCTTATATTTTGAATTGTTTTTATATAAAAAAAAATATTTTATTTTACATTGTTCTCACATATAGAAGCGACAAGCATAATGTACGCAGGATTTTGTAATATCTTGATTTAAAAGAGTGTCCTTGGAGTTTCTTGCCTGTTCATCTCCATAGAGATCTACGTTTTGGAATGGGAAATTAGCTTCCACTTTCTGACTGACTGACCGACTCTTTGACAATTCAAAAGTGCCTGTAAATGTTTTAATTGAAATAAATGGTGTGAGTTTGAGTTTCGTGGTCGCAAGCGCTACTGTTGAGTATGAGGTCCTGGGTTAAATTCTCGACTCAGGCAAAGGGGGGGTATTGGGTTTTCCATATGGAATTTCTCAGTAACAGTCCTATGTCTGGATTTGTGCCCGGTTAATGGCGATAGGCTTGCCTATACACCTATTACATGGAACGTAAATATAACTGGCGAAATTTAATGTGGATGTACTATAGGTCGGTACACCTCTGCCTATACTCATGCCTTCTTCCCATGGGGTAGGCAGAAACTATAAAACGCCACCTGCTACGCTCCTTACATTCTCGTTTTACTTCGTTTACGTTCATATACCTGGTCACACACTCACGCACCGGTTGCGGGAACTACGCACCTGACCTTTCTAAAGATCAACACCAATTAGGTCACTATATTATGTCCTGCAAGCGCGTCCCTCCCGGCATTTCCACTCACATCTGCCTTGTAAATACCTTTTGTTAGTCGTATTTCATTCATCCTCTCAACATGATAAGCATACTCTTTTCAATTTTTGTCACTACATCTTCTTTTAAATCGCACCGTTGTCTTATCACATAATTCCACAGCATTTATTCTACTTTCATGCTTCTTTTGCCACACCCAACATTCCTTCTTCTAGAAGCGTGGGCTCCATTCACTTAATTTTCTGCATTTACTCTTTATATAGGTCCCTGTATACTACGTTTGTAGCTATGGTTTCAGCAGTCAAATAAAATAAATAAATAATAATAATAAAAGGTTTAATTTCTTAAATAATACAGATTTAACATGTTTTATATAAAGACAATTCAAATGAGCTTTGGTAGTAACACAATGCAATACAAATCTAAGAACTGTAATCTATACAAAATATGGGAAACCCTGCCTCCCAAACTTGGTAACCTGTATCTTGAGAGACAGTGTTCACACTTGAGAGACAGTGTTCACACTTGAGAGACAGTTCAGCTTAAAATGTGGTGATTTATGTATAATAGTAGACTATGTCGATCTACCTGAGGGTGAAAGATAATAAAGCTAATTTAAGTATACATTTCATACGTGATGTATGTTTGTGTTGGGGTGTGTGTGTGTGTGTGTGTGTGTACACTACATATCTCCAATCACACACAACACACCCTGTTGTGTGTGATTGGAGATATGTAAGTAGTTAGGTGACGTACTTAAGTAATGATTCTGTTTGTTGATAGTCCTGTTCCAGTACCCATTCGATTAATTTTGATTTTATTTCATATTTATTTAGATCATTAACGTTTAAGTTTTTGTGATATATGTTATGGATAAGTTATGCTTAGTGTATGTATGTATTTATTGTACATGTAAATAGTTCACCACTGACTACCTGCAGTACTGTCTCTCCTTCTCTTTTTAATCCATCCAATGGTTGTCTGTAAAAGATCGCTTTTAGCGATAAGACCGCCCATTGTGTCACCCTGTGTAAAATTTCAACATTTATATCTGTAACTTTTATGGTGTACATAATAAAGAGTATTCTATTCTATTCTATTTTTTTGTAGATGTATGTACTAAAAACTGACTCCGCAATCGTCAGTAGCAATTTTACATTGCTTGCGAGGTTTTTAGTGAATTAATGAACGCCTGCGTTCCTGTATTATATGTATACTACATAATGTCACAAAACGGATACACTGACTGGTGCATTCTTACTGATTATTCCTGACGGACGGCTTTTACTAAAATAATATAACAGTAGATTAAGTATGAACCGATACATTGTTGAGTACTCTGTCGAGCTTATCCAGCAAAGCTACATTCAAGTTAAAGTAGCACACGTCACCATTATTTATTTATCTGTATTATACATGGTAAGTACAACTTATAAACTAAGCCCCACAAATCCGTAGTAGTGGACACCGACCATAGTCGATGATAGGGAAAATCAAAGTCTTCGTCTTACCCTGCTGAGGACTTACACAATTGCCAATCATTTTCAAAGCGTCTCCTATTTCTAAAACGACTTTCAACATGATTGACATAAATCTTTGCGGTAGCTTATTTATTATTTATTTATTAAAACTTTATGCACAAGTAAAAACTACACTGTACAAAGGCGGACTTAACGCCTGAGGCATTTTCTACCAGTCAACCTTAGGGTGATGCAGAGACAAAACATGGCAGGTGCAACGTACGGGATAGATAGCTCGGAAATAACTATAAAATACAAGCATACATACAAATACATAGATAGATATATACATATATACATAATATACCAAAATAAACTTTGTTAGGAGAAATGACGACCGGTAGCGAAGAAAACGACTCCAGCAAATCACCGCTGAGATGCTTCGGCCAACTTCTGACGAATATGTTCACGTGCCTTCGTGCTAGCTTATGTCAATCTAATACATGTTTTACTGTTAAATTATCATTGTCACTGACAGAATGGGACTTTGTCCATCAGATTAATTTATCAACGTAGAAAAAGCAAAGTACGAGTGGTGTTTGGGAACCACGCAATTGTTGTTCTCAAAAAAACTGATTTACATCCGTCACCTCACACTTCAGATACAGTTGAAAACCAGCGTCAGGTACTAGTTGTTTGGCATTTTTGGCGCAGCCGTGAGGCACACATTCCTGCTAATTTATTGCATCGTACTTTACACTTTTTATTTATTTTTATTTTTTATTTTTATCTTCTGTATATAATATATTAATTTACATTAAGTGCTTTTTAGGTTGTGCTAAATAAATTATATTTTCTGTCTTTTCTTTCTTTTAGCTTCTACCTACCACAATATGCGAAAAGCGCGTCAGTTTATATTGTATCTATTACCTATAATGTAATCACTGCCTACATACTTAGGTAATTCCATTTTGGCTCCAACCAACACACAACAATAACAAACACTAAGTACAAACAAAAGAAAAAACCTGTGAAAGAAAGAACTGTTGGCTCACAATAACTTGACAAAACTCCAAGAGCTACGTTTGAATAGAAAACTTCGCGATGGTATCAAAAGACTAATAAATCTAGTCAGTGCAAGTTACTGAGAAAGAGCTCATTGAATCCTGTTCAAGTTGCTACACAAGTATACTCGGACTGGTGCAATCAATGCTGTTGATTACTTTACTTATGTTTATGTCAGTCCTTTATATATACTGTTGAATGAAATAGGGTCACGCAATAATGCAACGGGTTCAAATTCTTGACGGCCAGTCCGACGCATTGCTTATTCGGCTTTTGACAAAAAGTGTAGAAATCTGGTTCAAAATTTAAACAATCAAATAAACCTATACTCAAAGTGTGTTCCGCGGAACCCTAGGGTTCCGCAAAGCCTCTGTGGGGGTTCCACGAAAATACTGGTCAGAATAAAAAAATATACCAAAGCGGTACCTACTATATTTTATTTTACTCTGGTACCTGAGTAAAATATTATCAATCTAAATTTTCCAACATAAAGTAAAAAAAATATGCAAATTTTAATGTCAAGTAATATGTTTATTAATGAAGAATACACATAAAACCATTTTTGATTACTTTAGGGCTCCGTCAAATATTTCGTTTTCCAAAAGGGTTCCGTCTCCAAAAAAGTTTGAGAACCTCTGAAATAAACAAACGTGCTCTTGAGAATTGAGACACGAAGGTATCGTGTCTCATGTCTCAAGAGCACGTTTATTTAACTGTTTGTTTCGGTTATCATAGAAATGCTAAAATAGTCACTAGGGGCAGAGTTATGAATGTTTTGCAATTCGTCTTACACTCTAAACAGATATTATTATTATTATTGTTTTGTGTAAGCCAGATGGTAGAAAATACCTATGAAATACTTCCCCAACGGCATCTGGTAGACTGGAAAAAAAAACCCAAAACGGCATCAAAAGCATCAAAGAAAATAGCCTATGAATTACCCGTACAGCGCAGAAAGAAAGAAAATGCGTTTATTGGAAAATAATACAAATAAAACACCTTATTTGCAGTTTTTTGTTTTAAACTTATCTATGCTAAAAAGGCAACACTAGGTACTAACACCTGACTCTGCACGAAATAATGTGTCCAAGTCGTCCCAAATATCACACTATATATTATGTATCTGTACATACAATCAATAAATTTGTGTGATGTGTACGCTGAAAATAATACATACTAGCTCTTCAGCATAGCACAAGACAGTGCACAAAAAGGCATATCAGAATAAAAAGCTAGCGGTGTACATCTAAAGGCTAATAAACCAGTGGGTGCACAAGTTACTCTGTGGCTCAGTCTGCGTTTCATTGAAATAAACTGCATTGAATTATACAACTCTGGAGTCCCTACCGTAGGAAAACTACGTGCATGAGAAAACCTAACTTAATTATTTAAAAAACACAAAATATTTTATTTCACATAAACCTACATGGGCACATAAAAAAACGTCAGGAGCTAGGTGCATGGTTATGGAGAAGATCCGACAAGAAACTCCACGGTTAATCTTTTAAAAATAATTGGCTTTTACAATGTTTTCAAATTACAGTGTTGATAGGTATGAGAAGACAGTGTAGGCCTGTCAACAAATGCCAAGTTTTGTCTTAGTGGTTGACAAATATACTGCAATACCAAGGGTATTTCCGACTCTTTAACAAACACAGACAAAAATTAAGAGAGCTTTTCGTTTTTCTTATATTTAGGCTAGTTTTTCACCACTATCTCACTGGAGAATGAGATCCAATCAATGATGGTGCATGCTTGCCCCAAATTAACGTCAAGACTTGAACACTCCAAGGTTTAATAAACATGGTTATCAGGAAATACAAACCCCAGTAGAGTGCCACTCCTTATTTGAACGCAGAATGGGCACTGGCCAAGCGTGATGTTATAATGTTAAAATCTGCGTAGCAATTTATGCTGTACCAGTCAACGCTCACCATTATGTGAAGCTGGCTAGTTTCAAAACCCGTTCGACTTCGCCGCAGAGTGAGTTCGAAACGACTTCAAGAAGTACCACAATGAAGTAGAAGGCAGCTATTTGTCAGGTCGCGGTTACATGGCGAAATGTTTCACATTGAGTCTGCCCGCTCTAGGTGACGTAAATTTAATTTCCTTCATCTCTGCAAGTTAAAAGACGGAGCAACCAGTACCCATAGCATAGTATAAGAAACATAAATAAACGTTTCAGAGGCGACAAATTAATGTAGTCTCTGCAATTTCTCCGCAATCCAATTTGAGGATGTTATTGGTCTATGTTAAGAAGATTGCTTTTTGTATAAAACGACTTTCCGTGATGAAAGATGGTCTGGGTAGATTCTTATAGGTATATTTGGTTGGAAGTAAAGTAGCTTTAGTTCTTATTCAAGCGACCCGTCCATGGAGCGGGCCATGCCTACAGTCCTTTTGAAGGATAAAATCAGGAATGAAATTATCTGGAAAAGAACCAGAGTTACCGTTATAGCTTGCAGAGTAAGCAATCTGAAGGGATAGTAGGCTGGCCATGTTTGTCTAAGGGCCGATGGCCGATGGAGCAGACGAGTCCTGGAGCGGAGACCGTGTATCGGTGAGCGTAGTGTGGGACGCCCCCCTGCTAGGTGGACCGACGACCTTGAGAAGGTGGCTGAGTCAGATTGGATGTGGAAGGCGGAGATTAGGGTGTTGTGGCGCAGCCTGGGAGACTCCTATGTCCAGCAGTGGACTGCGATAGGCTGAGTTGATAGTTCCTATTATAGAAGACGAAATAATACGAGATTATTGTGTCTAAACTAACAATTACACTTAAACAATTTTATTCATTTTTAACTGACTTCAAAAATGGGGGAGGTTCTATGTTTGTCTGTAGGTATGTATTCTTTTTGAACAATTTTTTTTTTTTTAAACTAAATTCAACATCAATTCCTAAAATCATTACTTTATCTAAATTCAATGCGAGTCAAAATATCTTTCTACTACGAAAACATCTTTGAACACAACAAACACTGATTTCATAGAGGACTGAACTCGTTTTTGACTTTAAAGCGTGTTCAAATAAAGAATAATCCAAAAAGTGTCCAATAGGGTTGTACAATCACGTTGCTTCCCTTCAGTACATGACAAGTAGGTTCATCGAGATGCACAGCTTCATAGAGGGTCGATTCTCCCATAGTTTTGGTGTTTCGGAGCTCTGGATCAAATCGGTTTTGATTAGGATTAGAAGTTTTGACACATTGATATACCTTCAATACAAGCAAGTGTAAAATGGCACCAATCAATTTTGTTGGTTGTGTTAACGCAGTGACACGATTTTACCTTGAAGGTACTTTCTGTTGCTAGATTTTTAATGTAGGTAATACACAGATATTGTGTATTTATTTTAGTTTTTCATTAATCACAACACACCATATACAAACATGTATGTCACAACATTTTATTTTATTTTGTTTGTGATTTTTTATAATACACCTTTAATTATTTATTCTCTTAATTAAAAAGGGACAACAATGCAGGGGCAATAATTCTAGTGTATGGCACTCATGGGTTGAAGCTGAAAATCAGCGTCAGGTGGTACACCTTGTGTTGTCATCTGAAATTATGCTGAGCTGAGGCCCTATTGACATTATAATCATTGTTTCCTGTTTTTTAAAGTTTTAATTTGTATTTTTGTTTGCTGTAATGCCAATAAACGCATATTCTATATTCTTCTTCTTCATAACTCAAATATTTTTGACTTTCATTACAACCATGAAATAGGGGCCTATGCCATGGTTGTAATGAAAGTCAAAAAAAAAGTATACTAAAAATCAAAATCCCCACTGTGTAAAAAGTGAACTTAAACAAAGATAGAAACAAGATTTATATAAACTAACTATAAACAATCTCATGCAGTCGGAGGCAATAGGTTGTTATTGTTAAGAAGATGCCTCCGACTGTATGAGATTGTTTATAGTTAGTTTATATAAATCTTGTTTCTATCTTTTTTAAGTTCACTTTTTACACAGTGGGGTTTGATTTTTACTAACTCTTTTTATTTTACACTTTTTAGTTAAGATTATGAGACGGTAAATTAGGTTATTTACTCACTTATAACGGCCTCTTACTCACTCACTCCAAAAGTTTGGGATCGTTTTTTATCATTTCTCATTTAAATTACATTTAAACATAACTTGTGTATATTTTTGTAATCACCTTTTAAAACCTTTCATTTTGATACCCCACTCGATAGGCTTAAAAGATTTTTTTGTTGAAAACACACCTTTTGGCGCCACAAATCATCCATTTTGATTTTTAATAATTTTAATGTACCTTATGACACTCACGCAATAAAAACGAATCTAACGACATATCATTCAACAAAATCGGTTCAGCCGTTTAGTAGTAACAAGGGAACATAGGGACGGACATACATACATAGATACATACATACATGTCAAACACATAACCCTCCTTTTTTGGCTTCGCCGCAGTCGGGAAAAATATGAATTGAATATGAAAATGATATTAATATTAATAGAGGGCGAGCCTGTTGTTGAGGGTGGGATTTAAACATAACTGGCGAAATGTGGGTCTGTTAGGTATATACAGCTCCATTAAGTAAGTGGTTACCCCCCCAAAAGACATGTGCGTTCAAATTCGTGATAGGCCTCATGTTGGTTTTTGCAAAAACATTTTATTTTAATGTATTTTTTTAGTGAATAAATATAAGTTTAAGTTAGTATTTTTTTTTTAAAGTTTGTTTTTAATATTGTTTTTCTCAACAAAACGTTAAGACTTTTATTATTGCGTATAACGACAAGCAATAATAGGCTTAACATTTACGAAAAGAAAGGAATTTCTCAGTATCAGCCCGGTGTCTGGGTATGTGCCCTGTTGATGGCAGTAGGCTCACCCCCTACTCCATGGAACTCAAACATAACTGTCCCCTGCCTAACCCTTCGGGAAGAACAGGCGTGAAATTGTTTATGTTACAATCTTTATGTAGGCAAAACGATTTTACGAAACGGCTGGTTGGCGCCATATTTAACCTTTAACTTTAACACTAAGACGGTGCAACTGTTCCCTTTCACAAACGACTTCGTTTCCAAGAACATGCATTGCAGCACATCAAACGTTGAAGTCAGTCGTTTTGGCGCACAATAGCAAGTGCTTTTCGAATTCGATCGGATTTGCGATCAAAGGATGTGGAAGTATTGGTGTCTCGAGATCTAAACGCTTTCTGAGATTTTCAAGGAAGGACCGAATGGATTTCGATATTTGACCGGTACCAACATTGATTTTCTGATACATTTTAGGGATTTGGTCCAGTGGTTTCAAGCACGAATGCTGAGCGTAGGGTTCTGGTTCAATGCACAGCACCAAAATTACGTAACACAATTTGCAAGGAAATTTTTATTTGAAAATGTCTTGAAGGAACTGGCGTAATACTGCTGTAGGTACTATATACACCTCTGCTTTTCCCTTCGGGAAATACAAGTGTGATATTACGCTAATTTATCTACATCCGAAATTTTTTATGATTCAAAATCATAATTATGTATGTATGTGTATTATAAGTTTATATCCTATTTATGTACTTGTGCACCTATTTTATTAATAATTAATTATGGTAAGATTTAATATTTTTTAATATTATTATTTTCTCTCAATCAGAGCACCCGCCATCTTATCTCTTCACCACCCTTGGTTGACTGGTAGAGAATGCCTAAGGCATTAAGTCCGCGTTTGTACCTTATTGTGTGCGAGAAGTTTAAATAAATAAATAATGTTTTATTTTACATAAACCTACATGGGCACTTATAAAACGTCAGAAGCTAGGTGCACGGTTCCAATGGGTCGTTTCCTACGGAGAAGAGCCGGCGTAAAAACTCTACGAAACTCCTTGAAAAATAATTGGCTTTTACAATGTTTTAAAATTACAGTGTTAATAAGTATGGGAGGCCAGTCCTAAACTCAAATATTTTTTACCCGGTTCCATTCAGACTACCGTATGACATTTACAACCGAGTTGCAGGGCAATATGGATGTCCTAAGTTTAAACCGGCTGTCAAAACTATCCGGTTTCTGACTACCCGGGATTAAGGCTTCACAAGTATTGTTATGACAACTGGAACCGAGGATTTAGTGTGCTATCTGGCACTTTTGAGACATCGCAATGTATTAAAGTACTCTAAATATTTTTAGGTAAACCTGGATGTTTTATTGTTGACAAAGTGCACTTTTAAGTTTATCTAAAAGTCCTATATTTAACACATAACATCACGCATGTAATCCCCGAAGGGTTAGGCAGAAGTGTCCGTATGGTACACGCACATTTCGGCAGTTATGTTTAAGTTCCATGACAGACTATTGCCTTCGACTGGGTACAAATCAAGACTCCGGGCTGCTACTGAGAAATTCCTGATGGAAATCACAATAACACTTTGCCCGACGTGGCAATCGGACTCAGCACCTTAAGATCAGCAGTAAAGCACTGGCGACCACTATACCAACGAGGGAGATATAATAGTCCTCCTTTGCAAGCAACGAAATCTCTTCTGGTTTCTCATCTTTCATACGTCCTATTTAGCTCCCGATTATGCCTTGATAGAGGTAACCTTCCGACTATCTGCTTGCTTGGTGCTATCGATATTATTCCTTGAACAGAACATACTACAGGCAAGTGTATATAGAATAGCTCACTATCATATCCACATAATAAATATCCATCCTACCTGCTCAGTGCTTGCAGCTGAGAGGCAACTGACTCGGTGTAGGATTTTTTGATGATACACGACAGTACGGAACCGCTTGCGATCCGATTTGCAGTCTGATAACAAAGAAAAAAATAAGTTTATTTGTCATAGAAACAAGTGTATACAAAAACATAATTATGTTAACTTGGAGAGTCGGACTCGCGCATGAAGGGGTCTGTACCACCATACAAATTGTAACTCATTTTTTTTTAATACTTACCTCCTCTAATTTTAATTTTTATTAGTTATTGTTATAACGGCCATAGTAGTACACATTTTGAGGAATTTTCAAGTGTCTACTTATAACGATATAAAAACTAAAAGACAAAAACATTAAATAGATTTATAATCATGAGCACAGACAAAACACAAATTGTCTGCAGCTGCACGTCGTGACTGTGACTTCCACTCAGCATGATGCTGCATGCTATGGGGGACAGCACAGCCGCGCTTTTCAGTGATCACCTGAATCAGTATTTCATCTCTGTATTTTAAATACATTTTGGTTAATCTGATTCCTTGTCTGTCCGTTTTGGTCCCACATGCGAAGTAGGTAGCTTAGATTCATCTGGTTTTGGTTCTAGAAGTGTTCAAAATTGAAATAAGAGGATGCAAATATTCTTATCTTTTTGTCTTGTTGTTATATGGACAGAGATAAAAATGCCATTGCCAGACCAAAGTTATAAGTTTATATTTTCCTGCATAATTTAATTCAGTATTTTCCTGCACTCTTTTTGAAAACTGGTTCCACACTAACCTCTCAAACGTTAAGCGAGTCCAATAAAAATGCATGAACAGCGCTTTAACATAAATAAATATAAAAATGTCAACGTTTAGCATAATACGGCTGCTCTCTAAAGAATGCTGACAAGCGTTCAGTTTGCATGGAACGAGTGCTATTTTTTGCAGGCCGTGATAATATATTGAGAGAGCTTGGTTGTGTAGGAGTACAGCAAATTATTTCTGGTACAATTATTTACTACTTTTTGGCCACGTTACCACGGCCACGGTGGTTTATCCAATCAACTAACACTTTAAAATGTCTAAAGAAAAAAACCGGTCAAGTGCGTGTCGGACTTCGGACATTTAGGATTCAGTACCAAATGTAGAATATAAGCCGTCCGAATGGTAGAATTATTCATAAGCAGTATGTAAGTCACCTGACCCGTAGCAGTGGTGTGCATACCTTCTGTGCGCATTTGACCGCAAAATCCAGTTGGTTGTAATATGATTTTTAATATTATTATTTTCTCTCAATCAGAGCACCCGCCATCTTATCTCTTCACCCTTGGTTGTCTGGTAGAGAATGCCTAAGGCATTAAGTCCGCCTTTGTACCTTATTGTGTGTGAGAAGTTTAAATAAATAAATACATAGGAAAAATTAGAGAATTTCAAAGAAAAAATCTGATTTATATATGGAGCGACTGCCTATCTGACCTTCACAACCCTGATACTGGGTAATACGATACCCCCTGGTAAGACTGGTTGTCAAGACTTTCGGGCTTCTGACGACCCATAACGACTGTCAAAGATTTATGAATGTCAGCTGGGACCAACGGCTTAACGTGCTTTCCGATGCACGAAAGGGTAACGACTTTATGGTCTGGAATTGCTAACACTCGGTAACTAAGCAAGCTACTAAGCTTGCTTAAGCCGAATGAGAAATAATGCGAATAGTATTCATTGCTCTGCTATGTAGAGAGTTAGTGTAATCGCAATAAATGCTGATAATCGTAAGGCTTAACAATCGCAAATACTTTCGAGACATAAGACAAAATAGTTACTTAAAAAGATGAATTGAACCCACCAATCTAACTGAAGGCTCAATGGTCTAAAAGGGATTTAGGGTCAAAAGAGAAAAAACGTCAAGCGTGAAAAAGTATTTAATTAAAGAATTCTTTCAGACATTTCCCTTTTTGGGGGGGAAATTTAAATAGCCCCTTTTTTTGGGAACCCTCAAAGAAATCGGATGTAAAGAGACTGGCATTTTAGACGTTACATAGATTATTTTGTAGATAGGTAAAATTACAGGCTTTCGTGAAGTTTTTTTCGTTTCGCAAAGTGAGACGTTAGCACAGTTGGAATAATTATAGGGAGAAAAGAACCTTGACATGCTTTCTAGATTATCGTAAAAAAAAACCCTTCCTTGCAGTAGACTAATAAAGTCCCCGGCCCTGAAGAGGTTGCTTATGCTTTGCTGTCTTCAGATAAGAGATCATGTTGAAAAGTTTTATGAGCTTGTGACCTTCTACTATGAGTGGACAGGCATGAAGAAGCATTTGTAAACTCGCGGAGTCGACTGTGGAGTGACTAGCACTTTCTGCTTGGCTGGAGTATGGTCAAAATATTAAATACTTTTAACCAAATGAAACAATTAACAAGGATCTGTTACTACTAGAGGTCGGATATTCGGATGCATATTTACCTAAAGTACGTTTTTTTCCCGGCAAAGGATAAAAAGTATGGAAACGGCTTCTTAAAATATATTTTTATTCCGGGATCGCGGGGTTTCATTAATAACAGTGTGTAGGTATACAATTTTGTATTCCTTAGTATAACAAATATTTCTTATCTATTTAGAACTAGGCAAGAATTTTGTGGAAAATATAACACGTTTAAAAAACACTATTAATATTTCTTCAAACCTTTTATTCTAAAATAAAATTCGGGGATACACAGTACAAAAGAGTAGTTCTTAAAAACTTGTCAGTCCTGGAAACCGACACTTTTTCCCGTACCGAAGCGCACTCCATACTAGTCAACTCTCAAACTTTAGGTGAATATGCATCCGAATACCCGATCTCTAGTTACTACGGACACCTTCAACTTCGTCCAGATTAAAGTGCCCAATACTAAATAATCTATACATCTTTAATACAATTTAAGTGTCTGTATGTAATGTCAAAATAACAGCTTTTTACTAAATGCATATGATAGTATAATATACAGTACTTACCTATTACAAAAAAAACGAGTTTGTCTGTCTGTCTTTCTGTTTGCATCGGCTATCCTCCGAAACGGCTAAACCGATTTTGACGGGAATTCCATTGGCAGATAGCTGATGTTATATGGAGCAACCTAGGATACTTTTATTTAGAAAAAGCCACACGGGTGAAGCCACGGGCAGCAGCTAGTCTATGAAATTAAAGTCAAATTACTATGAGGAATCGAATAAGTTCCCATTAAATTGCGAGACCATCTACGTTCTATGTTAGCGGGTTTGGTTTCCGCACTTAGTCCTTTTTGCGGACCATTGTGCGTTTGTGAAACCATCATCAACTTTTCCACTTTTAGCAACGGCATTAGTGGAAGCAACAAGCGAACAAGGTAACACCATTTTATTGCGGGCGCTGATAGACCACGGTTCCGAAGCAGCTTTCATAAGCGAGAAGGCGACTGAATTGTTGAAGCTCGAACGACAACCAGTAAAAGCAAGCATTATAGGTGTGGGATCCCAGAAGACCGAAATAAAACATGTGGTACAGCTACAAATAAGATCAGACCTCGTTAACGTAACTTAAATACAGATAGAGAGATGGCTTGGTACGATGACTATTCAACACAACCTGGCTGGGGGGTTTGTGTACCCACGTCGTCATGACGCATTCAGATACAGGTCATCGAATATGGCTGTTATCACACTCATGAGGCTCACACGGCGCCAAGGATCATCAGTAAGAAACCGGTCGCCAATATACTTGCATTCAAACAACACGTATTTAATTTATCCGAATCCCGAACAAGCAACAGTGAACCTTAATATAAACACCGAATATCCACCATATCACTCTCCAGCCCATAGCTCAATTTATTTAGGGTCAGCGCAATAAATGACATAAAATTGCAAGACCGTTTTGACGAAAAGACAAATAGCTCACTCGAGATGTAACCATCAAATGGCCATCTTGCCAATCTCGACAAGTCCTCCTAATATCGACATCCCAGGAGTATTCCTGTTCTTTGACATGGGTTCAACCACTTACAGCTGTCCAGAGTAGTCGCGATGTCTTCGATAACGCTTTTGAGGAAACCGTTATTATGTTCGTGTCACTTTTCCTTTTATTGGATTGATGTGGAGGAATAATTGAGGCTTGGGGAACGGGTTTTGATTCTTTGATTGAATCATTGTTTGTCGTGCTGATGGGGTATCAACGTATCTATATATTTTTAGAAGTTTTTATTGTTGTCATTTTTGCCAGCCCATGAACAAAGTGATTATGTAATACACATAAACATACATAAACTCACGCCTTCTTCCCATGGGGGTAGGCAGAAACTATAGAACGCTACCTGCTACGCTCCATACTCCTTTTGCTTCACCTAAGTTCATACATCTGGTCATACACGCACGCCGATTGCGAGTACTTCGCACCTGACCTTTCTGAAGAACATCACCAATTTGGTCACTATTTGGTCTTGGTTATATAATATAAATACATAATCAGCCTATAATGTTCCCACTGCTGGGACACAGGCCTCCTCTCTTCGAGAGGGAGTGGGCTGTAAATCTACCACGCGGGCCCAGTGCGGGTTGGTACAAGTCACATGTCTTTGAATTTTTGGTTCTAGGACATGCCGGTTTCCTCACGATGTTTTCCTTCACCGTTTAAAATGTTAAATAATATGAATAATATTATGAAAGTTTCCACAAAGTGGGAAGGAGGAGGTAGTAGGTGGGGGGAGGTGGTGGTAGGAGGTAGGTAGTGGGTATTATCGTCTACTAGTAAGTTTTACTACAACACTATATGGTTTGCAATCTTAATCTTAACTAATATTATAGATTTGAGAGTGAGTTTGTTTGTTACGCTTACACGCTAAAACAGCTAAACGGTTTTGAATAAAATTTGGCACTTGGGTAGACCATGACATTTGTTAGGATGGGTGAAATCGTGGGGCACAGCTAATAAACGATAAAGTTGTATAGCGCTACAAGTTTCTTTTGACGTTCGTTCGGAAAAAAATATGCTGACTGGGAGCTTTACTGTAAGCCGTAAATCAAATAGATAGAGTTCTATGAAAACAATATATTACGTTCCGTGTGATGCCAGACGTAAAGAATAGCACCATCCTATTTCTTCCCGTGGGTGTCGACTAAGGGACGTACTAGAGAATGGGCAGCAGCGTTCTCTATGCATTATAACACCATACTGCGATCGCCAACCCGCCTGTGGCAACCCCCCCCCCCCGCCCCATGTTGCGGGAGGCCTATGTCCAGCAGTGGACGTCTTTCGGTTGAAATGATGAATCCACGCGCAAGTGCTAGTCACCGCCTGAGGTTTGTGAGCGGTGAGACGGGGGACTGTCTCACCGCTCACATACCTCAGACGATGACTAGCACGTAGACGCACGAAGAATAATGGAAGAGGGGTCAGGTAATACTGGTCACCGAGTGTCCGGTCCCGTGCGATATCTTCCTTCCACATAGGCGAAGCTGCGGGAAAAGGCTAGTTATGTACTAAAATTTAACAACCGAAGATACAATTATTAATTGACAAGTTGAATGGTCCACTCTAACTTGCCAAGGTCTTCAAAATCAACCCCTTTCAAAACTTATAGTAACTTAAAAATTTAAGTAAAAGCTCTTTCACACAAGTTTCCAGTCGCTTAGTGTACAGTGTGACCAAACCACGATGTGTTTTAAAATTTGACATAGCTAGTGTACCGAGCTGTGTTCCAGCGTTCTTCTGTGTTTACGTCAAGTAAATCTATTGTACACACACTTTGTAAATATTCTTTCTGCTTTACGTACTATTTGGTGGTAGTGAGCGCGGATAGCGGATTGTGGAATACGTTTTATTTACAGCGGAGGTAAAGAGGAGAAAAGCGCTCAAAATTTCAGAAAAAAGGTGCGTGGTTCAAATATACTGGTAATTAGTATGTTTGGAAAGGGAAACCAAAAGGAATCGTGCTATAATTATAACCCTCCGCCTCTAATGTAGTCTGTAAATGAAATTGGTCCGCGAGGGCTAAGCAACACTGCAACACCATGCCTTCCTCGCTACAAATCAATTGAGAGCCCTCCCCAGTTATAGTGGACGACTACGAAAATTATTACTGGCAGACAGGATTTGGAATTTTTAGTGGACTATGATGTAAATTCAGTAAAAGTTTGATACCCTTAAAAGTTTGATATACCCTCGATTTTCTAATGGATATAACTATCTATGACAGCCTTGCTCAAATGAAGACAAGAATATAGAGTATTTTGGGGCAAATTCGTCACAAGACTATACGAATTAAATTTCCGAAAAAGGCAATATTTCCCGACAACATTTTGTCAAAAAAAAAACTCAAAACTCAAAGCATTTATTTCAAATAAACCAATTACAGGCACTTTTGAATTTTCAAGGGGTCGGTCTGTCAGAGAGATGAAGCTAGTTGCCCATTCCAAAGCGTAGTAGGTTCCTATGGAGAAGAAGAAGTTCTGTGCCTATTTTTTTTTCGGCACCAGCCGTAGGGGATAAAAAAAAATTACGCAGAATTTGATTCGTACGGTCTTATCCCAGCGCTCAACTTATCCCAGTATACCTAATGGACCATATAATGTGAGGCTATCGCTACCCGCTCTCACTGCGACAGTACCCTTAGTCTGAATATAAAGTTAAAGCGATAAGTTAAAGTCTTAGAACCTCTCAGTTTATTCTCAGAAATAACTACGCCTTATAAACTTCTGTTTTAGATACAGATTTGAAGCAGATTCATGATTATTATAAATAACTCGTTGGTTAACATTTTGAATACCTATTTGGGATCGCAACTAAAGATTCTGATAATCCTTATTAAGGTTTACTTACCTATTAGCTTTCAAATTACCCAGTTACCTAGTTACTAACATTTACGATGAAAAAAAAGATGTTTTTGAAACCTAATGGAACACTTAGTGAACTGATTAAGTCACGAAAATAAAGAACACCACGACCAAAACTGACACTAATTTACATGTACTTAATTTTTAAAATTTGTATTTTTTTCGGTAACACTTTATATCTGCTATAAACCGCCATGTTGGACGTTTTTTGTGACGTCATTAGCCTATAACCCACGGAACAACATGACACTTCCAAAAATCAATAAAGATCTCGTCAAAATACGACGAGTAATTTTGGTGATAAGAGGGAGCAGATAAACATACTTAGATAGGCTGTTAAAATCATAACCCTACTTTGGCTTTGCCGTAGTTGGGTAAAAAAGACACCACATGACTGCCAATGGACGAAGGTAGCGTAAAGAACAACAAAATGTCACTCAAGTGGTAAATTTGAAAAATTCCGTATCATCTTGACGCGTTTCTCGGCCGTGACGAAGCGAGGCATAAGCACAAGGCGAGGCGAGGCATAAGGTACTGCAATTTTTGCAAAATTGCATCCACAAGCCGTTGAATTTCACTTGTAAGAGGATTTACGTGTTGAGATTGGGTTAATATGCTCGTAAAACTTGTGTTTAGAGGATGTAACAACGTTGGAGATGTGGGCGGATTTATGGCAGTGTTTGTGTTGCAGGAAAGGAGTTAGTAGGTACCTAACATTCAAGTCCATTGACCGATAAAGTATCAAACGTTCAATGAAGCTTTGTGGCCTATCATTGAAACAGCGCGATAATTAAAATGCGAATACATAAAAAAGTTACTAACGCTTTTATTTGTTTCTCGACTGATTTTGATGTACGGATTTCATGACAGTTTTTCTTTAGAAACAAGTATTGCAGTACAATTTATAGTATCAAAACATGGTCCATGGAATTTTCTTCATTCATTTTCTAACGGTCATTTTGATGAAATGAAATACTACTTGAAGCAGAGACGCTTCGACCGCTTCGCTAGCTCGGTCAATAAAGTTTTCAATATCGTGATCATTCCTCTTACCCAGTCGATAAGTATAAAGATACTCGAAGATGCAAGATAAAAACATAGCTTAAGTGTTTTAGAAACGTAGCAGTTCGTTCAAACAGATACCGTCTATAAGTTTACACCTTTTATTGATAAATTGCTCTCTTGCGAACAGAGTCGATGGCGCCGGGCGGTTAGGAAATTGAATTATCTGTCTAAATATTTTTCTATTGGAATTTTTAAAGATATATCCAATTTTTAGGATTTTCAAAGGTAATGTTGATAGTACTAATACTACTATACGGTACTTTAATATTGTTTGGATAAGGTGTATACAGGTTTTGGGTTGAATTAGAATGCAGAGCTAGAGTCACAAACTCACAACAGACGTCAAAAAAGTAATGAGCTCGATTTCTGAGAAAACATAATCAACCTGATGTTCTGAGAATCCAATCCAATGTTTGCGTAATGTATTATTGAACTGAATGATGCTGATAGAATTAAATAAATAGAATGAAAAAAAAAAAAAAAAAGTTTTTTACTCCATTTTTCTCTTTGACGGTTGTTTCGGGTAGTCAGAAGCCCAAAAGACCAACAATCAATCCTAGAATAAGATATCGTGTGTACTGGGTTGTTGAGGTCAGATAGGCAGTCGCTCCATTTAAAATGCTGGTGTCAGCTGCATCCGGTTAGACTGGTAACCGACCGCAACATAGTTGAGAAAACGCTAGGCAGATGATGATGAGGCAGTTTCTGTCTCTGGAGTCAAGAATATTCTAAGCTACTAGAGGTTAAGGCTCCGGAGAAACCACGGATAGAAAAGAAATGCTTTCTATTAATTCCTGGTGGGTTTAGGTATCCAATGATGAAACCCTTTGAAGAATATTGACGATATAATCATCTTAATATTACTAGCTTAGGCCAAAAGCCTCTTTTCATACACAGAAGGCACAAGCTTTGATTTCCACGCTTGCTCAAGATGGGTTGGAGATTTTAGACTTATATTAATTGTAAGGTTTCATAACAATGTACTTCACCGATGTCCCTAATGTCCAAGATAACCTCAAAAACTACATTATGATTTGAAAATGTCACATTGGTACTTGTCCGGATTTGAAGCCACAAAGTCATGCATGAAAGGCTAGGCTTTACCCACTGGGCCATCACTATATATATAAGCTCCTAAATAAGTAGCGAAACCATATTTTAAGTTAAAAACTAGATTATAACAATAATAACTAACCAAGCCAGAGCTAACGAACTTCAGTTTAAGTTAGCCGATGTTAACTTAGACGCGATAGTAATATTGAAGTTAATAACATTTTCTAAGTTAAACGTTTTTTGTTAAAAGATATTTTTCTATCATTTTGTTTTAGAGATTAATTTATTTTTAAGACTTAAAGACGGTTTGTATGTAATATGCATGATGATGATGGGATTGATGGGCTGATGGTGTCACACATTGGGTGTCAGAAGATGGAAGTCGTCGCTGAGGGTGGCCTAGAAAATGCTGGTGTAAGATTGGCCGGAGAGGGCAACACACAGAGAAGAGTCCATAGGAACCTACTACGCTTTCGAATGGGCAACTAGCTTCATCTTTCTGAATTACCGACCCCTTGACTATTCAAAAGTGCCTGTAATTGGTTTATTTGAAATAAATGCTTTGAGTTTGAGTGGAAGGCTGTGGGAGAGGGTTTTGTTCAGCCGTGGGATAATAAATGACGAAAAAAAAAACAAAACCAAGTGAGCCTTACAGGCATCTTAACATCTGACCTCTCACCTTGGTAATAAGCAACTGAGCAGCGACAGAAATGACCCCCTCCACTTACAATCTATATAGTACTTACTAATTCCATGAGTACACTAATTCCATGCTGTTATAAAGTACTTACTAATTTCATGCTGTTCAAAAGTACCTACTTATTTCATGCTCAAGGTGTTACTTCCTGTTACACACTTCCGTCCCTTTTATATACCTATTACCTATCCAAAATTTGATCTTTACTCACTTACTTTGCAAAGTTCTCACTGCTAGGCAGCTCGTACCCTTCGACCCAACGTACAGTCTCCGACAGAGTGTGTTAAAATGTGCCCTGTAGAGCAGCAGTGGCGAGAAGACACTTCAGGTTCATAAGCTCCAAGATCTACAATTAAGTAAATAAGTGCATCGACATTTACAGCGTACCTCGTAATGTCTTGAGAATAAAGTTGACCGACTGTTTTTTGCTATTTGCAGGTCAGTGTCAGGTTGTATCTTGATCAAAATATGATTCGCGACTATAGCAGATAATTATGTATTTACAGAAATATAATCATTAATACATCTCTCTAAGTTAGATTTGTTCCCTCATAATTTCATGAAAAAGTCATTCAATGGAACAAATCTAACTTAGAGGAATGTATTAATGATTCTTATTATTAAAATTCTGATAGTCGCGAACCATGATTATTTTGATCATGATACAATCTGAAACTGACCTGCAAATAGCAAAAAACGTAAGAAAACTTGAATTTCGCGATTCACCTTAAATCAGTTTCAGTAACACTTCACTCTTTGCCATAAACGGTAATACATGCGACCATATACAAACTGAAGATTTTTAATAAACTCGCCGCTAAAGTTGATACACAAGTAACATGTACTACCATTGGATCTGAGGAACGTGATCTGTTTACCTAAACGATACCGGCCAGCCTATTGGCCAAACATTTGCTGAATACTGGGACCATTGCTGTGTTAGTACTGGTTTAACTGTCGAAGCTGCTAACAAAGTCGTCAATGGATGTTGTAATGTGATTGGCGATGGGTTTGTACCGACTAAAATGTACTGAATGTTATACTTATTGCGAGCGAGTCCGAAAAGTGTCGAGTGCTGCCGATCGTGGCACGAATGTTAATAAGATTAGGTACCAATCGGCCACTTTCTGGTAATAGACCCTTACCTGTCTGGGTCGTTAGGCTATTTTATAGCCTTTTGAGATTAGGAGTGAAATACCGGGCTTGGGTTGACTAAATGGGTCTGTGATAGCCGGAATAACCCAGCCGGTATGTTAGATAGCCGTGTGATTGTTGTAAAATAATGGAACTCATATTTTCGATTGTAAATCGGTCGGTTATCGAGTTGAAGGCTGGGGTAATTGAGAGTGTCAGCACAAATATAAATGTGTCTATAAAACATTATTTTTAGTATATGCGAAACCTGAATATAGTTTGTTCAGAATAAGGAACTGAATCGATTCCAATAATTTTTACAACATGTTATATTTTGTCTCAAAAATATGTAAGTGTGATGGAAAATATTATCACCATTTAATTACTTACAAAACAATCGCCATACGGTTAGGTACCTACTGCCAAATTATTATCAATGAGCGCAAGACGACCCTGGAGGCGCGGGGGTGCCGTCTGCATGTTTTTGTACGGACAACCCGGTAAAATAACAACCTTATAACTTTGTGATTTTTCATGATACAATTTTGAAATTTTGTACATGGATTCTTTACATCAAAATAGCTAGATACGTGTTTCGGGTTTCACATATACTAAAACTAATATTGTATAGACATTCAAAGATGTGAACTCGTCGTAAAAATTGCGTCCAACTGTTGGCCGCAAAATGCACGCACGCTAGAATAACACAATGACAGCACAATGACGTGGCGCGAGTGTAAAACGTATCTGTCACGCATACCAGCATAGCAAAGTTGCCATGTTTGTTTTAGGTCTTTTGCAGCGAGAAACTCTAATTAGACATATTATTATAAATAAACAAAGAGTGTAAGTTACTGCTGCACAATCAAACACTAGTGCATAATCAGCCTATAATGTTCCCACTGCTGGGACACAGGCCTCCTCTCTTCGAGAGGGAGTGGGCATTAATCCACCACGCGGGCCCAGTGCGGGTTGGTGGAGGTCACGTCTTCCATTTTTAGTTCTAGGATATGCCGGTTTCCTCACGATCGTTTTGAGAGCAGTAGTCATGAAATAATTTACATAAAGTAAAATGCCTGTCTGGGTTCGAACCTATAACTCGTAACTCGCAATCATTTCTACTAGGCCACCTGCACTACTCTTCCACTAAAGGCCTCAAACTCAAAGCATTTATTTCAATTAAACCATTTACAGGCACTTTTGAATTGTCAAGAAGTCGGTCAGTTACAAATATGAAGCTGTGTGTTATATTCCATAGGTTCCTATGGCCTACAGGCTTTTAGTGTCTCAGTATCTGTATAGCCCTGATACTGAGATACTGCCACTTCCAGCACTATACATTTTTGAATTTTTTATCTTTGTACACCAAAACAGACTTGAATTTGACTTGTTTAATGTGTTTTATACAGACCTAGCCGTACTACCTTACTTTACCTGTAACTTACTTTAAACAGTTTAATTCTACGCCTAGGAACATTAATGTTCCTAGGCGTAGAATTAAACTGTTTTCTAATTAGGAAACTGCATATCCATTACTGTTTATAAAAAATTGCCTGATAGCTTCAAAACTCTCAGCCTCCGAACATTTAAATGTAAATTATTTAACTTTCTTTTAAGCAAATGATATTACTCGACTGAAGATTTTATGAATGAAAAATTTACCTGAATATTTGACATTATTGCCTATAAATCATATATTATCTTCTTGACCTTACTGAATTATGACTTATATAACTAATCTCTTTTACAACTATTATTCAATTTATTTGAATTATTTGTAATTCTAATTCTATGGATTAATAATTTAATTTTAATGTAGGTAATAATAACCCATCATTTTATAAACCATATTTGTGCGCTGGAAACGGCAAAATATTATGAACGTATTACATAGTGCACATAACAACTTTATACAATACGAATTCTATTCTATTCTATCAGGTAGGCTAACAATGGATCATAATTTGTATGAAACTAATTATCTTAATTATTAAGTATTCATTATTTTGCATGCATTAAATTACCTGCAGCTGATGTAACAAGCTGCGGGTGTTACAGTTTGGTAACCTATTTGGACTGACCGAAAACTTGGTGAATGTCGCCAAAATTCGCTGAATGTGGAAGACCGGTCATTTGAGCATTATAGGGGAGGCCTATTCCAGTCTTTTGTCTGAACTGATGATGATTTTAGTTTTTATACAAAGTTAATCTTAGCTAAATTGAATTTATAGCAATGTTGCTCAGCGGCAGATTATAATTTAGTGGTGTTAGTATTATTACGTTTTTAGTGTACCGTACCCGATGGGTGCCAAACGGAACCCTATTACTAAGCCTCCGCTGTCCGTCCGTCCGTACGTCCGTATGTATATCAGCCGGCTGTATAATTATCATGAACCGTAATACCTAGTAAAGACAATTGAAATTTTCACAGATCGTATATTTATATTGCCGCAATAACAAAAAATAATAAAAAATCTATAAAGTTAATAATTAAAGCCAAAAAAACGGATAAACCGTGTTTTTTACGGTTTTTTTTTAACTTTACGAACCGTTGGCCGGTTTTTTGTATTTCTTTAACATTATAAATATCTCATTTTCTAATGATTCATACCGTTGGTCGTCGTAACAATACTCTCATATTACTATTTAGGTTTGTCTTCTTGTAAGAACACAGCTACCTAAAATATTTATTTCAGTACCTACATTTGCATATATTCTATACAATTATATCAAATTGAAGTGTCTGTTTGTTATGTCAAAAACTTTTTACAAAATTAAAAGAACTTGAAATTAAAGTTATTTTTCACTTTGTAGTGTTATTTTTGGTAGTCGGTTCTTATTTTTTGTAAAAAGTTTTTTATTATTCTCTTTTTAGTGGGTCAGTTTTGAATTTATCTAAGTTACAATAGCCTAATGTTAACTGCTCATCACCTTTTACATAATATTGCTTTTCCCGATGCTGGGACGTTGATTGTTGAGGAGTTCTGGTAAGAACCAGGAAAACTGCCACTCACCATATGCATAGTGACGAGCATAAATTGCTTAATCGCAACCCGTTAAATAGGGGTACTCATTATTATATTGTTCCGGTGAACATATGTGGTCTCCATCATCAGTTCCACTTCACCAAATGCTCTCGGAAAGGTACTTTCCGAGAGCAAATGCACGAGTTACTATAAAAAATACCCAAATCGCTATAGGTTTGCCTATAAAATTTGCGGGTTTCCCTCGATTTCCATAGGATCCCCTCATCTTATTCTGATTTGGTGGCAATGGAACCACCTCGGGAGTATACCCTTTCAAACAAAAATTTTTTTTAAAAATCGGTCCATAATTAACGGAGTAATCGCGTAACAAACATACAAAAACAAGAAACCGCCGAATTAAGAACCTCCTCCTTTTTGGAAGTCGGTTAATGAGAACCTCCTCCATTTTCGAAGTCGGTTAAAAATAACAGCTTTTTACTTAGTGCATTTATGAAAGAATATACGGTTCTTATATCAAAAAAAAAAACCGGCCAAGTGCGTGTCGGACCATGCAGAATGACTGGGCTCCGTAGTTGGGATGAATTTATCCCAAAAAACAAACTTAACATTGTAGTTGAAAAGACACATCAATACATCGACATACGCCATGGTCGCAATCGCAAAAAAAAATGTGTGATAAAACTTCTTTTTTCTTTACTTGTGTCATGAGACCTTGTTTCTAGCCAAATTTCATGATTCTAGGTCAACGGGAAGTACCCCATAGGTTTTTATTTATTTGCGAGTGTCAAAATATGTCGCATAAATCACCATATTATTTTTTTACTGCGTTGACTTAGAAGCTTGATTTTTTAGTGCTCTAAGCGACCGTCGGCGTCGATCAAAGTATTTGATATTAATTTAAACTGATAATTATCTCTACGCGTACCTGAGAAAAAGGGTATTGACAGACAGACAGACGGGCAGACTGACAGATGGACAACGAAGTGAGCTCCTATAAGGGTTCCCTTTTTTCCTTTTGTGTTACGGAAACCTAAAAACAATTTTAAACATTTTTATCTGTTTGTCTGTTTGTTCCGGCTAATCTTCGAAACGACTGAACCAATTTTGACGGGATTTTCACTGGCAGATAGCAAATGTTATAAGGAGTGACTTAGTTAACTTACTTTTATATATATAATTTTAGAAAACGCAAGCAGCTAATCAAAAATCAAAAATAAAACGAGTAAGTAATACTTATTTAAGTTATGGAAGAGCGGACTCTCAACAAAGGTTTATTTGCCTATAAGGAAGCTCCAATGACTTGTTTTTATAAGGTATTTACTTAAAATAAGAATCCACTTT
The DNA here is from genome assembly GCA_963921375.1 of Tiliacea citrago. Classification (NCBI taxonomy): domain Eukaryota; kingdom Metazoa; phylum Arthropoda; class Insecta; order Lepidoptera; family Noctuidae; genus Tiliacea; species Tiliacea citrago. Next base: position 2,989,402 of record OY992799.1, read on the forward strand.
CCGTTTTCATTTTTCGTAAGAAAACAACGTTCAATATCCTGAATATTTACGTTATCTATATTGCTTTTAAAAATAAAAATATGGTTTGCATATTGATTACGTAACTACCTTCTGAAAATATGTTTGTGTTATGAGTATTCATTATAAACTGGCTGCACTCACGGCTCCGCGATTGAAATAAATAAAATATTGAGAAAAAAGTACAATGCAAAATTAAGTACACTTTTACAGTATTTTTATGTCACGAAGCGAAGCGCGCTTATAACTTGTGGTTATCAAAGTGAAGCGCGCGTCGCTTCGTGAGATAAAGACATTATACGAAGGTACTTACTGATTTTTATTAAACTTACATAATTTTTCTAAAGGCATGTATTTGTTCTTTACGTATATAAAGTGTAGATTTCATCACGACGCGGACGTGTACATGCCATCACCGTATGTCAGGGAAGTTCAAGATTATCCTGATCCTAACTTAATAATATAAATGCGAAAGTAAGTTTGTTTGTTACTTTTTTTTATTTAGAAACCACTGAACAGATCATCCTGAAATTTTGCAAATACGTTGTCTGGTGTACAGAAACGGACATAGGGTACCTTTTATCTCGAAAAACGGTACTGTTCCCGAGGAAAACAACAATAACGTTCTTATGATAATAGATGGCACCACGTGTCTTTCGAATCATGATTGAATTGTGAGTTAGTTTGTTTGTTACGCATTCACGCTAAAACGGCTGAATGGATTTGGATGAAATTTGACACATGGGTAGACCATGACCTGAGTGAGGACATAGAATACTTTTATTGCGGTAGTACGTTCCCGTGGGATAATTTTCGACCTCCACGCGAGCGAAGCCGCGGGCAAAATCGAGTAAACTTATAAACTTAGAAGATACAAATTAATTTGAAAAACTGAAAAAACGACCATGCCTTACAGTAGTCGCATATTTTGTTGTGCAACATCTGACATCTCACCTATATTCCGTTCGTTTAGGAAGTTAAATAAAGGTAAACAAAAACCCACGTGACGAGAGAGCTGTCAAGTAACCGACTAAACGTAATACCTGGCACTTCAGTTGACATGCTACGTCACAGTTGTACTCTTCAATTTAGCAACGATTTAATTCGTTGGCGTTTAGAGAACCTGTCTTTTTGGGCTCTTTACAATAGACATATGAAAATGATATAGTAATATATAAATCTAACTAAATAATTGTGCTCAAGAAATTACATAAATTACCCTTTTTATGATTTGTTTCCCTTCATTTAACTACGTAACCCTATGGAGTATAGATATTGTATTAAGCAACTGAGCAGCGACAGAAATTAACCTCAAAATTTAAAAAAGCTGTACACTGAAATAATAATTCATTACTAGTGGTCGCGTTCTACTTACAATCTATAGAGTACTTACTTATTCCACAAGTACACTAATTCCATGCTATTAAAAGTACTTACTAATTCCATGCTATTAAAAAGTACTTACTAATTCCATGCTATTAAAAAGTACTTACTAATTCTATGCTATTAAAAAGTACTTACTAATTCCATGCTATTAAAAAGTACTTACTAATTCCATGCTATTAAAAAGTATTTACTAATTCCATGCTATTAAAAAGTACTTACTAATTCCATGCTATTAAAAAGTACTAACTTATTCCATGCTCAAGCTGCCACTTCCTGTTACACACTTCCGTCCCTTTTCTCGAAATCACTCCCACAGAAAGCAAGACGAAGGATGTTAAACATCAATAAAATTGGTCAGCAAGTAGGTACCAATTTTATTTTTTGTATTCGGTTGTATTTTTTCAAATTGTTTTGTATTCGGTTTGGAACCTCGTGCTTTTTTTTTTTTTTTTTTTTTGGGTGGGAAATTATCAAATAACTTCTCCCGCTCTGGGTGGAGCGGGAGGGAGTGTCAGACTTTTACTGACTAAAACCCACCGTGTTCCTTCAGATGCCTGTGTGCCAGGGCCACGATATCCCTTTGAGAAGTGGTTTCCATCGCGGCTCTGACACTGTTTGTATTAACGTAACTGCAAAAACAAGTTCACAATATTAATACTTGCCTACTTATGCAACTAGCTTTTCAACCTATGATTTAATTACTGTAGCACTTCTTGTAAGAAACTTTGCCAAATAAGGCACTGAGTGCTTTAATGATGACGTCGCAAGAACTTATTATACACCAGTTCGTTTTCCTCTCCGTTTTTATTTAATTCTAAATGAGCACGTCTTTTTGTGCTAAGTAATTTTGTAAATAGGTATAAAAGTTCTCCCACAAATGATCACTGTTTAGAATCTTTTTAGGGTTCCGTACCTCAAAAGAAAAGAACGGAACCCTTATAGGATCACTCGTGTGTCTGTCTGTCTATCTTTCTGTCCGTCTGTCACAGCAGATTCGCTCCGAATCTATTCAATTCAATTCATTTATTCACTAACAATTTTTACATTGTGTCTGAATTTCTATAACTAAATATTTATGGAACATCATGCATGCAATCTATACTTAAATCATTACAATAATTATCCAAATTACATTAAAATCAAAATAATAATAAAAAAATATATAAAAACAAATGTCATAAATGTATATATTCATAAAATTCAATAAAATGTTCATTTCAAATCAATAAAATTAGTCTTTTGTATTAATTCATAATTCATCAACAGTATATAGACACTAATCTAACAAGAACCGTTTGAGCTTATTCTGGAACCCACTTGTATATACTAGACTTTTTATTTTCTGTCGGCAGTTTATTGAACATTTTTAATGACTTGTGTTAGGCGCTATGCTTTACAACGTTCAGGTGAGGCACTTGCTTCATCTGGAGCTTTTTTCTTCTTGTACTCTCCCTTTTTTGCCTTTCAGTCTCATATTCAAATATATATTTTGATAAGTGACTAAGTAGAAGCAAAATGTACAAGCTTGGGACTGTCAATATATTTAATTTATTAAAATGTGGCTTGCATGATTCTTGCTGTTGAATTCTAGCAATGGTTCTGACTGCTCTTGTATGAATTACAAAAGCTTTTTGAGTATTGTAATTATAACTTCCTCCCCAGAAAAGTATCTGTATCTCAGTTTTGACTCAACTAATGTATAATAGACCATTTTTAAATGTTTTATGGTTACCTCGTTTCTCAGACTTCTTAGTACGTAGCAGGCAGAGCTGATTGCTTTCTCTAGATATGTTAGCTCTTGTTTCCACTTTAACTGGCTATCAATAGGAACTCCCAGAAACTTAACCACTGGGACCACGTTCACTGTTTCTCCATTTATGACGCAGTTAATCTTATCTTTATTTCTGGAAGTGGAACGAAAAAGCATTACATTCGTTTTACTGGCATTGACTTTAAGACCGTTAACAGCAAACCAGCTGGGGAAAATATCGAAGGTTTTATTAACTATGGTATCTTCAGCAAACACCATAAGCTGGATAGATCCCGCAGCTTTTCCACTCATGTGTTGTATAAGGTCATTAACAAACGCGATACAAAATATCGGACCTAGTATGGAGCCTTGTGGTACACCCGTGTGCACAGGAGATAATTGGGACCTATTATGTTTCTTCACTTGGACAAATTTTACCAGAGGAATTTGTCTGTGACGTGCTTTGATCTCGACAAAAAAAAAACTTAAAACTATTTATTTCTTATAACTTTTCATGGTTTTTGTAAATTATATAGCGCTTAATCTAAATACAGTAAGATTATGTGTGCTATAAGCTTATTTTATATAGTTGCTCACTTAAGTTTATGGCCGAGAACCTACACGCTGACATCCTCCATTCCATACTTCCCCACAGTAAAGTAGGCTTTTAAGATGTTTTTAATTTGTTTAGGTTTTTTGTCTTCTAATTTTTTGGCAATTTTCTTTGGTAGTTCATTTAGAATGGCAGGGAAGGCGTACTTCCAGGCTCTCTTACCATATTCATTATTCATTTTTGGCAGTTTATATTCAGATAATGGTTATTTACTTATAGATTACAGAAAACTTGAAGTATATGGTCTTAAAATAACATGATAAAACTCACAATATTGTGCGTTCAAACTTACATTATTTTGCAGTTGGAATGCATGAGGGAACAAGTTTTTCAACTACAATGTTAAGTTTGTTCTTAGTATAAATTAATCCCTACGGAAACCTTCATTGTGCGTGGTCCGACACGCACTTGGTCGGTTTATATCTATAGATTGTTTAAAAACCGGCCAAGTGCGCTTCAAACTACTGAGCCTAAAATTTTGGCATTTTCATCTATACCCCCATATTCAAAATTCATTTATTTACGTCATTTTCATTCGTGTTTAGGTCAACTGCCGACCCCAACATAGTTGGAAAAAGACCAGGCAGATTGATTGTCCGTGTTTGGGTCACAGAAATCCATAATATGTGTACCAAATTTCATCCTAAGGCATGACAAGAGGCAAATGATAAAAGTTGTCATTTGTTGTCAAAGTTGTCTTAAACAAAAAAAAATGGCAAATCTATATAGTTTGTGGTAGTGGGCAAAATATATGTTATTCTTGAACATATTTCTCAGAACTTGGTTGTTACCAAAACACGTTTAGAAAAAAAATCTCGATACAAATTAACGGTAAACTAACCCTTTAGGTTTAATTTCAATCCAAAATATCTGTATTAAGTATCAACGTACGGTTGGTATTTGATTAATATCAAGAACGTCTTATTTGTATGCCGAACTTGGTTGTTTTTTATTTTTGATTACTCAACTCATTTTTGAGTAAATAGATAATTGCTTCATATTTTCAATTTTGCAATAAAATACAAGCGTTGTGTCATCGCGCTTCTCTTTCTTTTGTATGCAGTCTGACAGTGACCACGGTTTAGCTGTTGTCAGCGTCTTAAGCAGATATTTTTTAGCTCGCAGAAGTACGATCTTTATTCCTCAAAGTGCGAGGTTCTTTGAAACAACCAGAACATTGTTTAATGGACAATGCTAATTTGTCTTTGTTACACGTAGTTGACACACAATGCTTCGTTCACTGACCTCCAACAATACAAACATTTTGCCGCGCATCCACAAGAACGCGTGGTTATAGAAATAGATACCAAGTCATTACCAAGTTCGATTTGTACAGATATTCTATTTCACGAAGTCCGTTCGGCTTTGATTGTAAAAGTAGGTAACGTTAGCAAAAAAATCTGATATATATTCAAGTCGAGATTTAATAATCTAAATAAAATTTTGGTTTTAAAAGTATATACATTTTGTAAATAAATTAGATTAGGTTGCAATAAATAGAAAAATATTAAGAATATGTAGGCATTTAATTAAGCATTGGTGTTACAGAATGGAAACGAAACAAGTAGGACTATTCAGTATTTTCAATCACTATCAGATAAATTTTCGATTTCCGATTCCGTTTTGCAAATATGGAAATCTTGTACAGTACTGCGAACCACATCGGCTGTAAAATTATCTATATCCACTTTATTATCTCGCTTTCTCCTTTTCTTCATAGGTGAAGTGAATTTTGATGAAGTGGATGGGAATTCCTTCTCTTCTTTTAATATTCTTTGAACTGTTTTTTGGCTCACACCCGTAGCTTCAGCTGTACGGCGTGTAATGTCTCGTAAATGAGACAAATCACAGTTGAGTTCCATTAATGATTTTGTAAATTCATATTCTTCTCGCAGAAAATGATAAACACTAGCTATCATGTTTCGACCCTAAAACAAAATGTAATCAAAATAATTAAGTAATATAAACATTTTATAACACAAAAAAACATTCATTTTATAAATACTTCTATTGCTATATTAAGTATCTTTGTATAACATTTTAATTGAAAACGTATAAATAAATATTACCTCACTATGGACAACTCTTCTTCGTTTTGTTGCCATGCTGACCTTACTCCGTGAAACAATTTGGCGCGAACTAAAACCACTACTGATCCGGACCGTGTCCCGATCGACACTGAGCGCTCTCGAGGTTACGCACACAAAAACAATGTGCATGTGCACGCTTGACAACATTCATATCCAAACGGACTTCGTGACATAGAACATCTGTAGTTGTACGCTGTTTTCGTACCGCGATAAATGTTACGAGTCGATCTGTCTGATTTTGGTGTCTTTGTCCGGCTTTTAACAGCCGTACATACTGCTGTCTTTGTCACGCGTGACAACCGTGTGTCCCCCGCCCCGCCAGCGACCCGCTAGCGAGTCTTGCCTCAGTGTGCCTATAACTGTAATGTTCTGGCAGTGCGCTGAGTAAACCAGTTGCGATCGATCGTGTCTACGTTACTCATTGCTTCACAGTTCTATAAACATGTCCTGGACACAAGAAACTGTTATCAAATTGATAAAAGCATACCGTAAACAAGAAATATTGTAGAACCCAAAAGATCCAAACTATTTTAATAAAACACTGAAAGGTCACACCTGGAAAGAAATAGCGCAAGAGCTTGATATGCCTGTAGTGGCAGTGAAGTCGAAAGTTGAAATTCTTTCGGGGCAAATACGTCGTGAAAAAGGAAGATTGATAAGAATGTCTAAACAAGGTAAGAACATTAATATTTTTGTAAACTCCGTGCAGACGAATGAAGTATTTTCTATTTGTAACGTAGGTGCCGTTCGTGGACTGAAAATAAATACACTTCGAATCGAGCCCTGCATATTTTTGATAAAGGTCCTCTATCTTTTTAAATAATAAAAAAATAAGATAGTGCTTTAGAAGCCAGTCACTCCTTATCATTTTCGTTTGTCATTGTTCCCAATTTGAAATCGAAAATACAAAACAGTTTAATTTCAATAAGACGTCTTTTCGCGTTTCTCATGGGCAAAGTTAGCGTGGAATGTTTGAATAAAACAATGGTTTAAATAGAGAAAACGTTTATTTAGTAACTTGTGTTACCTCCGAGGGCGTTTATGACGGCCGTCATACGGTTCAGCATGGAATTAATTAATACCACTATGGCGTTCTGTGGAATGTTCTCCCAGGCTTCCAAGATGGTAGTTTTCGGGTCCTGCAAAGTTTCTGGGGCTAGTTGAATATTCCGAACTAGCCTCTTCAGCTCATCCCCTATGTGCTCTATTGGATTCATATCCGGGTTTCTTGCTAGCCATTACATTACTGCGATACTAACGTCATGCAGATATTGTCGAAGAATTATTGCAGTATGCGCCCTTGCGCTATCTTATAAATATGAAATCGTGGCCCACAAACACAGAATCTGGCATCACGTGAGCCTCTAGGTAGTGACGAATATATCGATCCCTATTTAGTGGTCGCAACCGTCGCCTCCTCACAACCTGAAAACCAGTTTTTCCTTCGGTGGAAATTCCGCCTCAGACTGTCCATGACCCACCTTTATAACTCACCTCCTCTTCAATGCAACATTGCTGAACACGTTCTCCCTGTCTTTGGTAGAGTATCCTACGTCCATAAACAACAGCATAATTAATTTTGTTTTATCCTTAAAAAGAACCTCCATTGACGTTGAGTCCAATGCAAATGTTCACGTGCAATCTGTAGGCGCGCCATTCTGTGAGGTCTTGTCAGTTTGGGACCATTGGTTGGCTTATGAGGTTTTAGAACATTTTTTAGGGTTCCGTACCCGAAGGGTGCTAAATGGAACCCTATTTTTTCAAGTCTCCTTGTAACAGTTCGAGCCGAAATAGTCCAGGGAAAATTCAAAGCTGTTCTTGGACCTGTACTGAGGTCAGGTGACGATTATGCAGGCTGGTGGTAAAGATAAACCGATCCTGTCATGCTGTAGTGACCCAATTTTGTGGTCTTCCTGGATGGCACACGAAGCCGCCAGTCTCCAGGTATTGATGGTAAATTCTTTGAACGGCTTCTGCCGTTCAAAGAATTTACGTGAAGTTGTGCACTTACGTTTTGCTGACTAATCCGAATGTGGTACCTAGTGCCTTAACTGATCCTTTTATTTCTTTAATTAGCAGGTGTCCACGTTTCATCGTCTTGGTACGCATACGAGCATTTGAAATTTCTTCTTAACAGAAAAGCCCGCAGGCGGTGTAGCCACGTAAGTTATTAAACAAATAGATACATACAACTTTAATACAGCAGTAAGACAGTCTTACATTAATAAAAGAAATAGTCTTAAGACATAATAATAAAAAAAAAACATTTCATCACCTATTTTTACAATCATGACTACAATTTGTTATAAGAGTTAGGGACCTTTCTATGATGTTATTTTAATATGTCAGCCAATTGTTAATGCGGGTATTAAACAACTTTTTTGTTCGTTTTACTCATATTCTATGTCATATTTTTTTTTATAATATAGGGCGTTAATACATTATAAAATAGAAAAAATATATATTTTATAGTTGGGAAAAGGCTAGGCAAATGATGAATTAATTCTAAAATAATTGTAATACTTTTAGGAGTACACAAATGACAATTCTGAGACACAAGACTTACAAGTTTCACAAACAAGCAATATGTCGAATGAATTGACTTTAAAACAGCCGACAGAGAAGATGCTGAAACCTAAAAACAAAAATAAACATACAGAAAAGGGAATGACGCAATCTGAAATGACCACTGACGGCCGAGTGATAAACGCAGCGTACAGTATACTTGCATCAACATCCAATATAGTGAAGGATGTCTTAGCCAAATCTACGACTGATTTGTCAGCTACAGATGCAGACCAAATATATTCCAATTTCATAGCCACTAAATTCCGTATGTATTCTCAGCAAACAAAAAATGTACTGCAATATAAAATAAGCAGTCTTCTCTTTCAAGCTGACACTGGTCGTTTTGATGATGACCAAGCATATGCAACTTTTCAACAAAAATCTAGAGCCAGCCGAACTGCATCTCGACAGTCAGGAGCAAATGAATCTGATTCACCGTCATCATCATCAGAAAGTAAGAGAGCACAAAGAACTTCCTCAGCGGATCGGACACCTATCACATTTAAAGTTGAACATAATAGTGACGCTGAAGATCCATTGAATGATGATTATGAGGATTTAATTAAGATTCCTAACTAAAACTAAAATAATGATGTATCTTTGGTGGTATGAGGAACAGGGTGTAAAGTTCACTCATCCACCATAGAAAAGGGAGGATCCTCTGACCAGACGGGTGTTGTGTCTGGTGGGCAACTGCCTGATGGTTGATGTCGGGACGTTGTGTATATCCTAGTTGCGCGGTAAACTCTGCTTGCACGATGCAGGATTTGCGTGACGTCAGCGTCAGTGTGACGCGTTGTTCGCATGTGGCGATGTTGATGCCGCTACATATCTTTATTTTACTAATATAATAAATGTGAAAGTTTGTATATTTGAAAGTTTGATACTCAATCACGCAAAAACGGTTGAACGGACTGGGATGAAATTTGGCACACAAATAGGTAGGACCTGAATTTAAGCTGGAATAGATTTCTGTACAAATAAGCATCATCTTTGTACGTATTTTTCTGTTTTTTCTTCTTTTCTGTTTATTATGTGTGTACATAAACTGTTAAATAAATAAATAGTATTATTTTATCTCGGTAGCATGTTCCCGCGGGATAATTTCTGCCCACCACGCGGGCGAAGCTGTAAGCAAAAGCTAGTGTTAAGATAAATACACAAAGTGGGTCCATAATTATTGTGTCTTTAATTTTAAGCCTACCACCTGTTTTACTAACATTATGTAATGCAATAAAGAATTGTGAATGTGATTCCAAGGTATTTTTATATTAAAATAAAAGTGTTATTTAATCGTTTTCTTCATGAATTGTTTTCATACACACCCACGCTTCACATATCCCTGTCACTGTTACTGTCTGATAAATTTATTGGTCACAGTTACGATCAAATGTCACAAACAATGTCACAACCGTCATTGTTAACAATAGGTACACATACCGTCGCGCTGTTACAAAGTATTGTACGCCGAAATGTAGCAAATAGATTCCCAAAAAATAATAATACCTGACAAAAAATATAATTATTATTATTAGGTTATTATAGATAAGGGAATACCGGTGGCGCGGCGTGGCGATGTTTAAAGTTGTCAAAAAAATAATATGCCTGTTTTGACATTTAACTTGAATCGATTTATTGCGACGTAACTAGTAAAGTAACCGTACGACTTGGTACTCGATACTCACGATAAATCGATTCAAGTTAAATGTCAAAACGGGCATATTATTTTTTGACAAGTATACGTTTCATAATCGCACACTTAATAGATTACTGGCTTAACGAAAACGAACGAAGATTTCTGGAAAATCGCCTAGAGTCTAGTCAGCTTATTAGCCAATATAATAAATAAATTATTTATGTAATGAACAGAATAGTCAAATACAAATATATTTGTACCTACCTACTTTTGGCCATTAAAACCATTAATTACATCTGTGCAAAAATATTGCAGCAATCCTAACTTCGACTCAAGCCCTAATAAGTCCATATTCTATTATGCGTGTGATTTGTTAGGCGGTACCACCCACACTACCACATGTCCTAATATTAAAGTGTAGCAACTAATAACTATTATTAACAAATAATAATTTTAAATCAAATGCTTGAACTATCTAATCGTTATATGGAGAAAGTGAGTAGGTATCAATGTGCGCTTTTATAATTTCTAACGTGACGTTACTATCGTGGAGTACGTCCACGTTACGGCATCATGATAGAACCAGGCAATAAAATGTATGGAAATATATGAAGACATTTTTAAATCGTCCACAATAACATTATAACGTGCACGTATTTCCATATATTTTATGTACGTGGACGTCCACGATAATATCGTCACGTTAGAAATTATAAAAGCGCATAATCGTGAAAGTGAAAGGATCGCAACGCCAGAATGGTAGACTCTTGAAATACTTTTAAATTCAATTGAACTAGCTCTTTATGAAACGGCAATCAACTCAGCATATAGGGCAGCATATAGGGTGTTGTCTCTATCCTCCGCTTTCCGCATCCAGTCTGTCCCAGCTACCTTTTTAAGATCGTCGGTCTATCTAGCTGGGGGGCGCCCCACACTACGCTTAACGATACGCGGTCTCCACTCCAGGACTCGTCTGCTCCACCGGCCATCGGTCCTTCGACAGACATGGCCAGCCCACTGCCACTTCAGCTTGCTTACTCTTCAGGCTATGTCGGTAACTTCGAAACGCTGCCCAACCCAACTGGTTCCTTCCGTCGGCTTCCATCTCAAAGTTGTGCCTTCCTTCTAGTCACTCAACTCATTTTAAATAGTTTGTGCTCAAACGTAGACATTATTTTAGGACTTTTAAAATGGTGGTTCTCCATCTTTGATAAGACTGTTTTCTTCTGAGGTTGCAGGACCGGTCCTTGTACATTAATATATAGGGTCAAATTAAAATTGCTAGCGAAACTCCGCAAATATCACGTGAGCATAGTTTCTCTAGGTAATTTAATTTAACAACACTACCAGCGGTTGCTGACCCAAAAAAACATCAAATCTTTTTTTTTCCTTTCTTTTATCAGGTTTAGATATAACCCTTCAAGTCTGCGGTGTTTGGCTAGCTAACTTAATTATGAAAAAATTACCCTTTAGATACCTAAGGTCTATTCTAATCCTTGTTTCGAATAATAATTGATCTCGAATCAACTCTATGACAATGTAAATTGAGTTGATTTTAGAATTACGTCTACTTTTTTTAAGCTGTAGCACAAACTGGACTATACGTGTAGGTTTTATGTTTTTTTCTTCCAAAAACTCACTGTTTATATTTTCGGAAACAACATTGCGAACGTAGATTACAATAATTATGATAGTGTGGATGTTTACTCTGAATGGTAAAATCAACAGCAGATTTTTTAAAGCTAAAAAAAATTTATACACAATAGGGTATTTGAATGTTTTTTTAAATTTATATTTTACGAAACCCAGCATAAATAGGGTGTTTGACCTTATTTATGCTATTCTGTTTGAAGTTGGCTAGTGTTGCTTACTTACTTTTTTTATAAATGTATTCTCATTGAAATATATGTACTTAATTTGCAAACCAAGACACTAATTCTTTTATCATCTGAGTCAATAAAATATCAAATCAAAATGTCAGCCACATTTATATATATGCAATTTCATTTTATTTAACACTAACCCCTTTTATGTGGAGATTTTTTGGGTTCCGTACCTCAAAAGGAAAAATCGAAACCCATATACTACATACCACTACATATCACTTTGTTGTCCCTCGTCTGTCAGTCTGACAAAACTCTTTTTCTCAGGAAAAAAATAAAATAACAAAATATAACATCTAGACAAAATCAAACTGGTTGCTATTTTAATCGTATAATTTGTTATTTTTATGATATTGATTTTACATTCTGTCATTACCTATACTCATACACTGACTTATTATTTTATTTTTTTTAGAAAAAACATGTACTTTTACGACGTTTGTAAATATGTGAGCACCATGTATATATCTCATAATTAAGTTATTTTTCATTGTTTTTACCTATTATGGTATAGTAATTTTATTGTAGGTGCATCGTCTTGACATTAAATTCATATAATTAATGTACTCAAACAAAATATTGTAAAACATTTTTAAAAGAGTAACGGTGTAGTTTCTTGCCCATTCTTCTCCATACGAAACTACCTTTTGGATGGGGCAACTAAAATCAATTCAATTTTTTTGTAAATTTTTACTTGACGTACTTACGAGTTTGACTTACGTACGGTCCCTTGGAGCTCTAAAAATCAAACTTTTAAACCAACGCAAAAAAAAAAAACGATTTATGCGACGAAAGAAGCAAGGTCTCACAGCACAAGTAAACGAAAAAGTCCGAAGATTGTTAATTTGTTGTTTTATCACAAAAAATATATTTTTTTGCGATTACAAACTTACATTTGCAGTTGGAGAATTGACCGTGGCTTAAATCGGTTTATGGTAGAAAATGTTTTACAACTACAACTTTAAGTTTGTTTTTGGGATAAATTCATCCCAACTACGGAACCCTTCATTGTGCGTGGTGCGACACTCTCTTGGCCGGTTTTTTACTTATGTTACAACTGTTATTTTGAACTAAAAGTAATCTTTTATTTCTGTACTTGCAATATTACAGTAAAGGTACCTACTATTTATTTTATTTGAACTCTTATAGTTGCTTTATGTAAAAATATATTAGTAAAATAAAATGATCCATGAAATATGTTTCTACTTTTTATGCTTTTAACATTATGAATGCATGAACTTTACAGCGCTTTTAAAAGCTTTCAGGATTTGTTCTAATAAAAATCTGTTATTTTCTCTTGTTGAGCTGATAGTTTTTATGCCGACGCTATTCGTAGCCACGCATACTTTCACAGCGTGTTTGTAAACCTGGTTACCACACATAAAGCGCGCGTCGCTTCGTGAGATAAAAATGGGTATAATAAGATGGGTTTCATAGTTCAAATGCCTGTCTGTCTGTCCATTGCTGTGCTTATAACTTGTACACCATTATGGGATATGCAATAAGGTAACCTGCAAAAATAAAAATTATTTTCCTAAGTTTTTTGCAATTTGCAGGTCAGTGCCAACTTGTATGTTGATCAAAATGTGATTCCACCGTAACAAATATGTATTTACATAATTATAATTATTAAAAACATCAATATTAATAATGATAATCATTGAAATGATCAAGATTTATAATAATTGTAATCAATGAAAGCATTAATAAGTTAAAATTGGCCTCAAATGTCATGATTTTATGAATCAATGGTCCTTCAATTTGGTTTAAGAAGAGTTCTATTGAGATTAAGGTTTTAATGATTATAATTCTGTACTTGCTGTACCTACGGTCGCGAATCACAATATTTCAACACACAACCTAATACTGACCTGCTTTATTGCAAAAAAGTAAGAATATTTTAATTTCGCGGGCTACCTGGCGCTTTTTTCTTAGTCTCTCCTATTATCATGGCTGGTTGACTATTTAGCAAAAGTCATAAGTATTACCGTTTATAGAAATGGAATCCTATTCCAGTGTCATAAGGTTCACAAAATGGTTGACACAATTTCCCTGTGTACGAAATTATTTTTCAGCTGTGTTTATTTTTCACTTTTATTTTGCTCCCACGCACTACATAATTCAATTTAAATGTTCAAAAATTGCCTTTAGTTCGGCTCGAACGTGATATTTATTTTAATTTGAAATATCCGATGACATTTTAATCGTGGCTATGTCATCAAAACGTCATTCTTTATTTCGGAACTAGTTTTTTGGACATATTTTTCAACGTATTTATGTCAGTCAAACAGAATGAAGGATGATGGTGGTGGATACATACATACATAAATTCACGCCTTCTTACCTTAGGTGTAAGCAGAAAGTTATAAAAGTAGTTAAGATATGATCTTTATACTCCTTTTGCTTCGTTTACGATCTGCCAAGGTTGCGCGTTTGTCCGAAAGGGATGGAACACGGGTGGGTTTTAGTCAGTAAAAGTCTGTCCTGCTTCGTCCAGAGCGGGAGAAGTTATTTGATGATTTCCCATTAAAAAAAAAAAGAAAGTGTACTGGTCATACACGCACGCTGGTTGCGAGTACTACGCACCGAACGCTTAGTATTTAAGGGGGATGCGCTAAGGTAGCCCGCGAAATTCATTTTTTTTTTTACGTTTTTTGCAATTTGCAAGTCAGTAACAGGTTGTATGTTGATCTAAATATGATTCGCGGCTGTAACAAATATGGCTTTACAGAATTATAATCATTAGAATCAGCAATACAACTAACTCTCTTCATAAAATCCAATTGAATTACTATTTCTGAAATAATCATTCAGTAGGATTTTATTAACTTATAGAGTTGTAATGCTGATTCTTATGATTAAAATTCTGTAAAGCCATATCTGTTATGGCCGCGAATCATATTTAGATCAACATACAACCTGTTACTGACTTGCAAATTGCAAAAAACGTAAAAAAAAAATGAATTTCGCGGGCTACCTTAGCGCATCCCCCTTAATGTCTTGTCATTTTGATAATTTGATAGTGAACTTATTATTACGACCGATGCCGTTTGTTTTATATTATCATTATTTCCAAATGTGATGTTTTGTTATCGACGCTGTTGTACAACTTGCGCCCACAATTATTATCCCTCTTGCTGGTTATGCTCTGCCATGATACCCATGTCATATTTTATCGTCAATGTGAAAAATATAATAATTAGTATCCTATCTATCTATTCCGTGTGGTGCCGGACGTAAAGAATAGCACCATCCTATTCCTTCCCGTGGGTGTCATAAAAGGCGACTAAGGGACTTACTAGAGAATGGGCAGCAGCGTGCTCTATGCATTTAACACCATACAGCGATCGCCAACACACCTGCCAAGCGTGGCGATTATGGCAACCCCCTTTTGGGGGAGGCCTATGTCCAGCAATGGACGTCTTTCGGCTGAAATAATCATGATGATGATGTTCTTATCTATAGTCTGTTCCAGAAGTGTCCGATGAAAATGTAAGCAAATGCATCGTTGGACTTACCTATGGATGCCAGTTTGAAGTGCCACTTAAAAATTGAGCGCGTTTATTTGCATTGAACACTAAATAAAATAAAAAATGTTTATGTGTACACTTTATTTTATTTTATTTATTTTTTGGATTTATTAGTAGGATTAAATAAATGTAGTACAATATAGTCTAACCAGATTGATTTATATTCAAACAATATTTTTCGGGAAGACAGGTGCGGTGAAGTATTAACTTGAAATCTTCTAAATACAGATGAATGTGTTACTAATTCCGTTAACTGAGTGATTGCGTAAGAATTTAACCTGAACAGTGTTTGTTTTTAAAACTCAAACTAAAACTCAAAGCATTTATTTCAATTAAACCATTTACAGGCACTTTTGAATTGTCAAGAAGTCGGTCAGTTAGAAATATGAAGCTAGTTGACCATTCCAAAGAGTAGTGGGTTCCTATGGAGAAGAACGGGCAAGAAACTCCACGGACACTCTTTTAAATTAAAATATTTATACAAAGTATTGGTTACATCATTCATAGTGAAATTATACATGTGAGAACGATGCAAAACGTCATAAGCGTCCGTGATAAAAGATAAAAAAAAAACAATTCAAAACTAAAATAATTAAAAATAAGCCAGTTTTATTTTCATCAGATAGTTATGGGACCGACTATACGGCCTTTCATTTTGACACTCACTCGCGACGCGTCGAAGATTGGCAATTCTCTACAACTAATCACAAGACTCATCTTCCTGTACTGAATATCAATAGCACACGGTGTCAGATACATTCAGAATACTACTGAGTTCTGAGAAATCGAATCATCTTTCAAAGAGCTATACTATTCTGTCGACAATACCGGAATGCAAAGCATTGTGTGAGAACTTGCTTGAGGATCAGCGCCAGTGAGTTGCATTAGTTAAGTAAGTATAGAATTTTAATTTAATTATTTATTTATTTTAGAACATGGAGGACTTTACAGCTAATAAAAACAGACAAAAAAAAAGGAAACCATAGTCACCAGAAAGCCAATTACAAATCCTCACGTGTAGACTTATAATAATAATTTATGGTGTGAGCACAAAACAAAAAACACATCGCCTTAATTAAAGTAAGACGCAATATAATTACTGAAATAATAGAGTAAATAATATTAGTTTTATGTTCCGTGTGGTGCCAGACGTAAAGAATAGACCCACCCTATTTCTTCCCGTGGGTGTAGTAAAAGGCGACTAAGGGATTTACTAGAGAATGGGCAGCAGCGTTCTCTATGCATTTTAACACCATACTGCGATTGCCAACCCGCCTGCCAAGCTTGACGATTATGGCACACCCCCCCCTTTGGGGGAGGCCTATGTCCAGCAGTGGACGTCTTTCGGCAGAAATGATGATGATGAGTACGTTCCCGTGAGATATTTTACCGACGCGGGTGAAGCCGCGGGCAATAGCTAGTTATTATTATTATTGTCAATCGGGTCTCACTGCAGGAAAAAGGCCTCCCTCCTTCCACTTATCCCTATCTACAGCTGTTTGTTACTGTTGTTTGTGTTTATGTTCCCTCTTTGCGTCATGTTTACCACAAATAAAAGTAGTGTCTTTCTTTCTTTTCTTTTTCAAACCAAAACGCTTTAGTTGTCATCATCTGCCTAGCTTTGTCCCAACTATGTTGGGGTCAGCTTCCAATATAACCGGATGCAGCTGAATACCAGTATCTAACATAGTGACTGCCTATCTGATCTCCACAACAGTTACTGGGTAACACAATACCCCTTGGTAAGACTGGTTGTCAGACATTTGGGTTTCTGACGACCCGTAACAACTGTCAAAGATCTACAAATGACAGCCGGGACCAACGGCTTATCATGCTTTTCGAAGCACGGAGGGGTCTTGGTATGCAAAGATAGTCACCCATCCACGGACCAACCGCGGCAAGTGTAATTATGCAATCAATAATGTTAATACTAACTTAGGTAAGTACTTTCTAGTAATCTCTATCCTATAATAATTGAATGTACCTAATATTTGCACGCCACACTTGGCAGAATGATACCATATATCACTAATCTTAAGACCATATTATAATGTACCATAAACTGACAAATAAATGTTTAAGATTATGATGATTATGATCATTCACACTCATACGCATCCAAACACAAAAAACGTCAATCCCAACACCGCACAAGATTTACAAAATGGCCGACAAAATTAAATTCACGGGCGTCATATTTTATCAAACCCACTCTAATAACACAGGCCTCCAATAGCAGTTATCATACTAAACTAGTAAAACGAAGTGGTGAGATTATGTTTTATTCTCATAACAATGGGGAAATTGCGTTATAAATCACGCGGCTTCTCCCTGTGGAAAATATTATAATTAAAATATGTCGGCGGCCAAATCTACTGGCGCGAACTTGGCTCGTTCTTCCTGATGGTGTAGATGTATCGTCTGTTTTATTAATAAGCAACAATGGGTATACTTACTGTAATGTAATTAGCCTTTAATTTATAAGCGCAGGTTGGTTATTAGTCTTGGGGATAGCCAGCTTTTGGGTAAAGTTGTCCAATTTAGAGGTAGTCGGTTCCAGCGCTATTGCTGAACATGAGGTCCTGGGTTTGATTCCCAGGTAAGGCAAAGTGTTATTGGGTTTCCATCATAAATTTCTCAGTAGCAGCCCGGAGTCCGGATTTGTGCTCGGTTGATGGCAATTGGCTCGCCCGCTATTACATGACTGGGGAAATGTGGGTGTACTAAAGTAACACCTCTACCTAATCCTTCGGGGATTACAGGCGCTATGTTGTGTTGATGCCAGTTTATTTTTTGTAAAATAATTGCGTGTTAACAAAACACCATTAACAAAAACTTACCTTCACTTACTTAACACAACATACTCCTAAGATCACGCCTGTATTCTTCGAAGTGGTAGGCAGGGGAGTTTTGGTACACCCAAATTTCACCAGCTAAGTTACCTATGGTAAGATCCCAAGGCCAACAAATTAACTATTAGAATCAATAACACGTAGTTAACAAGTCGGTTGGTTATCAGTTCTCGTTCCTTTATTCTCTGTGTTATGTGGAGAATCTTTTGTCCTGTCAAAATCAAAATAAAAAGTCATTTATTCAAACTAGGCTGAGAATTAGCACTTTTTGAACGTCAAAATTACATAAGACAGGCGCCCAAAACGCCCGCCCTTCATCACTTCCTAGTGCTTTAGCTGGGAAGAAGAAGTGGCGCAACAAACTCCCCAGCAGCACAGCTGTCTGTTCAGTTAGAAGAACTTGAATCTGTACATTATACAGTATGCAAAGTAATTAACTTAGCGAGACACAAAACATTAAATTAAACTATTTTCCACATGAGTATATACCAATGCATGGAACAGATAAAGGTTATCACTCACTTTGCGGGGCCGGGTAATCTCCGTTGGCCTTCGCCATACAAATACGCGTCGCGCTGACGCCACGCCACGCCACCATTCGGTTTCATATGGAATATTTATTATGACCGCCTATTTATTAGTAACAAAAAAATATATATATTTAAAAAAAAACACAGGATAATTAAGGGTAATAAAATAGTCTATTTATACAAAAAATAACATGAAAATATCTTAAGTGGTTACTGCTTGAAAGTAACGTCGTTTCTTATGCTTTGGGTCCTAGACATTACTTCCTGAATTTATTTCATAAAGTATTTTCCTAAATACTTCTATTCACATATAGAATTTGATGTTAATACGTTCTAGTTTAACATATTTTTTTTTTGCTTAACTTACTTGTTTTCTATGCAGGCGTAATGACAGATTTAAGTCACTAAAATCTGACGCAACAAAATATGAGCCATGAACAGGTCTGAAGTCAGTACATCAAACGTGGAGAAACCAAAATAGTATCCAAGTTATGATACACTTCTAGCATAGCAAGGAGGGTAATTTGCTCGTTTCGTACTGGATTTGTTAGTATACAAGCTCAATTTGATGAACTAAATCGTACAACTAAACTAGTATTCGTGTTGTTTTGGTAATTCTTTAGGTATTTTAAGTGAAGCAAGAATGGCGGTTATTTCTGTTTTTAGTAGTCTTTTCAAAAATGATATTCTATTTTTTCGTAGGAGCAGGTACTATAAGTGCATTCGATGAAGGTATGACTAGCTAGAAGCCTTTTTGAAATTAAACCTAATTATACTCGTTTGTGACTTTTACATGTTTTTATGAATTTAAGTTAATATTGTCTACTAAATGTGAGGAAAGAGTTTCTATACTACATTGTTCAGGGCCGCTGGAACTGTTATTTATCGAAACGATAGGGTTTCGTACCTCAAAAGGAAAAAAACGGAACCCTTATAGGATCACTTGTGTGTCTGTCTGTCCGTCTGTCACCGATTTGCTCCGAATCTACTGGGCCGATTAAGTTGAAATTTGGTACACATATGAATTTATGTGACCCAAACTCGGACGGGTAACTCTGACGGGGTCGCTTTTGAGGCGCAAACGGGAAATGCAAAAAAAAAAGGTTTGCATAGTGTAACGTGTCACATAATTATTATCAAATGAAAGGAGGCAATTATCAAATTGTAGTGAGGGTTTCGAATATATATTTTTTTATAATTTTAAAGTTATTTAAGATGTAAAGTTGACAATTCCCCCCTGATCTCCGAAACTAGGAAAAAAATGAGAAAAAAAAAGAGCCCAAATTTTTGGAAAAAAAAACCAGAAAATAGTTCTTTACTTATAGATTGCAGGAAAACCCATAGGAAATCTATGGTGTTAAAATAGCATGCTAAATCTCTCAGTATTGTACGTACAATCTTACATTTACAGTTTTTTTTTTAAATTAAATTTTATTTATAGAGAGTTTGATCATAAACTGATTTTGCCACCCTCATCGGTACAAAAAATTATTCTTTATGATCTTAATCCTATTTTTGCTACCTTAAATAAGAGTCTTGCATCCTTTGACAATGGGGACGCAAGAATGCTATTACACCTTCCAACATCCAGTGACTTCGATAGCAATGTGGCTCTTTCGGCCTCGTTCCGGACGCACTCCATCAGTATATGGTAAGTGTCTTCCACAATTTTACACTCCGGACAATTTGGTGATCCAACTTTACCCATGAGAAACGCATAACTGTTCATTGGAATGTGTCCCGATCGAATTCGAAGAGCCATTACAATTTCCGGCCGACTCATGTTTGCTTGGTCGAACCATGAACAACGTGAAAGTACTGGCTGGATCGTCCGATACCAGATTCCCTTGCTCAGTGACCTCTGATCGATGTGTTCGTGCCACATTTTAGTGCATTATTTTTTAACAACACACAAAAAATCACTGTGCACGGGAAAGTGTGGGCAAATCAACCCATCAGCACAAGCATATTTCGCCAATCGATCCACTACTTCATTACCTTCCAAGCCAACATGGGCCGGTATCCACTGCAGTACAATATTCTTATTCTTAGAAATAAGTTTACAAATAGATTTGATTATGATGTAGGCAATCGGAGTACCCCGAAAACTCGAGGTACACCGAATCAAATGTTGCAGAGCGCTTCTCGAATCACTCAAAATAACATAATTGCTGCTTTCAAATGAGTCAATGTAAGATAATGTTTCATCTATTGCCACAAGTTCAGTACACATTATATTGCATTTTGAGTTTACCTTTAATTGCACTCCAATTTTAGTTTGTGGATCGAAAAACGCTGCTCCCGAACCTATTTTGTCTTTGGATCCATCTGTGTATATTCTGTAGAACCCTGAGTACGTATTATTTAAAAATATAGTACATATCTCACTGAGTTTTCCATTTTGATAGTATTTTTTAGGGGCAACCAAACCTACTTTAGGAAATATAACCTGAGATAAATAAAAATGAAAAAAAATAAAATAATCAATGAATCTGTCAAAATCATCCTGTAAGTCCCCCGATATTGTAAATTCTAAAAATAGGGTGTTGAGTAGCATTACTGTATGAAATTCTTACGGACTATTGGCGAAGTACTAGGCTGAATATTTGTAGTGATTTTAATAGCCCTATGATCACTGCCTAATGTCTCGTTCAAGACGGACCAGTCGAACATCAAGGCTATATCAGATGATATCAAAGAAAAGTCGGGTGCGGATTTTTGGCATTCCAAGTTAACCATTTTTATTCGGGTTGGGCTACCATTATTTAAAGAAATAAAATGATTATCCATTAATGCTTCAAAAATTTGAACACCACTTTTTTTTTTTTTTTGGGTGGGAAATTATCAAACTCTCTGGGCGGAGCGGGAGGGTGTGTCAGACTTTTACTGACTAAAACCCACCCGTGTTCCTTCCGTTGCCTGTGTGCCAGGGCCACGATATCCCTTTCGGACAAACTCGCAACCCTGGCAGGCATTGGTCCTACCGGACCCCGTCAGTTGGTGCTGACATCTCTTTGAGGCGCGCGTGGAACACAACGCGCCATCGACCCGGGCCTGGTCCTTATCGGACGGCGAGCTACCCATCGCTCACCGTCCGCAGGCCCGCGCCTAGGGTGGCCGGAAATCGGCTTACGACTCCCGACGCCCGGGGCGTCTCCTGCGGCGACTAAGGGTGCGAGGGCGCGAGCCTTGCCTCACCCTCACGCGATCCGCCTCCTCCTTCGCGAGCATTACTGCTTCACAGAAGGAGGTGACGGCCTCCCGTGCACTCTCGCTCCGAACCGTGGCCTGAACCAGGGCCGGACGCGAGAGATCGCCGCCGCCGATCGCCTCCGTGAGGACACGGCAGTGCTTCGCCCAAGCAGGGCAGACCTCCACCGTATGCTCCACCGTGTCCTGCGGGCGATCCATACAGTGGTGACACCTGGGCGTTTCCTCCAGCTTTATCCTGAACAGTAACCTCCCGAAACAACCGTGTCCGGTGAGGACCTGCGTCAGGCGGAAGGTGAGGACGCCGTGGCGCCTCTCTAGCCACTCCTCAAAGAGGGGACTTATCGCCACAATTGTGGCGTGCCCAGCGCTGGGTTGCGACAATCGCACTCTCCATGTCGCCATGAGATCCCTCCGGAGCTCCGTCCGCTGTGGCACGCCATAGTTGTGGCGATAAATCCCCTCTGGATTTATCGCCACAACTATGGCGTGCCTAGCGCTGGGTTGAGACAATCGCACTCTTCGTGTCGCCATGAGCCGGAGCTCACCACCCCTGCTATCCGTTTTATGTGACCAATTCGAATGGTGTCCATTAAAATCTCCAAGAATGGTCGTATTTTTAGTAAAAATAGAAAGTAAAGCATCCCAATCATTTTGAGATGTTCTGATCGACGGGGGACAATAAACAGAAGTAATATTTTTAATGACGCCGCAGTTGAAAACTTTTACGCAAATTAATTCTATACCTTGGTTACTGAGTTGGACTTCATACAATTGAGATTTTACTGATTTGTGGGTAAGAATTGCAACCCCGCCATAACCATCAAACCCGTCATTACGGTAGATCGTATAGTTGCTCAGCTTCATGTATTTTTCTGTATCCAGCCATGTCACACTTATCGCTGCGATGTGTATATGTTCTTGATTCAACAGTTGTTCCAATAAAATCAGTTGAGGTTTTACGCTTCGAGCACTCCATTGTAGAATGTTTAGTTTGATACTAGTTTTTTTGTTATCCATTAAATAATTCAAACAATTTTTTCATCGTACTCCAATCCGACACGTTATCAACAACCACTAAAATCAACCATTCTACAAAACACTGAACCGCCATTTTAATTCTTTCCGCTACAGTACGTCTCTTCAAAAATACGATCTCCTTTAGTCTCGTTAATAGCTCATCAAAATGCACCTCTCGCTTTTGAGACAACTCGGGGTCATCGCGACTTCTTGATTCCTTCAAATCCTCTATTTCTTCCGTTGGTAACCAGTGGGACCAATCATCTTGTTTAGCAACCCGTGTCTTTTTGTGGGTTTTACCACTTTTTTGCTCTTTTGTAGTGGGTGGACTACGAACAATTGCCTTAGTTTTGACGACCTCTACAGATGAGTTTGATCTCTCTGTGGGCTCGGTGTTATTACGCAGTGGAGGAAATAAATTAGCTATGTTTGTGGCGTTGATAGGTTCCGTATTTTTTCTGTATGGAGAAGGTACTACATATAACGTTAGGGCCTTCCTATAAGTGCAATTAAACTCTGCCATGAGCTCTTTGAGTCTTTTTTTCTTTTAAATATGCAGGGCATATTTTAGACAATGCCATGTGTTGTCCGCCACAGTTTAAACATTTTAACCTTTGTATGTCGCAGTTTTGGTGATTACTACCACATTTTGGGCATAACGTTTTCTTAGATGGGCACACTCTTGCTGTATGCCCAAACTTCCAACAACGTGAGCATTGCGACACAGGGAATACAAATGGCTCCACCTTAATCCTCAAACCATCTGCGTAAACATATGCTGGTAACAAATTTCCTTTGAAACACAACCGAACTGCTTCACTCGTAATCCATAAATCTTCTGGCAACTCATTCATATTACGCCTCTTTAGTCGTTGCAATGAAACCAACTCAAAGATCTCTGGGCAAGTTATACAACTTTTAAGTTCATCTTCAGCTAAGTCGAGATCCACATCTTTGATGACACCGTATGAATAGGTTTTGACATCTGGTCTACTAAATCTCCGGCCCATATCTATAAGATCTTTACAAGTTTCTAGCTTAATTGCGCTCAACTCGTTTGTACAATCAATACGAACCCTGTAATTATTGATGTGTTTACCTTCTTTATATCTTTCATACCTTTATCTTTAAATAATCTTGCAAGTGAAAATTGCCTTGGTAGCTTTTATTTAGAGGAAATGTAAACCTCAACACTGCTTTCTTAGATTTTCTTCTCCTTACTTTGTACTAATGTCCATTCTGTTTCGTCCTACTGTCTGTCTCGTTTTATCCGTCTCATCGAATGTTCATTTGTTGCCACATCCATATTCCATTGCTCCACCACGTCTTGTTCCACATTATAATTGTTGCTTCTAGTACTCAAAACACTCCTTGAATCAACATTTTCGTTAAAAAGTTCATTATCATCCTCCATTGTAAACAATTATTCTATTACACATATTCTATTAGTTAACGATGCACTAGTCCGCTTCAAGGTCAATGACGACAACCGAGAACAACAAACTCATTAACTAATGAGGTGCAAATATCGTTTACTGCACGCGCCCGTTCGAAACGAATGCCGCTGCGAAACTGATGTACATTTACAGTTGGAATGTATGGGAGAACATGTTTTTCAACTACCTGCAATATTAAGTTTGTTCTTGGGATAAATTATCTTGGCTTAAACAATATGGTAGATAACATATTCATTGTAGAGAACCCTCACCACGCGAGTTCGACTCGCACTTGTCAAGTTTTTATAATTTGTAAGTTGTCAAAGTTGCCATCATAGAGTGCCGTTGGTTTAAATATAGCTAGATGGTGTGTTTCAATCCTTTCGGTGCCCTTGACTGCTTGGACTCACTCACTCAGCAATACAAAGTTACAAACGGCAGTCCGTGGGTGGTGACCCCCAATAGCACCGGTATCCTAATAAACAATTAAAATTAATTTATTTCTCAGTAGCAGCTCGGAGTCTGGATTTGTACCCGGTTGATAACAATAGACTCGCCTCTATCACATGTGACATCTGCCCAATCCTTAGGGGAACACAGGCATGAAGGCACGTGCAGAGTCAGACTAGTGCAACACGCGTCGCACTGCCTATCGCACCCGCGACATCACGCCAATCTGCACGACCCTTGATATTTTATGTTCCGTTTATTTTATTGGTAGTTGGTTTAGGTAGTTCAATAAAGGTAAACAAAAAAAAATTGCGCCGTCACGGGACGACTGGCAGATTTGAAACATCGAACTACACACACATTTACACACTACTACATATAGACTATAAAAGTTTATAGTGGCTGATCACCACGTGGCATGCATCACCCCGCCAGAAATCGATTTAACATAAAACCAAGTGACGAGAGAGCTGTCAAGTAACCGACTAAACGTAATACCTGTCACTTCAGTTGTCATGCTACGTCACATTTGTACTCTTCAATTTAGCAACGTTTTATTTCGTTGACGTTTAACGAACCTGTCTTTTTTGGGATGTTTACAATAGACAGATTACAAAATATTATAGTTATTTTATATCTAACAAAAAAAATGTGCTCAAGCAATTACACCTACGAAAATTACTTTAAGCATAAATGATATAGTTTAAAATACAGTAATAAAACAGGAAATTATAGTAAAATCCAAAAAATGATTTGGTTATAAATTACAACGTATTTTTAAATAAGAAAGTGTCATCTATAAAAACCCTTTTTATGATTTGTTTACCTTTATTTAACTACCTAAACCAATGGAGTATAGTTCCCTATCGCACGTTATACTCTGCACACTTGACGAATGAGAGCTCGACCGAAATATGTGTTACATTTTGACCGTCACGACACTTTTGTTACTTAACAAGTCCTAGTGCGTGCAAAAGCGAACAGACCTTCGGTCCAACCGGGTATCCCTCGACACCTCTCCTCTTTTTCCTAACTAAGTAAATTGTTACGCATCTTTTAGTAGTAAACACAAACAAGCACAAAGAAAATATTTCTTTATAACACAAAAAATTAACTTTCCCCAACTTGTCATTGCTTCCCAAGTTAATAAAAAAGTTAAGAAAAATACACAACAAAATATTACCATACAGAGTTGCAGGTTAGAAACTTTGACAATACATCATGTGAGCGGTATAGGGAAATAAAATATGAGTTCATAACACAAGGCAGAAAACGTTGACTCTAATATGAAGAAGTTAGTTTGTACGAGTATGATTAGATTTTTTTGTGCAATTTTGCTCCCTTCTGGAAAAATATCAATTAGGTACTTTTTTTTCATTGTTTTTGAACTTAAAATGTCTTTTTCACATTACTATCTAGCCTATTAGCTAATAAGTAATTTAAATATAACTTAAACCGCTAAGTAACTATAAAATTAAGAAATCGTCAAATAACGTCTTTCTTATTCACTATAAGTTAAGGGGAAGACCCTTGATTCACGTGTTCTTTATAAAAGTCAGCACTTGCACTACAGCTTAAGTTCACTTATACTGCACTAAACTAACTCAAAAGGTTTTAGCCTATTTAGTCTTCGAACTAAATCAGTGTTGTCAAGGAGTTGGATCGCCTCGACATTCACGTGATGATGAAGTCTGTGTTCATGAGCTTCCGCATATGCAATTTTGCTCCCTTCTGGAAAAATATCAATTACTAGCTTCTACCCGAGACTTTATCTGTGTGAAATTCATTGTTTTTGAACTTAAAATGTCTTATGACACTCGGAAATACTGTAGCTACCCATTATTGAAAGAGTTTTCGGAATCAGATCGGGAGTTCCAAAGATTATCCACTACATATAAACTCACAAAATTTACCTCTTTAAAAAATTAGTATAGACTAGATGCTGCCCGCGGCAACGCCCGCGTGGGTTTTTCTAAAATAAAAGTTGCCTAAGTTACTCCTTATAATATTAGCTATATGCAAATGTCCCGTCAAAACTGATCCAGTCATTTCGAAGATCAGCCGGAACAGATAGACAGACAGACAAAAATGTAAAAAAATATTTTTTCTTTATAATACCTAAGTAAAAAGCTGTTATTTTACCATTACAAACAGACAGTTTTCAATTTTATTTATTTGTATGTATGTATACATTCATTTCGTTGGGTGGTCTAGTGTATGCAAGATCAACTGTTGAAGTGAGCCTGCTGTTCTGAGTTCCAAAGTGATATTGGGTTTTGCCATTAGGAATTACCTACCTAAAAATATTTTTGTCCTGCACTAAGGGCGTATGTCCACCGCAACCGCCACCTGGGACATCATCGTCAAGAACCGAGAACGAGATGACGACACGGTGCGGGCGCCGCGCGCCGAAGCAATACATCATGTACTATGGCCGCGTGTCCACCGTCATCCCTTAACCGAGCGCCGCGGCCGCCGCGCTTCCACCGTCATATTGGCCGCTGAAGTTTCAAGTAATACGGTGCGCCCGCTCGATCGCGGCCCGAGATTGTGACGGGCCGATGTGCCGGCAATACAAAACATGTTTGATCTTAAGCACACACTGCCCCGTTGCGAACTCTTGACGCAGCGGCGTGCGCGGCGCGCCGTTCGCCCGCCTTTTGTTTTGTCTTTCAAAACACACTGAACCGCCTTACTCCATTTTAAATAAGATTAGTAAATAAACTTTTTTAGTCCGTTGAACCGATTTTGACTTCTGGATGGCATTAAAAGAAAAAACGTGGTTACAATATCAAATATTTATTACAGCTGCCATTTGACATGCCACCAACGCAATATAAGTCAAAATCGGTTGAACGGACTGTTAAAAAGGTTTATTTGAATGTCTAATCTTATTTCAAATGGAGTATAGTTCGGTCACAGTGGACCAACAATCACCGTCGCCGTCACGTTCGGTTCCAACAATCTCGTTTCTCGGTGACGTCCCGGTGACGGCTGCGGTGGCGTCCCAGTGACGCAACGACTTAAAAAATCTGTAACATCCTATACAGGGTGGAAACTTTCAGCGGGGCAGTAAGGGGAAGTACCTTATCCGTTGCAGCTACGCGAAAACGGTCTTAACAGACTATCCATATTTTTTTATGGAATTTTGATCCCCATTCACAGATTTTGAAAAAATGTACAGTCAGCAGGAAAATGGGCAATTTTCACAAAAACTTTTTTTATGCCAATCGATCCTCTTATAAGGATCAAAAACCTCTATTGGACCAATTGAGGTTTGATTGCTAGAAAAGTCATAAATCGCAAAAAACTTTTCCGATACATTTCGTAGGAAATGAGAAGTTGCAACTTACATTTTTTACCATCGATAAACTGGCCGCTACAAAAAAGACTGATCGAAAAACAAATAAAAAACTATAACTCCTACTTTGGGTATTATTTCACCTTAAAATTAAAAACCTGAAACTTTACATTTGGACTCACCTAGAAATTTTACTTTTGTGCTCTAAGTTATGAGGTGTTCAGAATGGTAGCCGTTTTGACGTAGGCATAGGTTTATTCTCTTTACTACATACTGGGTAGCAGATGATAATGTGCTAGGATTAATTCCATAGAGAATCATGGTAAGTAAATCTTTGAGTTCTTGAACACTGTTGTATTTCTTTTTATAAAGTTTAATTTTTTAATAGCGCCACATAAAAAAGTGTAGAGGCGTGAGATTCGGATTGCGAGGTGGTCACGTTATAGGACCATCATTATGTTTGTATCCACTGCCTTGCGAATTGCCGGAATTCGATTTCGAAATACAAAGTTTATTTATTTTTGGCCAGTCTTCGTTGTAGCGGTCCATCTATCGATCATAAAAAACTAAGTTGGAGTATCATTTCTTACGAAATGTATGAGAAAAGTTTTTTGCGTTTTATGACTTTTCTAGTAATCAAACCTCAATTGGTCCAATAGCGGTTTTTGATCCTTATTAGAAAGAGGATCGATTGGCATAAAAAAAAGTTTTTGTGAAAATTGCCCATTTTCCTGCTGACTGTACATTTTTTTCAAAATCTGTGAATGAGGATCAAAATTCCATAAAAAATTATGTATAGTCTCTTAAGACCATTTTCGCGTAGCTGCAACGGATAAGGTACTGCCCCGCTGAAAGTTTCCACCCTGTATAGTTAGCACATTTTATGCAAATAAAGATACTTACCTACTTACGAATATTTACCTACTGTGCTGTACCCGGTTGATGGGTAGCTGCAATTATCACCTTAGTCTACCCCTTCTGGGAATATAGGCAATGTTTTTCTTTCTGTATATTTATACAATAAAACTAATAGTATCTTAAATTTTTAAATTTGTAAAGTTAAAGTAAGGAACTGGCTCTTTACTCTTGACTATGAGGATATAGAGAAGATAATAAATAATTAATCTAATTTCTACAAAGGAACACATTCATAGAACATACCTTACTTTCATACGCCTACTCATACACAAACACGAACGGGAACCCACCCACACGCACACGTACACACCTCCCACACACACGCTCACAGCACGATATAGTAATTTAAAAATAAATTATATTTTTGATGTTTTTCATATTTTTTTTCATGCTTTTCGTTTCTGTTGTTGTATTTTATTTTATTTTGTTTTTACTTCTTTTAAAATTTTATTTTGTAGCACATAAATGTTTGTCTGTTCCTATGTTGACATTAGTATCTAAGCCAAATAAAATGGAGATAAAATGGAGAGGGCGCTGACTCCTGACATACAGGTACACCTAGTTCAGGAGTCAGAGGCTTCAAACAAGTTTCTGTAACCTATTATGTCAATAAAGAATTATTTATTTAATTTGATAGTATGTTATATTCTTTATTTGTTCAAGCAAACTACATAGATCTTTGCAGCAGACCCTTTATGAACTAACATAAAGTGTGTATCTCTAAGTAAGAAGACTACAGTGTCGTGTTTGGCACCCGATGTTACAATGTGTCATCGAACATCGGCCCGCCATGTTGGGCCGATGTCCAAATGGTAACAACTTTCACATCGCCAAAATCCAGCGAACATCAGTTCCATTTTATTATGATCAAGGAAGCTGTGCAAGATCTTTGAAGCTCCGAAATATAATAATAATAATAAATTCATTTATTTCAGGTAAGAAACACCCATTGACAAAAATATTTAAAAGAAACAAACCATATCCGCACTCACACATCCAAATCACAAACAACAGTATAAAACTAACATAAAACTGTGACCAATAAAATAAAAAATAAAAAAACTAAAATTAATTAATGAAAAATTGCCAAAATAAAATATAAAATGTCAGAATCTACAAAAATTAAAATGTCAAATATAAAATAGTAAAAGTCAAACTAAAAAACTTCAAATGTCAAGACTTCAAAATAAAACTCATTTATAAAAAAAAAAATATATATGTAACAACGCTTTACTTTTAAACCGACTTCCAAAAAGGAGGAGGTTATATGTTCGGCTGTAGGTTTGTTTTTTTTTTTTTTTTTATGTATGTTCACCGATTACTCCGTCAATTGTGGACGGATGTTGAACATTCTTTTTTTGTTTGGAAGGGTATGCTTCCGAGGTGGTCCCATTGCCACCAAATCAGAATCTGATGAGAGAATCCCATGAAAATCGAGGGAAATCCTCAAATTTTATAGGCATACCTATAGCGATTTGAGTATTTTTTATAGTAACTCGTGCATTTGCTCTCGGAAAGCCCCATTTGGTGAATCGGAACTGATGATGAAGACCACTGATGGCCACTGGAACTACTTAATAATAAGTATTTCACCGTTGCGATTCGATTAGGCACTTTAATATGGTTGATAAGCAATTTATGCTCGTCAAAATGCATATGGTAAAGTCACCATCAGTTCTCCTGGTTCTTACCAGGAGAACTCCTCAATAATTAATGCCCCTGCATCGCGAATACCAATATTTTGTAAAAGATGATGAGCAATTGACATTAGGCTATTGTAAATTAGATAAATTACAAACTGACCCACTAAAAAGTGAAAAATAAAAAACTTTTTACAAAAAAAAACAACCGACTTCCAAAAAACACTATAAAGTGAAAAATAACTTTAATTTTGGAAGTCGGTGTCTTTGGATCTGTATTTTAGTTTTTTGCCACCGACTTCCAAAATTAAAATTATTTTTCACTTTATTGTGTTTTTTGGAAGTCGGTTGTTTTTTTTGTAAAAAAATTTTTTTGATACTTAGTTGTTGTACTATGATGGCGCCACTCTACAGCAGCCAAATTTAATGTTAAGCGACGCACGTGCACTTAGCTTGGTATGAACATTTTGGGCGGGACCGTCTACTGCGACCCACGGCCATGCCTTGTATGGATGCGTGCCTTGCAAACAAATGAACCGCGCAGCTATCCTGGCAAATCTCTGCGTGTCATCCAACATCCAACTAGGGTATATCAATTGAAAATTCGCTATAATATTATGATTTTTAGGGTTCCGTACCCAAAGGGTAAAACGGGAATCCTATTACTAAGGCGCCGCCGTCTGCCTGTCTATCTGTCTGTCCGTCTGTCACCAGGCTGTATATCACGAACCGTGATAGACAATTGAAATTTTCACAGATGATGTATTTCTGTTGCCGCTATAACAGCAAATACAAAAAAATAGAATATAATAAATATTTAAGGGGGCTCCCATACAACAAACGTGATGTTTTTGCTCGGGTTTGCTCGATATTGATAACGGCTACAGGTAGACGCTTGAAACATTCTCAGAATGTTTAGTTAAAGCATAGGTTATTGAAAGAATTTGGTAATATTAAGAGATTAAACTTTTATTATATAAAAAACTTTTTACAAAAAAAAATAACCGACTTCCAAAAAAAACACTACAAAGGGAAAAATAACTTTAATTTCGGAAGTCGGTGTCTTTGGATCTGTATTTTAGTTTTATGCCACCGACTTCCGAAATTAAAGTTGTTTTTAACTTTGTAGTGTTTTTTTGGAAGTCGGTTATTTTATTTGTAAAAAGTTTTTTATTTTTCACTTTTTAGTGCCGAAAAAGAATTCGAAGTCGGTTCGTAAATGACGGAGTTATGCGCGAACAAAAAACGCAATGCAGAGTAAACGAAAAGATCGTTAATGTAGACAATGTAGATACATTTTTAGATGTTTATTGATTTTTCAAAAATTGCTTGTCCCATTTCGATAAAATTTTCATGGGACCATTTGGGAAGTATACGCTTTCCAACAAAAAAAGATTTTTTCAAATCGGTTGACAAGCGACGGAGTTATGCGCGAATAAAAAAATACAAACATCCGAATTGAGAACCTCCTCCTTTTTTAGAAGTCGGTTAAAAACAATCAAAATACTTTAGAATCACATTGTTAAGGCTTTTTATCATTATCAAACATCTTTATCTCTGTTAGGAAGCATCCTCATAACCATCGTTCAATGGATCTTCCGAGTCATAAGCATCTTCAATTTTTAATGTGATAGATGTCCGATCCTCTGAGGAAGTGCTTCGTGCTCTCTTATTTTCTGGCGATGATGTTGGTGAATCAGATTCATTTGCTCTTGGCTGTCGTGATGCAGTTCTGCTGGCTCTAGATGTTTCTTGAGGAGTATCATAATTCTGGTCATTATCAAAAACACCAGTGTCAGCTTGAAATAGAAGATTGCTTATTTTATATTGCAGTATATTTTTTGTTCGCTGAGAATACATGTGGAACTTAGTGGCAATAAAGTTGGCATATATTTGATCTGCATCTGTAGCTGACGAATCTGTCGCAGATTTGGTTAAGACATCCCTCACTGTATTGGGCGTAGATGCAAGTATACTGTACTCTGATTTCATTATTCGGTTGTCAGTGTCAATTGAATTCATCTGTTGGTTTTCAGTGTCCACGGATTTCTTCATTCGGTTGACAATGGCCACGGATTTCTTCATTGATCGATTTTCAGTGTCCACTTTCTTCTTAGGTGTAAACACCTTCTCTGTCGGTCGTTTCAAAGGATTGTTTGTTTGCGGAACTAGTAGGTCTTCTGTCTCACGATCATTATTGTCATTTGAGTCCTCCTAAAAAAATACCACCGAATTAGATATCAAAATACTACAACTACAATTATAATTAAAGAATATAGTGGCGTATGATGGAATTAGTAGAACCAACATGAATTGATATAGTAATAATTTAGTGTCGTTGAAATGATTGATCAATAAAGAAAAACCCTGCCAATTGCATGTCGGACCACGCACAATGAAGGGTTCCGTAGTTGGGATGATTTTATCCCAAAAAAAAACCTAACATTGTACTTGAAAAACATGTTCTCCCATATATCGATATACGAAACGTTAAATTTTCCAATTGCAAATGTAAGTTTGTAATCGCAAAAAAAAAACTTTTTTATTTGATAAAACAACAAATTAACGATTTTCGGACTTTTTCCTTTACTTGTGCTGTGAGACCTTGCTTCTTGCCAAATATCATGATTCTAGGTCAACGGGAAGTACCCAGTTTTGATTTATTTGCGAATATCAAAATATGGTATTTTATTATTGCTTTGACTTAGTAGCTTGATTTTTTTAGAGCTCAAAGGGACCACAGACCTACGTTTTTGATAGACAGACAGACAGACGGACAGACAGACAGATGGACAACGAAGTGATCCTATAAGGGTTCCGTTTTTTCTTGTTGAGGTACGGAACCCTAAAAATGTGATGAAATATGATTTTTCTTTCTTCAATCAATCGACCATAGATCGAAGCTATGCTAAGCTAAGCAGGTTCTTTTGAATAAGTGTTTTATACGTATGTATTTAACTTACATTGCAAAGCTGTCTGCAGTATTTCTTTTTGTTAAGAAGGAATCTCAAATGCTCAAATCCGTACCAAGATGACGTGAATTGGTCTCCTGGAAACCAAATAAATAAAAGTATCATCTAACAGGAATATATAGATACAGTATAGTAGTAATTCAGTAAATGAGCTTGAATGGTTACCTACTTGTGCAACGTTTTCTAAATACTTACCAAAATTTTCGATAAGCATGGCCGCCATCTTAAAGATCGATTTTGATTAAAATATGAATAAAAAAAACACGTCGATTACGTCACATTCGTGTTGACAAAATAAACCCGATCAACGATAGAATTGATTGTACAAATTCCGTTATATAAATCAAGGCAAAAGCTGACATTAAAAAAATAACGCTCATGTATCAAACGAAAAACATGTGAACGTCCGTATGATGTTTGACTCAATGTTCGTATGACTTCCCAGATTATACTCTCAATAAAGTGTATTTTTGAATGTCATATCGAACCTGATAAGGAAGAACATCGTAAGCAACAGAAGAGGTATTTTATTGATTATTTTATTTTACTTATTATTTTTTGAAAAAGTGAAATACCTACATTATGTCGGTTACGATGTTCTTGGTTCGATATTATCTGAATACTATAAAATAAAAATTGCTTTTTACCTCGTATAGTCATTTTTAACATTTTCGCCTTTTCACGACGTAATTGTGCCGTAAAGTTTTCAACTTTGGACTTCACCGCCGCTTCTGACACATCCATCTCTCGCACAATTTCTCTCCACGCGTGATCTTTTAGTACTTTGTTAAAATAGTGTGGATTACTCGGGTCCCACAAAATGTTGTGTTCACGGTATTCTTTTATCAATTTAATAACAGTTTCTTGTGTCCACATGTTTATAAAATGGAGAATCAATGTGACAACATAGACACGTGCGACCACAGCCGGTTCACTCGGCACCCTGACGGCAGCGAGACTCGACTTTTAGCGGTTGGAAGAAGGAGCGGGGGACGAAATAGTCACGTGGCAAAAATACACTAATGTACGGTTGTTACTAGCCGAACAAGGACAGTATACGAACTCTGTCCTTGTTCGGTTAGTAACAACCATGGTAACAACACGTACATTTGACGGATCGACTCGTAATATGCACTAAAACAGCACTTAGACTTATTATTAGACGATGCGATAAGAAATGTTGGGTGTACGTCATCCGTTCGGTGTTTTGTCCGAGGTCACTGAACGGAGCGCTGTGTCAGTTACGCGTAACAAGGACATACATTAGTTCTGTCTTTGTTACTCGTAGCTGATATGGTTGGAGACATGGCGATAGCTGTGGTTAAGGTGAATCCGCAGCTGTAGCTGTGCTTTTTTGCTATTTGCACGTCAGTGTGAGGTTGTATCATGAAAAAATATGATTCGCGACTATAACAGATATTTATTTACAGAATTATAATCATTAGAATCGTGAACACATCTCTTTATGTAAGATTTTTTCCAATGGAATTACTTTTTCTTGAAATCATAACAATGAGAAACAAATGTCGATTTCTTTGGTCCTGTATTTTCGTTTTTTGCCACCAACTTCCGAAATTAAAGTTATTTTTCACTTTTTTGTTGTGGTACCTACCCCGCACCAATTTTTTAACCACAACCTGCTATGTAAAAAACAGTGACAGGAAATTATGGAATTATTTACGTATTATTGCTTCTGTATTATTATTTATTTATCTTTATTAAAACAAGGTAATTACAACATACGAGTATAAACTTAGCCCCACAAAACCGTAGTACTGGTTTGCCTGTGGGGTCGGTGAGCCTCTATCCATTACACTCAATAAACTTTTACTTAAAACTAATTATTATTTATCTCTCACTCACACATTTGCATGCTTCTTGTCTAGTTTTAATTTTCTCTTTTCATTTTAAATCGCCTGTTTTTATAACACTTAAAACAAGTATTTTTATGTTAATATTTTATGTTTGGAAGAGCGGAGTCTCCTAACACAGGCTTTTTGGCTTAAAAGGAGACTCCAATCACTAGTTGTTAAATTTACTTGTATAACAAATAAAACATTTTCATTTTCATTTCATTTATAGGTAAGTATCACTTTAAAATAATTCTAAATAATGTATTTTTAATTTATTCATAAAAATATTTTCAAGATATTTTTTTTTTTAAACAGAACCGTTTATTTAACATTACGTCGTCATAGTCACTTAACCATCTTAATTGAGATATCTTATCATTGAGGAGTTCCGGTGGCCATCTGTGTTCTTCTTCATCAGTTCCACTTCACCAAATTATACTTTTTGAATGCAAATGCTTGACCTGTTGATAAAAATACCAAAATCGCTATATGTGCCTATGGATCCCGTCATCAAAACAAGATTTTGAAAAAAATTGGGCCAATCCTTTCAAACATATAGGTACTTACACACATACTCACACCCACTCATACGCACCTTTGATTTATCTAATTTAATTATTTTTTTTTTTTTTTAAAAACGTTGCCCCACACTAGGAATTTCTCCTGTATCGTGGGTGCGTTTACAAACATTTAAACTCACATACACAAACAGCTAGACCCGGAACAACTACTTGTAGGTCATACAAATATTTGTTCCGTGCCGGAATCGAACCTGCGACACGCAGCGCAGCAGTCCATCGCTTAACCACTGCGCCAACCATGCTGTCTTTTTTTAATTTAATATAATGTTAAATTTTGCTATTTATATAACACGTCATGCTATGGAAGAGCGGACTCTCCTAATACAGGCACTATCTGCCTAAAAGGAGGACCCAATCTAAAAAAAATTGTTTTTACTTATACTTGTTTTACCAATAA
This sequence comes from Tiliacea citrago, assembly GCA_963921375.1. Taxonomy (NCBI): domain Eukaryota; kingdom Metazoa; phylum Arthropoda; class Insecta; order Lepidoptera; family Noctuidae; genus Tiliacea; species Tiliacea citrago. Next base: position 3,026,036 of record OY992799.1, read on the forward strand.
ACTATTTTTATTATTATTAGATGAATAAAAAAATAATTTTCCAAATCGGTATATTTAAACGACGGAATTCTGAGGCCACAAACATAAAAAAATACAACCTTATTGAACCCCCTTTTTTGAAGTCGGTTAAAAATAATGTTTGACTTAAGTCAATGAAGAGAGAGATGGTGTTAATGAAGAGTGGAACAATCTGCCTGTGTCTGTGTTTCCGAACGCATACAACCCTAATCTCTTCAAAATGTGAGTGAACAGGCTTCTTCTGGGTAAGCTCACTCCATCGTCGACTTTGTCTCTGTCACCTCTCACCTAAACTAAGGTCAAGAGTAAACCCATAACATTTTTTTTTTTAATGGTGTCTAATTTAGCTACTCTACTAACCACTTACTTTCTTTTACTCCTTTTACCAGTATGTAACGAACTAAACATACAGTCTAGTTTCATCTAAATATTGTAAGCTCAGTGTACATTAGTATACTTATGTCGTGGTTGTGTGTTTAGCAGTACACCTGCTTGTGACACGGGTAGGATCACGCTCCGTTCGTGTGGACCTAGCGGATTGTCACTTTAAATATTACTTTGAGTTCTCATCTTGATTATTTATTGAATAAACACTTTTTATAACAAAACTAACACCAGGGGGTGTTAGTTTTGTTATAAAAAGTGTTTATTTATTAACTGGCGAAATGTGGGTGTACTAGGTATAGGCACACCTCTGCCTAACCCTTCGGGGGTTACAGGCGTGATGATATATGTATGTATGATATTCTTTAAAAAACAAAACCTGAAATGAAGGGTTCCGTAGTTGGGATAAATTTATCCAAAAAACAAATTTAACATTGTAGTTGAAAAACATGTTCTCCCATACATCGATATAATGTCACGGTAAGTTCTCTAACTAAAACTGTAAGCTGGTCGACTATTACTGGTTAACTTGTAAAGCCTACTTAGCTGTGATTATTTTCTTTTTAATTTCGTTATATACACTACTGCCATGATTTTTTCATATATCCAAAAACAACCATTTAGCTGGCAGGGGGGAATGGACACTTGACTCAAACAACAATAGCACTTTAAAGCTTAAAATTACGCAAACGGATCCCTGAATAAAAAAATGGTTTTCGCAGACCTACAATATTTTTTAACGGCATATCCAACGATAACCCACACCATGGAATAGACGAGAAAAAAAATATCATCTCCACCCTAAAAAAATTTTTTTTAAATATTTTATTTTACTACTTTGTCGGCGTGATTCATAATAATATGTATACTTACACTTGCCAAATGACAGTTTTGTAGTAAGTACTAATAGTCTCTGAGCCAAGCTGGGGCGGGACAGACAGACAGACAGAAAGACATGGCGAAACTATAAGGGTTCCTTGTTGACTACGGAACGCTAAAAAGGACAAAAATAATTAATAAAAAAAACAACCAGCTTCAAAAAAAACTCGTGTGTGAGAAAAATTACTTTGATTTCGGAACTCGAAAAACTGGCAAATAAAGAAAATACAAAACCAAAGACCGATCCGAAATTTAAGTTATTTCTCACTTTGTAGTATGTTTTTGGAAGCCGATTGTTTTTTTTTTGTATTGTAATGTAATTTAATGTTAATATTCTGTTGTGTGTGTAATGTACTAAATAATGTGTATGAGTCATGTAACTTAAATTATCTAAATTAAATAAATAACAATAAAAATAAAAATAAACGTTTTGTTTTTGTTGTGGTACCTATTCCACACAAATTCGTATAACACTACTTGTTATGTAATTATCAGTGAAGGAATTGTTGTTATAACATCATCAACATACACTATACTCCATCGGTTTAGGTAGTTAAATAAAGGTAAACAAATCATAAAAAGGGTTTTCATAGATGACACTTTCTTGTTTAAAAATACGTTGTAACTTATAATCATTTTATTTTTTATTATTACTATAGTTTCCTCTTTTATTACTGTATGTTAAACTTTATCATTTATTCTTAAAACTACTCTTCGTAGATGTAATGGCTTGAGCACAATTATTTAGTTAGATTTATATATTATTATATTATTTTGTAGTCTTTTGTTAAGAGCCCAAAAAGGCATGTTCTCTAAACGTCAACGAAATAAAACTTTGCTAAATTGCAGAGTACAACTGTGACGTAGCATGCCAACTGAAGTGCCAGGTATTACGTTTAGTCGGTTACTTGGCAGCTCTCTCGTCACGTGGGTTTTTTGTTTACCTTTATTTAACTACCTAAACCAACTTAATATAGGTGGAAACAATACACGCGTATTATTGAAGCTAACTCTAAAAAGCTACCCAAGAAAAGTTCCAAGCTTCCTCTAACAAATGAAAAAAGAATTACGTAAATCGGCTCAGTCATCACGGAGAAATCGATAAACATACATAAAAAATACGTACAGACGAGCATAGAACCTCCTCTTATTTTTAAGTCGTTTCAAAATTGCCGTTTTATGGGTGGCTTTATCGCACAGGGCGATCTCTTACAGACAAGAAAAACATTTTTTTTTTTAAATTTTGACTGTCTGTCTTTCTGTTTGTTCCGACTAATCTCCGAAACGGCTGGACTGATATTGACGTGACTCACTTGCAGATAGCTGATGTTATAGGGAGTAACTTAGGCTACTTTTCTTTTAGAAAAAGCCACAGGAACGAAGCCGCGGGTAGAAGTTAGTTACAAAATAAGTATTATTATACCGAATGATGAACAAAATAATCAACCCAATTATCAAAATACTTTCTGCCAGACTGGTCATGGAGCATATCGCGAAAATGTCAATGATGATGGGGAACATATTCAAATTAAGATAATTAAGTATATAATCATCATTCCAGCCGAAAGACGTCCACTGCTGGATATTGACCTCCCCCAATGGAGGGAGAGGGGGGGGGGGGGGGGGGCAGCGTGGCGATTATGATAACCCCCGTTGCCATAATCGCCACGCTTGGCAGGCGGGTTGGCGATCGCAGTATGGTGTTAAAATGCATAAAGAACGCTGCTGCCCATTCTCTAGTAAGTCCCTTAGTCGCCTTTTACGATACCCGTAAATATAATTATATAGTTATTTTACACTCACTTCATTATCACGTCTCACTGCATTATCATTCCAACAGTACCTGAAGGTAGAAATTCAGCCCAAAAGCCAACAGCACCAGATGTGTCTAACTTGGGACAAACGTTTATTTTGGCACTCAGACTTTTTGCTTACAGCCTGCCTTGTTTGTGTTACTCATTAGGGGCACAAATAAGAGATGTTAGGAAATTACTGAAGTTAGGAGTAAGTAGCGGTAAGTGGGCCTTGATACTTAAGTTTGTAGGAAGTTGTGACTACAACTAAAACTAGCTGTAGTAGAACGCATAATGCATAATCAGCCTATAATGTACCCACTGATGGGACACAAGCCTCGTCTTTCACCATCCACCATGCGGGCCCAGTGCGGGTTGATAATGTCACATTTCTTCGAATTTTTAGTTCTAGGTCATGCCGGTTTCCTCACGATGTTTTCCTTCACCGTTTTGAGAGCAGTGCAAGTGCAAGTTTAAGAGGAGAGCTAAGTAGACTTTACAAATTAACGAGTAATAGTCGACGAACTTACATTTTTGGAGAATTGACCGTGACGTATAACGATGTATGGGAAAACAAACCTAAGATTGTAGTTGAAAAACATGTTCTATGTTTTTCAACTACAATCTTAGGTTTGTTTTTGGGATAAATTCATCCCAACTACGGAACCCTTCATTGCGTGATCCGACACGCTGTGGTATTTTGCTGTCCAAAACCACATCTTTATTATATTTATACCTATATTTACCTATTAATGGGCTACTGTGTCCATCAATTCTTGCTAAATCTATTCTTTGTTGTAAAACATGAATTCTTACACATAATTATATCATCACCCCCTTACAAATTACCCCTGGGACACTATTAAAGCGATACAAAAATAAATTGGGGGCTTTTTCGTAACCATTTATTTCAGTATTACAGCATGTATGGATTTTATTTTTTGATATTATGTTTATTGACTATTTGATTAATACTTTGACTGAAGGAAAGCGCAATTAGGTTAAATTTCCTCGTTAAATTTAATTCCGAAAAGACCTCAATTTTTCATGTTTTTCTTGTAATTCTAAAATCCTAAGTAATTTCATTGCAAAATTGCATCCGAAATGTGCGCATTAGGTTACTGAAAACCCTGACTGAAAATGTTTTTGATAAAAAAAAAAAAAAAATGGTTTATTATTTTTACAAGTAAACCTTAACAACTAGTGATTGAAGTCTCCTTTTAAGCAGATATACCTGTGTTAGATAGCTTAATTTATTTTTAAACAGCTTTTATTTGGTTTGGCGCTCTAACGTTGTTGTATTTTGGTTCCAGCGCATTGTTGCGGTCTCTTTTTTCGCATGTGGAAGTATAATTTGACTCGTCACTTTCTTACGGCCGCCCAGTTCGCTATGATTTATTTTTTACGTATCACCTTAACACTCAAAAACACAATCTTTAGTCAGTTTTCGCTGTTTTTTGCATACAAATAGGTACAGTCGAGTTCATTAATATATTAGCCCTTTCAGGCTTCAAAAATATATGACCGTCAAAAAAAATCATAATATTGTGACAACTATTAAGCATCATTAAATTGTGGTCAAGATTTCGATTCATTAATATGTGACTGGTTTTTCTCAGTAACATGTGAGCATTACAGTAGTATGAGCCAAAAGCACATTATTATATGAACAACATTAAGATCATATTATCTGAACATTGTAGGATTCACAATTATGTATGCACACATGAATACAATAATATCTAAACAAGTAAATGTAATTCAAATTCAACCTTATTACTTACGTCATAAAGATAATTTTAATAGCAATCTCAAAATTGCATGGTCAAGGAGTTTGCAACATTATTTATCACTGGCTAGATTAACTTCAAATGACGTTATGGTTTTCTAATAAAATTATAACTGACGCACATGTGATTCAACGATTTAATTCTACGATTTACTGGATTTAATATACAATATTAATTCTATTGAAATATACCTACCCATTTAAAATAAAAATGTATAGAATTGATGAGCATACGAAACATAAAATAGTTTATATGTGTGAGGAAGGTGTTTCTAAATCAGCCATTGCAGAAGAATTAGGCATATCGGTAAGCAAAGTAATTTTAGGTATTCGTCCATGTTTTTCTCTGATCTCTAATGTGGTAATTTAATAAAATCGTTCTTTAACAGAGAAATACTGTTACATTATGGTGGAAAAGGTGGCAAGAAGAAGGAAATCTTACAAAACATGTATCTTTTGGCCGACCTAGGAAAACAACTCATGATCAAGATATGCAACTGGTTGAATTTGCAGCTGATCTGGCTGTATCCAGCTTAACTATACGACGAAGACTTAATGAAGCGGGAATTCATCACCGAATTCCAGCTAAAAAAATGTTACTAACGGAAAGGCATAAAATGTTACGTTTACAATTTGCTAACAGATATTTAAATTATGATTTTGAACACGTCGCTTTCATGGACGAGAAAGTTTTTGTCTCTTCGGCGGACGGGCGGATCTCTTTATATCGTGCAGCCAATGTACGATATGATGAAGAGAATGTATTGCCAAATAGACGCAGTGGACGCATTACGATCGGGTTTTGGGGGTGGATAAATTCCGGTGGACCCATAGAATTGTGCGAAATATCTGGCCGAATGAGGAGTGATACCTATTTAGATATTCTAAAAGACGTGTTTTTACCAAAAAAATTGTCTATCCTGATAATCATCGAATTACTTTTATACAGGATAATAGTTCCGTTCACAATGCCAGACGAGTTCAAAATTGGATAGCTGAGCAAGTAGACTTGGAATTAATAAAAATTCCACCGAAAAGCCCGGACCTCAACCCCATAGAGAATCTATGGGGGTTAATGGTACAGAATTGGGACTGTAATGAGGCTCGCACGGAAGAGAATTTAAAGGCTCATGCATATGACATCTGGAATAGTTTTAGAAATAGTGATTATTGCCACAATATGGTACAGTCAATGAGAGCCCGACTACAAGCAGTGATTGATGCGAACGGATCATACACAAGATATTAAGTAACTGTTCTATCATTTTTAATTTGGCCGCCAATAATTGTTTATAAGTAACTAAGATTAATTTTAGTTTAAGATAAAATATTGTTTGTTTTTTTTTAACGTAAGTCATGTGCTATTTTGTTGCATATTACTTTAATATTTTCTTAGATAATTATACTTGTCAAATAATACAGTTTAAACTATAATGTAATGATATTCTTTTCTTTCCCGTGACTTGAAATTCAATTCACTGCAAACAACTTCGTTAGTCATAAAAAAGTTGTGGTGGCAAAGTAATCAAATTTTAGGTCGAATCGTATTGCTATATAAATGACAGGTGGCACATATTTTTTTTACAATTCTTAAATGGCCATGCTGTACGAAAAATATACGGCATTGAAAGACACTCATTTTAAAAACTAACGCAAACGCGAGGAAAACAATGGAAACTACTGTCATCTCTGTAACAATGTAAACTAGATCTTATTTGTTCGAGCAAATAATTGACTTTCCCATGCATGTAGAGATAATTAAGAAGCTTACCCTGCTCAGATTATAAAAGCCAATACTATATTTTTGAAAAGGGTGATCACTTATTATTGCCTAATGGACAGCATATTGTATTATTGAACCGTTTATGATCACATATTATTGAACTGTTCATGATCACATATTATTGCACAATGCACAGCATATATTATTGAACCGTTCACATGAGGACATATTTTTGATCTATAGGTTCTATAGAATTTATTGAGCTTTCCAACGCTCACAATATTTTGAATCCTTGACAGTGCCAATATATTAATGAACTCGACTGTACTATGTTTTATAGTATTAATGTTCCTAATGTAAACATCTTAGAATTTTGTGACTTTGACATATTTCATTATAAACTGACACCTGTCTGTGTTTAATTTTCTAAACTATATTGCTTTCTTGATGAAGCCAGATCTACACATACCTAATTAGTGTTGTAATGCCGGGTTCACATGTAAGCCGTTTTTATTGATTCTGGCTGACAATCAACCAAGAAGTAAGTTTTTTAATTGTCGAAGCTTTTAAAACGAGCCCAGAATCTATAAACGCAGTCATCACAGCTGACACCAGTTCAGTCCATGGTGTCATCACTTCAAACAACCTGATAGAATCTTCAAAACGTTTGTTGCACTTAAGACTAGATGGAGCTATTCAATTTTTTTTAATAAAAATATTTTTATTAGGCTGGTATTATTGTTTTTTTTTGTTATGGCTACATCACAACTTCGTTGTCATGTGTTTGTTTCATTTCACGCAGACACTAGTATTTATGTTCTCTTTAGCAGACACTTAAAAACTTTTAGAATGTCAAACAAAAAGAAACAATTTTATATTTTTGAGATTTATATACTAGAAATTATAATAATAGATTTATTTAAAAAAATATAATTAAGTACTAGTCATTCGTCTAGGAATGAAACGTGTGATTGGCTGTTTTCAAATCTCACATCAGTTTATTTTCTTCCGAGATGAATTGTATTTTGTAAATTTTCAAAGACGACCCGGCTTGTTACACCGTTTCTATTCCCGACTGACATGGCTTTTACTTGGATTCCGATATTACCGCTATCATCGACTAACCTGTGGCTGAGAATTAGGACTTGTGATTTTGTGAATTGGAGTTTGTCAACCATGCCTATGAAAAGATGTTGTTCCTGCAGTAAAACTCGTAAGTGCATTTAAAATTATAATCAATGTTTTAATTCATATTAGTTAATTGTCCTGTACAAGACATGGGTAAATGGCAAACATTACATTCGCAACCGGCGCGGCGGCGTGCGTGTATCTGATGTATGAACGTAAACGCGGCATGGGGGTACTACCCCCATGCCCGCTGTCTGGGTGATCAGTGCAATAGATGTTGTAACTCTGTATTTTAATACTGCTGTTTGCAGTTGTATGAAATTCAGAACACAGAACTTCTACATCTATTATATTTTGAGAGAGCCCCACTATTACAGGTACTAACTGACAATGCTTTTAACTTTAAAGGAGCAGATCATGTTATGCAGATCACTATCAACATCTTCAAAATCTACTTCCGTTGTACAAGCTGACCTCTCACTCGTCTTGAAAAATAAGATCTTTAATGATTTAAATATGAAGCAAGAATCCACTTCACAATTGGACCCCGGTGAATGTACACTACTCATATTATTAATTAGTAGTGAGGCAAATGCTGCGTCGAAGGAAGCACAATAAAATAATTCAGATGGATGCCGTGTAAAGTGTTTCTCCAATATTGATGTGGTCATGGGTATATTAAGAAAAAAATCTGATTTAAATAATTTAATCATTTAATTAATATTATGAATAGTAATTGACTACACTTTTATAAAATGTAATGAGCACAAGAAAGAGGTCATTTTAAAAATTGAGCAAATTTCGCTAAATTTATTTGTGTATAACTGGTGCAATAAGGTATTAACAGGGTCCAAAACTGATTATGATAAAAATGATGAAAGTCAAGAATTAGCACCTCTAAACTGTACGAAAAGATTAAAAAATAAAAAGTGATTTTTGTATAATCAACTTCGTTTTATTTATTTTTGAATACCAATATTATTAAAAAAATATAAGAAAAGCGTAAAAGCCTAGTGCAAAAGTACCTTGCACAAAGCACCAGATGGCGCCATACGCCATACATACCGTAAAATGGCGTGAGTGACGTCTCTATACCCTATAAACAAATGTACTCTGTGGTTCAGTCTACCTCCGTTCTAGTGCATCTTCGGTTGTGAATACTTGAGCTTTTCTGAATTTAACTAATGATTTTGATTCTTAGTACTGCTTAACATCAGCTTTTAAGTCGAAATACAGTTTTTTACGTTAGTGGAGTCGGAATTGTGTGAATAATTAAATAAATAACTTTTAAAACAACTTTTTATAAAATTTTGTATGGAGGTAGCTGACACCCTGGATTAACATATAGGCTACTTGCTACTTTTTATCACGGTATACCCACGGGATCGAGACTTACGCGGATGAACCCGCGGGGCGCAGCTAGTGTACTCATAAATTGTAAATGTTAAGAAAAAATTACAATAGAAACCTTGTAAATGTAATAGAGATTCTAAATGACCAACATTTATTTCACAAACTGGTAAGGCTTACTCAAAAACACGTATTTCCTGGAGCAAGTATTATGAAATTTCCGCACATTATTTTTAGTTCAATGTTATCGCGTTCTCACTCGTTTGTTAATAGTTTTCACTTGCGCTGGATGAAACAACAAACTTTTCCACCATGCTCGCGTTGACGAAAGACGGACCGGGAAGGGCCCTCTTAAAAGCAAACAATAGTCATCACCATCTGCCTAGCCTTTTTCCAACTATGTTGGGGTCGGCATCCAGTCTACCCAGATGCAGTTGAACACCAGTATTTTACATGGAGCGACTGCCTATCTGACCCCCACTACCTAGTCACTGGGTATCACGGTATACCTTGGTAAGACTTGTTGTTAGACTTTCGGGCTTCTGTCAACCCAGAAAGACTGTCAAAGATCTACGAACGACAGCCGGGACCAACGGCTTAACGTGCCTTTCGAGGCACGAAGAGGTCTTGGTATGTAAAGATGGTCACCCATCCACGGAACAACCACGGCAAGCGTAGCTTAACCTGGTCGATTGACCCGTGCGGCTGTTTTTACTTAGTCACAAGCTTAGTTTTCTACTATCGCGGACTGATCATTACGAAACACTTCACTCGCGCACTGTACACTTTGATTTGGTACACCACTAACACTGGTTCGGTAGTGTACGGAGGGTTGTCCAGGTGTAGGCTCCAGGCGCATGGTGCGGTGCCTTCGCCCGCGTATGCACATGAACACGGCGAAGGCTAGCCCTGCCGCCCCTACGGAGTAGATGGCCACGTACTGGTGTATATCGTGAATCGACACACCGTCGGGGATGGTTACCTGGTCCGAGGCTGCTTTCATCTGTTCTATTTGCTCGGAAATGCTTTGTAATGATGACTGATAATTTTCTTCTTTGTACTCGTAGTTTGGTACTGATAAATTGATAATGTTATCGACGGGAGCGATCTCTACGGCAATAACATCGGGCTTAACTTTCATTTCGATCGTTTGTTGTTTGTGTGACGTAATGATGAAGGTCTCACCCTTGATGACACAGTTGTTTCCAAGCGCGATAACATTGACTCCGGTCACCTGTTCAGTGGTAACTTGATTCCCACATATGATTCTCAGAGTGCATTGTCCGCAACATGTAATTATGAATGTATTTATTACGTTTAGTTCTGTCCAGGTTGTTTTGCATGTTGCGCTGACAGTTGTACAGGTATCTCCTTGATTTTTGATGCAAAAGTTGTTGTCGGAGTCTCGTTGATAGATTGGTTTTTGCAGCTGGCATAGGTTTGTATTGGTATTCAACCGTATGCATTTTTGAAGTTCATTTGCTGAAATGGGTAAGTATGTGTCTTTTTTGATGTTGATTGCTATGAACTCTGATATTAGTACTAAATTAATCATCCGACTAGCATCTTGGTGTTGAATAGGGATCATATGATAAATGTCGTAACTCTCCCTGTTGACTAGTGGGATTTGTATTTCAAATATGAAGTATTCACGTGTCATGCGTGCTCTGACTTGCATAATTTGATAGATCTTGTATAGTTCTGATACGATGCTGTTGGTAGGCAACGATAGGTCTTTGGGCACCTGATTTGAAATGATATTTAGCTCATCTTGTAGTTGAGCCGGTGTTATAATATGAACATTGAAATGTTGGACGTTAGTGATCGTATCTAACAAAGAGTCCTGAATGTTCTTTAAACTGCTCAGTATACTGTTTGCTATTATAGTTGATAAAATGAAGTCTTCACTGATCGCTACTTTCTCAACCTCATTCTTTAATTTGATGATAGTTTGATCTATGTTTATTAAGTGCTGATTAAATATTTTATGCTGTTTTTCCATCGTCTGTTCAACTCGTTTGAGCAAGTTGTTTTCTGCTTCGATGATAGATGTTTGGTTGCGCCAAAGATTGGCCAGATGTTTTTGATTTTGTCTGACTAACGTAATGTCTCGTTGATATTGCTCGGCGAAATTTTCGTCTAGTACGCCGAAGAGACTGTTCGCAACGTAACCGATCCCGTTGATAAGACCTCGGCGCGTGCGCGTATGTGCTTCGAATTGCTGACTGAGCAACATACGGTCGTAGTACTCCAGTTCCATGAATCCATGACGTAGTTGTAACATGATAACGTCACAATGTGATTTCCCTTTTGTTTGTGTGCACAGACTTTCAAGGTGTTTCATATAAATGTTAAATATTTTGCACCCGTGCCAATAAGGCTGCATGTCATAATATACTACTATTTTCCATTGATCTTGTATTAGATTCATTTCTGATATTTTGTCAAAGTAAATTGCTTGTTTCCCTTGTAATTGTGTAATGTTGTATGCAGCTTGTGCGTTGCAGATTAATGATAATATCACGAATAGTAATGACAGTATTGTAGAGAAAGTGTAACTGAGCCCTCTTCTTCTTTGGGTTTGGTTTAGTTGCGGTGATTTATTGGTATCCTGTTGGACTGAAGCTGACACATGTTTGTGGTCTTCTTGGTCTGTGCTATCTAGCAATGGTGTTAGCTTGACGATGGGTCGTTTCATCGTTCCATTTCTTGTTTTTAGTGTGACAACTCTGACGTATCCATCGCTGCCTGGGTGTTCTTGTATCACTCTTCCCATTGCCCATTTGCCTGGTGGTAGATTGGCGTCTTGAATTAACACCAAGTTACCGACTCTGATGTTTTCTTGAGGGCGTCTCCATTTACTCCTTGTGTTTAATTGTGTTATGTATTCACTTCGCCAGCGATTCCAAATATCTTGGTAGATTCTTTGAGTTAGATTCCACCTTGTGCGTAAATCTTTTTCTGTTTCGTACAAAGTTAAATTTGGACCACTTGATAAGAAGTGTGCGGGTGTAAGGAAGTTCAAATCTGCTGAACTTTCGGTTAATGGACATAGCGGTCTTGAATTTAGACAAGCCTCTAACTGATATAGTATCGTACTGTACTCTTCAAACGTTAATTTTTGCTCCCCTACAACTCTCTTCAGATGATATTTCAGACTTTTAACGGCTGCCTCCCATAGTCCTCCTGCTAAGGGGCCATGAAGGTGCGTTGAAGTGCCATTCGATTCCCATTTTTGTTATTTCTGCTTGAAATTCATGATTGAATGTGCTTCTCATTTCATGATACTCGTCCTGTAGGATCTTGTTGGCTCCAATAAAGTTGGTACCTTGATAGCTGAAAACAGTTCTTGGTAGTCCTCTTCGAGCAATCATTCTGCGAAGAGCAGCGAGGAATGACGATGATGTCAAATCCGACACCAACTCCAAATGAACAGCTTTAGTTGCCATGCAGATAAATACGGCTACATAACCCTTGGTGGTCCTTATCCCACGACCCTTGTTGGCCTTGATAAAAACATGACCTGTATAGTCTACACCTACATTTTGAAAAGGACGTGATGGATTCGTTCTTTCTGGTGGTAAATCTCCCATAATTTGATGCTGATTGCTAGGATTGTGACGACGGCATTTAACGCAACGTCGGACTCGGAATTTAACTGCTCTGATTCCGCCTACAATCCAATACTTCTGTCGTATAAATGCTGATGTTAGCTGAGGTCCGCCATGAAATGCCAGAACGTGAGCCTCGTCAATCAGTACTTCCGTTAAACGACTGCCTTTTGATAGAATTATAGGATGTTTCATCTGAAGATCAATGTTGGCATGTTTGAGCCTCCCGCCGACCCGAAGCATGCCGTCTTGATCTAGAAACGGATTTAGTTCCAGTAATTTGCTCTTGCTTGATATGGGTTTGCTTTGTTGTAATTTATGTATTTCCTGTGAAAAATCTGTTTCTTGAACATATTTTATTAACTTTAATTTTGCTACTCTTATTTCTTGAAGAGTCAAATGTTTTGTTTGTGCTATTTCTTTAAATCGTAAACGTTTAAACAATCGTAAAATCATAGCGTAAACGTTTATAAGTTGTGTGAATGAACTGTACTTTGATATCAGGTGACGTATTACACTGCTGGTGTCATCACTTTGCTGCGTTACATTCACTTGTAATTTATTGTTGTTGTTCTTTTTGATTTCTTCATCTGTCGTGAATTTTGATATTGGTTCTTTCTCTGCGATGATAGTAGGAAGCCACGAAGGACCCTTCCACCACAGAGCGTGCTCCTCAAGCTGTCTCACATTCAAGCCTCGACTGGCACAATCAGCTGGATTGTCAGCTGATTTAACGTAGTGCCAGCAATTGGCAGGCATGATAGTAGTTATTTGACGTACACGATTGGCTACAAATGTTTTCCACCTTGTTGGTTCACCATTTAGCCAGCCTAATACAATCATTGAGTCAGCCCATCCGTAAATGCTTAGGTGGTAATTTGATAGACTTTGCTGAACTTTTGCCATTAGTTTTGATAGTAAAAGAGCTCCTGATAGCTCTAATCTTGGCAATGATACTGATTTGCTGGCCGGAACAAGTCTAGCTTTTCCAGCAGTGTTGGTTTTGACTGCTCACCCCCTTTGGTCCGACAGTATATTACGCACGCGTATGCTTTCTGTGACGCGTCGCAAAAACCATGTAACTCAATATGGTCCCGTGCTCTTGTGCTTATCCAACGCGGCACTTGTAGTTGATTTACACGATTAATGTTGTTTTTAATGTCCATCCATTCGTTTAGTATGTCTTCGGGCAAGGGATCGTCCCAGTTGAGGTTGTGCAGCCATCCTTTTTGAAAAATGATTTTAAACCTTGTGGACAGAGGTGAAAGCCATCCCAAGGGGTCAAATAACTTTGAAATATCGGATAGCAATGTTCTTTTAGTCACTGTTGTATTTGATAGTTGGATTTTCATTTCAAATCGGAAAGTGTCTTCCTTGGGGTCCCAGATGAGACCTAAGGTCTTTGTTTGTTCTGATTGTTTGAAATTGAAACTGTCTTGAGTGCTGTTCTCGGTTGGTATGTGATCTAATAACTCAGGTACATTTGATTTCCATTTCCTGAGGTTGAAGCCTCCCGATCTCAAAAGTTTGATTAAGTCTCTTGTTAGTTCTTGTGCTGATTTTGTTGAATGCGATCCGTGTAATAAATCATCTACGTAAAACGAGTTTTCTAGTACTTCTGACGCTAAACTGTTCGCGTAATTGTGTTTTTCGTCACGTGCAAGCTGCTTCAACGTCATTAATGATAGATATGGTGCGGCCTTGGTGCCATAGGTTACTGTGGTTAGTTGATAGTCCTGTATAGGCTCTGTTCTTGAGTTACGCCAAACGATCTTCTGTAAAGCTTGATCATCTTCATGGACCTTAATTTGGCGGAACATTTTTTCTATATCTGCTGTGTATGCAAATTTGTACTGTCTCCATTTGAGAATCAGAGACAGAAGGTCTTGCTGTAAGTTTGGTCCAGCTTCCATAACGTCATTTAGGCTGTAGCCTGTTGACGTCTTAGCCGACGCGTTGAACACCACCCTCAATTTGGTCGTGGTTGAGTCGGGACGCAGTACGCTATGATGGGTCAAAAAACAATCTGGCTTTAAATTGTTTCTTGAGATTTTCATGTGACCTAATTCTTGATATTCGGTCAGAAATTGTTGATACTCTTCTTGGATGTTGGGATGTTGCTTATGCTTCCTTTCTAGTGATTTAAATTGGGCTACAGCTTTTGGTTTCGAAGTTCCCAACATCTCTGCAAAATTTTGTTTCAGAGGTAATCTTACTTGATATCGACCATCCTCTTGCCGTATTGTAGTTTCCTGATAGTAGTCAATTGTTTGCTGATCTCCTGATGACAGTGACGTTTTGTCTGAGATGTCTTCTATTTCCCAGAATTGCTGAATCTCGTCCAGGTCATGTAAGATAACGTTACACTGAAACGATTGTATGATATCTCCGCTTAATATCCAGCCTACTCGTGTATTCTGTGCTGATGCAGACTCCTCAGTGTCTCGACATACCCCTTCCAATAATAATTTTGAGTAAACACTACTGCCAAGAAGTAAGTCAACTGGTCGGCTGATGTTGAAATCCCGGTCTGCTAATGTGATATTGTCCAAAAATGACCATGTTGGTGTTTTGAACGTGCGATTAGGTAATTTTTTGATTAATTTGTTCATGATATAAGCGTTTACCTCAAACTCAAAGTTATTATTAACTGATGCACACTTGATATTTATTACCCCTTTGCAGGTACTTTCCTTTTCACCTATACCCCAGATTACGCCTGAGCTTTTTTTTCGTGATATACCCAGAGTTTGTGCTGCGCTTTCACTGATTAGGGACATTTGTGAGCCTTGATCTAATAGTGCTCTTAATGTCTGAAATGATCCATCCTCTGCTTGGACCTTGATCAGTGCAGTGGGTAAAAGTACATCCAGCATGTCTTGCTGTAGTGACGCGTGCGAGTTTCCACGTGACAGCTGCGGCGTTTCGGATTTCGAGGCATGTGTCGTATTGTCGCTTGCTCTTGCTGTGCTAGCAACTGATGTCCCGTTTAATTGTGTGAACGCTGCATGAATCAGTGTGTTGTGACTTCCATTACATTCGCGACACCGTTTACTTGAAATGCAAGCCTTACCATTATGGCAATAAAGGCAATTTTGACATACATCGTGTTTTGACAAAGTTTTGCGTCTACTTTGTGGTGTCATGTCGAGGAATTGCTGACAATAATAAATGCGATGTTCATTTGTCTTGCAAATTGGGCACTTATAAAATATTTTCGTCGAATTGGTGTTTTTGCTGTTTGTCGATTGCGAAACGATTTCACCATTCGCAGTGGTTGTCCTTTGCGAATTATAATTTGGTCTTGATGTTTTTTCAGAAAATTGCTTGTTTGATTTGTATGATTGATTGTTTTGTTTCCTCCCTGCAGACTCCATTGCTGTAAATTTGCCTTCTAAGAAAGATAGGAATTCTTGTAGATTAGGCACTGCCCTGGGTTCTTTGATAGATGCCACGTAGTCGTCATAAGTTTCTGAATCCAATTTTGGAGACAATAGATGTATGAGTAAAGGATCCCAGGAACTAACGTCTACCCCTAAGTTCTTGATAGCATTTAAACTCTCGACGGTGGTGTCATGCAGACTCTTGATGTGATTGATAGTTGCCTGCTGCGCCGCCGGGATGTTTGTTAATGTGGCTAAATGAGAACTACAAATTAAGTTGTGATTATTGTACCGATGATTTAGAATCTCCCAGCTAATGTTGTAATTATCCGATGATATTTGCAGATGTTGAATTAGTTTTTCTGGTTCTCCCCTCAACTTGCTTTTGAGGTACTGCATCTTTTGCGCGTTAGACAGAGAATAGTTAGCGTGGATTGTTTCGGTAAATAAGTCCTTGAAAGACGTCCATTGTTGATAGGATCCACTAAAATTGGGAATGTCCAATTTTGGTGTTGAGTTTACTTTGTGGGCCACAGACCATAACTTGCTATTTATTGCCTTTTTTAAGTTATTGTAGATTTTCTCCTGCTTGGAATACGCTTGTTCGTAATGTTCATCCGTGCTTTCCAGTTCTCCATCCAGTTCCCAATGCAATGTATCAATTACAGACCATCTTACATACAACGTCTTCAGTGCATCTTCCATTTCCCACTTCTCGGATATTTCGTCTAAATTCAGATTTGCTATTGTTCGCTGAAATGCTCTGATGTTGCTTGATTGTTTTTTGAGCATATCATCCGTCTTGCTGGATGTTCCTCTTGATAATAATTTTGGAGACGAATTTTCTGCTGCTTCTTCATCTCGCATGCTTGTTAGAGACGTGCCTAATGGTTGGCCTGCTGGCTGTTGAGGCTTGGTCTCCAACCCCGAAAATACTGATTGCTCTGCTTTCATCAGTACTTGCTGTTGATTGATTAATGCTTTAACCGACCTGTACAACTCTGCTGCCCGCTCATATTCGTTGCTTATAAAATACGGGTGAGACCTGCTCTCCTCAGTACTAAGTCGATCATGATTATATTGGAAGTCAGCCCAATACGCCTCCAACGTTTCTAAACGTCTTTTAAAGTAATCACCCACCTTACGACTCGAACTATCCTTCTTGAGGTTGGAGGCCAGCTTGTTTATAGCCTCATAAATCTCGGCTTGGTTCGCGTGAATAGCTTCCATGATGATGAAGGAAGTTTTTCACGGAGTGATAACTAAAACGATCTTACTTGTATTTGCTGCTTAACTCTCGAATGCTTGACTCTCCCGTTGATGCTCCTTTCTTGTTAATAGCACTGCACGGTTTTAGAGTCAAATATTTCACTGATAGACACTGATAGGTTTTGATAGTCACTGATAGAGCTTTTGATAGTCACTGATAGCAATGCTCGAAGGACCAAAAAGATGTACGGCTTTCACCATACGCCTTTTACTGATTGATAGGATTTGATTGATATCGAATAAAACTATGTATTTCACTTAATACGTGTATTGAGTCCACGACCTTAACTAATGATAAATGAGGTGTTGCTATGACGCGGTCCGAATGTGAACTGAACTTATGTAAAATGACTTTAAAATTATTATAATTCAATTTTGATGAGAGTGCAATTCTGCAATGTGCGGTCGCACCGTACATCCTCAAAGATTAACTTGAAGCCCATCTCCCATGCTCTTTGAAAGACTGGTGATTTTCATTTATTACACAAAATTAAAACTCTAAAAGCAGGCTTATCATGATGCTTTCTATTTCTACTCTATTGTAGAATAGAAATCGCTTGTCTATCTTTCTTCGTAGAAAACTGTCAGCTGTCTACACAGAAGCGTAATTTTTATCTACTTTAAAACACTTCTCTACGGTTCTCATGCTAAGCCTATGGAACCAGGAATGGTTGGTTAAGTTTCTTTTAGTACTAACCTAATAAGCAATGTGGAGATATGAATAAGCAGTTTTTTATACATGTATAAGATTTTGCAATATCAGGTGGCGATGACAAAGATAGGGTCAAAGTAGGTCTAGCAAAGTCTCCCGCCATTTGAAATACTTAATTTCAGATAATTGACTTTTAAATTTTAATGACGTAGCCTACGTAACCCGTCGTCACTGACGTAGCCTACGTAACCCGTCACTGACAGAACAATAAATGAAAAAAATAAAACCTGATTTGCATATTTTTACTTTCGTACAGGGAATCCCCGACCGACGGGAAATACCCGCAACAATATTATGATATGAGATGATCGGGTGATTCCCCTGTTGGTTCGTTGGTGAATTACCTTAAGAGTATTGTATTAAAGTATTCCGAGTGGGGAAGTCCCTTCTAAGTTCTACGACAAACATATTATTAGGACTGTACCTGTGTAGTAAATAGTGGGTACCTACGTATTGTACGAGTTGCTTTTTGTCGTAATGTATTCAAATAATCTAGGCAAGGTTATTTTCAAGGCGCAACGGACTACGGAATACAAACTAGACTTGTTTGTGGCAATCCCGAAAATCCCGAGATTAGCCATGTACAGTCCCGGGATTTTCGGGGCCAGAAAACGGTCGGGATCCCGGGATTGTATTATCTACTCAAGACCCATAAATATGGGTAATTGATTGACAGCAAATAGTTAATATCGGCACCTACTCCATATATTTTACATGATTACGGTCTGGAGCTCTACAGCATTTATGATCAGTGATGTTTATGATGCCTGTTGGTCCCAGTCAAGACTCCAGACAATAAGTAAGTCCAGTAAGTCTTCAATAAGTTATTATCGAATCTCTCTAAGTTGCCTAGTGGCCTTCTAATGTCACACTTTTACCAATTACCTTTGTACGGGTGATTGGGACATCAATGCTTCACAAGCATTATCTCAAGATACTAGGCATAAAATAATAAATGGTATCTTGAGTTAAGTATCTCAAGATGGTGTCTTGGGCTAAGTATCTCAAGACGGTGTCTTGAGCTAAGTATCTCAAGACCCATAAATATGGGTAATTGATTGATAAGTATCTCAAGATGGTGTCTTGAACTAAGTATCTCAAGACGGTGTCTTGAGCTAAGTATCTCAAGACGGTGTCTTGAGCTAAGTATCTCAAGATGGTGTCTTGAGCTAAGACCTCCCAACCCCAATTGACATTAAAGGAAAAGTTACAGCTGGAAATAACAAGAGTATGAAATCCCCAGATCCTGAAGTACAAGTACAAAATTAATTGGGGTTGGCAAATAGTATTAGACTTAATGAGCCTGTTCGAAAATGGAGGAGTTCGTGGATATCACTGTACATATATAATATAATTACCTACAGTACACAGTATATTAGTTTTGTATTATATAATGCAATGGCCTGTTGGTCCCAGTCAAGACTCCAGACAATAAGTAAGTCTTCAATAAGTTATTATCTAATCTCTCTAAGTTGCCTAGTGACCTTCTAATGTCACAGTTTTACCCATTACCTTTGTACGGGTGATTGGGACATCAATGCTTCACAAGCCTCTCAAGATGGTGTCTTGAGCTAAGTATCTCAAGACGGTGTCTTGAGCTAAGTATCTCAAGACGGTGTCTTGGGCTAAGTATCTCAAGATGGGGTCTTGAGCTAAGTATCTCAAGTTAAGCTAAGTATCTCAAGATGGTGTCTTGAGCTAAGTATCTCAAGATGGTATATTGAGCTAAGTATCTCAAGACCCATAAATATGGGTTGACAGAAAATATCGGCACCTACTCCATATATTTTACATGATTACGGTCTGGAGCTCTACAGCATTTATGATCAGTGATGCAATGGCCTGTTGGTCCCAGTCAAGACTCCAGACAATAAGTAAGTCCAATAAGTCTTCAATAAGTTATTATCTAATCTCTTTAAGTTGCCTAGTGACCTTCTAATGTCACAGTTTTACCCATTACCTTTGTACGGGTGATTGGGACATCAATGCTTCACAAGCATTATCTCAAGATACTAGGCATAAAATAATAAATGGTATCTTGAGTTAAGTATCTCAAGATGGTGTCTTGAGCTAGGTGTCTTGAGATAAGTATCTCAAGATGGTGTCTTGAGCTAAGTATCTCAAGACGGTGTCTTGAGCTAAGTATCTCAAGACGGTGTCTTGAGCTAAGTATCTCAAGATGGTGTCTTGAGCTAAGTATCTCAAGATGGTGTCTTGAGCTAAGTATCTCAAGACGGTGTCTTGAGCTAAGTATCTCAATACGGTGTCTTGAGCTAAGTATCTCAAGACGGTGTCTTGAGCTAAGTATCTCAAGATGGTGTCTTGAGCTAAGACGAGACCCATAAATATGGGTAATTGATTGACAGCAAATAGTTAATATCGGCACCTACTCCATATATTTTACATGATTATGGCCTGGAGCTCTACAGCATTTACGATCAGTGATGTTTATAATGCAATGACCCCAGTTAAGACTCCAGACAATAAGTCCAGTAAGTCTTCAATAAGTTATTATCTAATCTCTCTAAGTTGCCTAGTGACCTTCTAATGTCACAGTTTTACCCATTACCTTTGTACGGGTGATGGGAACATCAATGCTTCACAAGCATTATCTCAAGATACTAGGCAAAAAATAATAAATGGTATCTTGAGTTAAGTATCTCAAGATGGTGTCTTGAGCTAAGTATCTCAAGACGGTGTCTTGAGCTAAGTATCTCAAGATGGTGTCTTGAGCTAAGTATCTCAAGATGGTATCTTGAGCTAAGTATCTCAAGATGGTGTCTTGAGCTAAGTATCTCAAGATGGTATCTTGAGCTAAGTATCTCAAGACCCATAAATATGGGTAATTGCTAACTTAAAGTTTAAACTTTAAGGGGGATTTGATAAGGCTTTTCAAACTGAATATTAGTAATAATAGCAGAGCAACAATAATTTCATCAATTATCCTCAAAGATTAACTTGAAGCCCATCTCTCATGCTCTTTGAAAGACTGGTGATTTTCATTTATTACACAAAATTAAAACTCTAAAAGCAGGCTTATCATGATGCTTTCTATTTCTACTCTATTGTAGAATAGAAATCGCTTGTCTATCTTTCTTCGTAGAAAACTGTCAGCTGTCTACACAGAAGCGTAATTTTTATCTACTTTAAAACACTTCTCTACGGTTCTCATGCTAAGCCTATGGAACCAGGAATGGTTGGTTAAGTTTCTTTTAGTACTAACCTAATAAGCAATGTGGAGATATGAATAAGCAGTTTTTTATACATGTATAAGATTTTGCAATATCAGGTGGCGATGACAAAGATAGGGTCAAAGTAGGTCTAGCAAAGTCTCCCGCCATTTGAAATACTTAATTTCAGATAATTGACTTTTAAATTTTAATGACGTAGCCTACGTAACCCGTCGTCACTGACTTAGCCTACGTAACCCGTCACTGACAGAACAATAAATGAAAAAAATAAAACCTGATTTGCATATTTTTACTTTCGTACAGGGAATCCCCGACCGACGGGAAATACCCGCAACAATATTATGATATGAGATGATCGGGTGATTCCCCTGTTGGTTCGTTGGGGAATTACCTTAAGAGTATTGTATTAAAGTATTCCGAGTGGGGAAGTCCCTTCTAAGTTCTACGACAAACATATTATTAGGACTGTACCTGTGTAGTAAATAGTGGGTACCTACGTATTGTACGAGTTGCTTTTTGTCGTAATGTATTCAAATAATCTAGGCAAGGTTATTTTCAAGGCGCAACGGACTACGGAATACAAACTAGACTTGTTTGTGGAAATCCCGAAAATCCCGAGATTAGCCAAGTAAAGTCCCGGGATTTTCAGGGCCAGAAAACGGTCGGGATCCCGTGTGTATTCTCTAGCTCAGACCTATAACTTGACACATGGTCATATTTTCTTAAATTAAATATGAACCGGATACCATTGTTGAGTAGTCTGTCGAGCTTATCTAGCAAAACCGCATTTAAATCAAAGTAGCACACGTCAGCATAGTCAATGACAGGAAAAATCAAAGTCTGCACAAGCATAGTCTTCGTCTTAGCGGGCAAAAAGTTTCTCAGACGATACAGGGACACTTGAGTTCAAGGGGAGTTTCTAGAACACATTGGTTCATTTATTCGTAATTTAATTATAATCTACACGTTAAGAATTATTTATTTATTTATTTATTTAAAACTCTTAAACTATCATTACAGGTTTAGAAACCTAATGCGATAGCTAAGCCTACTTATAATATTAAATATTTTAAATAACACTATTACTAACAATTACAAATAACTACACAATAAATTAACATCAAATTACTTATAACTAAAACAATACAACCTTATAATTATAACAATGTAATTCTTACAGAAAATTAACTTAACATACCTAAGTTAATTTTTTTTTTGTTTTTTTCTTTACATTCAAAAAATAAAACAATAAACATAAAATTACACTAATTGTTGCTTTCGTCACATATTATATATAAACTTACTCTTGCAAGTTCACTAAAGTAACACGAAAAAATGTCCAACCTATCCTGAATTCCGTTAACAGTACGAATTGCTCGCGTGAGAGGTGCCTTGGCCAGCAGGTTGGTTCGGGCAGTTGGCACAGCCAGCAGTGGCGGGCGCCGCCGCTTCCACACATAGCGGTCTGGAACAGAAAACCGTAAGCACTGAAGGACTCCCGGATTGTGCTCCTTGCCTTATTTATTGTCGAATAAGGGTAAAAAAAGCAAGTCGCGTACTTAGTACATTGTTATATAATTTGCATTAGAGTTAATCAAGTTGTTGAAAGTTTAAGAACCATTTCATTGTGTTTACATGTTTTTTGGAGGTACCCATATCTTTTTGGATCCATAAATTGAAATTTCTTTCCTTGAAATCTCAAAACGGCTAGTTGACACTTCCCGTGACCCAAGGGGCTGGCTTTTACTTTGGCCAGAGGAGCAAGCATTGCCATACAACGTGGCAATGCCGCCAGTCTCTTGGGTACATTACCAGTCGACAGTGATGTGGATGAATTTTCCGACGCCATATTTTCATTTGTGAATAGTTTTTAGGTTATTTACGTAAAGATAAATAATAAGTTATAACTCTTGTCCTTAAAAAAATTACAAATGTCTTGTAATATTTACTAGCCCAAAAAAAACATTTTTTCATCGTTAGATTCTCGTTGATAATTCATCTGGCTAGTACGATTACCTATCAGCCATATTGGTATATTATAATGAATCTGTCAAAACAATATTCTGATGAAAAAATTGTCTTTTCGATACGTGGGTACACAACTACACAATGTCGCAGTGTGTAGTGAAATAGATCTTTTTGGGAAATTACTATTTTACTTAGGCGAAATTTTATATAATATGTGTCGGTCAGTATATCTATTTTTGTATTCGATTTTTTTATTATTGTTTATTTAATTATTCACTTAAATATTTTGTAATGCAATTAGTGCAACAGCGATGGTCAAAGACTTTCTACAATGTGCAACTGAATTAATGCACATTATGACAGTAGGGAGAAGACCAGTGGTGGCATAGTGGTAACGAGAGCTTACGAGTTGTAGGTTATGGGTTCAAACCCAGCGATGGGTAGCTCGCCGTCCGATAAGGACTAGGCCCAGGTCGACAGCGCGTTGTGTTCCACGCGCGCCTCAAAGAGATGTCAGCACGAATTGACGGGGTCCATTAGGGCCATTGCCTGCCAGGGTTGCGAGTTTGACCGAAAGAGAACACGTGGTTCTGGCACACAGGCAAATGAAGGAACATGGGTGGGTTTTAGTCTGTAAAAGTCTGACACGCCCTCCCGCTCTGTGCGGAGCGGGAGGGCGTGTCAGACTTTTTATTTGATAATTTCCCACCCAAAAAAAAAAAGACAGGCACTTTATTTTTTGTAAAAAGTTTCATCACCACTGCTGTCAAAACTGTGAAGGAAAACATCGTGACGAAACCGGCTTGTCCTAGAACGAACAATTCGAAGACATGTGTCATCTACCAACCCACACTGGGCCCGTGTAGTGGATTACGGCCCACTCCCTCTCACAGAGAGGAGGCCTGAGTTCCAACAGTGGGAACATTATAGGCTGATTATGCTATTATGCTATGAAAGTAGTTTGTTCAGAATCGTCTATTGAATAAATTTCCGTCATTTTTGATATACGTAATTATTTATTCCAAAAATAATTAAAACTACGTAAATTACTGTCACACTTCCGTTGTACTGTCAAAACAAACTAAAATGGACGAACTACGTGGTATAAGCTAGACACATAAACGTGGGCAACTGTGTGCGTGCGTAGATTTGTAATGTGACCACAATTTTCTCCTACAGTCAGTATAACTAATTTAATAATTAAACAATGTTTTATACATAATAATATTTTTTTTTTGATGCCCCACACTTTCTCCTGTATCGCGGGTGCGTTTACAAACATTTAAACTCACATACACAAACAACCAGACCCGGAACAACTACTTGTAGGTCATACAAATATTTGTTCCGTGCGGGAATCGAACCCGCGACACGCAGTGCAGCAGTCAATCGCTTAACCACTGCGCCAACCGTGCCGTCAAAATTCAGTGTAAGTATGTAATATTTTATGATTATAAAATAATATCCTAATTGGGATTGTTTGGTGGCGTGCATTAATTCCGGAACATGTTGTATTATCTAATTATTTTTTTCATAAGAAATGTACCTACGATTGCATCGGTGCATACTTATAATTTAAATGCGATGACAGCTATGTCTGTGGTAAACCATGACCTGCGGGATGATTGCTTAGCACACTATCAGTAGGAATCGGTTTCATTTTGACAGTTCAACAACATTCATTGCGTTATTTACGTTGTTGAGCAGACAACTTTTTCTAACATATGAAGTAATGGATTAGCAATATACTTTTCTTTCAACTACGTAGTAATGTTATCATTAAACACAAAAAAAACGGTGTGCTTTACGATTGCTCCGCCAATTTACCCAAACAGAAAAAAACTTAGCCCAAAAAATTGTCGAAATTTGTCAAAATCGAAGGGAACAAACCAAAAATTTGTCAAAGTAGAAATAAAGAAGTTATAACGGTTTTAAGTTGGCCGCGCGAACGTAATGCGCGGCCATGGAGATCTCAGCAACTACTTGGGTTAGAGATCTAATTCTTTTTGTCAATTGAAGACTGAATTTATCAAAAATTGTCGAAAAAACAATTATAAGCTCTAGATCAATATTTTACGAGATATTCACCTTGGAAATTATGGCCGCGCAATCGTGCACTTGTTGTTTCTTTATTGTTGATTATTTCTTTAAAACTTAAGACTTATACAGTAAAACTGTTACAAGAAGAATGTTCTTAGTTTGTCAAAACTAACGAAAGCAATAAATACTTCAAAAGTTTAGTTAAACAAACGAAATCAGTCCAAAACAAAAATCACGTGGCCGCGCAGTCGAAACGTTACTTTGTACGCTGATATCTCATTATCTATAATTGCTAGGAGTTCGGTGTGAACATGAAATTTTTCGACATATTTAACTGATTAGAATGACATATCGTTTTACCCTTAGAACAGTATTCAACGCGTGTAATCTCAAAACTTATGTTATCTCATACAATGTTCGAGCAGGGTAACCATAATTTCGATTTGATTTGGGAATACCTCTAACTGGAGACTAGCAATTATATTGGACAACAAATAGCTCAATCTGTAAAATCTATTATTAATATTAAATAAAAAACTTGTATATTTCAAATAATTCGATTTATGTTCATTCATCAAAGTTTACAAAATTATGCGCTCTCACTCTTTTTCACTAGTATGTACAACTGCTGGCCAGCGGACCACCGGCTGAATGATAGCCGCTTGGTTGTCGAGAGCGGCTACGGGTAACGCTACGAGCGCGTTGCCTCGCAGTTTAGCAACAATGATATTTATTATTATAAAAAAACCGTGTTACAGATTTTAAAAATAAAAAGATGGATTGGATGGACTACATACATAAAGATAGAAAGATTTTTTATTTTTATTTAGGATGGGTTTGCTCTTGACCATAGTCTAGGTCAGAGGTGACAGAGATAAAGTCGACGATGGAGTGAGCTTACCCAGAAAAAGCCTTTTCACTCTCACTTTGAAGAGATTAGAAAAATAAGAAGATTTAATTATTACTTTTCTTTTCTAAGAGAGATTGATGAATATATATTTCACAAAGGAGATTGTTCTGCTTCCATACATCTTTCGCTCCTTCTTTCTGTTGGTTTAAAAAAAAAAATTGTAGATTATTTGTAATCTTTTCATTTTTGTTAATGAAAAATTAAAAAACATTAAAATATTATAAATTGTTAGGTGCTATTGAATATATTCCTCCAATATTTGGAACAATAGGTCACTACAAATGTCATTTTACAAGAAATGCCGGAATACTTTGCTATGACGACAACGGAAGTAAATTACGTGAAAGTACAAAAGACCCTGTTTGCATCCATTTTCTCACATATGGTTTTGTGAGTCCGCGTATCACTGGCCAGTTTGCCTCAGTAGTCAGTTTATTTAATTCGCCATTTTCGTTGATTAGTCAGTTTCACTGATTGGTCAGTTTTAGCGATTAGTCAGTTGCTTTAACTCGCCATTATCCAGTATTTGCCAGTTTTCGTCGATTCGTCGGTTTAGTACACTCAACGTAAAACATATGTTTACGTTTAAGTAAACAAAAGTGGAAAATGTAAGGAACCCAATTTAAATCAAACTTAAAGTTGTATTTTTACAATCACAATATTTTTTTTTAATATATTAGTTTTATAAAAAAAAAAAAAATTGTATCTCTGCCTAGCCCTTTGAGGAAACAGCCGTGACGTTATGTTACGTAATACGTACATAATTAAATTTGCAGACGTGTATGAGTTTTCTACCGACTGTACTTTGACTGACGAATTGAATAAAACTGACGAATCAACGAAACTGGCGAACACTGGAAACTGTCGAGTTGACTCAACTGTCTAATCCCCAAAACTGACCAATCAGCGAAACTGACTAATCAACGAAACTGGCAAATTAAATAAAGTGACGACTGAGGGAAACTGACCAGTGGTACGCGGACTCTAAAGGTGTAACCAGAATTATTATTTGATTTGTTTATTTTTGTACATACTTACTGATTAATTTCTCATTTTCTTAAAAATGTTGGTTTTTAAAGAATTTTATTTAATTGTTGATTTTTTGGAATCTTTTTATTTTTGTTAATTTTGCAAGCTGTGGTGAATAAACATAAGTACCTAATTACACCTTAAAATAATTAATTATCAAATTGCATCTTCCAAGTTGTTAATTGTGAAAATAAAAAAAATGTTAAATTACTATTTTTTTAAAACATCAGTCACATATTCAGAGGTTCGTCATTTTCGTCCTTCGCCTCTCGACAACCAAGCGGCTATCATTCAGCCGGTGGTCCGCTGGCCAGCAGTAGTACGAGTGAGAGCGCATAATTTTGGAAACTTTGATGAATGAACATAAATCGAATTATTTGAAATATACAAGTTTTTTATTTAATATTAATAATAGATTTTACAGATTGAGCTATTTGTTGTCCAATATAATTGCTAGTCTCCAGTTAGAGGTATTCCCAAATTAAATCGAAATTATGGTTACCCTGCTCGAACATTGTATGGGATAACATAATTTATGAGATTACACGCGTTGAAAACTGTTCTAAGGGTAAAACGATATGTTTTTTTTTTTAAAAAAAAACGTTGCCCCACACTAGGAATTTCTCCTGTATCGTGGGTGCGTTCACAAACATTCAAACTCACATACACAAACAGCCAGACCCGGAACAACTACTTGTAGGTCATTCAAATATTTGTTCCGTGCGGGAATTGAACCCGCGACACGCAGCGCAGCAGTCAATCACTTAACCACTGCGCCAACCGTGCCGTCAGTATATATGTCATTCTAATGAGGTAAATATGTCGAAAAATTGGATGTTTACACCGAACTCCTAGCAATTATAGATAATGAGATATCAGCGTACAAAGTAACGTTTCGACTGCGCGGCCACGTGCTTTTTGTTTTGGACTGATTTCGTATGTTTAACTAAACTTTTGAAGTATTTATTGCTTTCGTTAGTTTTGACAAACTAAGAACATTCTTCTTGTAACAGTTTTACTGTATAAGTCTTAAGTTTTAAAGAAATAATCAACAATAAAGAAACAACAAGTGCACGATTGCGCGGCCATAACTTCCAAGGTGAATATCTCGTAAAATATTGATCTAGAGCTTATAATTGTTTTTTCGACAATTTTTGATAAATTCAGTCTTCAATTGACAAAAAGAATTAGATCTCTAACCCAAGTAGTTGCTGAGATCTCCATGGCCGCGCATTACGTTCGCGCGGCCAACTTAAAACCCTTATAACTTCTTTATTTCTGCTTTCACAAATTTTTGGTTTGTTCCCTTCGATTTTGACAAATTTCGACAATTTTTTGGGCCAAGTTTTTTTCTGTCTGGATAACTTGGCAGAGCAATCGTAACGCACACAAAAAACGATCACAAAGGACGTATTTTTTGCTTAACCAAAACAGTGCAGAAATGTTGTTATGTAATGTCATTGTTGCACAGTTTTTCATTCATGCCCTGGTTTTTATTTTTTATTTAGATATAAATTTACCACAGAGGTTTAATGTCTCCCATTAAGTTTAATATAAAATGTATGCATTAGATCAAAAAGATACTGGCTGAAAATAAAAAATTGTCTGAATAAAACCGACTTGGTGAAAAACTTTGTTTTCATTAACTTGAGTTTTTATTTTGAGTAGGTATATTTTATCACGGTAGGTAGATTGGTAGTTGAAAGAAAAGTAGATTACGCACTTTGCCTAAGTGAGTAATTAATGCACTCGTGTTAATTTAGTGCCCTCGCATGCGCTCGGGCACCAACATAACACTCGTGCATTAATAACTGACTTTGCGCTCGGTGCAACAATCTACTATTAATATCATTCCAATTGTGATTCAAACTGTGTTACGCAATTAGGGTGCTGAGTTAGGACATGGGATACTTTTTATACTAGGTAGTACGTCCTCGTAGGACAATTTCCAACATCCAAGCGGGCGAAGCCGCAGACAAAAGCTATTAAGGGGCTGACAAGAGGCAAATGATAAAAGTAGGCTTTTGTTAAACAAAAAAATTGCCAAATCTATGTAGTTTGTGGTAGCGAAAAAAGGTATATGTTATTCTTGAACATATATCTCAGAACTACTAGTTACCAAAACACGTTTCGAAAACAAAATCTCGATACAAATTAACGGTAAACTAACCCTTTACTTTGAGTTTCAATCCGAAATATCTGTATTAAATATCAACGTACGGTTGGTATTTAATTAATAACAAGAACGTCCTATTTATATGCAGAGCTTGGTTGTTTTTTATTTTTGATAACTCAACTCATTTTTGAGTAAATAGATAATTACTTCATATTTTGCAATAAATTGCAAGCGTTGTGTCATCGCGCTTCTCTTTCTTTTGTATGCAGCCTGACAGTGATCGCGGTTTAGCTGATGTCAGCATCTTAAGAAATAAAGCTTAAATACTTCCAAGAATAAATTCCATTTCTGATCAGTACTCTGTCTATTCCCTTCGCTACTGATACAGTTACAAGGCACTGACAGATCAAGTCGTCGAGTTAGTTCTGTTACTAACGCTGGCGCAGCATGACGGCTCGCTCCCTTGAGGATTGTGTTGCTCCAGCAGCTTTACTAAATAGCCGGGATGCATGCGATCAGAGAAGTTCTTGGCGATTACGGGTTAGAATGACTGTCTGTTAAAAGATATAGCTGTTATATTTAGGTCGTATTTTTTTGGAAAATTCTGGTAACATTCTAAAATATTATTTATTTTGTTGGTATTTAGTCGATTCGAATGAGCGAAAATGATTTGATTATTACTTGCTGATAATGTCAACACTGTCACTCAATGTTTAATATAAAACTGACAACTGCCCTCAGCTAGTTCCGTTAGGAGACAGACATAATTCCTTCCCTGTGAAACGACAAATATAATTAACGTTATTCAATTCAAAGTACGGCTTTTTAATTGACGCCCGTAACATAATTTCCTACATTATTTTATATCTTTTCTTTTGAGTTATCGTCGATATAGTCAGACGTGGCAGTTACCGCGCCACTACCGCGGACACAAGCGGCATAACTGAGTTTTCGCGCCAAAAACGCAAGCAGCAAACAACTGGATATACTATCGACCAAGCCCTATTTTTCAAGCTTTTAGCGACTTGATAAAATACCAAGATTTCCTTCTTATAATTATATAGGTTTAAATAAATGTAGGTACATACACACAAACCTTCCGGATTTTTTTTTCTAAATTATGGTGGTAACTGCATCAAAATCAACACGGAACTAGCGAGTTGCAGTAGTTCCATATGGAACTAGCTACATGGAACTACTGGGAATAAAGAGCGCTGTTTAGATTGAAGAATAAAGCGGTCACATAGACAGACAAAAACAGTGATTTTGATTTATACCATTTTAATACGTCGCACCGTTGCGTTGCTTCTGTCTGAGGGAGCTTTAACACGAGCATACTCGCAGGTTTTAGAAAAAAAAAAAAACCAAACGAACAGTAGGTACTTAGGGAAAATATTACTACCCGTTTCGAAAACAATATTACTGAAACCTGGGAATAATATACAGAAATCTTTACACAAGCATTAACAAGAGTGGACATATAAAAGCAGTCAGTAATTTTGTGAAGACACTTTATTCTGAAATAGGACAGTTACATATTTACTAAAATATAGCCAAGGACGTCCCAGCCCGTCACCATATAAACCAGTTCCGACATTTGATATATTATAGCCCGTCAGAACACAACACGATGAAAACGATTCCTTAAACAGCGGATCTCACAGATGACAACCTAATGCTTGTTTGTACACCTTCCAAATTACTAAGGAAGCGGGTACACGACGTTCTAAGCTAGCTTTACATTTGTTGACATCAGTAACAATAATAGTAATACATAAACTAAATACGAGACAATAGCTTGGCGTTTAGGGTTATCATAGAGCAAGGATTTATAGAAGCGGATCTCCTGGTTCATTCAAAATTGTGACTATTTTGAGGCACAGTCAGACACAATCAGGACGCAGCCGATCTTTTTTGTAAAAAACTCACTGTGAAAAGTTAGGTGAAATGAGCTTGAAGTAGGGGTGAGGCGTATTTATTGTAACAGATATTTAAAAATAACAAATAACAATTATTGTTCCTACTTATATAAATTATCAGATAATTTCAAAGACTGTTACCGCGGCTGTTACTGTTAATTCATTATAACAGCCCCCACACAGACTGTTACTACGGCTGCTGCTTACACACACACTCACACCAACGAAGAAATATAGCAAGGCTATCAATTTCACTCTCTTTCTCATTAAAGAATGAACCTTGCTAAAAACAGAAACACCTATTATTTAATTTACTTTGAAATATGTTTACTTCTACTGAAGCGGTTAAACTACGCTAAAAAGAAAAGCACTTATTATTTATTAACCCCAAAATACAGTTGGTGGTCTTACAAGAACACACATTTCAGAAAAAGTGACTCCTCAATTAGGTCATGTTACCTATTACTGTGACCAGTGACCATTACAAAAACAACTTAATAAATACGTATTTATAGTCCGTACAAAAATAACAGGCTGTTATTTAATAACAGACATTTGGATCTGTTATTTTTGTGTAACGGTGATAACAAATTATCGTGTTTAACCTGTTATAACCCATCTCTAGCTTGAAGTGCTCAAACAATAGTGTCAATCCCAAACATCAGATGGCATGATAGCGTGAGATTTTTCAGAATAGACCTGATTCTAACTAAATATACATTAATGTGAAAGTGAGTTTGTTACGCTTCCACGCTAAAACGGCTCAACGGATTCGGCACAATTTGGCACATGGGTAGACCATGATCTGGATTGGGACATAAAATACTTTTTATCCCGATATTCCCATGGGACCGAGACTAATGCAGCTGAAACCGCGGCGTGCAGCTAGCTGGATTATATTTCCGCTTTTGGCGCACGTATAGTTATGCCCCTTCCATAGATAAATATCACCCGTCTCTCCACTATTCCAATGCTTGCTCAAGGATGCATATCCGGTACGTCTCTAATAATCCTTCCATATCCCATGGACACGTCTTCCCTACCATTATCACGCCCCCCGGTCTACTCTTTGATATACAATGGTCTCTGTAGTCTCACGAAACATGAGGCTTCAGGGGCTAGGGTGAATCTTTGGGTTCATTCGAGCAATCGAGTCTGGTACAACCACGCTGGGGTCGGTGCATTTCATTCATTCATTTTGGCGCACGTATAGTTAACCATACGTGCATGGTAATAAATTGACTTTGGCAGTGACTTTATTTCGTTGCAGTAAACCATACGTGCGTCTGTGCGGTTATCCCCACGTGCAGTACGTGCTCCGCGCTTCATTTTGGGCAAAATTGACAAATTGTTTGGTATTTGAGCGCAATTTATTTCAGCGGCATCGGTAAATGTCTACAGAAAAGCAGGTACTTGAGTTTCGCTTCTATTTTGTTCCTATTCTATACCTTCACTTGCTCAGACCACTCCCCAGGAGATTACAATGCCTACTGATGGTTTAAGTACATCAATTAAAATTTAATTAATTCTGGATTTAGGCTGTTGATTTCTGAACAGGTACATCTAGTGTTTGCTTAGTTATGTGACGGAGTATTTGATCTTGTTCTGTTTGTGTACTTTTGATACAACGTATTAGCCTGATCGTGTTTCTGTAGTCCTAACTACATATGAAAATTCTGGTTATTATATTTTTTAACCCCGGACAATTTAATGTGGCCACATTTATTTATTTAATTATATACACCTTAACTTAAGTTGAAGGTCACATTTTATCTTAAGCCAAGTAAGAGGTATGAGGAAAGAGTATAAAGTTCACTCATCCTCCATAGAAAAGGGAGGATCCTCCGACCAGACGGGTGTTGTGTCTGGTTGGCAAATGCCAATGGTTAATGTCGCATGTTGTATTTTTATAGATTTATTTGCTCTCATGCATATCACACATTTTACAATAAACTACTGTGCCTTTTGTACATGAACCCTCTCAGGGCACTGCAAAACATAATGGTAAGACAAGATAACATAATTAAAATTTATTTGCTTAAAACATGGTATACATAGGTGTTATTATAAAAAAAAAACATGTTTTGCTTAAAATTAAAGTATGCAAACTTAGATTATATTAGACGATTATACAACGTTGAATTTAAAAACATTATAATTTATGTTCAAAAAATCCTTAAAGAAATTATTTTGGTGTGTTGGTTTCCTGTTGAGTAATATTAATTAGTACACAAATTGAGTCACACCATAAAAAACACAATACAATAAATAAATTACAGAAAAATTAAAAACACAGTTATATTTAAGGCTCTTACAAACACACGCGATATCGCGGACGCGACATGCATCGACAAAGGAATTGTCTTTGTCGGTGCCTGTCGCGCCCGCGATATCGCGTGAGTGTGTATGAGCCTTTAAGTCAGATATTCTAAAAGACAAAGTAAAATCAAAGTCAAAGTCAAATTATTTATTTCAAATAGGCACTGAGGCACTTTTGAACGTCAAAATTTACAAAAAAATAGAATTGTTTCTAGTTGGCCCTTCCAAAAGGTTTCGTATGGAGAAGAATGGGCAAGAAACTCCATCGATAAGAGATAGGTAATAAATACAATCATGTCTTGTCAAGTTATTCTTAGCAATTAAATTGAATTATGGTACGTCATGAATTTATTTTCAACATAAAATAAATTCAATGTAACTGGAATAAACAATATTATATTACGTTTTTATCAGACGGCTCTTAATAGTTTTTAATGTTTCTTAAAAATGATGACTGAAATTTATTTATATAATGGTATTAAAAAAATATGTACATGACTAACCTACTTAATTCATTAATAAAAATAATTAAATTATGTCCTATCTAAAACAATTCTCAAATTAAAATATAGCATCGAAAAATTCATCCACATCACTGTCGACTGGTAATGTACCCAAGAGACTGGCGGCATTGCCACGTTGTATGCAATGCTTAGCCTCTGGCCAAGGTAAAAGCCAGCACTTGGGTCACGGGAAGTTTCAACTAGCCGTTTTGAGATTTCATTAAACAGACCATGACCACTCGGACCCCACGGCTCGAGGGTTTCAACCCCAAACGGCTCAAAAATATAATTGCCAACAAGGTTATCATACTTACACCGCATGAGGTTCTCCGCAGCCGCAGCAGCAGCGCCAGCACAGCACGCCAAGCCAGGAAAATGGGATGGCGCAAGAGTATCGACACACGTGGCATCCCACACTAAAGGCCTACCCACCTTCCATGGAAATAAAGACATGCCGTCCGGTCTCTTGCCATCGTCACGTGCCAAGCCATTGTGTTCTAATACAGCTAGAACGCCGACGGTGACAAGAGCTCGTCGGATGATGTCGTTAATGTTTGCGTGCCGTTCTAAGCGACCCGCACTTCGGCTGCAAGACAGGCCGTGGTGTCCGAGACTACTGACAACTTTGCCACAGTGACAGCGATGAGGAGAACAACATGGAGCTCCTAGTCTTAGGGAAGCAGCGAGGTGGAAAGTAGTGTCGTCGAACAGAGTGCCTATGTTCGACGACGGTAGTGCATGAAGCCACAAACCCGACTCCCACTTACCCACAGCCAGCAGGCGCGTACGCTCCGCAGTAGTAGCAGACGTGTCAAGTAAATTCTGCAGTACTCTGCAGCGCGGCTGATCCCACCGTCTCTGGATTATCGGGTAGATCTGACTTCGTTTATCAGACTGGTTGTTATATGCCAGTCGCGCGGTAAACTCTGCTTTCGCGATGCAGAATTTGTGTGACGTCAGGTTGTTGATGCGCAGTTCGCATGTGGCGTTGTAGATGCCGCCACAGAACTATGGAAAGATGTTTTGGTCTTATAATTTCCTTAGCAATTTATTTTCAGTTAGGCTTACTAACCCGTTTAATAAAGCGAATTACATTTGTGCTAGACACCTAGTACAAGTATAAATAAGTCGCTGTAATAGGATTTTTTGTTTTATTTTATTATTATATTTTCATAAAAGCACACGCTTTTATGAAAATAGTGCAATAAAATAAAATAAAAATGCTTATATTATTTCTTAATTACAAAACAATAAGTTCTTAATTCTTCTGAGTAACACTATTTAATTAAGTAACGACCCATCGACGGTATAGGCCAATAAGTAGCTTATTGGGTAATATGAGTAATTAGGGTTTCAAAATCAAACCTCTCGTTCGTCAGTCAGCATTTTAACCGATCAGCTTAGCCGCAACATAGTCACCAAAATAAACTTAATAACACAAGTAATTTAAACGTCCAGATTAACATACACATTTCACATTGAAAGTCTAATTCCGGGTTCCACAACGAACTCCTAGTTTACTAGTTCAAAATATAATTAACTACAGTTCAATTTAGCCGATTGCAAATGGACCGAAGACTCAAACGTACTTGGAGTCAACTTAATCAAAGTTAACTAATTAATGCATTCAATTTGGTGTTCAAGTTGCGTGTGGTTGAAATTAAATACATATGAGGTGCTGATTACTTTAAAAAGTGGTTTGCTGATATGCTGGCTTAAGTATGGTCAGCCACAAGTCAGCTGTAACACTAGAACCACAAAAACCACCCTTACTGATACAAAATAAAGGCGCTGTCAAAGTCAAATTGTTACCGACGCTTCACCGTCATGCGGTTGAGTCTACGCCTGGGAATAAAAAGGAGCTTTGGGAGTGTCCGTTTTGTTTCAAGCGTTAAAGACTTAGAACTGGACTTAAGTCCATTCTACGATCTATACATAAGTCTAGGAACTACCTTAAGCCTTTCTAAGGCAGTGGGACGTATTTTTCTTCAAACAGAAATGGATGTAGGTATGAGTCGTGCCCATATGGGCGGCCATACAGTGTGTTCTCACTCGAATAAAAATAATAACAAGAAAAGAAGAATCACGTCTTATGGTGCTCACCCACGAGCGAAATTCTCGGTTTTTTTTGGCGATTTTTGTCAGATGTAATACGTTCTGACAAAAATCGCTCGTGGGTGGGCACCCTTATCCATCACAAAAACTGATTGGGAAATAATGACAATGATGATTTGCTATGCGCCATTTGTTTACGTATTTTTAGAACGAATATCTTTAACGCGGCTTGCGGTATGAGTTGACTGTTAGAAATCGTCACGAAAGGAAAAAGCTTTATGCGACTTTCTCTTTCTCTCTTATTTATATAATAGAAAAAGACAGAGAGAGAAAGTGTGAAATAAATTCGCGTCTGTGGGTGGGTAAAACAGTCTATGCGAGCTAGAAGAAAATTCAAAAAAAGCCAGTTTCAAGTGTCAAAAGTTTTTGTTTTAAATCATACGTGAGAAGGAATTTTGTTTCTGATGGATGTCCCCCCGATCGCACACTTTTTTATCAATCAAAGTCTAGTAATTTTATAGAAACTCCTAGTTGTAAAACAGAACTACAACATAGACGCGTTCGATTTTCATGTTCTGTGTCAAAGTCAATTCAGAATCAAATTGGCTATTGTATAATAAAACACTGTCTATCAAAATATTTTTAGTTAGTATTTACTTGTTAAAAAATATGTAAATAATAAGCTGCTGTAGATTGCTGTAGTCACAGAATTGACAGTTTTTCAACCTATCCTAGGTTGAAAAATTGTCAATTCTGCGACAGTTTTATAAGATAGAGTTATGTACTGCTCATGAAAATATTTTTTAATGTTAAGTAATGTATAGCAAACACAAGCATAGGTAAATACTATCTTGTTTGCTTATTATTTTTATTTTCAGTATTTATGTCAGCTTTACTACAGTATTTTTATGTCTTGAAGCGACGTGCACTTACTTGTGGTAACCAAGAGTACACGCACGCTATGAATGTGTGTGTGAAGACGAAAACACACACATGCACCGCGGCGCACACTTCCGACTTCGCCGTTATCTCGGACGGTACCGAGTCAGTCACAGCGTGTTCATACACTTGGTAACCACAAATAAAGCGCGGGTCGCTGCGTGAGGTAACAATACTATACAGGAATTAATTAAATACCTAACGCCAGCAGCTATAGAGCAAGGAATTTTATTTATATATTTATTTTATATAACCATTTATGTACACACATATATATAAAAACACAAGAAGAAAGGAACAGAAAAATACGTACAAAGGTGATGGATGCTTATTTCTAAAGAGATCTCTTCCAGCATACCTGCGATAGGAAAGTCGATAAAGAGATGTAGACACCGTGTGTAAGAATAGGAGAGAAAACAGAATACATAATATCAAAAACAATTCACTTAATAAAATTAAACAAATAATAATTATCAGAATATACATACAAACATAGTTACATACTTCTAAAATAAATATCACTAGAATATTAATAAAATTCAATTAAAATAACAAATACATTCGCAACGATGACGAAGTGAAAAGATAGTGTTCTTTCGCTCTTCTTTTAATAACTGAAACAGTTTAGCAGTCCCTAATATCAGGTAGAAGTGAATTCCACAACCGCACCGCAATTTTGATTATTACTAAAGTATAATATTTTAGTATCTCATCCTATAATGTTCCCAGTGCACACACCTCACAGACCCACAGAGACACAGACCTCTCTGTGAGATCGAGTGGGCTGTAATCCACCACGCTGGCCCAGTGCGGGTTGGTAGATGTCACATTTCTTCGAATTTTTGGTTTTAGGACATGCCGGTTTCCTCACGATGTTTTCTTTCACCGTTTTCAGAGCACTGATGATGAAATAATTTACAGAAAGTAAAGCGCCTGTCAGGGTTCGAACCCTACGACCTACAACTCGTAAGTCGTGGTCTTTACCACTGCGCCTACAGATGCGCCACCACTGCTCACTATATCATATAAAAAAAATTATAGCTCCTTTCTTCTAACTTTATAACCCAAAAAGCCTTTTTTTCTGCCAAATACTTAAACAAAATAATTTACACAAAAACCACCAAACTTTAGGTACCCACCACACAATAACTTTGACATATAAAGAAATAACAGTCTTATACATAATCTCCATGAAAATAAACACAAAAGAAAGCGCTATCACTATAAAGACGTTAGCGGCCCGTTAGAAAAGTTTTTACAGCTCTCCGACTTTAATATACTTTTATATAGGTACGACGCTAGTCAACACGTATATTTACAAGGCTTATCTGTTGTTCTATGTGATTCGTATGCGTCCGACATACAAAACGTTAATGTGTGTGTGGGGGTAGGGAGCGAGCGGGTAGTTTAACACTTTCGAAGTTATAATGAAAAAAAAATATAAATATAAATAAAAATGCTTGTACCTATTTGAAAACCAATGAGTATACTATTAAATCTTGCTAAAATATGCAACTGATTTTATTTTCACAGTTTATAATGCTGTATTCGCTAAGAAAACCGGATATTTAAAATGAGCCCTCCGCGAGGGCTCCCGGCATCCTTTAAGCGACTTGAGTGAACCCTCCAGGAGGGCTCCCGGTACAGAACGTGTTAATACGTAGTACTGGTTTACACAAAACACAACACAACATCATCTGTAATCCCCGAAGGGATAGTACCTACCTAATATCCATAATTATTAATATTATAAACGGCATGTATTTAACGCGGCGGCTAATTAATCTGAATTTGGGATTAAAAAATAATTAAAGCCGGTAGCAAAAATAATAGGTTGACAGCAAAAATAATAGGTTGGCAGCTACAGCGAAGTATTATTTTAAGTAGAAAGTAGCAGCTCAATAATCAGTTTTTAGCTTTATTTTAATTTAAACTGGCATCGAATTTTTGTTTTGGTAACTGAATTTACCAACAATAGAGGGGATCTGGCGCTTTATAAACTAGCTGCGTCCCGCGGTTTCACCCGCATAAGTCTCGATCACGTGAGAATATCGGGATAAAAAGTATCCTATGTCTTAGCCCAGGTCATGGTCTACCCATTTATCAAATCACATCCAAATTCGTTCAGCCGTTTTAGCGTGAAAGCATTACAAACAAATTCACTGTCGCATATATGATATTAGTTAGGAAGGAGAGTGCACGGAAGGCCGTCACCTCCTTTTGCGAAGCAGTAATGCTCGCGAAGGAGGAGGGAGAACGCGTGAAGGTGCAGGCAAAATTCGCGCCCTCACGCCACTAGTCGCCGCAGGAGACGCCCCGGGCGTTGGGAGTCCCAGGCCGATTCTCGGCCACCGTAGGCACGGGCTTGCGGACGGTGAGCGATGGGTAGCTCGCCGCTCGATAAGGACCAGGGCGTCTACTCCGAAGCGTTAAACCGAAATATAGGCCGAATGTTCGGCCGTTTTATAACTTCCAAAATTTATTTTTTGACTTTGTCTTTTAAGTCACAGTTTTGACTTTGGTTTATCAGTCTTTTTTTTTCGCCGTAGTCAGCGATAGTTAACCGTAGTAAAGAAACGACCGAACATTCGGCTGATACTTCAGATTTATGTTCGGAGTAGACGATGGTGGCCCGGGTCGACGGCGCGTTATGTTCCACGCGCGCATCAAAGAGATGTCAGCACCAACCGACAGGTTCCGAGTTTGTCCGAAAGGGATATCGTGGCCCTGGCACACAGGCATCTGAAGAAACACGGGTGGGTTTTAGTCAGTAAAAGTCTGACACGCTCTCCCGCTCCGCCCAGAGCGGGAGAAGTTATTTGATAATTTCACACAGAAAAAAAAAAATGAAGAAAAGTAAGTGTTTGATCACTAAACACACATTTAAAACATCGTTCACTTTCCTTTAATCGTTTGAATATGATAGAGACAGAATGATGTTTTAAATACGTTTAGTGCTAAATGTTGGTACAAAAAAAATACAGGGTGGATTTTTGAGATGGGGCAGTAAGAGGCATAAGGTGCGTTTTCCTGGAGATGCAACGGTTAAGGTAGCTGCCCTTACTGCCCCATCTCAAAAATCCACCCTGTATACTTATACTAGCTTCTGCCCGCGGCTTCGCCCGCGTGGATGTCGAGATTATTATCCCACGGGGACGTGCTACCGGGATAAAATGTATTCTATGTCCGACTCAGGTCATGGCCTATCCGTATACCTGTCATCCAAATCCACTCGTTAAAGCGTGAAAAGGCTGCAGACTGTTACAAGATTAAAATGCAAATAATATATTTTTATTTTATTAAACAGATTTTTATGATTTTAAATGTCTGACTTAAAAATAATATTAATTCATTTAAATATTATTATCATTATTTTAAATACTTTAGTGACTCCATTAACCACGTAATACCTACATAATATTACCAGAATTATTTTTATCTCTAAATTGTAATAACTTTTAAGCGGGTAGACCGATTTTAATGAATTAAATATACTTATACTAAAATAAATATTACCTCAAGATACGGACTCTGACCATATTCCAACTCCTTAGATCTTAAAAAAAAAGAAAAATAAAAAACTTGTGAATTTTAAAATCATTTTACCCCCTTGGCGATAGTGATTTTACAAAAACGCTGAAACACGTAATTTTTTATTTGTTACCAAAAGCATTTATTTTTTATTTTTTGATCCCTAAAATAAGAAATGCTAAGTTTGTCATACAAACTTTCATCCCCTTTATGATTATTTTTGAGACAAAAAGTAGCCTATGCCCCAGGATGCCATCTGTCTCCTTGCCTTTTATCGAAATCCTTTCAGTGGTTTAGGCGTCAAAGGTAACATATAGACAGACAGAGTTACTTTCGAATTTATATAAGTATAATTAACTATGGTTAAGGCAGAAACATTATAAATAAAGAAACTCACACACAAACATACCTACTACATACATGATCCCTGAAAACATTACACTCTTTTTTTTGGGCTGTCGTCTAAAAACAGAATTCAACGGAACCTTCGGCCGAATTCGACGATCGAATACAAAATCACCCTTCCCTACTTCCCTAATCTTTCGTGGCCCGACGTTCAGCTCACCTTACCCCAGGCTAAGGATAATCGCTGATTTATGGCTAATATCCTCCATGATTTACCAGTATTTCTGCCTCCATTTTTTTTCTTCGCACCTTTAACGCATGTATTAAATTTCATTACATCGCTTTGTGTTGGTTCTACTTGGATATAACTGTCTAAAGTTTCTTGGAGATTTTATGCTGATGCTTTAAGAGAATCTATGCCAAGTGGTCGTGGAGTTTTTGAGTTATCTGTCTTCTTGTTTTAAGTAAGTATCTGCTTGACTACATGAGCTATAGATAGGGCTGACTTTTCTACGCAGTCAGTTTTGATCAGTAACGTTTATATGTTATAACTTTAATGAAATGCGAGTTCGAACATCGCTTTGTTGCATTTTTTTAATACCTTCATGATTTATTAATTAATTTAATACTAACTGCGCCCCGCGGTTTCACACCATAAGTCTGATTAACTTATGTTTTTTTTTCAATCAAACCATTAATAGGCTTTTTTGTTGAGTCGGTTAGTTAGAAATATGAATTTTGTTGCCCATTCCAAAGCGTAGTAGGTACCTATGGAGAAGAACGGTCAAGAAACTCCACGGACACTCTTTTAGATTATATTGTTACAAAAATATTAGTATAAATAATTTTTAATTTATAACAAAACGTCAAGACTATGTAAAATAACGCGTCCATATTAGGTACAGCAAATATAAACAAAAAAATAAGCCGTGGCAGTTAAGAGATGATCATTTAAATACGTTTAACGCTAAATTTAGGTACCTTACATATATTACAAAAATACATACATAACTACATACAATAGAAAAGCTCTCAGTACACATTAGCGCTGCTACAATTTCTAATAGGTAAAAGCTTGCAGTTTGGTAATCAAACGCTCTCAAACAAAATCCTACGTCGAAATGAATAATAAAATAACATTTTCATGAAAACTTTTTGTTTGATGTTTATAAAATCTTTTTCAATCAAATGAGAACAATATGCATATTCAAAGGTAAAGTATAAAGGCTTCCACAGACAGGCGCAACGCGACGGTGCGACGCGATTCTAGCAGAACAATTTTCATAAAGTATTCATAAAAAATGTTCCACTAGAGTAAAATAAATTTGTATATCATAATCAAATATATAAAACATAAAATACACATACAAACCAACTTACGTCTTCCCATGGGGTAGGCAGAAACTACAGAACGCGCTACGATAGGTACTTATATACCCAAAAATGCACATTGATGATGTGCAAATAATTTTTATCTACAAAATGTTTATTTGTATCAAACATAACAGCCATGTAACGTAACGTACAATGCTCGAACAATGTTAGAACTTTCAAAAAACCCAGTTGCATATTGTTAATTTGTAACTCTATCAATCGGCTTCCAGTCTCACCGGATGCAGCTATAAACCAGTATTTTACATGGAGCGACTGCCTATCTGCCCTCCACAAACCAGTTACTGGCATCTCAATACCCCTGACCCCTTAAAGCATCATACGATTCACCTTCATCACGATTATTATATAATTGATAATCATACTATACGCACATAAATCCGAAAAGTCAGATATGCGTGTCTTAGAGATTCGAACTCGAGACCTATGACTTTGCAGTCCGACGGTCACGCCACTAGGCTATCACAGCTGTTAATAAACCTCCTGAATTAACGTTTTGTGTTGATGTAGATACACCAACTATTTCAAGCACTCGTTTATAAATACGAATGAAATAAAACTGCGTTTGAACGTTGAACTCAAAAGCGTTGGATAGTCAGACAGAGTACATACTAGTACGTACCATGGAATGTACAATGTATTGTGCGATTCATATCGTAAAATAGAATAGGAGTCCGAAATAAAGATCAAGTGGAGCAAGCAAGTATCCAAAACTGAAGGACTGAACTTTTCTTCAGAAAGGTCAGGTGCGTAGTACTCGTAACCGGCGTGCGTGTAGGACCCTAATTGCGTCATTTTAAATCACAATCACAATGATTTTGAAGGAGCTAATCCATTGCTTCGTATGTTCTAAAAACTTGTCTGCTCAGCAACTTAAATAACGCAATGAATGTTGTTGAACTGTCAAATTGAAAGAAGGCATTGCTACTGTACGTGTGTTACACATTACACTGCATGAACGTAAACGAAGCAAAACGAGTATGTAAGGATCGTATCAGGTGGCGCTCTGTAGTTTCTGCCCAAGAGGAGAATGCGTGAGTTTATGTATGTAAACTAAAATCGTAATGGTAGGCATAAAAACTGTATATTATGTAGAAACTAAAAGAGTAACTAACTTTTAGTGGGAGAATTTATAATAATCTTATCAAATTCTTCTAAATCTTATTATATTACGAAAACGGTAGATACAAATAAGACGAAGACATCTTCAAATCTCATCTCGTGCATCTCTTTATAAATGAATTTATTTTAGCGAAGCTAAACTGTACACACGGCTACACATCAAGCTATATGTTTCCCAGTATACGCTGACCTCTCATTGTACGGTAATCCTACACATTTCGAGATCAGCTTATACTGGAAAAGTATAGCTTGATATGTAGCCGTCTGTTTAATGAATATTTTTGAAAAAAAAGTTATTGCTACGAGGTCTGGGATCGATTCTAATGCCGAAAATATAGTTTTTAGAATTTTTGTCTGTTTGTCTGAATGTACGTTCCAGCATCACGCAAATTCTACCAGATAGATCCTGTTCAACATTTGTATAAATATTCCCTATAAGTCCGGTCAGTTATATATTATCACGCTATTTGTTATGGGGGATGAGCAATATTGCATTATGTGTGTATTCTTCTATAATTTACAGCAAATTGTAAGCCTAAATGCTCTTGGAAATAATAAGAATGAATAAATTAACGTTTTTTCTATGTAAACCATTGTTGTCTTAAAAAAATCCACGCTAATTTTGCTTCTGAGGAACGCAAAAAGACGATTTATTGTAATTGACACTGTTTTTTTAGGTATTCCGATTTCAAATTTGGATTTGGTACTCGTAGTGAGTGACTGGCTTCAACGTCACATTTAAAAGTCACTAGAATCCTAAATCTTAGGTTTAAAGAATCTTTATTTCTCATAAGAACATGATACAGTTCACTTATATGAGATTTAACTTTTAACATAAATAATCGTCGTCTAATGACGAAGCATGCAGATGTAAAATAACTAAAACCATAACAAAA
This sequence comes from Tiliacea citrago, assembly GCA_963921375.1. Classification (NCBI taxonomy): domain Eukaryota; kingdom Metazoa; phylum Arthropoda; class Insecta; order Lepidoptera; family Noctuidae; genus Tiliacea; species Tiliacea citrago. Next base: position 3,070,350 of record OY992799.1, read on the forward strand.
ACTTACGAGATCAACAGCACACAAAACAAAAGTGTAGGTAGATACATAAAAAATAAGTTAATACAGCTGGCCAATTTGACACCAAGGTACCCTCATAAGTACTGATTATTCACTTTGTGAGAAACACAAACATCAAATACTGTGTGAATGTGTTTGTGTGTGCTAGTATAGTGCGCGCACGAGTTTTAAAATCTTCTTTTCTTCTAATCATTTTTTCTTTGTATTTAAAAGGATAGAGCCCTTTATACAAAAATATGCAGGGTGATTCGATTCAAGTGCCCGATAGTGTATATTGTGTAAATAAATTACGTTGAATAAATATTTATTCTTATTTATGGTTTTGGTTTATTTGTCAAATCTAACCAAACTTATGACAAGTGACCTATCCTGTTTTTTTTGCGATTTCTCTTATAAGCTGTGTTACCTAATTACTTTTCATCAAAGACTCAAAGTATTTAGGTACCTTCAGGATCCTAGTTCAATTTTCTAGACTTTAATTCTCGGTGCTAATGAGATTTAGTTTACCAAGTTAGCAACGGCTGTATAATTTCTAATATTAGACGCTTGTAATTAGATTATTTATTATGTATATTTATGGAAGCTTGATCAAATATTCTAGGGTTCTATAATAAATTATGGAACGGGTTAAAACAGACGGTAACAAGAAAACTTGGTACGCTGAAGATGACGATGATGATGGGCCAAGACAAACCGGCTGATGATGAACCCTACTGAACTGCACTGAACCGCTGTACAAATTGAAGTTCAGGCAGTAAGAACTTATGCAGTTGCTTTGACAGCACTAGAAACTACACATACCGTCAAAACTAAGTGAGCAACATTTTCATACAAACGAGGTAATTTCGAAGTCTCGGTTCTCCGTCAGGTAACGATTTGGATGAGATCTGATAGCAGCTCTCCAGAGTACGAATGTTGGAGGTCTAGAGCGCCTAAGGCACCCAACTGATCAAAACATTCATACCTGAGTTGCCCATGAAACAAAAAACTTCAAAAACAGCATCAAAATTCATAGAAATCCGAACATAGAACTCTACACACTCTCTGGTGTAAATGGCTTGTCTGATAGTTGGGTGCCTTAGGCGCTCTGGACCTCCTCCATCCGTACTTTGGAGAGCTGATATCAGATCTCATCTGAATCGTTACCTGACGGTGAACCGAGGCTTCGAAATGACCTCATTTGTATGAAAATATTGCTTTGGGTACTTAGTTTTGACGGTGAGTCATGTATGTAGATGTTTGCAGTTTATATACAGTGGTGTACAGGAGGCTTATGGCTAAGTAATAGCAGCCGCATGGGCCAATCGACCAGGTAAAGCTACGCTTGCCGCTGTTGGTCAGTGAATGGGTGACCATCTTTACATTATCAAGCTCCCCCCGTGCCTCGGAAATCAAGTTAAACCGTTGGTCTCGGCTATCATTCGTGGCTCTTTGATAGTCGTTACGGGTCTATGAAGTCCGAAAGTCTGACAACCAGTCTTACCAAGGGGTATCGTATTACCCAGTAAAATACTGGTATTCAGTTGCATCCGGTTATAATGGAAGCCGATCCTAATAGCTCTCACGCTCTTGGAGGTTACACGAATAGTAAATTAACGTTTTCTAGGTATATGTAAAACATTATTTTTTACTAAAATCCCACGCAAATCTCCCTGAGGAACGAAAAAGACGACTTATTGCAATTGAAACTGTTTTTTATTAGTATTACAATTTTAAAGGAACAGTGACAAACGGAAATGGTAGTGGTCACATATTTTTAATCTTAATTATTGAGCAAAATATTTAATTAAAATCGGAGCAGACATAAAATTATAAGAATATTAACCATTAGCTATTATATGAAAAGCTTATTATATCGAATAATTTAGCGACAATTTAGAAGAAGTGAAAAAGTAGCAGCGTTATTGGTATTTTGTCGCTGACCGTACTAGTGACTTGCTGGAAGATAATCGTTAAAACTAAACTGTCTCATTATCTTTTGATCCCTCCAAGAATACCAACAAAGAAGGAGTACCAAAACATACATCAAGTTTATGTTGCCCTTATCCCAAGAAGATAATGTTGTGTCGACCATAAAGAACAATTTATTTATTGTCGGCAACTCATAATCTTCTACCATACTTCTCAATTAATCGTCATCTACCAGTACTAGTCAATAATATGTAAAGAACACAGACTATGAATTACATTATTCCCAGACCACCAAGGTCATTCACCACACCACTCAAATTAAGCACCCAAGGGAAAACAGACAAAGCTTTTTCAAATCTTTTGACTTAAGAGTCCATAATACCTCACGACACCTCACTCTCGCTCACTTTATCTCGCTCGCACACTCACACGAGCAAGCGAGAGGCAGGGAAAAGGCTAGGTACCGATGGTTTAGGTAATTTTTTTTTACAGTGATAATAATGGTAATTCAAAAAAAAACTGTATCTGCTTTATACTTTAGTTTAGTTATTATGCAAAGTTACATGATTTAATTTGAAGTACTTTAAGGCGGATCCCTTAAAGTACTTCAAATTAGATCATGTACCTCAAAAGGAAAAACCGAAATCCTTAAAGGACCACTCGTGTATCTGTCTGTCTGTCTGTCCGTCTGTCACAGCCAATTTGCTGCGAATCTAATGGACCGATTAAGTTCAAATTTGGTACACATATGAATTTTTGTCAGGTAAATAAATAAATTTTGAATAAGGGGGTAAATTAGATTTTAAAAAAAGTTTTGCATACTGTACCGTAAGACATATCAAATGAAAGGTCTTGTTGTAAGGATTTCAGATATATATTTTTTAATAATTTTTAAATAAATACTTTTAAACTTATTTAAGAAAATAGACGATACAATGACCATTCCTTCCTTATCTCCGACACTAATGAGCCTAAAATTTTGAAAAAAATACACAAAATAGTTCTTTACATATAGATTACAGGAAAACCTAAAATAAGTCTATAGTCTTAAAATAACATGGTAAATCTCTCAATATTGTGCATACAAACTTACATTTGCAGTTGGAATGTATGAGGGAAAATGTCTTTCAACTACAATGTTAAGTTTGTTCTTAGGATAAATTCATCCCAACTACGGAACCCTTCATTGTGCGTGGTTCGACACGCACTTGGACGGTTTTTTTTAATACTAGCGGTTTATTCTTAGGTTTAGAGGTAACTTTATATTTTTGTCAGTCAAGAAAATTTTATGGAATCGTGTTTTCATCAAACTTAGTTTAACATTAATCCTCAACTTTACCATAATTATATTATTATTTATTTCAAAATTTGTGCTGCAGTATTTTTGTTATATCTGAGGATCATCCTAAGCAATTTGAGGTATTGTAGACTCTTAAGGAGACCAATCCAATTTTGTTTAAGACCCTAATTCGTAATGTGATCGGGTAGGAGATTAGTTTTGTTTCCAAGTTAAATTGAAACTACTCATAGTTTAGTGTAGAATTGGTCTAGGCTGATATAACTTGTTAATCTGACTAAGTTAAGGCTGTAGATTTTAATTATGTTGGTCGCGTCAATTAATGGTTATTCGTTCAAAGTCATTAATTTCATACCAAAATACATTGTGCTAAAAATATTATAGTGATGATACCTAAATAAAATAATAAAAAACCGTTTCCGTACCATTATCTATAAAAACGGCATAAAAATCACGTTTGTTGTATGGGAGCCCCCTTAAATATTTACGTTATTCTGGTTTTTAGTATTTGTTGCTATAGCGGCAACAGAAATACATCATCTGTGAAATTTCAACTGTCTAACTATCACGGTTCATGAGATACAGCCTGATAACAGACGGACAGACGGCGGAGCCTTAGTAATAGGGTTCCCATTTTACTATTTGGGTACGGAACCCTAAAAACATGTACGTGTCGGACCACGCACAATGACGGGTTCCGTAGTGTGGTAGTTTGCTATTCAAAGCCACATCTTTAATATATTTATACCTATATTTACCTTTTCAAGAGCTGTTGAGTCCAACAATTCTTGATAAATCTTCTTTGTTTACAAACACGAAATCATTCTATTCTATTTTTGTTGTATGGCAAGCAAAGCCGGTGTCGACTATTCTGCCAATGTCTAAAGTGAGTTGAGAAAACAAGTGTGCATGAAAATAAAAATAATGACCTTCACGTTTATTATCTTACGAGTACTATTAACGCTGAAAAACACAACCTTTTAGTCAATTTTAACTGTTTTTGCATAAAAATAGTGTATTTTATAGTATTAATTCTCTTAACGTAAAAAATCTAAGAATATTTATAGTTTGACATCTTTCATAATAAATTGTCATCTTTCTGTTTATTTTTCTAAACTTTATACCTTTCTTGATTAAACCAGGTCTACACTACATAACTAGTGTTGTAAGGCTAGGTTCTCATTGTAAGCCGCTTTTATTGATCTGGCTGACAATCAAACAAGAAGTCATTTTTAAATTGTCGGGTCGTTGGGAAGCTTCTAGAACGACAGCCCAGAATCTATAAAAGTGGTCATCAGAGCTGACAACAGTTTATTCCACCTCCGGTTGAGTTTACCAGAGTTCCACTGCAGTTTACCATCGATCTTGAATCTTATTTCAGTTTAACTTTAGTTTTCAATCTTAGTTCTGTGCATTTTACATTAGTGAAGTCAGAATTGTGAATTTTAATAATTTGTGTATCCTTTTATATAATTTTGTGAACTTAGTATTTAACTTGTGACCTACGACTGGCCCTCCGGCCAATCGTAACGTTACCGTAGTTGGGATGAATTTATCCCAAAAACGAATTTAACATTGTAGTTGAAAAACATGTTCTCCCATCACGGTCAATTCTCCAACTGCAAATATAAGTTGGTCAAGTATTCCTTGTTAATTCGTAAAGCCTATTTAGCTGTGATTGTTTTTTCATTTAATTTCGTTATATTTACTACAGCCATGATTATTTCAAATATCCAAAAACAACCAAATACTTAGTTGTTTTTGGATATGTGACAGTGTCGCCCCCTATGCCAGCTGATTAGCTGGCAGGGGGGGCGACACTTCACTCTAACAAAAATTAGCACTTTAAAGCTTAATATTACTTAAACGGATTCCTGTATCGAAAAATGGTTTTCATAATCCTGCCATATTTTTGGACGGCCTATCCAACGATACTTTACAATATGGGATAGACGAGAAAAAAAAACATCATCCCCACTTTACGTACAAAGGAGGTACCCCAAAAAAAAAAATACCGGGGACAGACAGACAGACGGACATGGCGAAACTATAAGGGTTCCTTGTTGACTACGGAACCCTAAAAACATTACATTCATATTTAAAATTCATTAAGTATTTAAAATGTATCAATATCACTAATAAATAATTAAATGTCAATAATTCAGCAACAATCAATTAAATAATCACCAACATTGCATTTGAATTTTAAAATTCATTACAAAGTATTAAAAAAAGAAACGTATAAGCGCAAATAATAATAAAATTCACAATTCATTTAATTGTGGCTGTCATTTGTCATCTATGAACTCATCGATAGGTGTACTGTAATAGTAATAATAATATTTATAATACTATTTTTTATATATTTTTAAATGTTTTTATATTCTAATAGGTATTTAAAACCGCCAACCCGCCTCCCAAGAGTGGCGATTATGGCAATCCAATATATAATATCAATAGATCTATGTCCAGCAGTGGGCGTCTTTCGGCTGAATGATGAAGTATTTAAAAATATAACATAACATCACGCATGTAATCCCCGAAGGGTTAGGCAGAGGTGTACCTATAATAGTCCACCCACATTTCGCCAGTTATGTTTTAAGTCCCATGTAATAGGGGGCGAGCCTATTGCCATCAACCGGGCACAAATCCAGACTCCGGGCTGCCACTGAGAAATTCCTAATGGAAAATCCCAATAACACTTTGCCCGACCTGGGAATCGAACCCAGGACCTCATGCTCAACAGTCGTGAAAAATATAATTTATGTATATACTCATAAATATTATAATACTCATAAATAATAATGAAATTAATACTCGTAGTGTCATCAATGCAAAGTTGTTACTTCCAAAATACAGAAATTTACACAGCAAGAGATCGTTAAAGTATATAATACCTTACCTTATTAATCAGCTACCTATATCATTGAGGGACAAAATAACTCTTAAAAACATAAAATAGAAATTAAAGCAATATTTCTTACAAAACATAAATATCTAATTGTATAATAATATGTGAATAAAAATAAATGTTACAATAAATCGTTATTAAATAATAAAAAACATAATCATCATCATCTGCCTTTTCCCAACTATGTTGGGGTCGGCTTCCAGTCTAACCGGATGCAGCTGAAAACCATTATTTAAAAAATGTAATACCTATCAAAGAAAAATTAATTATTGCAAAAAATATTTATACTTTTAGGAACAACCTGTATCAATCTAAGTCACATTCCTAAACCACTTTTGTTTATTTACCACTTATTCTCTAAATTATGTGGTCGATGATTTTGGTGCACGGTAAAACTCTAATGAATTTATGTTTGGGCCAACCTATATGTATAAAAATGTAACTATACTACTGAATAAATGAAAATGAATAAATGAAATGACTAAATGAAATGAAGGAAATAATAATACCCGCCTATTAATGTCCCACTGCGGGGCAAAAGCCTCTTCTCATGCAGAGAAGGCATAGGCTTCATCACGTGCATTAAGGTCTGGAGCAAGAAGAACCGACAATTGGCCTTCGTTCGCACGGGCGCTCTTCTCAATGCGACGCTAATTGCCGCGCACTGGAATTTTGACGCTCGGCGTAGCAGCGTGAGTTGAAAATGCCACTGAGCAGTTTTTCAATGCACTAGGGATGCACTCAGTTGGATTTCTCTGTTGGAAAATCCAGAGCACGGTCAAAAACTTCGCGTTAAAAAAACCGCCCGTACCCATATTCGCTTAAACACTCTGGTACAGATTCTCTTGTTGACTAGCTAAACTTAATTAACCCACAACCAAGTTCTTCTCTCTTATTATTAAAATACAGGTACACCCTAGCTTAAGAGGTAGAGTATTATTATACTTGTACAGATTTTGCAACATAAACTATAAATGTATTTTACCAAATATCAAACTGTATTTCAAACTCTGTATGCTTTTTGATAAAAAAGATTATATTATATATATATATATTATATTATTATAGGACAAGAAAGGGTTGGGCATAGTATCTAGGAGCTGTCAATTTCAGTTGAACTAAAGCTGCCATACAATAATTGTAATTGACATTTTGACATCTCTACAGTCCTTTGATAGTTATTTTACCTCTGGTATTGCATCACTGTCAAAATGTTACTGCTGGGTTGCTGCTACTGATCTGACAAGTTTGTCAAAGTTACAGTAATCTTTATTTTCGTTACAATAAGGTTTCTGTTGGGTTGTTGCTGTCAGAGGTAAAATAACTGTGACAGGACTGTCACTTAGTATCTGTCATCGTCCTTGTAGCTGCTTGTTAGTAATATTTAGAGTAATGGTGCGTATTTATAGCAAAAGGCACTTTACCGGCTGGGACTGGGTATTCGAGGACCTGGGATGATTTCCAACCTTTCGTAGATTTAAACTTATAGCCCCAAAGTGCTTAAACCGGAGATATAGCGGAGAGAAGCAAATGAGTTTTTTTTTAGCTACTTTACCGAACCAAATTGCGGTATTATGAAAGATTATACCTTATTTATATGACAGATTTTTATCCCCAGCCGAAACATACGGCTCGCTTTGGAGCAGTGAATTAAAAGAAAAAAAAATACAGTGTCTTTATCGCTTGAAAATTGTACTCTGTGTCTGAGACATTCAACAACCCCCATTACACAATTGTAAACAAATAAATGAAGAGGGATAAAATGAGATCTTGCGACTACTCGTGGGGATGAATCTTTATGAAAAAACCAATTAATTTGTTTGCCCCTTACTAGGAATGTCTCCTGTATTGTGGGTTACAAACATTTAAACTCACATAGGTACAGAAACAGGGTTACAATTTCGAAGGTATGATGATGAAAAATACTGAAAAGATAAAAATAGATAAAGATACTGAACAAGGCCCCTGGAGCTATGTTAAAGCGTTTCATCAAAATACGGCCTCATGACGAATTACAAGACGTTAAATGACGTCATTTTCAACTCCTCTACAGTAAGTACTAACATTAATAAAATTTTGGGGTCGAAAAAATTTATTAAAATATTTTAAAAAACGGCTGGGATTGACACATAATATTTATTGGGACCCCATAAAGCTATAATTAAATTTAATAACAAAAAATTAAATGAGTTCTCGAAGTCTGTGTGACCAATACAGACTTGTACTAGATGAGCTAGTTTAGCAAAATATAACAAAAGCTGCCTGGCTATTTGTGTACGTGTTTATAATAAATTACCTAATGTATTGAAAATATTAAGTTGCAGGTTATTCAAAATTAAATTATATGAATGTTTGAATGAAAATAATTTCTATAATATTAAGGATTTTTTTTAACATAAATTTATATGTTTTTAAATTCAAATTTGTATAAGCGTCTAAGTTTGCATGCTTTAATTTTAAGCAAAACATGTATGATCTCTTTTTTTATAATAACACCTATGTATACCATGTTTTAAGCAAATAAATTATCTTATCTTATATATATACTGCCAGCCGTTTTAAACAATGTTAACTTTGTATCGTTTTAAAAGGTCTCGAAAATCGTTTTTTTGGCACTTTGTACAGTTTATTTCTCGGAAACAGTCAAACATTAACGGCTGTGATTTTGTTCCTACATTTGTAATATCGTAATGAGCAATCCCTTAAATTTTCAAGCTATAAGTGAGTGCATTTTTTTTATTCACTGCTCCAAAGCAAACCATATGTTTCCGCTGGGAAAAAAAGTATGTAATTTATATAAGGTATAATCTTTCATAATACTGCAATTTGGTTCGGTAAAGTAGCTAAAAACAACTCCTTTTGCTTCTCTCCGTTATAGCTCCGCTCTAAGCAATTTGGGGCTATAATTTTACATCTACGAAAGGTTGGAAATCATCCCAGGACCTCGAATACCCAGTCCCAGCCGGTAAAGTGTCTTTTGCTACAAATACGCACCATTGCTTTAACTATAAGGGATGTTATTTAATTTTAGTTTTGTTCGTGCCCTGCCACTTAAACCTATTTCTTCTAAATCCAAAAGTTCACTCTAACTTTTTTCAAAAAATATATTTTCATCATTAGATAAATTGACATCACTTAAAACTCTACCTACCCTCGAATCGTGAGCGACATCCATAATTCATACGAAGTAATACTTTCTGATGTGTCACGCGTCATACATGCTCAACTAAGATCTGAGAAGAACGGGCGATACGGCTTTTATTAATATTATGGGGCGACAACAGAATGGTCATCATGGGCACATAGACAGGATCATAAACTTTAAAATGAACAAATAAATAATTCGATCTTGAAAGAATGAAAAAGCATTTATTGGGACTCGCACAGATCACAAATTAAACTAAAACACACTCATAGAAACATAAAGAACAAAAATAAGACGAAGTAAAAAATAAAAATAAAAACAGAAATTCCTGTACGAGGCCAAAAGATCTTGAAGATCTTGTCTGTTAAAAATTGTAATAAAACACCTTTTCAGTACGAATATTTATGTATTTATCTGCTTGCAAACATACAAACTTGGTATATAGCAATATTGAACGAACTATTTAATTAGGTACTCAATATAATATCAGTGACAGTATCAATATATATGACTTTAGACTTCTTGAAGACAACCTTCCGAGGCTCGAACAGAATTTGAGACAAATCACATACTTTCAATTTCATAATTATTTAGTATTTTAAATCACTAAAAATCTTATTTGGAAATCATGACATTCGGCCATCCGACACTGTGTTGCCTCCTGGCATACACAAAACAATCAAACTTTATTATGAGTTGTATTGTAATAAGTGTGGTTAGCTAGCGACCTCGACAATTTGATCATAATTATTATTCTTGCCTGAGCAACCGGCAGCAAGTTCGTCATGCTCCCTCGGATGTCACTGCTTGCGGTAGCGTCGGGGGTCGGGTTGCCTCCTTCCCTCAAATGTGGCGAGGGGGGTGATGGCTGATCTTTGCGTTATGCTCGTGAACGGGTGCTTCTTGTGGTGACTGGTCGTCTTGCTGACCATGGTATTGTTATTGTTATGAATTATTAACTGTTTATTTATTTTACTTCGATGGTGCTAGTTTATCATTTGTGACTTCAAGTTACAGCGTAACGGTAACGTAACGGTATGTAAGCGGTCACGTCCATTATGCCTGGAGGCTTTTATTTAGGTACGTTCTGTTACGTTTTTTTTTGTTTTTATTTTTAAATTTTTCTTCTCTCTAGAAGAAAAACTTAAAAAAGAAAATAATAATAATCGTCGAAAACTATACTATACTCTTTTAGTTTTCGATGATTATTATTATTTTCTTTTTTGGCTAGCTAACATAATGGCAAATAGTTTAATTTAATATTTTGTGTTGCGTAATGAAAATTATTTTATATTCTATTGTATAGAATCAATTTTTCTCTGAACAAACAGCTGAACTGAACAGACAGCTGTGCTGCTGGGGAGTTTGTTGCGCCACTTCTTCTTCCCAGCAAAAGCACTAGGAAGTGGTGAAAGGGTGGGCCTTTTTGAGGGATTGTCTTATGTAATTTTTGACGTTCGAAAAGTGCTGATTCTCAGCCTCGTTTTAATAAATGACTTTTGATTTCGATACATTTTATTTTTTTAAATAAATCATGACAAAAACTACTTTTTAAAAGATTGGCCCAAAATCGTTGTAGACTGGGAAAAGAAAGAGGAAATTGGTGCCTTATTCTTGCAGTGAAACAGTCTCATAGGACAAACAAAAAAATTTACAAAAAAAAATACTATTTTTTTTTCTACTTTTAATTCTTCCTCCCCTAGGTATCGATTCAAATAGTACAATCAGCCAAATTGTCTCTTTATGTCCAATTCGGACATACACAACCGACACACCTCTTTTTACATAAAATATTCTCTTTCTTTCCAAGATCCATGATGGCCATCGTCTTGAGACGAAATTCTTTCTGTTTCGACCTCCTGACCTGACCTCGAACAAAGACAAGGTCAGATTTACCTCAGATATAGAGAATTCTCGGTACTAAAGTTTCGATCAAGATCATAATATTGTTAGGCTTCGGGTTATTGCTAAGCGTTGAAGGTTTAAGTTTAAAATATAATATAATTTGCCAAAAGAATAACAACCTTACAACAAATTTTACACTAGTAATTATTTTCTATGAATCTAAAAGATTAGATACCCAATAGTAACTCAGTGCACAATAATAAATTCAGGTTGTTAAAAACCAATTCCCCCTGACCCTCGTACTAGTTATAAACTGTATTACAGTGGGAGCTTTCCTCGTTCTCTGTTAACAATAATATAATAAGCCGATTTGGGAGAAAACAAACATCACGCCTGTAATCCCCAAAGGTTTAGGCAGAGGTGTACCTATAGTACACCTACGTTTCGTCAGTTATGTTTAATTCCCATATAATAGGGGGCGAGCCTATTGCCATTAGTCGGGCACAAATGCAGACCCCTGGCTGCTACTGAGAAATTCCTGGTGGAAAAACCCAATAACACTGCCCGACCTGGGCTTCGGCATATTTCAGAACTGCGAGCATTTTTAAATGAACGGCGCCGTATGTATAATGACGAATCATACAATATGCCTGCGATATATACATACAGACTATCCTTTATTTTAATGCTAAAGTTACTATCAGCACACAGCAGGGCAAAGACTTCTTAATTTAGAGCGGGTAACTACGAACAATGACGAACATTGATCACTATGCCAATGCCTGTTCACTGTGCCTTGACAACTTCAGACCTGCAAATGATCTGAAATATGAGTCTGCTTGCAAAATGAGATTAATAAGATAATTGGGTAATTTTGACCAAATCCAGACTTTCTTCTGAGTACTCCGGTCTCGATACGTATATTCTCGCTCGTATAACATTATCAGACTGAGGCTGAATGTCACTTGCAAAGTGCACGACATAAAGCGGCAGGGTCTATTTTTACTTCTTTAGGACCAATGTGGAATTAGACGGTTTCAACGTTACTGAAGTTAGCTGATTAAGGCAGATCAGTGGTGGCGTAAAGGCGGCGAATTATGAGTTGTAGGTCGTAGGTTCGAACCCAGCCAGGCGCTTTACTTTGTGTAAATAATTAAATCACCACTGCTCTCAAAACGGTGACGGAAAACATCGTTTTTTCGTGAGGAAACCGGGAACCAAAAAATTCGAAGATATATTGTGATATCTTTATTTTTTATTTTATTACGGCCGACAGGAGGCCCAAATAAAACATGGAAATTATTACAATAAACAACTATTATTAAACTAACGGTAGCTACAGACAGCAAAAATGTCGGATAAAGTACAAACCAAGCGAATGTGTGCTGTCAACATGACGCGTATGAGTGACATTATCTAATGCGCCTGACGGGGCCTGACGTCGCCTGACATGTGTTCAACATACGTTATGACGTTTATTATGTATGGAACACTGGCCTAATTATATTTCGCAATAATGTAGGTGCGGAATTTTATTGTCATTTTCGTATTTCATGAGTATTTTTGTTACAACAGCACTTACGAGCGTTTTAATGTGATTGCCTGACTAGTTTCAGACTCCGGTCATGAACAGTTCACGTGGTCAGTCACGAATTGAATCACGACAATCCGGTTAAAACGCACAAAAAACTTAACAATGCAAGGGTTAGTCCCTGACTGATAGACCATAGGTTTGATTCCTAAACAAATTTTGTCTTCTTCACTTTTCGACTGATATCACTAACATTTACTTTCATACCACAAATCGTGTATAACAGTTGTTGGATTAAGGTTATATTTGTGTAGACTCATTACGTCACGGTCTGTGTGGTGCCGGACTTAAAGAATTAGCATTAGCATTTCTTCCCGTGGGTGTCGTAAAGTAAAAGGGACTTACTAGAGAATGGGCAGCAGCGTTCTCTATGCATTTTAACACCATAACTGCGATCGCCAACCCGCCTGCCAAGCGTGGCGATTTGCCAATGGCAAATCCCCCCTTTAGGGGAGGCCTATGTCCAGCAGTGGACGTCTTTCGGCTGAAATGATGAGAATCATCACGACGTTTATGTATCGGCTTTGACGTAAGAATGACATCAGTCACGAGTAGAACAAGTGCCAAGTTTTTGTAGTAAAACCGTAAATACAATATAAGTTTTTTTTATATGTCTATGGGTAAAACCCTTAATCTTATGTCAAAGTGTAATAGGAAAGCTAGCATTTAACCTCCATATTTTTTAAGCAAACTCACTTCACCGTACTTTATCCATCCTCAAACGACCACGAGCAAAATCACAAGAAAAGCAAGGTGCACATTACCCGATGATGTCCCTCTATCTAACGGCCAGACTGTGTGTCCTCGTTTTATTTCCTGTGGGAATTCGTTCTCCAGTACAAGCATTACTATTGATTTTCGATTGATATTAGTTTTGTTGTATGTTCCAGATGTTCTGTACAGTAAACAAGTTTAGTGGATGTTGTTTATTTAGCGACGAGTAGGATGTTTGATATTAAATAATGTATTATTCAGTAGCTTCGCTCATGGCTAAGTGACAACAGTTGCAAGACTCCATCTTCAAGATTAAGTAACGCTTGTCTAGGTCGTTCCGTGGATGGTTGACCATCCATCTCGGAAAGCAGGTTTAAAACGTTGGTTCCGGCTGTCATTTGTTTACTTTGGGCTTCTGACGTCTGTCATAGATCAATAAATGACAGCTGATAACAACAGCTTAACGTACGTTCCGAGCCACAGACGGGTCTCAAAGTACACTGCTTCAATTTTCTTAATGTCTCTCAGCAATCATCACATCTCCGACTTTAGTAGCTTTCCTCCCATTTTTAAAATAAATTACATATTAAGTAAAAAGAGTAGTAACTACTCTATATACTTCCAAGTCGATTGAGAGCGTCCGGCCTGCATCAAATGCAAAGGGCAACTAATAAAAATCCGATGACTGATGAAACACCATGTTTTCCGAGAGACATTAAGAAAATTAGAAGCACTGTACGTAATGGATGGTCACCTATCCACGAACAGACCGCGCCTAGCGAAGCTTAACCTTGAACAACCCGTGCGGCTGTTATTTTAGCCACGAGCCTCTCCATTATGAGTCCCACAATCGGTTATGGATTACAGGCACTTATAACCTTTTAACGTGGTTTCATCTATATATCACTCACAGACCTAGCGCTGTAGGAGCTAGGTCTGGTACTTGTACTTTTTCCAGAATTTGGGTAACTTCTTGGCAGGAAAAAAAATCAATACCCAAAAGGCAGTAAAAATTCATTTGAAAAAATTTTTGCCTCCCGTCCAATTGATTTCTTCAAGAAGGGCCATCAATAAACTGCCACTGCGTTGGCAAGCATTGATTGCATGAATTATTACTTTGATTAAAAGAAAAAAAATATATAAATAAAATGACGTTAAATTATTTCATAAGAAACGGCAATTTTATAGGTAGGTAAAGACCTAATAATATAGGTATAAGTTCAATTTCATCGTACGTTTAACCATTCCGTTAGAGTATTTTTACATTCATACCGCAACATGGGGTAAATATTCAATTTGAGGTTCAATTTATTATAAATATAAGTTGATAGAGTATTATACTGACGCTTGGCGAAAATCGTACGGACCCGAGGGGAATGGGCCACAATATCTTTACGTCTTTTATCGAGTTAATCATCTATAAATGATCACAATCATCACCAAATTATTCTATTTCTTGAGAATATTTCTGTACAGCCTATGAACTGAAACCTAGAAAAGTAAAAACTCAAATTCAACGAGAACCTGAAATAAGATTTAAAAAACTGGGTCATAAAACAGATTTCCATTTCAAGAGCTTACAATTTTAGTTTCGTTAACATCCTGAAAGAAAGTCCCGCAACCCGTGATAACAGGTTTGTGCTAGGTATAATCCGTCGGAAGACTTGGAAATAACTGTGAGCTAGGGCTGATGAAAAAGGGTGGGGGTCATTATATGTTTTAATACCTAGTGACGTCGATTTTAGGAGCAGCTCGTCGCTAAGCATTAAAAGACGCCCGGGTTGATCCATCAGGTTAAGCTACGCTTGCTGGGCTTGGTCCGTGGATGGGTGACCATCTTTACATACCGAGACTCCTCCGTGCCTCAGAAAGTACGTTAAACCGTTGGTCCCGGCTGTCATTCGTGGATCTTTGAAAGTTGTTACGGGTCGTTGGAAGCCCGAAAGTCTGACAGCCAGTCTTACCAAGGGGTATCGTATTACCTAGTTACTGGGTTGTGGAGGTCAGATAGGCAGTCACTCCATGTAAAATACTGGTATTCTGCTGCATTCGGTTAGACTGGAAGCCGATGCCAACATAGTGTCTACATCTCTTTATCGACTTTCCTATCGCAGGTATGCTGGAAGAGATTTCTTTAGAAATAAGCATCACCTTTGTAAGTATTTTTCTGTTCCTTTCTTCTTGTATGTTTATAATGTGTGTACATAAATGGTTAAAATAAAAAAATAGTTGGGAAAAGGCTAGGCAGATTGATTGAGGTCCATTTTAGGAGGAATTGCTGACGGCATTTTGAGCATTAGAAACTTATTCTTCTCTGCATCTATTTTCTTCCTGAATGTTTCACATGTTGTACAGGATCTTAGTCCTTCTTAGAAAGCAAAGCTTAGTCAAAAGCCGTGGCCTGGCCGTAAACCCTCAACAAGTATTGTTGAGGGTTTACGGCATTGCTGTTCCCTGTAGTTTGAATGTTGTTCACGTTATACAAACTTACACACCATTATTTTTGGAATGAAGTTCCTTAACGCGGCATGCGGTAGGAGTCGACTGGTAGAAATTGTCACGTAAGGAAGAAGCATCATGCTCCATGCGACTCGCTGTCTTTTTCTATTATCTACGAGTGAGTATGCGCGTGCGAGTATCGCGTGAGGAACTAAGTCCCTGACGGGGGTAGGCCGACCGCACACGTATTTTTAGGGTACTGTACTCAAAGGGTAAAACGGGAACTCTATTACAAAGGCTCCGCCGTCTGTCTGTCTGTCCGTCTGTCACCAGGCTGTATCTCATGAACCGTGATAGTTAGACAATTGAAATTTTCACAGATGATGTATTTCTGTTGCCGCTATAACAACTAATACTAAAAACAGAATAAAATAAATATTTAAGGGGGCTCTCATACAACAAACGTGATTTTTTTGCTCGATATTGATAACGACAACAGGTAGACGTTTGAAATATTCACAGAATATTTAGTTATATATTTACTTTTAAAATAAATATTTAAATTAAAATAAAACTAATATTTAAGGGGGGCTCCCATACAAAAAACGTGATTTTTTTTGCCGTTCTTATAGATAATGGTACGAAACCCTTCGTGCGCGAGTCCGACACGCACTTGGCTGGTTTTTTTTTAAATCCTTTGTTTGGTTTTTGACACAATTTCTCGGCGATTTTCACACGATTTTAAAATCATTTACCCTCTCTTCTATTCTCGGATCAGAAGAGAAATTATTCAAAAACATTTTTTAATAAAAGTGCATGATGCAGCGTTGGCGGGCGCCCTATCTTTAAAACCAGGGTGTGCATAATATCTTTGCTAATAAACGAAAAGTTTGTGGTAAAAACCGACAGCAAGCACGTAGTAATAAATCTTAATGATGTACATTTGAGGGACTTTAGATGCTGATTATGAACTTTGTCTTCATACACGACATCTTGTTTTTGAGGCTGAAACTGCTAAACTTAAAAATATATGTATTAAAAATCAAAACAAATTAGAAACAAATCTTTTAGTAATAATATTTTTTATAAAAATGTTTTATTAAAAACAAAAAACAATTTGTATAACTTCACGCCTGTAATCTACCTATTATAGTACACACATTTTGCCAGTTATGGTTAAGTCCCATGTAATAGGAGGTGCGCCTTTAATGCCATCAACCGGACACTAATCCGGACTCCGGGCTGCTACTGCGAAATCCCTGACGGAAAAACCCAATAACCCTTTGCCCTTTTTTATTAAAAAAAAATAGAATCTTGAAAGAGTTTGTCGTCAAGGGACTGATCCTGATTGGTACACGTTATTATCCTACATAATCAGCCTATAATGTTCCCACTGCTGTGACACAGGCCTCCTCTCTCTGAGAGAGAGTGGGCCGTAATCCACCACGCGGTGCTAGATGTCACATGTCAACGATTTGTTTTGGTTCTAGGATATGCCGGTTTCCTGACGATTTTTGCCTTCACCGTTTTGAGAGCAGTGGTGATGAAATAATTTATAATTTACACAAAGTAAGGCGCCTGCTTGGGTTCGTACCTACGATCTACGACTCGTAAATTACGGTCGTTACCACCACTGGGCCACTACGGCATTATAATTATTTCAGACTATACTCGTAAGTAAAAATAATTTACAGAATCGTCAGTTTGTTGAAAATTGGCCAATTCTCGGAAGGCAATTTCAATCAAATCAGCGACAGTCAATGGTAAATTTTTTGGCAAATCATAGGTTTTTATGACAGTCTGAGACTAGAATAGGAACATTCCTCAAAGCCCGGGAATTTCCCCTCTGGAATTATCGTTCGATACCCAAACGTTTATAATGTTTTTTTTTTTTTTTCAACTTATTCTGTAATTATTTCGCTTGCCAAAGAGTGAAAAAAAAATCTGTTGCAATATTATTTAAAAAAAAGAGTAACATTTTTTCAATATCCTATCTTTACAGATAAGTATTCGTCAAATACAAGTCGAAAGACAGCCTGACCTGGTAGCTGATAATACTTAATTTGCTAACGTATAGGGTTAACAAGCAGAAAATATAATATAAATAATATTTCGTGGTTTCATTTTCGATATAAATAAACAGGTAGTCCTTTGACCTACAAGGCAACACTCGTGCGCTTTTAAAAGTTATTTATAAATATAAACACAATAGAACCCAAAATCGATCCTTGGGGTACGCCCGCTACTATACCTTGCATAGAAGATTTATTGCAATTGCTGTTACCATTAGCCTGCATATTACTAATATCCACATACATTTTCCTGTTTCTTAAATATGATGAGAAAAGTTGTAAAGTTTTGCCTCTCACACCATAATGCTCCAATTTTGCAATGAGTAATTTGTGGTCAATTGTATCAAAGGCTGAGCTTAAATCAAGGATCTCTTTTTCCTATTCAATTGAATAGTAATATCTTCCACTAATGTATATATAGCGTCCCCTGTTCCGACATTTTTTTGGTATTCGGTACATCTTTGCATTCACGATAATTACTCTACATCAGGCAAATTAGATTTGGCGGGATTTACAGGAATGTTAGAATCTTTAATGTGTAACCAACATAATTATGGCTGGGGTAGAGATGTAAATTGAAAAAAAATCATTTTTTTTTCACAATCTTGAACAAAAACACGAAAAAATCTTAGCATCATCGTTTTTTTCCTACATTTGTTTTTTTTTTTCAGAAAAAGTGAAATATATTACATTAAGTAAAATAGAATACGAGCTTAATAATAAATTATGATTGTTTTATTTTTAATTCACATATAATTATGTATAAATCAATGAAGATAAACATAGAGGTACATATTATTATGAACTTAAAAATACTTAAACGTTTATCAGTGCTACAATCATCATAAAGTCTCACTGTCTCAAGCTGTCAGCCGTCTGCAGTCAATTCAAACAAAACATAAACCAAACGAAGATTGGGGAAATCCCCATCCGTAAATGTAAACTTCAATGAGTATTGCCAATTATTTTGATACATTTCAGTTAATATTTAACAAAAAAAGAAATGGTATTTCTTTATTAACCAAAATAAAACTAATATTAGCTCATTTTTAACGATAACCATCTTACTATATTTTTATTTGCGTAATCCAGTAAATAAACTGTTTGTTTTCATGTTTTTTTACATTTCAGAAAAAAACCGTATTTTACAATTCTAGGCTGGCGGAGTTTTAATTTTATTTTTTCAGGTAACAAACAATTGCGCAATAATGCTTAATATTTA
This sequence comes from Tiliacea citrago, assembly GCA_963921375.1. Taxonomy (NCBI): domain Eukaryota; kingdom Metazoa; phylum Arthropoda; class Insecta; order Lepidoptera; family Noctuidae; genus Tiliacea; species Tiliacea citrago. The sequence continues at coordinate 3,089,515 of OY992799.1, forward strand.
GGTACAGATATTATTCAGGTTTATATAACAGGTTATCAAGAAAAATTATAAATAATTTTAATAACAAAAAAATAAAAAATTACGCATCAAGTAAACTCTTTAACATCACCTCAGGCATGCAACTACGAAATTCTATGATGCCAATTTGAATAGTCTTCAAACATTAACTGTTAATGTTCTAACACCACTATACATAAGTTGCGGCATCATACAGTAGTAATACTTAATTGACTCAGTAAATCATTAACTAAACGTTGCATTGAGATTGCTTATACTGCAACTTGCGACTTCATTATTGTGAAACTTTGGGTACCTAACTGCTGCAACCCAAACGTATTCTAAAACACTAGACAACCATCCCTATTTCTATGCTCCTAAAGTTCACTGAGACGGCAGGTTTATCTTTGTAAAGCACGCTTCAAGAACTGTTTTGTTCTGTTTGTTACAAGACCCTGTTGTATCGAAGATTTTGTCATTCAATTATGAATTCTATACCATTGTGTTTAAGTCAATAATCTAAAAATCAAATAACGATTGCATGTAAGTCTGACAATGCACGTATTTAAACGAAGTGATAAGGGAAGTAAAAGTCACAAGAATTTATTTTTATTAAATTGTCTTTTTATATTTTCCAATTTCCATACTTTGCTTGCTATTAAGGAAAAACAGGTTACGTAAGATCCTTATCGGTTTGAATTTATGAATACAACGCTGTAAGTCTTGTGTTATTGCGTCTGCTATATGAATGTATACAGGGACATCGACGCTCAAACTGTTACCACGAATTCAACACATGTTTCTAGTCCCCAAGTGTTGAAATTTTTAGGCAGTAATTTATAGGTTATTAAAAAAAAGCAACTGTTTCAAACAAAAGTTGACCTATACCGTCAAAATGTATGGTACAGCTAATTATAATTATTTTTGTATATGTTAAGTTTGTTTTTAGTATTTTATAGTTTAGGTGATGTTGTGAACTTTTCAAGAGTGAGCTACCTGTGGCACTGAAACGCAGGCTTGTTTATTTATTTAAACTTCTCACACACATTAATGTACAAAGGCGGACTTAATGCCAAAAATACGGCTTAATGTTTATTGACATGTGTATACTTCCCATCCTAACCTATTGTACACAGACTTGGTCTTTGTCTAACATCAAGAAGTCTAAACTCAAGGTCAGCCAACGAGCAATGCAGCGCAGTATACTAGGCGTTAAATTAACGGATCGTGTTCAAAACACAATACTGCGCTCCAAAACAAAGATCGCTGACGTGGCTCAAAAGGCTGCCCAACTTAAATGAGACTGGGCAGGACATGTCTGCCGCATGCTGGACAAACTGTCGGCTCAAATAGCACAGAACTGGTGCCCTGAGACAGTGAGCAATGGTCGCGACAGGCCACATAGGAGATGGCGGAACGAGCTGGATAGGTTCCGTCAAAACTGGAAAGAGGCTAGTGACAAAAAAAAGGTGAATTTGAAAAATATTAGCTTCGCAAAAATAGCTTACTTATGATTCGAACGAACACTAATCCAGACTACAGGCTACTACCAAAAAACGATAGAAAAACACTAAGCCCGACCTGGGGACGCAACCTAAGACAATAAGATACACACTAACGAGGCTGTCAAAACAAAAATAATCTTCTTGCTTCCTTCTTACGAGCTGTGCTGGGGCGGCTGCTGCAGGAGCAGAAAACCTCAAACGGCGCAAATATAACAACCTTTTTGGGAACTATATATTTGAGTCTTTTGGAATTGAAACACTAGGGCCTTGGGGTCCAAATGCTCATCGAGTATTTCGGGACATCTCCAAGCGATTGGTCTTCTTTTCACGTGATCAGTGGGCTGGCCTATTTTTAGCTCTAAGAAGCAACAATAACGTGGCAACGTGACGCATGACCCATGCGTCATGTTCGTGAACGGGTGCTGTTAGTAGGGACTGGTCATTTCTTAGCTGCCACGGCTATACGGCTATTTTACCTACCTTATTTAAATTTTTCAATTGTTTTTTTTTTGTTTTTATCTTTTTGTTACGAACACCTTTCTGCATTGTTCTCACAAGTATAATTTCAACATGAATTATGTAACCAATATTTTGTACCGATATTTTAAATTAAAAGAGTGTCCGTGGAGTTACTTGCCCGTTCATCTCCATAGGAATCTCCTACGCTTTGGAATGGGCAACTAGCTTCATCTCTCTGACTGACCGACCCCTTGACAATTCAAAAGTGCCTGTAATTGGTTTATTTGTAATAAATGCTTTGAGTTTGAGTTCAATGCCGCCAGCCTTTTGGGTACTTTTTCCATTGACAGCGATGCGGACGAATTTTTTGATGCCTTAATTAGCTCTTCCCTTTTTCTATTATTTACTTTTTAAATAATATATCATATTTTAGTGTTAGCGTGTATATTGTAATTAACAATCTTCTTACTAGAAATTACATTTTATAAGCTCTATTATAATAATGCGATTCTCACGAACAACAATTAATACAAGTTCGTACATAGTTACGAATCTAATCTCTTAAGAAGTCTTATTAAGACATTCAATTAAATACAAAATAACGCTTTATATAATTAAGTGACAATATTAATTTAAAGTTGTAGGTCGTGGGTTCGAACCCAGGCAGGCGCTTTACTTTGTGTAAATAATTTCATCACCACTGCTTTCAAAACGGTGAACGGCAAAAGTTTTAAGACATTTGTGACCATCTACCAACTCGCACTGGGCCCGCGTGGTAGATTACAGTCCACTCCCTCTCGGAGAGAGGATGCCTGTATCCCAGCAGTGGGAACATTATACGCTTATTATGCTATTCAATTAAATGTTTCGAGGTAAATTTAATTGATTGTGATCATTTGGATGGTTACACTCCGTTTTATATTTTTTCAGTTATTTTATTTTCATCCTTGTTTTGCCCGCGGCTTCGCCCGTGTCAGAAATTAACCCCCCGTGGGTTAATTTCCGACATGCACGTGGGCGAAGCCACTGTACTACCGGTATAAAAACTATTCTATAACCTAACCCAGGAGGTCTACTCCGAACATAAATCCAAAATATCGGCCGAGTGTTCGGCCATTTCTTGACTACGGCTTACTATGACAGACTACGCCAAAACAAAAAGAAACGACAGTCGAAGAGATAAGCCTAAATAAAAAAAAAACTTTTCACAAAAAAAAAGCAACCGACTTCCAAAAAAAAAATACTACAAAGTGAAAAATAACTTGTGTGTGGTGTCTTTGGATCTGTATTTTAGTTTTTTGCCACCGACTTCCGAAATTAAAGTTATTTTTCACTTTGTAGTATTTTTTTTTGGAAGTCAGTTGTTTCTTTTTGTAAAAAGTTTTTTATTTTTCACTTTTTAGTGGGTCAGTTTGTAATTTATCTAATTTACAATAGCCTAATGTCAAATGCTCATCACCTTTTACAAAATATTGCTTTTCACGATGCAGGGGCGTTAAATGTTGAGGAGTTCTCCTGGTAAGAACCAAGAGAACTGATGGTGACTTCACCATATGCATTTTGACGAGCATAAATTTCTTAGCAACCATATTACAGTGCCTAATCGAATCGCAACGGTGAAATACTTATTATTAAGAAGTTCCGGTGGCCATCTGTGGTCTTCATCATCAGTTCCACTTCACCGAATGGTGCTTTTCGAGTGCAAATGCACGAGTTACTATAAAAAATACTCAAATCGCTATGCCAACCGCTATCGGTATGCCTATAAAATTTGAGGATTTCCCTCGATTTCGATGGGATCCCCTCATCAGATTCTGATTTGGTAGCAATGGGACCACCTCGGGAGCATACCCTTTCATACAAAAAAATAATTTTCAAAATCAGTCTACAATAGACGGAGTAATCGGTGAACATACATAAAAAAAAAAAAAACAAACATACAGCCGAACATATAACCTCCTCCTTTTTGGAAGTCGGTTAAAAAGTGACTTGAGGTCGGGTAAGGACTCAAAGTCCAAAAAGAAAACTGTGGAAGTTATAAAACGAACGAATATTCAGCCGATAATTCGGATTATCGCTTCGGAGAAGACTCCCAGGTCATGGTATACCTGTGTGCCCATCGAAGTGCGTTTAACCGTTAAGGCGTGAAAAGGTAATAGATAAACAGACAGAGTTACTTTTGCATTTATAATAATACTCGCTGTTGCCCGCGACTTCGTCTGCGATCCAGGATCCAAGCCTATGTGCCAAATTTCATCATCATCTGTTCAGCCGTTTTAGCGTGAAAGTGTAACAAACAAACAAACTCACTTTCGCATTTATAGGTACTATTAGTTGGATTTACGGATTATTGTCGTAAAATTGATGATATAAATGACCATTCCTGTGAATATCAACACCCAATGAATGATACATAACCTTATATTTGACCAAAACGTAAGTAGCCCCAGAACGAGGGTTATGTTTTTAAAGTAGGTAACTTTAAAAACATAACCCTCCTTCTGGGGCATCAGGGTAACAAATCAGTGGATGGAACAAAATAAGGTAGGTAAAGCATTCAAACAAAATAACTTTTTTTACTCAGACGCACGATCTAACCGGAATACATAGAAAACAACAGCCACGATGACTGGCTTACATGTTAAATTGCTGGTCGTGAATCGAGGTACTTGACCGCAACCTTGCTGTGAAAGCCTTCAATTGATACATCCTCAAATTCTCTGAGAGGAAGAGGAATCCTCGAGTGAATAGGTTACTCCTAAGACTTGAGGCAAACGTGCACCATCGTGTATCGTCAAACTTTGGAGCGATGGATGGACTGTGTGAAAGATGATATGGATAGAAAGGGAGTGACTACCGAGATGATGACTAAGGCCCGGCACCCATTGGCGGCACGGCATGGCGAGGTATATTTAGGCGACAAATAAAAATATAACTTACTAATATGGAACTTTTCCTACGTGGGTAGGCTTGACATATATACGTAATTTTGTAGCTTCCTTATTTAATATTTATTTTAAAATAGTTAATTGTCCTTTTTCACTATATTTATGTGCTAATTAACTAATAAACCCACCTTCGCTCGGAACTTTCCTTTCACTTTCACTCTTCAACAACCACAACATTTGAAATATTCCAACAAAGTACGGACAGCAAGCTTGTACACAGTATGGAGGAATTAGAAAAACTGTTTGGCTCCCGCATGCGTGAGTACGAGGATAAGCTGCAGAGAGCTACAGCTGGGACTGACCCTGCACACTCGGATCTTGCTGCTCTTTCTCTGGATTTCTCCGAGTTTAAATCCTTTGTTTGCAAAACTTTATCTCACTTCAAAACTCAGATTGAACTCCTGTCTTTGAGTCTGGACAGACATGAGACGACAATGCGAAGAAAGATCTTGCTGTTTCACGGTATTCCTGAAAAACCGAATGAAAAGCTGTGTGATGTGATTCTCCTTACTTTAACGAAGCAACTAATGATTGATGACATTAAATTGGATCACTTAGAAGTATGCCACAGACTAGGCGCCCCAGGGCAAAACAAGACCTGTGCTGGTGCGATTCTATGACATGGAGCATCGTCGGTTAGTTTGGGACGGTAAAACTACTCTCAAGGGCAGCGGCATCACCATTTCGGAGTTTCTAACTAAGACACGGCACCAGGTATTTATTGCTGCCCGCAAGCACTTTAACATCAATAGCTGCTGGTCTGCAGAGGGCAAAGTTATTGTCTTGACGCCTGACAAGGCTCGCCGGAAAATAGCGTCCATGAGTGAGCTTGAAACGTTAATCGCGTTATTCTCTGCTCCGGCCAGTGCTGCCGCACCCAATGATCCTGTGCCTGTCGATTCTACCCCGCCAGCATTGGCATCTACATCGACTGTAACTGCAACCACTAAAAGTAAAGTTAGCGACGAGCCTTCCTCACGACCTTTGTGAGGAAGGCTCGTCGCTAACTTTACTGTTTTAGATGTATCCTTGCATGTTTTATGTTGTCCGTTTTGTAATACATTCGTGTAATGTTGGTTCACTTTAAAATTTGATTTTCCTTTTATTAATCTACCCATTGCATTTACTTTGAGTTAAATTTTTCTTACTTCTTCTTGCTTGCTGGTAGACGTTTTTATTTTACCTGAAGTAGTGACGTGACGTCTGTCACTGTCAGTGTCATTTTAGTTTTCAAATGACGTTACGTTTCGTTACACTTGTTGTTTTTTTTTCATAGTCTTTAGACGAATGTTGTGGCTGACATCGTTAGTTAGCTTTCAATTTTGATTTTATTTATTTTTTATGTCTTCTGTTCATAATCATAATGTAAGCCTTGATTTATTCTCTTCACAGTTTTTACCTAGTTTATAAAATGTAGTGTTAAAATCTCTACCAACTACAGCGAATAGGTGTTTTTATTGGTTGAGCGTATTTATTTATTATTATTGTTTTGTTCATTTACCGTAGTTAAGTAGTTTTGATATTATTATTTTTTGGTATTATTTTTATTTGTATACGTATTATTATTATTTTTGCAAACTATGACCGATATCAACCTTGATGATGATTTTTTCTCTTGTTCTTCGTCTTCTAGCAGTTTTCATAGTGCGGTGAGTGGTTTGTCCTCTCCTCTTACTCTCGGCGATCAGATTTCCTCCTTGCTTTCCCACCTCCCCAACAATCTCAACATAGCCCACATCAATGCCCAGAGTGTTCCTGGCCATTACTCTGATCTTCTGGCTTCCTTTAACTGTGCACATATAGATGCTTTGCTCATCTCTGAGTCCTTCCTCAAACCCTCTCTTTTATCTGCTCAATATGCCCTTCCTGGTTTTGCCCTTATCCGTAATGATAGAACTGGGAAGGGTGGTGGTGGTGTTGCCATTTACTTGCGTAATGATATTCCCTACAAGATTATCAGCACATCACCATCTTCCTACTCGGGGTCAGCGGAGCATCTATTTCTTGAAATTTCCTTGCATCATGCTAAAATGCTACTTGGAGTTGTTTACAGTCCTAACCTCAGCATCGATTACTTTGCCTCTTTTGATTCCCTTTTAAATGATTTTTGTCCCTCTTATGACCACGTTATCTTGATGGGCGATTTTAATACTTGTCTTCTTAGAAACGACAGTCGTACTCACAAACTTCAATCTCTCTTATCTTCTTATAACCTTAGTATTCTGCCTCTATCTGCTACTCATCATTTCCCAAATTGCACTCCTTCTCTGTTGGACCTGATGATTGTCTCTAATTCTAATAATGTATCTGTCCACGGACAGATCACTGCTTGTTTCTCTTACCACGACCTCATCTTTATGTCCTACAGGATTCGCCCTCCCAAGCGCAAGCCGCAATATATTTTCCTTCGGAACTACAAGGGCATAGACCTGGAGGCATTGCTGCGTGATGCAGAGAGCATCGACTGGACGGACGTCTTGGAGAGCTCATGTATCAACAATATGGTTCACATTTTAAACGAAACTATACTCAACTTATACGATCATCATGCCCCTATACGTCGAGTCAAAGTCAAATATGTTCCGGCCCCTTGGCTTACTTCTGCCATTAAGGATGCGATGGCAGGTAGGGACAGAGCCAAAAGAAGGTTGAAACGCTGTCCTTCCGAGTGCAACCTGAATGCGTATAAGGTTTTGCGTAATCGTTGCAGGCGTATGTGTAGAGATGCTAAGAGACGCTACTTCCATAATTCTCTCGACAACCGTAACTCTTCTGAAGTCTGGAAGTTTCTAAAAACTGTCGGCATTGGCAAGTCTCCAGTCGTTTCCAGTAATGACACTGACGTGTGTGCTCTTAACAAACATTTCTCACTTCCCCCTGTTATTTTAGATCCGCACGTCAAATCAGCTACCTTAAATAAACTTTCCTGTTTGCCAGTACCGCAGTGTTCTTCTTTCAAATTAAGTCCAGTGAGTGAAATTGAGGTTAAAAAGTCTATTTGTGCTATCTCCTCTACCGCAGTAGGTAATGATAATCTTTGGTCAAGAATGATTTCTCCTATTCTCCCCGCATTACTTCCCGTCTTAACCCACATTTTTAACTTTTCCTTGTTTTCTTGTACTGTTCCTGAGGTTTGGAAACAAGCTCATATCATCCCCTTACCCAAAATTCCTAAGCCGGTCTCACCCACTGATTTCCGTCCCATTTCTATACTCCCATATCTCTCTAAAGTTCTTGAGCACATTGTTCATCGGCAACTTTCAGCTTTTCTATCTGCGAATGACCTACTTAGTCCTCTTCAGTCCGGTTTTCGACCGGGTCATAGCACAGTGACGGCTCTGTTGAAGGTTACTGATGACATCCGCTGGGCGATGGACCACAAATCTCTAACTTTACTTGTACTTCTCGACTTCAGCAGTGCCTTTAATTCTGTTGATTTCGACATCCTTCTAGGGGTTCTTAATTCTTTAAATTTCTCCTCTTCCACTATTGGTTGGTTTGACTCCTATCTCAGAGGCCGTTCACAGCGTGTTCGTCTCGATGAGTCGTCTTCTGATTGGTGCTCTCTTACCGCAGGTGTGCCTCAAGGTGGCGTTCTCTCTCCTCTTCTCTTTTCTATTTTCATTAACTCTGTCACGAGAGTCATCTCTTCCTACTTCCATCTCTATGCCGACGATCTGCAGCTTTACAAACAACAACTTCTTAAGGGAAGACGCGGCAGCTGCCGTGGCTGCCATGAACAGGGACCTGGACTTGATTAGTGAGTGGTCGCGGTCCTTTGGACTGCTAATCAACCCTAGGAAATCCCAGGCCATGATTATTGGCGGCAGGTATATGCGGAATAGGCTCAATGTTGCGTCGCTGTCTCCTCTCTGCTTGAATGGAGTTCAGATTGAATACGCAAATACGGTTAAAAACCTAGGGGTGACCATGGATTGCTACTTGTCGTGGACTGCCCATGTTGCTCAAGTCAGTCGCAAAGTGCACTACACGTTCCATTTGTTGAAATGTCTCCAGAGATTCTTGCCCTTGAACACCAAAATCTCCCTTGCTCAAACTCTCATTCAGCCCATTACTGATTACGCTGATGCCTGTTACTTGGATGCCACCGAGGAGCTTTTAAATAAACTTGAGCGTTTGCAAAACATCTGTATTCGTTTTGTTTTCAACCTTAAAAAGTATGACCACGTTTCTAACTTTCGCAAGATACTCAAGTGGCTCCCTATTCGACTTCGCAGGAACTCGCGGATTTTGTGTCTGCTATTTAACCTCCTTCACAATCCTAAAACACCATCCTATCTGCGGGAACGTTTTTCCTACGCTCGTCCTTCTGATGCGCCTTGCAGGTCGCATCTTAGAAATCTTCTTAAGTCCCCTCCCCACACCACCGACTTCTACTCCTACTCCTTCACTGTGCACGCGGTGCGGTTGTGGAATTCACTGCCACCTGATATAAGGGACTGCCATACTGTTTCAGTATTTAAAAGAAGAGTGAAAGAACACTATCTTTCCACTTCGTCATAGTTGCGTATGTTTTTATTATTTTAATAGAATTATAATTAATATTCTAGTGATATTTATTTTAGAAGTATGTATTTGTGTGTATGTATGTATGTATATTAGTATATTATTTGTTTAGTTTTATTAAGTAAATTGTTTTTGATTATATGTATTCTATTTACTCTTCTACTCTTACACACGGTGTCTACATCTCTTTATCGACTTTCCTATCGCAGGTATGCTGGAAGAGATTTCTTTAGAAATAAGCATCACCTTTGTACGTATTTTTCTGTTCCTTTCTTCTTGTATGTTTATAATGTGTGTACATAAATGGTTAAATAAATAAATAAATAAATGAAAATAAAGTTGCAATGTTAATAGAATGTCAGAATAACGCGGCATTGTTTTTGTACATAAGACCTAATTATTTATTACATAATCTGCCTATATTGTTCCCACTGCTGGGACACAGGCCTCCTCTTTCTGTGAGAGGGAGTGGGCCGTAATCCACCACGCGGGCCCAGTGCGGGTTGGTGGATGTCACATGTCTTCGAATTTTTAGTTTTAGGACATGCCGGTTTCCTCACGATGTTTTCCTTCACCGTTTTGAGAGCAGTGGTGATGAAATAGTTTACAGAAAGTACAGCGCCTGTCTGGGTTCGAACCTACGATCTATTACTCGTAAGTCGAGACCGTTAACCACTGGGCCACCACTGCTCCCAAAAAAAATATTATTTAATTAGATTCGAATTGAAAACTTATTCAAAAGAATTTATTAAAAAAAAATAACAACAGTATTTTTGATTAAATAGAGCCATGAACATATTTAATTAGGCAATCCATTTTCAATATATCTGTAAACATATTATATTTAATTAAAACAAAACATATCCGGTAAACAGATGGTGCAGAAGACTTCTTTTACAACGACTACTTGATTTGCTAGTAAAGGAAAATGATAAAATAATGCAGCAATCACCTTGTTTCGTATTTGATCCATTAGCTAAACTCCTCGCAAAGTCTAATTTGACCCCATGAGCCATTTTCGACAATCTAAGAGATAAACTAACACCCATAATAAAATCAAACTTTTTCTATAATTTTCAGGATATCAAAATTTCGCACCCAACGAACCATCATTATAAACTGGAGAATACAATATAACATCCTAAAATTATGAAAATCAAGACATACACGACTAATTAATTAATTATGGGGGATCAAAAAAATCGTTAAAATGCAAGCAAGCGGAAAAAAGGTAATTTTAAACAATCGCGTTAAGCTGTCGACATACGGGCGACTTGTCGGGCTTTCTCGCGATTTCATACGTGATTTCCTTAGGATTTGCAAGTCGGTTAAATTGAATGGGCGTAACGCGTGATGTTAAAGGATTTCGGTATATTGCGGGCAATTTATGATTAGGCTTTAACCTTTTGAATATAAAATTGTTTGATGACTGTCAGGGCTGTTTTTATATGGTTTTTGAAGGTTTGTGATATATAAATGCGCGGATCTTAGACACAAAAATCTGTGTAATCAAGGAGTTTTGGCTTGATTTTTTGGGTCCCGTACCATAAAATAAAAAAAACGGAACCCTTATAGGATCACTCGTGTGTCTGCCTGTCTGTCTGGCTGTCTGTTTGTCTGTCTGTCTGTTTGTCTGTTCGTCTGTTACAGTAGATTTGCTTCGAATCTACTGGATCGATTAAGTTGAAAGGTACACAATATGAATTTCTATGACGCAAACACGGACGTATAAAAATTTAAAAACTTTAAATTTATTTACGTTACACGTCCGTAATAAAATAAAAAAAGTTTTGTAAACTATACCGTATGATATATAAAACGAAAGGGCTTGTTGTAAGGATTTCAGATATTTCTTTTTATAACTTTAAAATAAATACTTTGAAAAATTATTTAAGAAATGAGGTGAAAATTTTCTTTCCTCCCCTCTTATCTTCGAAACTCAATCAACCAATCAATCAACTCAGCCTATCGCAGTCCACTGCTGGACATAGGCCTCTCCCAGGCTGCGCCACAACACCCTGTCCTCCGCCTTCCGCATCCAGTCTGACCCAGCCACCTTCTTAAGAACGTCGGTCCATCTAGCTGGGGGGCGTCCCACACTACGCTTGCCGATACGCGGTCTCCACTCCAGGACTCGTCTGCTCCATCGGCCATCGGTCCTTCGACAAACATGGCCATGGTCTTCGAAACTAATGAGATGTCATATGTTTTCGTCGGATGTTTAAAAGATATATAGATGCAATTATTAGCATAAAATTAAAAAGATTCAAGCAAACTGACTGAATCCAGTTCAACATCATACAAAATAAACCAGACAAATAATCTATTTTAATTTTAAGCCTTAGCTGCTATCCCAGGACGAATAAATTCAGTTGCTAATGAAAAAGTCTGGAATTACTACATCATGTGATCTAAAAATAAAGATAAATTTGGCGAACACACGCGAACTCACAGAAATCCAAAAACACATGTATAAAGGATGTGTTTTTGGATTCCTGTGTGTACCTACTAGCAATTGCCCACATCTTCACTCGCGTAGAGATCGCAAATTATCCCACGGTATTGTTCTACCGGGCTAAAAAGAATCCTATGAACAATCAAATCAACGCTGTGCTGTGGGTACCCCATACCACAGCATCATGTTGAGTGGAAGCCTTATTGTGACAGTCATGATGTGCCAGCAGCTGCCGACTATTTCTGTTTTGTGCTCTCGATTTAAATGTATGTGATAATGTATAAATAAATAAGTAGATCTATTTTGTTATATTTTTCTGTTAATCCTCATTCATCATTTCAGCCGAAAGACGTCCACTGCTGAACATAGGCCTCCACCAAAGGGGGGTGTTTGTCATAATCGCCACGCTTGGCAGGCGGGTTGACGATCGCAGTATGGTGTTAAAATGCATAGAGCACGCTGCTGCTCATTCATCATTTAGGACCTTGCGATTATTGTACATGGCATTAGCCAATTCTGTTATGAATTATGGTTTAACTAGTTATGGAAGAACTTATAAAACGTATCAAAAAATCTCATTCGCATATATAATATTACTTCGCCCGCGTGGAGGTCGAAAATTAAGGCAAGGAAATGTACTACCGGGATAAAAAGTATTATATGTCCTAACTCAGGCCGTGGTCTACCCATGTGCGAAATTTTATCCAAATCCATGCAGCCGTTTTAGCGTGAAAGCGTAACAAACAAACTCACTTTCGCAATTCAATCATGATTCGAAAGACACGTGGTGCCATCTATCATCATAAGAACGGTATTGTTGTTTTCCTCGGGAACAGTACTTTTTTCAGGATGAAAGTTGCCCCTTGTCCATGTCCGTTTCTGTACACCTGACAACGTATAAATATGCAAAATTTCAGGATGATCGGTTCAGTCGTCTATGCGTGAAAAGTTAGGATAGGACTTCTCTCCGACTTGCAAGACAAAAAATATGATAGCTCGGCTAGTACTCGTATGCTTGATATAATTTAAATAGTTGATACCTTATATCACTCAAGAATAATGTAGCTTTCTACCAGTGAAAAAAAAAATAGAATTGGAGATTACCCCTTAAATAGAAACAAACAAACTTACACACAAATTTTACCTCTTCATAATATAATATCAGTATAGATAAACGTAGGTTAGAATATGCCATGTGGGTAGATGAGATGTTACAAGACATCAAAGAATCAAGTTATACGCTGTAGATAGTGTGAGTGTAAAAATGCAATACGATCTACGAATATGTATGACAATTCTTCCAAAGCAATTTACAAAATTCATATTATACGACCATCATTTCAAACTGTGCTAACCCCAACAGGACTCATTATTACTGTCATCCAAAAACTAATTTAAACCTGAATAAATATCACAATTAATCTCACCGAGATGAATAGCTCTCATCTCCTAAGAAAGGCAAAATTACTTTTAGTCAGAAATCTAGATATAATAATTTTTTCAAATGTTCGTCATTCAGCCTAGTAATCCTGAAATCTCTAAAAGTCTCTTAAATATCTGGAAATCTCTCTGTTTTAATGGTTCTTTAAATAGGCAAGCTCGTTGGAAGTTTATCGCGCATTAATTATACTTGCCGAAGTCGGTTAGTGACGATTGTTTTATGTTGTAACACTGTTTTGTGTTACACATTGTATTGAAGAACCACGATTATTACAGGAAAACCTCTAAGAAAATGGTGTTAAAATAACATGGTAAATGTCTCAATATTGTGCGAACAAACTTACATTTCCAGTAGGAATGTATGGGGAACATGTCATGCTTTTCATCTACAAAGTTAGGTTTGTTCTTGGAATAAATACATCCCAACTACGGAACCCAATGGCAAAAACAGCGGGGCATAGTAAAGATGACCACCGAGCCGAATTAAAGCGCCACTACACGAAATACATCTCGGATGTCGACCACAGCGAGATTAAGGCGGCTCTCGAGCAGCTAAAGAATAACAAGGCACCTGGTGATAACGGAATAACGACAGAGCTCCTTAAAGCGGGCGGAGCTTCAGTCCTGAGACAGCAAGCGAGTCTCTTCAACTCCGTCATCCAAGAGGGTACAACGACCAAAGCGTGGAGCATATAGGTGCGGTGGTTCTGTGCTTCAAAAAAGGTGACAAAACCTTGCTAAAAAAATATAGACCCATCTTACTTCTGAGCCACGTATACAATCTGTTCTCGAGGGTCCTCACGAACCGTCTTGCCAGGAGACTTGATGAGTTCCAGCCACCAGAGCAAGCCGGTTGAAGAGGCTTCAGTATCGTAGACCACATTCATACGGTTCGGCAGATTGTGCAGCAGACCGAAGAGTACAATCAGCCGCTGTGTATGGCATTTGTGGACTACGAGAAAGCTTTCAACTCCATCGAAATATGGGCAGTTTTGGCGTCTCTACAACGATGGCAAATTGTGTGGTGCTACATCGAAGTGCTGAGATGTTTGTATGACGCTGCAACGATGACTGTCTAGATCCAGGATAAAGAAACCAGCCCCATTCAACTACTTAGGGGGATGTGATATCCCCGAAACTGTTCACCAATGCATTGGAGGACGTCTTTAAGACGCTGGACTGGACTGGACAGGGTATCAACGTAAACGGCGAGTAAATATCACACCTTCGACATATACACTTTGACTTCGATTATGACATCGTCATAATGGCAGAGACGCTGGAACAGATAAACCAGATGCTGCACCGCCTTAATGGAGACTCTCGGTGGGTTGGCCTCGGCATGAATTTGGAGAAGACGAAAGTCATGTACAATTCGCTCGTCTTGCCGTGTTAAATCCACACCGAAGGGTTGCTTCTTGAAGTTGTAAAGTAGTACGTTTACCTAGGGTAAGTTATCCAGCTTGGTAGCCACAACTTTGAGAAAGAAGGATCCGGTTGAGTTGGACAGCGTTTGGAAAACTTGGTCAAGTCTTCTTGTCACCAATCCCGCAGTGTTTGAAGACTACGGTCTTTAACCAGTGCATCCTGCCCGTTATGACTTACAGTGCCAAAACGTGGCGCAGGCTGGGAGAAGCCTATATCCAGCAGTGGACTACTATAGGCTGAGTTGATTGATGGAACCCTTGATTGTCGGTGGTCCGACACGCACTTGGCTGGTTTTAAACTACTTATATATATGTATGTGATATTTCGAATTTTCGTAACTATACTAAATGCAATGTTTCCTTTTACGCCACTGCTTTTATATTAATATGACGCTTGTTATCCCCGAAGAGTAAGGCGGAGTTGTACCTATAGTACACCCATATTTCGCCAGTTACGTTTAAGTCACATGTCATAGGGCCATCAACCGGGTACACATGCAGGCTCCGGACTGCTACTGAGAAGTTCCTGATGGAAAAACCCAATAGCACTTTGCGCGACTTGGGAATCAAACTCAGGACCACATGCTCAGCAGTAGCACTGGTCGCAACAACAACGAGGCTGTCAAGTATATTGCATGCCGAGGGTGCAGTTACTGGAGTTGTGACGAAACGTCAACGACGTTCGTGGCACGCTTACCGAATTTTTATCTGCCCCTCGGCATTGTGTTCGCGACGATGCGTCACCAAATTGTGTTTTTAAAGTGTTTTTGATAATAACTTAAATTCAGAGTGATAACAGTGTTAGTTCAATATAAAAAGAGTGGTAAATAGTGTTTATTACATAAAACCGTAAGTACGACCCTTACAAACCTCAATTAACTGGGCTTTAAAGCCGTAATCTATAGTGCGTTCAGGTAACCTAGACCGAGACCTACCCCGGACCTATTTTTTACGTATCTAGTCCCTTGGAAAAACCCATTTAATTGAGTTCATATGTCGTGTTAGTTTAGATTGTTAATTTTGTTATTTTGGTTTTGCCAATCTACATTTCAGGGCGCGTCACGCCATGAAAAATATAGTTGCTACATTTTAAATATAAGATTAATTTAGGTCTGTAGACCAGCCTGAGGTATCTATAACCACTTTGAAAATTCGGTAGGTTGAGAAAATCAACAAATAAGACAGTTTTAATTAAAAACTATTTAAAAAAATCTGAAAGAATACAGCTAATATAGATACCACAGGAGACAGGGAAATCCATATAAGAAATCCAATGTTATGTAACATGCCTTATTAGTTAATGTGTTTATAAGCATAAATGTGATGTAAACATGATAAAAATAGTTTAAATAAAACTTTAAAACAGGAAGCAATTAGCGGCTCTCGATAAGGTAAAGTAGCCCAGTAGCTAAGCAAGCGTGTAAAACAGTACAGTTCGTAGTCATTGGCAAGGTATAAGTATTTTGCCGATGACTATGAACTGTTTATGTTTTCAAAACTTCATGATAGTCTAAGTAGTGTTCCTGAAGAGTCCCGAAAATTGCTACCTGAAGATTCGTGAAGACTTGTGTTATTATTTAGGTAAAATACTTATATTAAAAGAAGTCAAAAACTACTCCTTAAGCAGAGGTCAAAACCCTTCCCCGTCAAAAACATTGGTACATATAAGCTGGTAGTCGTCTTGAAGATATCTGGAATCTATAAGTGCAGGACGTTAGCGCCGCATGGACTGGGAGGCCTAACCTCACACTGGGTTAAACCTGGATAGGCGTACACCCTCCCTACACACCCTTCGCGTCCAGCGATCACGCCCGGCCGGCACATCATGAAAGAACACTTTAGGCCGCAGGACGTGGTTTAAGCTTAAAAGCTATAATTTATAAACACAAATTTTGTTTTATACTTTATATATATTATCGGGTTTCGTCGTTTTTACCCATACGAGTGTTCAATGCTATAAGCAAAACTTTTACTAAACCGAAAAACTACTCCGAGATCAAAACTAAACTTAAAGAATGGTTGCTGGGCCGGACTTATGAGGAAACAGAAAGCTTACTTTGTAGCTTAAGTTAGTACCCATCACACTCTCTGATCGAATACACAACTAAACACACACTTACACACCACATTTAATCAAATTAACTGTTTTTGTGATTATTGTTTGTAAATTAGCTTCTTTTTGTTACTCACTTTTTTGTAAATTTAATTAATTTATTTTATTAAATTATCACTAACAATCTTGCGTTAGCAGAACTAATTAAATTATTAACTTTGTGTGGTGTTTGGGTCACCAAGATACAGGCTGTGCCTAGTTTGGGACCCGCTGTTAAATAATATAATTTTTTTCTGTTGGTAAAAATTTCGTGCACAATTGTATATTTGTGAACTATGTGTAAGTTTAATAAAATAATTTGAATTTGAATCAGATAAGGCATATCTATGCACCATTGCAGCCTGAAATAAATGTTTCATTATTCATTATATCACTTATACCATAATCACACTATGTAAACAACAAATTAGTCACTGTTTTGATCCCCCATGGTCGTGGTTTAAACTAAGCGCCTTGGGTTCATTATAATTTGCTGGTAAGTCTTCTTAGCAGTATGTATCATACGTTTGTCTAAAAGATTAATCATCGCGAGCGAAATTTCTGAAGTAATTTGTTATATCCGGGATTATTGTAACTTTTTAAGGCGCATGAAGACATCTTCAAGATATTCTAATTATTTTACAAATGTGAATGGCTATGAGAGTAGGGAAAGACATATAACGAGCCAAATACGTGTCGGACCACGCATGATGAAGGGTTTCGTAGTTGGAATGAATTTATTCCAAGAAAAAACTTAACATTGCAGTTGAGAAACATGTTCTCCCATACATTCCAATTGCAAATATAAATTAGTACGCACAATATTGAGAGATTTACCATGTTATTAAGACCATAGACTTTTTATAGGTTTTCCTGTAATCTATAATGTATAGAACAATTTTGTCTTCCGTTCAGGCCCCGAGGACTTTCGGAAACTTCGGGCCGCGAAAGGTTAAAAAAAATAGGGGCATAGTTTCGGAGATAAGGGATAATAATAATAACAATAGTTTATTTAAATAATTATTTGCAATGATACACATTTATATAGGCTATATAGTTTCCTGTTACAAATGAATTAGACGTCTGTAGCCGAACTAGGCGAAAGCCTGTATTTCGGCTATCAGCGCCAAAACCCTCAAATAATAATTAACTTAAAAATAGCCATTAAGTAGAAATGCTAACATGTCGTAGATAAATAAAAGTGACAATAAATAATATGATAAATGGTAAATTTTCATCTATTTCTTAAATCACTTTAAAACCATTTATTTAAAAATTATTGCGAAAAAATCGAGAAAAATCACAGTAAGCCCTTTCATATAAAGTGTCACATAGTACAGAATGTAAAACCTTTTTTAAAATTTTCTAACTTGTCCCCCATAAGTGACCCCCATATTCAAAATTCATTTATTTACGTCACAAGTCCGTGTTTGGGTCACAGAAGTTCATATGTGTACCAAACAACTTAAGCAGTCCATTAGATTTGGAGCGAACTAGCTGTGACAGACAGACACACGAGTGTTCCTTTACGGGTTCCGTTTAATTATTCGTAAATTCTCAATAGATACCTGACTCTGAGGTGGGCCTACCTTTGTGTTGGAACTGCTTTTACAATGCTGACATTCTTATTTTGTACCCACATTCATTGCAAAATAAATGATTTTTGAAAGGATTGGCCAACTAGACTCTCCGTTACCGAGTGCTGCTGGCTGTCCATGGTGCGGCCACCTACAGGATCCAAACAATATAGGTTGTACCGTCAAAACAAAAAGAAGAAGAAGTAGGTACCTAACACACCAGAGCCTGGATTTGTGCCTAGTTCAGTTCATGACAATAGGCTCGTCCTATACAGGGTGGCAGAGACATTGACGCGCAAACTGTGATTTCAGCATACGATTCTAGAACTTCCAGCTTATAATTTTTTTGCCGGTTATCAAAAAAAAAATCTAAAAAAGTGCCATACACGGTCAAAATGTATGAAACAGCTCATTTTCTTTAATAACCACGAAACATTTCAACGTAGGGTATTTCAGAATCATGTTCTAAATCCATGGTAACAGCTAACGCGTCGATGTCCCTGCCACCCTGTATTACATGGGACTAAAACATAAGTGGTGAAATGTCAGTGTAAACATAAAAGAAAAAAAAATTACAAGACAATATAATATTATTTTCGTACCTCTGCCAAACTGCTACAACAACGACTGCGCAGTTTGTTGGCAGACGTAGCTCCTACCCCTTTGGATAACACCGGCGTTATGATAAGGTATGCTATTTACAGTGGTGCAATGCATTTAAAGCCTATAAAATTTATATTTAGTTTAAAATCTCATGGATTATGTTAATGTAATATAATATGAAAATATATATATGCTCGAAGTATAATATGAAAACAAATAAACCTGTTGTGCCTAAATTTATTAAACGTAAATAATAATTAAAAAGCGATTAACTTTTAAAATGATACGTTTCCTTCATATTTAATTTTATTGTAGAAGATTAACATATTAAGTACTTCATATTTAATTATAATAAAATGTTAAGCACGCTTTCTCGTTATTTTGTTATGTTTTCGTTTGTTGTTTAAGTACATAAATAATAGGTATTTAAATATTTCTTTAAAAATATGTCCCTCGAATACTGGTTCGACCATCATTTACAAAACACTCGTGTTTTTTTATATATTGACTACCTCATCAGTGAAGTGGTCGCAAGCAGGAGTTCTGACTGTGAAGTTCTAAGTTCAATTCCCAGACATTATTATATAACTTACCCAGCGTAATAAATTGCTGTCTTAACACCTCTGCCAACTCTTTCGGGGAAAAGAGGCGTAACGTTTTAGTAACGTTAAGTCAAATTGATTTTTTATTTTACCAAGCATTCTTATCTTGAATATAATCCTCTAATTTGTAATATGCTTGTTTACAAAGTGTATTTTTTATATGTGTTTTAAATTTTCTTTCATTTAATTGCAATATATCACAAGGTATTTTATTGTAACCTTTAACACAGTACCCCATAAAAGATGTATGCACTTAAGATAATCTGAAAATTGGTTGATCTATTTTGTCTTTATTTCTAGTAAATTATGTCTATCACTTATTTTATTAAAAAGATATATTTTTTTTCTTACGTACATAATATTTTCATAAATTAATTGGCAAGGTACTGCCATAATATTAATCATTTTAAATAGTTCCCTAAGAGATTCTCGGCGACGTAGATTATAAATGGCTCTGACAGCTCTCTCCATACGAAACTACCTTTTGGAAGGGGCAACTAGAATCAAAACCTTAACGCCAGTAGCACACCTCGGCCGCGAAACCGCAGTAGTTCAATTCAACTGGCTCGCGTCATGTTTCGCTACTCGAATCGGATGCGACTAGCGGAACATGACACGAACCAGTTGAATTGAACTACCGCGGTTTCGCTGCTATGGTTTCGCGGCGGAGATGTGCCACCGGCGTAAAAGTTTTACAATGTTGTCCATTGCTTGATGTCAAGGCAGGACAAAGACAATACACATTACGAGTTGCGATACTGGCAAGTGACAACAATCAAACAAAACAAAACAAAATGCCGATTCAATCAATCAACTCAGCCTATAGCAGTCCACTGCTGGACATAGGCCTACTCTCCCAGACTGCGCCACAACACCCTGTCCTCCGCTTTCCGCATCCAGTTTGTCCCAGCCAACTTTTTAAGGTCGTCGGTCCATCTAGCTGGGGGGCGCCCCACACTAAGCTTGCCGATACGCGGTCTCCACTCCAGGGCTCGTCTGCTCCACCGGCCATCGGTGCTTCGACAAAAATGGACAGTCCACTGCCACTTCAGCTTGCTTACTCTGCAGGCTAAATGCTGATTGCAGAGTGGAAATGATTTAATTTTGTAACAAACGACAATCACTGCTCTCAAAACGTTGAAAAACATCGTGAGGAAACCGGTATGTCCTAGAATTAAAAATTCGAAGACATGTGAAACCCGCACTGGGCCCGCGTGGTGAATTAAGGCCCACTCCCTCTCACAGAGAGGAGGCTTGTGTCCCAGCAGTGGGGAAATTATAGGCTGATTATGCTACGGGTTACGGGTTCGTCTCTCATTTTTAAAGTTTGTGAACCTGTGTCACAAACTTTATTAAACGTGGAAATAGAAGAATTTGGAACTCATATTAAATCCCATCCAGTGCCCTGACATGTCCCAGGAGAAACAAAGTTGGTTTAATTGACAAGTTACTAGGTCAGAAGAGTTACCTAATAGGTCTTCCCTTTAAGACAATTCTTAGAAATAGCTCGGTGTTTATTGGGAATCGGTTAGTGTTTACATCCCCAAATGAAAATAGGTAAATGTTGTAGCTGTACCTAAGGAGAACAACTTCTTGGAATTATCCTTGTGGACCATGCCCAACGACCACATCCATTGACACTATCTAAATGTGCGCTAATCTTCACAATTATTTTTATTAGAATACTAACTGCGCCCCGCGGTTTCATCCACATAAGTCTCGATTCCGTGGGAATATCGGGATGAAAAGTATGCCCTAACCCAGATCATGGTCTATCCATCTGTTAAATTTCATTCAAATCGGTTCAGCCGTTTTAGCGTGAAAGCGTAACAAACAAACTCACTTTTGCATTTATAATATTTATTATAGATGAGTTATTAAAATATAATATTATGCACAACTCATTAAACTTGACTTGGGTTCCGTACGTATTTTTCGGGTGACCACTGAAAATCAGTGCTGTGCTGTGGGTCCCCCATACCTCAGCATCATGCTGAGTGCAAGCCTTCTTGTCACAGTCATGACGTGCTGCTGCCGATTATTTATTTTTACCTACTCGAATTTATGTTTTCATATGTTTCGCACGTGTTTCTGTGACAAATAAAATTATTTTTAACCGACTTCCAAAAAAGTTCCAAAGAGGTTCTCAATTCGGCGGTACGTTTTTTTTTTTTGTATGTTTGTTACGCGATTACTCCGTTAATTACGGACCAATTTTGAAAATCCCGAGATGGTCCCATTGCCACCAAATCAGAATCAGATGAGGGGATCCCATGGAAATCGAGGGAAACCCTCAAATTTTATAGGCAAATCTATAGCGATTTGAGTATTTTTTATAGTAACTCATGCATTTGCTCTCGTAAAGCACCATTTGGTGAAGTGGAACTGATGATGGAGACCACATAATAATATGGCCACCGGAACAATATAATAATGAGTACCCCTATTTAAAGGGTTGCGATTAAGCAATTTATGCTCGTCACTATGCATATGGCGAGTGGTAGTTCTCCTGGTTCTTACCAGGAGAACTCCTCAACAATCAACGTCCCAGCATCGGGAAAAGCAATATTTTGTAAAAGGTGATGAGCAGTTAACATTACGCTATTGTTACTTAGATAAATTCAAAACTGACCCTTCTAACAAGTGAAAAATAAAAAACTTTTTACAAAAAAATAAGAACCGACTACCAAAAATAACACTGCAAAGTGAAAAATAACTTTAATTTCGGAAGTCAGTGTCTTTGGATCTATATTTGAGTTTTTTGCCACTGACTTCTGAAATTAAAGTTATTTTTCACTTTGTAGTGTTATTTTTGGTAGTCGGTTCTTATTTTTTTGTAAAAAGTTTTTTTCTTTCTTTTTCTTTCTAATACTCTTTATTATCTACACCGGATTCAAGATATAAATGTAGAAATTTTACAAAAGATGACACAATGGGCGGTCTTGTCCATAAAGGCGATATTTTACAGACAAGCATTGGATGGATTAATGGAGATGGAGAGACAATACTGTAGGTAGTCAGTGGTGTATCATTTACTTATATATTACAATAAATACTTACTTAAAGCATATAAATATATCTATATTAATTAAAAAATAAAACAAAAACCTTAAAAGGTTTGCCCGGATATTGAAGCATTTTTAGTTATTTAACATAACATAACGGAGAACACAGACGTGATGTCATTCACGTCTGTGTTCTCCTAAGGATTGGACAGAGGACAAAAATACATCATAAATCATAATTAAAATTAATCCATCTAGCCTTTTCCCAACTGCGTTGTGGTCGGCTTCCAGTCTAACTGGATGCAGTTGAGTACCAGTATTTTACATTCATGTTCTTTCTCCAGAATTAGCATACCTACTGACAGGTTATATGAGTTCATATAATTGTTTATTTTATTTGACTGTCTAAGTCAATTTATTTTTATTTATAAGTGACATAATATATGTAAATATATATAATGTTGTTTTATGAGTTGTATTGCAATAAGTGGTTAGCTAGCGACCTCGACAATTTGATCATATTATTCTTGCCTGAGCAACCGGCAACAAGTTCGTCGTGCTCCCTTAGATGTCACTGCTTGCGGTAGCGTCGGGGGTTGCCTCCTTCCCTCAAATGTGGCGAGGGGGTGATGGCTGATCTTTGCGTTATGCTCGTGAACGGGTGCTGCTTGTGGTGACTGGTCGTCTTGCTGACCATGGTTTTGTTATTGTTATTAATGATTAACTGTTTTTTTTTATTTTACTACGATGGTGCTAGTTTATCATTTTTGACTTCGAGTTACAGCTACAGCTTTAAGTAAGCGGGCACGGCCATTATGCCTGGAGGCTCTTATTTATGTACGTTCTGTTTAGTTTATTTCTGCTTGAGTATAGTTTTCGACGATTTTTATATATTTTGTTTTTTGTTTTTTTTTTGTGTTTTTTTGGGATACTGGCGTGTGCTAGCTAACATAAGGCAAATAATTTAATTTAATGTTGTGTTGCGTAATGCAAGTTCTTTCACATTTTATTGTATAGATTCAAGTTTTATATCTGAACAGACAGCTGTGCCGCTGGGGAGTTTGTTGCGCCACTGCTTCTTCCCAGCTAAAGCACTGGGAAGTGGTGAAGGGTGGGCGTTTTTGGGGGACTGTCTTATGTAATCTTTTACGTTCGAAAAGTGCTGATTCTCAGCCTAGTTTGAATAAATGATTTTTGATTTTACATAAAACGACTGCCTATCTGACCTTCACAACCACTGGGTAATGGAGGCCAGATAGGTCTTACCAAGGGGCCAATCAAATTACCCAGTTACTGAACTGGGTAATATGATACCCCTTGGTAAGACTGGTTGTCAGACTTTCGGGCTTCTGACAACCCCTAATGACTGTTAAAAATTCACGAATGACAGCCGGGACCAATGACTTAACGTGCTTTTTGAGGCACTCGTAGCTTAATTTGATAGATCGACCCGTGCGGCTGTTATTACTAAATTACCAAAATCAATGAATGAATCATTATAATCAGCTGTTTAATGAGTAACAAATATATTCACTAACTTTCACTGTTATTATAATATTAAGATTTCATAATTTAAAAACAAAAACGACCTTTGGGGACCTATTTTCAGCAGTGGACGTTAGCTGATTCATGATTAAAATAATTTACATACAAACTCAAAATAGAAAATTACGAACATTTGTCAACCAACGCGCAAAGAAGATATTTCACTTTTATTTTTATCTGTATCACCACGCTTGTATTTCCTTTGGGAGTAAACACAAATACCTAATCAAGCGGCAAAAGCTTGACGATTCATATCTGCCGAAAACTTCATAGTTTGCTCAATAGATGGCGCTAACAGTTTAGACAGATTAATGAAAAGATTTTGAACAAAATTCATTCGCTTTACAGGCTATGAAAATTGATTTGGTAACCCACACCGTTCTAAAGCCATATTTACCCAGTCAAGCGTCAAAAACGTATTATTATTGAAAGAAAACGAGTGTTACGTTCCCCGGGAGTTCGGGTAAGCGATGCTAGCGCCAATACGCGATTCCGCCGCAGTCTGTACCCGCCCGCCCTAGCGACGCACGCCGCCCGCCCAAAGCGCGCCCAAAAAAAAACCGAACATCGATTTTTAGTGCTTGTGTTGTGTGTGTGAGTGTCTGTGTGTGTGCGAAAAATATTGGATGACAATCATGTAAGTTACGAGTGTTTTTTTTAAATTAATTTATTTTTCTAGATTTTTCTGACTTGCCGGTATTTTTTACGTCAATATTTTAACTGTTTAGTATTTTAATTGATTTAAATCTGCAGTTTAAAAACAAGTGGAACCGCCAGCCAGTGATATAAAACTAAAATCAAAATAACAAACGTATCAATTTGTGTTGACAAATGAAAATCGCGTCAATTTTTTTTCAAAAAATGGTGAATCAGTTCGAACTACAAATTCTAATAACGAATTTGTTTTCACAGCTGTAATCGTTTTGATCGAGTTCGGTTACAAAATATTATTCGAGCGATAAAATCGAGTGTGAAAACGATCATGTATGTGCCTCATCTGCTGAAATTCACGATCGTCGTTATAACTTTTAATCGCCAATTTCTCACGATTTTATTGCTGTACTCAAACGGTATTCCATGTATAATTGAAAGACGTTTTACTATTGAGAAGAGTTTGGGTAGCCGATTATCCAATTAATATAATCAATTCCAACACACATGTTTTTAGAAACGCTTGATTTTTAAACTGACCGACGTAATGTACTTAATTGAACGTTTATTCGAAATGGTTAAAGGTAATTTCAATGTACATTTTTAAAGATTTTTTTTTTGTATTTGCGTAAAGCGTAATTGGTATAAATAGTGACTCAATAGAATTATTCCAGTTCAAGTATTTTAATCAATTAATAGATATTACGATATTTATCATAATTATTTGCTCATTGAATATATTAAAAACATTGAAGTATAATTATGTCAAAACGAAATTTCTGTTATTTACTGTTTGACTGGTTCTGTGAAAGCTATGTGACTATTAATTTAAATGAAAATAATTTCCGTTTTCTTAAAATTTAAGATTCTTGTTTCATGTATTTTGTAACGGTATATTATTCTAATGTTTAAACACTTATTCTCTGCACACCATTAATACACTACTGATATCAATCACGGAATGTGACAACATAATTTGTTAGCCTCTTTTTTTTCCTTAATTAATTTTTTTCTCCGATTACCACCAGTGTCGGCTTGTATAGCTATAAAAACTCCAATATTAAATTAAATTAAATTAAACTTTATTTCAGACTAAGGTCCATAGTTTTATTATTATTTTGGTGTTAGTTACAATATAGCTTAGGCAAATAGGTTAGTATTGTTCGTTTTTACAAATGAATGATCTATTCAGACCTATGACTGTCCCCACCCCGTGTCCCTGAAAGGGACAGTCCGCTCTGGCACAGATCATTCATCACTAACTTTAACAGTTATTTTAATATTTCTAGTTAACAAAAAACTCATTCTACAAATGTTTCCAAAAATTACAAAATGTTCTTAATACAATATTCATTGGGTTTAAGGCCGTCGTGTATGTAAGGTATTACGTAAATATTTAACGATGGATGTGATACCGATGTTGGCATTATCTCATTGATCTTTAGGATTTACGATTACTGCTTATAGCAAGCCCTTTATCAGCGATTGATATAAGAAATTTGGCAGCTTTTTGATACCTACTGTGATTTAGTTGAGTTATGGAAATTATGATAAGATGCGATTTTTTTATGGGCATATGCAGGTGGCTAAATATTTACAGCACTTGTTAATATTCTGGTTTGTCTCTACGCACAACAACTCTGTCTGTTTGTGCGCTATACCTCAAGAATTCTTTGAATTTATTTTTATGAATTCTGGCCAGGTTTATGGACTTTGGAATACATCAGCACGCGAGAGAAACCGTGGGCACAGCCAGTTTTTCAATAAAGGTTCCGCACAAACCATCTGTAAGCCATACAAACATTTTCTGTGCGAGAATCTAATATTCGACACTTAATCAAATCAAATCAAAAGTCTATTATTCAAACTAGGCTGAGAATCAACACTTTTCGAACGTCAAAAATTACATAAGACAGTCCCCCAAAAACGCCCACCCTTAAAATATTATGTTCCGTGAAACATAAAACGCCATGCCATTTCCGCACGTAAACTCTTCGCACCAATGGAACACCGTCTTTACCGTGATATCTCTACGCTCTCTCAGTTCTATAAAGTAATAAGACATTCACTAATCTGAGTTAATCGTTCGCGAGACGATGTGTGATGGCTTCATTAGACAGCTATGAATTGATAAACAGTATCTAAGTTATTCATACATACATTACAACTCTAAGTTACGGGTAGGACAGACCATTATGTCTGCTTAGTATGGTTTATAAATCTTTTATTTGGGGTAAGTAGGTTTTATACAGGGTTACTGGTAACTCGACGTATTCTTTAGAGGACGTTATATTAGGGTTCAAATGCAACAAATTAAGCCACCAAATGTTTTACCGAAATTCAGTAGTTTTTGAGTTTTTTTTAAATAAAGTAATGACAAAAATTACGAAAAATATAAAGTTTAATTAGTGATCACTGCCAAAGTTTTAGGTATTTTTGAGCTTTTAATTAACAACAAAG
The DNA here is from genome assembly GCA_963921375.1 of Tiliacea citrago. NCBI lineage: Eukaryota > Metazoa > Arthropoda > Insecta > Lepidoptera > Noctuidae > Tiliacea > Tiliacea citrago. The sequence goes on from OY992799.1 coordinate 3,116,808, forward strand.
ACCAGCTACGGCATCAGCTATGATAGTAACTAAAATTCCAGTACAGTCGCTTCGTAAAGCATTTATAAATTGGATTTTTCATAAAACAACTAAAAACCTAATTAACTCAAAAAGTACTGAATTTCGGTAGAACATTTGGTGGCTTAATTTGTTGCATTTTAACCCTACTATGACGTCCTGCAAGGAATACGTCGAGTTACCAGTAACCCTGTATATATGTACGACGACTTACCGGGAAGTTTTTGCTTATAAAGGCTTTGGCTTTTGGTTTTTGCTTATAATAACTGGCAATATCTAGGTTTTTGTCGATGCATGGCTAGCTTTAGATCGAAAGTAAGAATGTCCATTTGCTTGTGATTTTAACGGGTCATATTGCCACAAATCGGAATAGAGAGATGTTGCTTGGTGGCACTAAATGGTAACGGCGAACTTTCCCGACTACGTCCTTTCATGAAGAGCACTAGGTATTAGTACTTAAAAGTATTTATTTAGAGTTACTGCGCAGTGTTTCAGTGAACTTCACGCCTCAATTTTTAAATGAAAATGATATCTAAGCGGATAGAATACGTTGTTTTATGTTTATTGGTAACAAAAGTGTGTAACCTAATAATCAAATCGAGAATGATTAAATATTTAAAACCATCACTAAAATTACGAATTCATTCAAGTCATTCATATTCATATAAATGAATGAGTTGAATGAATTCGTAACTTTTGGTATTTGATGGGAATCATTACTTAGCGAGAGTAGATCTCAGAAACAGCCCTTTATTAAGAAGAAATGATTATACGGATACCTTATCAAAACCTCAAGTTTCACTTACTAAAATTGACGCTGACGGCTCATTTGCTCCGTCTAATGTATGTCTTACTAAACCGCACCATTCAAAGCTAAACTAATGAATTCGAGTCCTCGAAGATTACTCGGATTTGCTCACACAAGCATCGAATTTCTGTAGTCTCATTATTAATGATGCAAGAGACACCTACAATCTCGCTTTTTTCTCCCTAATGCGTATAACTGTTTTCCTCGACATTTAGCAGATTGATGGTCGTTTTTATGGGATTTTCAATGGGATTAAGATCTTTCTTAGGAAGCGTATGCGAATTTGTGAATCCCTGTTGTATAATTTTATTTTCCCCATGGCTCCTTTTTATGTTATTGTATTCGGAAAATGGTTTCGATTCTAAAAACATGTTGAGTTTGGGAACGAATAATGGTTTTAGGTTTTTACTTTAGGCAAGTATTAGGTATAATTCACTTCGTGGGTTATTTTCGGTTTTGATTCTAATATTATTTTCCGGTTAGCTTACGGTTTCAAGATTAAATTAGGAAGTCTAGACGCGTTCCGGCTTTAGTCAGGCTAAGTTTCAGGCGTATTACGGAAAATTAGATTCTTGGCGTTATGTAGGTCCTACCTAAATTATTCTAGATGAGATCGAAAATATTATAGATATTGGGTATATAGAAATTGGGGTTCGTGTATTTCATATAGTTAAGTGTTTAGTCCTTTTTAATATTTTGCTTTCAACTACGTACTAATATTATCATTAATCACTACAAAACCGATCACAAAGGACGTATTTTTTGCTTAGAACCAAAACAGTGTAGAAATGTTATATGAAATCTCATTGTTGCACAGTTTTCCATGAACGCATTGTTTTTTATTTTTTATTTAGATATAAATTTACCACAGAGGTTTAATGCTGCCCATTAAGTTTAATATAAAATGTATGCATTAGATCAAAAAGATACTGGCTGAAAATAAAAATCAGCTGATTTAAACCGACTTAAAATTTTGTTTTCATTAACTTGAGTTTTTATTTTGAGTAGATATTTTATACCACGGTTGGTAGATTGGTAGTTGATTAAATTAACACGAGTGCATTAATTACTCGATGCAACAATCTACTATTAGATAAATGTCTAGTAGATAGTAAACTTTTATAGAGGAGGTACCTATATTTTTATTAAAACCTTATTTTAAATACTTTAACTCTTAGTTAAAGTTTAAATGAGACTCATTCAAGTGGATGGGTCTTTACATACCGAGATTCCTCCGTGCCTCTGAAAGCACGTTAAGCTCCGCTGTCATTCGTGGATCTTTGACAGTCGTTTGGGGTCGTCAGGAGTCCAAAAGTCTGACAACCAGCCTTACCAAGGGGTATCGTATTACTCAGTTATTGGGTCCACACCCAATAACTGAGTAATACGATACCCCTTGGTAAGGCTGGTTGGCAGTCGCTCCTTGTAAAATACTGGTATTCGACTGCTTCCAGTTAGACTGGAAGCCGGTCCCCAACAAAGTTGGGAAAAGGCAGGCAGATTGATTGTCGACCACGTAATCAAAGTCAAAGTCAAATTATTTATTTTAAATAGGCACATAAAAGGCACTTTAGAACGTCAAAATTTACAAAAAAAATAGAATTTATTCCAGTCGCCCCTTCCAAAAGAAACTCCACCGTTACTCTTTTAAAATGAACGTAATGACTTATCATCACCATGAATGAATTTCACTTACACATAATACTCGTACAGGTCTATGAAAATTTGTCTATGTGACAGTTAGATTATTTCAAACTTAGTGAAGTTTCTATTTACTGGGAATCGTTGACAAAAGTGACACAACAATTACTAGGTGGATTATACTTGTCTTACCATACGGTTCTATGTATATGCCTGTTTAAAAGGTCCGTGTCATTTGGTTGGAAACATGAAATCATGTCATGGGTTTAGTTGTCAGTTTACTTCTGATACTAGATAAATGGCAGGAGTGGTGGCCCAATGGTAACGGTCCGGAGTTATGAGATGTATGTAGGTCTTGTGGGTTCGAACCCAGTCAGGCTTTTTCAACATCATCATCATTACCACTGCCCTCAAAACGGTGAAGGAAACCGGCATGTCCTAGACCCAAAAATTCGAAGATATGTGACATCTACCAACCCGCACTGGGCCGGCCCGCGTGGTAGATTACAGCCCACTTCTCGAAGAAAGGAGGCCTGAGTCCCAGCAGTGGGAACATTATATAGGCTGATTATTCGGATATTATGATTATATCTACTACATAAATATATTGTGTTCTATCTCCTATTGTGATAAATGAATGAGAATGTCGTGATGGCTCAGTAGTTAAAGCCACGTTTCTCAGCATGTGGTTGTGGGCATAAATCCGGGCTAGCAACTAATGTGGCTTTTTCAATTCATATGTACTTTCTGAGTTTATATTGGACGTTGATGACATCGGTGGAGGAAAAACATCGCGAGGAAACCTGGATTTATCACACTAATATTATAAAGGCGAAAGTTTGTGAGTGTATTTGCTACTTCTTCTCGCTCAAACGGCTGGACCAATTTTGATAAAATTTTGTATATGGAGGTAGCTGACACCCTGTATTAACATATAGGCTACTTTTTAACCCGATATTCTCACGGAATCGAGACTTACGCGGGTGAAACCACGGGGCGCAGTTAGTAGTTGATGTAAGTTTGAAATCGTTAGCCCATCTTGAGCTAGCGCAGTGATCAATGCTCGTGCCTTCTCTGTGTGAGAAGAATCCTTTGCTCTGCACTGGGACTGGCACTAGGCTGGTATTATAATCATTATCATTATTTATATAATTATCATGATATTATTATATTAATACGTGAAGCGAAAACTTTGTACTTACCTCTTTTTACAAAAATTACGCGAACGGAGGAGTATGAAATTTGGCACAGTTAAAGCTTATATGGAGGAGGAGTGCAGAAATCCAATACTTTATATATTATGCATTAGAATAAATTAAAATAATAAAAAAAAAAACACTACATACACCACCATGCGTTTGACACACACACACATAGTACCAGGGCCTCATGACTTGAAGATAGATAGGTGGCAGAAGTGACAGCTTGAGCATGGAATAAATAAGTACCTAATTTTAATAGCATGGAATTAGTAAGTACAATATAGAATGTAAGTACAGGGGTCGAATTTCGACCAGAAAAATCTCCAATTGATTGCCCCAAACGTACTGGCCAAAACCTTCAATAAAATATGTATCTAGCCTACATTAGGCCTGTTTCTAGATAGTAACTTAGACCCAACTATAGGCAATTTTTTTTTAAGAACGACACGTAAATCAACCCACGATACAGGAGAAATTCCTAGTGTGGGGCAACCCACACTAGGAATTTCTCCTGTATCGTGGGTGCATTTACAAACATTTAAACTCACATACACAAACAGCCAGACCCGGAACAACTACTTGTAGGTCATACAAATGTTTGTTCCGAGCGGGAATCGAACCCGCGACACTCAACGCAGCAGTCAATCGCTTAACCACTGCGCCAACCGTGTCGACAACCCCCCGTAATTGTGCTTACCCGGGGATAATAATTATTGTAGCTATTACATAAACAACTGGGATAGGGTCTAGGCAAGAATTTAAGTGTGAGAGTGTTTAGGGTCAGTTAGGTGTAAGCTAAATAAGAGGTACTTAGAGTACCTACGTTTTATTACTATTTGGGTTGAGAGGTAAAAGTGATAATGTTGCTTTTTTGGAACGATTTCATTCAGTTTTATGCTCGTTTTAACTGTGTAAATAACAGTCGTACATGTGGATTGATTTTGTTTTAATCAGCTTCTCGTAATTTGATTGAGTTTAAATGTTGCCTACATGTTCAGCTCTTGCATCATCGTGGAGCACTAAGATTGATGTGGTGATGGAGAATTTAACGTGGTCTAGTGCAGGACTTTGGTGTTTGGCTGTCATTTGTATATCTTTGACAGTTATTAAGGGTCGTCAGAAGCCCAAAATTCTGACAACCAGTCTTACCAATGGATATCGTGTTACCCAGTAACTGGGTTGTGGAGGTCAGGTAGGCAGTTGCTCCATGTAAAATACTGGTTTTCAGCTGCATCCGGTTAGACTGGAAGCTGACCCCAACATAGTTGGGAAAAGGCTAGGCAGATGATGATAGTGCAGGACTTTGGTGATAATATACCATATAATTATGATGATATTTATAGTTCATTGTTTTGAAAAGTTAAAAGTTACAAAAAAGTTTTTGTAACTTAAGCTTTGGTTTCCGAGGAAAGCGATTACGTCATATTAAGCTTCATCTTTATGACTGGCCGACCCCTTGACAATTCAAAAGTGCCTGTAAGTGGTTTATTTGAAATAAATGCTTTGAGCCACAGCATATAACGGCAGTCGAGCGTGCATTGTGGCTAGTTGTTGTGGCTCTTGTTGTGGCCCAAAGAATTGTGTCAATCATCTGAATCATCAGTCATTGTGTGGGCATGAAGCCGCATAGACGTCATGAAAGTCTGTCATTTTCATCAGTATTTGGCCAGCCATCAGTATTTTGTAATTTTTACCTTACAACAGGCCCTGAAATACAGAGGCCTTTTCTGGCTACTAGGAAGAAACTCAAAACTGGCTATAGACAATAAACTCCTCATATACAAAACTATACTAAAGCCAATCTGGACATATGTCATCCAACTTTGGGGAGCAGCCAGTGCCTCCAACATAATTAAAGTGCAAAGGGCACAAAACTACATATTGAAACAATTATCCAATGCACCTTGGTTTATCAAGACAAACAGAGATCCATGAAATCCTCAATATTCAGACGGTCATTGAGGAGACATGTACACATGGGGACGAATACAAATCCCGACTGCTAAAGCATCCGAATATGCCTTCGGGTCAGCTTACTATCCCAGAAAGTATCCGCCGATTGAAAAAGCGGCGGGACATTTTCGACCATAACAGTCAGTGCAAGGAATGACTGTGAAGGTTAGAGCGGACTCCACTGGGAGTAGCGCCTCACAAGCGAACAGAACCATCTCATCTGCTCATAGTCTACAAGACTGATCGCATGATAGAACCGGAAAAAAAAAAGACCTTACAACAGGCAAACAATAATTTTTCGCCGTTCATTTATACCTACTAAAAAATAGGTAGACCAGTAAATACGTATTTATTTTGTTTTTATGTATTTTATGAAGAACTAGCTGAGCCCCGAAGTTTCAGCCGCGTAAGTTTCGATCTCGTATGAATATCGGGTTAAAAGGTATCCTATGTCCTAATCCAGATCATGAGCCATGTATTGTGCCAAATTTAATCTAAATTCGTTCTGCAGTTTTAGCGTGAAAGCTTAACAAACAAACAAACTAATTTTCACATTGATAATATTATAAATTAAGGATTAAGGATTACGCTAATCTATTTGATGACAAAAATGTTGGTAAATCTCAGACTTACTTAGTGTGTATTAAATATCAATAATTCGATATCAACTTTATTAACGAGGAAAACATTGGTCTATCCAAAGAATACATTACCAAAGGTTTTTATTCAAATTAAAATTTATATATTTTGAGATAGCTAGGCCCAAAGGTTAGTTACAGAAACTCAGAAACTATTTTTAGTACCTAAATACAATTACAAAGGACGACACTTATCATAAATACAAAAATAATTCTATACACAAATGCCTCTGTGCTCAGCACAGAGGCATTTGTGTATAGAATTATTTACACCCCGCCCCGTCCAGATAGGCCATTTTTAGCACTAGAAAGTCTGACTACCGTATTTTTAAATAGGACAGAGTGAAACAACCCATCCCTTAATGCAAATGAGGAATGAATAAATATTAAAAATCTCATCAGAATCAATGTACCAGTATGATTTATCACGAAATCCCTTCGGTAGGAAAAGTTTCTGAATTTATTTTGTATAGACCATTAATTTTCTTATGATCATTTTTATTAACTATGCTCAAATTAGTTTGTTGAAACCATTTTTCTTTTGTTTTATAAAGTAGTTTATTTATCGGATTTAGTCTTGGAATTAGATTTTAATTGAGTAGTGGAAAATTTATGATAAATTTTAATGTTGTAATTCTTAATCAAGGTGTTGTAAATAGTGGTTTAATATTCTTATCTTTTTTCTAAAAATACAGACAGCAGTTAAGATTTTAGAAAGTAAAATGACTTGTTTTACTTCAGGCAATAAGTAGGTATATAATGCTAAGTAGTTATAATTTTTTTGTTCTACCTTTTGGAAGGGGCGACTAGAATCAATTCTATTTTATTTGTAAATTTTGACGTTCATAAGTGCCATCTATTTGAAATAAATAATTTGACTTTGACTTGAAACGATGACGGAAAACATCGTGAGGAAACCGACATTTCCTAGAACCAAAAATTCAAAACACATGTGACATCTACCAACCCGCAGTGGGCCCGCGTGGTAGATTTACAGCCCACTCCCTCTCGAAGAGAGCAGGTCTGTGTTCCAGCAGTGGGGACATTATAGGCTGAATATATATATATATATAAGACTTTGACTTTTGTTATATAAATAATAGGTATTTAAGTATATTACAACCTTATCTCACAATTTTATTGAGATACTTAACTACTGTAGTTTTATTTTTAATTAACTTTCCCGGTAATTATACAAGGTGTTTTAAAATTAACCCGACAAACTTTAAGAAGTGCTTGAAACCATCGAACTGAATGACTTTCAGCTGATTTTTTTTTCACGATTTCGTAGTTGATCCCATAGTAAAAGTGGTTTAGTTCGATGGTCTAAAGCACACCTTAAAGTTTTTCGGGTTCATTTTTAAAGACCTTATATTATACCTATAAACAAACATTCTTAAATGTTTTAGATACGTGGCCAATACAAAAAACAGATATTCTTATTCTATTACGACTGACCGACTGTTACTTATAGATCTTATCTAAATTGACGTGGTAACTAACATGTTACATCATATTTTGATTTAATAATGATCTGAAAAGTTTTGAATTTCCAATTAGTAGGCGTATACTATTTTACATAATATTCATACTAGGGTTACAGAAATAAACAGTGTTGTGTAGTTAATTTTTGACTATGTGTGGGATTGTTGTTGTATTTTCATCGATTTTCCATGGTGATAATAACAGTAAACGTATTTGGAACTAAACAAGTAGGTATATTGGAAATTATAACCGTATTGGTAACTATGGTTTATTTCAAAAGTAATGGCTCATTTTCATTAGTCGATAATTTGGTCGATTTACAGCATGCGGGGAATCCCCGTAGCGGGCGTGGCGACCAATGAAATTCATCGATTGGTAAAAAGCGAGCATAGACTCACATTCAGTGAACATGAGCCTTCAAAGCAACTGCTGCAAGCAAATAAAAGCTTTGAGTTTGAGTTTGACTGCCAAACGTGCGGTGCAGGTCCTCCTTATACATCAATTGTTTGCTATCGACTAATGAAAACGGTTCCCCAAATACGGGCTCTATGGCATGCTTTACAGAAAACAAGCACCCCAAATGCGGGCCCTAACGACTAATGAAAACTTCCCCAAATACGGGTCCTATGGCACGTGTTACATAAATCTCCCGCATACGAGCCCTATCGACTAATGAAAATGAGCCTTTAGTGTACAGTTGTAAAAAACGTTTTTTTTTCTGAAATGAATAAAAAAACTTAGAAATAAAACATAAAACAAACAGTTTTTATTCTGGATTATGTTTTTTTTTTTTAAATAAAAAAAATCAAAATATAGGAAGATGGTTATCGTTACAAATGAGCTGATATAAGATTTATTTTGGTTAATAAAGAAATACCATTTTTTTTTGTAAATATTATAAATGTCTCAAAATAATTGGCAATACTCATTGATCACGAAAATTGGGAAATCCCCATCCGTAAATATAAATATTTACGGATGGGGATTTCCCAATTTTCGTTTGGTTTATGTTTAGTTTGAATTGACTGCAGACGGCCGACAGCTTGAGACAGTGAGACTTCATGATGATTGTAGCACTGCCCCGCTTTTTACACGACTGTCCAAAAAAAGGAGTGTTATGTTTTCAGGGTTCATGTATGTATGTTTGTGAGTTTCTTTATTCCACCATAACTTCTAAACGGCTTAACCGATTTTAATGTATGTGGATTGTTAGAAGCGTTGAACTATTCCGGGTAACATAGGCTAGTTAACATTTAAAAAATATACAGGGGAGCCATGGTTCATAAAAAAAAACCGGCCACGTGCGTGTCGCACAATGAAGGGTTCCGTATTTGGGATGAATTTATCCCTAAAAAAACAAACTTAACATTGTAATTGAAAAGCATGTTCTCCCATACATCGATATACGCCACGGTCAATTTTCCAACTGAAAATGTTTGTATTAGCAAAAAAGTATTTTTTATGTGATAAAACTACAAATTAACAATTTTTGGACTTTTTCCTTTACTTGTGCTGTGAGACCTTGCTTCTTACCAAATTTCATGATTCTAGGTCAACGGGGAGTACCCTATAGGTTTTGATTTATTTGAGAGTATCGAAATATGACGCAATAATGTCGCTTATATCGCCGTATTTTTTATTGCGTTGACTTGGAAGCTTGATTTTTTTAGAGCTTCAAGGGACGTCTTTGATATTAATTTCAACTTGATACCTCTATGCGTTTCTGAGAAAAAGGGTCTTGACAGACTGACAGACAGACAAACGGACAACGAAGTGATCTTATAAGGGTTCTGTTTTTTCCTTTTGAGGTACGGAACCCTAAAAAACGGTAATAATCTGTTTTTTCATGAAAATTTGACTACGTATACTATCATCGTCTAGAGCTTGCTTAGTACATAAGAAAAATATCTAACATGCAGTGCACAAGCTGCAAGGGACGACACTGGACAGAGCACATTTCGTGGCACATTTTGCGTTTGCAAAAATATTGTTTTATCACTAAAAGGTATAAAATAAAAAACAAATAATAAAAAAAATAAAAAACACGCCTGCCATATCAAAAAGTGAACTAAAAAGATGGAAACAAGATAAAAATCACAGCAAAAAAAAACAAACAGTATCCTTTAAGTACCAAAAATAAATAAATGCACTCGGAGGCATCTAGGATGTTACGAACGCCTAAAAATTTGCCTCCGACTGTATTTATTTAGTTTTGGTAAGTACTTAAAGGATACATTACTTTTCTTTTTATCTTGTTTCCATCTTATTACTTTTCTTTTTATCTTGTTTCCATCTTTTTAGTTCACTTTTTGATATGGCGGGCGTGTTTTTTTTATTATTTGTTTTTTTTTTCAAGATTGTGAAATAAGCATTTGGTTTTTTATCAATTTACATCTCTACTTTAGTGTAATCAAAACAGACAATAAACAAGTACATCGACACTATTAGAATAGGTATAGAAAAACACTCCAACTTAATATTAAGTAAATTCAAACATTCGTGCAAAGGGCAATAATCTAAAACCTTTTTAGGCAGCATTTGGCCTAAATCCGTCAAGTTAGGCATGCACAGCCTATCTAGTCCTAACGAATTAGCAGTAATGCGACAGTATTTGGCAAGTAGCTCGAATAAAAGAGGGGTTCAAGCCAAGATAACAGCTATTCGTGCTATTCGAGCTGTTAGCATAGAACGTGGATAGAATACGGAATTGCGCTGGAAATATGAAGATGCTTGATATGGGATGTCGGATAAGTGATAATGTTTTTTTTTTGTATTTGGTCTTTTCCTCCGACGTTTACATCACTACGGCAAAGCCAATTATAATCTCACTGGCTCCGTGAGTACGTAGGTATTCTGAAATTGTTACCATGTAAAGCCAAATTGAAAAAAATAAACGTGAAATAGGTATTTATAGATACTATTTTTATCATAATTTGTAGTTCCTAATTTTTTATATTTGTATGCCTTTTACTGTGGCAGGACAGAGATGCATTCTAATTCATTATGTTGGACCATCTTATAAACGGTGTGCATAAATAAACATAATATTTTATGATTTGATTTGATTCATTATCTAAAGAGTGTCATAAGATGGCGTACTCTAGACGTCACTACTAAACTTTCCAATAGTTATCCGTGAGATAAGTCCAATTGCAAAATAGTTACCGCTTCGCAAATCGTAGTAGCGACTTCTCGAACAAAACAATTTCCCAACACTATCGACCGTAGGTATCTAAGAAGACTTATTTATGTCTAGCTTCAACTATTCTTACTATATAATCTTATATACTTACTTACTTAAATATTATAAATGCGAAAGTAACTCTGTCAGTCTGTCTGTCTGTCACCTTTTCATGCCTTAGCGGCTGAACGGATTTTGATGAAATTTGGCACAAGAAAGGCTATAACCTGGGGTACCTGGGCAGCTAGAATCAATTATTTTTTTTGTAAATATTGACGTTAAAAAGTTCTTTTTATGTGCCTATTTGAAATAAATATTTGAATAAATATATATTATTTGAATAATATTTGACTTTGACTTTGGTTGGACACAGGATTTATTTATCCCGGTAGTACGATCCCGTAGGATGATTTCCTACCTCCGCGCAGGCGAAGCTGTAGGAAAAAGTTAGTTTAAAATAGCTCTCGCTTCGCAAATCGTAGTGGCGACTTCTCAAACAAAACAATTTTGTTTCGTTCGAGAAGTTGCCATTCTCGACTACAACGATAGAATACTTACGTTTGTCCAGTTTAAACTATTCTAACCTATCCATATAATTTGTGCTAATCTCCACTTTGTAGTATGTAAAGTGAATTTTCCTACATAAATCATCATCCTCATCATCCTACAGCAGTTACTACAGGATATTGTAGTCTCTAATCGCACGCCATCTCGATTCTCGGCAACTGTCATCCAGCTGCTTCCAGCCACCCTGCCAAGATCGTCACTCCACCTAGCTTGAGGGCGTCCTACCTGACGTTTCCCGATTCACGGTCTCCACTCAAGAACACGTTTACCCCAACAGTCATCGGTTCTACGGATAGGTCAGCCGATTGCCATTTCAGCTTGCTTATTCCACATGAATACCAAGATTGTACCTACGACAAACAACATCATTACATAATATATTTCCTTGTTTTTGTTTTATGTATATTATTGTATATGTACCTATATATATTCATATAGATAAGTATATGCTTTATGTATGTATTTATTGTATATTGTACAACACTGACTACCTGCATTGTCTCTCCTTCTCCCTTTAATCCATCCAAAGTTAGCCTGTTAAAGATCGCTTTTAGCGATAATACCGCCCATTGTATCACCCTATGTAACATTTCAACGTTTATATCTAAATTTTTTATGGTATACATCATAAAGAGGATTCTATTCTATTCTATTGTATTTAGACAAAGCTGTAGCACTGCCTACACTTTGGTAAAAACAAGCCCGATGTTATTCATCCTGTTCTCAATGATTTACGTACCCACCAATGTTAATTAAACTTTGAATAACAAACTTTTGCTCAGTAATTAGGTCGTTCCAAACACTTGCGTATTTTTTTACCCGCCAGGCTGTGACTAAGGTTGTTTCAAAGAAAACTCGGAAATCAGATCTTTTGGTACTCTCATCTCATTGGAGGATGCGGAGTTAGGTTATAATCTAGTTACTTAGCGGTGGTGGCCTAATGGTAACTGCCTCGACCTACAAGTGTTCAGCGGTTCGAACCCAGACAGGCGCAGTACTTTGTATAAATAATTTCAACATCATGCTTTTAAAAACGGTGAAGGAAAACATCGTGAGGAAACCGGCATGTCCTACGACCAATCATTCGAAGACATATTATATGATGTCTACCAAACCGCACTGGGCCCGCGTGGTAGATTACAGCCCACTCCCTCTCGAAGAGAGGAGGCCTGTTCCCCCCAGCAGTGGGAACATTATAGGTAAGCTGATTATGCTTATGGTAGTTACCTACTTATGATTAGGTTTAGCGCAGGATGGGTAAGTAAGAAAGAAATTATACTGTGGAACCAGCAAGTAAAAATTAAAAGTTGATTACAGATAAATAGATTCGTGATTTAAAAACAATTTCCTCATTCAAATATCAATTAAAAGAGCACTACCTTTCCTCTCAACTGTGAATATTTTTATATATATGTTTGTATATATATGCTTTATGTATTTGTTTAGGTATATGTAGTTTTTTGCACGTGTGTACGTGTACGTATTCGTGTGTAAATTTTATATGTATATGGTATAGTATAGGTATATTTAACATTTTAGTTTAAGACTTCGCATATTCATATTTTTCTCTTCTTGTTCTCACACACTATTGTCTACATTTCTTTTTCATTTCTCCTTTCGCAGGTCTGCTGGAAGAAATTTCTTAAGAAATAAGCAGTACCTTTGTACTAGTATTATAATTATGTCGTATCTCTCTGTATTTTACTGTGTGTACATAAATTATAAAATAAATAATAAATAAATAAATAAAAGATTTATAAAAGGAAATACAAAAGAAAATATTTTCACACATGGGATCTATATATTGCACTTCTCTATGGTAATAGCGCATAGAAATACGATAACATACACAGAGATAAATCTTATGTAATTTTTTTAAGTGTAAACTTCTTTAGGCACCTTGGACACTTTTGGGATGGGGAAAAAGCACTGAACTCGCGTGACCGTCACGCTCAGATACATTTGAAGTGAAAACTGCTTTACACGTTGGGCACTTTTCGGATGGGGAAAAAGCACTGAACTCGCGTGACCATCACGCTCAGATACATAACTATATACAGATGTTTACAAGTTTATGAAGCTAAGAAGTTTTTACTTCTGACTGAAGTCCAACAACTGACAGTTTTTTAAGTCGGTTAATAAATAAGTAAAAGTAAGTGAAGCAGATACATAACTATAATAGCATCATCAATTATTAAATGGAAGCGCAAAAATTGAAATATCTCCTTTAGGTACCTACTTTTGCAGTATCCACAATGGGAATAGGTAGGGTATCTATTTTCCTATACAAAACAAAATGAGCTTTTCGTGTAACGAGGCAAAAATTTGGAGGCATCAGCTCCCTTTCAGCAGCTGGCTCGACTCAAATTTTCCATTTCATTATAGGCATTATGTTCAAGATTACTTCGCGGTGTAAGCACAAATGGATATTTGAGTATCAATTACGGGGAGTACCAACCAGGCTGAGGGAAACGATTTACTTGTGGAAAATGACTATGTTTAATGATAAATATTAAATGGTTTTATTTCTGTAAGTAGGTTTGTACAAACATTTTTAAGGTCCAACCGCAACGCTCCGAATTAGCAAATAACTTGTCATTCAATATTTGATTTTAAATCAAACGCATTAAGAGGAGGTTCCCTATTTTTATGTTAATTTGCATTAATATTCTGAAACAGTCACACATACAAGCAAAATGAAACTTTAGTATATGATTTATTGGATCTTTTTCTTTCCATGTTGAAGACAGTTACGTAATTGTAATATTTTCTCTCAATAAATTTTTTATTCGATAATCATGTCTTTTGTATAATTCTAAAAAACAAACGAGATTGTTTAGCTTTTATGTCTAAATTAAATATTCACAGCAAGAAAATATAGTTTATTATCCCGAAACAATATATTTTTTCTCTAGATCAATTATTACTTAATAATTATTTACTTAATAATTAATTACTTAATAAGAATGGAGACATACGCTATATAGTTTCGTGCTCGAACTCGATCAAAGAGCGCACGCGATATTCAACATTATTACTATTGTATTAGCGTTTAGCACATAACGGAGTGGAGGGGTGCGAGGGACGGAGCTTGCGTTCGTAATTTGATTTAGACTGCCTGCTCTTAAAGTCTTTTTTACAATGACTATACAGAATAGTGGACAACTCACCGTCAGCGAACCGTCACTCGTCATGCCAACCGCACGCTTCAAGCCAGTAGCCCGCTCCCTGGCAAAGAAACGCCTGCAAGCGGTAAGCAGCGCCTCGCCGTCCGTGCGGTGACCCCTAGTACCAAACAACCAACTAGTAAGCGGTGCGTGAATAACAAGCTGTCACCTCACCGGTGGCGTGCCAGCAGTGAGCGATCATCTTGCTGACGACGCGTTGGCAACAAAAGGGTGGATATTTTCGAGGGAGTGCCGGGCCGTTACTGCGCTGGAGCAGTGTGTAGCGTAATAATTATAGTGAGTGATGACCTTTACACGAAAACCATGTTTTTTTTTAAACTTGGTGAGCTTAGCGTTTCCTATCTGACTACTCTGAGAAGAAAGACCGAAACAAACTCAGTGGTTACAGTCTCTATTAAAGTCCAGACAAATATTCTTGGTCAGATCATGTAAAGCTAGGCCATGAAGATTAGTGTCTGTGGCCTTTTGATGAAAGAACCACACAGATTCAGTGGACCGGTTCAGTCAGTGCGCATTGTTGTCAGTAATCGTGCAACTCAACTCAGAACTTAAGGAGCTCAACTATTCCACGAACGATACCAAAGAAAGAACATTAGGGTAGGCCGCATAAATTACTCAAACAGCCAGACCAGGATAAAAACTTATTGAGAAATCCACATAGTCTTGACATTCACAATTATTAAAATAATATTATACGAGTACTTTACTACGTAAATATTCATGTCATTGTATATATAAAATTCATCAATGTCAATGTGTATATAAAAATCTGGACATAATCTTGGTCAGAAAATGACCGTTGAATGTTCATTAAGCAAAATAGTTCGTCAGGAGAAGTAATAGGAACTATTTTTGCCAGCAAACTGCATTGTTGTTTGTTTTCCCAGAAGAAGGGTAATGTTTTTCGAGTGTATGTATATGTCTTGCTTGATAGTTTTTAACCTATGAGGTGTCGTTAGATTCGTCTTAATTGTGGAAGTGACATTTATGCTAAATCAATATTTATATATTGCACCTGCAAATGGAGGGAAACGTTTTTTTTTTTAAACAAATTTCAACAATATTGATATCAAATAAACGCTAGTAATGAGTCAATTCCAAATACACAAATAAAGTAAAAAGTTTGAAATAAAGCAAATTATTTATTCATTTAGAAGGTTTCGTAGACCTAGCACGAACGCGCGGAGTTATCGTTACTTAAATACTACCGATTTCAAAATTGAAAATACTCGTTTCGCACACAATATTTATGAAATTGTGCTTGTAGCAAAAACTTTAACCAAAATGCTTTTATTTATTTATTTATTACTTTTTATTTACTGCTACGAGTGTATGTATACGAGTATGTCTTGCTTGATAGATTTTAACCTATGAGGTGTCGTTAGATTCGTCTTAATTGTGGAAGTGACATTTATGCTAAATCAATATTTATATATTGCACCTGCAAATGGAGGGAAACGTTTTTTTTTTAAACAAATTTCAACAATATTGATATCAAATAAACGCTAGTTGGTACTTAGTTGTATTTCCATGTCAAAAATCGTTCAAATGTAAGTTATGTTTACGTTACGCGTTTGCGCTAATCCTCTGAACTCGGCCCACGACTACGTCCAAGTGGTTTTTGGAAGTTTCCAAATAATCATTTTCATAACTTTTTTACGACACTCAATAATTTCTATACCAATAACTTCATCAAAATTGGGTTGTTTCCTTAAAAAATGCAAAGTGGTATTGTTTTTTAATCAACTCTAAAAAGGATTACATTTTCAATGCGTTTGTATTTTTTCCGGGGGCCTAGACTATCGGCAATTGCTTTCAAAGCGTTTCGTATTTCTGCATCGACTTTCAACAGGATTGACATAAGCTTTTCGGTAGCTTAATTATGTCAATCTAATACATTTTTGACTTTTCCATCATAGTTATCGCTGTTAAGATTTGTCTAGGCATTCAGCAGTGCTATTCTGTAACCATCTCACCGTGGAAACTTAGATGAAGTGAGCGTGGAGTGAACTGTCGGTGTCATCACACCTGATGCTAGGGATGGACCAAAGACCTACATTAACAATCATAATCGAGGATTTGAACAGAAACTTAATTTAGTTTTTTAAATAGTAATCTTTGAAATACTATAAAATGATCAATAGAATTAGCAAAAAAATATTATTAAAATCTCGATTATGATTATTATGTATTCCTTGGTCAATCCCTAGCATCAGAGGAATGACACTGACAGCTCACTCCACGTAAGAATTCACGGTGAGATTTTTACAGAATCAACATGCTGGTGAGGTTAAAATTTGACTAGGTACTAGGTCTCCTTCCGTCGTTTCGAGTTAGATCGGCACGAAACAAATATTTGCGTCGTTCTAAATCTGATCTTGGTGCATGCGATTTTGTGTTTGTCAAACACAGGAAACAGGAAAAACGTATAAACGTACATAAACGTAGTGAGGAGCAACGCTTTTCCGAAATGGAAATACAAACAGTCATGCGCGATTCATACTTGAAAAGATTTTTGAGGGACAAAAAAGTAATTCAATAGAGATGTCGGTTTGTTCGCTTTAAATCGCAGATTTTAATGAATTTTAAATCTGTTATTGCGTCTTCAAATAATGCAAGAAAGTTATGCAAAAAATGTGTGTTAAACTAAAACGCGTACACATCAATTCGTCATGTGAATATGTATTGTAATAAAATACTTTATGAAATAAATTCAGGAAGTAATTTCTACACAAAACATTAAAAAAAAAAATATTAAAAAAATATGGGTGCAATTATACGTGGCTGCGCGGGATTAGGGAAATGCACCGCCCAAGGTCACCGGCACTTACCGTCCCCTTAAGAGCAGGCAGTCTAAATCAAATTTTGAACGCAAGCTCCGCCCTTTGCTCCCCGCCACTCCGTTATGTGCTAAACGCTAACACATCAGTAATAAAGTTCGTGCGTCCTTTGATTGATCGTGTTCGAACACGAAACTAAATAGCGTAAGTCTCAATTCTTATTTCGTTTATAACTAAAATATTAACTGATCTAGAGAAAAAATATATTGTGGGTGGATAATAAACTATATTTTCTTGCTGTGAATATTTATTTTAGACATTAAAGCCAAAAAATCTTGTTTGTTTTTTGTAATTATCCTTAAAAAAGACATGATTTTGGAATAAAAATGTATCTAGAGAAAATATGTTTTATAATTACGTAACTGTCTTCAATATGGAAAGAAAAATATCCAATAAATCATATACTTAAGTTTCATATTGCTTGTATGTGTGACTGTTTCAGAATATTCATGCAAATTAACATAAAAATAGGGAGCCTCCTCTTAAGGAAAGGCACTCGACATTATTTTTTAAACCCAAATTGATGATTGGCTAAAAAAAATGTCGTGTCTCCAAAGAGTCGTGCAAACAAAGCTGACAATAATGTCAGGTTCTGTATCTAATTTGTTCGTGTTTTATTCGCGTGACTAGACATTCTGCTGACGGTTGATGGATTGCAGTAGTTACTTCCATAATTATTTTGTTTTTTGTTGCAGTACTGAAGTAACTTCGTTCATTAATTTATTTTGTTTAGATTATTTTTCCTTTGTTTTTGCTTCATTGCCATATTTGTCGTTAGCAAGTACCTTACTTACTAGCACCCAGGTTATTTTTTAGAAAACTATGATTGAGTTTAGTAAACACTATACGGTTGATGGCAATAGGCTCGCCTCCTATTAAATGGGACTTAAACATATCTGGCAAAATGTGGGTATACTATAGGTACACCTCTGCCTAACTCTTCGGGATATACAGGCGTGATGTTGTATTATGTTAATCAAAATGCACAGTATAGAATTTCACAATCTGATTATGTCGTAATTAGCCGTAAGTTTAGGAAAGTTAATAAGCAATCTCCGTGTGGTGCCGGACGTAAAGAATAGCAGCACCCCATTTCTTCCCGTGGGTGTCGTAAAAGGCGACTAAGGGACTTACTAAAGAATGGGCAGCTGCGTTCTCTATGCATTTTAACACCATACTGCGATCGCCAACCCGCCTGCCAAGTGTGGCGATTATGGCACACACCCGCCCTTAGGCCTATGTCCTGCAGTGGACGTCTTTTGGCTGAAATGATGATGATGAATAAGCAATTGGACTTTTTGGATTTGGTATGTAGGTAGTAGGTACTTTTAAAAAGCTAGCTGAAATATTTTTAGGTACCATTTAAATTAAATTATTTCTGAGTATGTAAAAATAATAAATATCAAATTATTCTATAGTAAAACGACCAGAGCTTTGTTGAACACTTGCATATACCACGAAAACAATAAATTTACCCTAAAAAAGGACATAAATATAAATAAAGAAAGAATACATTTAGTGCATGCACGCGACCCGTTGTTAGGCCCCTTGTACACACACGTTTTTCTTGCCCTGTAAAACTACGGTTTATTCGCCGTATGTTGACAAGATTGTCTGGGTTGTATGGATCAAAGTCAAAGTCAAATTATTTGTTTCAAATAGGCACATCATTATGAGGCAAAAAACTCCACCGTTAAGCCATCGACACATTACAGTGTCGTGATGTGTCGTGACGCGGGATATACCAATCAAACGAATCTGTTCAGGACTACGACAAATCACAATGAATTTTGATTGGTCAACACTGCGTCAAAAGGCATCACGACACGACACAACACAGTAGTGTGAATCCGGCTTTACTCTTTTTAAAAATATTTTACAATATTTTGTTTAATATAGTTATAAGATTATGTATGAAGTCGATGCACCTAGAATAAATTACTATACCACAATAGGTAAAAAGAATTCAAAATGAAGCAATGACAGATCATTTTATTATATGACGATTATGTCGCAGGCAAATTGTATGACTGGTCATTATACATATTATGTAGTTTACAAACGCTCGCAGTTATGAAATATGCCGAAGGCAAATTGACTACTCATTCAATTGTTATAATTTCGACATTGTTTGTTATTGTAGGCTCGGTTGCAACTGTGACCAACCACGCGCGAGCTGAATTTGTCGCAGTAACTAACCAGCACCCCCACAAAATGGATAAGATTAGGTTAGAACTGTGACCAAACGCGCGCGAGCCGAGCAAGCGAAGCGAGTGGTGCCACGGCAGCGGCCGGCGAGTGCCTTAAGAAATAGAACTAAATACTTAAATTTGCCGTAGCATTTTTTAAACGGCATTGTAATTGTCCATCAAATATTGTGGCATATTATATAGTGACAAGGCAATTTACATTTTATCTTCGGCCGGCATATTTCATAACTGTGAGCATTTTTGAACGGACGAGGCCGTTTGTAAAAAGCGGAATCATACAAATAGCCTGCGACAGATACATGGTGCTCACATATTTTTATTACAAACATCGTAAAAGTATAATTTTATCCTAAAAAAATTAAAATAATAAGTAATAAATATATAATAAAAAATATAAGTCAGTGTGTGAATTAAGGTAATCACAATGTAAAATAAATCTCTATATAAACTTGATGATAGACATGTTTTTTCTACGGCGCGGTTTATACGCCATGAGTAGGCATGGCTGTCAGTATTGTATTGATCGCTATGGAAGCTTGTTGACAGACAAGTTTTTTCTACGGCGCGGTTTATACGCCGTTTATGAGCACGGTCGTCAGTGTTGTATGGATCACTGTGGAAGATTGTTGACAGACACGAGTTTTCTGCGGCGCGGTTTTATGCCGTGTGTAGGCACGGTCGTCAGTATTGCATAGATCACTATGGAACCTTGTGGACAAATACGTTTTTTCAACGGCGCGGTTTATACGCCGGTGCCGTGTGTAGGCACGTTCGTCAGTGTTAAATAGATCAATATGGGACCTTTTTGCGGATACGGCTTTTCCACGGCGCTGTTTAAACGCCATGAGTAAACCGTACCGTGTAAAAAGACTTTATACGGAAAGGGAAAGAAGACTATCTATTTAGTTTTATGGCTAAAAGTAACACACTGTATTTTTTTTTACCATGTTATTTATACGGATATAAAAAATAGGTCAAGTGTGAGCCCGGCTTTGTGCGTTCCGTAATCTATTTATTTTATGAGTTTTTTTAGCGTAGGATGATACAGTGAAAGAGGCGTTTGGAGGATTGGATAGCGTTTTGATTTTGTTGGTTCTAAGTTATAATGTTTCAGATAATACGAAGTGGTTTCTGGATAGTGAAAATTGAAACAAAAATATATTAAAGAAGAATTTATGCATTTTTTTTTTGACGTGACAACGTCTTATAATTCGATAGAGCCGGCTGCACGCACAAAAAAACATGACTCAGGCGGCGTTAACTCTCATGCGGCGTTACCTCGCTCTGAGGCGTTCAATTTAAGGCTTGAAGTGCAAGCGAGAGCGCGGCACGTTCGACATCTGTCTCTCTCCTACTTGAGTGAGCGATGCCTCCGTGTGGACAGCTGCTATACAATAATACATTTACATGTTTTCGTCAAGTATGAAGTGCAGTGAAAAGTGAATGTGGTGTCAACTGTTTATAGCAACGATAATTGCGGCGATTCTTATGACGTTGTCACGTTCAACTATCGTCAATAAACCGACTTTACAGACAACCGATTTTTGTGAAGTTACTATAATTTGCTATTTAACTGAAGAGTTATCTCTTAAGACTGACTTAATCCGCTAAATACAAGGCCGGATCATTCACCCAACAATTGAATACAGCAACATAAATGACATGGACAATATTGATCTTCGAATAATCCGCAAAACCACAAACTGATCACCTGCTGGCGTACACTACCTACTATGTCCTTAATTGACACACAGTATTTGACATAAGTACAGTCGACAAAATAGAAAAGTGACCAGCAAAGATATAAACTTCGATTTAGTACTTTTTTACTACGTAGGCGAAATTATTAAAAGCAGTTTTTTTATTATAAGATCAAACTTAAACTCAAATCATTTATTTCTAATAAACCAATTACATTTTAATTGTCAAGGGGTCGGTCAGTAAGAAAGATGCAGCTAGTTGCCTATTCCAAAGCGTAGTAGGTACCTATGGAGAAGAACGGGAAAGAAACTCCATGGACACTCTTTTACATTAACATAATGGTAACAAAATATTGGCTTAAGTACTTTATTCATGTTGATATTATACATGTGAGTACGATGTAAAATGAATGCCAAAAGCGTCCGTAATAAAAAAAAATAAAAAAACAATTCAAAAATTAAATTAAATAAGCCATTTTTTTTTATATCATAAATATACAGCCATATAAAACCTAACTCATACCACCACCAAAGATTTGGCTACCTGCTAAGCTCGAGTAGAACATGCTTAAAGTACGTCAATAATTATACCGGAAATTAAATTTCCAGCTGGTGTCCCAGCAGTGAAATTTACTATTCGGTATAATTGTTGTACATATAAAAAAAGTTGTAGTTACCAGCCTTGTTGTGGCGTACTTATTTTGCTGTCAGTCCATGACAAATCAATCCGACGTTGAGTCAAACGCAGCGACCGATTGACAGCCGTTCTACCGATACGACCGCGGATCCCTAAACGGATTTAACCACCCCAATCCCGTAAAAAAAGTTAGGGATGCTGTAAATTCCGTGACAAAATTTGGAGCTCAATTGAATGTAAGATATTTTATCACTCTTTGATGTTTGTATGTATATATTTTTTGCCTACCTTAGATATGTTTTTATGTAGGAAGTTCATAAATGTAGATATGGAATATTTCTTTTATCTTGGTAGATTTTCTTAACTACATGTCTACGTTATTTCCGATGTAAAAAAAATATGATCAAAGACTGTTCACAATATATAATATGAACTTTCTTTGATCATATTTTTATACCTTAACTACTTAGTTATGGTAAGATGTTTCAATTCAAGGAAGGTATTGAATTTTCTGATTCCAATTGAAACCGCATTAAAAATGTAATATTTACGTAGGTATTAGATATTATTAAAAAAAAAAAAAAACTTTATGCACAAGTAAAAATAAATACTGAACAAATGCGGACTAAATGCCTTAGGAATTTTCTACCAGTCAACTTCAAAACATGGTAGGTGCAATATCAGTGATAGATAACTCGAAAAACAAAAATATATACTAATACACATACATAGGTACATACATGCTTATAAACAAAATAAAAAGTGTCAGGGGAAATAACGATTGGTGGAGGAGAAAACGAATCAACGCTGGGATTATTCTGCTAACTTCTTACGAATATATTCTCCTGCCTTTACTTTAAATTTTAACCGACTGGTTGCCATCGTGATACTCAGAGGGAGCGCATTCCAAAGAAAAACCGCCTGACACAAAGTAAGAAGAGTGAATGAAACCAGAGCGGTGAGAAGGACATCGTAGAAGACGATTGTTCGTGGCACGAAGATTATTTTTTTATTTTATAAGAAGAAGAAGGTGAGATAGGCACTCGCTCCATGTAAAATAGTTGGGAAAAGGCTAGATTTTATATTACGAAGAAGATTTATCATAATAATATAATTATGATAATTTGCGAATTATAATCTGTGCAAGCCTGGAAAAATTAAAAAAATCCTCAAAAATCAAGATGGCTGAGCGTTATTTACGTAAATAATTTAATTTCTCATTTCTTAACTAAATAAAGCTATTTAGGCCAAATTAAAATTCTTTTCAAATATTCCGGATGGTCTCGAAACACGGAATCCTGTTTACCTTTTTTAAGTAAGCTGTCCCTTCTTCAGGTTCGCTTGATTGAATTCTGAGAAGGATAAGGGGGATATGTCATCGTGGTTTTGCTGGAAAGTCCTGTGTAGAAATTCGTGTGACAGGAGATTTATTTGCTGACAATTTGGAATTGCTGCTTTGTAAATAAACTTGATGATCAAATAAATATAACAGGAAAATAAAATCAAGCAAATACGTAAATACAGTCTGTCGGCGAAAATTTAATTGAAATTTATTGTGACCGTGAAACCATATTGAATTTATTTTTATATACTTAGTTATTATTTTTTTGCTAGAACGCATTCTGAATAGGCAAAACATGCCTTTCGACACATCATTTGCTGTAAAAAAAATATGGTAGATAAATTTAATAATATGTACATTACTCACCTCGTCTAAACCGACCAGTCTGTAGTCTTCTGTAAGATTCGTTTTAACTTATTTTTGAAATACAATAATTTAAATTTTCATTTATAAATAGTGGTTTTGATGAATTTAAACTTCTTTTATGGTTCAAAATTCAAAAAATTCAAATATATCCAAAATTTCTACAATATCTTTTGCTGAACCTACTAAATGTGACCCTCCCAAAAATTGTTTTAAGTCTCCCAATGATAAAATTATAACAGACAGGCCCCTTAAAATGGAATAACCTGTTTAAATTGAACTATCATTATAAGAAATGATTGAATTATTTAAAAAAATAGAATCAAGAAAAAATAAGGGCGTAGTCAAGACTTTCATAACATTTTTCTTTTTTGGTACTATTACTATTAATTGATTTTTTTTCTTTCCTTAATTACAGGAATTAAGTGGATTATTAAGGAAGTACTACCTAGTAATCATGACAAAGCTTGCAAAGGTCGGATTATAATTGGGTTCATAATATTTATATGATTTAGGCGCCATTACATTTTGTCTTGGTCTACCAACCCGCACTGGTCCCGCGTGGGGGATTACGGCCCACTCGCTCTCACAGAAAGAAGGGCTGTGGCCCAGTTGTGGGTACATTATAGGCTGATTATTATGCTTGGTCGGCAGCCCGAATCCGAGTAGACATCGTTATAAAAACGTTATTATTCAAGTCGCTGGCTCATCTCAGCGACAATCAATGTCATTTTTTTTGTTTCAAAATGTGAGTATGTTAGAAGTTTTCTTGGCAAAACCATGACCATGGTGTTATTGGGTATTCCATCAGAGATTTCACAGTAGCACCCTGGAGTCTGGATTTGTATCTGGTTGATAACAATAGGTTCGCCCCCTATTACATTTCATGGGACTTAAACATAACTGGCGAAATGCGGGTTTACTATAGTTAGGTACACTTCTGCCGAACCCTTCGGGGGTGCAGGCGTAATGTTATAGATGTGTTATGATCTTAACACGTTCCGGGACACTTGACTATTTGCAAATGACATGATATGACACTTCAAAACCCCATATATTTTATCATACCATCTACAGCTGTACTACCATATTAGATAGTACATATTATATTTTTAATTTTCACGCGATGACATTAAATATCAACATCATTGTACTTGTATGGCCTCTGGCTCAGTCTACGCCTGTCAGCGGTGTGAACGTGTTGTTTTGGTGCATAAGCACTACGTATGTGTGTGTTGCAAAATTACACCAAAAAAAGAGTTTGCCGTGACATCTACAAACGAATGAAGTCGCGTGATGTGACATTAGATCATGTGCTTCCTAGGAATATTATGGTCAAGCAACGGCTTTCGACGGTTTGCCAAATTACATGAAATAAAGTTCATCGCCCTTAGCCGTAGGTACTGTTACGTAGCGATATACAGAGATATCGTACAGAGGCGGTTTGTCCCGGAAAGTGTTAAAAAGACGAGAATTGCTTATGATTTCGAGTGAGCTACGTGTATACCTAAAGAAAAAAGTATAAATGTTTCGGATAGTTACCACGCATCCGACTCAAGTCATGAAACAATTAGGCACCGTTCCCACTGGCTCATAGCGACAAAAAATAATATGAAACGTAACGAAAACGTGCAGAAAAATTATCTTGAACGACAATAAAGTTTATCCTGCCGTAGTATTATGTGAACAGTTCCATTTAATATACAAACCACGACATTTTAAAAGAAAGAAGAAAGAAAATACATTTAGTTTTGAGGTGCCATGAATAACCATAGACGGACGCCATAGCCCACGTAAAATGGTCCAGTTGGAGGATTAAGTGCGGAAACCAAACCCTAAAATAGAACATAGGTGCCATCAAATTCAATAGAAACTCAATGAATCAGTCTCCATACGGCAATAATTTGATGGCACGGAGTCACTATCGCCGCGATTCCCTCGCCGGTGGAGAAAGAGGAGATTGCTCCTTACTTCTAGTACGGTAATGAAAAAAAATGCAGTGTAATGTCACACCCCGCTGTTGATACGGTTAAAATTGAATACTGTAAAAACATGCGATGTGCCGTATATTACTAGCATTCCTATTTAAGCATCATCTCCAACGAGAGAATTGCAGTGATAGTCTGGAGGTGCCATAAATGGAATAACCATCGGCAGCCGCCATGGGCCAAGTACAAATGGTCCACTCAAAGGATTAAGTGCAAAAAATAAACCCATTGACATAGAACATAGGTGCCATCCAATAGAAACTTTATGAATCAGTAACCACGGTGATAGTATAATTTGATGGCTCGGTGTCACTATGCAAAAAATGCAGTGCAATGTCACGTGAATGTCATCCAATGACGTGAATGTCGTCTAATGCGAATGCTCTTGTCTGGTATTGCCAAATTATTAGAATTATGCTGGCAGTTTGTCCCTCGCCAATTTTCACTAAACTAACCTGTTTTCGCTGTGGACTGTCAATGCACTGGGCATGACTAATTTAATGCAGTATTTATTTTGTGTTACGTCAATCTATTAAATCTTCAATCATAGTAGGGAATCAAAAATGGCCTTCCATTTTTCTTGGGTTCTTACTCTTTTCATAAATATTGAAAAATGTATTAATAGAAATAAAAAAAAATATTTCAAATTTTTTATGAGAATTTGTTTTTAATTTAAATTGTAAATAAAAAGTTAATAGACGCAATAGATACACAGATGTAAGAAAATATTTAAGTGATGCACAAAAGAGTAATTAGTGTACATATCTATTTAGTTTTAGTTCTTTGAATGTACGGCAGTTTATGGGAAAACTAGCTTATGCCCGCGACTTCGACCGCATGAAATTTCATGTTTTAATATAAAATATAAATGATTTTACACTCGGCAATACTGTAGCTTCCCATTAGTGAATTAATTTTCGACATTGGATCAGAAGTTCCGAATATTACCCCCTACTTATAAACTCACAAATTTTACCTCTTTATAATACTCAAACTCAAACTCAAACTCAAAGCATTTATTTCAATTAAACCATTTACAGGCACTTTTGAATTGTCAACAAGTCGGTCAGTTACAAATATGAAGCTAGTTGCCCATTCCAAATAGTAGGTTCCTATGGAGAAGAACGGGCAAGAAACTCCACAGACACTCTTTTAAAATAAAATATTTGATACAAAGTATTGGTTACATCATTCTTATTGAAAATATACATGTGAGAACGATGCAAAACGTCAGAAGCGTCCGTGATAAAAAAAAACAATTCAAAACTAAAATAATTAAAAATAAGCCGTGGCAGCTAAGAGATGACCAGTCCCAACTGACAGCGCCCGTTCACGAACATGACGCATGGATCAGCACCATTCAGCTCAACCATTTTGAAGGGAGCTAAATGATCCAACACACACGCCACCATCAGCGAGACATCTGAGTGAGCATGACATACTCTCAGCTGCCAGGACATATTCAAGTCAATGAAAGACATATTACCCGGTAAATGGTAGCTCTATTGTACATAGTACTCACACCTGTGTTATGCAATTATATAATACAAAGGTGATTGAGTTTATACAATGAAAAGATAGTCTTACAATCTTCAGCAGCTCCAACAGTATTTTCAAATGTTAATCAATTAGTTGACGTTGTGGAGCAGGACCAGCATTGAGCCAAGCATTTCTATCAGCGATGTAATCCCCCAGCCTATAATATGCCTGCTTGCATAGTGTGCGTTTTATACAAGATTTGAATTTCGTCTCATTCAGTTGAAGTATGTGGGGAGGAATTTTATTATAACATTTTAAACAGTACCCCATGAAAGATGAGTCTACTTTAGCCAGTCTGAAACCTGGTTGAGCTAATAGATCCCTACTTCTAGTACTATAATTATGTCTTTCGCCTCTTTTACTAAAAAGATGTAAATTTTTTCTTACGTACATGATGTTTTCATAGATATATTGACAAGACACCGTCATGATGTTAATATTCTTAAACAGTTCCCTAAGAGAATCGCGCCTGCGGAGATTATATATGGCTCTGATGGCTCTTTTCTGCAGAATAAAAATAGACTCGATGTCTGCAGCCCGTCCCCAAAGTAAAATACCGTAAGACATGATACTATGAAAGTAACTAAAATAGACTAGCCTTGCGGTATCTACATCAGTAAATTGACGGATTTTTCTGACAGCATATGCTGCTGAACTTAGCCGTCCTGCAAGAGATGTTAAATGAGGACCCCATTGAAGCCTAGAGTCGAGCGTGATCCCCAGGAAAACAGTTTTATCGACGAATTCTAGTTTCTCTTGATTCAATACTATCTCATAATCACTACTTTTTACATTTGGTAAAGAAAATCGTATGCACTTAGTTTTCTTTCCATTTAATACTAAATTATTGGCAGTGAACCAATTTTGGACCTGCAGTAGGGCGTTATTTACGTCGTCAAAATTTGTAGCACGTCTATCTACCTTAAAAATCAAGGAAGTATCGTCAGCAAATAACACCATTTGTGGTTGATTTTTTAATAAATGGAGAAGATCATTAATATACACTAAAAAGAGGAAAGGACCCAATATCGAGCCTTGAGGAACACCCATTTTTACTTTTAAACCGAGTGAATTGATACCATTTATTTGAACTAGCTGTTGTCTATCGTTTAAATAAGATTTTACTAAACTAAGCGCAAGTTTTCCAAGTCCGTAATGCTCAAGCTTCAAGAGTAAGGTTTCGTGATCGACGCAATCAAATGCCTTCGAAAGGTCACAAAAGATTCCTATGGCGTCTTGGGCCTCTTCCCACGCGTTAAAAATGTGTCTTAATAAGGTTACACCGGCGTCGGTCGTACAACGTCCTTTGGTGAAACCATACTGTTGATCGTGAAGGATTTTATTCGCGTTGAAATGATTGAGCATTTGATTAAGCATTACCTTTTCAAACACCTTGCTGAAAACCGGCAAAACGGATACGGGTCTATAATTATTTGTGTCTTTACTGTCTCCGGATTTGAAAAGTGGTATTACCTTACTGTATTTCATTAAATCCGGGAAGACTCCTTGATCCACACACAAATTAAATATTAAGGCTAAGTAAGGCGCTATAGTCTCAATTATTGAGGTACAGACTTTAATGGACATTCCCCAAAGATCTTCGGACAATTTGATCTTGATTTGCTTAAAAGCTTTTAATACTATTATGGGGTTAATATGCTTAAAGTTAAATTCAATCGGGCAGGCTGCAACGTTCGCCCTTACAGAGTCAAAAGCGAGCAAGGGCGAGGAATTTAAGGTTTCAGTAGTTTTAAGTGGGATACTGGTAAAGAAATTTACAAACTCTTGAGCAACTTGTTTGCTATCGCAAATGAGTCCACATGACGTCTCCAGTGCGTAATCAGAATCATGCTTTTTGTTCCTATTCGTTTCATTATTGATAATTTTCCAAACCGTCTTTATTTTATTGTCTGCTGATTTAACCTTGTTGCTAATGTATAAGGCTTTAGCGGCCTTGCAAGTGTTTTTAAAAGTTCTAGAGTAAGTAGCAACAAAGTTATTAAAAGTTTCCGTGTTTATATAAGGCTTAAGGCCATACAGCTCGAAAAGTCTTTCCCTACTTTTCCTGAGTCCTTTAGTTGCCCAGTCACTAAATAAAAACCTAGGGCTGATGGTTTTAGTGTTCTTCTTAAAATAAATATTGAACTCGCTTTGGACTACCGAAAAGAATTCTTTATACAAAATGTCAACATTGTTCATTGTAAGGTTCATAACACTTAACTTACAAATTAAAGTGCTGTTAAATCTATTTAAATTAACAGATGTTATCGGTCTGAATTGTATCTGCACCTTCTGTATTGGTATGTTGGACTCAAAAGTTACGGTTTGACCGCTGTGATCAGAAGGGAGATAATTAATTATAGCTTTATCTAAATAGTCGCAGCAACAAAAAACATTATCAATACATGTAGCAGTAGTCGTAGTTATTCGGGTTGGTTCTACAAACACATTTGACAAATTAAATGATTCAAACAAATTTAACAATCTACTGGTATTTGAATTATTTTCTAAAATATTAATGTTAAAGTCACCACAGATAATTACTGATTTATTCCCAGTTACAAGTTTTGCCAAAACATCTTCCATAACAGACTCAAATATAGAGTAGTTTTGATAGTTTGGGGGTCTGTAAACGCACACTATAACATGCCTATCTAGCTCAACACAAGACAGTTCAATGCTATGTTCAACCGACAAAGCAACTATGTCTTTACGAGTTTTAGATTTAATACAACTTCTAATTAAGATCAGTGAACCACCACGCAGCATTGATTTCCGGTTAAAACAACTGGCCACACTATAATTCTCATAATTAATTAACATTTCATAATCTTTTAACCAATGCTCAGTTAAACAAATAATGTCAAACATTGTTTTTTCTAAAAACAATTCGATTTCCAATTGTTTGGAAGCAAAACCTTGAATATTTTGATGAAATAATTTCAAGGATTTCTGCTTAGCCCCTTTTCTACAGTTAACAATGTTTTTGCTAGAAAATACCATTTTGTTATTAAGTGTAACTAAACTGTTAGTGGTACCTTCTGTTGTCTTACAAACTAGTTTAAATTATTTGAACTAACCACCTTAACATTAGTACTATTACTAATTGTGGTGCTAAATAAAGACTTCGACATATTAGTTATGTCTGGGTTAATATTAAAAGCTAATAGCCTAGCTATTTGACGTCTAAAACTAATAGGCAGATACACAGTATCCCTAGTCGACCTTAGCTTATCAACAAAAATGTTGGTGTCAAAAAATATAAACTTGTCACTATGGTGACTAACTAAGAAATGCATGTAATTATTTAACATATGAATGTAGCAGTTTTGCCTGTTTGACAAGTGCTCAAAGTACGGAAAAGCACACAAAATTATTTTCTTACAATTTACCTTCAAAAGTTTGGTCACACTATCAGTGATATCATCTTTTTTAACATTAAAACTATTACCTATTAGTACAGTAATAATGGCGTTAGGATCATATTCATTCCTAGTTATTGAATACATTATTTGTTTGTAGGAAGTCTGAGGCATGCAATAGTTTAGAGAAGAATGACTCAGGTTGTTGCTAAGTAATTTTCCTAACCCTTTTCCAAAACTATCAGAAAACATAATGGAGCTACATAATGGACTAGCTTCCATCTGAACTACTTGCAATGGAACTTGTACATTATCTGGTGTATCTTGATTGGGAATAGAGACCTGAGCACTTCCCAACTGGTACGAATCCTCCGTTGCCTCAGGTTGGAGAGTGCCAAGACTGAAACTCCTATGCAATGAAGATTGAGAGCTGCTAAGAGTCAGCGGGTCCACTTGGTCTGCATTACAGTTGCACATAGCCATTAACTCATTTGCAGCGAGTATGTGCTCCTGAATTTGTTTTTCAGACGTCACATACTTAGTATAGAGTGAATGTTATGATGCCTCTAGTATCTGAATATCAGACTGTAAGCGTTGAGTGTCAATCTCATAAATGTTCTTACTGTCTTCTAATTTAATTTGATAGTTATGTAATTTATTTACAAGAAAACCACGTTCTTTCCTTAGTTTAATATTATTGGAACTGTGTTTTTGTTGTTTCCTAAATTTATTGCATTTATTTATAATTTTATTTAGTTTTGCATATTTCTTAATTTTATTTTGACTTACTTTATAACTACTATTATTGTGTTTCAATAAAGAATCCTCAGTAAGGTCTATTGTTATTAAGGAATGAGGGTTGCAATTAGTGTTTAATAATTCATTATACAAGTTATTGGTTTCCTTAGCCTGAGTACATTCTAATTGTTTCTGTAATTTCATAATTTGTACATTTGCATGAATTGATTCAGCTTCAAGGTCCCTAACCTTACATAAAGCCTCCTCATATATGTTACTGCAGTTGTTGAAACCATCCGTGACCACCCGCAGTTTGTCCCGTTCATCAACAACATCCAAGTATTGCTGATGTAGGTCTTGATAACTATATTAAGTATAGTTATATAGGAATCGGGGCCTGCCATGGTCAACCATTTTGTGTAAGCGGAATACATTTCTTTCAATGAAAACATACTACATCCATTTTCTAGCCTTAGTCATCTAAGGGATCCACTAGCTGAAAACCTTTTCGCTTTTTGCCATTTTTCGATATGACACATTCAAAAGTAAGGACAAGCCACAAAATGGCTAAAGACTCGGCCGGTATTCCCAACATAACTATGACATTATCACTCGGAAAATGCATCAATGTAATTGAAAATGGCTTCCACAAAAGTTGAAAGAGAACCCGGAAGGAAACGCGATTGAATTCCAACGTAAAGATGTAAAAGCCACAGAAATTATCGCGATCAAATAAAGCGTGTCACATACATAGGTAGCGGTGACGCGAATTGGGAACCGCGCCAACTATTTACCGTTTCAAACAGAATTTTGTTTCAATGAAAACAGGAAAATTGGCTCGATGGAAAAGTTACCGTTTTAAGATATTATTTTAACACTTCCGCTGATCTCGGATCGGTGGTATTCCATTTTGTTGAATGTTTTTTTCAAGTAAACTTACAAACTTCATAACGAAATTCATACATTTCTGATATTTTGATTTTCGTCAAGTCTTCTCGTCGTCAACCTCGCAGTGTTTGAAGACCAGGGTCTTCAACCAATGCGTCCTGCCCGTTATGACATACGGTGCCGGGCTAGTCCACAAATTCAAGGTCACTCAGCGTGCTATGGAGCGGGCTATGCTCGGAGTTTCTCTGAAGGATAAGATCAGGAATTAAGTTATCTGGAAGAGAACCGGAGTTACCGACATAGCTTGCAGAGTAAGCAAAGCTGAAGTGGCAGTGGGCTGGCCATGTTTGTCGAAAGACCGATGGTCGGTGGAGCAGACGTGTCCTGGAGTGAAGACCGCGTATCGGCCAGCGTAGTGTGGGGCGCCCCCCAGCTAGATGGACCGACTACCTTAAAAAGGTGGCTGGGGCAGACTGGATGTAGAAAGCGCAGTATTGTGGCACATCCTGTGAGAGGTATATGTCCAGCAGTGGACTGCTATAGGCTGAGTTGATTGATTAATTGATATTTGGACTATTTCGCCCGTTATTGGGATTAACCATTAGGAATTTACGAGTATCAGTACCAGCCTGGACTCGGGATTTGTGCCCGGTTGATGGCAATAGGCTCGCCCCCTATTATATGAGATTTAAACATAATTGGCGAAATGTGGGTGTACTATAGGTACACATCTGCCTAACCCTTTGGGGATTACAGGAGTGATGTTATGTCAAGTGCGATTTCGCATGTATTCCAACTTGATCTTCTGATTATTTCGTTCAGGTAAATCGTGTTCGAAATATCCTTCCTTTATGTATTCTCTGACGACATAATTTCTTTGGGAATTCCTGGATATTCTAGATGTTCAGCGGTTGAATTTTATGCGTAGTCAGTCTGACAGACACGGAATGGTTTTACACGTAGGGATTTTTCTCAAATGGTGTGCTTGAATTTGACGAGTAATAAAATCCAGTTATTCGAAACGCATGTTCGTAATCGTATGATCAAAAGTGACTCCCTGCTATGGACCTTTTATTGCGTATTTTTTGCTTAAAGTAAATTTGGTGGTGGCGTGAGTGGTATTATTGGTTCAGAACTGATGGAAAACCTTCAATTTGCATAATTTTTAACCTTTTTACTTCATCATCATCTGCCCAGCCATTTTCCAACTATGCTGGGGTCGGCTTCCAGTCTAACCGGATGCATCTGAATACTAGTACATCATATCATGGGGCGTCTCTGTCCTCCACAACTCAGTTACTGGGTAAAACGATACCCCTTGGTAAGACCAGTTGTCAGACTTTCGGGCTTCTGGAGACCCGTAACGACTGTCAAAGATCAACGAATTACAGCCGGGAGCAACGGCTTATCGTGCTCGTGTAACGGTATCGGTATGTTAATATGGTCACCCATCTACGGACCAACTGCGGCAAGCGTAGCTTAACCTGATGGACCGACCCGTTCGACTGTTATTACTTACCCACGAGCCCCTCTTTTGACCTAGTTACTGCCTCGTTCGATGCCCGGTTCGATTCCTGGATCGGGCAAAGTGATATTGGGTTTTTCTATCTGGGATTTCTCAGTAGCAGCCTCATTTTTTTTTTGGGTGGGAAATTATCATATAACTTCTTCCGCTCTGGGCGGAGCGATAGGGCGTGTCAGACTTTTACTGACTAAACCCGACCCGTGTTCCTTCAGGGAGTCTGGATTTGTGCCCGGTTGATAGCAATAGGCTCGCCCCCTATTACATGGGACTTAAACATAACTGGCAAAATGTGGGTGTACTACAAGTACACCTCTGCCCAACCCTTCGGGGAAACAAACCATGATGATATGTTAACTTTATTATCATCGTTGTTAACTGTGCAAGCTGTGGTCTCCTATAAGTGTACACCTACTCTATGCCGGATGTTTCCCATTATTTTTGTGCCATGTATTGTGTATATATTTTGTTGGAGATCCGTCTATAAATAAATAAATACTACTCCAGTTAGTCTGTACCGTATTCGTACCAACACCGTTCCAAAAGCATTATTCCACCTACATCGCGTTACGATCCACAAAGCTTATTGCATACGGAACTCATACTACTAAGGATACGTATAAACATTATTATACCAGTACATTACATACCATTCATGTGAGGAAGAATTTAATATCTTTTGGAACGTGCTGGAGCAGTATTCGTTTACTACAAACATTCTGGGGATTTGAACGCACCTGATACTTTCAGGGCTTTCGCTATGATAATAAATAATTTGTAGGTAATATTAGCATGGAGTACAGTTACAGTGGTAGGTAGGTACATTTTAATAATTCACAAAAGTGCTCCTCGCGGTTTCAATGGCATAAGTGTTTGATCCCGTTGGAATATCGGAATAAAAAGTATTCTGTGTAATAACTCTGTGTGGTTCTTTCATCAAAAGATCATTTCAGGCACCAATCTACATGGTCTTCACATGATCTGACCAAGATTATGTCTGGACTTTAAAAGAGACTGTGACCTTTGAGTTTGTTTGGCTTTTCTTCTCAGAGTAGTTAGCTACGAAACGCGGAACTCATATAGTTTTTTTAAAATACGATTGACGTGTAAAAGTGTTTGTAGAAACCTACTTACAGAAATAAATCATAAATATCATTTATCAAGTTACAATCCATCTGTTTGCCAAACTTCATCCAAATCGGGTTAGCCGTTTTTGCGTGATTGAGTTATAAAGATCCAAATATACAATAAAATATAAAAATGTGAAGGTTTATATAAACTTTCACATTTTTAACATTATATTAAGTAGGATGCACTGTAAAGTCAATGTTGTGCTAAATTCACACATTGATTTATATTACACAAAAATAATAATTTGTTTAAAAAATTACACGAACAAAAACACAACAACAGTATTAGGTAACCGAACAAAAAAAGCTTCCACACAAAACAAAGCTCTCCAAATATAATTATTTTCTAGTTTTCAGTTTTCTATTCAATCTGTATACTCAAATACATTTTGTATTTGAGCAAATACCATTATTTAAAAAAAAATAGGCACAACATAAATACTTACCTCCTATTGTACAAAGTTAATGTATTTTTAACAAAGCACTCTACCCACTTAACAACAAGAAAAAATCGGCCAAGTGCGAGTCGGACTCGCGCAGGAAGGGTTCCGCACATTTATCTATAAAAATGGCAAAAAAATCACGTTTGTTGTATGGGAGCCCGCTTTAAATAATTGTTTTATTTTATTTTTATTATTTATTTTTAAAGTGAATATATAACTTAATATTCTGTGAACATTTCAAGCATCTGCCTGTTACCGTTATCAATATCGAGCAAAAATGAGCAAAAAAAATCACGTTTGTTGTATGGGAGGCCCCTTAAATATTTATTTTATTCTATTTTTTAGTATTTGTTGTTATAGTGGCAACAGAAACACATCATCTGTGAAAATTTCAACTGTCTAACTATCACGGTTCATGTGATACAGCCTGGTGACAGACGGACAGACAGACAGGCAGACAGACAGACAGACGGCAGAGCCTTAGTAATAGGGTTTCCGTTTTACCCTTTGGGTACGGAACCCTAAAAAGGCGTGATGATATCACTTATAATACCCTAATGGTATCAGTATCGTAAAAAAGGGCTAATCACCATAATATTGACGATAAATAATGTCTTAATGAGCCGTAATTTGGTTTTATTGATACTACAAGTATAATAGTTTCGTTTGATTAGGTAAGAGTGACTATAATTTCTTACGTCGTTGTAGTATTATGTATCCTTTATCAAGTGTGTTGTATAGGATTATCAGTGGTGATAAACACTATTGTCATTATAATAATAACATATTCTTTAATTCAGACTACACATACAAGTCCACACAATCCATATAATAACAGTAATAATGACTTAGAAACTATGTTAGTAAACTTTTACAAACTAAAACAACTAATAACGACGTGGCCCAACACACGTCGGCACGTGCCTCCGTACCCAGTGCCTTAAAGGGACTGTCCACTTTGTATAATAATGTTTTTAGGATGCTGTTGGAGCTTCCGCGCAACCTACCCAATATTGACGCTGTTCTTCTCCTCTTAATAGCATGAAACATATTGTTAACACGGGCTTCCGCGAACATCTGCGAAGAATTATAATGTTCAGAAGAGTTATAAAAGACGTTTTTTTCGCTTTTGTAGGGTTCATACCTCAAAAGGAAAAACCGGCCAAATGCGTGTCGAACCACGCACAATGGAGGGTTCCTTAGTGGGGATTAATTTATCCTAAGGACAAACTAAACATTGTAGTTGAAAAACATGTTCCCTCATACATTCCAACTGCAATTAATGTACGTTTGTACGCACAATTTTGAGAGATTTACCATGTTATCTTAAGGTCATAGACTTCTGATAGGTTTTTCTGTAATCTTTTAAAGTAAAGAACTATGTTCTTTATTTTTTTAATTATACGGTCATTTATGCGACATATTTTGATACTCGCAAATAAACCCCCATTGACCTAGAATCGGAAAGAAGAGAAAAGTCAGGAAATCGAATATTAAAATTTGTAGTTTTATCACAAAAAAATATTATTGTTTTGCGATTAAAAACTTACATTTAAAGTTGGAAAATTGACCGTGACGTAAGATATCGAAGTATGGGAGAACATGTTTTTCAACAACAATGTTGTTTGTTTTTGGGGTAAATTCATCCCAACTACGGAAATCTTCGTTGTGCGTGGTCCGATACGCATTTGGCAGATTTTTTTTATTTGTAGCTCACAGTGCTCTCTAAATTAATCTAGACAACACCGATTAAATCACCTAGAGAATCAATTAGTAATGATCTAAAATCGGAAACACGCAGTTATCAGTGTTCTTTATTGTTATATATGGAAGAAAATAAAAGTGATCACCGTTCCAGCCAAAAATGATTGGTGATCTTAGTAAATAATTTGTAACGATAACAATTTTCTCGACTACAATAATCTTTTCTCTTATTTATAGCACCCCTAACTGCTTTGTCGTCTACATTATTGACTGGTGTTGCCAAAATTGGGTCACAAGAAGACCCATTTAGCTCCAAGCCAAAAAATAATAGGGTAGACAGAAAACGATATCATGTGTCGATAAATTCATGGAATAATACTCTAACCAGCGGAAAACACTCAAAGGAAGCGAAAAAACGGAGTTTCTTCGAACAATAACTAAGTACCTATCTTATTTTCCGAGAAAATGAACATTGTCGTAATATTTTTTACAACGTATGAATCGGAAAATGATGCTAACCCAATTGGGTGGAGGGATGTGGTAATATAAACATCTAAATTGTAGAGAAACATTAAGTATTTCGTTAAAGAGTCTGGATACTAAGTTCAGTACTGAGGTCAGAAGGCTAATTTTCATACGGGGTATTTTCTTCTTCTTCAAAAAACAAAAGAAAGAAAGAAAAGAAAAAAAGAAAGTAAGAAAAATATTTTATTTAGGACACGCACAAGAAATACAAAAATTAAAAAAGGAGCATTTAAAACTAACACAACAGACATTTGTTCTAATAACATACATAAACAAAAAAACAATCAAATCTTGTCCGACCGCGAAAGGGCAAATCTCAGCATAATGCTGCGATATTTAAAAATAAATATGGCAGCGCTGGTATTCTGATCATGGCAATGGCAAATATACGTCATATCGTAAAAAATATTTGGGCTAATAACCAGGGAGAAAACAGAAAAATACGTTAGTATGGAATGGACGCCAATGACCACGTCACCGCCTTTCCTCTTAAATAACCTTCTAATTCAATTCATAATCCCATCTCAGCCACAATCAATGGCACAAAAATGTAGAATGAAAATATAATGTAAACGTTCAATGGCCCCTCTTATATGCAGCCACTCCATTTCATGCCAAGTCTCATGTCTCTCTGCTTCAGCTGCATTCGGGTAGACTAGAAGCCAACCCCAACATAGTTGGGAAAAGGCTGGGCAGATGATGATATGCAGTCACTACATGTAAAATACTGGTATTTAGCTGCATCCGGTTAGACTAAAGGCCGACCCCAGCATACATACTCGTAGTTGGAGGTTGGACCAATCAAGATTAAAAAATCTAGGTACTTCTAAATATTAATTTGGGTAATTGGTTCGATGAATAACAATAAACTCAGCCTTTGCCCAACTATGTTGGGGCCAACTTCCAGTCTAACCGGATGCCGCTAAATACCAGTTTTTTACTTGGAGTGACTGCCTATCTGACGTCCACAACCCAGTAAACGGGTAACACGATACCCCTTGGCTACGTCTTATACTGGTTGTAAGGCTTTTGGGCTAATGACTACCCGTAACGACTGTAAGACCTACGAATGACAGCCGAGACCAGCGGCGCCAAACGTTATTTCCAAGGCACGGAGGAATCTGGATATGTAAACGATGGTCACCCATTCACGACTTAACCGATCGACCTGTTATCATTTAGCCACCAGCCCCTCTTGGGGTTGAAATGTATTACGTCTGTAATGATATCACCATAAAAACACAGTTTTTCTCAGTCAAGATACGACAAAGTCAGCAATCTCATATACCAACAAGTAAAGCTCACAAAACCTTGAACATCCCTAACGACATCTCTTGGCATAGCCACAAAAGTACTCCTTACGTAAACTCAAGCCATACGGACGACTGGATATCTTCCCAAATCACGACATTATATTACATTACATTAACATCGTACCACGTAAATCAAGGCAAAAGACCATAAACCTACCATTTTGAATTGTAAATGTGATAGAAAAAAACGAATATTTGTCAACTCACGAAGCCATGTCATGAAGAAATGCGCGGTTTTTGGTTGAAATTGTTTTTTTCTGTATTTCGGTGCCAAATATAAACAAACGGGTGGAAGGATATACATAACTAGATTATTTTATAATTTAACTAGCCTAGAGATTGCGTATGTGATGTACACCGTTCAAGTCTCGAAGTATCGTTTACAGAAGTTAAAATTAAAAATAAAGTTACTCCTAACAAGCTTTTCTTAGATAGAAAAGTATTGAAACTTACATTAATGACGCGCTTTAGCGTTTGCTATTTTGGATCTCTGGTGTCGTCGAAATGACTACAGAGAAACAGTTCATACAGAGACAAATATGCCAAGAAGCGTTTATTTAATAGTTAGATACGGAAGCTGGCAATTCAAAATTATGCAACGTTAATATTAAATGAGTTAACGTAAGTCCATGCTACCAGTTATGTTCAGTGAGTTTTTGGCTAAATCCAGAAACAGAATAGCCTCTCGTAATTGGCACAGTGACACAAAACTACGAAAAAAAAATTTGAATGTTAAAAACTTTCTTTTCAGGCGTCGTGATATTTTTTATTTCGTCACAAAATGTTATGTTACGTCATCTGCACCCGTCACAGATAGAAATCTCTTGTAGCCTGGAGGCTAGGAAACTGGAGAGTTGTGAATTACTGTCTGTTTTTGGTTAAAACGAACACTCTTTTTAACCGACTTCAAAAAACAAATAAGGTTATTCATTCATTAAGGTATTTCATCGAACCTCTAAAAAATCTTATTTTGCTCTCCTAAATATATTATTGAATGCTCTTTTGAAATGATTACGCCTCATTTTGTGAAACTCAAATAATTCCTATTTTGGGGTCCTAAAAATACTAATTAGCCAAAGAACTGCGCCCAACTTGGATGTAGCGCTCGCTGGCCGCTGCCGCGCACCGCTCACTTTGCTCGTTCGGCTCGCGCGTGGTTGGTCACAGTTAGGAGGATCAGTTAATATTTCCCATATGCATTCGGCGACTTTTTTTTGTATCGTTGTCATTTCCAGCCAATCAGTCGCGTCTTAAGTCGTTCATTGCTACGATTAGGCTATCCATAGCCACAATGACCGATCTTCAAGTCCCAAACTTAGTTTAACCAGATCCTTTTAAAGGTCACCCTTCCCTTAGAACCGTTCTCGTGAAATTACCTATAAGATCTGAGAATTACTCAAAGAGAAGAAAGGCGTTTGGTTTAGTTGTTCAAAAACAATGTGTTTTACCCCACTGACCCAATTGGCTACAAGTGAGTCGCTTTGGTTAGGCAAAGGGCTGTCATAAACATAATGGTTAGATAGTTTCCTTCATTCTTCTTCCTTTCATTCTCTGGTAAACCTTTTTTTCGTTTGCGAACCACGAACACAACGGATTTTCCGAATTGCACAGTCACCGTCCAAAGGCAGAATAGCAAAACAAGAGGTAAAAAACTCCGACAATCCAATTGATTTCAACGGCAAACGCGAACAATCCCATCACGAAACAAACTCAAACTCCACTTATCATTCGTTGAAAACCGACTTACAAAATTGATGAAACGAAAACGATATAACCGCTTTATCTAAAATCGCCGTTTGTAAAGCCCCAACTAAAAGTACTGTGAAAAATCTGCCCGTCGCGCGGCTGGTACGATCGTCCGCTCCCGTACTAAGAAACTCGGGCAACTACCATTCTATCGCTACGTGCCGCATCCGCTGCAGGTTTTCAAGCGATTGCCGCTCGTTCATTCCTGCTGACTACGTAATGGATGTTGTTTGGACGGAGTTTCCAGTTTGCTGAAATTACGTGGATCGTTTGACATTGAGGAAGGGGTTCCACTTTTAAGATTCAATCTTGTAAAGTCTGAAATCGGTTCAAGTTTTAGTCAGATCTTTTTGTCTTTAATTATTTTCTGTTTGAAAGGATCCTTGAATATTAATATCAGTGTTCGAACATTTTCATGAAAAACTTACAACAAAATAATAGTTTTATTCATAAATCATTATATTATTACCTACGTGAAGTGAAAACAAGTATGAAATTTGGCACAGTTAAAGTTTATTTGGAGGAGGAGTGCAGAAAGCTAATATTTTTATTTATTATGCATTAGAAATAAATTAAAATAATAAAAAAAAAACAGTACACGTTTAACACACACACATAGTACCAGGGCCTCATGACTTGAAGATAGATAGGTGACAGAACTGACAGCTTGAGCATGGAATAAGTAAGTACCTACTTTTTAATAGCATGGAATTAGTAAGTACTTTATAATAACACGGAATTAGTGTACTCATGGAATATAAATTAGTATGTACTATATTGATTGTAAGTAGAGGAGGTCGAATTTCGACCATTGGGCGACCACTAGTTACTCTAATTATAACTCAGCTCTTGTAAACTAGCTAATAACAAGTTTGACAACATGCAATCAAACAAAAATAAAAACGTACTTAAAAAGGAAATAACGAGGGTGGTATTTGCATTGGCGTGCTTTTAAATGGGTTGAGCCACTCTAAGTCTGGATGTATGAACAATTTAGTGAACA
Source organism: Tiliacea citrago (assembly GCA_963921375.1). Classification (NCBI taxonomy): domain Eukaryota; kingdom Metazoa; phylum Arthropoda; class Insecta; order Lepidoptera; family Noctuidae; genus Tiliacea; species Tiliacea citrago. The sequence goes on from OY992799.1 coordinate 3,158,482, forward strand.
GCCAAACAAGTTGGCAGTAGTACACTTCCCCAATAAATTGCTTTGAAGTGCTCTCGACTCACCAAGCGGTTTGATCCGCCAATTACGACAATTCAAAGATTTTTTTGCCCCAAAATTTAAGTACAAAAACTGGTGATTTTTTAGGTATTAGATTAGCGTAAGATCTTCTTCAATCTGAGAAAACACGCCTGTATTCCCCGAAGAGGCAAGCAGAGACAGTACAGTAGGCTGCGGTACATCAGTGGAAAAAAATAATTAAAGCTGGGCTCGCATTTTACTAAAACTCCGTACTACGTTGGGCCAGCTCAAGGTCAAAGTGTAACCACTGACGCCAGGTGTCCTATGTACTCGTAAAAGGTATTTCTAATAGAAAAAGCCAACAACCCACGCGTAGCAGTCACATTTGTGACTTGAGAAAGATCTCTAGCATTGTTTTTTAAGGTTTCATAGTCAATAAGGTACCCTTTATAGTTTCGCCATATCCGTGTCTGTCTATCCGCGGCTTAGTTCAGACTCTTAGTACTAGATATCTGTAATTTGGCACGCCAACGAAGTGGTAAAACAAAATCATTAAAAAAAAATTAGAGTACCCTACGGATCTGAGAAAACCATTTTTTGATTCAGGGATCAGTTTGCGTAATATTAAGCTACAAAGTGCAACGTTTTGTTAGTCAAGTGTGCCAGCTAGATGGTCCTTTTTGGATATGTGAAAAAATTCACGGCAGTACTATAAATAACGAAGTTAAAAGAAAACTGTCACAGCTAAGTTATAGGCTTTACAAGTTAACGAGTAATAGTCGTCCAACTTACATTTGCTGTTGGAATGTATGGGAGAACATGTTTTTCAATTACAATGTTAAGTATTTACTTTGGATAAATTCATCCCAACTACGCAGCCCTTCAGTGTGGCCTGGTTTTTTATGATGGATTCCAAAAAGGTGATGTTTTTTTTTACACTTTTTATTAGTTTCTTTTGTTTTACTTGTAGTTATAATATACTGCCTTTTAGTCAGAATCACACTTGTTTCTGTGGAAATTATTTCATTTACCCGATTTATTATGTCACACAGGGGGACGTCATTACGTTATTCCATGGTTTTTGCTGAAAATCAGCGTTGTTGACGATAGGGTTTGTCCAAAGACCTGTTCATGCACAGATACGGCGCACGGTTATTGTAATTGTTCATATTATAGTTTGTTTGTTATAAAAGTAGTTATTTTTCCACTCGGCAATCGGCATTTTGTTTTTGTTTTGATTCATGTTTGGTTGTTGAATGTTGACTTTGTTTGTTGTCATCACTCGTTGTCATTTGCCAGGTTTGCCAATAAAACAACAAATTAAATACATAGACAATACTCTAGGTAAACACAATGTAAATTGCCTTTGGTTCCTGGCCCTGATATCAACCAATCGCAACCAATGGCTATGATTGTCAAAATGTTTAGAGAATTGGATACGAGGTTTTTTGGCTACTTAGTATGTGTATTATAAATTAAGATTATTTGTTGAAATGTGCGTTTTGTTTGTGCAGGATAAACAATTTTTCTTTCTTTCTTTCTAGTCTGTGCTAAATAAATGAATTTTCTTTCTTTTTCTTTTCTGTCATAAGTCCATTTGGTAACGAAGTACCTGTTTATATGGTCGTTAACTTGGTTAGTTGATTCTTTTATATGTAACATATACATAAGAATGTTCCTTTTTATCTGTGTTTTCCTGGTAGTGTATAAACATAAGGCTTTTAGTTTTTTTTTCCTTATTGTAACAGAAAATGACTATCACGCTTGATACGCTTGCAAGATGTCAATTAGATTTTGCCACAATGAATAAAAGCTGTGATATTATCGTACCTATAACATCTGTTGTTTTCAAAAACAATTCAGGAAATATTAAAGGACTTTTTGTACACAAACGAAATTGGAAAACTAATATTTGTACGCAAAACTTTGTCCTTTGTCGAAACGAAGCCTTTTATACAAATAGGATCAAAAATTTGTCCAGCATACCAAATACGATAACCTAAATATTCGCAAAAGCGTATAAATAATGACAATTTGCCTTTGACACTTGCGTAGGTACCTCTGAAAATGGAATGAACACAATCTCAGTTGCCATCTACCTGCGAGCTCGTTTCAAAACAAACAAAAAACAACACAAATGTACGAATATCAATACGAAAACCGACAAAACTTTTTTGGTAACGCTTGTAGTTGTTTTACAAATTGTAGATAGGTACGATTATACATATTTTTGTTGGCAGTTATTTTTTTTATTTTGTATTTTGAGGCATCAATGTAACAATACTAATATTATTCGGTGCGTGCCAACCTAAGTTTACACAATACTCAATATATTTATTGCTTCCACATGTGAATATAATGTGGCAGATCTTACAAAATATGATCATTGTGGGCACAGCAAAAGTAGGAGATAGGAAGAGGGCTTTTATTTGACTACTTAGTTGTTAAATGTTGAAACATGTAATTAAAAAAAATCAAATATTCATTGATATTATAATAGCATTTAGATAATAGAAATTGTTTTATTTTATTTATGAATGTACTAAATTTTTGTTCTTTAATTTTCTCGGGTAATTTATTATATTATATAATTAAATTGGCATGACTAGTTTACTAAGTTTAATCTATTTTTATGGCGTAATGTATATTTTCTCTTATCGTGTAAAAGTGTTGGTAATTTTGAACGTTTAGGGCTGGTACTCAAAGAATCTATGGTTCTGAGTGTAAGTCTGCAAAGTTGGATAAAAAAAGAGCCTACAACTTCCTGTTAGTTATAGAATCTAGTATTCTGGACTTTAAAAGAGACTGTGACCTATGAGTTTGTTTCGGCGTTTCTTCTCAGAGTAGTCAGATAGAAAACGCCGATCTCATCAAGTTTTTAAAATATGATTGACGTGAAAAGTGTTTGTACAAACCTACTTAAAGAAATAAAAATCATTTATCATTTGGATCAACCTAAAAAAAGACAAGACGTTGCGTAGCAAAAGACATTTACAATTAAACTAATTGACCCTTGTCATTATGACGACGCCCATAAAAATAGTCGTCAATCACGAAAAGGACACTCAGCAAATTGATACAAAAAAGAAAAAAATGTTATCGAATCAATATTTTACAAAGACTTTTCCGAGTAATTACTGACGACGGCAAACGAACGCTTTCAAATAATTTACACGAAAAATTCAAACAGGAAACGCTGCCAACCCTATGATCGGCGCAGTACATTTTGTGAACTTTTCTAATATACCGGGCGACGGCACACAGTGTTTCCTTTTTTTTTCTAACATAATGAAATCAGTGGGATTTCCTTTTTTCTGTTTTTCGAAACGATTTTTTAGGTAATATATTTATTACGTTCATATATCAAAGGTCTCATATGTTTCTTTATTGAGATTTAGGGTAGTCGTAATTGCTTTTTGCGGCTTAAATTGTAGGGGTGTCAAAAGAATGTTTGGAGTTGGAAGGTTCATTACAAAAAACGTTTGAGTATAGTGGACTGAATCAGGGCAATAAATTTTGATATTGTGTGTTATTTTGTGTTTGGGAAAAGAAATTATGTAAGCATTTGGTTACATTAATCGGGTACCTTTGTTGTATTGCTGGTTCTTATGATAATAATATTTTTACGTCCGCGAATCATACGAGTATTTAGATCAACATACAACCTGTTACTGTCCTGCAAATTGCAAAAAACGTAAGAATTTTTTTATTTCGCGGGCTACTTGAGCGCATCCCCCTTAATGTACTCGTAACATTGACATTTTACAAGCCAGAATACAAGTACTTTCAGTATTAGTTCTTCCTCTCATAAAACTTTTCACAAAGAGCTACAACTGGGCTACACTTGCGAGCAATAAATCCGGGTCAGTCTCAAAAATCTCTATGTCTCTAAAACATAAAGGCACCCACAGAGAGGCGCGACACGACACTAGTGGCACAATTTCTATGAAAACTACATGGAAAGTGTCACACTGCCATGTCGCTGCAGCCTCCACACATGGCAATAGTTAAATATGTGTCGAGCACTACCAGGCCTAGCGGGCCTCTGCTGACTGGCTGATATATTTACTACGGCATGTGATAGCTTCGACATCATCCCCAGTGTCGATGGTCATTGGGGTAGACGTGTCTTTGAGGGGTGACCGCGAGACGGCAAACGTAGAGTAGGCTCTTAAGACTTGCTGGGCGACGATCTTCGCGGGTTGGCAGGTAGTAGCTGGATAGGAGTGGCCGAGAATCGAGTAAGGTGGCTTGTATGTATTGGAATTTAGCAATGTATAGATATCGGCTGAAGATGGTTTTGATAGGTCTCATTTTCATGTTCAGATCTACATAGTAACACCAAAAATAATAATTGTATACTGACATCAATACACAAAATACAGCTTCGCTTTGTTTCCTATTCAATTATTTTACACAAAACAAAGATACACTCTTTTCAGCGGTTTCCTCTGAAAATATTGTTATTATGTATATTCGTTATAAATTCTACTGATTCGCGGAATCAGTATTGTATATTTTATTTAAATTCTCCTTCAACAAATTAAATAAGAGAATTCCATGGAAGTTGGTTGGTATCTTTTAACGCAAGAAATTAATAAAAAGCGTTTTTGAATGTAAATAATAAGTAACTGTGTAAAAGTCTAATGACTTAGCAAAATATTTTGATCTATTCTTCGTCCTACTGTGATGTAAAAGCCTGTTTTGATGTAGAGGAAACTTATTCCATTGGATTAATTGCAAACAAAATGGCCTCCTTTCCTGGCATAGGTGTCGTTTAGCACTTACGCAGCTAACATCACGACTGTATTCCCCGCAGGGTTAGGCAGGCACCTATATGGTATACGTTTCGCCAGTTACGTTTAAGTCCCATGTAATAGGGGGCGAGCCAATTGCCGTCAAACGGGCAAAGATCCAGACTCCGGGCTGCTACTGAAAAATTCCAGATGAATTACACTAAAGCGCTGAGCAGACGATGGTCCGCGGACAAATTGTCTCCGAAATATAAACAAAAAGATTGGTAATTAGAACGTATAGAAAACCTACATGCAATAACGCATACGTAGGACAAATAGACCAAATTATCCGCGGACTAATTATCTATAGTCTGCTCAGCGAAAGGGGGTGATTACCGAACGCAAAATACGCGCATCGACGTGGAGTTGCGGACACCAGCCCGTATTACCTACTATTACCTAAGGGGGTGATTACTGATATGACGGCTAATAGAGGTGTATGGCAGAAAAATCCATGCGGCGCCAAACCCAAGAAATGTTAATAAGGGCTGGATGATAAGGATCGATAATAGAAGTCAAAAGTATGGAAAGCATACCATGTTTCTTTCTTCAAAAAACCCTAAGCGAATTGATCCGATCACTTCGATTCGTGAAGTGTCTTGCTGGCTCTTCTCCGGAAACGACCAATTGGAACTGTGCACCTAGCTTCTGACGTTTCATACTTGCCCATGTAGGTTTATCGCCAAATGCTCTCCAAATCAATTTGGTTAGCTATTCGAGTAAATCAATCAAATTGAATGGTGTAGAATCTCTATCCCAATCATGGTGATAATGGCAATTTCCACTCATTACAGTTACACATACTCGTATTAAGCAAGAGGCCGTATAAGGGTGATAGTAATTATGCTGGAAACTCATTGCGAAGGCCGTGGCCATAGTGGTATTTAGTCAATTGAACTCAGTTGTCATATTGGCTTAACACCGAGATGTGACCGATATTGAAAGTAACATATTATTATTATTACGAAACTTATTGGCCTTTTACGACGCACAGTAGACAATATCGGCCAGTGTCTTTATTTTTCAACAAAAGGTCCTAATATTACGGACAACAAGAAAATATAACGAAAAGATTTTCAATCAAGCATTATTTTTATGAAAGTTATTGAAAATGGAAAACCTTTTTACGGACGTACCCATATCTTATCATTTTTTATGTAAGCGGTACTCTGACCTTTTAGTCGATTGTCCGGTAAAAGAAAACTGTGTTATTTAGTTTGCAGTGGAGTGGGTAGATTATATTCGAGGTCATAATTTCTTTATCGCTTTTGACAATAATTCCTACCACTGAAACTTCACTTAGGTTGAAAATATTGAACTGTCACAGCGGAAAATTTATAGGCCTTGTTGTTTTATGACGTGTAAGTGACATTCAACCTTATGACGATTTATAACAATTAATAATACGAGCTCGACTATATTAGTGAAATGTTAATGTCGATAATGTCAAGAAGACAGAGTTAGGTGTGAATAATTGATTAAATTACTTAATTAGACATTTTCCGAACGAAATAAGTTCATGATTAAATAAAACAGAAAACGTACCGCGTTTACAATATAACAACAAAAGCTTTTATAGGATTGAAATTAGGTTGATCTTGCAATTTTTTTTTCCTGGGTTCCTTTATCGATTCTGAACCTACCCCTAAGCTATGGCACGCAATTTCTTTAACAGCCTGTATACCGTTTTGAAGCGGTACAACTGGGAACTTATACATACTTACATAAACTCACGCCTGCTCCCCATGGTAGTTGGCAGAAACTACAGAACGTTACCTACGATCTTTACATACTTCTTTTGCTTCACCTACGTTCATACATCTGGGGCCCTAGTCTGCTATTTTTATAAATTCAGTCATTCCAATACGATACCATTGTCATGCCATTGTCATTTTGCTAAAAGTTCGTAATCTGGTAAATTCATAATGATCGATCATTGGTCGGTCAATGTTCTCCTAATATAATTGTGTTATTATAATGGCATTGTCGTATTGCCATTATTATAAAACCCATTAGTAAAAATGTCATTAATTTCTCATTATGTACGAGATTACCAATATATTCAATTTCTTTCAATGTAGTGTCAGTGGCCGACCATTGGAAAGTCATAATGACGCCATTATAATAGTAGATTACCAAACTTGTCAAAATCAACAATTATGAAATCAATGATCGACCATTCTGACACTATTGTAATAGCAGACTTGAGGCCCTGGGGCCCTAGTCTGCTATTTTTATAGTCATTCCAACACGATCCCATTGTCATGCCATTGTCATTTTGCTAAAAATTCGTAATCTGGAAAATTCATAATGGTCGATCATTTTCTTTGCAATTTCTTTCAATGTAGTGTCAGTGGCCGACCATTGGAAAGTCATAATGACGCCATTATAATAGTAGATTACCAAACCTGTCAAAATCAACAATTATGAAATCAATGATCGACCATTCTGACACTATTGTAATAGCAGACTTGAGGCCCTGGTCATACACGCACGCCGGTTGCGAGTACTATGCACCTGACCTTTCTGAAGACCATCACCAATATGTTAGAATTGAGTTAAAATTATTACTTACTTTTGGTATGGTTAGGATCAATTTATTTAGTTAAACATTGATTTTACATTAATTAATTCCGGTATTTTATATAACGTTAAAACTAATATTTAGAATTGTTTTGGTTTGTATTCAAGATATCAATTAATAATACTGTTTTATCAAACAAGGTGGCGCGCTGAGTCCGCGTATCACTGGTCAGTTTCCCTCAGTGGTCAGTTTATTTAATTCGCCATTTTCCAGTATTTGCCAGTTTTCGTCAATGCGTCAGTGTGGTACACTTAAGGCAAACAGTTTTTACGTGTTCAATAAGCACAATCTTGATAATTTAATCTGCTGTAAGGACTACCTTACCTAAAATCAAACTTCAGTTTATATTTTTAACATAACATTTTATATAATAAACCAATATTGAAAAAATATCCTTATCTTCTAACATTACTTAACTGAAATCTGAATACAATACGTAACGATAAATCGTAAATTCAAATAAAATAAAACTAAATATAGAGTCAATTAAAATGGAAATAAATTCGATCGAAGTACTTAAAAACATTTATATCTCGGATTTCAATAAATTTATTTGTTTTAACATCTTTCTATTTCTGTTAATAAGAAAGTCTTAATCGACCTAAACACGTCCAAACGTAATTTTTTTCGGGTCCGTTATTATAAAATCACCAACAATGTTTTTAATTCGTTGATCTAAATTTGTTTCTACCGACTGTATTTTGGCTGACGAATTGAATAAAACTGACGAATCGACGAAAACTGGCAAATACTGGAAAATGGCGAGTTAACGCAACTGTCTAATCGGTAGAACTGACCAATCAGTGAAACTGACTAATCAACGAAAATGGCGAATTAAATAAACTGACCACTGAGGGAAACTGACCAGTAATACGCGGACTCAGTGCACTACGTCCGGTCCCCACTCTTGTTGGTGGCCGCCGTAGCGCGTTGGCTCTTGAAGCAGTCTGTTACTAACTGTGATGCAAGCAAGTGATGTAATATAAGTATTAATGTAGCCGTAGCATAGAAGTGAGTTTTATTGGAGCAGATTCAACAAAATAATAAGATTACTATAAATGTCCTTCTAGGGCGTCCTCTCCCGGCGGTTCCAGTAACATCTGCCACTGCTACTGGGAAGTCTAAAATCATCAATCATCGCAAGTATCAAATCGATTCCAATCTCAAAAAATCTCGATTCACTATAAATGTCGATGCTACTTTATCCGTATCTCACCGATATCAAAGCCAGCTAGCCCGGGCATGTTTTGAAGGGCCATTTCCCCTGGCCCCAGGACCTTATTGGGCCTGAATAAAAAAGGACCGAAGGGAATATGTTCCCTTTGCCATGGAATTTAATATAACATGGGTTTTATATGGGCCGACTTATTTAAAGGCTGGAATTTCATAGTTATTAGGTAATGGTAGGATATTTTATTTATTATGTTTCGTATTTTTCGTGAGGTTATGGGAAAGGAATTTTGATTGAAAGCGTATTTATTTAGTTTTATGATTTTTTTCTGACAAACTATGTGTGATATTAAACTAGTCAAAAGGGTAATTTTATGAACTCAAAAATATGTACTGAATATGTTAGCAAGGAATTGTGATTAGAAGTATAACCTATATTGGGCTATAATACATAGTTATGTTATGTATTTTATTAGGATTTGCGGTGTAATGCTGGATGTGTTGTGTTTAAATCAAATCTGTTCAGCAGTTTTGGTGTAATTGAGTGACACCAAACAGACCAATCTAATGACCGTAGATATATTTCACTATTAGATATATTTTTTGTTTATATATTATTTTATTTTATTTGATTTAATTTACACTTTATATGATTTTTGTTAATTTATGTTTGGCAGTGGGTATTATATAACCTAAAATAAATGAATTTATTTATTATTTATTTGGTCTTTATATGTGAGCAATTTATGCACCTAATATATTTTTTTTCATCACAATCGTATTTGATTGGTACATTTATCCAAAGCGTCTGTTAATCTCAGAAATCCACGCCAGTAGTTCCACATTTTACTTGTCCAATTAAAAAATATATATGAAAATAAAATATTCCCAATTCAATCGTCAACATTTTCACAATTCAATGCTGCCAACATAAAAAAATACATTGATCATTCCCCCTGTCACTCCAATTTACATACAGGGTACTGCCATCCATTACTTACAGCGTTGCGTATTTATGTACATTCTATTTATTTTGTTGGTACTTTACATACGATTTAACCTTTATCATTGAAAAATGTTTGTTTTTTGTGATGATATCTCGTCTCTCGTTTTACTCTGCTGGATTGGAAACGCGAGGGTTCTTATGTTTGTGATTTTAGAGTTCCATAGTCAACAAGGTACCCTTATAGTTTCGCCATGTCCATCTGTCTGTCGGTCAGTCCGCGGCTTAGCTCAGAGACTCTTAGCACTAGAAAGCTGTAATTTGGCATGGGTATACATATTAATCACGCAGATGGGTCGCGGGTTCGATTCCCGTACGGAACAAATATTTGTATGACCTACTAGTATTTGTTCCGGGTCTGGCTGTGAGTGAGTTTAAGTGCCAATTTCACCAATGAAACTGAACGCGATCAGCACATAAACCACGTTTAAGAGCTGTCAGTGTCATTATTTTCTTTGGAATTTTGACACAGAAAGCTCTTGAACTCGGTTTAGGTGTGCTGATCGCGTTCAGTTTCATTGGTGAAATTTGCCCTAAATGTTTGTAAAAGCACCCACGATACAGGAGAAATTCCTAGTGTGGGGCAACATTTTTTAAGAAAAAGAAAGAAAGACAATGTGGTAAAATAAAATCCTGAAAAACATTTTTTTGTAGGGCATATTACCTCCCATGCATGTAAAGTGGAGATGATATTTTTTTCTCGCCTATCCCTTGGTATGGAGTATCGTTAGATAGGCCGTTCAAAAATATTGCGGGTCTGTGAAAACGATTTTTCGATTCAGGGATTTGGTTACGTAATATTGAGCTTTAAAGTGCTATTTTTTGTTAGAGTTGGTTTTGGATGTGTAAAAAAATCATGGCAGTAGTATAATGAAGTTAAAAGGAAATCTATCATAGCTACAACTTGCTAGAACATGTTTTTCAACTACAGTGTTATGTTTTTTTTGGGATAAATTCATCCCAACTACGGAGCCCTTCATTGTGCGTGGTCCGACACGCAATTGGTCGATTTTCTTTATATTTTTATAAATGGCATCTCGCAGGTCAACCTGGGAGGTTGTCGTCTTCGATGCTCGGGTCAGGCAAAGCGTTATTGGGTTTTCCATCTGGAATTTTGCCGAAGTCTGGTTTTGTGCCCTGTTGATGGCAATAGACTCGCCCCCTATTACATGGGACCTAAACATAACTGGCCGTATGTTGTGGGTGTTACTACAGATACGTACACCTCTGCCTAACCCTTCGGGGATTACCAGACGTGATGTTATGTTATGTATGTGAATAAGACACATTCATTTTTAAGGTTCCGTACTTCAAAAGGAATGCTTCTAAGTTGACGCAATACCAAATTACGGATATATTTTGATACTTGCAAATAAATCAAAACCGCCCGTTGACCTAGCATCATTAAATTTGGCAAGAAGCAAGGTCTCACAGCACATGTAAAGGAAATTCGTTAATTTGTAGTTTTATTACATAAAAACAATATTGCGATTACAAACTTACATTAATAATAATTGTAGTTGGGGACTTGACCGTGAACGATGAATGGGAGAACGTTTTTCAATTATAAAGAAGTTTATTCTTGGAATAAATTCATCCCAACTAAGGAATCCGTCGTTGTGCGTAGGTTAACACGCACTTGGCCGGTTTTTATTAATTAAACTTCGGCCAATATTTATAATAACCACTTTATGGCTTACAAAAAAGGTTCCATTTAGTTATTGATTTGATTAGGGAAAACAAACAGTAGTATATTAAAACCGGCCAAGTGCGAATCGGACTCGCGCACGAAGGGTTCCGTACCATTACCTTTAAAGATGGCAAAAAAAATCACGTTTGTAGTATGGGAGCCCCCCTTAAATATTTGTTTTATTTTAATTTAATTATTTATTTTTAAAGTGAATATATAACCAAATATTCTGTGCATATTTCAAGCGTCTACATGTTGCCGTTATCAATATAGAGTAAAAAGGACCCAAAAAAATCACGTTTGTTGTATGGGAGCCCCCTTACATATTTATTTTATTCTGTTTTTTTAGTATTTTTTGTTATATCGACAACAGAAATACATCATCTGTGAAAATTTCAACTGTCTAGCTATCATGGTTCATGAGATACAGCCTGGTGACAAACAGACAAACAGACGGCGGAGCCTTAGTAATAGGGTTCCCATTTTACTATTTGGGTACGGAACCCTAAAAACATGTGCGTGTCGGACCACGCACAATGACGGGTTCCGTAGTGTGGTAGTTTGCTATTCAAAGCCACATCTTTAATATATTTATACCTATATTTACCTTTTCAAGAGCTGTTGAGTCCACCAGGGTGCCCGTTTTACCCTTTGGGTACGGAACCCTAAAAAAAAAACGGAAACAACTTATCATTTACATACGTCCACATTTTACATTACATACGTACACTTGAAAAGAAAACTTAAGAAGAATTTGGTATTTAGTCAATAAAGCATACTACAACATTTGTAACGAGTTCCTAGAGGAAAGATTTGTATTATATTTTGATTAGGTTAGTACTAATAATTTATTTTTGTTCTGATGTTCTGTTTGACTCTTTTGTTATTTAAAATTTATTAGAATATCACTATTATTCCTTAATTACTAAATTTATTGTTATTTTAAGAGAATGTTGTAATTAAAAATATTTGTTGACATTTGCAGGTCACATCATGTGGCAAACATGTCTGTACATGTTATTGTTACCATCTTGCATGCGTGTCTTTAATTGTATGTATGACACATGTTTATGCAAATAAATATTATCTTATCTTATCACATCACATCACACTACGAGTAATATTATAAAGGCGAAAGTTTGTGAGTACGGCTGGACCAATTTTAATAAAATTTTGTATGGAGGTAGCTGACATCCTGGATTAAGACATAGGCTACTTTTTATCCCGATATTCCCACGGGATCGAGACTTATGCGGGTGAAACCGCGGGGTGCAGCTAGTCTTACATAAACTCACGCCTTCATCCCATGGGGGTAGGCAGAAACTATAGAACGCCACCTGCTACGCTCCTTACATACTCCTTTTGCTTCGCCTACGTTCTTAAATCTGGTCATAGTACACTTAACAATATACTAACTACCCACTACATTGTCTACTCATTTAAACCTTACCAGGCTACCAGAAGCCTTTATAAGTTACACTATTGATTATTCAGTTATAATATTCATTATTAAAGGAAATTACGCCTATCCCCTGGGCTGCCAGACGTGCTCAATCAAATTTTGCCGTTCTCAAATGACAGTTTGATGCGAAAACTTGAATTTGAATCGGGAGCATCTTGCGTTACAATACCATAAGCACATTTCAAGATTATTATTCAATAATTTCATCTTTCACACTCCAATGATTGTGAAAATTGACACATCATTTTGCTTGAATTCGTGCCATATTTCGTGATGTTCTATAAATGGTAATATTATTTTGAATGAGTTAATGTGTGTCTGAATGATTTACACAATTATTTAAATTTGCTGTCTTATCCAGAAGCCAGGTTCAATAAATAATAAATTATATTTATTTTTGTAATTTAATTAAAAACAAGTCAATATTTTTATTTAAAGCTATATTATGAGGTCGATGTTTCATATCAGAGTACTACCTATGAGATGGGAAACTGAAATAAACTCAAGAGATCACACGGATCCACGGAGACTTTTAATTTATGCCACCCCTTACATTTTGTATCTAAGAGAAAGTGACAGCATCAATTTAAAAGTCTCTGTTAAACTAATGTTGGTTTCGTGCAACTCAACGATAGTCTCTTTTAAAGTCCAGACATTATTTTGGTCAGGCCGTATGAGGACCATGCAGATTAGTGATCGTCTAGCTTACACCTTAAGGAGCTCAACGACTCGAATTAATATTCTTGTACTTAGACATTCATATTCTTATTACATTTAATTGAGGTCTTGGGTGTTGTTTTTTTTGTGTTCACTATTTAAATTAATTTTCTATCTATCAATACCAAGGAAAGGATATGGGTAGAAACAGATAAAAATCAAGCGATTAACATTTACGCTGCAACATAACACTCACCATCGATTTTCAGTACATTATGTATTATCTAAAATACAGTAAAGATACATGCTTCATTTTTCAACATGGCTGTCGATCTCGAACAATGGAGCTTGCGGAAGGCGCAAGAACAAAAGACGTGTTTCTCTGATATACACGTCAAATATACAGCAGACGTGTTTGCGTCTTGGAGTGTAAACTGTCGTAAAATGACGTATATTCTCGTTGATTTTAGAAGTACTTTAGTAAGTATTGTGTCGGTTGTACAGACTGTTTTACCTATTGTCGTGTTTCCTTCACTAATTATGACGGATTCCTATAACAAGCGTCTTAGCTGTTATTAGGAGTAACAGTTACCAATGGATTTTGAGAATCAACTAAATCTGTTAACAACATTTTAAATTTGTCGACATCAAATGTACATAAAGGACTTTAGTAATGATGAACTTAGACTAATAAGAAATTTTCTGCCGTCAAGGCCTCAGTTAGTTAAACATTTAAAAGTTAAATTATATGGCGGTGGGGACAATTACCACATACGCCACCAGATTTGAACTCCTCCCAAATTAGTTAGCATGAATGATCTGTAAAATCGATCGGATGGAGTACTGGCTTCATACCGTGCAAGTTCAGCAACCATCATCTACCTATAGATGTAGTAGTAGTGTAAAATAGTGTAGTGTGTAGTGTAGTGTGTAGTGTAGTCTGTAATATAGTAATGCATAATCTGCCTATAATGTTCCCTCTTCGAGAAGGAGTGGGCTGTAAATCTACCACGCGGGCCCAGTGCGGGTTGGTAGATTTCACATGTCTTTGAATTTATTTTTGGTTCTAGGACATGCCGGTTTCCTCACGATGTTGTCCTTCACCGTTTTGAGAGCAGTGGTGATGCTATTATTTACACAAAGTAAAGCGCCTGCCTGGGTTCGAACCCACGACCTACAACTCGTAAGTCGGGGACGTTACTACTGGGCCACCACTGCTCAAAATATAGTAATAATTATATAATAATGCTTCTTTTTTTTTAACGTTTGTTTATTTGTTTTGTCTAGTAAATGTATTATATTAACTAATTTTGCATGCCGTAAGGCAAAATGTATCGGGGCTCTCATCAAAATAACTATCATATCTGTATACTTGCATTATTGGCAAATAAATGATTTCGTTCTTTATTTCTTTATATAAAAGAAAAAAAAACAACTGATGAACAACTGAAACAACTGGGCTCCTCCCAAGCGGCTGTAAGCGTACCATAGCCCAACCAGGATATGGCCGCTGTAAGAGTACCAGAGCCCAACCAAGATTGGCCGCTGTAAGACTACCAGAGCCCAACCAGGATATGGCCGCTGTAAGACTACCAGAGCCCAACCAGGATATGGCCGCTGTAAGAGTACCAGAGCCCAACCAGGATATGGCCGCTGTAAGAGTACCAGAGCCCAACCAGGATATGGCCGCTGTAAGAGTACCAGAGCCCAACCAGGATATGGCCGCTGTAAGAGTACCAGAGCCCAACCAGTATATGGCCGCTGTAAGAGTACCAGAGCCCAACCAGAATATGGCCGCTGTAAGAGTACCAGAGCCCAACCAGGATATGGCCGCTGTAAGAGTACCAGAGCCCAACCAGGATATGGCCGCTGTAAGAGTACCAGAGCCCAACCAGGATTGGCCGCTGTAAGACTACCAGAGCCCAACCAGGATTGGCCGCTGTAAGACTACCAGAGCCCAACCAGTATATGGCCGCTGTAAGAGTACCAGAGCCCAACCAGAATATGGCCGCTGTAAGAGTACCAGAGCCCAACCAGGATATGGCCGCTGTAAGAGTACCAGAGCCCAACCAGGATATGGCCGCTGTAAGAGTACCAGAGCCCAACCAAGATATTGCCGCTGTAAGAGTACCAGAGCCCAACCAGGATATGGCCGCTGTAAGAGTACCAGAGCCCAACCAGGATATGGCCGCTTTAAGAGTACCAGAGCCCAACCAGGATATGGCCGCTGTAAGAGTACCAGAGCCCAACCAAGATTGGCCGCTGTAAGAGTACCAGAGCCCAACCAAGATATTACCGTATATTGTTTTAAATTTGTACGACGTTAGGTCCACAGTACTCAAACTTATATTATATTATCACTCATACATTTTGAAGTGGGAACGTCTCAAGAGCCCATAACCTCTAGTTTCTACATTAAATTATTCTAACTACTTCCAAAGTAGACTGTTAGAATATTAAAATGGCCGTCTTTTGTGCAAAAATATATAGCAAAGTCTCTTTAAAGTTATTTTATTACTTTAATTGGTCGTTGACGTAGATTCGTAGACAAAATTAAGTAATGTGAATAACTGGGAATTTTCCTTAGATTATTATTATTAGAAAGATTTTAGGCCAGCTTGTTAAATTCCCCTGGTAGCACTGAAGTATATTTTAGTACCAATAATAAAAATATTTTGCACAATGACTAGATTAGGGTTGTATTAAATTAATGTGTTTATCAACACTTAGTAGAGGCATAAATAAAACTTTTTTTTTTTATAATAAGAAATTAAGTTTAACGGTTCTCTACCGTTAAACTTAATTTCTTATTATAAAAAAACGTTTTATTTGTGGTACCCACCCCACATAAATTCAAATACCAGTAACTGCTATGTAAATAACAGTGACAGGAAGTTATTATACTTAACATCACCAAAATAGACTAAGGGGGGAAAATACGTATCTACGAGTACTATTGAAGATAACTCAAAAACTACCCAAGCAAAGGTAATAAAATTTAAATGGGACTACTGTGCAAGCTTGAAAAAAAATAATCCGAAATCGGTCAACAATTGGCGAAAATATCGATAAAATAGGTACTTTTTTTTCTAAATAAATACACACGAACATAGAACCTCTTCCTTTTTTGAATTCGGTTAAAAACAAGAATAGAATACTCTTTATTATGTACACCATCAAAATTACAGATATAAATGTTACAATTTTGAACAATGGGCAAGGTTCTTCTTTTGCCATGCTTTAAACCATCGAGCCAGTTTATGAAGTAAGCGTGATTGTGATTGAAATGCAGTTTTGGATACAAAACTGACAATTTAATCCGGTGGCTAGTATTAAGAATTTTACTGTAATAAGAATAATGTTTAAAATTCAAAAAATGGTTCCTTGTTTTAACAGTATAAGCTGCAGAGCATACAGCTAAACAGTAAAGTACAGCACCTACTTGAACTGTGTGAGATTTAAACCGACATAAAGTTAGTTTACGAAACTCTCAAATATCTGACACACAAAAAACTCTCTGTATTACAAACTCAAGCTCAAAGCATTTATTTAAATTAAACCATTTACAGACACTTTTTAAATTGTCAAGGAGTCGGTCAGTTGGAAATATGAAGCTACTTGGCCATTCCAAAGCGTAGTAGGTACAAATGGAGAAGAACGGGCAAGAAACAAACAGCGCACAGAAGGAAATCCGGGAATTCCGTTTTGAAATATCGATTCGCAATTTCGAAGGCAGCAAATCCATACAAAATCAAGGATCTTATCACACACGTACAATAGTTCTCCAATTCCAAATTCCGCATGATTGTCTGTGCATTTGGTCAGTAACGGCGAGGCTTTTTCTTTTTTTTAGCAAGATGCAATCGATATCAGAAAATCGTCGTCAAGATCTAAATTCGCTGGCAGATCGTCTGGACTCGAGTGTCTAGCGTCTTTCAACTGAGACTTGTTCTTTCAAACGGAATGTATGTGATGTATAAACGGAATCTCGAATCGATATTTCAAATCGTTGTTTCTAAACGGAATTCCGTATGTTTGTGGCCGGCTTATATCAGTACATTCAACCTCTCATTTCACGTATACGTCTCCCATTGCGTTTGCGATACTCCCTCCCCTCACATCCTCCTCACAAGAGGTCTGAGCCGGAATTGCGGTAAAGTGCGTGAAAGAACAATTATCTGAGTATCTGGGTAGCCTCTGTAGCACCCCACATGTTCTACTAATACACGTCTGTCGGATTGGATTTTTCCGGGTTGCTAGAATGAATATAATAAAAGGTTTGTTGAAAATTGAGCACAGGATAAGTGGAGATAGTGAGTGTTTTAAGGGTAGATGGAATCTTTATCAGTAAAATACATTTGCTGCTTTATTTACGAGTAAAAATATTTTAAATTTAGAACGAACACAAAAAGGTTTGAACTAGCTAAATGAAAACGAATAAAAAGGAAACATGCTTTTAAACATCGATTTTGAACTGAATGAAAATTAGTTTTATGTCTTTACCTAAGTGGATTTTAGAACATTCCCGGATTGAAGTGAAATTGTAGCAAAGTAAGATTTATTAGCTATAAAAGCGGTTATGGCATTGTCCTGTAATTATCTTTGTCATTTGGATTAGATTAAGTAGACCTTCGTATCTACTGCTCACAAAGCAAGTCGATACGCACCAGCATCAGCAGCGCCATCACTAAAATAAACAATCCACCAGGAAGAGTTTATGTAGAAAAATCACTAAATAAAATATTGAGACATACGTATATTATATACACTTTTCTAATAAAAACGGAGCGAGCGGATTTTGTACGCTGATAAATACACAGGGGAATGACATACGCGCCAGGGGAATGATAATAGGGGAGTGGGAATGGGTAACGTAAAATTTGTTTGTTATGATTATTAATGGGGAAATGCAAAGACGTAAAATAAATTCAAGGCAGTGAGAAGTTCAAAGAGATGTGAAGAGTTCCTATGAGGTTATTACGGTTTTACTGATGTGAAATTTAATACAGTAATGATTTTACTTTCTTCAGCTTGGCTTTGATTATTTCAACATAAATGATGATTATTTTTAGTAACACAACGCTGAATATGAATAATAATCCTACAGAATTATTAAAGACACTGCATCTATTTTAAGGAGAATCGACTACCTGGTTTTTGTTACCTTATAAATTAAAGGAAAGAACATCGTCCCGTAAACCAATTTCCTACAAAATGAACAATGTATCTACATTAGGAACTTAATGACCACGTATCCATCGAAGAGTAGAATGGTTTTAATTTACTTACAAGTTGATAAATTCTCGTAGACGTCGCACGTGTACAAAGTAATAAAAGTCCAGGTGAATGATTCTTAATGTCGCAGTCTTTTTGCTTGATAGTGACCCGTATTACCTTCTAGAGTTTTTATGGGATGAGCAAGGTAGTTTTGATACTAAGTTGATATAGCAACTCAATACTTTGAAATATTACGAGTTTTTTTTTTATAATTGCCAAATAAATCTTGACCATTAAAAATAAATAATTAAATTAATTTAATAAAAAATCGAATAATATTTATCTTCAGTTTTGGTTTTTCGATGAATTCGAGTCTCAGATAATGAATTTTGTTGAGTTTATTTTTGATAAATCTATTAATTCAGAAGAAGAGAAAAGAAAGCGTCATGCTAAGTCTGCTGGAGTGACTTAAGTGTCCGTTCAGAAACGTTGACTTCTTAGTAATAATTTAACAGGATTAAAGCATTAGTGCTTCATGTAAAATATCTAACTACAACACAATTCCTAGAATTAGTGAGTTCGTTTTTACAACGCGATCTCGGGAACAATGCGCCCAGTATTTCATATTAACGGTCCCAACAACGAGGCAATGAAAATTAATGCCCCACAGAACCACGAATGCATACGATCATTATTGCTCACATAAAAACGAGATATTGCTCGTGATATACTGCTGTAACCTTCTACAGGAAAGTTTGCTATTTTAAGTTAAACTCATGTGAAGGACAAGTCTTTATAATTTTTTGAGAGTAATTACTTAAAAATATTTATTTACATATATATTTAAATACAATATACAATCTAACACCAAAATATGAATAATAATTATGTACATGTATATGAAGGGGAAAAACAAGGGCAGAGCTCATTGGGCATTAAAAAAATTGTCCGCATCGCTGTACCTAAGTGGGAAAAGTGCCCAAATGGCTGGCAGCATTGCCACGTTGGATGGCAATGCTAATTCTTTGGCCTAAAAATAGACCAGCTTTCTGCTCACGTGAAGAGTCGACCAACCGCTTGGCAATATCCCAAAATACTCGATGAGCCTTGAGACCCCACGGTCCGTGTGTTTCAACCCAAAAATGCTCAAACATATAGCACCCAATAAGGTTGTTATATTTGCACCGTTTGAGGTTTTCTGCACCTACAGCAGCCGCCCCAGCACAAACCTCCCCGAAGATGGGATGGCGCGAGGGAGTCGACACAGGTTGCAACCCACACCAAAGCCCTACCTAACTTCCAAGACATTAGGGTGATTCCGACTGGCTTCTTCCCACCATCGCGTGTCAAACCATTGGGTTCTAAAACAGCTGACACACACACAACAAGGCAAGACAAGAGCCCGACGAATAATGTAATTAATGCTGGCGTGCCGTTCCAACCAACCAGAGCTCTTGCTGCAGGATAGACCATGGTGTCCGAGGCGGTGAACTGCTTCACCGCACTGACAGCGATTTGGAGCCCCGCAAGGAGCGTAGACTTCTAGCGAACCGGAAAGTCATGTCATCCAGCAAAGTGCCTATGTTGGGTGACGTAGCGCCTGAATCCAGAAAAGTCTTTATTGGATTGTAATTCCCGCCATCTCATCTCTTCACCACCCTTGGTTGACTGGTAAAGAATGCCTAAGGCATTAAGTCCGCCTTTGTACCTAATTGTGTGGGAGGAGTTTAAATAAATAATTACCACTTTAAGAGACTTTGTCTGTGTGGATTTGTGGTCATTAGATACCATAATAAGCAGCTGGGATGAAAAGCATCCTACGTTTTAGAACATAATTTACCTGTGTGTAAAATGTTATAAAAATCCGTTCAGCTGTCTTTTAGCAATTATACTTTACAGTAATTATTGAATAACTAACATCCAAAAGATGGATATACTCTCTTAGTTGTATTTCATGACACCCAAGGAAAAATAAAAAATGCCCTTTCGGACAAAAAGAAAAGGATATTTTGCCAAAAATGAGGAAACATCGCTTTTTCAGAAAATAACCATTCTTTCTCATGTCTAAATCCTTACGTAAAATAATTCCAAAGAGCACTTAAGTTTTTCAATCCATCGTAATGCGGAAAAGGGAATTTGACGAAAAAGTCTCGTACAAGTGGGGCATACATATTTTATTGTAAGAGAGTGTTTTGCACGGCTGCCATCCGAAGTAAGTGATTTTGTAAATTATAAATTTACGTACGGAGAGAAGGAACATTATTATGTACGGAAATGACCATTTTTTTTCATGGAAATGTTTCATGGTCCTGTGATGCTTGGAATATATTTTTTTTGTAAAAGCTTTGTTTTGTTTTACACACACATAAACTCACGCCTTCTTCCCATGGGGGTAGGCAGAAATTCCAGAACCTACCTGCTGCGATCCCTGCTTACTCCTTTTGCTTTTATGTTGCAAAAGTTAGATTTTCGTCTGTTGGATCATTTCATTTTATAACATTATTTTTCAGCATGGCAACCATACGGCCAACCAATTTTTGAAGTGAAAACTTCTATAGCCGCGTTGAGCGTTTTTTTTGGAAGGGGCAAAACTTATGGGTTCGCGTCACTGATATGCCCGCGTCACCGACATGTTAATGTGATTTTCTGCACCAGACTGGCGACGCACAGTGGCCTGTGTACATGTGTACGCATATGTACACTAATACATTGTATATACTCAACTGCTGTGTGTGCTCATGTGCTGTTCTAATTTTTAAGTTTTCACTTCTGTCGGCAGTTCTCATAATTGCTATTTTTTTTTCATTGATTGTTCGGTACATGTACGTACACCGGTTTCCTATCCATTTGCATACAATTTTAAGACATAATATAACATGGCATACTTTTGTTTATCCTAACTATTTTACCCATAACATTATTTACGCATACCAGCTTACATAATTATATTATATTTTGAATATACTCGTAGAAACAATTCAGCGCGAAATTTAATAAATGTATGTACCTACCTAACTTACCTTTGGCTATAATAGGTCCTGTCCTGTTGACACGTTTTTAGTATAAGTATGTAAAACATAAATAAATTCAAATCACGAGTGGTCAGAATGTCACAGCACTAGTATTTTAGTGGTGCTCCTCATACGACGCGACTAACTATAGTTTGTGGTTGGATGCGCATACTTTAAGTGGACGTGGACGACGACTTATTTTTGTATAACTTCGTTGCCTTAACAAAAAAAAATCTTTTAGAACCAATCTCAGCGACAATCACAAAAATTCCTAAAAATCTCGTTTTTGCTCTTTCTCAAAACATGCCAATTACCAAGTTTAGGTACATTGGAATGAAATTATGGTAATGGAATAAGGGAGGTGATTTCCTTGGTAACCCGACTGTGGTAACCCTTTGTTGACTCTAGGAATTTTCCTAATTAAACATCAATATATTTTGTATCGGTTGACACGTTGGTGAAATAGTAAAACAAGAATTTGTTTTTTGTTGCAGATTTGATTTAGCAAATCAAATCTGCAACAAAAAACAAATTCTGTAAATGATGTTGTATTTTGTTCGGTTTTGAATATTTGAGTCCTGGGAATAATTTGATTGGTGAATGTTTTTATTTTTCATTCAAGTGATTGATACGTATGTTTGTAGAGTAATTAGTAATTTACTATTGCTTTTGTTTGGTTATTCGTGTCTAAAATCAGGATCTGAAATAGGCATTGTTTTATTTATATCCAGTTACATCATATTCATTTGTTGAATTGTAAAAAAGTTTTTAGTTGTGGTACCTTTCCTATATTACGTACACCACTGCTTCCAATGAAAACCACAGTGACAGGAAGTTTTATAACATCACCAACATACACAAACAGGGTAAAATACGTATCATTTGAAGAACATGCGATGTTATGGGACCAATGGCGACCTTCCTCTACCAATTGAAAAAAGACTCACGTTAATTGCCCAGCAGATTTTGTTTTCACGGAAAAATCGGAAAAAAACCCGCTGAATGCGTAACCTCGTCCTTTTTTGAAGTCGGTTACAAAAATTAATCTCTCCGATATTCTAAAAGCGTTTCATGAAAAATACTTTTATCCATCCTTTAGTTATTATAAAATCAGCTAGACAGCAGGATGAGTAGCATAGCTTTTAGACATTGGTCCTTCCTAATCCAACTCAGACTATCCTGTATTTTTGTTATAATATATTATGGCTTCAACGATACTCCAAACATTAAAACTTTCTCCCTTCGAACCTTAGTTCCTTATAAATAAGACCTTAAGTCGAACTGAGAAACGAATTCCATATAAATGCAGGTAGGCTGATTGAAAAGGAGTCGTGAAGATTAAATTAGGCTGTCAGGAGCAGAAGGTACGGTTATGGGTCACCGAAACTAAACGACATGGTACTTGCCTGAGGAAATTCGTATCAATCAGTCTTCCTCGTGTTGAAACTGGGTTGAGTAAAGGCCCGTGCAGACTTGCGCGACAGGCAGCGCGACCCTTGTCGCACCTGCGATGTTGCGCCAGTCTACACCAGCCTTTAAGGTGTTTATTTCTATAGAAATGTTACTCTTTAGTTAACATATAATAACGCATTGTTTCCCCGAAGGGTTAGGCAAAAGTGTACCTATAGTTCAGCCACATTTCGGCAGTTATGTTTAAGTCCCATAATATGTAATAGGGGTTGAGCCTATTGGCACAACTGGGCACAAATCCAGCGTCCGGGATGGTATTGAAAAACTCCAGATAGAAAAAACCAATAACACTTTGCATGACCTGGGAATTGAACCCTCTCATGCTCAGCAATAGCACTTGCAACCACTAAAGCAATGAGGCAGTCTTTGTATAGAGATGTATGCTTTAGTTCTAAGTTCTCCTACTCCTCATCACTCCAAGTATGTTTTATCCTGTATTTTTTGCCGACCAGAGAGGGGGGGGGGGGGGCACTTCCCATATTTAAAATCAAAATCAAAAGTTAATTATTGAAACTAGGCTTAGAATTAGCACTTTCGAACGTCAATACTTACATAAGACAGTCACCCAAAAACGCCCACCCTTCACCACTTCCTAGTGCTTTAGCTGGGAAGAAGAAGTGGCGCAATAAACTCCCCAGCAGCTGTCTGTTCACTTAGAAAACTTGATTCTATACAATAGAATGTAAAATAATTTGCATTATGCAACACAAAACATTAAATTAAATTATTTGCCATAATATTATGTTAGCTAGACACGCCACTATTTGAAAAAAATTGTACTTAATAAAAATATTAAAAATATATAAAGAACGAAAAATATATAAAATTTAGTTTTTAACAGAAAACTAAATTTTTGACAAGTTTTGACATTGATTTTCGCTGAAATGAAGTTGCGATTTGAATTTGAATCTTTTTTAAGTCCGAGATTTGACCTTCAGATTCTGGTAGCTTAGCACAGGATTATAAAATCACTAGCTTTTGGTCGCAGCTTCGCCCGCGTGGGCGTCGGAAATTATCCTACAGAAACGTACTTCCGGGATAAAAGTCCTAACCCAATGGTCATGGTCGACCCATGCACCAAATTTCATCAAAATCCGTTCAGCCATTTTAGCGTGAAAGCGAAACAAACAAATAAACTGAGAAGGAGTACAGACTACTGCTACTATATTGGGCAACTTCCAAAATAAATGATTCCAATTTTTATATACTCAAAACTTCTACAGCATTCCCTGGTAATTACGCAAGTGAATAAAACCATATTCAGTCAGACATAATAATAACTAATTAATAGCTCAAAGTTTTAAAGCCAGTCACTATTAAAAATGGTCATTACCTTTGTGGAAATATCTATCAACATTTACAAAAAGAGAACCGATTTTCACATGAAAAATCGTAAAAAGATAATAGCAAAACGCTTTTTAAAACCACTTTTGACATAAAAACATGAATAAAACCCATTTATCTTTTTCTTTTATATCGAAATCAGCGAAAAGGCTTAAAGTGAAATAACTCCAAAAAATCAATGCTCATAACTTTTTATAGCTATATTCTTTGAAGCCATAAAATGTGTTCGGTTTTCTATACGAATTTGACTTTGCAAAGTATAACAGAAGTTATATTAAAATAACTTTTGATATAAAAATAATTCTGAGACCAAGTTAAGTGGTTATGAATTGGTCATAAAAAGTTATTTAGTCATCTAGTTAATAAGTAACAATTAAAACTTTTGCCTATGTTATTAATTTGTCAGAATTTTGAAGAGACACAAAATATTTAATAAACCTTGAATGACAAGAACTGAATGAATACAATTACAAAAAACTTTGTAACCGATAGGATTCGCCTTAAAAGTATTCCGGAATAACCTAATGCTTGCCTTTAAGTAGGACATTTACGATCGAAGTCATTGCAATGTAACTATTATCTCGGTAATGTAAGGTATAAATTAGAATGATTACCGTGAGTTTGATAAAATTCTTGGCAATCACCAATTTGTACCATAACTTACCGAGATAATAGTTACATGTGAACGTCCTACTTTGGCGACAGTGGCTTGGTCCTTTAGTAAAAATGAGTCGAGACACCGAATGAACAAGAACTCAAACAGAAGATGAGGAGTCTCCTTAGAAGGGAAATTTTGGTCTCCCCTTTTTTGTCTCGATGTTGGATCCTCTACATAGGATTGTAATTAGACATAGTGTCAAATATACCTACTGTGGGTACTGAATTGAGATACGGGTAAACTAGAGAAATAACTCCTTAATACAACGTCCACACTGCTTTTTGTTATAGAGTCAATTACAGGGACATTACTTAAACCTACAGTACTAATACTCTGAACTTAAAAAGGAAATACTGAGAAGATCCTAGGCCGGTATGTGTCGCAACCACGCCACAATGATCACTGTGGCACCATGGTCCTTATCGATGCCATATCCCTATACTCCGAAATATTATTTAAGGTCAGTTTCCAGCCAAACCAGATTGCCAACCTGACCTCCACAACCCAGTTACTGGGTAATGCGATAGAATAGAATAGAATACTCTTTATTATGTACACCATAAAAGTTACAGATCTACAAAAGTTACAGATGTTGTAGATTTACATAGGGTGATACAATGGGCGGTCTTATCGCTAAAAGCGATCTTTTACAGGCAACCTTTGGATGGATCAAAGGGAGAAGGAGAGACAATGTTGCAGGTAGTCAGTGGTGTACCATTTACATATACAATAACTACATACTTATATAGAGCATACACTTATCTATATAAATATATACAATAATAAACATGAAACAAGAGCAAGGAACTGTATTATGTAATGATGATGTTTAAGGAGAGAGGAAGTGTTTTACGATACCCCTTGGTAAGACTGGTTGTCAGACTTTAAAGCTTCTGACTACCCGTAACAACAAGAACCTACTAAAGCTAAACTAAAACAACAACAACGAACTACTATCACTCAATAATCAATACAACACCAACCTAATTTAAAACAACGCGGCGACAACAGCACCCTATAGATACAGTATGTTAAAAGTTTATTTAGCTCGTTTACCCCCAAGTGATATCGGGCCGAAACACTGAACTACCGACGTAGACAATTCTCCATAAGATTTATGGCTACCCCTTTAACTGGAAATTCGGTGAAAATTGGCTTTATTTCATTTTATTTGAGAACGTGTGGTAGATTAGATTTTTTTTGTCAAAAAGGTAAATTGGATGGTCGGTGTCCAGAGTGGATTTGGTTCGTTATGGTTGGTAAAAGATGAGCGTTGATCGATAATTATGATTAAAAGTGTAATGGATATAGGTAAGTGTCAAAATGATAGACTCTGGCATGGAATGTGTAAAGAAACGAACAAGTTTTATGTAGGGTACATCAGTAAAATTGTCTGAAGTTTTTCATAATAATATAAGGAAATCTATAATAATATAAGGAAAGGAATCTATCTCGCTTGAACCAATCCAGGAAAACAGTCAAATGGGATATAAATACTGAAAAATTGTACCATAAAAAATAAAAACGAGCGAACTTTACAGCCTTGGTAATAAGCAACTGAGCAGCGACAGAAATTACCCCTCTACTTACAATCTATACACCGTGGAATTTTAATCGTCTTACAACGGCAGCCCACTTCATGTATCCAATGTCTACTAAATTCATGAAAGTAAAAAAAAATATTTATTAACATTGGTTTTTTTTTTATATTATTCATTAAGACGCATGATGTAGTTTTAAACACCATGCTATCAGCGCGGTGCGAGCCTAGCGCTCCCTTCCGCGCCACCCTTGGAACGTAAGGATCGCACCGCGCTCTTATCAGGGTGCTTCAAACTACGTCATGTGTCTTATTGAATAATATTTTCTTCTTTTAATTTTTCATGTGTTAATAAATTTTTTTTTACTTTCATGAATGATTAGTAGTCGTTGGATACATGAAGTGCGCTGCCGCTGTAATACGAATAAAATGCCATGGTGTATAGTACTTACTAAATCCATGAGTACACTAATTTCATGCTATTTTTATAATAGCATGTATTTGTATAATAGCAGTAGAGGGGTTAGAAATGACCCCTCCCATACATGCCCCAGTTGGAGAACGTATGGGACAGCATGTTTTTCGACAACAATGTTATGTTTTTTCTTCGGATAAATTCACCCAACTACAGAACCTTTCATTGTGTATGGTCCGACACGCACTTGGCCGGTTATTTTCATTACATTTTAGAAAAATTCTAGCACAAAATTTCTGCTTCAAGTACACTAAAAGCCAGAAAAACCACGACACAACAGCCACAGGGGTTAACAACACAATTCGGCAATTACACTCGACGTCAAGACGACCCGTTGATCGGGAATCACTTTTTCTCCAAATTGTTCCTCCGACAGATCGTTTCCTGTTAAATTGGGTTCCAATAGATTGGTCGATATCTCTTCTCCAATTTTACGCCTGTTTTCGTGCAAGAGGTTGGCAGAATTTACAGACAAAAGTTGGAACGTAATTTTTGTGTGCAAATCTATTTTGTATGGTCATTTGCTTGATAGATCTAGATAGTTTGGCTTTCGAGATTATTAGCGGACGAATAAGCAATGTTTCTGTTAGAACAGATTAAATTATGTAACTCCACTGAGTTCGTTCTACACTGAGAGTGAAGGCAAATTACGTTGTAGTGTTATTTATTTCATAGTTTTGGCATTTTTTTTTATGGGCTGCCGCTACGTCTTTCATCTGCTTTATTTAAATAAGTTATTTGCCATAATTATAATTTAAAGAAGATAAAAATCTCCATAAGCAGATAAACTGTGTTACAAATACTAAAAGTCCAATCTTAAAACTCACACGCCTTACACATCGAGCCAGAAAAAATGACCGAGTCCGTAATCCAACTACGAATGTTCCATTTTTCAGTGCCCAGTATCGCTGTCAAGCTAGCTCCTATCCGGCCATTCGTGTTCTTCTTTCATCGAAAACAAGTTGCCATTTGTCTTTGCCATCGTTTTTATCTCAAAGTCGCTCATCGAAACACCATAAACTGACTGATACCAACTTTTTACGTCGCTCCAATTTAGGAAGGGCATAAAACGAGGCGAAGATAGCGTTTGAGAAAGGGTTCTGTAGTTTGGTTTTTTTTGTGTGAACACATTTGTGTTTCTATTGGTTTTTGCGGATAGAGGTACTAGTTGTCTTAGGGTTCTGCTGTCTTCTAGAATTCAGTGTTTCCTAGAAGATTATAAGGATACAACAAACAAAAACAGGGATGATGACTAATATGAGAAATGTTCTAACAAATAATGTTATTTCAGTGGAGGCATAGTAAAATGATTTAATGGAAAAAATCTACAAAATCCGTGAAATATGGAGCCACATGCTATTAAAGTTTTTGGAAAGGATTAATCCCGCCCTTATCACATGGTACGGACAATGTTTGGCACTAGTATTAAGTTACGTAGTCGTCACGTCAAGTCACGTCACGTCTTTGTCTAGCAGTTATTTAAAAACTTTATAACTTGATTTTTTTTAATATTTTACTATTTTCTATAATATTGTTTGCAAACAGTATTTTTTAGTTTAAAATAAAATAAAAATTGTCATCATCCCTTTAGCGTCGTAAGACAAAACATATTTTATTATGTTTTGTGGCTACACATTGATACAATATTATGGAAAAATTTAAGCCAGTTAAATGAAATCTTGTCGATCTTGTCTTGTCTTGTTGTTGATCTTGTGATACATCTTTTTGAGGGTGACTGTACTCTTGTGATATTTTTGTTTAGCGGAAGTAAGTGGTTTCTATAAATAATTAATTAAAATAAACCATAATTATGACATTTAAAACACATTTTTAATGTCATGACTTTAAAGACACGACACATTTCTACAGCAAAATACACTTCAGGACAAAAATACCTTCCTACAAGATTTTTCTGCTACGGAACCCTAACGAACCCGGGCTGGGGGTGGTTCCGATCAATTTTATAAGACCCTCCCAGATTTTTATTGTCTTCGCTCGTTGTTCGTTAGTTCCCGTTTATTGGCAATAGGCGAGTTATTGATTGGAAAGGGATAATTTAAGAACACTAAAAGGGGGGAATAAAGGGGTAATAAGGAAAAAACTCTTCTGTTTTCTGCGCAATATTGGGTTGTTATAGACTTTGGGGTATTTTTTTGTGTTACTCGATTTATGGTGTTGTATTTAGTATTAGGCGCGGCGCCCACTGTCGGTGCGGCTCGGTAGAGCTCGGGCGCTTTACGACGGCTTCGGGCGTCTGAGAGCTGCCTCGGCAGTCGTAAGCATACCTAAGGACGCCGAGGCTGGTTTCTTCGGCAAAACTAAGAATAGTTCGGGTGACAGACACGTCAGAGAGCTGTCTTAACGATACGTGAAAACAGTTGTGCGTGTGTATTTATAATGGTGGATTGGGACTTAGTTCTCATTGTTCATCTTGCGATTGCAATCATTGTTCATCGCGATGTTATGTCATACAGACATTCGTGAGCTTGCACAAGAATAATCAACTTTTCTTCTGTCATCGTCAAATAATACGAACCTACACGTGTAATTAATGAGGCTGTTGCCTTTTATTTTCCTCTGGGTGTTACCAAGCTAATGGACTGTGTATATAATATATGACTGTTCTACGACGTGTCTACCACGAAAATGCCAGCCTCGGCGTCCTTAGGTATGCTTACGACTGCCGAGGCAGCTCTTAGGCGCCCAAAGCCGCCCGAAGACGCCGTAAAGCGCCCGAAGACGCCGTAAAGCGCCCGACCAAGCCGCACCGATGCCCACCGATAGTAGGCGCCGCGCCTTATAGGTTCTTTTATTTTGTTGCTTCGAATGATGGAATGCAATAACCTGTCTTGAAAGGTAAACATAGTAAGTACTTTTCTTTGGTGAAAAAACCATAGTATTTAATTTGGAAAGAAGCTGCCGAAATGAAATTACGAAATCAATGTTAGTTCGCGATCTATACAATTATTTTCACTGTAAAGTTTCATTGCCATTATCGTAAAGCAGTAATAAAATTTACATTCCGTATAAGGTCTTCAGTTCTCAGTTACATAATAAATTGAAGATATATTTCCTCCAATGTACATTATTATATGCTCAGTAGTAAATCAGTACATACTTAACTACAGTCCTCGTTTATCTTGAGCCCAATGACTCATGTCAGACGGACCCGATCGTTGTTCGGATTTTATGATTCTTAGATATCCCGACATTTTGCTGTCTGTAGCAAATAAATATGTAACTTCTTACTTACGCATTAGACAAGAATGCCTCATAGTCCAGTCACTTTGGCATAAAAAAGGGGTCAACTTCGGAATGAGAGATTCTAAACTAAATTTTCGTTTATACCTTCTGAGCGCTGCGCGATCTCCGCTCTCTATCGCAAAAACGGTTGAGCACATTATTATTATTAGTACATCAAAACAACAACACAGTACATAGCATATGGAAACAGAGAGTTGTTATATATAAGTTTAAAATTATAGTCAGCTTTCCGGGCTCCTAAACTAGGTGCGCAGACCTTAGATCTTAGGAGTCGGAAATTTTGCGGCTTCGATTTATAAAATACAACCGTGACTTTTCTGATTGTGTACAGTGGTTGTTAACACAGCAGATAGAGTGAATGATTGTGGTTGTGTATCTAGGAGTGTGTATATGAGTGTAGTGTGTGTGTAGGGAGGTGTGTATGTGAAATGTGAGTGTTTTATTAGTTTTCATACGAGGTAAGTTTGATTAAGTTATGATTGTATAGCCAATATATTTTCTGTTTCAGCATAAGTTAAGGATAAGAGCCATTTTCTTAATTTATTTTTAATTTCATGTAAGTTCTATCTGTACAACGGGATAATTTTATTTATTTTATTATACATTCGTGAACTTTGAGCCAACAATTGTCGACTTGTAAATGCAAAATGGCAGGGGTTTGTTTTACATATAGGGAAACCGTGGCGTCTTAGAAGCAGCTTTTTATCAAATGGAAGATAGGAGTGTCTCCGCAGGACTGAACGAAGGACATATAGTTGCCTTACTGTGAGAACTTCGGCCTCAGAATATAACTGATCAGTCGGGTAGTCTCTAGGTTTAAAAAGCATCACTTTAAGAATCGCACGTTGTGCTCGTTCTGCAGGGAGCATTGCGGTTTTATAAGTACCACCCCACAGCGGGATGCAGTACATAATGATAGACTGACAAAGGCTGAGGTACTCAAGAGTCAGAGTTTCAGAATTGACGGAGTGCCTGAGTTCTTTAAAAATATATATTAGTCTTCTGATTCTAGTGCAGAGTGCCTCTATATGCGCATGCCAGTTAAGTTCTTCGTCAATAATCACTCCCAGGTACTTAATATTGGGGACTGTACTAAGAGCAAGACAGTTACAACCCACTGACTGATGAGGCAGACAAGTGTGAGCTTTAATTGTATGAGAGAAAGAGGATGGGGTTACTTAATGACATTGAAAAACGTTTCAAATAAAATTTGTCGCAAATTAGGTGCTCTACAATTTTTAGGGTTCCGTACCCAAAGGGTCAAACGAGAACCCTATTACTAAGGCTCCGCCGTCTGTCTGTCGGTCTGTCCGTCTGTCACCAGGCTGTGTCTCATGAACCGTGATAGTTAGACAGTTGAAATTTTCACAGATGATGTATTTCTGTTACCGCTATAACAACAAATACAAAAAAACAGAATTAAATAAATGTTTAAGGGGGCTCCCATACAACAAACGTGATTTTTTTGCTCGATATTGATAACGGCAACAGGTAGACACTTGAAATATTCACAGAATATTTAGTTATATATTCACTTTAAAAATAAATAATTAAATTAAAATAAAACAAATATTTAAGGCCCATATAACAAACGTGATTTTTTTGCTGTTTTTATAGATAATGGTACGGAACCCTTCTTGCGGGAGTCCGACCCGCACTTGGCCGGTTTTTATTATAATAGATGTTAACATCATTGGAGCAATAGAAACCTTCTTTTTTTACCTTGAATAACTTACGACGCAGACACGAGATTTAATGAAATTTTTGAAACAGCTTTTAGAACGCCAAATGAAGGCATATACGAAAATTCAGCTTATTATCTCTCATTCCGAGGTTGATCGCTAATTTGACTGAATTATCATCCCAGTCGCACGAAGAACAAATCGTGGAACGAACCCCAAAAACTGTCTTACATAAAACAATCAATCTGCCTAGCCTCTCCCCAACTATGACCCTGAATCCGGCTAGATGGGAAGCTGACCCCAATCAGCTTCCGATCTAACCGGACGCAGCTGAATACCAGTATTTAGTGCTGTCTTACCTACAACATAAAATTTAAATGACGTGATTGTAGCGGAGCTCTTTGTGAAAAACTTAACATAGCAACGTTGCGACAGGAATATAGTGGGTCCAGGGACGGCGGACTCGGGGACGTCCGCCGCCCCCGAGTGTAAGTGTAAGTGGACCCAAGGTGGTGGCGCGTAGTGTTCCACATGCGTCCTTTTCAGACATCGCGGAGGGTCCAACACCTCCCCCCCCCAGACTTGAGGTAACCCGCAGAGGCGGGCCGGCACTA
Source organism: Tiliacea citrago (assembly GCA_963921375.1). Lineage (NCBI taxonomy): Eukaryota > Metazoa > Arthropoda > Insecta > Lepidoptera > Noctuidae > Tiliacea > Tiliacea citrago. The sequence goes on from OY992799.1 coordinate 3,191,137, forward strand.
GCCGAGGATCACGGAAGTAATAACAGATCCCAAGATCCCCGGTGCAAGTGTGGGAAGGGAACACTGGGGTGGTTTTTGGTCCCGCCCGCCCCAGGGCGGCGGACATCCATGAGGATTTTCCAACCCAGCAAAAAAAAAAAAAAAGGAATAGGTTATATATATACTCCTATTCTAGTCGCCAAGCAACGTTGCAATGTTCCGGTTAAAAACTGATGTCCTAACAACATTTAATTAATTAACTCTGTCCGCCATTTACATTTTTCTAACCTTTTACAACTATGTTGGATCAGCTTCCAGTCTAACTGGATATAGCTGAATACCAGTATTTTTTATGGAGTGACTGCCGATCTTACCTCCACAACCCAGTTACTGGGTAACACGATACCCCTTGGTAAGACTAGTTGTCAGAGTTTTGGGCTTGTGACTAACCGTAATGACTGTTAAAGATCTACACATGACAGCCTGTACCAACGGCTTAACGTGGGTCTCAATATTTAATGGATGGTCACCCATTCACGAACTGACAGCGGCAAGCCTAGCTTAACTTTCTATCGACCGATGCGGCTGTTATTATTTAGTATAAGTAGATATAATCTTTATTTTTCTCCCTTCACAAAGGTTCACATAGTTATAAACATAGAGACAAGAATTATAGCGTTTTGACAAAAATGCATAAACTATGATCCTTTTTGAGAGACTGGCGTCCATACTAGGATACCCTGTGTGACGGATCACCAGGCCCTCACCCCGAATTAAATCTAATTGAAATTATTCAGCCATGACCCCTCCGCCATTACGTAGCATGGCCAACAAAATGGCGGCCCATCAAAAGGCACCAATATGGGACAGAATTAAAATATGGATTACAGAATCATACTTTTCATCAGAACGTTAAATTGGCACGGTTTGCACAGAGCCTCTAACCTTTCGTGTCTTTTATCTAGTCAGTATATAAATAAGTCCTTTGTTCCCATGGGGGTTGGCAGAAACTACAGAACGCCACCTGCTACTATCCTTACCTACTCCTTTTGCTGCGTTTACGTTCATACATCTGGTCAAACACGCACGGTTCGAGTACTACGCAACCAGCGTTTTTAAAGAACATCACCAAAAAGATTAATTTAATTGTTCTTCTAGGATCTGATCCCGGCGTTTCTACTCACACCTGATTTGTAAAACCTTTTGTTAGTCGCTTTCATAATTCTGGAATATATAATTTCTATACTTGTGTCACTTCTAGGAGGTCAAATATTTCAAAGTGTAAACGTATTCCTATCATCAATTGTCTGTTTTCATCAACTGCCAAGAAAAGGAAAATTATGTATGTAAATAGTTACTTACATTTTATTTAAATTGCTGTATTTCGGCATGATATTATTTTAAAAAAAACCTCTATACTTACCTAAACGTTCAATATTGTATCACTCTAATATTATAAAGGCGCAAGTTTGTGAGTGTGTGTGTATGTTTGTTACTTCTTCACGCTCAAACGGCTGAACTAATTTTGATAAAATTTTGTATAGAGGTAGCTGACACCCTGGATTAAGACATAGGCTACTCTTTATCCCGATATTCCCACGGGACTTACGCGGGTAAAACCGCGGGGCGCAGCTAGTTTTTTATAAAACAAATACTCTAATATGTGACCCACGACTTGAAATGCAATTGGTGATGCTACACACTATCCGCTAAATAAAATATCTACCCGATAGGACAAAACTGATCTTCTATAAGCCGTCAATAAGAACCTCCGCTATAAAAGATAGATAAAACGAAAGCATCTAAATCCAGTGCCCTAATTCTACTTTATTGATCTAGTACATCGTAAACAAAGGCATACTAATAAACTAATAAAATAGGCATCCTTTTCTGATCTGGATATCCTAAGAATTCATGGCATTCAGGTTCAATAATGCTGCGTTCACATTTGTGAGTTCTCAACGTACAGAACTCGTGAAAATGCCACGGTACTCGCTTGTTGTGTTCATTGTCTCCATATTCTTTCTTTCTTTTTTCTTTTTTTAAAACGTTGCCCCACACTAGGAATTTCTCCTGTATCGTGGGTGCATTTATAAACATTTAAACTCACATACACAAACAGCCAGACCCGGAACAACTACTTGTACAAATATTTTTTCCGTGCGGAAATCGAACCCGCGACACGCAGCGCAGCAGTCAATCGCTTAACCACTGCGCCAACCGTGTCGGCAATTGTCTCAAAATTGCTCTTCATTTATTGCTTTTTTGGAAGAAACACTATAATTTGACAATAATTATAATTACTATACGTGAAGCGAAAATTTTATATCCCTTTTTACAAAAATTACGCGAACAGAGGAATATGAAATTTTGCATAGTTATAGTTTATATGGAGGAGGAGTGCAGAAAGATAATATTTTTATATAATATCCATTAGACGTAAATTAATAAAAAAAAACATTACACACACTACCATGCGTTTGATACACACACATAGTGCCAGGGCCCCATGACTTGAAGATCGATAGGTGACAGAAGTAACAGCTTGATCATAGAATTAGTAAGAAAAATGGATGTCTGCGTGATATTATTAATTGATTGATTAATTCTTTTGTTTTTCCACGCGTAAGATAACGGTGCCCAGTACATTGAAATGACACAAATGTAGACGCAGCTTTAGGCCATGACGCCGCCGTAAAGTCAGAATATACGAGCTATGTAGAACCTTCGTATGCGAAGTAATATTCCTCCATATGCAAATTCTTAGTACATAATAATTCCGTAATGGAAAATTCCACGCGGAATCAGCGTGGACTGTACCTACATTTTTATGTTACGCTTCGTTTAGAGACTTCTTTGCGAGATAATGGGGTATGGAGTGATGCCTTATGAAAGCCACATAATTATATTTTATGTCGTGTAGCTCAGGCGGTCTATAGACACATTTGCAACATTTTTAGATTTGTCATACATGTCTAATTGTTATTACATTAGTCAGGACTCTTACGTAGAAACGTAAAGCCAAAAAACAAAAATTATACTTAAACCAGCAAAAAACTTAAACCAGCTGTGGTCTTATTTTTGTCTGACATTCATATTGCAGACGTGGAGGAGATCGTGACTAAGTAATAACAGCCGCGTGGGTTGATCCATCAGGTTAAGCTACGCTTGCCGAGGTTGGTCCGTGGATGAGTGACCATCTTTACATACCGAGACTCCTCCGTGCCTCAGAAACGTTAAGACGCAACGTCACGGCTGTCATTCGTGGATCTTTGACAGTCGTGACATCTTGTGTCAATTATGTTTTGGACAAATAAATGATGTATTTCTATTTCTATTTTTTTACGGGTCGTCAGAAATCCGAAAGCCTGACCTAACTGAGTAATACGTGTCGTATTACTCAGTTACTGGTTTGTGGAGTTCACATAGGCAGTCGCTCCGTGTAAAATACTGGTATTTACCTGCATCCGGTTAGAGCTGAAGCCGCCCCAACATAGCGAAAAGGCAGGCAGATTGATTAATATTGCAGACGAGGAAATCCCCTGCAATGTCATTAAAACTTAAAATAACAGAAGTAAAACATCTTTAGTTGGTCATAAAAGTCGGAACAGAGTTAAATGTCACTAATAATTTATCATTTATAGGACTTCAAAATATCAAGCTATAATTATCGGGTTGATGTAGCAATTAATGCAAACAGGACACAGCTGGGTTCGTATGTCAATAATATATCCATTGGTCTGTATAAATAGTCTTTAGTCTTTTGTGTTTTTTATGGCATACTTAATAAAGAGTATTCTATTCTATTCTTATGGTAATATTAGTGAGGTTTTAAAGATAAAACGTAGTTTCCCTGTTTAATTGAAAAAATGAATGATTTGTGAATTTTTGAATGAATGGGGTAATTACACCACGGCTGTAATCCCCGAAGGATTAGCCAGACGCCCACGTTTCGCCAGTTATGTTTAAGTTCCATGTCATAAGAGGCGAGCCTATTGCCATCAACCAGGCAGAAATCCAGACTTTGGGCTGCTACTGAGAAATAGGTAAAAACTGTCAACGATTCTTCGGTTTTCCCATGGACGTATTAATTGCGTTTAATTCTGGAATATACTAAAATAATAATTATTCAACATAAAATCGTCAGGTATAAACTGATTACAGAGTTACACTGAAAAAAAAAAACAATTAAGCCAGTATCACATTGTGACAACACGAATAAAATAATCCGTATTTAAATTCGCGCCAACATCGGAAGCGTTTGAGTCCGCCATTTTGTGTCCAACGGAACCACGTAATGGCCGACCTTTGTTTCGTCCTGCTTTGTACGATCACGTTAAATTGTATGAATAATGCAGAATGAGTAAATTATAATAATAGTTTTCTCTTTTGTTTTCATCTGCTTTAATTATTGGCGCTGAAATATGGTTGGAACACGCTCGAAATAAATAATTTAAAAGCAAAGGATGTGTCAGGTTTACAACATTAAATTGCAAAGTGAAAGAACCTTGGCATACAAAGAAAAAACGACGTTAATTAATTGGCATATAGAGATGAAATGACTCTAATTACCATGATTGTACAAATGGTGTTGGTGATTTTAAATTTCCAATAGTTCAACATCTCCAACAACTACTTGAACTTGAAAGTCAGACTGGAACTGGCAAGGTGACCGTACCAAGCAGCCAAGCCGTTGGTAAATCTAGCTATGTAGCAAAATAATATTATTAGACAAACTGATACCTCTCATACGTGTAAATTATCTAGACATCATACATGAAAGCGAAACCGTCGACCACACTCACGCGTCTATGGAGAAATTTCATAATTACACAAGATTGGTGCTCAAGCACAACATCGCTGATCATTTAACATCATGTCAGGTACATTATAATACTAACAAGATAGTTCGTCGAGTATATTGATGGTTTGCTTAGCTAATCGACGTCGTCTGCAGTACTTAGCTTATGTGGTAGAAGCTCTTTGGGAAACTGATAGGGAATAATTTCACGTTACATAATATTTGTGTCCTCGTTTGCAGACAGTTTGGTTGAAGACCTTGATATATCAGGGGTCCATAGTTAACAGAGTAGCTCACATTACAACATAAAATTGGTTCTAAACTTCTTAAAAAATGGCAATGAACAGAACCTGACCAAAGTGTCTTAAACTAAATGTAAAGTCATTTTAATACTTTGTAAATTTGCTATGTCCTTACCTGGTTCCTGGCTCTTCGGGGATGGCGTGGTGTTAAGTTATATAGCTGTATGGGTTTCCTATTTTTAATGAAATTAAAATTCAAAAGCCTGTGCTTTACGCCCGTAGGGGTTTTCAACCTTTTTGAAGTCAGGACCGAGAATGCATTGATTTTGGTTCGGCGGGCCGCAACACAAGGGAAGAGGGCGGTGCTCCGCACAAGCCGGGCAGACCTCCACCGTATGCTCCACCGTGTCCTCCGGGCGATCCACGCAGTGGTGACACCCGGGCGTTTCCTCCCGCTTTATCCTGAACAGGAAACAATTTTACAGGGCTAGAAACATGAAATGATTCTAATAAAAGTCAATCAATGAGATGTTTGACATTGTTTACTTTTAGCTAATTTATCAATATCTGCCCCAATGGTTTTTGTTGTAATTCTCAAACTGTTTTCGCGCGTTAGTGTAAGTACCTGTCTATTTTGTTTTAATTTCTAGACATAAATAGTAAATAAATAAATTTAATTTTGCCAAGCTATTTCCGGGCCACCAAGGAAGCCACCGCGGGCCCCAGGCGGCCCCGGGGACGCGGGTTGAAGACCTTTGCCCTATAGGAACTATCTTCTTCATTATTATCTGCCTAGCTTCTTCCCAGCTACGTTTTGCTTTTTAACTAAAACCGAATGCAGCTGAATATCAGTATTTTACCTGCACAACCCACTTAACTCCTAGAGGAACTACTTCATTTATACAGGCAGGGAAATCGATTGACTATAAAATTGACACACTACGTCAATTTTCCGTATTAGCCATTTCATACAACTGTCAAAGAATGACTCTTTTTTCCTTTACGTACTTGAAAACTGAGAGCAGTAGTAGCATTGGTGGTCCAGTGCAGTGCTAACGTGCGGGACTTTCGATTTGTAGGTCTTAGGTTCGAACCCGGTCAGGCGCTTTGCTTTGTGTAAGTTATTTCATCACTCCTGCTCTCAAAACCATGAAGGAAAACATCGGAGGAAACCAGCATATCCTAGAACCAAAAATTCGAAGACATGTGACATCTTACAACCCGCACTGAGCCCGCGAGGTAGATTACGGCCCACTCCCTCTCACCGAGAGGAGGCTTGTGTCCCAGCAGTGAACATTAAAGGATGATTATGCATACTTGAAAACTTGCTTCCATGAATCTTCTATCTGTTAAATTGTTTCCAGAAACTCGTATTATTTATTTACTATCATACTGAATACAACATAATGAAATTAAATAAAACCGGGGCTGCGCTGCGCTTTAGCTTGCATTTTGATGTTATTGCCTTTAAAATAAAACAATACCTTGTGCCAGCTAGTTTGCTTCAAATAAACCTCCTTTATTTATTTTTCCTGCATATTTCTCAGTATTTGAAAACTTTAAAACAGTAGAATATTAAAATTTTACGCTGAAACATGGAACTTGAACATGGCGAAGTGTGAGTGTACTCTACCCAACCTCTGCTTAACCGGTTGGGGAAAACGGGCGTGATATTACTTATTTACTAAATATTACAAGCACAGAAATATACAGAAGCATACTTAATGCCATAGGCATTTTGGGCGAGTCAACCTTCGGTGCTGATGCAAAGACAAAACAGTGGTAGTTGCAATTACGTTTTTTTTTTTTTAATTATTCATCGTAATCGTCATTATTTGAGCCGAAATTATGTCTGTCTGTCTGCTAGGCCTCCCGCAAGCACTGCCACTTTGACCAATTCTGTGCTTCGCTTATCCAGCGGATTCCTGCGGCCTTCACAAGGTCATCAGTCCACCTTGTAGAAGGCCTTCCACCGCTACATCTTCCGGTACGCGGTCGCCACTCCAGAACGTTTCGGTCCCATCGGCCATCTGTTATGTGAGCAATGTGCGCTACTCACTGTCACTTAAGTTTGGCAGTTCTTCGGGCTATGTCGGTTACCTTGGTTCGCCTGCGGATGTCTTCATTTCTGATTCTATCATGTAGGGAAATAAGCATAGCCCTCTCCATTGTCCTTTGGGTGGCTTTTAGTCTTCTGATAAGGCCTATTAAGAGCGACCACGTTTCAGTGCCATAGGTCATCACTGGCAACACACACTGGTCAAATACTTTCGTCTTGAGACTCTGCAGTATGTGAGACGAGAAAATATTGCGTAGCCTCCCGAACGGTTTCTAGCCTAATATGTAAAGAAATTATATATAGAAATTCTATTATAGGAATAAAATAATATGTAAATAATAGTAGATTATACAACAAGTGAAAAAAAAACAACGGAATTTGATTCGAAGGACTAAGTTGGATTCCCGAGAGCAGCGAAGGATTCTTAGAATCCTGAGCGGAGCGAGGTATACAAGGAACGAGACGATTTTTTGAAAACTATAAAGTTAGATACTAGTTTGTTAGGAATTGATATCGTAATAAATAGCATTAAATATCGTTTATTTTATTACAGGTAAGGTTTTTATAGTTAATTGAATGTTATATTTTGTAATTAGTGCTAAATAACATGTAACTATCAAACATAAAACTTTTATTACAGAGAAACTCAATTTTGAATTGATTGACGGTGTCACCGCACCTAACTACTGAACAAATACCCGTATAAATATAATGATGACATAACTATATGGAGCTTGTGGCTAAGTAATAACTGCCGCACGGGTCGATCGATCAGGTTAAGCTACGCTTGCCGCGGTTGGTCCGTGGATGGATGACCATCTTTTCATACTAAGATTCCTCCGTGCCTCGGAAAGCACGTTAAGCTCTGATGACAGCCGGGACCAACGGGTCCCGGCTGTCATTTGTAGATCTTTGACAGTTGTTACGGGTCGTCAGAAGCCCAAAAGTCTGACAACCATTCTTACCAACGGATATCGGGTTACCCAGTAACTGGGTTGTGGAGGTTAGATAGGCAGTCGCTCCATGTAAATTACTGGTATTCAGCTGCATCCGGTTAGACTGGAAGCCGACCCCAACATAGTTGGGAAAAGGCTAGGCAGATGATGACGTGATACCATTTAGTCGTTATTTATTCAAATGATTTTCGAGTAGGTAGGTGGTGGAGTTTAATTTATACATAAAAACAAAGCCAAAGTCAAAGTCAAACCATTTATTTCAAATAGGCACATAAGAGGCACTTTTGAACGTCAAAATTTACAACAAAAAAAATTCTTAATTCCAAAAGGAAGTTTCGTATGGAGAAGAATGGGCAAGAAACTCCACCGGTAGTCTTTTAAAAATGTTTTACAATATTTTGTTTGATTACATTAATTATATGATTATATGTGAAGACGATGCACCTAGAATAAAATTACTATACCATAATAGGTAAAACGAATTAAAAACTAAGCAATGAAAAATAACTTAATTATTAGATAGATACATGGTGTTCACATATTTACAAACATCATAAAAGTATGTTTTTATAAAAAAATTAAAAAATAAATCAGTGTGTGAGTATAGGTTATCACAGAATGTAAAATCAATATCATAAAAATAACAGATTTTACCATAAAAATAGCAACCAGTTTGATTTTGTCTAGACTCTAGATTGTCGTATGGAGCTGGACCAGCATGTTTCCAAGCATTCCTGTCCGGGATATAATCCTCTAACTTGTAATATGCTTGTTTACAAAGTGTACTTTTAATATGTGTTTTAAATTTTCTCTCATTTAATTTCAATATATCACAAGGTATTTTGTTGTAACATTTAACACAGTACCCCATCAAAGATGTATGTACTTTAGATAATCTGAAAAATGGTTGATCTATTTGATCTTTATTTCTAGTATTAAAATTATTTCTATCGCTTATCTTGTTAAAAATATGTAGATTTTTCCTTACATACATAATATTTTCATAAATGAATTGGCAAGGTACCGTCATAATATTAATCCTTTTAAATAGTTCCCTAAGAGATTCGCGGCGACGGAGATTATAAATTGCTCTGACAGCTCTCTTTTGCAAAATAAAAGCCAGACTCAAAATGAGAACCATTCCAATTATGATAGTATAACGGGTGTCTAATTCAGACGTATACAACTTTTTTTAGCCCCCAGTCTGCATAGCATAACCATCCTATAATATTCCCACTGCTGGTGCATAGGCTTCCTCTCTTCGAGAGGGAGTGGGCTGTAATCTAGCACGCGGGCCCAGTGCGGGTTGGTAGATGTCACATGTGTTCGAATTTTAGGTTCTAAGTCTAGTCTCCTCACGATGTTTTCCTTCACCGTATTAAGAAAAAAAAAAATATTGGGACACACGCAGGAGATCATAAATTAAATTAAAACACACTCTTTGAAACATAAAAAAACTAAAACAAAAATAAAACGAAGTAAAATAAAAATAAAAACAAAGTCCTGTACGAGGCTAAACGGCTTCTATCTCATCATGAACGACCATTAATAAGCAGGAGAAACCAGTGATGACGAAATAATTTAAAGTAAAGCGCCTGCCTGAGTTCGAACCCATGACCTACAACTCGTAACTGGGCCACCAATGCGCTGTCCCCCATTCTGAATTGACGCCAAATTTTTCGGTTGATTGATATCTATTTTTTAGTAAGAATGCGGCAAATTCGTTATGCTTCGTCGATAAGACCATGACCACCGCAATACTTGCAGTCATTTTATCCAGAAGGTCTCAAACGAATTCAAAAATGACACAATTTATTTGACCCAGGTTTAGGCGCACAATATTCACACAAAAACAGAAAGACAGAAAATACCTACTTAAAATAGTAGCGTGTACCTCACGGCTGCGCCAAATAGGCCCAGTTCAGCATACATGCCAGACAACTAGTGCCTGACGCTGGTCTGAATGTAAATCAGTTTTATAGTGTGTGTAAATATTTAAATAAAAATGATTAGATATTTGTTTTTAAAAAATACAATAAAAATAAAGATAATAATTATAGAGTGGTGTTTAAAAAATAAATAAATAAAACGGTATGGTTGCACAAAAAAAATAATGGACTGTCGTCGATAAGTAATAGATAACTTTAACATAAGTCATATTAAAAAAACATTCAATTTTTTTTTGTATTTTTTTTTTAAACGTGCCCCAAACTAGGAGTTTCTCCTGTATCGTGGGTGCGTTTACAAACATTTAACTCACATACACAAATAGCCAAATTGGTCATGTCTAGCAGATAAAAAGGCACTTTATGCCTTTGTAGAAACAGCTTGACTTTACACCGAGACCTATAAACAGGCGTCTTCCAGCAAAAGTCTAGAACGAAAATCCGAGCATGCCTAATGCATCTGTTACACTCGGCTCTTAAATACCCTCCCGTGCTTCCAAAGTTCCAATTACTAGTACAAGTTCCAGACATTAAGTTGTGCTTGCTTTAACCCCAAAATCTCGCTAACTATAACGTCCTCCTTTATCGTAACAAGAAAACTTTATTCGATTTCATTTCCCCTTCGGTTTCTCCAGGGAGCTGAAAGCGATATCATTTTGTTTTGTGGAAAGGAGATGGCTATGCTAAGTGCTGGGCTCCTATTTCTAAGAACGGGTCGTTTAACTTACTAATCGTGTCTTTGGGAAATGTGATTACTCTCTTAGATCTTTGGGCCTAGCACAAACGCTGTGTTTATTACGTTAAGTATATTGACCGATAATATTAAAATTTAAAATAATACTTTTTTTTTGTTTTAAGACTTTATTCATATTTTGGGTGATACTATGTTAGAATTTCGTTTTTAATTGTCTGTCAAAGCAATCAATTTAGGAATGATTTTTCCAAAGCCTAATATATTATATAAATAAGACATCTTTTATCTGCGGAATAAAATGGATGTCTGACAGTTTTTGTATGAAAAAACTGTCAGAAATTAAAAATTATTCCTCGGATAAAAGATATCTAGCGTTAGAAAAATCGGACCTTGTGACATAATATGACAAATTTATACACCGCAAGTAAACAAAACACATATATCAATTCTAAACACAAATCCTTATCTAAGCCTCTCAAAGTGATCCCAGGAAAATACAAGAAGAAAGCAAGAGACACAATGGCAGAATACATATTATTCATAACTCTTCAAACATTCAGGTCTAGTACCCTTGTCACACGCTACAAAGGTTTTGACGAGAAATATCAAATTCTCGGATGGGCTGGAATAATTTTGCCCTAAATAGCCTGCTTTGACGTTGGTCTACATATGAATATATGAAACTTTATGTAACCTGACGTAATACTAAGGCCCCGTAGACGGTCTCGAGCCTGTGATTTACTAGAGGACTTGCGTCAAGCGACATGCGCGCGCCTCAACTGTTTTCGTCCGACGCTCCACAAGTCGCGTCACGGTGTCTCGCCGTATGATCTAAAAGAAAAAGAAGAAAGAAAGAAAATACGTTTATTTGCGGTACACATAACGCAAAGAAATAAAAACACAAACACGAAAGAACAAGTTGAGGGAAAATGTGCGGCACATTCACGCAAAACGGCCATCGTTCAGCATAATGCTGCCGGTGCAGCATTAAATGAGATAAAAATAAACAAAATAAAATAAATGCAATACTTCGTTATCTACGTTTATATAAATTTAATATCTAGAATACAGGCAACATTCAGTAACGTCGGCCACGACTCAAGCGCCGCGCGCATGTTACGCAATCTGTGTGTGCAGCTGTCAGCTGTCATAAAGAATTTGACGTTTTTACGTAATGGTTACATCTCAGAGAGGCAACTCTAAACAACTTCTTTTATTTGTTTTCTCCGCAGTCGCTGTCGTAAAATGCGTGTCGCTTGAGCGTATAGCTCGTGGCCACGGTGGAAAGCCGAACCCACCCAGGTAAGAGCTTTGCAAGCAGCAAATCTCGAACAAAGTAATGCAGCATGGCACCAAGCGCCAATATGGCAATTAAAATTCACAGTTATTTTTTTAACTTTGATTTTGTATCATAGCTAAACTCACAGTGATTTTTATTCTCGTTACAATATGGGTTGCTGCTGTGGTTGCATCTACATCGCCACATACAAACTACGCATCACACTGACGTTACGCAAAATCCTGCATCTCGCAAGCAGAGTTTACCGCGCGAATAGCATTTTACAACGTCCCGACATGAAGACGGGTGTTGTGTCTGGTTGGAAGATCTACCCTTTCCTATGAAGGATTAATTTAATTTTACAACCTGTTCCTCATGCCTTTATACTGCCACTAACAAGTCTGTCAAAATCACAGTAATCTTTATTTTCATTACAATAAAACTGCTGTTGGGTTGCTGCTGTCAGAGGTAAAATAACTGTGAAAGAACTGTAGTAAAACCATGAGTTATGTAACCTAGTAACGCAGAGTAACACGTTGGGACAAGGCTGGCAGGTTGATTGGACTTTAACTGAAAGATTTTTAAAACTGTAAGGTTTAACCATGCAGAATTAGCCACTAACATAATATAGGCAAAGCCACATAGACAGATACGCAGACACATAACAGATAAAATAAAGTAAATTTAATAAATCAAAAAACCCAACTGTGTAAAAAAAGAACTTTAAAAAGATGGAAACAAGATGACCTATTTTTTATATAAACAATCTCATGCAGTCGGAGGCATCTTCTTAAATTTAACAATAAAGACCTATTACATAATCCGCCTATTGCATCTGGTTCTCGCCATATTGAATTTTGATTATTGTCATGTCTTTCGTGACACTCACAAGATTAAGACGAATCGATTGACGTAGAATCATCAAACTCAGCTGACGCGTTTGTTCACTAGAGCGCCACAAAGCAACAACCACATAAACATACATAGGCTGATAAACACACCCTCCTTTGCATCACTCAGTCGAGTAAAAATGACGTAAAGTTAGATTTCTGAGACTGATAAACACACCCGCCTTTGCATCACTCAGTCGAGTAAAAATGACGTAAAGTTAGATTTCTGAGTAAGAACAATCACTGGTTCGGAAAATCTAAGGAATCAATCAAGTGAAAACGCTTTCCTACACGATAATGTTTTGCTAGCTTTGCAGATATTATGAATACTGACTAGGTTCGTGCCAGGAGGCGAATTACTTTGATTGACTGGTTCTTGTTAGGCGAAACGTTGCATCAAATCGCTGCAAGATAGGGTGAAACTCAATTGGCGGTTGTTAACAATTCGGAATTGCTTAGTTTATAAGCAAATAGAATTTCTCATCGGCAAAAATTACGAACTTCCATACAAACTTTTATTACCTATTTTGTTAAATAGAGGAATATTGGTTAATAACAGCCGCATGGGTCGATCTATCAGGATAAACTACGCTTGTCCAGGTTGGTCCGTGGATGGGTGACCATCTTTACATACCGAGTCTCCTCCGTACCTCGGAAAATCCGTTATGCCATTGGTCCCGGCTGTCATTCGTGAATCTTTGACAGTCGTTAGGGTAGGGGGCGTCAAAAGCCCAAAAGTCTGACAACCAGCCTTACAAAGGGGTATCGTTAATACGATAGCCCGCGGCAATCCCCGTTACTGGGTTGTGGAGTTCAGATAGGCAGTGACGCCATGTAAAATACTGAATTCAGCTGCATCCGGTTAGACTGGATGCCGAGCCCAACATATTGGGAAACGACTAGGCAGATTGATTGGATAATTAATAGAGGAAAGGAAATTCTTTAGGAAATTCATTTTCCAAAATTCGTTCTTTAATGCTCACCTTCGTTGTAAAACTGTTGTGCAAAATGTCATGCTTCTCAACCCAGTGGTATAGGTAGTGCGTTGTCCATCAGTGAATTTAAGATTTATGTCAGATTAGCTTCTTCTAGGTTAATAAATTGTGATCAGAGTGCCTTTCTCCTGCAGCATCATGATAATGAACAAGTTAACCGATAAAACCCGAAGAATTACCAATTTTTAGTGGCAGCAGGCAGGCACATTGCTCGTAGAACAGATGGCCGATGGGGCTCAAAGGTTCTGGAATAGCGATCGCGCATTGGAAGACGTAGCGTTGGAAGGCCTCCTACAAGATGGAAGGCCGCAGGAATCCGCTGGATGCGGGAAGCACAGAACCGGTCGAAGTGGTGGTGCTTGGGGGAATCCTAAGTCCACCAGTAGACGTCTTTCGACGGCTAAAACGATGATGATGATGATGATGACGAACATGATACTGTGATAAACAATGCACCATCGTCAATCGTTGCGTAATCAAACATACGTTCAATAGTAGGTAGTTTGTTAACATTAATCAACTAAAATGGAGACTATTGACCGAAAACCAATCGTTTTACTTATTTGGTAAGCAAAACGATTCGTAACATACGATAATGCTTAAATGGTCCATTGAAATCGTGAATGTTTTGATACATCGAAAGCGTAAAATACGGGATTACGATCATTATTCTTCGGCATTCGATTTCACACGCAGCTGCCTACAAAAACACGTACATTTGCGGACCTTTGCAAAATCTTTTCAATCAAACCCAACCAGGGTTACGCCAAAAACCATAACCCAAAGCATAAATTCTGCGAAGGGGTAGGAAATAAGAGTCGAAATATATTTTGTTTTGAAAAATAGCTAACAATAAAGGTATCTGTATGTTCAATGAGGACGGACCAACGACAAATGGCTGAGGGATCCAGACCGTTTGTCATTTGGAAAAAACGTCGCGGGCTCTTGCGAAGAGGGAAGGATGGCCAGATATAAAACATGTACGGGACAGTCTCGATGATAATTTATTTTCATCGTGTTTCTATTTCGTTGCAGATTTTTCTGGGAAAGGGTTTTTGGGTTAATTTTATGTTTATGATATAGTATGTTGGTGTTTCAGATGTTCGCGGAAGCCCATGTCGATGATTTTTATGGTCAATTACGGGTAGATTGCGCGGAAGCTCCAACAGCTTCCTAAAAACATTATATTATTATGATAAGGTGGGCAGCCCCTTTATTAGGCACTGGGTGCGGAGGCACGTGCCAACATGTGTTGAGCCACGTAGATAATAGTTGTTAGGTTAGTTTGTAAGTTTTACTAACATATTTTTTTAAGTTGTCGTTACTAATTATATGGAACATGTGTATTTTTATGTGTGATCCGAAATAAATGAGAATATATATACAGGGTTACTGGTAACTCGACGTATTCCTTGCAAGACGTCATAGTAAGGTTAAAATGCAACGAATTAAGCCACCAAATGTTCTACCGAAATTCAGTAGTTTTTGAGTTAATTAGGTTTTTAGTTGTTTTATGAAAAATACAATTTAAAAATGATTTACGGTGCGACTATACTGGAATTTAATTTATTATCTTAGCTGATGCCGTAGCAAATCTTTGTTAATAATTAAAAAACTCATCACTCAAAAACTACTGAATTTCGGTAGAACATTTGGTGGCCTAATTTGTTGCATTTTAACTTACTATGACATCGTGCAAGGAATACCTCGAGTTACCAGTAACCCAGTATGGTTTATATATATATATATATAAACCATAGCTTTTTGAATAAACAGTAAATTATTACACTTCGCTAAGAATGTATTATTTTCTGTAGGTTCCAACTCATACCTAATTGGTTTATGTCAAAGGTGTGTGGATTAAGGCAAATATGATTGTTTTCTTGTCTTCTATAATCTTGAGCGTAGGCGTACCGTGCGTGTCAACTACTCATTTGTAGAGAAATTTATTTATTGAAGCGAAAATCCAGCCTACTTTATTCTTAGCACTATTTCAGCCGTAAATCGACTGCAATGATCTGATTAGAATTACCGCGCCCGCATTTGTATTTTGATATTTAATGTTTTTGCAAAAGCTGTGTTTAAGATGGAGCTAATGCCTTAGGCATTCTCTACAATTCGACAACCATAGGGCAGTGAAGGTTCTCTCAGACAACTGGAGAGGGCTGGGGCTGCTATGAAGCAGCTTCTGCCCAATCTACGCGTTACAAACGCCTCCTGCCGGACGCTCTACGCGGGGGTCGTGCGGTCCATGGCACTTTACGGGGCACCGGTGTAGGCACGTTCTCTGAGGCTACGACCACCAGCCCAGCGGTTGAACGCGTCCCAAAGGGTCATGACCATCAGGTTGGTACGGGGTTACCGCACGGTCTCCCGTGAGGCGGCGAGCCTCCTTGCCGGGCTGCCGCCATGGGATCTGGAGGCAAAAGTCCTAGTGCGCATCTGGGAATGGCGCGAGGAAGCGAAACGCTGGGGTGAAATTCCGCTGCCGCGAGAAATCACTCAATGGACAGAGTCTGGCGGGATCTCATGGCGAAACGAAGAGTGCGAATGTCGCAACCCAGCGCTAGTCCCACCACAATTGTGGCGATAAGTCCCCTCTTTTAGGAGTGGCTAGAGAGGCGCCACGGCGTCCTCACCTTCGCTTGACGCAGGTCCTCACCGGACATGGTTGTTTTGGGAGATTCCTGTTCAGGATAAAGCGGGAGGAAACTCCTTGGTGTCACCACTGTGTGTGGATCGCCATCGTTACTGGGTTGTGGAGTTCAGATAGGCAGTGACGCCATGTAAAATACTGAATTCAGCTGCATCCGGTTAGACTGGATGCCGAGCCCAACATATTGGGAAACGACTAGGCAGATTGATTGGATAATTAATAGAGGAAAGGAAATTCTTTAGGAAATTCATTTTCCAAAATTCGTTCTTTAATGCTCACCTTCGTTGTAAAACTGTTGTGCAAAATGTCATGCTTCTCAACCCAGTGGTATAGGTAGTGCGTTGTCCATCAGTGAATTTAAGATTTATGTCAGATTAGCTTCTTCTAGGTTAATAAATTGTGATCAGAGTGCCTTTCTCCTGCAGCATCATGATAATGAACAAGTTAACCGATAAAACCCGAAGAATTACCAATTTTTAGTGGCAGCAGGCAGGCACATTGCTCGTAGAACAGATGGCCGATGGGGCTCAAAGGTTCTGGAATAGCGATCGCGCATTGGAAGACGTAGCGTTGGAAGGCCTCCTACAAGATGGAAGGCCGCAGGAATCCGCTGGATGCGGGAAGCACAGAACCGGTCGAAGTGGTGGTGCTTGGGGGAATCCTAAGTCCACCAGTAGACGTCTTTCGACGGCTAAAACGATGATGATGATGATGATGACGAACATGATACTGTGATAAACAATGCACCATCGTCAATCGTTGCGTAATCAAACATACGTTCAATAGTAGGTAGTTTGTTAACATTAATCAACTAAAATGGAGACTATTGACCGAAAACCAATCGTTTTACTTATTTGGTAAGCAAAACGATTCGTAACATACGATAATGCTTAAATGGTCCATTGAAATCGTGAATGTTTTGATACATCGAAAGCGTAAAATACGGGATTACGATCATTATTCTTCGGCATTCGATTTCACACGCAGCTGCCTACAAAAACACGTACATTTGCGGACCTTTGCAAAATCTTTTCAATCAAACCCAACCAGGGTTACGCCAAAAACCATAACCCAAAGCATAAATTCTGCGAAGGGGTAGGAAATAAGAGTCGAAATATATTTTGTTTTGAAAAATAGCTAACAATAAAGGTATCTGTATGTTCAATGAGGACGGACCAACGACAAATGGCTGAGGGATCCAGACCGTTTGTCATTTGGAAAAAACGTCGCGGGCTCTTGCGAAGAGGGAAGGATGGCCAGATATAAAACATGTACGGGACAGTCTCGATGAAAATTTATTTTCATCGTGTTTCTATTTCGTTGCAGATTTTTCTGGGAAAGGGTTTTTGGGTTAATTTTATGTTTATGATATAGTATGTTGGTGTTTCAGATGTTCACGAAGCCCATGTCGATGATTTTTATGGTCAATTACGGGTAGATTGCGCGGAAGCTCCAACAGCTTCCTAAAAACATTATATTATTATGATAAGGTGGGCAGCCCCTTTATTAGGCACTGGGTGCGGAGGCACGTGCCAACATGTGTTGAGCCACGTAGATAATAGTTGTTAGGTTAGTTTGTAAGTTTTACTAACATATTTTTTTAAGTTGTCGTTATTAATTATATGGAACATGTGTATTTTTATGTGTGATCCGAAATAAATGAGAATATATATACAGGGTTACTGGTAACTCGACGTATTCCTTGCACGACGTCATAGTAAGGTTAAAATGCAACAAATTAAACCACCAAATGTTCTACCGAAATTCAGTAGTTTTTGAGTTAATTAGGTTTTTAGTTGTTTTATGAAAAATACAATTTAAAAATGATTTACGGTGCGACTATACTGGAATTTAATTTATTATCATAGCTGATGCCGTAGCAAATCTTTGTTAATAATTAAAAAAAAAAACAAAATGCCGAAAACTTGGCAGAGATCACTAATTAAACATTTTATTTTTCGTAATTTTTGTCATTACTATATTTAAAAAAAACTCAAAAACTACTGAATTTCGGTAGAACATTTGGTGGCCTAATTTGTTGCATTTTAACCTTACTATGACATCGTGCAAGGAATACCTCGAGTTACCAGTAACCCTGTATATATATATATATATACGAGTAAACCATAGCTTTTTGAATAAACAGTAAATTATTACACTTCGCTAAGAATGTATTATTTTCTGTAGGTTCCAACTCATACCTAATTGGTTTATGTCAAAGGTGTGTGGACTAAGGCAAATATGATTGTTTTCTTGTCTTCTATAATCTTGAGCGTAGGCGTACCGTGCGTGTCAACTACTCATTTGTAGAGAAATTTATTTATTGAAGCGAAAATCCAGCCTACTTTATTCTTAGCACTATTTCAGCCGTAAATCGACTGCAATGATCTGATTAGAATTACCGCGCCCGCATTTGTATTTTGATATTTAATGTTTTTGCAAAAGCTGTGTTTAAGATGGAGCTAATGCCTTAGGCATTCTCTACAATTCGACAACCATAGGGCAGTGAAGGTTCTCACAGACAACTGGAGAGGGCCGGGGCTGCTTTGAAGCAGCTTCTGCCCAATCTACGCGTTACAAACGCCTCCTGCCGGACGCTCTACGCGGGGGTCGTGCGGTCCATGGCCCTTTACGGGGCACCGGTGTAGGCACGTTCTCTGAGGCTGCGACCACCAGCCCAGCGGTTGAACGCGTCCCAAAGGGTCATGGCCATCAGGTTGGTACGGGGTTACCGCACGGTCTCCCGTGAGGCGGCGAGCCTCCTTGCCGGGCTGCCGCCATGGGATCTGGAGGCAAAAGTCCTCGCGCGCATCTGGGAATGGCGCGAGGAAGCGAAACGCCGGGGTGAAACTCTGCTGCCGCGAGAAATCACGGCTCAATGGACAGAGTCTGGCGGGATCTCATGGCGACACGAAGAGTGCGAATGTCGCAACCCAGCGCTAGTACCACCACAATTGTGGCGATAAGTCCCCTCTTTTAGGAGTCGCTAGAGAGGCGCCACGGCGACCTCACCTTCGCTTGACGCAGGTCCTCACTGGACATGGTTGTTTTGGGAAATTCCTGTTCAGGATAAAGCGGGAGGAAACTCCCGGGTGTCACCACTGTGTGTGGATCGCCTGAAGGACACGGTGGAGGTCTTCCCGGCTTGCGCGGAGCACCGCCGTGTTCTCACGGAGGTTATCGGAGGCGGCGATCTCTCACGTCCGGCCCTGGTTCGGAGCGAGAGTGTATGGGAGGCCATCACCTCCTTCTGCGAAGCAGTAATGCTCGCAAAGGAGGAGGCGGAACGCGTGAGGGAGGAGCAAGGTTCGCGCCCTCACACCCCGTGTCACCGCATTAGACGCCCCGGGCGTCAGGAGTCACAGGCCGATTCCTGACCACCGTAGGCGCGGGCTTGCGGACGGTGAGCGATAGGTAGCTCGCCGTCCGATAAAGGCCCGGGTCGACGGCGCGTTGTGTTCCACGCGGGCCTCAAAGAGATGTCAGCACAAACTGACGGGGTTCGTTAGGGCCAATGCCTGCCATGGTTGCGAGTTTGTCCGAAAAGAAATATCGTGGCACACAGGCAATGGAAGGAACACGGGTGGGTTAATAAAAAAACGAAAAGGTAGTGAAGATTAACATCCTGAGCCCTATACCACAAAACTTTACAAGTATGCAATTCCACAAAAATTTTAAATTGTAGAAAAAAATATTTATCATAGAAATTACTAATATGTATAGTTATAATTTACGATTGTAGATCGTAAATTATAACTATAGTCACTATAATTTACATAATTTCGCATTTGTGGTACAGACACTGTAACTTGTAAATTGTAAAGTTATGCGGTGTTGGGTGTAGTCTCATTAATAAGAAGTTACTTATGATCTGCACCCCAATCCCATAGCAAACTTTCTATCACAGCCCGAAGCATTTTGAAGGAAGTTCATAATCCATTGCTTCATATGTTTGAGAAATACGTCTGCTCGACAACGTAAATAGCGTAATGAATATTGTTAAATTGTCAAAATGAATGGAATTGGGAATGTGAGTGTGTTATGCAATTACAACACTGATGATTACATACAGCCTTGACGAAGACATGGCTGTAATGTGACACTGCAGGTTAGTAATATATTAGATTGACACAGTAATAGCGTCAGTAATGACTGGTCACAGCGCCATCACGGCTTAATTGCCTATAGAAGGAAGGTACGACGTGCTTGTATTTATTAAAGTTTCTACAGGATATTTAGTTAAAGTTTACTATGTTTTTGTAGGAGAATTTAATGAAAAGTTCCAGTTAGTAGCTACATTTTTATTATTGTTAAAACAGACAGGAGCTTCTACGTGCTGTGCCTTTCATTTAAGGGGATAGAAAGTACGTTATATTATTTCCCAAGACATAAAAAAACCATTTATATGTATCTAACTCTCTTATTAAGAGTAGTGTGACCTTAATATATGAAAAACTTACGGTGTTGAAGGACTCTAACTATTATTTCTAAGATGAAAAAAAAAAACATTTTTTTGTTAAAAAAACGTTTGTTAAAATTGGTCACAAAAAGTTTCCACGATGGTCACCCTAAAAAAAATGTGTGGGTTTGATTTATCTTTCAGGGATAATATTAGAGTATTATTTTCTAAGAAAAGGGTTCCTAGAAATTCTGTTTGATAGGACTAGATGACAGCGATCCCTTTAGGTCTTCTAAATATTTGTGTTTTCTCCTCTATATTTATGGGTTTTGGCAATATTGAACGATGAATTCTTGAAGGAAAACATATTGAGATTTTTATTTAAATATATTTTGTGTCTAGACATAACTGGAGGACGGCCAACGTGATCTTATTCAAACAAAAAAAAAACTAGTCTTGGTTTTTGAAATTGTACTCTAGTTATACCCTAGTTATACCTCTCCCAAACTGTGCTAAAATTGGTGCTTTACATGAATTTGATGGTATATAATTATTGTCTTCTCGGTTTTAGTTCATAAAAAGAAGATAGAAAACAAAATAATATAGTTAGTTTACATAATCAGTCTACAACGTTCCACTGGACACAGGCCTCTTCTTTGCGTGAGGGAGTGGGCGGCATCCACCACGCGGGCCCAGTGTGGGTTGGCAGATGTCACATGTCTTCGAACCTTTGGTTCTAGGACATGCCGGTTTCCTCCACGATATTTTCCTTCACCGTTTTGAGAGCAGTGGTGGTGATATAACTTACACAAAGTTTAGCCTGTCTGGGTTCGAACTCACGACCTGCAACTCGTAAATCGTAGCCGTTACCAATGAACCAGCACTTCTTACTCCCTTATTTAGTTTACTCTGAGTTATATTTAGCGCAGATTTTGTTCGGCACGGCACAAAATATTGGTAGGTAAATATTTAACTTTGGGCTACGCAGAATTTAGCTTACTCCATATATAATAAAATAACCCTTTTGCCGCTGTACTGGTTAAAAACTAACACGGGCATAATTCAATTAATTAATTGTGTTACGAAAATAATGCGTTGTTAATTTTACATAATTTGTGATACATTATTTAGTTAACTTTATATAAGGTACATCATTAAAAACGGACACTTGGTCTTATTATGATTACAATTTGGTTTAATTTGTGGAAATATTTTTATTGTTCTCAATAATTACGTGAGTAGGTATGTAC
Source organism: Tiliacea citrago (assembly GCA_963921375.1). Classification (NCBI taxonomy): domain Eukaryota; kingdom Metazoa; phylum Arthropoda; class Insecta; order Lepidoptera; family Noctuidae; genus Tiliacea; species Tiliacea citrago. The sequence continues at coordinate 3,213,283 of OY992799.1, forward strand.
TACCTAAAAAGCCTACTTTGTGAATAATTATTACCTAGTTAGTTCCTTGCTCTTGTTTCATGTTTATTATTGTATATATATATTATAGATAAGTTATGCTTAGTGTATGTATGTATTTATTGTACATGTAAATAGTTCACCACTGACTACCTGCAGTACTGTCTCTCCTTCTCTTTTTAATCCACCCAAAGGTTGTCTGTAAAAGATCGCTTTTAGCGATAAGACCGCCCATTGTGTCACCCTATGTAAAATTTCAACATTTATATCTGTAACTTTTATGGTGTACATAATAAAGAGTATTCTATTCTATTCTATTCTAATTATTCAATGAATTTAGAAATCACTCTATTAGATGCATTCATACTTCACGGGCTTCATCACAACATGTCTTTGTTAATCAACTTAAAAGAGAAGATTTACCATTAGATAAATCATTTTCAACTTCCCATAAATATCAGCTTAAATTGCCAGGTTTATGTAAAAAGAACATTCCAATGTCATACAATGAATGTTATACTTTAATTAAAACCCACATAATGAAATGAAACACAAATTGAACACACTATTGACATCACAATCCTACATAAACGTACCATAAAAATTACCACCGTGTGATACCATCCTTATTTTCAACCCCATAACACACATCTTTTGTTAAAAAATATAATTTGAATGTATTATTTATTATAATAATTTATCATGTTTTGTTTCGTCAGAGTTTCTAAAACGTTTTTAATGTTTTAAATTAAAAGCGTTCTTAAATCGCTCAGAGTGTGTATGTTTTTTTGGTCATCAGATTACTTGTTTTTTTATCCAAAAACTTTTTACAAAAAAATAAGAATCGACTACCAAAAATAACACTACAAAGTGAAAAATAACTTTAATTTCGGAAGTCGGTGTCTTTGGATCTGTGTTTGAGTTTTTTGCCACCGACTTCCGAAATTAAAGTTATTTTTCACTTTGTAGTGTTATTTTTGGTAGTCGGTTCGTATTTTTTTGTAAAAAGTTTTTTATTTTTCACTTTTTAGTGGGTCAGTTTTGAATGTATCTAAGTTACAATAGCCTAATGTTAACTGATCATCACCTTTTACAAAATATTGCTTTTCCCGATGCTGGGACGTTGATTGTTGAGGAGTTCTCCTGGGAAGAACCAGGAGAACTGCCACTCACCATATGCATAGTGACGAGCATAAATTGCTTAATCGTAACCCGTTAAATAGGGGTACTCATTATTATATTGTTCCGGTGGCCATATGTGGTCTACATCATCAGTTCCACTTCATCAAATGGTGCTTTCCAAGAGAAAATGCATGAGTTACTATAAAAAATACCCAAATCGCTATAGGTTTGCCTATAAAATTTGAGGGTTTCCCTAGATTTCAATGGGATTCCGTTATCTGATTCTGATTTGGTGGCAATGGGACCACCTCGGAAGTATACCCTTTCAAACAAAAAAAGAATTTTCAAAATCGGTCCATAATTAACGGAATAATCGCGTAATAAACATACAAAAAAAAAAAAACATACAGCCGAATTGAGAACCTCCTCCTTTTTGGATGTCGGTTAAAAAGGCTATGTTGACGTTTAGGTCTTAAATCGTGGCAAAGAACTACGCAGATCCTGTTTGTAAGGTACCACATGAATACAAAATTGATCAGAACTTGTATGATTATCTGCGAAGGTTTACTGGTACTTTTAATATTATTATTAAACATAAATGGCGAAACACAAACACCTCGCATCATGCCTTGTTTCCCTGAATTGTTGGGCTCTTCGGGGAAACAAGGCGTGATGCTTTGTTGAGGAATATTATTAACTGGAGATGAGTACATAATATGCCATCATGAGAAAGAGAGCGGCCTCCATATTGCTCCGTTATCGAGCAAGCTCCAATAGCATTCTAAAAGTAATAGCGGGCCGACTGGACAGTCCTTTTCTTGGGCACTGGATTACACTCCATGTGTCCAAGAAAATATGATTTGTTGAATGTTGTTATAATTTTATTTGTTGTGTTTTATTAACATAGATCTTAAGCATTTACTAACACAATTATGGATGTCTTTTTATCTGAAATAAACTGATTATATACAGGGTGGAATTTTGTAATGCCACCTGGAGGGAGAGTACTCTTAATACTGCAGATAGAAAGTTTTACTCAAACGAAACATTCCTTTATTTTAGAATAGAAAGCAAACTGCATTCAAAGATTTTCGAAAATTCTCTTCTCCCACACCCGGGAATCGAACCGGCTAAAATCTAAAAAAAATTATACCCTGTACTTTTATTGCATCGATCGTTAGGGTCAATTATAAGGATGAAATCTCTCTAACAAACATGATAAATTAAATGAAAGGAAAACCAGGAAGTCTGAAGTTACAAATTCAATGAGTCAAGTTAAAGCTCTTTAACTAACATCCATCTTTTGTAATGCAGACTCCTTTGCGACATACTCGTAGCTGCGTGTATGAGGTAATTTAAATATGGAATGTTAGATTAAAATTTGAAAATTAGATTGTCATAGTTCTATTAAGAGTACTTTCCCTCCAGGTGGCATTACAAAATTCCACCCTGAATAATAGGTTGGGGAAAAAGTTTCTTCGCATTTTTTAAGAAAATTCAAAACATTTTTTAATATAGTTTATTTACATTTAACTAAAGTATGTAGGTACCATTTTGTTCGATAACTTTTTGCCATTTTGTAGGTAGGGACATGATCCCATTGCTATAGAAATTTTGGGACTTCTGATCAAAATACCGCGACAAGTGGTTTTGGCAGTCCTCTCGTGATGTTAACCTGACACTGCCTAAAGAATTCTGAAGAGACCGAAACAGGTGGAAATCTGAAGGTGCAAGGTCAGGACGATACGGCGGATGCATTAACACCTCCCAGCCAAATTCTCTTAATTTTTGCTGAGTGGCTAAAGATGTGTGAGGTCTAGCGTTATCATGATGAAAAACCACACCCCTTCTGTTGATTAATTCCAGCCGCTTTCTCTCAACTTCTTGCTTTAATCTAATCAGTTCTTCGCAGTAGAGTTCAGAATCGATGGTCCTGCCTGGTGGAACCAGCTCATAATGAATAATGCCCTTCCAATCCTACCTCACACACAGCATCACCTTGTTGCGTGTCTGTTGTTCTTGTCGTACGTGATCCACTTTTCATCACCAGTTATCAGCTTCTTCAAAAATGGTTCGGTTTCATTACGTCGTAATAAAGAATCACAAATGAGTACACGTGTCATTAGGTTTCTTTCAGTGAGCTCGTGAGGTACCCAAATATCGAGCTTTTTTGTGTACCCAGTTTTTTTCAAATGTGCCAAAACTGTTTTGTGGTCAATTCCCAGTTCTTCAGCTACGTCATAACTACTGATCTTGCTCCACTTTTTCAAAAATGGCATCCATTTTATCCGTAATAGGGCGACCAGAGCGACGAGCATCTTTGTCATCAAAATTTCCGGATTGAAAACGCTTAAACCAAATTTGTGCTACTCTCACAGACACTGCACTAGGTCTATAAACATCGCAAATTTTTTTCGCGGCTTGCGTTACTTTTTTAACTTTTTTGTGGTAAAATTTTAAAATGTATCGAATTTCTTCATTAGATTCACTAATCTTGACAGTACGAAAAGCAAAAGAAAATCACACATTTTCCTAATTTGAATTTGGAATTATGTTCTGATAATTTAAACTTTCAATGATACCAAAACCAGCCAGATACTGAAAATTCGTGCGGAAATCGGTTGACATGGTATGGGCATGTGATGCGGAGGAGTGAGGAAACGGTCGCGAGGAAGTTTTGAGTATGAATGTGAAGGTATTAAAGTAGGAGAAGACCAAAGAAACGATGGATGGACTGTGTGAAATGATTTTGGCTAGAACGGGGGTGACTACCGAGATGACGACTAATAGAGAAGTATGGAAGAAAGGGACATTTTTTTTTTTTGTGTTTGTTAGACTTTTACTGACTAAAACCCACCCGTGTTCCTTCAGATGCCTGTGTGCCAGGGCCACGATATCCCTTTCGGACAAACTCGCAACCCTGGCAGGCATTGGCTCTAATGGACCCCGTCAGTCGGTGCTGACATCTCTTTGAGGCGCGCGTGGAACACAACGTGCCGTCGACCCGGGCCTGAGGGGCTACTCCGAACATAAATCTGAAGTATCGGTCGAATGTTCGGTCTTTTCATTACTAAGGCTGACTATTGCTGACTACGGCAAAAAAATAAATAAAAAAGAAGTCGAAGAGATAAGCCAAAGTCAAAACTGTGACTTGAAGTCGGGTAAGGACTCAAAGTCAAAAAAAGAAACTATGGAAGTTATAAAACAGCCGAACATTCGGTCGATACTTCGGTTTAGCTCTTCGGAGTAGACCCCCTGGTCCTTATCGGACGGCGAGCTACCCGTCGCTCACCGTCCGCAAGCCCGCGCCTACGGTGGCCGGGAATCGGCCTGCTACTCCCGATGCCCGGGGCGAGGGACATGTTGCGCCGACTCTAATTAAATTGGGATAAGGGCAGGAGAATGATAATGATGATGACTATTTGTTTAAGTAATTTGTACAACACAGAGTTTAAAACCGTGATCGTGGTAAAGAGCAAGCCCATTCAATATTACGAAAAAAGTCTCAATGTTTGTAATAACAGCTCTTCGGACAAACTTTAGCCTTCTTACTGTTATAGTAAGAGTTCTCGATATGCATTGTTTGATCGTGGAAACCTAACTAACCTTGCCGACCTATCCAATAATTAATCCTTTGGTCTCGAACCAATAAGGCGGCTAAGTAATCAAATGAAGCAAGAATCAAGTATTCAATTAGTTTAATTTAAATTTAGATCAAGTTCTTCTGAAACTTTTGCGTTTTAATTAAAATTATTTTAATTGTATCACGTCGGTAGTCTTGCTTTTTCAATAGTTGTTATTTTAATTGGATTTTCGATAGTGATAGTATTATATAGTATTAAAGTGTAACGACATTTTTTACGATTTTGACTTCGACATAATTTCAGGCAGCATCACTAAGTTTAAAAGAGCTGTGCTCAATAATATGTAATTTTTGCTCAATAATGTTTATTTTATGTTATTTTGTGTGTGTTTTTTTTATTATGTTTTTAATTTGTTATTTATTTCAATTTAATTTAATACAATCTTATTTAATTTAATTCAAGTTAGTTTTAAGTATAAAAGATTATTGATACTAGTTCTAATTACATTGTTATCCATGTTTATATTAATTATTATTGTATATTGAGATCTTAATTAAATGCTGTGCTTACCTATGATTTAGATGCATGCAATGCTACTGTATTTATAAATGATATGTACTTTGAATGTCTTTGTGTGTATTTAGTTGGTTTGCCTTAATAAATAAATATTATATTAAAATGTTGATTTGTTTGATTTTATTTAAAGTTGCTTAACGTTAAAGGAAACAAAAGTGGTCTGGGATAATATTATTTGTGTTTAGAAACTTAGGTTAAATTATTAATTTTAATTAGGCATCTTTCGGAGTTTTTCTTTAAATCCGAAAAACAAACAGTTAGTTTTGTGCAGAGCGGTGGTGTCCCTGTGGTATCGGTCCCGACTTACCGAGTTGTAAGTCGTGAATTCAAACCTAACCAGGCATTTCACTATATGTATTTATTTTCATCACCACAGCTCTTAAAATGGTAAAGGAAAACATCGTGAGGAAACCGGCATGCCCTTGAACGAAAAATTTGAAAACATGTGACATCGTTGTGTCATGTGCTGGATTATGGCCCACTCCCTCTCACCAAGAGCAGGCCTGTGGCCCAGCAGTGGGAACATTATAGGCTGATTATGCTATATTATGCTAGTTTTTACCCGGCTACGACAACACCAAAGGAAGGTTATGATTTTAACAGACTATGTATGTATGTAACTATGTATGTTTGTATGTTCATCTGTTTCCTTATAACTCCTAAACTACCTATTATGACATCACATAAAATCTAAAATGGCGGCTTATAGCGGATGTAAAGTGTATCATTTTTTTTAAAATTTAATAGTACGATACCGTGGTTGATATCTAATAAAAGGTCTTGAGGAGTACTTTGGTTATATTATTATAGTACGAGTATACAGTAAAATTAAAATTAAAGTTGAATTTTTCCAAACCAAAGAAGTGGGTAGATTCCATCAAAAGGTTGTCTGTAAAAGATCGCTTTTAGCGATAAGACCACTACCCATTGTGTCACCCTATGTAAAATGTCAACTTTTATATCTGTAATTTTTATGGTGTACATAATAAAGATTATTCTATTCTATTCCATTCCTATTATTATTATAAACACCAAAATAATTGAAATAAAAATGAAAGTTAAAAACCCAACTACAAAAAAAACACCAACTGTTAAGTTATAAGACAAAACAAGACATCATAGACAAATTAAAAATCCGGAGTCACACGTAATTTTAAGGCAAAAATCGAACTGATTACGTGCGACTCCGGATTTTTCATTTGTCTGTCTTTTTTAGTTGGTGTTTTTGTCGCAGTTGGGTTTTAGTTTTTAACTTTCATATTTTTATTGTGATGATTGGACAAGAAAATTGTTGGTAAAAAAAACTCTGCGTAATCTGAAGCTGTAGTTAAATGTTTAGATAATCATGAACAGAATGAAGATGGGGTTGACTGACAAAGGTGTGTCGAAGGCTCTTTTGATTAGACCTATTAAAATACTTTCCAATAAATATATCTGCAACCTACAGCCTCACAATCCCGAGAAAAACACAAGGAGCAACTTCATGGGTGAACTCAGGGAGTCATGTATTGTCAACTGTAATTTTTTGACAATTGAAATGATGAAATGGCTATAACAACTGGGGTACTCACAAGTAATGCACTTCCTAATTATTTATCTCGGGAGCATTGGGTCAACTGGCTTGGATTATTAAGTCTTAATATTTAAAATTTTAAGTAATGGTTTTTTTATAGAGTTCTATCAAGGTTAAATATTAGGTATAGGTAAGTAAAAATTACAGGTACTTGAATTCAACAGAATGTCTATGGTAACAATTTACAATAATATGGTAACAATAAAATAAAATAAAATAAAATAAAGACGGTTTGGAAAATTATCAATAATGAAACGAATAGGAACAAAAAGCATGATTCTGATTACGCACTGGAGACGTCATGTGGACTCATTTGCGATAGCAAACAAGTTGCTCAAGAGTTTGTAAATTTCTTTACCAGTATCCCACTTAAAACTACTGAAACCTTAAATTCCTCGCCCTTGCTCGCTTTTGACTCTGTAAGGGCGAACGTTGCAGCCTGCCCGATTGAATTTAACTTTAAGCATATTAACCCCATAATAGTATTAAAAGCTTTTAAGCAAATCAAGATAAAATTGTCCGAAGATCTTTGGGGAATGTCCATTAAAGTCTGTACCTCAATAATTGAGACTATAGCGCCTTACTTAGCCTTAATATTTAATTTGTGTGTGGATCAAGGAGTCTTCCCGGATTTAATGAAATACAGTAAGGTAATACCACTTTTCAAATTCGGAGACAGTAAAGACACAAATAATTATAGACCCGTATCCGTTTTGCCGGTTTTCAGCTAGGTGTTTGAAAAGGTAATGCTTAATCAAATGCTCAATCATTTCAACGCGAATAAAATCCTTCACGATCAACAGTATGGTTTCACCAAAGGACGTTGTACGACCGACGCCGGTGTAACCTTATTAAGACACATTTTTAACGCGTGGGAAGAGGCCCAAGACGCCATAGGAATCTTTTGTGACCTTTCCAAGGCATTTGATTGCGTCGATCACGAAACCTTACTCTTGAAGCTTGAGCATTACGGACTTGGAAAACTTGCGCTTAGTTTAGTAAAATCTTATTTAAACGATAGACAACAGCTAGTTCAAATAAATGGTATCAATTCACTCGGTTTAAAAGTAAAAATGGGTGTTCCTCAAGGCTCGATATTGGGTCCTTTCCTCTTTTTAGTGTATATTAATGATCTTCTCCATTTATTAAAAAATCAACCACAAATGGTGTTATTTGCTGACGATACTTCCTTGATTTTTAAGGTAGATAGACGTGCTACAAATTTTGACGACGTAAATAACGCCTTACTGCAGGTCCAAAATTGGTTCACTGCCAATAATTTAGTATTAAAAGGAAGGAAAACTAAGTGCATACGATTTTTTTTTACCAAATGTAAAAAGTAGTGATTATGAGATAGTATTGAATCAAGAGAAACTAGAATTCGTCGATAAAACTGTTTTCCTGGGGATCACGCTCGACTCTAGGCTTCAATGGGGTCCTCATTTAACATCTCTTGCAGGACGGCTAAGTTCAGCAACATATGCTGTCAGAAAAATCCGTCAATTTACTGATGTAGATACCGCGAGGCTAGTCTATTTTAGTTACTTTCATAGTATCATGTCTTACGGTATTTTACTTTGGGGACGGGCTGCAGACATCAAGTCTATTTTTATTCTGCAGAAAAGAGCCATCAGAGCCATATATAATCTCCGCAGGCGCAATTTTTTTAGGGAACTGTTTAAGAATATTAACATCATGACGGTGTCTTGTCAATATATCTATGAAAACATCATGTACGTAAGAAAAAATTTACATCTTTTTAGTAAAAGAGGCGAAAGACATAATTATAGTACTAGAAGTAGGGATCTATTAGCTCAACCAGGTTTCAGACTGGCTAAAGTAGACTCATCTTTCATGGGGTACTGTTTAAAATGTTATAATAAAATTCCTCCCCACATACTTCAACTGAATGAGACAAAATTCAAATCTTGTATAAAACGCACACTATGCAAGCAGGCATATTATAGGCTGGGGGATTACATCGCTGATAGAAATGCTTGGCTCAATGCTGGTCCTGCTCCACAACGTCAACTAATTGATTAACATTTGATAATACTGTTGGAGCTGCTGAAGATTGTAAGACTATCTTTTCATTGTATAAACTCAATCACCTTTGCATTATATAATTGCATAACACAGGTGTGAGTACTATGTACAATAGAGCTACCATTTACCGGGTAATATGTCTTTCATTGACTTGAATATGTCCTGGCAGCTGAGAGTATGTCATGCTCACTCAGATGTCTCGCTGATGGTGGCGTGTGTGTTGGATCATTAAGCTTCCTTCAGATGGTTGAGCTGAATGGTGCTGATCCATGCGTCATGTTCGTGAACGGGCGCTGTCAGTTGGGACTGGTCATCTCTTAGCTGCCACGGCTTATTTTTAATTATTTTAGTTTTGAATTGTTTTTTTTTATCACGGACGCTTCTGACGTTTTGCATCGTTCTCACATGTATATTTTCAATAAGAATGATGTAACCAATACTTTGTATCAAATATTTTATTTTAAAAGAGTGTCTGTGGAGTTTCTTGCCCGTTCTTCTCCATAGGAACCTCTATTTGGAATGGGCAACTAGCTTCATGTTTGTAACTGACCGACTTGTTGACAATTCAAAAGTGCCTGTAAATGGTTTAATTGAAATAAATGCTTTGAGTTTGAGTTTACCCTGACAGCGCAGCAGCAGTAAGGGCACTTGGAGCGATATAGTCGAGAACACGGCAAATTGACGTAGGTTGTCAATTCGCTTAATAATTAATTTTCCTGGCTGTACCTTGCACACAAAATTAATAAAGAAATTAAACAGAATTTCCGGGACAGGATGTTTAATAATAACCCAGGTTTACTTAATTAAAACATAATTACTTAGGTAATATTACTGTTTCTGACACACGTAATTTCATTCCTTTGCATGTCTAATACATGACTTTGTAATTATAATTTTGAAAAGCTTATATTTTCGGATCTTTAGAGGGATTTGCGACACGAATGGATAGAATAAGAAATGAGTACATAAGAGGAAGTCTCAAAGTGGCACCGGCGGCTGAAAAGTTGTACGGAAATCGATTGTCAGGATATGGGCATGTGATGCGGAGGAATGAGGAAAATATCGTGAGGCAAGGTTTGAGTATGAATGTCGATGGCTATAAAAGTAGGGGAAGATCAAACAAACGATGGATGGACTGTGTGAAAGATGATATGGCTAGAAAGGGGATGACTACCGAGTAGACGTCTAATAGAGAAGTATAGAAGAAAGGGACATATTGCGCCGACCACGAATAAATTGGGATAAGGGCAGAAGAATCATGATCAATTTTTGAATTTCGTTTTCGAAACCGGTACCCGTTTTAATTAGTTCAATCACTATCGGTATTGTAATTTTATTTAAGTGTCCGTAGAACATTTAATTTTATACTTTAACCATTTGGATCTGCTATTCCATCTAGACCACCTCATTATTAAAGTCGGTTTTCATTTCTGTCTGCGACCGCTTCGTTTTTTTTTTAAACTGTACAACGGATTTTGATGCGGTTTTCAACATAATTAAGAGAAATTATACCAGAAGGTTTATTTGTTTATTACATTTAGGGCTGATTTTTCAATAGTCAAATAACATTTATCTGAGGAATAAAAATGGCGGTTTGACAGCTTATCTATAGAAAATATGTCAAATCGCTATTTTTATTCCTCAGATAAAAGTTATCTGACTATTGAGAAATCAGCCCTTAATTATTATTAAAAAAAACATGTCATTTTATCAAGTAGCCGGGTCGTTACTTCATACATATAACAATGTCGTTTATTAATTGCAAGAACCAAAAACTCATTAAGAAAATTGTTAACGATGAAAAATCCTCTGAAAATAACTTGTTACCGTGTTTTACATGAGATTCACTTACATCACCACAAGTTTTTGTACTGTCATTTATATACATATTTTCGACACGAAATATTGTAAACCGAACTTGCAATGCAGTCAAAGTCTAATAATTTATTACAAGTAGGTAGGCCATTAGAAGACGCTTTTGAATTGAATGTCAACATTTATAAGAAATTATAATTGATTCTAGGCGCCCCTTCCAAATTGTAGTTTCGTATTGAGAAGAATGAGCAAGAAACTCCAAAGTTACTCTTTTTTTTTGTATAATGTTTGCACTCATTATAATTTTATGTGAAGACGATGTACTTAGAATACAAGTACTCGTACTATACTCATTAGGTACAAAGTATTAAATACTAAGCAACGACAGACTAATTAATTATGTTAATTTATACATCATGATGCAACATTATAATTATTACGTAAAGTGAAAACTTTGGACCCCTTTTTACGAAAAGCACCAGGACAGAGGAGTCTGCAATTTGGCACAGTTAAAGTTTATATGGAAGAGTGCTAATATTTTTATATAATATGCATTAGAAATAAATTAAATTAAATATAAAAACATTACACACACTACCATGCGTTTGACACACACACATAGTACCAGGGCCTCATGACTTGAAGATAGATAGGTGGCAGAAGTTACAGCTTGAGCATGAAATCAAATCAAATCAAAAGTCATTTATCAAACTAGGCTGACAATCAGCAGTTTTCGAACGTCGAAATTTACATAAGACAGTCCCCCAAAAACGCCCACCCTTCACCACTTCCTAGCGCTTTAGCTGGGAAGAAGAGGTGGCGCAACAAGCTCCCCAGCAGCACAGCTGTCTGTTCAGTTAGAAAAATAAGTACTACATAGATTGTAAGTAGTCGAACTTAGGTCGGTTCGGTTCGGTCGAACTTCGACGAGTGGGCGACCACTAGTTTTATTTAATTGTTAATTATTCAATTAATTATGTTGATACATAATTATTGAACCGTTTACGTTTTTTTGGTTAAGTCTTATCATAACAAATATTAAATCCTACCAATCACTCGTATTTTCCATTCCACCTAGCTTGCAAACTTCTTATTGGCTTAGAGAAGCTGAACAAAGTTTATAAGAAAAAGTAAGCAAGTTATTGGATAACGAGTTTCTTGTTCGAAGGCTTGCGTCTGCCTACAGCCTCACAAGCCCTTGCGGAAGCTGTTTTTAAGGTTCCGTACCTCAAAAAGAAAAAACGAAACCCTTATAGGATCACTTCGTTGTCCGTCTGTCTGTCTGTCAGTCTGTCAAGACCATTTTTCTCAGAAACGCGTAAAGGTATCAAGTTGAAATTAATATCAAATACGTAAATCTATGGTCACTTGAAGCTCTACAAAAATCAAGCTTCCAAGTCAACGCAATAAAAAAATACGGCGATATAAGCGACATTATTGCGACATATTTCGATACTCGCAAATAAATCAAAACCTATAGGGTACTTCCCGTTGACCTAGCATCATGAAATTTGGCAACAAGCAAGGTCTTACAGCACAAGTAAAGGAAAAATGTCCGAAAATTGTAAATTTGTAGTTTTATCACATATAAAAACATTTTTTGCAATTACAAACTGAAATTTTCAGTTGGAAAATTGACCGTGGCGTATATCGATGTATGGGAGAACATGTTTTTCAACTACAATGTTAAGTTTGTTTTAGGGATAAATTCATTCTAACTACGGAACCCTTCATTGTGCGTGGTCCAACAAGCACTTGGCCGGTTTTTTTTAATTAAATGTATTTATTTTAAATTTCAGGGGTATGCAACTGAATCTACCTAGTCTATTTACACGACTGCCCAAAACGGAGTAGTGTTTAGGGTCCATGTTCATATAAGTATGTCTTTACATTATCCCGAGTGACACAGGCGAAAAAAATCATTATGTCGGCAGTTTGGCTCCATTTGAGAGCAGTGGTGGCCCAGTGGCAACGGTTCCGACTTACGAGATGTGTGGGTTCAAACCCAGGCAGGCGCCTTACTTTGTGTAAATTAAATAATCACCACTGCTCTCAAAACTGTGAAGGAAAAACATCGTGACAAAACTGGCATGACATGTGATATCTACCAACCCGCACTGGGTCCGCGTGGTAGATTATATCCCACTAGCTCTAGGAGAGAGGAAGCCTGCGGCCTTCCCAGTAGTGGGAACATTATCGGCTGATTATGCTTATGCTATGGCTCTAGTTACAAAAGCGAAATAATAATAAAAAATCAGTCATTACAATATGGGTATCAAATTGAAGGCTTCGATTAGCACATGCCAAAACTATTAAAAATATTGGCATACATTTTACATAGGTAGAGTGTACATGTAAAACAAACATTTAATCCCCACGCTAGCCGCGCACCGTGAGAGTATAATAAACTCACCTTTAGTGCTTAAAATAAAAATACCACCAATTAGCATTACATGTTTAAAGATAAAACTTGTCACTAAAATGTATAAAATAAAAATTAAAAACACGGCTGTCAAAAAATGAACTAAAAATTAAGTTGTGTTAATTAGTTTACTCACTGACTAAACAGATAAATAAAATTATCATTGTGGTCGGGTAATTATTTTTATAAATTACTAGCTGCGCCCCGCGGTTTCACCCGCGTAAATCTCGATCCCGTTGGAATATCGGGATAAAATTAGCCTATATGTTAATCCAGGGTGTCAGCTACCTCCATACAAAATTATATCAACATTAGTCCAGCCGCTTCAGCGTGAAGAAGTAACAAACACACACACATAAACATACTCACAAACTTTCGCCTTTATAATATCAGTGTATTTTTTTTTTACTTCTTATTTTACACATCAGTTTCCCCGCCCCTGCCAAAACATCGAGATTTCTGTACTTAATTCAAGTAAAATATTCAATATAATTATAAATATTCAAGTTAAGCTTCCGGAATAAATGCTCTTAATTATAGTGAAGACCAGATCAAAATATGTTTCGTAATTTAGAAGAATTGTAGCCTTTTTAATTTTTTGTTAGGAACCTTCTCCGGCGCGTACCTACACAACAATTTGCCAAAATTTCTTTTGAATTATGCGAGACCAACGCACGGCAACTGGTTCTTATATACTGGGTAAAATTAAATTAGCTAGCTGGACTCCGCAGGCTTGATGGGTATCGACCTAAGCATGATAAAACAGAAAATAAATTAATTTGATGAGTTTTTTTTTGGTACCTATTGTAGTCAATTTAAATATCAGTTAAAAAACAGTTTTATTTGTTAATACTTCACAGAAGTATTAGGTATCAATAACTAAATACGATAAAATAAAAATAAACAGATTTTCTCAACATACAGCACATCATACAAACACACACATCATACATCCAGCAACAAAAATACGTTGACCCAAAAATGAAAAACTTTTTTTTTTTTTTTGCGTTTAGATAATTATCGAATCCCATCACATCTGCGGAGTTTTTCTAGCTAATTTAATTTGACCTTGTATATATAGAAGATAGATTGTATATCCTTTATTGTAAATCACAAAAATACATCAAAAAAATGTAACAGACGTACAAAGTTACTTCTGCATTTAAGAGCTGACTACAGCTTATCCGCTGTCACTGTCAGACTGCATACAAAAGAAACAAAAGGACGATGAAGCAACACTTGTAATTTATTGCAAAATATTAAGCAATTATCTAGGATTAGTAGGGGAAGACCAAAGAAACGATGGATGGACTGTGTGAAAGATGATATGGCTAGAAAGGGAGTGACTACCGAGATGACGACTAATAGAGAAGTATGGAAGAAAGGGACATGTTGGGCCGACCCCAAATCAATTGGGATAAGGCCAGGAGAATGATGATGATAAAGCAATTATCTATTTACTCAAAAATGAGTTGAGTAATCGAAAATAAAAAACAACCAATTAATAACAAGAATGTCTTATTTGTATGCAGAACTTGCCCGCATTGGGGCTGCCTCGCTTCTGTAGCGCGTCGGGGATGTTTGCCGAGGCGCGTGTGGATTGTTTCCACACAATCATGCTTAAGCGGTGCACATCCCTCGTGTCTAGGGTGCAGGCCAGCCGCAACAGTATCCTGAACGCTTTTGCTGAACGTTTTGACTATCAGTACGTGAACCACTGCTGCATGGTTCACGTACTGACTAATGTTAAGATATTATTTTAATTATAAATTTGTTTTTATATTAATGTATAATTTTTTAATTTTCAATTTAATGTATTTATTTAATTGTATTAATAATTTTTAATTTAGTACGGTTTCGTACGTTGATATATTTAATACAGATATTTTGAATTGAAACTCCAAGTAAAGGGTTAGTTTACCGTTAAGTTGTATCGAGATTTTGTTTTCTAAATGTGCTTTGGTAACAACCAAGTCCTGAGAAATATGTTCAAGAATATCATATATATTTTTTCCACACACACACGCTACCACAAACTATATAGATTTGATATTTTTGTTTAAGACAAGCCTACTTTTATCATTTGCCTCTCGTTCATACAGTACTCCAATCCACCCATACACCTGCAACAAGCCTGTATAAACTGTCATGTGCAAATGTCTTCCACACGACAATGCACCTGTTTTGCTCTATCTGGAGAGTATGCGCAATGCCATGTTAAACAGCGCTGTAATTGTCAGGTTTCTGTTTAATCCGCGCTGTGCGTGGGAAGAGTCGGAAGCTTTTGATTTTAATTATGTAGAATAATGACTGTGATAGGGGGGAACCTACTACTCTTTGGTATTGGCGATAGCTTCATATTTCTAACTGACCGACTTCTTGACAATTCAAAAGTGCCTGTAAATGGTTTAATTGAAATAAATGCTGTGAGTTTGATAGTGAAGTTTATAATTACTATCGGTGTATTTATTAGCGGTGGCTTTTTTTTAGGTTTTTAAGTTAAGTACGACATCTCAACATGAAAAAAATATGCTTTTCCAATCGTAAATTAATTACACCTTCTCGTTTAATCAAATACCAGTCATCTGCCATAAAGTTATTGAAAACATCATAAGGATACTTATGTCAATCTGCAGTAAACTGTGACAACGCCTAAGAATTTATGCAGGCAATCTAAGACGTAGACACGGCTACATATCAAGCTATACATGTCCAATATATTTTATTTGACGGCACGGTTGGCGCAGTGGTTAAGCAATTGACTGCTGCGCTGCGTGTCGCGGTTTCGATTACCGCACGCAAAAAATATTTGTATGACCTATAAGTAGTTGTTCCGGGTCTGGCTGTTTGTGTATGTGAGTTTAAATGTTTGTAAACGCACCCACGATACAGGAGAAATTCCTAGTGTGGGGGACACATAAAAAAAAATATATATATATATATAAGCTGATCTCGCGATAGCTTGTTATATAGCCATGTGTATATATTTGGCAAAAAAAAATGCGTTGGACCAACCAAGCAGCTGCCTTAATGCAGTCAGATGTTTTTAGGATTGACTTATTAAAATCTAAAATCTTTAGTCATAATCATGACTTAAATTATTTTCATACAAACTAGAATTAATCATTTGCTAGTCAGTAACATTGGTAGCAGAGCAGACTGATCAGGATATGACAGACAAAATTACCGTCTCTCTTGGAGACTTTTTCAATGTACTCAAAAGAAAAAACAAAAGTCATTTATTCAAACTAGGCTGAGAATCAGCACTTTTCGAACGTCAAAAATTACATAAGACAGACCCCCAAAAACGCCCACCTTTCACAAGTTCCTAGTGCTTTAGCTGGGAAGAAGAAGTGGCGCAACAAACTCCCCAGCAGCACAGCTGTCTGTTCAGATATAAAACTTGAATCTATACAATAAAATGTAAAAGAATACACTACGTGTGTACTCTCTTCTGTACCAATAATTCTGCTTACCCTGTGTCCATAACCAATACTCTACAAACATAAACAGAGCCCTATACATTATAACGTTTCACTTTGCCCAAAAGATTCGTTTCCACATCAAAGCAGTATGGTAATACAGCCGGTAGCGAAATAGCGACGCAGCGGTTTTGAGAAAAAATTATGATAATTTTCAATGATGGACGCTCATTATTGTATTTTTATTAACGCTCTTTGTGGCTGTTTTAACTTTATGATGTTGTATTTATTGGTGAATAATGTGTATTGACAGGGAATGGATGGGATACTGAGGAAGGCTGATGGAAAACGTTGTGTTGTTGGCCTGAAGCGTTCAAACATTTAAATAATTTACTTATCACAAAAAAAAAGAAGAATTAGGTATTGGAATTTGGATCATAACCTATTTCTTTGATTTTTTAAGGGAGGAACCTTAAAAAATCAAAGAAATAGCATATCTCATTAAAGACAGAAAGAAAATGTATTTACACGATGTGCAATTTATACGCAGTCATAGGATTTAATAAATGTAGGTTATATAATAAATCTGTCATAGCTACATCCAAATAAAGACTTTGTTATAATTTGTGGTTCATCTGGTATCTAGCGTTAGTTTTTTACTAGAAATCCTAAAAATCACATCACACTAATATTATAAAGGCGAAAGTTTGTGAGTGTGTGTGTGTGCGTGTGTGTGTGTGTGTGTGTGTGTGTGTGTGTGTTTGTTACGTCTTCACACTCAAACGGCTGGACCAATTTTGATAAAATTTTGTATGGAGGTAGCTGACACCCTGGATTAAGACATAGGCTACTTTTTATCCCAATATTTCCACGGGATCGAGACTTACGTGGGTGAAACCGCGGGGCGCAGCTAGTAATACATATTTGTGTGTTTCAGTACACACAAATATTGTAAAGCCCAGAAGCAATCACTTAAGGCGATAACAAAGAAAGAGATGCTTTCTTTGTATTAGCGCCTTAAGTGATTGCTAACGATAACCCATAAATCTATATACAAAAGCCATAAAACCACACTATCAATGCACTTACCTAACTATGTGAGCAGCTCATAAGAGTAAACAGCATAAAGATACACATCAGTTTATCTTCCTCGGTCGTTAAGACCATCTCGGGACTCATAAAGTCATAAAGGCCAGCCATGCGGAAAGGGATAATGGTCTCATAAGTAATGGGCATGCAGTACATCAGTGTTGCACTAAAATGTAGCTAAGGCATTCCTGATAAGGGACGCCAAAATGTTACTCCAAAATAGAATTTGTAATAGGAATTTGCTGATTTGCTCTTATCGTTCTAAACGCCTAACGCCTATGTGAACTCGGAGAAATAAATATATGATCAAATTGACTACCAACTTAAATTGTCCGTATGTTCGAATCACAACTTTATTTTATTTTATTATATTCTGAGCGCGCGCGCAGGCGACGTGGAGGTGAGGGTGGGAGCAAGACAAAACACTGGGTACTCTCGTGTAATAATAATTATGTTTTAGGTGGGTACATTATTTATGCACGCACGGTGATGCCTGCGGATTATTTTATAGGTTATTTAATAATATTTATTCATATAATTAGTTGTATAGTTGCATTATATTGTGAGTATATACCGTTTATTTTATTTTGTTACCTATCAATGTACAATTCATTAAACTTAATTTGGTTTCCGTACGTCTTTTTCGTGTGATCACTGAAAATCAGCGCCGTGCTGTGGGTCCCTCATAGCACAGCATCTTGCTGAGTAGAAGCCTTCTTGTCACAGTCAAGACGTACCAGCATCTACTGACTATTTCTGTTTTGTGCTCGTGATTTTAATATGGATCTGTTTTGTTTTATTTTCTGTTAGTACCTAATAGGTACTCGAGTTAATAATATTTTTATATGCACGTGTTTCTGTGTCAAATAAACTTAGATATTTTTCTTTCTTTCTTTCTTTAACTGTCATTCTTTAACAGTTGAATGAAATGGCTATAACGCGGCAAATTGATGTAGCGTGTCAATTTGATAAAAAGTTAATTTCCCTGGCCGTATTCACTTCAGCGTTGTTATTTGCATGATTTTCGTATGTGTAGGTGGATATTAAAGTGTCTTTAAAGACCTAGATTCCGTATCAAAGTATATATTTATGAGACTTTTTCACAGCCTGTTCTGGTTTCCGAGAAATTGTGCTGTCTTAGAAATTATGACATATAATAACTTTAACTTTACAAAATGATCCTTTAATATTAAATACTGTCGTTCTTTGCTATTAAAACTTGTTCAGTCTAGGTTCGATATAATTTTTTCTCTACATAATTTTTCACTTTGTAGATTTTTTTTTTAAGATGGTTGTTTTTTTTTTTCGCTTTTTAGTGGGTCAGTTTGTAATTTATCTAAGTTACAATTGCCTAATGTCAACTGCTCATCACCTTTTACAAAATAATGCTTTTGCCGATGCAGGGACGTTAATTATTGAGGAGTTCTCCTGGTCGTAACCAGGAGAAATGTCACTCACAATTGGCATTGTGACGAGCATAAATTGTTTAGCAACCATATTAAAGCACCTAATCGAATCGCAACGCTTTAAATACTTATTACTAAGTAGTTCCATCTGGTGGCCATCTGTGGTGTAAACCACCAAAATGGTGGTTTACAAGAGCAATTGCACAAGTTACTTTAAAGTATATCCAAATCGATAAGGTGTGCCTATAAAATTTGACAATGGCTTGGACTTGGTGACAATGGAACCACCACGGGAGCATAGGAACCCTTAAAAAAAACTATTTTCAATATCGGTCCATAATTGACGGAGAAATTGGTGAAAATTCGAAAAAGAAGGCGTTATTCTGTATGTTTTTATACAGAATAACGCCTTTTTTTTCGAAGTCGGTTAAAAATTATTAGAGGTAGTCGAGCAAAATGAAAAAAAAGTAGCACTTTATTCTGAATTAATGTTTTATGTTACAAACATAAAAAAAACCTATTGAACTTACATGAAAAGTATGTAAGTCAAAGAATTCAAATGTCAATCAAAATCATCTTAATTACAAGTCTCTTGTTGCTTCTACCCATCATTATCTGCTTAGAGTTCCTAGCCTTTTCCCAACTATGTTGGGTCAGCTTCTACTATAACCGAATGCAGCAATATTTTACATGGAGTGACTGCCCATCTGACCTCCACAACCCAGTAACTGGGAAACACAATACTCCTTGTTATTTCTACCCATTATACAACGTAATCCCAATCTCCTATTCGTAAATTACTTACTTCTACTAAACTACCGGAACGAAATTCACATAATTGCGATGTCAAATGAGCTTGAGGAGGCTTATCATATCAATTTTGTAACCCGCTTAAATCCGTAATACAATTTTGAATTAGAGATTAAGCTTAATCCGATGTGAAATTGAATTGATTATTTATTTTAGTAATCAATGTAATTAATTGAATTAACATGCGGTGGTTTACTGGGGAATTATGGAATAGTAGTAGAGGATTAATTTGATTATCAATTTATGAGCTATGAAATTAATAGTTACCGATATTATATATATTTCAAAGAGACTGTGACCTGAACGTCGATCTTTCTTCACAAAATAGTCAGATAGGATACACTAAACTCATTTAGATTTAAAACATAGTTTATTTTGACGTGTAAACTTGTTTTGTTTTATTCAATTTACAGTAATGAATATAATTTCTCATCATTTATCACCATAAGATAGACCAAACTACGTAGACGATGCCTATCCAGATCAAAACTAAATTTCTTTTGTTTTTACAGGTATTTGCTGGCTGATGAACCGTCATGATTTTGGTAAGTTCAATTTACCTATAGCCCAGATCAAAATAAATAATTCAATATAATATTGTTGCCTCGAATACTTGGATTATGGTTCGGTTACTTAGTTTAGGTATAAAGTACTAAGAAGCTTTAAGCCTGATTTACACGGTATTATTTAATTGCCTGTGAGATACCGTAAGTTAAAGCAACTATAAAAGTGCACCACCTAAACAGTGTTTAGACGATTCCTGCAAGAAACTCGCATCGTGCAACCATATTCAAAGATTAGAAGCCCTTCGTCTGCCTTGAACATTACGATTTCAATAAATTAAGTAAATAGTTTCTACGATACACCACAGAACATGACTCCACTACCGATAAAGAAATCAGACCCAATAAGATGTATGATGTTTTCATTGCCACTAAAATAATATGCCGTGATATAACTTCAATTTGTCTTTTTCGCAGAACAAAGACGTGCTTTATTTTTATCCGGAATATGTTATGTAGGAAATCTGTTCACGTAAACAAGGGTGCAACTGGTGATGTATCACCCTATGTCATTCAGATTGCAGGGTAGACAGAGATTGATCTCCAAGATTTCTGCCTACCGTTTTTATTTCACCGCAATTGTTATAAGTCCTCGTTTTCTCAAAATTTCACTTCTCAGTTTCATCATACATTAACATGTTAGGTCAAAATAGCGCTTAAATATGAACCCTACTTAAACAGCCATAAAGGTTTTTATCCCTTAACGACTGCTTTTAATATTTGTAATCCAGAGTGTTTTTATAGACGCCCGTAAGATTGAATACCCTACCATTTGTGGGAAATTGCGAACATTTGTTGTTACAAAACTTTTACTTTTTCAATTTTTATGTTTAGAGCTATTTAGGTGGCCGTTATTCATGTAATCCGCCTGAAGATTACGTATTTTATCTACCTTTTGTTATTTTAGATTAGAACACGGGTTTATATATACATTAGAAAATGGTTTTTTACAGGTATTTGTTTGTTACTTGGTAATGTCTTTTATTTGTGTTCATTTTGGCTGAGTAAAAGCGAAAACATGATTTGGGTAAACTGTGGGGTTATGCGATCCATTGTCCATTGCGACTATATTTTGACAGTTCAGCCACGTTCAGTGGATTATTTACATTGTTGAGCAGATAGATTAGGATTTATATCCCTAGTAGGATTGTGGTAGGTAGTAGAGTAGGAAAATGGATTAAGAATTTCCTTCAAAACCCTCAGGTTATGATTGTGTGTTTTACGAAATTAGGATGCAGATTTATTTTTCAAATCAAGCAGAATAAATGATAGCAATTGTATTCAAGCTACTTACATACCTAATTTAGCTATGGTGACCTATTTGGCTCCAAAATCAAATCAAAATCAAAATATTTTATTTCACATAAACCTACATGGCGGTGTACGACTAAACGCCGACAGACACTACGCCGACAGACTGAACACCGACAAGACTTTACTTCGACGGGACTCTTCGCCGACAGGACACTTCGCCGACAGGACTCTTCGCCGACAGGTAGGTTAGGTTAGGTTAAAACTGTGACCTCCTACGCACGAGCCGAGCGAGCGAAGCGAGCGGTGCCGCGGCAGCGGCCGGCGAGTGCCAGAAACGACTTGCATTAATAGAAAACATTGTAACGTATAATATGGTACCTACCTAATCCTAAAACAATAGTTAATGTTTTAGGATTAGGTAGGTACCATATTATACGTTACAATGTTGTAACGTCGTTTATTTTGTATGAATTGTATAATTACAAGAAACGCATAAGTAATCGATTTCCAAAGTAAGTATCTGATTATCGGAGATAAATTGCGTCGCTGATGAGCCCTGTCGGCGAAGACTCCTGTCGGCGAAGTGTCCTGTCGGCGAAGAGTCCCGTCGAAGTAAAGTCTTGTCGGTGTTCAGTCTGTCGGCGTTTAGTCGTACACTCCCTACATGGGCACATATGAAACGGCAGAAGCTAGGTGCACAGTTCCAATTGGTCGTTTCCTATGGAGAAGATCCGGCTAGAAACTCCACGGTTAGGTACTGTTTTAAAAATAATGGGCATAAACAATGTTTTCAAGTTACAGTGTTAATAGGTATGGGAGGACAGTGTAGGCCCGTCAACAAGTACTAAACAAAATATAAAATGGTTTACTAAGCTACAGTCTCTTAAGCCTACAACGTTCTCACATTCACAAATAAAAAAAGAATCTATATAAAATATTACTAAAATAATAGAAATAAGTACCTATTTATACCAAATGACAAGATTACCATTACAACTGTCACAAATCTGAATTAATATTCTCACACAAATTACACAAAAAACTCAATCTCACAGAAAAAATACAAATCACTAATAAATATTTTAAATTAAATATTGTAGCGCTGAATTAGTAATAGGTATCTACGTCTGCACTTACTTTCTCATAACTCCATATTCATAATATACGTATGTTGCTACACGTCTTGACGAATTCTTTACATTCTCCGTTCATATTAATATTAAGGACTCTCCGTCTCGTATTTTTCTGTCCAATTCATTACATCACCGAAATCACTAAATTCATTCATCATTAAATTGCCGCAAACAAAAGATATTCAATCCAGGCGTGTCTGTACATAACCATGATTTTAATTAATCCGGGTCTTCTAAAACCTTCTCGAAAATTCCTTCTTTTTATTGTTTTTTACACTAGGCACTCATTGGAAATCTCATCGGGCGACAAAAATAGAGTACGCAAACAAATAAATTTTAATCAAAGCCCAAATTGCTTCGGTGTTCAGTCCCCCATTGTTTTTCTTTTTCCTCGATCAATCTAGTTCAGTCTTTAACACGATTTCGAAGTGAATTTTAATATCTCACTCGCTACGGTTCTTAATTAAATGTGCCCCTTTAACGTTTATTTTAATTTGTTGAAACAAGTTTGTTAGGATTATTAAATTAAGAGGGATTTTGATTATGGGATTTTGAGGTGAAAATTGGGTTAAGCTAAGACCACCGTTTTTAAAATATGAGATAATAATTGCACTTATTGTTAAATTTCATGACGAGACCTTTTTAATCATAACATCATTAACAGTCAGATTAGTGTCTTTTATTTATTTCTGTACAAATTATATTTAGGTATTTTCTTTAAATAATTATGTCGCCTCTCAATGTCTTTTTGTATCTGAAAACTACGTATAACTCCAAAGAAAAATAATAACAGAAAAAGATTGCAAGACACGGTCGTTAAAACGGTCATCAATAAAAACTTATTCAAATCCTGGTAACAGAAAGCGTATTTCTTGAACGTTTCTAGGTTAGTCCAGTCACTACTTCCACACCAATGGACAAGCTATGTATTATTTCAAGCGGTATCAATAAATGGATCGATACCACCGGGAATACATCTCACTCTGTGAGAGAAAACAATCTATAAATAAAATAAGCGATTGAAGAAAACCTGATATATGTATATCAGTACCCACGACTACCTCTGCGTGTATTTTTTATTTTTTTAGGAAAGAAGAGAGATTTGTTTGTATGTTACAGAAACAGGTGCTTATAAAAAGATAAGTTTAAGTTTTCTTGAATTATACAAATACCCAGAATGAACAGTATCTTAAATATCCTTTTCCAGATCCCAGGCTACCTGTCTGTGAAATTTTATAACAATCAAAGTCAAGGTCGAATAATTTATTTCAAATCACAAGGCACTTAAGAATGTCAAAAATTACAGAAAAATAAAACCGATTCTAGTTTCTCTTTAAAAGGTACTTTCGTATGGAAAAGAATGTACAAGAAACTCCACCGTTACTCATTTCAAATGTTTTAAATAACTATGTATTTTTTATACATTAATTATATTATAATGTATGTGAAGACGATGCACCAACAATAAAATTACTACATCACAATAGGTAAAATGAATTAAAAATGAAGCGATGACAGATAAATTAATTATGTGATAGATACATATGGGAATCACAATCACTTATTTACAAACATTGTAAAAGTATACGATTTTGATATTTTAACAAGTAATATTTCAGTGTAAGGTAAAGTAGTCACATAATGTAAAATCAATGTCATATAAATAATAAATTATACAATTAAAATAACAACCAGTTTGATTTTGAATAGACTCTAGATAGTCATATGGAGCAGGATCAGCATGTTTCCAAGCATTCTTATCCTGGATATAATCCTCTAATTTGTAATAATTATGGTTGTTCACAAAGTGTACTTTTAATATGAGTTTTAAATTTTATTTGATCGTTTTAGTGGTTTATGCGTGAAAAGGTAACACAGACAGAGTTAATTTCTCATTTATAATGTTATAATTATATAATATAGTATGGATTATAAGAACAAAGGACGTGGCCGATGTCGGATCGAGCTCAGTTCACGTGATTCTAATAATCGAGCGAAAAGCGAAAACCAAGCCTTTGTTGTTCCGTGGCGAAGTAATTATAAGATGGTCTGTAAATTGTGCCAAGCAAGAATCGTTTTCATAATTATCATCTAGTATTTCACTTGTTAATGAAAAAGCTATGAGTAAGTCTTATCTATCGGTCTTTGCGCAAAACGATATTTTATGTTTTCGGATCATTCTTAATCTAAATGATGAGTTGTTTACGATTTTGTGGCAGATTTATGTCTTTGTATTATGATTTGCTTACGTTTTGACGTTTTTAAGATAAATCCGGTTTGATCTGTATATTTGATGGTGGGCTATTAAATTTTGAGAGGCTTACTTCGCTATTTCGCCCTGCCGGAGGCTCTACGCGGGGATCGTGCGGTCCATGGCCCTTTACGGGGCACCGGTGTGGGCGCGTTCTCTGAGGCTGCGACCAGCGCAGCGGTTGAACGCGTCCCAAAGGGTCATGGCCATCAGGATGGTACGGGGATACCGCACGGTCTCCCGTGAGGCGGCGAGCCTCCTTGCCGGACTGCCGCCATGGGATCTGGAGGCGAAAGTCCTCGCGCACATTTGGGTGTGGCGCGAAGAGGCGAAACTCCGGGGCATAACTCCGCTGCCGCAGGAAATCGCGGCACAGCGGACGGAGCTCCGGTGCGATCTCATGGCGACATGGAGAGTGCGATTGTCGCAACCCAGCGCTGGGCACGCCACAATTGTGGCGATAAGTCCCCTCTTTGAGGAGTGGCTAGAGAGGCGCCACGGCGTCCTCGCCTTCCGCCTGACGCAGGTCCTCACCGGACATGGATGTTTCGGGAGGTTCCTGTTTAGGATTAAGCGGGAGGAAACGCCCGGGTGTCACCACCGTGTAGATCGCCCGGAGGACACGGTGGAGCGTATGCTCCACCGTGTCCGTGGAGGTCTGCCCTGCTTGGGCGGAGCACCGCCGTGTCCTCACGGCAGCGATCGGCGGCGGCGATCTCTCGCGTCCGGCCCTGGTTCAGGCCATGGTTCGGAGCGAGAGTGCATGGGAGGCCGTCACCTCCTTCTGCGAAACAGTCATGCTTGCGAAGGAGGAGGCGGAACGCGTGAGGGTAAGGCAAAGTCAACGCCCTCGCGCCCTTAGTCGCCGCAGGAGACGCCCCGGGCGTCGGGAATCGCAGGCCGATTCCCGGCCACCGTAGGCGCGGGCTTGCGGACGGTGAGCGATGGGTAGCTCACCGTCCGATAAGGACCAAGCCCGGGTCGACGGCGCGTTGTGTTCCACGCGCGCCTCAAAGAGACGTCAGCACCAATTGACGGGGTCCGAAAGGGCCAATGCCTGCCAGGGTTACGAGCCTGTCCGAAAGGGATATCGTGGCCCTGGCACACAGGCATCTGAAGGAACACGGTGGGTTTTAGTCAGTAAAAGTCTGACACTCCCTCCCGCTCCACCCAGAGCGGGAGAAGTTATTTGATAATTTCCCACCCAAAAAAAAAAAAAAAAAAGGGTTATTGAAATAACAATTTTCCAATTACTTACCAGTATTGTGAAACAATTTTAGCAGTATCTATGATGGGTCAAACAGGTATTTTTAATAAAAAGGCATTTTTAAAAAAACGGTCCTGTGTATATTAGCAAAATATCTAACAATAAAGTTTACTTCAGTGGATTCGAAAATGATATCAAAATCAAACGTCATTTTTGTTCATACTAGGCTGAGAATCAGCACTTTTCTAACGTCAAAATTACATAAGACGGTCCCCCAAAACGCCCGCCCTGCACAACTTCCGCAAAAGTGTTTTAGCTGATAAGTGGCGCAATAAACTCCCCAGCAGCACAGATTAGTTAGAAAAACTTGATTAAATCATAATTAAATTAATCAAAGAAAGACAAAAAGAAAACACATTTATTTTCCAAAGACTAAAAGACACACCACATCTTATTATCTAAACACAAAAAAGTGTATAAATCGTTGTAGAAAAAAAAAGCAGGTATGTGTGCCTCACGGCTGAGCCAAATAAGCCCAGTTTATTACCAAATATTTGAAGGTTGAGCTACGCTTGCTGAGGTCAATCCGTGGATAGGTGAACATCCAGTACATGTACCCCTCCGTGCCTCGGAAAGCACGTTAAACCCCCATGATCCTGGCTGCCACTTGTAGTGGTTACGGGTAGTCAGAAGCCCTAAAGTCTGACAATCATCACATCTTATTATGGGGTATCGTATTACCCAGTAAAGAAAGAAAAGAAAGAAAAAGCATTTAATGGGACTCGCACAGATCACAAATTAAAATAAAACACACTCATAGAAACATAAAGAACAAAGTAAAAATGAAAATAAAAACAGAAAGGCCTGTACGAGGCCAGAAGGCCCCCTCAGCATGATGCTGCGGCACTTAAAAATTGTCGCAGCGCTGGTATTCTGATAGCGCCCGCTGTGATGAACCGAGTCTCACCGAGTAGTGTGAGTAACTGAATTGTTGTGGTCAGATAGGCAGTCACTCTGTATAAAATACTGGTATTCAGCTGTATCCCGTTAGGCTGGAAGCCGACTGCAACATAGGGAACAGGCTGGCAGATGATAAATGATTACCAAATGTATGAAATATTGAACTATGTACTGTAGTACTAATATTGTGTTAATTTGATTAGAACTAAATAA
The DNA here is from genome assembly GCA_963921375.1 of Tiliacea citrago. Taxonomy (NCBI): domain Eukaryota; kingdom Metazoa; phylum Arthropoda; class Insecta; order Lepidoptera; family Noctuidae; genus Tiliacea; species Tiliacea citrago. The sequence goes on from OY992799.1 coordinate 3,240,726, forward strand.
TACAAAGGCCGTCAACAAGACAAAAGCAGGACGCTCGCGGCAATAAAGCAAACATTGTGCATTGTCCTCCCAGCGAACGAGCTTTCACAAGAGGAATGTTTGTCTGTCATGTACTCCTGATTAATAACAAAATATCTTAAATGTAAGTTCTTATTTTCTAATACACATTATGTTGGATAGTACCCAGCAGGATTCTGCAAAAAACAGGAGCAAAGATGAAATAAATTTTATAATAGCTAACTAGAATGTTTTGTGGCAACTATTTGATATAGTTGATTTTTAAAAGGGTGCCTACGGACTGATTACAGTGAAACACAAAAAGAGATGAGAAAATTAGGCAAAATTTTACTGACAAAATCGAAGACCAAATGTTTGCCTGTAATTGGATTAAGATATCACTAAAGAATCAAAAAAATAATTAAAAACAGTGCAATTTTATCAAATAATTAAAAATAATCTTAAAATGCAAGTAACATTTATACATAAGACATAATAAGCGTAGAATACATGAAAAGCGAAAGTGATAAACAATAATTAATTGTAATAAACTCAAACTAATGTTTTTTTTTTCAATTACAAACTATGTTCTTCAATTATCATATCAGAAGCTTTTCGTGCAATCATCATGACTGAAGCTTGAATCAATCCGTGTACATTAATCGGCATAACACTGGCATCAGCCACACGTAACCTCTTAACTCCATGTACTCGAAGTTTTGAATCCAACACCGTACCCATAGAGCAAGTACCAACAAAATAATGGGACGTATCTGATATCCCCAGTGTATAACATCTCCAATATTCCGTAGTCCCTCTTTCCAAACCTTCACACGACTTTATTCGTGGGTCAACAAACTCAGCTTTCATCTTTCTGAAATATGTCGTGTTCACAATACGATTAAAATCTGCTAAATAACTAGCATGTTTGTTTATGTCTATACTTTTAGTATAATAGTCCGGAAATATCAATGGATGATCATCAGGATTTCTACTTTTCAGAAGAATCTCTCCTCTTGATTCGGGGTTTAGGTATGTGATAAACACCATGAATATTTCTTTGTTATCAAGACCTTTGGCTAAAGTGTCACAAATTTTTTCTTCGTAACTGAAATAAAAGGCACATAGTCCTAAAAATGTGAGGCTGTCGCCAATGTGAACGCCAACTGTTTCATAATCAGGGTAGCTCTGAGTCTTGTTAAGAGCTACATACCCGTCGAATATAACGAATGGGTATTTATGAGGATCTTCAACATTACTGGTAAGAGGAGCTTTTGTCATTTTATAAAATAAAAGGCTGTTCACATGATCTTGAAAATTCTTTCCCACAGGCAAGTTAGATATCACTTTGATACCTTTGCTATGTAGGTGCTTCTTTGGACCTACTCCCGAAAGCATAAGTAGCTGCGGTGACTTAATTGTTCCAGCTGTTACTATAACTTCCTTGGTTGCTTTCAACGTCAGTTTTCTGTTATCTTCTGTCAACACTTCTACTCCAATGGCAGTCTTGTTATAATCAAATATTATTTTAGTTGCTAATGTGTTCAACATGAGGTTTAACTTCTTGTTCTTTTTGAGAGGACTCAAGAATTTTTTGGCCGTTGTTTGGCGCATATCGTCACCTATAGCGAACATAAAATGAGTGAATCCTAGTGGATGCTTCGGGTTTATATCCAGATGATATTCATAACCCATTTCTTCTAAAGCGTCAAAATAGTCTCTATTTATTTTATAATATTGTTTCTGTATTAAAATGTTTCCTTTAGTTCCGTAACAATGTGTTTCATTAGATTCAAGGATTCTTTCATCAATGAGCTTTTCGTTCTTACGGAATAATGGTAAGACTGATTCCCATGACCAAGAGATGTCGTTAGTAATGGTTGCCCACTTATTATAATCGTGAGGGTATCCTCTTATATAGGCGAGATAGTTTAAAGAACCAGAACCACCCAACACTTTTCCTTGCGACAGATGAATAACATTGTCCTTATGATACTCTGTGTTCAAGCCTTTACACGTTGATGTGAAGTTCCAATCGTACTTCGTTTTCTTCATAAATGTAAATAATCCTGCCATCTGAAAATTAAACCATATAATCATTTTGGTTGATAAAATTGCTGTTATGAAGGAATGAAGTCTACTGCTATCGAGCAGTACCAGTCTTACCAAGGGGTATCGTGTTACCCACTAACTGTGTTGTGGAGGTCAGATAAACAGTCACTCCATGTAAAATACTGGTATTCAGCTGCATCTGGTTAGACTCGAAGCCGACCCCAACATAGTTGGGAAAAGGCTGGGCAAATTGATTAAGCTCTACTGCTGTTATCTTGAATACTCACATCAGATTCTATGGGTGGTACTGTACCAGCTTCAATAAGCAGTACTCTGGCATTCCTTTCCACAAGTCTACTTGCTATGAGACATCCGGCTGTCCCACCGCCCACTACTATAAAATCAAACTTCGCTCCGTCTGTAAAAAAAATGATTTTTTGTTCAGGTACTACATCCGTGTTCTTGCTTGACCTTTCGTCTTTTTTTTCTTGTGATGTGATTATTAGAAGTGGCCATCGTATTAGTGGTTCAGCAGCTTTAAAATCATCAGGATTGTGCCGGAATATAGCAGTTTGTTATGGACGTGGTAGGACAGCAGCTCCTCTAACTCATTGCAGACACCAGAAGACAGCCGCCACGCAACCATCGATGCGACACTCTGCTAGAGTAATTGTCACCAGCTATCGTGTCACTCTTATTCGACCATTTCAGTGATTCTAATAACTTTGTAACAAAGCTATACAGCGCGGGGCCACTTGCTGTGTAGTCTAATTCATTAAGAAATTCATTAGGACTTGCGTTATATAGTCTGATAGGCAGTTTCTACCAGAAGATAATACAGATGGATCTATGGTTTTTATTTTTGGCCGATATTTTGACGAGGCTTTGCCTGGAGGTTGGGTGAAGCCATTGAATATTTAAGAAATGTTATATTCAGGAACTTACCTTGAACACAAACGGGTTCCGGCCATTGGTATGTAGTTAGATTGAGAATGGTCAACATCTTCAAAATTCCCTCAACCTTTTTAAAATAAGACACGGCGTTGGCAGAATCCATGGTTAAATAACAACGTTATCCACTTTTAATTATCTACACAAGCATGAATTAACAAATTGTAGAATGTGATCTACTCGTATCTATGTAACGTTTTAGTTCTGATCGTCCATATTCTGCATATTTGTAATAAATATTTCGCAAATAATCAAAAATGTGTAACGTATAACACAAAATATTGGAACTGACACAATTTTAACGTGCCTTAATTATACTGGAATTAAAATGCTAAAAAAACAATTGCATTTTCTTTTTTATACTGGTTAATCATCTCTAATTATTGAATAATGATTAACAGAAGTCTAATTGGATATTGATAAACAGAAGTATACAAAGATAATGTTCATTAAGAACATTGCAGTTTACAATTTTTTTGACTCCGGTTATACGAAACCGAAGAAAATCGACATTGATTAATTTATTTACACATCTTTAGTTGGCGTTTTTATGTTATACAAAGCAATTTAAAATGCAAATATTATTTTCATGCACGAATTACTTAATTGGCGAATGAAATTCGTATACTGGTTTCAAACTACTTAGTCTGAAACCAGTAGATAAGCAGTAAGGCAGTCAAATTATTTCTTTTTATTTAAATCAATAGAAATGTCACTAATTATATAATAGAAATGAGAAATATTTAACGATTGAAGTTAGCGTGCCCCACAAACAACAACTTCAAGAAATTTATGTATTTGTTTATTCAACCAGAAAAACATATAATCAATAACAGTGATGAGATACATTCTATGACACATAAAATAAAGTATGCAAATCAAATAGTGACAAACATAATATTACATACATACATATCAGTCAAAAGACGTCCATTGCTGGACATAGGCCTCCCCCAACATGGAGGAGGTGGGTTGCCATAATCGCCACGCTTGGCAGGCGGGTTGGGAACCGCAGTATGGTGTTAAAATGTGTAGAGAATGCTGCTGCCCTTTCTCTAGTAAGTCTCTCAATATAGCAATAACATAATATTAGCAACATAATAAAAAAAAAATATTATCAAAGCTTTCACTCAGTGTTCTCACAAATTACCAGATATTCCAACCTTCCATTGATCAGCGAATAAATCCAATCCAGGACTAGATTCAAGGAGAGCGTTGAATGCGTTAAGCATTCGCGGTATGACTCGCGAGATAACTCTTGAACAAGCTAACGTCATCATCATTCTTCTGCCCTTACCCCAACTTATTTGGGGTCGGCGCAACATGGTATTTTTCTTCCATACTTCGTTTTCTATATGTCATCTCAGTAGTCACTGCTTTCCAGCCAGATCATCTTTCACATAGTCCATCCGTTGCTTCTTTTGTGTTCCCCTAGTCTTATAGCCAACGTTATGTTATCTTAAGCAAGGTAACATACACATGGATTCTATGTTCTCAGAAACTGTGTTCAGAAATGCACCCAAATTCCAGTTTCTGAAAAATTGCGAAAGGTTAGTCCTTTGAAGGATTTATTTGATTGCCTTTAGCCAATCCAACGTTGGGTGCAATAGGTTATACAGAAGGTTTGTCTTTGCGAAAGAGATCTGCGGGATGATTGCGTATCACACTCACTATCCCAATTCCATTTATTTTGTCATGGCGTTACCTACGTTATCAAGTAGACGAATTTTTCAAACATGGATTCATCGACATGTGTTAGAAAGTTTGTTACGTTGGTGTGCTGTTTCGATTTCTGGCTTCACAAAAAACTTAAATTAATAGATTTATAAACCACTTTACCTGGCCTTTGTGGACTATGCCTGGGCCTTAGAACATCTTAGTGTACATCAGTCAGTTATTTTCTACTTGGATTCCCAAAACGTTACGCATACCAACATATACCTCATTGACAACAGCTATCGAAGTAGCTCTGCAAACATCGAGTTACATATTTTCGATTCAAATTTCAACACAGAAGAAGGTGTTAATCAAGGCGATCCACGCTCACCTAAGCTCCAGCGCGGTTTTTAACAAGTTGATTGATTCGTGGCAGTCACGAGACATAAATAACATAATTATTATCCAGGCCCACCCTATGGAAAAAAATCACAGATTGCACCTTGACCTTACATTGTCAAATAATTAAACCTCGCACATGAATGTGAACTGTGAATGAAACGATTGCGCACATTTGCAAAATTATGTACGTAAGAATAAAGTTCATATTCGTGTTAAACGCTCTTTGCTAAGCAAAGTAAAGGCAAGGTGCGATCTGTGAATTTTGTCCTTATGGTGGCTTGAGTGTGTTTACTTATAAGCGACTAATAACTACATAATATAATGTAAATGCCATGAATAATAATTATTTTAATAAACTCAAACCAATGTCTTTTTCAATTATAAATTATGTTCTTCAATTATCATATCGGAAGCTTTTCGTGCAATCATCATGACTGAAGCTTGAATCATTCCGTGTACATTAATCGGCATAACACTGGCATCAGCCACACGTAACCTCTTAACTCCATGTACTCGAAGTTTTGAATCCAACACCGTACCCATAGAGCAAGTACCAACAAAATAATGGGACGTATCTGATGTCCCCAGTGTATAACATCTCCAATATTCCGTAGTCCCTCGTTCCAAACCTTCACACGACTTAATTTGTGGATCAACAAGTTCAGCTTCCATCCTTTTAAAGAATGTCGTGTTCACAATACGATTAAAATCTGCTAAATAACTAGCATGTTTGTTTATGTCTATACTTTTAGTATAATAACCCGGAAATATTAATGGATGGTCATTTGAGTTTTCACTTTGTAGAAGAATCTCTCCCCTCGATTCAGGGTTTAGGTGTGTGATGAACACCATGAATACTTCTTTATTATCAAGACCTTTGCCTAAATCGTTACAGAATTTTTCATTGAAGCTGAAGTAAAAGCTACATAATGCCAAAAATGTTAGGCTGTCGCCAAAGTGAACGCCAATCGTTTGATAATCAGGATAGTTCTGAGATTTGTTAAGAGCTACATAGCCATCGAATATAACATATGGATACTTATGAGGATCTCCAAGATTACTGGCAAGCGAAGCTTTTGTCATTTTATAAATCAAAATGCAGTTCACATGGTCTTGGAAATTCTTTCCCACAGGTAAGTCAGATACCACTTTGATACCTTTGTTATGTAAGTGGTATTTTGGACCTACCCCCGAAAGCATAAGTAGCTGCGGTGATTTAATGGTTCCAGCTGTTACTATGACTTCTTTCTTTGCTTTTAACGTCAGTTTTCTATTATCTTCCGTCAATACTTCTACTCCAATCGCAATCTTGTTATCATCAAATATTATTTTAGTTACTAATGTGTTCAACATGAGGTGTAACTTCTTATTCTTTTTGAGAGGACTCAAGAATTTCTTGGCCGTACTTTGGCGAATATCATCACCTATATTAAACATAAAATTGGTGAATCCTAATGGGTGCTTTGGGTTTATATCCAGATGATATTTGTAACCTATTTCTTCTAGCGCATCAAAAAAGTCTCGATTTCTTTTATAATATTGTTTCTGTATTACAATTTTCCCTTTAGTTCCGTAACAATGTGTTTCATTAGATTCAAGGATTCTTTCATCGATGAGTTTTTCGTTCTTACAAAGTAATGGTAATACTGATTTCCACGACCAGGAGGTATCATTAGTGATGGTTGCCCACTCATCATAATCGTGAGGGTAGCCTCGCACATAGCAGCCAAAGCTTAAGGAACCAGAACAACCCAACACTTTTCCTTGCGACAGATGAATAACATTGTTCGTATGGTACTCTGTGGTCAAGCCTTCACAGGTTGATCTTAAGTTCCAATCGTACCTCGTTTTTATCATAAATGGAAATAATCCAGCCATCTGAAAATTAAACCAAAAACTCATTTTGGTTGATAAAATTGCTGTTATATATGAAGTTTTGAGCTCTATTACTATATTTTTAGCTTTAATAATACTCACATCAGATTCTATGGGCGGTACAGGTCCAGCTTCAATAAGCAGTACTCTAGCATTCCTTTCCACAAGTCTACTTGCTATGAGACATCCTGCCGTCCCACCACCCACTACAATGAAATCAAACTTCGCTCCATCTGCAAAACAAAAGATTTTTGGATCAGTGTCTTCCTTTTCCTTGCTTAAACTTTACGTCTTTTAATTCATGTGATGAATTTAAGATATTTAGGGCTTGCTTCACAGTGTTTGATAGGTAGATTCTAAAAGATTAAGTTATTTTTTATTAATATTTGCTTGGTAGTCCATAATATTTCTAGAGGTTGTGAAAGAGCCATTAAATATTTGAGACATAATATACTTAGGAACTTACCATGAACACAAACGGGTTTAGGCCATTGATAGGTAGTAAGATTGAGAATGGTCAGCAACTTCAAAATATTCTCAACCTTTTTAAAATAAGACATGGCGTTGTCAGAATCCATGGTGACAAAACAGTGTTGTTCAGTTTTATATGCAATAGTTAATAAAATGTAGTATTTTATTTATCCGTTTATGGGTTTTTTGTATGATTTTGGGCTCGCAAAACTTGTTCCCGGTATTCCGCAAATAAGCAAAGTGTCTAACATGTAACACAAATAAAGTAACTGAGGCGATTTAAACGTGTCTGTAATTATATTGGAACCAAATCCCTTAAAATAACAATTGGATTTTCTTTTATATGTATACGGTTCATTTGTTCTAACTCAATAATGATAAACAGAAGTCTATGTAACGATAATGACGAATTAGAACGTTGCAATTTATAGATAACTTTTTTTTTGTTGCTAAATAAGAGATTGTTACTCGCATTTTTTTTAAACTCAATAATCTGTTGCTTAGTAGTCACAAGGAAATACCTACAAATTATTATAAATAAAAAAAAAATTACGCCAACAATTTTTATATTCTTTTTTTTTATAAACTTTTTGTTTGTATGAATCTAGCCTAACCTTGGGTCATCAAAACTAACTTTTTTCGTTAAATTACGTAATTTGAAATGCAAATGTTATTTTTGTTCGTCAAATAAATGGTCTGGAACCATAAGATAAGTAGCGAGACAGTGAAATCGTTTTTTTTAAATGTAATTTCTTATTAGCAATGTCACTAATATAAGAAATCGTCGGTTCTATAGAACTGACAAATATTTTTGTCAGTTCTTTAGCGCCTATAATTGCGTAATGTACTCACAGTCCTAATGCCATTAATTTTGATAACGTACACAACAATAACTTTGACAACAATATTCATTGTGTTTGCGGCCAGTTTTTCAAACATAATTAAGACCCTCGGATTGTGATAGCAAGTAAACCTATTTTTCTTTCTTTCTTTTCTAAATTTCACGCAATTGGGATGCTGTTTTGATTTCTGGTTAAACAAAGTCTTTGTTCAAAAACTTGAATAAATGGCAATGCTTGCTTGACCTTGACTCACCTTTATTATAGTATCCTCTATGGTATTGGTTTCAGCCCATTGGTCCCATCTCAAAATGCTTTATACCAAAACGTGTTAATTACACGTTAATAAATGATCAAGGGCACTGCATTCTCTAAACTAAAAGAAAAACTCAAACTAAAAAAGAATACCTACTAAATAAGAATTTCCTTTGGTTGTCGCGTAATATCAGCCAAGGCTTTGCTAGCAATGGATAATGAAATAAATTGGAGTTTAACAAAGTTATAAGGAAGGACATAAAGTGAGGGACAAGGACCACGTATATAGAGGTTAGTATTAATGACATCGTAATAGTGAGACAGTAAGTTATTTTAATATCAGAGTATGACGAAACTGCACTATTTTATTCGTGAAGCGCTGTCGATAATACATATTTAAAATGATTTAGATATGACAACATCAAAATAATTTGCTATATTAAAGGTTTTATAATATTTAATTATAATACTGATCTTCAGCTGGATCCGGTTAGACTGGATGCCGACCCCAACATAGTTAGGAAAAGGCTAGGCAGAAGACATTAAAGGTTTTAGCGGATTTTTCTTTATTTTAAAGTTTCTAGGTACTTTTCTTGAAAAAGTAGACTGGAATGGTATCAGTAACCATTACTAAACCATTCTCAAAAAGTCAATAAATTGATTAGGCTGAGGAGAATGAGGAGCTATTTCAGATTATATCACTGAATTGTGCTTATATATTATGTGTAGGTACGTACTTTTTGGTTAAAAAAACAAACCATTCATGAATAAACATTTATTTATAGAAACAGAGGAAGGTGAAGATAATAACAAAATTAAGAGCTGTTTGTTAATGATTATTATTGCTGTATCTTTATAGATGACAATAAGTTACTTGTTATTTTTTACAATACTTAATTTTTATACACGGTGCGAAGGACCAATATATTTATGTGTGGAAAGTGCATTCCGGTTCAATGTGGCTCGAGCCAATTGAGCAAAATTTTTACATCATCTCATGGATGGTTTTCGACTAGAACAACAATTTCTTTCCCAACTTTTTTTTTTCTTTGCTGCTAATAGTGCCTCCAAGCATAAACTCCAGCTCCTACAACTCCGCCCCTAAGACAACCCACTGACCAGATTGTTCAGTGAGAAGAAATGAGGACGGTGAAAATATTGAATTGAGTTTTCAAAATCAATATAGGTAGATTCTTGTCTAAGTCCAACGCGAGGTAGACTATTTAACACTTGTTGAGAAGAAATGTTCAAAATCTACCCCCAATTAGTGTCAAAATTAGAGAAAACTTGGTCGTCATGCGTGACATTTGAAGACTTTTGTCGACTGAAGAATAGAAACATTTCTTCTCTTCAATTCTAACATCGTTATAGAAATCTTTCTACAATCGGTGTGTTCTTCCGTCGGCCAGCTCTATGGAGGTCATGCTACGCATGCTGGACAGGCCTCTGACGTCAGGACATTACTCTGAAGTGGTGTAAGACACACGTGGCCCTCCTGCAAGCGTGAACTGCCTTCTGGACAGGGATGTTTTCAATGCAATACTCCTCCTTTTCCTGTTCGATGTAAGATACTACAACCCTGTCCTCGTTCCTACTCTGCGACCACCTACTGATCCTGCTTCACATTCCTGTCCCCGAACGTCCAGAGCCACAGACCCACCTGAAGTTGAAGCCGACCTGCAGCTCTTTCAAACCTTTTTATCCTTTGTACTAAGTATTTATGATTTCTTAACATTTGACTTACAATTCGCCCTCCGGCCAGTTGTTCTGCGGGTTGTAGGCTTATATGACGTCACGTCAAAGTCCAACATGGCGGCTTATAACGAACGTTAAGCGTAAACGTAACAAAAATATTTAACATTCATATAATTATCGTGTATCATATTAAATGAAAAATCTTAAGGAGTACTTGCTATAAATATATTGGTTATGTATAATGTATGTGTATGTATAGTGTAATTATACATACATTTTGATTTCAAACCCCAATCAATATTAAAACAATTACCTTTCACTCTGACTGTTTTCAATAACATTAAAAACCCCAAAACACCCAAAACTCTAAAATAATTGAAATAAAAAAAAGTTAAAAACTAAAACCTGACTACGACAAAAACTTAAAAATAAAACCGGTTTTGAAAATACATGAAATCGTACAGATTACGTGTGACACCGGCTATAGGAAAACCGATTTTATTTTTAATCAATTGTCATGGTCAAAACGACATCGACGTCTTGTTTATACGTTTTTAGTTGGCGTTTTTGTCGTGGTCGGGTTTTCGTTTCTAATTTATTTGAATAAACAATGTGCTTTTACTATCAAATCAACAGCTTTTTGTGCAATCATTAAAACAGGTGCTTGTGTTGGAGATGCCACAATCGTTGGCATAATACTAGCATCCGCCACGCGGAGATTTTTAACTCCTATTACAAGAAGTTTTGAGTCTACTACCCGACCCATAGCACAAGTCCCAACGAAATAATGTCCTGTAGTTACCATAGCTAAGACATAACACCTCCAATAATCCTTGCTATCTTTCTTAAAACAAGCACATGCTTTTAGTTTTGGGTCAACGAGTTCAGCGCCAACACTTTTAAAGTAGGTAGTATTTAGAACTTTGTTGAAATCTAACACAGTCTTGACATGCATTTCTAGATCTCTATCGTTGCTGTAGTAACCAAGTTTTATTATCGGTTGGTCTGCCATATTTGTCGTGTTTAGAAGAACTTGTCCCCGAGATTCAGGGTAAGCGAGAAGGTTAAAAACTAAATAGATTTGCTTCCCTGCCACTTCTTTTAAAATACAGTCACATAACTCTTTGGTAAAGCTAAACGATTCTGTGCAAATAACAGAAAAATCTTTTGCATCGTCGATTATAAGACTGAGAATTTCATAGTCAGGAAAATTCTGAGATTTGTTCAAAGCAATGTAACCATCTATAGCTGGTATGTTAATTTGATAAGCGTCTCGAGGTCCAGTTGGAGACCTTGCTTCACCCATTTTGTAAACTGTAACACATATTGGGTGATCCTGAAGATTACTTCCTACAGGCAGATATTTTATGACTTTGATTTTCTTCTCTTTCAAATGCTGTTTTGGGCCAATTCCAGAAACCATAAGCAACTGAGGTGTTTTAAAGACGCCTGCTGTAATTATGATTTCTTTATTTGCTTTCACAGTGATCATTCTTCCGTCCTTGGTTTTAATTTTAACTCCTACAGCAGCTTTTTCATCGTCAAAAAGTATTTCAGTTACCAAAGCGTTAGTAAGGACATGCAAATTAGATTTATCCTTTACAGATCGCAGAAATGTAGCTGTACTCGATCTTTCACTTTTACCGTAACTAAATAAAACTGATGTAATGCCAAGAGGATTTTTGACATTAATATCCGGAACGACTTTAAGTCCCATTTCCTTAAAAGCTCTAAAATATTCTTCTGTAATGTTGTCGTAGTATTTAGTAAGCTTTAATGTTCCATTTAGACCGTGTAGATCTCTGTCTTCCGGTGAGTTTAGAATTACTGGATCAATAACACCTTCGCTTCGGATGAATAGTGGAAATACCGAGTTGAAGGACCATGATGTGTCATTGGTGATGGTTGCCCAGTTATTGTAGTCGGCAGGGTTGCCGCGTACATAAGCCATGTAACTCAGACTGCTGCTCCCTCCAAGCATTTTACCTTGTGTTATATCAGCAACACTGCCTCTATGGTACTGAAATATTTCATCCCGAGTCGACGTGACGTTCCAATCATTTACTGTATGTTTCGGGTATGCGAAGAAAGCGGGAAACTGGAAAACGACAAATTAAATAACATCGTTGAACTATTGCTAACATCCATTTTAATTATGATTAGTTTGGTCAGCAAACGTTAGAGGCAGTGGTCAGGTGTTGACGTTATGATTCTTACACGAATAAAAAAGATTAAAACTGCCTTAGATTTCCATGCGTTGTTAATGTTACGAAGCATGATAATTTTTAGGCTGTTAAAAACCTGCTGCTAAATGAATAATACCTAAATGTAAAAGCGTGAGCCGCTAAGGTTTCTTTTGAGTTAATTCTTAAGCATAGGTTTGTTAATAAATACCATTTCTTACCACCGATTCCAAAGGCGGGTTCCCACCAGCTTCAACAAGCAATACCCTGACATTGTATTTCGCAAGCGCACTAGCTATCACACATCCTGCCGTTCCTCCACCAACTATGATGAAATCGTATTCAGCGTCATTTGAAGACATTGAGACAATTTTTTTTTAGTTATATATACATGGTGAATTTTAAACATAACTACTGATAACTGTTATCGCGTATGTTTGTAATGTGGTTAAAAATTCGCCTGGAATTTGTGAAGGAGCACATCCGAAGTAGAACTATCATATTTTCTATTTCTGCCGCAAAGCAGTGTACTGTATTCTAAATCGAAAGATATGGAGCCGGAGTAATGAAAGGCACATTAAGCTTGTCAGTTTTTTCTCAGTGTTGGCACACTTGCGATTCCATTATTCTCTTCTTGAAAATATCTATAAGTAGGAGCTGTGACCAGTTATCATCAGCATGGTAGCTTATTTGTTAGCCATACAATAACAAAAACTATTTAATAAAATATTATGAAAGTTACCTTCAACGCAAGCAAGCGGTGGCCACAAGTGTGAATTTAACTGCAAAACATTTATCAAGCCAAATATTTCTTGCACTTTTAGAAAATTGGTTACTGCTGTTGCTGTGTCCATTTTGGAAAATCCAAGTTACCATCGGTGCAGCTGTAAAAAATTCAGGGCATTAGACTACTACAAGATTATTCTAAATTTTCAGCAAAATATTATGAGTATGATTTTGATTGAACAAATATTAGAATTAACGATTGAAAAAGAAAAAAACTAAAGAAAAATTATTTAATTGTTTTGTTTAATTGTTTTTTGATTGGAAGTTAATATAATTTGAGTTAATTATCTAAATACTCAAAAAAGAGGTTAACAACTTTAAAAATATTTTTTTTTTAAACAAACCTAGTTATTGAATCAATCCGTCTTCTATTCAGTCTGTCAAACGATTAAAAGAATAACAGCTTAGCCATTGCAGTCGCTCCTTATTAGTGTTGAAGGTATATATCGTCATAAGTTTTTTTGACGCTTTACTAAAAAGTTAACGTTGATAAATTGGTTAAAATATGTCATTGGAATTAGATAGCACCTAATAGGAGCATAATTTAGCAATTATTTAGGGGCCAATGAACGATAACGATGCTTTCTACCAAATATATAGTTTAGGAATATTCAAGTCTAAATTGTATGTGCCAGAACACTACCATGAAATAATAACTAATAATAAATTTTTTTAAAGATTATTAAATTAACAACTAACAATATTAGTTTTAGTATATACGAAACCCGAAACATGTGTCTAGTATTTTTATGTACAAAATTTCAAAACTGTATCATGAAAAATCAAAAAGTTATAAGGTTGTTATGTTACCGAGTTGTCCGTACAAAAACATGCTTACTACGCCCCCGCACCTCCAGGGTCGTCTTGCGCTCATTGATAATAATTTGGCAGTAGGTACCTAACCGTACGGCGATTGTATTGTAAGTAATTAAATGGTGATAACATTTTCCATCACACTTAAATATTTTTGGGAAAAATATAACATGGTGTAAAAATTATTGAAATCGATTCAGTTCCTTATTCTGAACAAACTATATTCAGGTTTCGCATATACTAAAAATAATGTTGTATAGATGTCAAGAAAATTAAACTTATTCAGAATTAGAGTTTGATTTACGTTAATGTTCAGGGCTATACTAAGTCCCAATTCTTTGTATGATCCGAGGTAGTCATCATTTATAGCAGAATGATAATTAGTGGGTGAGCTTAGAGTGTGTCCTGATTTCTTTGATTTAATTTTTTTAAATGTATTATTGTAATACCGAATTATAATATTCATTGTGGCAACACTGTCAAAGTAAAAATTATTAATGTTGTAACAAACTTTTAAATGTATTTTCATTATGGAATATTTCTAAGTGTCGCCAAAGTAAAATAATACATTCAGCATTATTTTACTATGGCAACACTTAGAAATAACGGATCATATACGATCGTTATTTCTGAGTCATTTAAAATAGTTAAATGTAGTGCAGAGCCAGTAATCCTATAGTTGTGCGGAATAAAATTGTTGGCAAGAAATGAGTGTTCTTATTTATTTAACCATTTATGTACACACATACAAGAAGAAAGAAACAGAAAAATACGTACAAAGGTGATGCTTATTTCTAAAGAAATCTCTTCCAGCACACCTGCGATAGGAAAGTCGATAAAGAGATGTAGACACAGACCGTGTGTAAGATTAGAAGAGAAAATAGAATACATAAAATCAAAAACAATTTACATAATAAAATTATAAAATAATATGAGAATATACTAATATAGAATAGAATAGAATAGAATAGAATAGAATACTCTTTATTATGTACACCATAAAAGTTACAGATATAAATGTTGAAATTTTACACTGGGTGACACAATGGGCGGTCTTATCGCTAAAAGCGATCTTTTACAGACAACCTTTGGATGGATTAAAAAGAGAAGGAGAGACAGTACTGCAGGTAGTCAGTGCAATATACATACATACATACATACTTCTAAAATAAATATCACTAGAATATTAATAATTATAATTCAGTTAAAATAATAAATACATACGCAACTATGACGAAGAGGAAAGATAGTGTTCTTTCACTCTTATTTTAAATACTGAAATAGTTTAGCAGACCCTTAGGTGGAAGTGAATTCCACAACCGCATCGCGTGCACAGTGAAGGATTAGGAGTAGAAGTCGGTGGAGTGAGGAGGGGACTTAAGAAGGTTTCTAAGATGCGACCTGCAAGGCGCATCAGAAGGACGGGGGTAGGAAAAACGTTCCAGCAGATAGGATGGTGTTTTAGGATTGTGAAGGAGGTTAAATAGCAGACACAAAATCCGCAAGTTCCTGCGAAGTCGAATAGGGAGCCACTTGAGTATCTTGCGAAAGTTAGAAACGTGGAAAAGTGGTCATACGTATTAAGGTTGAAAACAAAACGAATACAGATGTTTTGCAAACGCTCAAGTTTATTTAATAGCTCCTCAGTGGCATCCAAATAACAGGCATCAGCGTAATCAATAATAGGCTGAATGAGAGTTTGAGTAAGTCAGATTTTGGTGTTCAAGGGCAAGAAGCTCTGGCGACATTTCAACGAATGGAACGTGTAGCGCACTTTGCGACTGACTTGAGTAACATGGCCAGTCCACGACAAGTAGCTATCCATGGTCACCCCCAAGTTTTTAACCGTATTTGCGTATTCAATCTGAACTCCATTCAAGCAGAAAGTTCTTCTTAGAAAGTGTTAACTAACTTTTTGCTTTATATGTATAAAATTCATTCCAAGACCAAGAAGTGTGATTGGTAATTTTCACTCAATCATCGTAGTCCTCAGGGATTTCGATCCCGTAAAACACGTAATTAACATTCCCGGAGCCGCCTGTGCTGCTGGGGAGTTTGTTGTGCCACTTCTTCTTCCAGCTAAAGTACTAGGAACTGGTGAAGAGCGGGCATTTTTGGGGAATTGTCTTATGTAATTTTGACGTCCGGAAAAAACTGTTTCTCAGCCTAGTTTGAGTAAATGACTTTGTAATTGAACATCATGCATTCGTCTGGTGTGAAGTTTAGTTCTAGTTGAATTTAGTCCCTTTTAAACACAGGAACATGCCTAGGAGCTAAAAAAAAATGAATTCCTTTATTTTTATTTTAGGCTAAAATCCATATGCTCCTAGTCTTTTTGTCTTTTTGTCTTTGTTTAATATGTAATGTATGTGAGTCTGGATTTGTGCCCGGTTGATGGCAATAGGCTCGCCCCCTATTACATGGGACTTAAAACATAACTGGTGAAATGTGGGTGGACTATTATAGGTACACCTCTGCCTAACCCTTCGGGGATTTCAGGCGTGATGTTATGTTTGTTTAATATGTAATGTGTTTTATTTGTCATTTTTAATGATGAACCACAAACATCCTCACAGTCTTTTGAAATTTGAAGTTTTGGCAAGAAACAGTGCCACGGTTCTCTTAATCATGTTGAAAAGAATACTGCTAATTATTTTAACTGATTTCTACAAAATAATACTGTTACCTTTCATAGCTGGTCTTGGCCACATAAATGGACCCAACTCCAAAAACGCCAACAAGATCAATATGTTTTGTCCTTTCCTCAAATACGGTCGCTACCGTAATACATGGTTTATTTGTATACGTAAATTTATTATTGTTATTTAAGTTAGTTAAATACTGGTAGATCCTACAACATAATTATCGTTTTACCTTATCAGTATCTTTGTCAGTCAGCAGCAAAAGTCGATTAACATTGTAACTTTTACATTCATATTAATATTAAATTTGATACAAAATTATTCAATACATTGCTTTTCTGCATTTTATCATCATCATGCATCATAATAACAGTTAAAATGTTATATCAGTATAAGCTAAATGGTGCTGATCCATGCGTCATGTTCGTGAACGGGCGCCGTCAGTGGGGACTGGTCATATTTTCTTGGCTGCCACCGCTTATTTTAACTTATTTTAATTGTTTTTTTAATGGTTTTATCTTTTTATTGCGGACGCTTTTAACGTGCACGTCTTTCTACATTGTCCTCACATGTATAATTTCAACATGAATGATGTAACCAATACTTCGTCACAAAATTTTTAATAAAAGGGTTTCTGTGGAGTTTCTTGCCCGTTCTTCTCCAAGGAACCTACTACGCTTTGGAATGGGCAACTAGCTTCATCTCTCTGACTGACCGACCCCTTGACAATTCAAAAGGGCCTGTAATTGGTTTATTTGAAATAAATGCTTTCCGCCTTATAACAAAACAAGATTTATATTTTGACATGGCTTAAACCATGCAGCCAGTTTTTGTAATAAGAAGTAACAGTCATTGAAATACCGTTCTTTATACAAAACTGAAAACTTAGTTCGGTACTAAGTTGTCAGTTTTGTGTTTAGGAACTTTACATAGTCGGAATAAAGTTCGAAATTCCATAATGGCTCCATGTTTTAAACCTGGGTCTGAAGATAAACCTTGTTTTGTAATAAGGGGGTTTGAGTTTGAGTTTATTTTTTATGAATATTTTGCTCAATTAATACCTAATATTTAAAAATCTATAGCGTTGATCGACTTTTGTTGTTGACTACTTGTAACAATTTTAGTTTAAGCATAATTAAGTAACACTAATTAAGAAACTTCATTAAAATGATACGATTTCTCCAATTACAACTAAAGAGAAAACACACTCGAAAACTTGATTAGCATTTATAGTAATGCTAATGATTTCAGTCCGCAAATAGGAATTAGGAATAGTCATCTTTGTTAAAACACCATAGCTTTTTAGTAATCTGTTGCCTATGTTCAAAATAAGTAATCTACACACATTTAGTGATGGCGTTGACAGTTTTTCCGTTAAAAAAACGTCAACGTTGATTTACGTTCATCAACTAGTTCAATTCGTCAACGATTTAACGTGCTCTTAGTGTCAACTTGCAACGTAAACCGTTCATTCATTGAACGGTTTTTATTCAACACTGGTTCGTAAACGTATACAAACTAGTATGAACTGGTTTCTCATAGGCGGCACGAGCGGCGCGCGCCATTCCAGCAATATCATCATACTTTTCTTAAAATAAATATTTCAAAATTCAACCCTTGTTTATGTTACTTAGAGTTCAAAAATTAAAGTTCTATGACATGACCGTCCCCCGCAATCTATGGAGTTATGTTCAAAGTAAGTTTTTTAATTTGTTCAGTTCGTTGTTTGCGTTCTCGAATTCAAATTCATAACCGTCATTGACGAATTCAACTAGTTGATTCATAAACAGTTAACGTTAATACGTTGACAAGTGATCAACGGTTGATTCAACTAGTTCGTTGATTCAACGCCCATCCTTATACGTTTCATTTAAAGTTGAATTAATTAATTTCACGTCGTGTTAGTTTGCATAACATAACATTACACCCACATTCCCGGAAAGGTTAAGCAGAGGTACACCTATCTATAGTATACCCACATTTTGCACGGTACGTTAAATTCCCATGTAATAGGTGGCAAGCGTATTGCTATCAACCGGGCACAAATCTAAACTACCAGGCAGCCAGCACTCAGCAGTAGCACTTGCGACCACTAGACCAAGAGAAAGTCGTTTTTACAGTATTAGGATTATTTACTTTGCACTCGGCAGAGTAAATAATCCTAATACTGCAAAAACGACTTTCTCTTGGGATACGAATTGAACACCCTTGTTGTTCTGGTGACAATACGTTATATTTGATAAAGATAAGCAACATAAAATTGCTCTTCACAAGCGAGAAACTCTTATACTTCTATAACTATACCTGTCTATACATGGTTTATAGCAAAGTGGCTCTTCGTGTCTGAGTGAGCGCTTAGTTCTTCTAAAACACGCAATGGCGTTTGACGTCGATGTTACATTAATTCGGAGAATTTATTACGGAGGGATTATGTGTAAAATAAAATAATAATTAGCTCAGATATAATAGCAAAGAAATCTCGATGTTTTGACATGTCACCCGTGCGACACAGGCGGGTCGGTAGTTTTAATAAGGCTTAGACGATTAGTATTGTATTATTGTAGCTGATCATATTCTGACAATAGAACTCATGCAGGAGCCTTTAAGATACTAACCATAATTCATTGAACAGTTTATAAGGAATAAGGATAATAATAAACATACACTTGATAGTTATTCAAATTTGGAACCGTCTATTGAATATGGTGTAACGCAGGGCAGTATTTTGGGCCCCACCCTGTTTCATAGATACATTGAAAATTTTAAGTCCTTTACAGACGACACGGTCGTTACTTTTACGGGCAGGGACTGGAACGAGGTAAAGGATAACGCCAAAACGGGGTTTAGTCTCGTTACTAAGTAGCTAGATAACAGTTTGTTTACACTCAATCAATCAAAAACTAAAATAATGACATACTTAATTAACAACATTTCTAAAGCATCTCCCAAAATAATAACTGTTAGAACCCTCGCCCACCACCTAAAATTGCGATTGTTATTGTCTCGATGTTGCTTCATCTGTCAGGTATCCGAGTAGATCAACAACTGGAACTGAGGTTTGTTGTTCCACAATCAAATGTCAATGCTATCAAAGCGTGTAAGATTATTATTGTATGTTTTCAGAAACCTTCGATACGCCTGTGACACAAAGCTGCTTACCACAACCTACTACATCAATATCATCATCATTTCAGGCAAAAGACGTCCACTGCTGGACATAAGCCTCCCCCAATAGGGGGGAGGGGGTTGCCATAATCGCCACGCTTGGCAAAGGCAGTATGGTGTTAAAATGCATAGAGAACGCTGTTGCCCATTCTCTAGTAAGTCCCTTAGTCGCCTTTTACGACACCCACGTGAAGAAATAGGATGGTGCTAGTCTGGCACCACACGGAAGCAACCTACTATGCGTTATGCCAATCAGTTATTACATATTTATGGCATATCCATTTGTAGGGAAGATCTGCCAAAACACAGCTTCTCAAAGCAGAAATAGGGCAACAGGCTAATTTACAAACTTGCTGTTTTAAAAATATAGATTTTCGACCGATGAACTATACAAGCTAAGTGCTGGTCTTAGCATTCGACAACTATACATTGAAAAGATCTTACGTATTCAACATAGCAAACCACCGGATTTTCCAGACGCTATGCGAAGTCAGACTAAGTCTATAGACAGCCAATAAGTATGAAAAATAATGTTCAGTGATTTCTTTTCTTCCTAGCTTTGTATGCTTATAATAAATTTAATGTAACTAGGTTTTCGGAAATATAATTCACACATATTTCAAATATTGTGCAAAAGTACTTACTGTGCTTAAATTATAATAGTACTGAGATTCTGAAATAGCAAACTCATGCAACGACAAATAGCAACTCACTCAAATGCATACATACATACAGAAATACTATCAAACATACTCAAACCGCACACACACTCGCAGATAAGCCAAAATAGTATTAGGTGCAGCAATTTCATTGCTAAATTATTTTAAGTTATTCATTTGCTAATTTTATTTTCATACCCCAGCCTACATAATATCTTAAGTTCTCACTAGTTTGTTACAGTACGGGTCACAGCAATGAGGAATAATACCCCACTGTAATACAGTATCAACTAGTACGGGGATATTGTGACTTTTAATGGCGGCCTTATACTTATATTGTAATTTCAACGGCCTGTACTGCTAATAAATAAATAAATATTAACTAAAGTAGGTAGGTAATAAATACACGCTATTTCCAAATAATTTATTGAGAACAAAGATTGTAATGTTTCACTAACAAATCCGTCACCTTCTGTGCGATGATCATAACTGTTCCTTGAATAGCAGACCCAATTATTTTAGGCATAATACTAGCATCAGCTACACGAAGGTTTTTTACTCCCATCACTCTTAGCTTTGAATCTACAACAGAGCCCATAGAACAAGTACCAACATAGTTGTGTGAAGTAGTGGACATTCCTTGGGCATAACATTTCCAATAATCTCCAGAACCAAACTTTAGTCCAGCACACGTTTCCAATTCAGGATCCACAAATTCAGCATCAATACTCTTATAATATGAGGTGTATACTATGGCATTGTAATGCTCCAGGTATTTAGCATGGCGTTCCAAATCTCTTTTATTAGAATAGTATCTAGGATCAATTATTGGAGAATTTTCAGGATCAGTGCTATTGAGAAGAATCTCGCCACGAGACTCAGAATATAAAAGGTTATGGTTGATGAAATGAACTTGTCTATTATACAATTTTTTAAATATAAGATCACAAAGCTCGTCTTTAAAGTTGAATACAAATCTACAGATTTCTAAAAGGTATATTGGATCTGTGATGACTCCACTCAGGATTTGATAGTCTGCATGATTTTGGCACTTACTAATGGCTACCCGTCCCTCCATGACTGCTACTGGAAATTCATGAGGATTTTGTGGAGGTACAGGTGTTGCTTCTCCCAATTTGTGTAAAACAAAACTTGTTGGGTGATCCTGGAAGTTTTTTCCTACAGGAACATCTGAAATCACTTTGATTCCTTTGCTCTCCAAATGGTCTTTGGGTCCAATGCCAGAAAGCATAAGCAGCTGAGGTGATTTTATAGTGCCAGCAGTTACAATAACCTCTTTTTTTGCATTCACAGTTATTAATTTCTTATCTTTTGTAAGGATTCTCACTCCAATAGCGCGTTTGTTATCATCAAAAATAATCTTTGTTGCCAAAGAATTGTACAGAACGTTTAAGTAAGGGCTATCTTTTTCAGGACTCAGAAATGAGTAAGCTGTGCTCTGTCGCATGCTGTTACCGACATTTAAATAAGCAGTGGTGAATCCAATAATGTTATTTGGGTTAATATCGTTCAGAACTTTGTATCCCAATTCTTTGTACGATTGGAAGTGTCCATCATTTATCTGGGAATGGTATTTCTTAATTTGCACTTTTCCTTTCGTGCCATGGAAGACAACGTCGGGTGAATTGAGAATTTTTTTGTCGATGACTTTTTCAGTTCTTTTGATAAGGGGATAGAGTTCATTGTAGGACCAGCTCGGGTCATTTGTGATCTCTACCCATTCCTCATAGTCTTTAGGGTGCCCCATGCCATAGAACATAAAGTTGACTTGCCCTGATCCCCCAAGTACTTTGCCTTGCTGCATTTCTATTACTTCTCCGTTGTGATATCGCATCGTGGTCTCATTTCTCACGGATGTGAAATTCCAATCAAAATCAGTGTTCTTTAAATATGTAAATAATCTTGGAAGCTGAAAAAATTACAGGTATTTATATACGTTTGCGTTCATCAGTAGCTTTCCAAGTTTTAATAGATTTAAATTATTTAAGTGTCTTTGGACAATAATTACGATATTTAACGAACAGATCATGAATTTTCTTTTTTTTTAAGATATTTTGTACAAGACAATCTTAAAATAAAAGATGTTTCAAATTTGCCAAGACAAAGATAATAATACTTTTAATGACTTATTTTGACACATGACAGGTATAGGCATTACAGGCATGTGGAGTCTATAAAAAACCAACAGGACAATGTGACAGGCGGCAATCCGGGGGTGCTTGTAAATTAACAATTTTACAAGCATTGTTTTAGTGTTTTAATTAACAAAACCTGCAATGAAAATGGGGTCCCTTCTTTTCGTATAATGTTATTTTTACTAATGTATTTTGGCATATCTGTTTTGGTATTTTTTTTTTGTTATAATAATTGTTTGTCATAATTGTTTAATGTTGTTTTATTGTGTTCGTATAATTCTCTTATTGGATAATTTGTTTTGGCATAATTTTAATTCGCCTAATGTTACTTAGCGTAATGACTATTAGCATAATAGTGTTTTATAACAGCAACCAATTTTAAGTAGGAGGCTATCTATTTTTATATTAATTTGCATGAATATTCTGAAACAGTCACACATACAAGCAAAATGACACTTTAGTATATTATTTATTGGCTGCTTTTCTTTCCATGTTGAATACAGTTATGTAATTGTAATATTTTCTCTAGATACATTTAGTATTCAATAATCATATATTTTTAATGATAATTATAAAAAAAAAACAAACAAGATTGTTTGGCTTTTATGTCTCAAATAAATATTCACAGCAAGAAAATGTAGTTTGTATTTTTTCTCTAGATCAATTATTACTTTAGTTATAAACGAAATAAGAATTGAAACTTTCACTATTTAGTTTCGTGCTCGAACACGATCAATCAGCGCATGCGATACTCATTACTGAAGTGTTAGCAGCGTTTAGCACATAACGGAGCAGCGGGGAGCAAGGGGCGGAGCTTGCGTGGAAAATTGATTAAGACTGCCTACTCTTAAGATGCGGCGGGCTGACTCAAGACGTTTTACATAATACATAATTATTTAATTAGAACAATATTGTATCATAAAAATGTATAGCAGTCTAACATTGTAGGAGTTTTAATGTCAGTATGCGTAAATATATTTATGCTGTTGAATGTTATGTTTATATATTATTATGATTAGAGAAATTATGTTTATAATAATTCTGCGTAAGCTGTTATGCGTAAATATAATTAGGATAAACAAAAGTATGCCATGTTATATTTTGTCATAAAATTTTATGCAAATTGAACCGATTGATTGATTGGGAACCGTGATAATGGTGTGAAAATTGTATTTTTGTTTTCGATATGTTGCATTATTAGTTTAGGTACCTGGTCTGGTCACATACCTATGTGGAACTTTTGAGTTACAAATACACCCCGTAACATATTTGTACACAAGTATGCAAAAAGCATGCATGCCATAGGACCGTATCAACTTCTAATTGATTAATGTTGAAATGGCATGCAAGCTGCTATCACATACATAGTTTTGTGCAAGTGAAATGGTAGTGTTACGTGCTTTAAATGAGTAAATGTACAGATAGAACTTCACTTCTCAGGGCATTTTTTTTAACAGCCAGATAATTTTAATCTAAAGAATAAAAATAATAGTTTGACATAATTATTTTGTATACAAAAGCAGTCAAACCACACTAGGTATATTGTAATCCTCAGATAAAATTTATCTGACTTATTGAAAAATCAGGACTCAGAAAATTACATATTAATCATAAATTCTTAGATTCAATTAGGAAAACTAAATAATTACCTCAGTTTCTAAAGTAGGTTTAGCACCGGCTTCTATCAGAAGAACATTCACTTTGTATTTAGCTAGATTGCTAGCTATTATAGACCCTGCTGTTCCGCCGCCTATTATTACGAAGTCGAAGCTGCAACCATCTGAAAAACAATTATTATTATTGTAGATTATAATTATAGTTCGTAGTAAATCTTTGTGTTTTTCTTTGTGACAACTCAGCCTATCGTACTCCACAGCTGGACATAAGCCTCTCCCAGGTTACTTAACAAAACCCTGTCCTCCGCCTTCTGCATCTCCGGCCCGGCCGCCTTTTTAAGGTTGTCGGTCCATCTAGCTGGGGCCGTCCCACACTACGGTTGCTGATACGCGGTCTTCACGGGCCATAGGTCCTTCTTCAAACATGGCGACAAGCAGTCGCCCTATGTAAAATACTGCATTCAGCTGCATCTGGTTAGACTGGAAGCCGACCCCAGCATAGTTGGGAAAAGGCTAGGCAGATTATGACCTACAAATACAGCACATTATTAAAGGGATTCATCAGAGGAAGTGTTACTACCATACGTATTAATATCACAACGACAACCTATGTCCGGTTTTGGACTGTGATAGGCTACTATCACAGTCCAAAACTGGGCATAGGCCTCTCCCAGGTTACGCAACAAAACCCTGTTCTCCGCCTTTCAAATCCCGACCCGGCCACCTTCGTTCATCTAGAAAGGGGGACGTCCCACACTATGCTTGCTTATATGCAGTCTCCAATCTAGGACTCGTGTTCTCCTCAGGCCATCGGTTCTTTAACAAAATTGGCCACTGGCGACAAGCAGTCGCCCTATATAAAATTCTGTATTCAGCTGCATCCGGTTAGACTGGAAGCCGACCGCAGCATAGTTGGGAAAAGGCTAGGCAGATGATTACCTATGAATACAGACAGCGCCTTATTAAAGGGATTCAGCCGAGGAAGTGTTACTACCATACGTATTGAAATTCAAATCTTTATTGCATAGTACGCACGCTGCACATTGTAACGCAGTGTTTCTGCCTGCTGTGAGTTATTTTACAGCGGCTCAATGAACATTACAACGTTGTCTTTAAGATTGAAAGTTTGTTGGCAAATACTCAAGGATTTTGCATGTAAATCGGCGGTTATCACTTTCCGTTAGGGATGTTGGCCTGCTGGCCCACCCTCAAGCAATCAATCTGCCTAAACTTATCCCAACTATTTTGTGGTCGGCTTCCAGTCTAACTGGATGCAGCTGAATACCAGTATTTTTCATGGAGTGACTGCCTATCAGACCTCCACAGCCCAGTAATTGGGTAATACGATATCCCTTGGTAATAATGTTTGTCAGACTTTCGGACTTCTGACGACCCATAACGACTGCCAAAGATCCACGAAAGATAGCAGAGACCAACGGCTTAACGTGCTTTCCGAGGCACGGATGAGTCTCGGTATGTTAAGATGGTCCTCCATCCACGGACCAACACCGGCAAGCGTAGCTTAACCTGATGGATTGACCCATCATTTCAGCCAAAAGACGTCCACTGCTGGACATAGGCCTCTCCCTAAGAGGGGGGGGTGGTTGCCATAATCGCCACGCTTGGCAGGCGGGTTGGCGATCGCAGTATGGTGTTAAAATGCATAGAGAACGCTGCTGCCCATTCTCTAGTAAGTCCCTTAGTCGCCTTTTACGACACCCACGGGAAGAAATGGGGTGGTGCTATTCTTTACGTCCGGCACCACACGAGGTTGCAGCTGTTATTACATAGCCACGAGCTCCTCCTGGCCCCCCCTTTTCCATAAAATAGAGAATTCTTAAAACTAAAGTATGTCTCGATTAATTTATTTCACTATAACATAACTTTAAATTGTTCCTTCTTTATTCAATTTATTTTTTAGGGTTCCGTGCCTCAAAAGGAAAAGACGGATCCTTTAAAGAGATCAATCGTGTATCTACCTATCTGTCTGTGTTCGTCTGTCACAACCAATATGCTCCGAATCGAATGAACCGATTAAGATGAAAAAAATTACCTACTAGTATAAATTTCTGTAACCGTAACTTTTGGGAGAGAAAAAAAAAAGATTTGCACTCTGTACCGTGTTACAAATCAAACGAAAGGGCTTACTGTGACGGTCTCAAGTATTTTTTTTTTATAATTTTATAATAACTGTATATTATAAAATTATAAAAAATGTGTACTTGAGACCGTTTAAATTTATTTGAGAAAATAAATAAAAATTGACCATTCCATCTCTGAAACTACTCAGGTTAAATTTAAATTTATCCTACTCTTAAAGATTACAGGAAAGCCTATAAGAAGTCTATGGGCTGAAAATAACAGAATAAGTCTCCCAATTTATGCGAACAAACTTACATTTGCAGTCGGAATGCATGGGAGAACATGTTTTACAACTACAATGTTAAGTCTGTTCTTGGGATAAATTCATTGCAACTACGGAACCCTTCATTGTGCGTGGTCCACACACTTGAAACACAACTTAAAATTAACAATTCAATATATTTTGAAAAAAAACTATCCAAAATACCTTCTACAATAGCTGGTTGCGGCCACAGAAACGCAGCTAGGTTTAGGTACGTTAACAACTTCAGGATGTTCTGTTTTTTTAAAATGCTCGCAAATATTCCCGAAGCAGTCTCCATGATGTTTTCAAATCTTTATAACATTGGTGAAATCTGGAATAAAGATAAAAAACAGTTATTTTTCTCATATTAGCACTTTTATAAAATTTTAATATTAAATATTTTACAAAAAAAAATAAACAACCGACTTCCAAAGTGTCTTTGAATCCGCGTTTTGGTTTTTTGCCACCGAATTCCGAAATTAAAGTTATTTTACACTTTGTAGTGTTCTTTTTTCACAAAAGGAAAAGACGGAACCCTTATAGGGTCACTCTTGTGTGTGTCTGTAAGTTGAAATTTGGTGCACATATGAATTTCTGTGACCCAAACACGGACGTGTGACGTAAATAAATGAATTTTGAATATAAGGGTTACTTTTGGGGGGCAAATAAGAAAATTGACTTCATGAGCATCATCTTAGGAGGTCATTGTACTTATCATTATGAACAGCTATGACTATGGGAAAAACCTGAAATCGCGAAACAAAAATCTGCTGTTCCCTCAATGTAGAGTGAACAGTTGGTTTTTTTTTCGCAACTTCAGGTTTATTATAATTCTATTTTACCCTGTATACTTTATAGATTTTCAGCAAAATATTATATTTTTATGGAACAAATATTGAAATGAACGATTGGAAATTTATGTAATTCGAGTTAAAAATCTAAATAGTCAACGAAGAGGATAATAACTTTTAAAATATTAATTTAAAGCAAACCTGGTTTTTTAATCAATCCGTCTTCTATTCAGTCTGTCAAAAGAACTAAGCCATCACAGTTGCTCCTTGTAATTAATAGTGTTTGCGTCTAAGGCTATGATAAGCTTTTTATTGACGCTTTACTAAAATGTTAAGGTTGATAAATTGGTAAAAATACGTCATTGGAATTAGATAGCACCTAATAGAAGCATAATTTAGCATGCATTTAGGGGTTAATGAACGATACTTTCTACTCGTACAGATTAGAAATGTTCACGTCAAGATTGAATGTGCAAGAAAACTACCATGAAATTATATATAGTATAGATTTTTTCGCATTATTAAACAAATTGGTTCGGTGTCAAGAAAATTATTAAACACACATTCTTTATTAATATTTACTACAGACAAATCAACGGAGCACCGGAATCAGCTAGTCGCAGGTTCTGAACACCAATCATTCGATGTTCTGAATCGACTACTGATCCCATTGCACCTGTACCGACTTACATGTGTGTCATAACCATCATTCCTCGGATTTAACATCTCCAATAAACAACAGTTCCTCATCAAGTCCTTCACAAGCCTCAAATTGTGGATCCACCAGCTCAGTTTCCAGACTTTTGTTAAATGTTGTATTAAGTAGGTACTGCGTTGAAATGATCAACGTACCTGGCATAGTATTTAAAATATTTCTGTTGAGAGTAGTAACTAGGAATTATTATTGGTTTAGCTTTTAGATCCGTAGAGCCAAGAAGAACCGCTGCTCATGCGTCACGACACAGAAGATGTCGAAGTGTACTTGCTTTCCAGCAACATCTTTGATTAGGTTCATAGGTTGTCACATAGATCGTCATTACGATTGAAAATGAAGGCGCAGGTTTGTAATAAAAATATTGGATTGGTAACAACTGAACCGAGGACCTGGTAATCAGCGTGGCCTTGAGAATTATTCAAGGCGACACATCCGTCCATAACTGGTACCGTAAATTCGTGAGGATCTAATAGAAGACGGGTAATGCTTTTCCCATTTTATACAGTAGAATACATGTTGCTTGATCATGAAGATTCTGACCCACTGAAAGATTCGATCATCATCTGCCTAGCCTTTTCCCAACTATGTTGGGGTCGTCTTCCAGTCTAACCGGATGCAGATAAAGACCAGTATTTTTCATGGAGTGACTGCCTATCTGACCTCCACAACCCAGTTACTGGGTAACACGATATCCCTTGGTTAGACTAGTTGTCAGACTTTTGGGCTTCTGACGACCCGTAACAATTGACAAAGATCTACAAATGACAGCCGGGACCAACGGCTTAACGTGCTTTCCGAGGCACGGAGGAAGTTTGGTATGAAAAGATAGTCACCCATCCACGGACCAACCGCGGCAAGCGTAGCTTAACCTGATCGATAGATCCGTGCGGCAGTTATTATTTAGCCACAAGCTCCTCCACTGAAAGATTCGATATCACTTTAATAATTTTACTCTCTAAATGTTTCTTTGGTCCAATGCTTGAGAGCTGTAATTGAGGAGTTTTAAAAACTCCTGCAGTTATAATAACCTCTTTTCTCACTTTTACTGTTAGAACGTTATTATCTTTTTCAATTTAGACATCTGAGGGTACATTCATTCGCATCCAGCTCAAAATTGGTAGGATTGTTCAGAACACTATTATAAAGGAAATATAAAAATTCCTTATCGATCCGATACCTGGAAAAAAAAAATACTTGGGGTCAAAAGTCATAAATGCGGGTTTTTCGCGATTTTCAGCAAAACGGTAAGTTTTATCTTAAAATTAGTTCAGAAAAAAATTGTAGATCAGATTATTATCTATAAAACTGTTTTAATATTTGTTTACCTAAGAGTCACCGTTTCTGAGATATAACGATTCAAAAAGTTGGAAGAGTTGTAATCGTCATAATATGTATAAGTACACCCCGTATATACATCACTAAAGTACAAGTAAAAATATTATTCGATCGTTCAGTGTAACCTACACATATAAAATATTATAAAGAGAATGTCAGGTAAAAAGAAACCCAGTCCCTTATTTTATATGCCAAATCCTAATACTGCAGAAACGATTTTCTCTTGGGATACGAATTTGAACACCCTTTTTAGTCTGATGACAATACGTTCTATTTGATTAATATAGGCAACATAAAATCGCTCTTCACAAGCGAGAAACTCTTATACCTATCTTTATATGGTTTATAATAAAGTGGCTCTTTGTGACTGGGTGACTGCTTAGTTCTCCTAAAATGCGAAATGGCGTTTGACGTCGTGTTACATTAATTCGGAGAATTTATTACGGAAGGAATATGTACATAATAAAATACTAATTAGCTCAGATATAGAAAAGATATCTCCATGTTTTAACATGTCGCCCGTGCGAAACAGGCGGTCGCTAGTTTCAAAAAAGGTTTACACGATAAGTATTGTAAGCGATTATTGTAGCTGTATTCAGGATCATCTTCTGACAATAGAACTCACGTAGGAGCCTTTAAGATACTAACGAAAATTAATTACACAGTCTATAAGGAAAAGGGATAAACGCACATGTTATTTCAAAATAATTTATTGATAAGTAAGGTTGTAATGTTTCACTAACAAATCCGTCACCTTCTGTGCGATGATCATAACTGTTCCTTGAATAGCAGACCCAATTATTTTAGGCATAATACTAGCATCAGCTACCCGAAGGTTATTTACTCCCATCACTCTTAGCTTTGAATCTACAACAGAGCCCATAGAACAAGTACCAACACAGTTGTATAAAGTAGTCAACATTGCTTGGCAATAACATTTATAATAATCTCCAGAACCAAACTTTAGACCAGCACACGTTTCCAATTCAGGATCCACAAATTCAGCATCAATACTCTTATAATATGTGGTGTTTACTATAGCATTGTAATGCTCAAGGTATTTAGCATGGAGTTCCAAATCTCTTTCATTAGAATAGTATCGAGGATTAATTATTGGAGAATCTTCAGGATCAGTGCTATTGAGAAGAATCTCACCACGAGACTCAGAATATAAAAGATTATGGGTGATAAAATGTACTTGTCTGTTATACATTTTTTTAAATAAACGATCACAAAGCTCGTCTTTAAAGTTAAATACGAATCTACAGATTTCTATAAAGTATATTGGATTGGTGATGACTCCACTCAGGATTTGATAGTCCGCACGATTTTGGCACTTACTAATGGCTACCCGTCCCTCCATGACTTCTACTGGAAATTCATGAGGATTTTGTGGAGGTACAGGTGTTGTTTCTCCCATTTTGTGTAGAACAATATTTGTTGGATTATCTTGGAAGTTTTTTCCTACAGGAAGATCTGAAATCACTTGGATTCCTTTGCTCTCCAAATGGTCTTTGGGTCCAATTCCAGAAATCATAAGCAACTGAGGTGATTTTATAGTGCCAGCAGTTACAATAACCTCTTTTTTTGCATTCACAGTTATTAATTTCTTATCTTTTGTAAGGATTCTCACTCCAATAGCGCATTTGTTATCATCAAAAATAATCTTTGTTGCCAAAGAATTGTACAGAACCTTTAAGTAAGGGTTATCTTTTTCAGGACTCAAAAATGAGTAAGCTGTGCTCTGTCGCATGCGGCTTCCGATAGTGAAATAAGCGTTGGTGAATCCAATAGTGTTGTTTGGGTTAATATCGTTCAGAACTTTGTATCCCAATTCTTTGTACGATTGGAAGTATCCATCGTTTATCTTTGAAAGATATTTCTTAATTTGCACTTTTCCTTCCGTGCCATGGAAGAAAACGTCTGGTGAATTGAGAATTTCTTTGTCGATGACTTTTTCAGTTCTTTTGATAAGGGGACAGAGTTCCTTGTAGGACCAGCTCGGGTCATTTGTAATGTCTGCCCATTCCTCATAATCTTTAGGGTGCCCAATGCCATAGAGCATGAAGTTGACTTGGGCTGATCCTCCAAGTACTTTGCCTTGCTGCAATTCTATTACTTCTCCGTTGTGATATCGCATCGTGGTCTCATTTCGCACTGATGTGAAATTCCAATCGTAATCCGTTTTCTTTAAATATGGAAACAATCCTGGAAGCTGAAAAAATTATAAGTAGGCATTTAAATAATTTTTCTTTCATCAGTAGCAATCCAAGTTAACAGATTTCAAGTGTCTTGTCAATTATTACGACATTTAACGAACAGATCATTAAAATTTCGTTGATTAAAGATATTTTGTACAAGACTATCTTAAAATAAAATATGTTTCAAATTTGCAGAGACAAAGAAAATAATATTTTTAATGACTTCTTTTGACACATGACAGGCGAAAATTCAGCAATTCGACAATTTTACAAGCATTGTTTTTAGTGCTTTATTTATCAAAACCTGCAGGCTTAGCACGAGAACCGTAGAGAAGCGTTTTTACGAGTAGTTAGTAGACAAATATAACGTTTCCGTGTAGACAGTTGATAGATTTCTACCGGGAAGGTTAGACAAGTTATTTATATTCAACAGTAGAGTAGAAATAGAAAACATCATATTAAGCCTGCTGTCGTGTAAATGGTGTCAATTTTGTAATTTTTTGACCAATATGTCGCATTATCAGTTAAAATGACTTAAAAGTTAAAAACGGATATGTCACTACTAGTCACGTACCTCTATTGAACTTTTAAGTCACAAATACAGCTCGTAACTCACTTGAACACAAGTATGCAAGAAGCTTGTATGCCATAGGACCATAAAAACATCTAAATGACAAGGTGAAAGTTGAAATGACATGCAAGCTGCTTATCACATAGTTTTAAGCAAGTGAAAGGGTTGTATTATGTGCTCTTTATGAGTGAATGTGGATTGTACTTCATGACTCGTGGCTGATTTTTCAACAACCAGATAATTTTAATCTAAAGCATAAGTATGATAATTTGACCTAATTAGTTTGTATAAAAAGCAGTCAAACAACAAAATATATTGTATTTCTCGGATAAAAGTTACCTCATTATTGAAAAATCAGGACTCAGTTTTGTAATTATAATAATTTTTAGATTCAATTAGGCAAACTTAAATAATTACCTCAGTTTCTAAAGTAGGTGCATCACCGGCTTCTATGAGAAGAACATCCACATTGTATTTAGCTAGATTGCTAGCTATTATAGACCCTGCCGTTCCGCCACCTATTATTACGAAGTCGAAGCTGCATCCATCTGAAAAACAATTATTGTTATTGTTAGGAGAATAACATTCTAGTTCGTAGTAAATATTTGTGTTTTGCTTTGTGACAACTCAGCCTATCGCAGTCCACAGCTGGACATAGGCCTCTCCCAGGTTGCGCAACAAAATCCTATCCTCCGCCTCTGCATCCCGGCCCGGCCACCTTTTTAAGGTTGTCGGTCCATCTAGCTAGGGCCGTCCCACACTACGGTTGCTGATACGCGATCTTCACGGGCCATCGGTTCTTCTGGCAAGCAGTCGCCTTATGTAAAATACTGTATTCAGCTGCATCTGGTTAGATTGGAAGCCAACCCCAGCATAGTTGGGAAAAGGCTAGGCAGATGATGACCTACGAATACAGCACCTTATTAAAGGGATTCATCCGAGGAAATGTTACTACCATACGTATTTATATCACAACGACAACCACGCTGTAACGCAGTGTTTCTGCCTGCTGAGAAATAACAGGCAAAATGAACATTACAAAGTTGTCTTTATGATTCAAATTTTGTTGGCAAATACTTAAGGATTTAGCATGTAAATAGGCGGTCATCACTTCTCATTAGGGCTGTAGGCCTGCTGGCCCACCCTATTCCATAAAATAAACATCTTCAAACTGAAGTATGTCATTTATTTAATTTATTTTACTTTAACATAACTTTAATATTTTGACATTTATAATAACTAAATTTGACATGTTAAATAATTTTAAATTTAATGCCAATAAATAATTATTGTACGCCTATTAGGCAGGACATATTAGAACTTTAATTTATTGTTAGGACAAACATTATTATGCCCACAATAAAGATATTTTAAATTTGAAATTGAATTTTCAAATTTAATTTTTTTTAAATTTTCATTCTTTACAAGGTAGTTCAATACTTTTGTTTTATTACGCTCCAAAATAAACAATTAAATGTATAATAATTTATCAAAAATACCTTCTACAATAGCTGGTTGAGGCCAGAGAAACCCAGCTAGGTTCAGGTACGTAAACAACTTCAGGATGTTCTGTTTTTTTAAAATGTTCGCAAATATTCGCGAAGCCGTGTCCATGATGTTTTTGAATCTTTATACCATTGGTGAAATCTGGAATAAAGATAAATATTAGTATTTTAAAAACACTGATGCAGAAGTTTTTGCTTGAAATAAGCGCCCTTAGAAGACTACGGTCCACTTGCACCACATATCACTAAATATAAGTACTTCTAGCGCT
The DNA here is from genome assembly GCA_963921375.1 of Tiliacea citrago. Classification (NCBI taxonomy): domain Eukaryota; kingdom Metazoa; phylum Arthropoda; class Insecta; order Lepidoptera; family Noctuidae; genus Tiliacea; species Tiliacea citrago. Next base: position 3,274,712 of record OY992799.1, read on the forward strand.
AAACATGATTTAAAATATCTGTCATCTTCAACCAATTGTCAGAAAAAGAACGATGCTTTCAATTCGTTACGAGCTAAACCGTTTAGCTTTTAGTAACTTGTGATGTAGTTGTGCCTAATAAATGGAACAACTTGGTTCTGCTCTCTAGTTATGAAGATAAACATTAAATATTAATACAATAATATACATTAAGCTCAAACCACGTTTTAAAGTTTTCTATAATTAACGACGACTTACCTGTGTGAATTCAGAGTTGAAACTCTTACTTTCCTTACATTCCATCTGCTAATATACCACATTTTAGACCCAGTCGATAGAATTTTAGAAAAATAAATTGAAAAAAGATAAGATGAATTTGTTTGAAAGTTAATTGAAGTCACTAAATTACTCATTTATTTTAGTCTCAATGAATAAGGCTATGGCCGCATTGCGTCGAATGGTGCGTTGGCGATAGAGGGGCGATGAGAGAGCGTAGAGAGGAAAGAACGTGCTAGGCAACCACGAGGACTAATAGGCTGGAGTCTGTCTCGTTACTACAGCTAGCGGTTCCCGAAAAGAGCGGTGGCCGCCACATGGTCTCCGCAATTTACTGGACTGACGTTACTGAAACGTTATTTATGAAAATTATTTAAAAAAAAACAAAAATCCCGTGTGCAAAAACACATAAAAGTAAAGAGAAAAACAGGCATTTAATCTATAGAGTTTTGATATCACAGTACCCCGGAGAAACAAAAGTTACACCATATTTGAGGTTTTTGGTTTGCCCCGCCTGCAATACCAAAATTCTATAGTATATAATGCTTGGTTTTCTCTTTTCAGTTATGTAGTTTTTCTCACGGGTTTTTTTTTAAGAATTTGTTTTTTTTTAGCTTTTTTGTTTTATTTATTTATGTATTGGAATTGATTCGTTACTGGCTTTTATTTAATCTCAATAGTGTTGTAATTTATTTGAAAACATAACCCTCCTTCTGGGGTAGTCGGAAAACACCTTCCCGTCCCTTTTTTTGTATTTGCAGATGCAATATATAAATATTAAATAGATCTCCCACAATTAAGATGAATGTAACGACACCTCATATATTTAAATCCATCAAGTCGTTTAGGCTGCAGAGCGTGCCAAAGAAATAGTCAGATATACATACATACTCTAGAAAAACATTACTCTCCTTCTGGGGCAGTCGGGTAAAAATAAGTTGGTGTGTTTTCCCACAGACCGTTTTTGACACCAAGTCCAAACCCCGCCGCAATCATTTTCATGACAGCCGTCATTGCGGTCGTAGTGGTCGGTCTTCTATGAAACCGTAGTTTTAATGCACCCCAATTTTATTATTTTTCATTATATTATTCCAATTTGAATCAATGAACTCCATTAATATTATTAATAACAAATCCTGTAAAAACAAAATACGTAGATACGAGTAATATCAGTTTGTTACCATCACTCTGCAGGGTTCCCTTTGTCTCTTCATCTGCATAAAAACACGAGCATTCATCATTTTATCACTTGACCAGTTTGGCATTTTATAGCGTGAGGCCCGGTTTCCACCAAAGCGGAGAGGAGAGCAGATGTTTGTAAACGACCAATAAGATATATCTTATTGTCCGTTTACAAACATCTCCTCTCCGCTTTGGTGGAAACCGGGCATCAGGCCGTTTGTTTGTCATGCATGTTACCGCCCTTGCCATGCTCTAGTGATCTGTCAGTTCACAGCCTTAAGGCTCCCGAAGACAGGAGCAACGCGACACTAGTAGCACAATTTCTATGAAAACTTAATGTAAAGTTTTGCGCTGCACGTCCTGCTGCCTGTCACGCCCGCGACACCGCGCTAGTGTGCACGCGCCTTTATACGATTAGCGCCTATTCAAAACTTAGGTGACGTCATAGTTTTGTTAGAAACAATTAAGCAACTTGGTTATTCAGTTTCACGTGTCAATAATTATCTATTTACACGTGAAACTATCAATGAATAACTTAGTTTCTGCAACTAGTTTCGTAATGTAAATTCGGCTTTAGTAATAGGTATTTTTGTTCAGTTTACAATAAGAGCGGTGGCGAGCGTGTTTAAGAGCGATGACAGTTAGCGATATCAAGTTCAAAAACATTTAATAGTAGGTACATTCACCATATCAAATATAATAAAATATATGGTTAGGTAATTTGTAGAAAATGTTCTAATACAATATCATTATGGTTACACAAATAGAATTTCTATAAAATTAAATTGTTTATTCTCAAACTCAAATCATTTATTTAAATTAAAGCAATTACAGGCACTTTTCAATTGTCAAAGAGTCGGTCAGATAGTCAGAAAGTTGAAGTTACCAAAACGTAGACCCCTATGGAGATGAACGGGCAAGAAACTCCAATGACACTCTTTTAAATCAAGATATTTCAAAATCCTGGGTACATTATTCTTGTTGGGTACATTATATGTGAGAACAATGTAAAACATAAATTAATCAAAAACAATTCAAAACATAAGATTTATTGATTATTGATTCTGTAAATAGGAAATTGGAATCACTTCTAAAAGTTAATAATAAAAAAATACGCTAGATGGAGTCGACATTTCCTATCTGACTACCCCTGAAGAAGATATATTTTTCTGCTCCAATTTTCAGGTAAAGTGATCTAAAGAAAATAGTTGCCGCGTTACCAACCGTTATTGGGTACAGTCGATCGCAAGTCGGTGGTAACACCTTGACTTTGAGCTGGCGCATGGAGTAGCGGAGAGTCAAGCCTACCTACGAGGCCAGCTTATTCTGATTTTGTTACCACTGACGTAAGGCTGTACAAAAAATATTTCTGAATATATTCCTAGTCTTTTTAGGGTTCCGTACCCGAAGGGTCCAAACGGAGCCCTATTGCTGTCAGTCACGTTTCCGTCTGTTCGTCTGTCACACAGGTTTTATGACCAAATGGTTGGGGCTTCAAATTTTAACAGTATAAACATCTTGTTGACCCAAAGCCATACAAATTGTAAAAAAATATTTTTATATGTTTTTAAGGGGGTGGGGTATCGTACCCCATCGAGTGGGGTACGTTATTCATCGAGTGGGGTATCGTTGTTTAGAGCTCGTTGTGTAGATAAATACACTGAATTGTTTGTTTAAAAAAATATTTTGGAAAAGAAAGGAGTGAGAAGTCACCGAAGTCAGCTTTTTTTACAAACTTTTGTTCCGAAGAATTTGAACTTGAAACTCGGTGATCATGTTTAATATTACTTAATTAATTTTTAAATCAATCAATCAATCAACGTTATTTTTTTTCACCTCAATATGCATGTTATTTTACGTTGGTCAGATTCGACAATGTTACACAATTCAGGTAAGTATATATTGTGGGAGACTGGTGCCTAAGCTAGGCTCGCGACCTGTGTTTCAGGACACCAGGACCCCACCCCTTTACATTTTCATTTTATAAATTATGTACTAAGCGCGCTGACAGAATGTAGTAAGGAATCATACGACATTTTATAGTTTTTTATAATATGATTAATTAACATCCAAGTTAAGTATACGAGATGAATGTTGAATGACGTATTTGTAGTGTGAGTGAGTGTGAGGGTGTGTGAGAGCGTGTGATAGTGTGTTTAGGTCATTTTAAGGATGTTTTCAGTATATCATTATAGTTTAATTTTAGTAGCCAGTAAGTTAGCCTCTTTTTGCATTTATTCTTTGTAGAACTAAAGATATGTATCACCTTATGAGTTTTATTGTATAAGTAGCCACCTAGATAGCAAAAGAAACGCCTTGCAAAAATAGTTTTGTGACGTAGATGATGGCGCTCCACTGGGTCATATCGTCTTTTCCCCCCTGGACAGCCCTCATTTTAAAGGTTCCGTAGTCAATAAGGAACCCTTATAGTTTCGCCATGTCCATCTGTCTGTCTATCGGTCTGTCTGTCGGTCCCCGGCTTAGCTCAGAGACTTTCAGTACCAAAAAACTGTAATTTGGCATGGGTATACATAGTAATCACGCCGACAAAGTGGTAAAATAAAATCTTGTTATTTTTTTTTATTGTATCTGCCTTGCATATAAAGTGGGGATGATAATTATTATTATCGGCTATCCCATGGTGTGGAGTATCGTTGGATTGGCCGTTCAAAAATATTGTCGGTCTGTTAAAACCATTTTTCGATTCAGGGATCCGTTTGCGTAATATTAAGTTTTAAAGTGCTATTTTTTGTTAGAGTCAAGTGTGCCCCTGCCAGTTAAATGGTTGTTTTTATTACTATTATTCATTTATTTCAGATTTTTAAACAAGGGTTAATAATAAGCTTAATAGGTTTTTGGATATGTGAAAAAAATCATGGCAGTAGTATATGTAACACAATTAAAAGGAAAACTATCACATCTAAGTAGGCTTTACAAGTTAACGAGTAATACTCGACCAACTTAAATTTGCAGTTGGAGAATTGACCGTGACGTTTATCGATGTATGGGAGAACATGTTTTTCAACTACAATGTTGTTTGTTTTTGGGGTAAGTTCATGCCAGCTACGGAACCCTTCATTGTGCATGGTCGTGGTCTGACACGCACTTGGCCGGTTTTTTCCTATTACAACCAATTTGGTTTTGCGGTCAAATGCGCACCTACTGCTTATGAATAGTTCTGCCATTCGGTCGGCTTATTATCTACACTTAGTACGTAATCCTAAATTTGCAAAGTCCGACACGCACTTGGCCGGTTTTCTTGTAATAAGTGCTGATGTTTATCCACCTGCAAAACGTGAGAAAAATATTTAATTTAATTAATAGAAATTATTATTCGTAAAAGTTTTATTGCAATTTTGACTAGTTTAAACGAAATACACAGGACAACATTATCATAATAAGATGGTTATCACTTACAATTAAAAATACATGTTGAGATTTATTGTTATAAATAAAATAATTTACGTTATAAACATAAATCTTATTTATCATAATTATTATGACGCAGGTTCACATCACAATGTTTGCATGGCTTAAGATAATTATTCCACTACAATAGAATATATTATCAAACTAGGGTTAACCATAGCTTCTTTCTTATATCACTATGGTTGTAACGGAGGCCATCTTAGTGGAGAAATCTTTAATGGAGAAAAATAATCGACCTTTTGGTAATCAAAATCAAGGACTCGGTTTGGCTTTTGCTGAAAATCAGCGTTGTTGACGATAGGGTTTGTCCGAAGTCACAGCATTTTGCTGAGCAAAGACCTGGGGCCCAAGTCTGCTATTTTTATAAATTCAGTCATTCCAACACGATCCCATTGTCATGCCATTGTCATTTTGCTAAAAGTTCGTAATCTGGTAAATTCATAATGGTCGATCATTGGTCGATCAATGTTCTCGTAATAGAATTGTGTTATTATAATGGCATTGTCGTATTGCCATTATTATAAAACCCATTAGTAGAAATGTCATTCATTTGTCATTATGTACGAGATTACCAATATATGCAATTTCTTTTAATGTAGTGTCAGTGGCCGATCATTGGAAAGTCATAATGACGCTATTATAATAGTAGATTACCAAACTTGTCAAAATCAACAATTATGAAATCAATGATCGACCATTCTGACACTATTGTAATAGCAGACTTGAGGCCCTGTTCTTGCACAGATACGGCGCACGGTTATTGTAATTGTTCATATTATAGTTTGTTTGTTATAAAAGTAGTTATTTTTCCACTCGGCAATCGGCATTTTGTTTTTGTTTTGATTCATGTTTGGTTGTTGAATGTTGACTTTGTTTGTTGTCATCACTCGTTGTCATTTGCCAGGTTTGCCAATAAAACAACAGATTAAATACATAGACAATACTCTAGGTAAACACAATGTAAATTGTCTTTGGTCCCTGGCCCTGATATCAACCAATCGCAACCAATGGATAAGATTGTCAAAATGTTTAGTGAATTGGATACGAGGTTTTTGGCTACTTTGTATGTGTATTATAAATTATGTTTATTTGTTGAAATGTGCGTTTTGTTTGTGCAGAATAAACAATTTTTCTTTCTTTCTTTACTTATCCGGTACTTTTTGTGAAATACACAAGTCTGAGTTGAACTCGTGTGGTGAGGGTTCCGTAAAATGAATTTATGTTATCTACGATGTTTTTTATCCCAACATAATTTATCCTAAAATTTAACATTGTAGTTCAAAAACAATGTTCTCCCTACACTCCAACTTCAAATGTAAGTTTGTACGCACAATATTGAGAGATTTATCATGTTATTTTAACACCATAGACTTTTAAATGTTTTCCTATACTTTATCCTTATGTAAACAAATACTTTTGTATTTTTTTAAAATGTTAGGCTCTGTAGTTTCGGAGATAAGGGGAGAATGGTACATTTTCATCAGTTTTCTTAAATAACTTTAAAAAAGTATATATTAACATGAAAAATATTATATATCTGATGTATCTCACCACAAGCCCTTTCAAATGATATGTCACAAGGTACAGTTTGCATTTTTTGTTTTTCTAATTTTCTCACAAATGTGACCCTCGAGCGACGTTACACGTCTGTGTTTGGGACACAGACATTCATTATTTGTACCAAGTTTTAACTTAATCGGTCTAGTAGATTCGGAGAAAATTGGCCGTGACAGACGGACAGACAGACACAAGGGTGATCCTATAAGGGTTCCGTTTATTCATTTGGACGTACGGAACCCTAAAACAGTGGCGACTTCTTAATGGTTCATAAAAAACCGCACCTCAAAACGGATGCTCACTTGGTAATGAGCCCGGTGGCGGTGACATGGGAGCAAAAACTTGAAACTACAACACATTAAAAAGTGTTCGCTTAGTTGGAGCCGATTTTCTATATAAGACCTCCGTTAGAATACCATTAACACCTTACGGACGTGGATACGAATGCAGAGGTACGATTTCTTGCGGAAGTTCCGTTTTTGCGGAGGTGGCACTGAAGTTCTGTTACAACCATAAATCAAACAATCATGACATTTTCCTACGAAAAACAGTTATTTCTTAAAAAAAAGAAAGCAAGGTAAAATCCGTCAGGTTTTAAATTCCTTTCTGATTGACACATAGAATATAACCCTGTGGTTAGTAAGAGACCATTTTAACACTTTGAGGGAAATTAGAAAACTAAAAAATTGTTATAATAATACTTCTATTGTGTCTCGTTCAGTGTTCTTCAGCCGATTAAAAACTGACAAGACTTTAACTATTTCGCAACCTACACTGTATGACATGCCTAAGTTCAAAATAACTTATTTTATGGGTCTATACTACCTCAGCGCCACCTCACTCTTTATCTCGCTCGCGCACTATTCCCGCGGTCATGCAAGCAAGCGAGACAGGGTGGCAAGGAGAAGACTTCAAGGGACCAATATTTTAGTTTATTCCTTTTTACGGTGAAAATAATGGTGCCTAAAAGAAAAAAAAATAACATCCGACCTGCTATATAGTTAGTTCAGTTAATATGCAAAGTTTAATTATCTAATTTGAAGTATTTTTTGAATACCAGCGGTTTAATGTTCGGTTTGGAGGTAAATTTGGATTTTTTTTCTAACAAGAAAATTGTATGGACTCGTGTTTTCGTCAAACATAGTAGGTACTTAACATTAATCCTCAACTTTACTATATATTTATTTCAAAATTAAAGCTGCAGTATTTTCGACATAACGGAGGATCATGCTAAGCCATTTGAGGTAGTATAGGCTCTTAAGATCTGAAAAATCACATACTTTTTTTTTTGGGTGTGGAATTGTCATATAACTTCTCCCGCTCTAGGCAGAGCGGGAGGGCGTGTCAGACTTTTACAGACTAAAACCCACTCGTGTTCCTTCAGTTGCCTGTGTGCCAGGGATATCCCTTTCGGACAAACTCGCAACCCTGGCAGGCATTGGCCCTAATGGACTCCGTCAGTTGGTGCTGACATCTCTGTGAGGCGCGCGTAGAACACAACGCGCCGTCGACCCGGGCCTGGTTTTTATCGGACGAGTAGCTACCCATCGCTCACCGTCCGCAAACCCGCGCCTACGGTGGCCGGGAATCGGCCTGTCTCCCTTACGCGTTCCGCCTCCTCCTTTGCGAGCATTACTGCTTTGCAAAAGGAGGTGAAGGCCTCCCATACACTCTCGCTCCCAACCATGGCCTGAACCAGGGCCGGACGCTTTAAGATCTCAAAAATAACAGTCTAAGGCCGCGTTCTTTTCAAAAGCAATCATCGCACGAATACGCGATCGTGACGTGCATAATTATGTCACTTTTTGTTCGGTGAAAATTAACGCGTGATCACGCTGTCAGTGGGCGCTTAAGACGTAAAGTAACTTAACAACAGCTAAAGCGCGGTTACTGTCGGACTGCATAGAAAAGAAAGAGAAGCGCGATGACACAACGCTTGGAATTTATTGCAAAATATGATGCAAATATCTATTTACTCAAAAATCTTATTATTAATCTATTATTATTTTGGATTGGAACTCAAAGTAAAAAGTTAGTTTACCATTAATTTTTATCGAGGTTTTGGTTTTCAAATCGTGTTTTGGTAACTGGCAATTTTTTTTTTGAAGACATACTTAGATCCTCTGCCTCTTATCAGGGCCTAAGCATGCGACGATTGCGTATCCGCGCGACGATCGCTTTTAAATAGGACGCGCAGTTAGGGCATCGAACTTAGATTATTTTAATTAATTTGAATTATCCGAACTCTATTATTGACTGAAAACTAACAATGTTCAGGCATGTTACATACGGACGTTAATTTACTGCCAATTTAATTTAACTTCGTAGACACGCATGGGCAAAGGAAATAAGTTACATTACAAGATAAGTAAGGGAACTAAGTGTTCTTTTTAAATTATGTGCCCATCGTCCACGAAGATACTTAAAAGTTACGTGATACATACTCAAACCGACAATGAGTAGCCAGAAGGTCACAGCACTAATATTTCAATGACCGCCATTGAAGTACTAGTGATGTGACTACCTGCATGGCTACTGATTAGCGATTTGAAATTGTAACACGCTACTTTCGTGAGTATCGTCGTGAACGATAGGCCTTAAGAGTTTAGTAAGTCCTAAAGAAGTTTATGTCATCAAAACCTCAAGATTCAAAATTCAAGAAAAAAATATATATTTTTTATAATAGCAAACAATACGAGTAGAATAGCTATTTAATTAATTCTATCATTAAGAATCTAACTAATAATATAAATGCGAAAGTGAGTTTGAATGTTTGTTACACTTTCACACTGAAACGGCTGAACGGTTTTGGATGAAATTTGGCACATGGGTAGACCATGATTTGGATTAAGACAGAATATTTTTTATCCCGATATTCTCACGGAATCGAGACTTGTGCGGGTGAAACCGCGGGGTGAAGCTAGTTTATTATACACATATCGTCTTAGGAACCGAAAAAATAAATTAGATATGATTTATTTATTAATATAAGAGTTCGTCCGGGAAATGATTGAATGACCAGCATGCCTATTTCTGCAGCTAACTAGCATTGTTGTGTTCTTATTTGAGGTAATGAAGCTTTTTTCAGGAACCAAAACAATGGTTAATAATGATTGCAAATATTGACATAAAAAACAGGTTTGAAATTCGTTTAATGGAGTAAGAAGGCACACATACAACGTGCCATTGCAATGGCAGCATTAATTTAACACACGGGTAGGGCTAGTGGCCAGTAATCATAAAAAATATAATAAGATAAAATAATTCATACATTGAAAAATAAAAATATTCAAACAAACTAAATATTATATAAAGCTCTCTCTTTCCTTCAATTCGCCCACTGCACTGTGTGCATGTTATTCGTTTTAATTTCATTGATGCGATGTTATGATCCGATCACCGGCAAATGACCTCTGCACTACAGTTCTTTAAGTACAGGTTACTCCAAAATGCTATTTTTGAAAATTGTTAATAAATCAAGAAATAATAACGCGAAACCGTTTAGGTGTATTAAATTAATGTCGCTACTAAAGCGGTACACTGTATATAATATAAAATAAAATTAAAACATTTATTTATTAAAATTCCAAATGATTTAAAAACTTTAGATTTTAGATTGATAAAAAAAATACTCCTGAAATGATTATACTGCAATATCTTTTACACCATGAAAGGATTTGTTGACGGGAAAGATTTTGTAATGTTACCTATAATATTCTCATGCTATGATATAAGCACAACATGTATGGACTTTCTTGTCTTTTTAAAACAATTTATACACCATGCTGTATGCAAATAAATATTATTTCTATTTCGATTTCACAATATTTTGATAAATAATTGGTTTTGTAATTTACTTTAATCTATTAAACTAGTCTATTGAGGATTGCTTTCTATTTATAAAATTGTGCCAACCTGATAGGCATCACATTGACGTCAATATTGGGATATTTACATACGGGGTTTATTTGGAAACGTTGCTCAAAGATATTGAGACGTTTAAACGTCATAAACATATAATTAAAGAGTCCCTAATCATTACTTAATTAAAAAAAAACGTTTATAAAATAATATAATAAAGAGGTAAATCTTTAAAACTGCATTAAATATTAAATTGCACAATCACAATGCAGTTAAAAATATCGTTTTCTAGTATCTCCGTTAACCGACTTCGAAAAGAGAGGTTTTTGTTAGACCTGTCTGCCTGTTTGTCTGCGTTCTTCTCAAAAACCAGTGGAACTGTGATTAGGATTTATTTAATAAGTTTAATGCTAATGAGATTATAATTTCTACTTACTAAGCTAAACCTCATTCAATTGGCGGTATATTGATTTATTAAGAAGCGCCTACGGTTACGACACTTTTTAAAATATGTTTACAAAATTTAAAGAGCTAATTACATTTGGTTTTACAATCAGGGTTTTTTATTAACTCGTTATTTAATAGCTAGCTTACACAATATTCTCTCATTTACATAAAAAATAACACGGAACCCTAAGTTTTACAACGTTGATAGGTCCACTAGGTATATATATTATTTTGCGACCGAGTTTTGCCCCAGTCGCGTATCTGTGTTGCAAAAGATACTTGTTATTTTAATTTTATTTTAACGAGAATATTTTTTTTGTAGTAATACGTGAGAACCAAAATATCACAAAACAGTAATTGGTTATACAACGAACACATAACAAAGGTAAGTTTTATATTATTTATATTATCATAGGAAATACAAAAGAGTTTTCAGTGGCAAACTGAGAGATAATCTACGAAAATGCATGAACAATATTGTTTGACTGTGTATTTCACAATTTCATACAAAAAAAAAACTTTTCAGAATATATCCGAAATTCCGTTATTATTTTGTGGTGATGGCGAAACTTCGTTAAAATCTTCAACTGAAAGAAATATAGAAAAATGAATGCGACTACAGCGATACAAGGAATCCAGAACATTCAAGGAGCCTTCAATATACTGGCAGCGTTACAGCTGACCGCGTTTTTATGGCCGCCCCAGGCACAAGTTCAAGGTAATAGTCAAATTAATATTATTATCAACAAGTTTGATTGGTTAAAAACCAGTTGTTACTAGAAATTTATATTATTATACAGGGTTATATTAAATTGACTAGCTAAACTCCGCAGACGTTATCTGAACACGATCGCTATCTGAACACGATAAAATAAAAATAAAAAGCTTTGATTTTTTTTTTAATGTCGTCGATGAATTCTGTTGAAGTCTTAGTTGAGAAAACTGTTTTCTTATTTTTATCTATTTTTTTATAAATTTTACACAAAAATAAACAGATTTTTAAACTGATATTTCTTTTGACTACATTAACAACTGTCCTCACAAAAAAAAAACATCAAATTTATTTATTAGCATAAAAAAATATGATTAAAATCTCGATTATTGTATATGTATGTAAATGTAATCCTTGGTCAATCCCTAGCATCAGTGAGATGACACTGACAGCTCACTCCACGCAAGATTTCACGGTGACATATTTACAGAATAGCACCTGGGTTAGAAAATAGGATACTGCCCTAAAGGGTTCCGTAGTCAACAGGGAACCCTTATAGTTTCGCCATGTCCGTCTGTCTGTCTGTCTGTCCGTCCGTCCGTCTGTCCCCGGCTTAGCTCAGAGACTCTTGGTACTAGAAAGTTGTAATTTGGCATGGGTGTACATATTAGTTACGGTGACAAAGTCGTAAAACAAATCTTGAAAAAATTTTTTTTGCTGTAAAAAAATATCATCCCCACTTTACGTGTAAGGGAGGTTCCCTTACAAGTAAAGTGGGGATGATATTTTTTTTTCTCGTCTATCTCATGGTCTGGGGTATCGTTGGAGAGACCGTTTAATTAAATTTTTTTTACAAAAATAAAAACCGACTTCCAAAAAACACGACAAAGTGAAAAATAACTTTTTTTTTGTAAAAAGTTTTTTATTTTTCACTTTTTAGTGGCGAGAAAGAATTTTCCAAATCGGTTCGTAAATGACGGAGTTATGCGCGAACATAAAACGCAATGCAGAGTAAACGAAAAGTTCGTTAATGTAGACAATGTAGATAATTTTTTGGATGATTGTTGATTTTTCAGAAGCCGCTTGTCCGATTTCGATAAAATTTTCAAATCGGTTGGCAAGCGACTGAGTTATGCGCGAAAAAACATAAAAAAACAAAATACAAACATCCAAATTGAGAGCCTCCTTCTTTTTTAGAAGTCGGTTAAAAATATTGTAAGTCTGTGAAAAACATTTTTCGATTCAGGGATCAGTTTGCGTAATATTAAGCTTTAAAGTGTAAAATTTTGTTAAGAGTCAAGGTGTCCTCCCCCCCCCCCTGCCAGCTAAATGGTTGACTGGGGATATGTGAAAATAATCATGGCAGTAGTATATATAACGAAATTCAAAGGAAAACTATTACAGCTAAGTAGACCTTACAAGTTAACGAGTAATAGTCGACCACCTTAAATTTGTAGTTGAAGAATTGACCGTGACGTATATCGATGTATGGGAGAACATGTTTTTCAACTACAATGTTAAGTTTGTTTTTGGGATAAATTCATCTCAACTCCGGAACCCTTCATTGTGCGTGGTCCGACACGCACTTGGCCGGTTTTTTTATCTTTGTGGGATCTTAATTTTTGTGGGATAAATAACGTTATTTACGCGGGTGAAACCGCGTGCAAAAGCTGTTGGAATTTTGATGTACATTAAATTAATGTAACATGTTTCTTAGGGTCAATTTCAGTCTGAAGAACAGACAGTTTGAAAGTAGGTAATACTCATTTTCAAAATTGTTATCACATTATTTATGCTGTCATTAACTCTGGTAGCATCTAGAATAAATGATTAAAATATCATTTATTTCTTTCAAGACAAACGTCGAGGACAATTTTTTTGATTGACTTTCTTTTATTATTCAAGCAAAAATAACTGATATTATTACTCGGCCGCTTGTCAATCATTTAATTGGCAGATTTAAAAATTATATCAGCAATGTAGTAGTTATGGTATTGACAGTAATTACCTACATCATTACATAGATAATTAATACAGCTGCTGTAGAAACTCAATTAGTCTGCCTAGCCTTTTCCCAACTATGTTGGGGTCTGCTTCCAGTCTAACCAGATGCAGCGGAATACCAGTATTTTATACGGAGCGACTGCCTATGTGAGCTTCACAACCCGGTTGCTGGGTAACACGATACCCCTTGGTAAGACTGGCTGTCAGACTTTACGACTGTCTATGATATACGGATGACAGCCGGGACCAACGGCTAAACGTGATTCAACGTCACCCATCCATGAACTGACCGCGCAAGCGTAGCTTACCCTTCAATCGACCGTGTGGCTGTTACTACTATTTCATAATCCCGTTCACTTATTGACCTAATCACATAATAATTAACTTTTATAACTGACCTAGACAATTCATTAACAATAGTATTCACCTAATTATGTGTTTGCTCATCAGATGGCGATTGTTTTGACTTCATAATAGTCGGTGCTGGGTCAGCAGGCAGTGTTATAGCCAATAGACTCACAGAGATTGAAACAGCTACAGTTTTACTTATAGAAGCAGGGGGTGATCCTCCAATAGAATCTGTGGTAAGTGTTGTTTAGAGTTCCGTACCAAAATGGTAAAAAGGAACCCTTATGGTGAGACTAAGTCTGGTTGTCTGTCTGTCATAGCTGTATATCTCAAGAACTACTAATGCTATCAACTTGAAATTTGGAATAGTTTTAGGTGACGTTTACCGAACTATTTTGCAAACAAGAGAGGAGTTTTAATAAATATACCTTTTTTGCAACAGGGCCTGAAAGTTGGTCATACAAATTCGAATGGAGTCAACAAGGGCATGAGGGATATTATATGAACGAGCACTGTTTGCACATTCTCAAACATTTTTTTTTAGGCATCATAGTTTTCGACTGTTGATGAAAAATGTAAAAAAAATACCCGTCCGACTCGCTCTTGACCGGTTTTTTATTCAAGGTATTATAATCGCAATGTCGTTATAATTAGAGAGCACTGAATCACCTCGCCCGGTAGCGTTTAGCGACGGTAGTACTTATAAAATTCGTCCACAAGTGCGTTTAAAGCGTAACTTCAGTCACGGACGCCATTCAAAGCCGTCAGTTTCTTTCTATACGTCATTTGAGTTGTAGTATATGCTTGATTAATATGGAAAATCTTGACAATGACATCCTCAGCAGTGACAGCCGAACTGTATCCGTGCTCAGACATCTGCGTAAAAACTTTGCACGTGAGATCATTAATCAGCTTATTAAGTGGTTCTCAAGAAGTTACGCAACGTAATAAATTCCCCAGTAGGCCTATTTTTTTGAGGAAATCCAATAGACAGCGTTAGAGAATATTCAGTGCAAAATTATGGACACGCTAACTAAAATTGAATATTCATGAATTTATATTTAATTATAAATTTAGTAGTAACATTCATTATCGTTAAGTTCGAAGAGGGCTTGTTTTTAAATAGTTCTAAAGAAAGCTTAGCATTGTTATTCAGAAATGAAGTGGTTCTATATATGATGGTATACCAATAATGTCAGTATGGATTATGGCAAACGCGTCCCAGAACCTATATTCCGCTACTATTGGTCAATATGCATAACGTAGTAGGTCGTTTATATTAATCGATTCAAATTGACTGCCAGACATTGCAACTGGTAAATCCTTGTGATTAAATGTGGTAATCAAAATAAACCTGAGTTGATTGAAAATAAACTGCAATTATCAAAGCAATTAAAATTAAAAGTCTTCACCGTACTGTTTTTCTAGATTTCAGGGTTTACGCCATTTATGAAAAAGTCTAAAGTTAATTGAAATTATGCAACAGAAGATGACGGTTATAGTCAATAGTTCCAAAAGAACCATGGTGCTAACCTGACCAGAGGAAAAATGCTTGGAGGTACTACTTCCATCAATTTCTTGGCTTATACGAGAGGAAATAACCATGATTTCGACAAGTGGAAAAGTTAAATGGCGATGATTCCTGGAACTGGAACAATGTACACACATATTTCATGAAAAGCGAGAAACTAGTCAATTCAATTCTACTGAACTTTGTTGAGAGCATTTTCCATGGAACTGAATGGTATTTTTAGTAGTAACCGAGAACTAAAATGACGAAGCAAACAAATATTTTGAAGCTTTTGAAGAACTTGCTAATAATATTGTCCCTGATACAAATGGCGATCAACCTCTCAGCTATTTAGAATGTTTAGTAACAACTTATAAAGATATAAGACAGAGAACTGCAAAGTCATTCTCGCGTCCGATTGAAAACCAGCCAAACCCGTTTGTACTCAAAAATACATTAGTTACGAAAATTCTTTTTGATAGCAATAAAAATGCCATTGGAGTAGAATCTTTTGTAGAAAACAGTAACATTGTGAGCAAAAAAGTAAATAAAGAAGTTATTATTTCAGCGGTATCTATAAAAATTCCCCTTCTCTCGATCATAGATCTTCCTGTAGGATAGAAATTACAAGACCAGCTGTTACAATGGTTCATAAGATGGGAGAAGCAACACCAACCAAACCTTTCCTGAATCTTGCTGATTGCAGGGTACGAACACCCTAAACAAATGTCAAGATTACCCCGACTGTTAACTTTATCATGAGCAAACCTACTGCCATTCTTCATTACTGTTCTTTCTACTTCTCCTTCAAAGATGAAATTTGAGAAAGTCTGTACAATGAGAGCATGGGGAGAGAGGCTTTATTTACCTCTCTAGTATTTTTGAATCCAGAATCGTGTGGAAGAGTACGTTTACGAAGCTCAAATCCGGCAAACAAACCTGTAGGATATCATATATCATTTTTAACAGTGTTTAAAGTGAGCTTGTTCCAGCATAAGTTTATAGTTGTGTAAGAAGTGATATATTATGCAAAGAATTTTGGGATTGTTACGCTTTGTGTATATACATGATAGTGTCAGGTTTTCACCACGTTAGAACTTGTCCCATGGGTTCTATATTAGGTTCGAACTTTCGTGTTTATAGACTGCAAATATTGACACTAGCTGATGCCAGTGTGATGCCTACGATTGTCGGGGCTAAGACAAATGCGGCAACGATTATGATAGGAGAAAAAAAATCAGATGTTATCAATAAATAATACAAAGACTTGTTGTGTCAGCACATATAATATTTTAAATAATCCCCATTTGACTTGAGATTATATTATAATCACATCACACTAATATTATAAAGGTGAAAGTTTGTGAGTGTGTGTGTGTGTATGTTTGTTACTTCTTCACGCTCAAACGGCTGGACCAATTTTGATAAAATTTTGTATGTAGGTAGCTGACACCCTGGATTAAGACATAGGCTACTTTTCATCCCAATATTCCCACGGGGTCGAGACTTCCGCGGGTGAAACCGTGGGGCGCAGCTAGTTTTAATATAAAAACGTTTTTAATTCCGTCCTTTTTCGTTTTTTTTGTGCTATATTATTTCATATAATGGGTCTAACCACGAGTTCTCATTCACAATATTTTTCTGTACCCTAATAGGGTTAGGAATAACCAAAAAAAAAACAATAATTTCCTTTAAGTTTATCACTTTTATGCAAGTCTGTATATTTTTATTTATTCCTCCTTCTGACTAACCCGATATTTGGTAACTATAATTTTCCATCTTTTTCTAGTCAATATATTTCCAACTCTATTTCAGGTACCAGCATTTCTTGCCTTCTTGAAGAAGACATCAGTTGATTGGAACTACGAAACGGAAGATGATGGTTACAGCCAACAGTTTCACAAAAACCATGGAGTAGAACTGACGAGAGGCAAAATGCTTGGGGGCTCAAGTTCTAATAACTTCATGGCTTACACGAGAGGAAATCATCATGATTTTGACAACTGGGCGAAGATGATTGGCGACGAGTCATGGAACTGGGAACACGTTCTTCCATATTTTATAAAAAGTGAAAGGCTGGTCGACCCTATCCTTCTTTATTCCGACGCAGGCACTTTTCATGGTACTGATGGGTATTTAGGAACTACCAGATACTATAATGACGAGGTTTTGAAGTACTTTGAAGCTTTCAAAGAACTTGGTCACGAAATTGTTTTGGACACAAATGGTGACACTCCTCTTGGATATACTGAAAGTATGTTTACCATTGCTGACGGCATAAGACAAAGCACTGCACAGTCATTTCTGCACTCGATCAAAAACCGACCCAATTTGTTTGTGCTTAAAAACACACTGGTATCGAAAATCCTTTTTGATGACAACAAGAACGCTATTGGTGTTGAAGCTATTTTAGTAGATAATAAAACTGTCTGCTTTAAAGCTAATAAAGAAGTGATAGTATCGGCAGGAACTATTAACACCCCGCAGCTATTAATGCTGTCTGGAATAGGTCCAGAAGAAAATTTACTGAGTCACAACATAAAAGTATTTTCTGATCTTCCCGTCGGTCAAGTTTTACAGGACCATGTTATGGTTATTTTGACTCATACAATGGAAAAATCACCTCCGTCTAAGACGATGGATCCCACCAAATTTCCATATCCACTCATAACGGGGTATGCCACTCTAAACAAAAGTCAAGACTATCTAGATTATCAAACCATTAGTTTTATAATGAACGAACCGACTGCTATGTTGCAGTTTTGCTCTTTCTACTTCTCCTTTTTAGATGAAATATGTGATGCTTTATATAAAGGCAGTATTGGTAAGGAAGTTTTATTCAGCTTAATTCTGTTAGTGTACCCAGAATCCCGTGGTAGAATTTTGTTGCAAAGCAGAGATCCCAAACAACAGCCATTGATATACACTGGATATTATTCAAACGATGAGGATTTAGACAAGCATGCGACGTATCTACAAGATTTTTTGAATATTCAAGATACGGAGTTTTTCAAAAGTGCTCAAGCTGAACTGGTTATTCCTGAAGCTTGTGGTTGTGGAGATTATTATTCTACTCATGAATATTGGAAATGCTATGCGCTTTGTATGATGGTGTCAGGTTATCATTACGTTGCTTCCTGTCCTATGGGGGTTGTAGTAGACCCCCGTCTTAATGTGTTTGGGGTACAGAGGCTAAGAATTGCAGATGCGAGTGTCATGCCAAAGATAACTGGAGCCAATA
The DNA here is from genome assembly GCA_963921375.1 of Tiliacea citrago. Classification (NCBI taxonomy): domain Eukaryota; kingdom Metazoa; phylum Arthropoda; class Insecta; order Lepidoptera; family Noctuidae; genus Tiliacea; species Tiliacea citrago. Next base: position 3,293,258 of record OY992799.1, read on the forward strand.
CCAATGCTGCGACTATAATGATTGCAGAAAGAGCAGCTAATTTTATCAAAGAAGATCATCACTTAGAGCCTAAAGATGACGTATGCTTGATGGTAGATGGTAGTTGAATTTTCATTGAAATTATTTATATTAATTTGTAGGAAGTATTAAGAAAGAAAGAAAAATAATTTTATTTGTCGCAGAAACACGTGCAAAACATATGAAAACATCATCATCATCATCAGCCTATAGCATAAATAATAATAAACATAAGTACAGTATGAAGGTCTTATAATTATATGAGGTGGCTACATGTTTTGCCATTTATGGCGTACAAAAATTTGATGCAATAGAGAAACAATACAAATCAAAAAAAAGAAAGAAATACAATGTCTAAATTTAAATCAAATTGAAATTAAAATGTCAAAATTTAGATTTCATTCAAAATTACAATGTCAAAATTTAAATCAAATTCAAAATAACAGTCAACATCTAAATTCCATTTGAGTAAGACTTATAGAAAAAAAATAACAAATTGACACGCACAAACAGATTCTACACAAGCAAAATATCATTTAAAAATTCATCTACGCTATAATAGCACTTCTCTAGTAATAAACCCTGAAGGGACTTTTTAAATTTGTTCAGAGGCATACATTTAATAATTTATCTGGTATTTTATTATAAATATTTGGAGCAATATCAAAGAAACTCTTTTTCATTAGGGCAGCTTTACACTTTTTTGACATAACAAATTCTCATATTGGGTACGAATTCGGGTTCTCTTAACTGCTGAAAATTTTTGAAATGATTGTTGATTCGCTTTAACAAATAATGCAGTTTCTAGAACGTATATAGATGGAAAAGTTAGTATTTTTAATTTTTTAAAGTATGGAACACAACTATCCGTTGTTCCCAGACCGCACATTGATCGTATACATCTTTTTTGCATCCTGAATATAAGTTCTCTATTAGTTGACTGTCCCCAAAAAACAAAACCATATCTTAAAATAGAAGCGACCAATCCATGATAGGCTGTTAATAGTGTGTCAGTATTTACTTTCTTGGATAATTGGAATAATAGATATGCAGATTAATTACTCAGACGCTTACCGATTTCCTCTAGGTGAGGTTTCCAGGTTAGTTTATTATCTAAAGTTAGACCTAAGAATTCTGCATTTGTAACTTCTTCTACTATACAGTTATTATAAGCAATGTTAACTATTGGATATTTACGGTGCTGGTGGAAATGAATAACTTTCGTTTTATTTAAATTAATCACAAGATTATTTTTGTCAAGCCAATTTATAATGTCACTCAGAGAACTATTTATGTCATTTTGATAATTATTATGATTATTATATTCCACAATAGCCGTGCTGTCATCTGCAAATAGTACCATTTTATGATCTATAGTTTTTGGGAGATCATTAATATATATTAAGAAAAGGGGTGGTCCCAGTACGTTACCTTGAGGTACACCATATTTTACATGCCTTGGTTTAGATACGTATTTTATCTCCAATTTAGTAGTAGTACAAATTCTAGTGATTTCTGTACATTGAGTTCGATCACTCAAATATGATTCTAGGAGTTTTAAGATGTTTCCTCGTATGCCATACCCATGTAATTTTTGCAGCAAAATCTTATGGTCCACGAAATCGAACGCTTTTGTCATATCTGTTAGTATAGCACACACAGGATTACCGTTATCTACAGATGTCATTACACTAGATAGCAGGTCAAATAGAGCCGTATTAATATTAGTATTCTTTCTGAAGCCTTTTTGCTCATTGCAAAAAAGTTTGAATTTTTCAAAATAAGAATAAATTGAATTATAAATTACCTTCTCAATTATTTTTGAGAATACTGATATTTTCGCAATAGGCCTATAATTTTGAACATCACTTTTATCATATTTTTATACAGCGGTTTAATGATGACTTTTTTAGGCTATTTGGAAATAAACCATCAGAAATGCAAAGATTAATTATATGTCTATCACATATAATTAATCTTTGCATTTCTGATGGTGAGGTAGTGTCTGAGTAGAGGCGCTATAATTTCCTTTACGTATTTTATAACTTAAGTTGATATGCCATCAAATCCTACCGTATTAGTATTGTTCAGGCTGCTAATTATTTCGATTATATCAGAATCCGAAACAGGTAGCATAAATAGAGATTGCGAATTCGAATGTTCAAGAAGGTAATTATTTGTTAAATTTCTTTTAGTTTTAATATTATTTTCAATTACCTCTATAAAATAGTTATTAAATTCATTTGCAATTTTCAAAGGATGTGTAAGAGTTAAATTATCTTTGTTTATTGACAGTATAGGTTCTTGTGGTAAATTGTATTTGCTTTTTTTAATGACTTGCCAAGCAGCTTTTGATTTGAGACTGTTATTTATGAGACTACTAGCTGCGCCCCACGGTTTCACCAGCGTAAGTCTCGATCCCGTGGGAATATCGGGATAAAAAGTAGCCTATGTCTTAATCCAGGGTGTCAGCTACCTCTATACAAAATTTTATCGAAATTGGTCCAGCTGTTTGTACGTGAAGAAGTAACAAACATACACACTCACAAACTTTCGCCTTTATAATATTAGTGTGATTGATATGAGCGAAAACATCAAATTATAGAAGATCTAAGACTAAGTACACGACTACTTATTTTTCAGATATTTTAAATTGTAATAATTTATATTGCCTACCTATAATTACCTATAATTTAATTATTTAAATTACGTAATTTAAGGCAGTTCATCTTTTTCAGTGTGTTGGACTATGTGACTTAATATTATTTCACCCGCTAATATAACAGGCCAACACTGTTATGTTTTAATTATACATTTGCTGAAACAATCCATTCTTTGGCACAGTCTTTTGAGACCTATAAAATTATGAGGAACCCATGACACACAAGTGACAGATTGTATTATAAAGTTGCTTTATAATACAATCTGTCACTTGTGTGTCATGGGGCAGCTAAAGTTATACCCACAGGAACACTCAACGTTTACGGTTTATTTTCTTTATTTCCCTTTTGTTTACCTTTTGTTAACGCTAAAAGGAGGAACTCCGAGTTTTCAATGGATTTTTCTCTTTTGTGCTATTCCTCTGTACCACCATTGTTGTATAAAATAATAAATTTGAAAGAATTTTCGAAATACTTTCTAATAACACTTAGCTGGCAAACAAATTTGTTAAAAGAAAAATACATTGGGGGAAAAATTGCTGGGCAATTCAGAGAATGAATCTATTATTTTTCAATTAAGGTTTTTTTATTGCAAGTCACTTTACGGCCATTTATTTTAAACAATGCCTGTTGGAATGGCAGCCTTAATTTATTTAATAACTTGTTATAAATTATCGTTATAAAATGTTATGATTTTATAAAAAGCTAAATCTAAGTACCATTTTACTATAAAAAAATTAATTACGACATCTGATGAGGAAAAGGCTGTGTTAACTTCAAGTTTTTTATTACTCTAGGATAATGGGCCGTTCTGTTCTCATAAAAGAAGAAGTCATCTAAAAATTATTATTTAAGTAGTTCAGCAGTATTTTCTTTTAGTATATATTCATCAAAAAAATATTATAATTATTAGTGCGATTCTGTTAAATAAAATATTTTATTTAATCTAAGTAATAAGATAGAGTCGCACTATTGATTACATATTTTGACCAAAAAATATGCTGTAGGTACCCTAGAAATGCTATCCCTATAAGGACATTTCTTCCCCCAAACGAAGCTTAGCCCAACAAAACTAATACCGACAAAAAATATGGAAGACAATAGTAATCTTAAACAGTTATGACGCTAATCCGGGGTACCGGGGACGCATATTAACATGGAACTATTCCCCTCACGTCTGTGGAAGGTTATTGAAGAAACACACAATGTCACGCGTTCCTAAACTTTCCGCTTTTTGCTTACTTGCAAACGTTTGAATAAGGGCTCTGCTACACAGGCGCGATACGGTGTGGAGTTGGTATTTTTATTCATTGTGCATTTTTATGGGTAACGCACGGCAACAATATAATGTAACAAAGTGTAATTCTCTAGTACTACCTTTAGTTCAGTAAATTAAAAAAACCAGCCAAGTGCGAGTCGGACTCGCGCACGAAGCGTTCCGTACCATTATCTATAAAAACTCACGTTTTTTGTATGGGAGCCCCCTTAAATATTTATTTTATTCTGAGTTTTAATATTTGTTGTTATAGCGGCAACAGAAATATATCATCTGTGAGACTTTCAACTGTCTAACTATTACGGGTCATGAGATGCAGCCTGGTGACAGACGGACAGCGAGACAGACAGAAAGACGGCGGAGCCTTAGTAATAGGGTTCCCGTTTTACTCTTTGGGTACGGTACCCTAAAAACGCAGATGCAGTAATAATAAGCGATGTTTATTTCATACGATATCATTGCATTATTTGTGTGAGGATCGCTTGTCAAATGGACTTAATTATAAACAATTGCACTAATAACTCACTACGCAATCACGATGGTTAATTACGACAGTACACTATCAACTCAATTAGGAGTTAACTGTAAACTTAAAAACAAAATAGACGGTTTTAAGCACTGGTCACACTGAGGAGCGGATTCACTTCAGTTTGGCCTGAGCCAAACCTGGTTTTGGCTGGTATGGCTGAGTCATTTCAAGCGATGCCTAGGTGCAGTGCAAACAACAATTAGACAGACTAAAGAATTTCTAGGAAGTCCATGGCAAGGGCAATTCAATGTATTAAAATGTAATTGAGCTCCAATTTTCCCATAATTTTGAGTGTTCCATACCTCAAAAGGAAAAAAAACGGAACTTTTATAGGATCACTTTGTTGTCCGTCCATCTGTTTATCTGTCAAGACCCTTTTTCTCAGGAATGCGAGGAGGTATCAAGTTGAAATAGACATCAATTGTGAATGTCTACGGTCCCATGGAGCTCTAAAAAATCAAGCTTCTAATTGAACGCAATAAAAAAATACGGCCATTTATGCGACATATTTTGAAACTCGTAAATAAATCAAAAACTATAGGGTATTTCCCGTTGATCTTAAATCATTAAATTCGGTAGGGTTTAAAACTACAATCCACAACTCCTAAGTCATTACCTCATACCATTTCCGCGCCATTACAAATGGGCCAATTGTCGTCTGATTGACACCAATTGGACGAAAATTTGACACCAGTGCAGTGCAGACCTGCACTAAGTCACTACGTTAGCTACACGGATGGACTGTTTAAAAGATGATAATTATGGCTAGAAAGGGGGTGATTATCTACTAAGATGAACAGTATGTGCAGTTCGGTCAAGTGCTGTTGAAATCAGTGCTCTTAGTGGAATGCCTCTCTTTTTTAACTGAGCTCTATGGAATAAAACGACGTGTGACACTTCGGAGCCAACCGCGATAGGTCGTTATCAAAAAAATAAATAATGTCTCCGTTCTGAGTACGTGGCGTGGTTTCATATTACTATAAAATACTGAAAATACTCCCAACTCGTCGATAAAAAGAGCGAAAAACATCTTCGACGATCAATTTGTATGAATTTATAAAATATATAAATATCTACTAGTTTCTATACCTCTCTAAGCTTTAGATGATAGTTCATCTGAAATTAATGTTTCTCTGTGGAAAAGTCTATAGCTAACTTAAAGTAGATTATAAAATTATATATAAAACTTGGCTCATTTGTACTAGTCTGAGAAGTTCTACATAAAATTACCTGCAAGTAGCTTTTACCCGAAGTTGTGACTAACAAACAAAAAGTTCTTGCAAGCGTAACTAACAATTCTGTAGAAATAAAAAATTAAAAAATGGTCATGTTGCAGTGCAAGCTTCTTTGCAGAAAGTATATGTCTGAATAGTGCTCTAAAATTAAAGATTTTAGTGAAAAGTCAGATATAAAACTTAGTTTTGGTTGTAGTAAGTTTGAAAAACGCTTTGTGTATGCAATAAGTATAATAAATTCTGAAGTTAACTAATAAAATGTAAAGATCGCAAATGTATATTTATTAATTCAGTCTTGACGTGCAGCTGCCGACTATTTTTTTTTTGTTTTCGTTCTCGTGATTATAATAATATGTAGATCTGTTTTGTGTAATGTTTACCTTCGAGTTTATTAGATATGTTTTTGTATGCACGTTTTTTCTGTGACAAAAAAAATAATTTTCTTTCTTCTTTTCTTCTTTAGTTGATTCCAACTTAGTAAATCAAGTCATTAATTTTAAAATGACAAAATATTTGTGTACTTATTATGCAAACATTCCTAAATCCCTATTTTGCTTATCTGAATTTATTTTCATCTGAAATAAATTAAGTATCGGCTAATATGGAAGAACATTTTCCCAGTTCCACGACTCGTTGCCAGTTATCTTCGCCCAGTTGTCAAAATCATGAGGATTTCCTCGTGTATAAGCCATGAAGTTAATATAACTTGAGCCCCCAAGCATTTTTCCTCACGCTCTTGTTAATTCAACTCCATTGTTTTTGTGAAACTGTTGGCTGTAATCATCGTCTTCAGCTTCGTAGTTCCAATCAACTAATATACCTTTCATGTATGGAAAAATCCTGGTACCTGAAATAGTGTTCAGATGGTTATACAAAAAAAAAACATTATTATGTATGACGGCGCAGCAAGTGGCGCCGCCCCGTTTTACGAAGTTACTGGAATCACCGAAAAGGTCGTATAAGAGTAGAACGGGCTGCTTACAGTTCCTCTAGCAGAGCGTCGCATCGATGGTTGCGTGGCGGCTGTGTTCTGATGACAGAAGATGATGTCTGGGGAGCCGCTGCCGTACCACGTCTGAACTGCTCTATTCCGGCACAATCCTGATGATATTGAAGCTGCTGAACCACTAATACGATGATCACTTCTGGTAAAGGCTATACAGCGCCGTTATATATTTTAAAACTATCGTTGATCATGTTTTGTATAAAGTTTTAGCGCAGATGTCTACCATTACTAACGCCGTTGTTATAAAATGTACCTACCACGGATTCATGGGGTGGATCTCCGCCTGCTTCTATAAGTGAAACCATAGCGTTGTCAGTCTCTGTAAGTCTATTGGCAACCACATTGCCTGCTGATCCAGCACCGACTATTATGAAGTCGAAATAAGCTCCATCTGACGCATACACATGAAATAATGTTATTAATCAATTTTCTGTCTATTGGAGAAGTCTTAATATTATGATTATTAATTAAATAACAATATAAACATATTAAACATAACATCACGCCTATTTACCCCGAAGAGTGTAAGCAGAGGTGTACACAGTACATCCACATTTCACCAGTTACTTTTAATTCCCATGTATTAAGGGGCGAGCCTATTACCATTAACCGGGCACAAATCCCAACTCCAAGGCTGCTTGCCAGCATACGGTGGAGGTCTGCCCGGCTTGGGCGGAGCACCGCCATGTCCTCGCGGAGGCGATTGGCGGCGGCGATCTTTCGCATCCGGCCCTGGTTCAGGCTATGGTTCAGAGCGAGAGTGCATGGGAGGCCATCACATCTCTTTGCGAAGCAGTAATGCTCGCGAAGGAGGAGGCGGAACGCGTGAGGGAGAGGAAAAAATTCAAGGGCAAAATTCGCGCTCTCACACCCCTATTCGCCGCAGGAGAAGCCCTGGACGTCAGGAGTCGCAGGCCGATTCCCTTCCGAAGGCCTTCTTCTAAGAACCAGGCCCGGGTCGATGGCGCGTTGTATACAGACCGATTCAAACTTTATGGCAGCTCCGAACATGAGGTGAGTCATGGCGCAGTAACAAATTCACGTGTCAGCGGGGGTGAGGGGTGGGGTACTGCGCAGTGAATAACGCACTTCAGAGCCGCCATTAAGTTTGACGCATACTATACCACGAGCGCCTCAAAGAGATGTTATAGCACAAACTAGTGCGCCTGCCAGGGTTGCGAGTTAATCTGAAAGCGATATCGTGGCCCTGGCACACAGGCCACTGAAGGAACACGAGTGAGTTTTAGTCAGTAAAAGTCTGACATGCCCTCCCGCTCCGCCCAGAGCAGGAGAAGTTATTTGATAAATTCCCAACCAAAAAAAACGGCTCCTGACTGAGAAATTCTAGATGGGAAAAAACTAGATGGGATCGGCCTTTCATAAGTGAATATAAAACCAGCAAATCAATTGTGAAACTTACTCCAATCCCAATCCCCTTCATTTGGAAGTGAATATATATAAAATCGATATAATATAGAATGTTGATTCGCCTGTTATTGGCAACTGTATAACTTTGACTATAACAGTCATAATGTTATTTGATATTTTGTATACAGAAGCTGTTGGTGTACCTTTTTAAATAAATAAATCAATACAGTTCCTTGATCTTGTTTCATGTTTATTATTGTATATATATATTTTGGATAAGTTATGCTTAGTGTATGTATGTATTTATTGTACATGTAAATAGTTCACCACCGACTACCTGCAGTACTGTCTCTCCTTCTCTTTTTAATCCATCCAAAGGTTGTCTGTAAAAGATCGCTTTTAGCGATAAGACCGCCCATTGTGTCACCCTGTGTAAAATTTCAACATTTATATCTGTAACTTTTAAGGCGCGGACCCACCGCGGCGCATGCTGAGCACGGGCACGCGGCGCAATTTAGCTGCGTGTATTAATTTGTTTGACAACGTGGGTCTACGTTTCCACTGGAGTACCTACACGAAGACCCACGACTATGTGTAGCGTAGCACGGCGCACGGAGAGGCTACGTACGGCTACGCTGTATGACTGAAAACTGCTCTGCGATAAGCGAGCTGTACATAGTCATGGGTCATATTCGTGTACTCCAGTGGAAACGTAGACCCACGTCGACAGCGTTGAGCTATGTAACCGCCTATTCGAGCAAGCCACGCATGTATCAATGACGTCAATTCATGCATAGCCTCTCCGTGGGTTGCAGTGGACACAACCACATACATTTTCTTACAAAGCGAAGCTTAATACACGTGTGTAGCCTCTCCGTGCACCGCGGTGGGCCCGCGCCTTTATGGTGTACATAATAAAGAGTATTCTATTCTATTCTATTCTAAATCTATAATCCATTACATCATAATGTAACAGAGCATCATCACGCCTGTAAACCACAAAGAGTTAGGCAGAGGAATACCTAAAGTACACCCACGTTTCGCTTTACCGGTTTTGCCATTCGGCTTCGTTTTTGCCTTTTGGCTCCGGAATCCTAAAATGAATGTGTTACGCAATTTGGCTATGCGTATTTCAAACATGAAAATCTGCCTAGCATTTTTTCAACTACGTTGGGGTCGGCTTCCAGTCTTACCGGATGCAGCTAAATACCAGTATTTTACACGGAGCAACTGCCTATCTGACCTCCACAACCCAGTTACTGGGTAAAACGATACCACTGGTTAAACTGGCTTTCAATCTTTGGTCAAGTGCGTGGTCCGACACGCACGTGGCCGGTTTTTCATTAATGATTACTGAACGTCGCAATCAGTATTTCTTAGATATCGGCCATTATCTAAATACGCACAGAATGAAATATTAGCCTTAATTTTATTTGAGTTTAAACATGTATCTGAATCGCTAAAATTAAGTCAAAATATGAATTTTTTGCTCGCGATTTCGTCAGTGAAGAGAAGAAGAAGACAAGAAGGATAGCACCACATTCTAATATAGCTACACCCGCGACAGTCGCCGCGTGGGTGTAAAAAATCGACATTACATTGAGTGTTTTTACCTACGAATTTAGCACTATTTATGACTAGAGCATATTTCCACAACATAACTTAATAAAGCAATAAATCCATCCTACACTTTTTTACGTGAAACAAAATTCTAAACCAAAACACTTATTTTCTCCTTAATATATTTTATTACGAAAATCTTAAAAAATACAAATTACTTATACTATACAAAGATTAGATGTGGCGTTGCTGTTCTTAGATTGAGTGTTAATTCTTTAAAGAATCTAGATCCAGCTTTACATCTCAGTAATGATCTTCTTTGATAAAATCAGCTGCTCTTTCTGCTATCATAATGGTCGCAGCATTGGTATTGGCTCCAGTTATCTTTGGCATGATACTAGCATCTGCAATCCTTAGCCTCTGTACCCCGAATACATTAAGACGAGTGTCGACTACAACCCCCATAGGACTTGAACCAACGTAATGGTAACCTGGCATCATCAAACATAGCGCATAGCATTTCCAATATTCATGGGTAGAATTGAAGTCTCCACAACCACATACTTCGGGAATAACTAGTTCAGATTCAACACTTTTAAAAAATTCCGTATCTTGAACTCTTAGAAAATCTTGTAGATAAGTGGCGTGCTTATCTAAATCTTCATCTTTTGAATAATATCCGGTGTATATCAATGGATGTTCTTTAGGATCTTTGCTTCGTAACAAGATTTTTCCACGAGATTCTGGATACACTAAAACCACCGAACTGAATAAAACGGATTTCCCAATGCTGCCCTCATATAGGGCTTCACATAATTCGTCTATAAAAGAGTAGTAAAAAGCGCAGTATTGCATCATACCTGTCGGTTTGCTCATTACAAAACTAATACTTTGATAATCTGGATATTCTTGACTTTTGTTTATTCTGGCGTACCCCGTAATGAGTGGGAACAGGAAATTAGTGATATCTACTTGATTGGACGGAACTGACGGTCCCATTGTTTGAGTAACAAATAGTATTACGTGGTCTTGTAAAGTTTGACCGACAGGAAGGTCAGATAACACCTCTATGTTGAGACTATTCAAGTGCTCTTTTGGACCTACCCCAGACAACATTAATAGTTGTGGGGTATTAATAGTTCCTGCCGATACTATGACTTCTCTTTTAGCTTTGAAACTGACAGTTTTATTATTTTCTAAGAGAGCTTCGATGCCAACAGCGTTCTTGTTGTCGTCGAAAAGAATCTTTGATACCAGTGTGTTTTTAAGCACAAACAAATTAGGTCGGTCTTTTATTGGATGCAAAAACGATTGAGCAGTGCTTTGCCTCAAATGATCAGCAATGGTTAACATACATTCAGTATACCCAAGAGGAGTGTCACCATTTGTGTCCAAAAAAATGTCATGACCAACTTCTTTGAACGCTTCAAAATATTTTAATACTTCGTCATTGTAGTTTCTGGTAGTTCCTAAATATCCATCTGTCCCATGAAAAACGCCTGCATCATATTTAAGAAGGGTAGGATCGACTAGCCTTTCACTTTTCTTAAAATATGGAAGTGTGTTGTCCCAATTCCACGAATCGTCACCAGTTATGTTTGCCCAGTTGTCAAAATCATGGGGATTGCCTCTCGTATAAAGTAAGAAGTTGATAGAACTAGAACCTCCAAGCATTTTGCCTCGTATCAATTCAGCTCCATGATTTTTGTGGAATTGTTGACTGTAGCCATCGTCTTCAGTTACGTAGTTCCAATCAACTGATGTATTTTTCATGTATTGAATAAACCCTGGTATCTGGAATAGAATAAATTAACCCAGTTTTATAACTTGAAAATATAAACAAGAGTTTGAGTGTACTAAATAAGTTGCCAATTAATTGGTTGGTCAGGAAGAAGAAATAAAATATTTATTTAGACTTGCAGGGAAGTGAATTTATGCTTTTTGGTACTGAGTACTAATTATTTATTCTTTTCTGTTACTAGTAATTATTATCTTGTAAATAATAAATAAATAAAATACATTTATTTCGAGCAACCTTAACTCATATGTGGAGTACACAAAAATACAAACAAAAAAAAAACTATAAAAAGGATAATAAAAATAAAACAAACTAAAAGACTTAATATCGGCCCTGCTGACGGCAACATGCCTTTCACAGCAGTGCCGTATGTATGAGCAGTCTATCCGGTCCGCGATCATCGCCAGGATGACATTTTTGTGCTGCCCCACACCCTACGCACCAGGGACGCACCCCGCTTGCGCATGGTCGCGTGATAGCCATTGGTATGCGCCTCGGCGAACATACCTGAGGAGCTGCAGTAGCGAGGCAGCGTTCTTGAACTGGACCCACGTCCAGTTCAAGAACGGCTGGCAACACGGCTGGCTCCATATGATGCACATGTGTACGTTGCCAATAGACTGCACGTGTAGAGAGACGTGCAGTACGCCCTAAAACCCGTTATCTTCACCTCCCTCGAATAACGCGCAAACCTGCGTGCGAGCATGTTCGCCCGCACCGACAAAGACCCCCGTTCCCGCTCCATATCAGCATTGTCTTTGAGGTCGGTCGTAATTAAACGCCCTAGGTACCTGAATTGATCCACGCTTTCGAGTGGAACGACGTTTGGAAAAACGGGTGGATAGTTTTGCGAACGTTGCGTACTGGTCTCACAAGACCATGACTAAGGGCATACTCCTCACAAGTCACAAGCACCATGACGTCAGCATTATCGAGGTTATTGACATAGACTCCACTGACATGGCAGCCGACCTGCTGGCTGCTAAGCGTTACTATCAAGGTATTCATTTACAGGTTAAAAAGGGACGCAGAAGTCAACCCCCCTGCCTCACCCCGCACTCCAGCCCATACGGCTCCAACATTGTACCCGGCCAATTAACGCTGTTGACCTGATGACTGTACTAGTATTTAAAGACGTTGACTAGGTCTCGTAGTAGGTTTATACCCTCGAGTTTAGCCACAGGATGTCTTATGACAGCGGGTCAAAAGCCTTTGGACAGGTCGAGGAAGCAGGCGTGCACTGGAGTCTTTCGACCTGTGTAATATCTGACGGTAATGCATGCTTAAGACACAGTATAGCACTTTCAGTTGACAATCGAGGTTGAAACTCAAACTAATTATCGTGCAGATCCAGGTACTTTTCTAACTGTGTTTAAGCAAACTGTCAAAGACTTTTGCGATGATCGTTGCAAGAGAAATCGACCTGTAACTACTTTTGTCGGCAACCTCTCCCGTTTTAGTTTTCACTATAGGGACTACTACGATTTTCATGAAATCAGATGGTAGGTATGAATGGTTCACGCATAGTGTGTAAAACATTGCTAAGACTCTAGTAATATGCGGGCTAGCGTGAACTAGGTGCTCGATGCTGAGGTCATTTTGGCCAGAGGAGTTGCCCTTAGATATAGGTTTTATAGCCTGAGTCACATCTTTGGCAAAGAAGCCAGTACCCGCGCCCTCGACTGGCGTCTCAACATCTAGTACCGTCCCCGCTAGTCCTCGTGGGGACAGTGCACGAAAATGGTCCCTGAAAATATCAGCAACATCCTTAGGGTCACTCACACCGTTATAAAACGATTTGATACGTTAATAAATATCCATAAAACATGAAAGCAAAAAATAAACTGACACTTTAAATCACAGGGAAATTGTATTGATTGTGTTAGATTTTGTCTTCAATCGTAATCTTCACGAAATTAGTGTTAGCTCTAATAATTTCGAGCGTCACTAGCAATTAATAAATGCAGTAACACTTTCTTCAAATTGAGTTAATTATAATAAAAAAATCTTTATTTCAGACATGAACAGTCCTTAAGTTGATTAGTGATGGGTTAGTAACAGAAAGTACTTATAGTCTATATTAGTATTGTTAGTATGGACACAAACACAGCTAAATTACCTAAGCCCGCCCTCGAGGCTCAGTGTGCACTAGGGTGGGCCGAAATATGTTTTTTTGCATTATTTTTATTGGCTAGTAATAAAAAGGTGCTACATATAGTAAAAAAATATCATGTGTAAAATATAATTCCGTTCTATTATTATTAACAGCCTCCGGATGCACTTTGAAATATCAGAAATAACACTTATTAGAGATAATTTTGAGTGCCAATAATTATTAAGTAAGTTCAGATTTTGTATTATTTTCTACACTTTTCGAAAGCTAACATGAACTATTAGCTAGAACAAACAAAAAACTTTCTTTGTCCTCGGGCGAGGCGGTAGCGATTGCACCTAGCACATCATTATAACGCGTCAGTCACGCTGCGGCTAATTAAGTAAGAGGTTGTTTAAAACATGGAATGCACTCGAAACGCAACAAAGTGTCCCTTGTTTGGTGAAATATGTGGTATTAAAGACAATATATTGCCAACTTATGAAGAAGTTATGAAATATTATGAGTGGAGTAGGCGAGAGGTGAAATCTAACTATAATTTGCAGAAAGAACCAATATTTCAAGAAATTGCTCTTTAAGTGACTGGCAAAATCGAAGAAATATGGACAAAAGCATCTCTACCCATTGTTTCACATAAAAGAGTGAACGATATGCTAAAAACCTAAAGTGCAAAAATCTACTCAATTCCAACCCCAAAATACCAAAAGATCATCCACCAGAAAATCTTGAAGAGTTTCGGCGCAGTAGCAAAGCTCTGTTTGATATTTCGGTGTGCAAATGTAAGGACTTGATAAACTGTACTTGTGGTTCAGTTTCAGCTAATTCCATCAAAGTTACCAGGTTTGACAGCACATGATCTCAGCACTGAACAATCGTATCTATATAGCATTGTTTCAGCAATAACCATGGGTAAATTTCCTGACGATTTAGCCCACAAATCACCAGGTAAGATATCTCATGCAAGATGGCTGGCCAGAGGTAATCGTGTTGTTCGTCTGTACGTGTCAACGAAAGATCCTTCTGAAAAACTTCAGATTTTGGCCACGTTTATAGTAAAAGTTTACGTTCCAACTTGGTTTGCTATAAAAATCCATCCTACTTGCAAGGATGGAGCAAAGCACTTGTGGTCACTGATCTCTGCATCCAGATATCTATCAGTCGATCTAATAGCTAAAATCAATCCTGTCATTAGAAGAAACAGTTATTTTGCTCACCCCGAGAATTTATTACTTTTATGCTGACTGATTCACAAAATCATTTTATTCGTGAGTTAGCGGCGCGTCGTATTTTGAAAGGTCGAAGCGCTAAGCAGACCAATGTCTGACTATTTCAAGTTCCTGACCTAAACCTGGATGCCACCTCTTATATCGATCTCATCGATTGGCAGCTAAATATCACCGAACCCCCAATTCTCAAAGATGTAAGTGACGAGGAATTGCAATTGTTTGTTGCACAAAAAGGTAAAAGTGAATTATCTCAGCTTCGCCTACCATGCCATACACAAGCTGTTGAAAGAGCTGTGAAGACAGTCACCGAAGCATCTCGTACCTTGTGCAGCAAAAAATCAAGAGAAAACTTTATAAAGGCTCAGATAGAGTCTCGCAAAGATATGGCTAGATTCGAGAGTAAAAAGGATTTTTGTGTAAAATAGAATAAGCCAATAATGCAACAACTAAACATATTTTTGTTTTGATTTCCGTATTTTGAATCAATATATAACTAAGTATGTCCTTCAGATTTGAGTTTTATTACTACCGTTAACACTAACTCTAATCAGTACTCCTAATAATATTTTGACAAAAAGCTTTTTTTTTCGATTTTATGAAATTTC
The DNA here is from genome assembly GCA_963921375.1 of Tiliacea citrago. Classification (NCBI taxonomy): domain Eukaryota; kingdom Metazoa; phylum Arthropoda; class Insecta; order Lepidoptera; family Noctuidae; genus Tiliacea; species Tiliacea citrago. Next base: position 3,308,652 of record OY992799.1, read on the forward strand.
AGCATGGATCCGGATGCTAAATATGACTTCTAATCATAACAGTTTTTTGTATATAAAGTAATAATGTGCCATAGCACCGAATTATAACTAGCGCCAATTGAAATTTAAATTTTAAAAAATCTCCATACAAAAGTGGCCCACCCTAGTGTGCACCATGGCTAACTTAACTACGTGTACCTAAACCTATTTCCACCCGTTGTATAGGACAGTCAGGCCTGTTAACAATCATATTCAGGATGGCGTGAAATCCATCTGTGTGAGCTTCGGCAAACATGCCCGAAGCACTACAACGCCGCGGCAGCCGCAACAGCATCCTGAAGGCGTTATTTATTTGTAATCGCTAGTAGCTTTTCTTGCAAGTAAACTTAAGAACATATACTTGGTTCATTTGTAGTAAGATAACTGTAAAAAACAAAGAATCTTCATTGGGATGCTGATAGGTGTTGCATAATATTACTGCAGTAAGAAACATTAGGTCGGTAGGTATTTTGTAGTAGATAACTACAAAATGTTAGTGTATTAGGGGGTGACATTAAGCATTACTACATAAATTATAAATGCAGTGAATACTACAAACTGCGTCGATGTCGTAATGTCGTATTTGGGTATTTTAGTATGTTTTCATTTTTATCACATGCAGGTAAATATAATATACTATCGACTTTAAACCAAAGTTGCCTAATGTTTGTAAGCTACATTCAGCCGCAGTATAAGTATAGGCCCAAACCTAAACACGAATTTTTGAACAAACTAAACCTAGTTTCGCTAGTTGTTTTAAGTGCATAATTTTACATTAGGTTACTTTAAAATGAAGTGGTGTAAAAAAATATGCCAGAGCTGTTTGGCATAACTTACATTTCTGTTCCCCAGAAATGTAAGTTCACCTTTTATTCAACTTGTAGTCCTTGTTTAAAAACTTTTTCTCTGAGTGTTTGAAGAATTATAATATTCTTGGCAGATACACCGTCTTCTTCGGCTCATGTTACAGGTATTGAAAAAATTGAATGCTGTAGGTATCTCGTTTTATTTTAGCAATAATAGTTGGTAACTCCAATATTTCTACAAGACTTTCCTCTTCTTGTATTGAGTATCCATTCATATTCGGCATCAACTACATCTTAGTTTGCTCACGCCCAATGATTTATTTATTTGCCAACATGTAAAACACTGGTTAGTCTATGCATTCAAAATTCATGTCACAGTATTATAGGTCTATACAACCTCAGCGCCACCTCAAGCAACAAATTAGTAAAAAATTGGTACGTGATAACTGATCACGTACCAATTTTTTGCGCAGTCTGTCATTATTTACCACAACTGCGCTAGTTATAATGCTTTAAGAATTGCCAACACCAGTGTAGCGGCATCATCATCGCAACATGCGAACTACGTGTCACACTGACGTCACGCAAATCCTGCATCGCGCAAGCAGAGTTTACCGCGCAACTAGCATATATACAACGTCCCGACATCAACCGTCGGGCAGTTGCCCACCAGACACAACACCCGTCTGGTCGGAGGATCCTCCTTTTTCTATGGTGGATGAGTGAACTTTACACCCTGTTCCTCATACCCCCAAACCAGTATAAATAAAAAAATACTCTTACCTTCTCTATAGGAGAAGAAGCATTTGCCCTATAGGCCCCTACAGGGCAAAGGTCCCAACAATAATAGGCTAGTATTATTATCATTAACTAGTAGTAGTAGAAGTACTCTTACCACAGATTCAATAGGTGGATCTCCTCCTGCTTCTACAATTAAAACTGTAGCGTCCTCAATCTCTGTGAGTCTATTGGCTATCACACTGCCTGCTGACCCAGCACCGACTATTATGAAGTCAAAACAAGCGCCATCTGAAACATTTTTTCATTTAATATATTATTTTTAAAATTAATGTTATTCTTGATTAGTGAGAAAAGTAAGTATCTTAACTTGGTTTGCGAGCTTTTCGACAACTGTGGAATGCAGGCTTAATGACCACCATGATTGGAATTGATTATGAAATATTTCTATAGTGGCACGTAAACTCAGGATTTCATCCCATGGTAGGCAGAAACAATACAACGCCATCTGCTACGCTCCTTGCGAACTCCTTTTGTTTAGTTTACCTTCATACATCTGGTCATACACTCACGCTGTTTGCAAATACTACATACCTGACCTTTCTAAAGAACATCACCAATTAGTTCACGTTATGTCCTCCTAGGGCGTCACAACGTTTCCACTCATCTCTGCTTTGTAAATAAATACGTTTTATTAGTCGCCTTTCATTCATCCTCTCAACATGACCAAACCATCTAAGCGTACCCTTTTCAATTTTTATTTACATTTCTACTTTTCATTACTTAAAATATTTATTAGTGACTTGTGGACAGAATATTAATTCAGATTTGTTACAGTTGTAATGGCAACGTCATTTGGTTTAAATATGTAGGTTTTTATTTTTATTATTTTAGTAATATTTTATATAGATTATTTATTAATTTGTGAATGTGAGAACGCTGTAGGCTTAATAGACTGTAGTTTTGTAAACCATCTTCTATCTTGTTAAGTACCTACTTAGTATTTGTTGACGGGCCTACACTGTCCTCCCATACCTATTAACACTGTAACTTGAAAACATTGTGAAAGCCCACTTTTTTTTTAAAGAGTAACCGTGGAGTGTTGTGCCGGCTATTCTCCATAGGAAACGACCAATTGGAACCGTGCACCTAGCTTCTGACGTTTCATAAGTGCCCATGTAGGCTTATGTGAAATAAAATATTTTGATTTTGATATAAGATTATTATTTTCCTGCCTGCCTGCAGACTAGATATCCCAGTTTAGTTGAAGCAGGTTTACGTGAACAAAAATGAGATATGACACTGCGTGATCAGAATAATAGGCTTACTTAGCAAAGATGGTAAATTTAAAATTATCGTCACTAACTCAACATTACAGTCAATACCTGTATCAAATCCACCAACCTTGGCCAAACAAACTGAAAAGGTGCTGCATGATGTAATAAATTACCAAATAATATAAAAAAAATATAAAATCCATGCCCACATTTAAAGAATTCTTGAAATTCCATCTTTTTAATGACGCAAGCGCACTTCCACTTCCAGCTGCGCATGCTTTGAGTATGTTTACGCTTTGGCTAGAGTTCATTAATAACGCATGCAATTTACATACGCTTTTATAATATATTTGTTTAGTCAAAACTGTTACTGTGCGGCAGTCAACATGTTTTTAATTATAAATTATTATTCTTAAGGGAAATAAAGGTATTCGAACCTCAATATAACTATGCTTTTGAGAAAAGTATGAGCATTGTAAGTCATCACTTATTGGTGTGAAAAAAAAAATAAAAAAAATCTTAATCAATCAGTCCACTGCTGGTCGTAGGCCTCTCCCAGGCTGCGCGGCAACACCCTGTCCTCCGCCAACATCAGTAATTCATCTAGTAAATAGTAATTAATTTGAAAACTACCTTTAACTTGCGCCTGCGGTGGAAATAAAATCGAAGTCAGTTGTAAGGCAGCCAGCACATTGAATGCTGCTTGGATTTGCTGGACTCCCTGTATCGCTGATGATGCATTCATTTTTAACGTCTTGCTATAGTTGTTTTTTTATTAGGTCCTTTTTTCATCTCCCCTAACAATCACGGAATGTTGAAAATAACCTGTAACCTAGGTTATTTTTATTATTAAATCAATCCTTTGGAGCACATTGATTTTGATAGAAAACGTTCTACAGAAAAAAAATCTACTTAATGTATGATTACTGGGATAAAAATCCATAATTATTTAAATTATTTTGTTTTAATTTATTTATTATTTTGATAAAATAAAATAACAGGTACCTTTTGTAGCTCTCGACACTCGCGACTGAACCCAAACTCAATTGTCAAATGTTATTTATACGCTTTAAGACCGCAGTCTAAATCACTACGCAAGCTCTGCCACTTGCTCCCCGTCACTCCGTTATGTGCTAAACGCTAACACATCAGTAATAAATTTGAATATCGCGTGCGCTCTTTGATCGTGTTCGAGCACGAAACTAAATAGCGTAAGTCTCAATTCTTATTTCGTTTATAACTAAATTAATAATTGATCTAGAGACAAAATATCTGGTAGCTGGATAATAAACTATATTTTCTTGCTATGAATATTTATTTTAGATATAAAAGCCAAACAATCTTGATTGTTTTTTTTATAATATTATCTTTAAAAATACATGATTTTCGAATAAAAAAATTATCGAGCTAAAATATTACAATTACGTAACTGTCTTCAACATGGAAAGAAAAATATGCAATAAATCGTATACTAAAATTTTACTTGTATGTGTGAGTGACAGTTTCAGAACATTTAACATGAAAATAGTGAGCCTCCTCTTAAGGCTCGTACAGAATGGCGCGATATGTCGCGCCTGCGATATCGTGCCAGTCTGCACGAGCTTTTAAGCAGAGATTCGATATAACTTGTTGGTGCGGAATTAAAATAAACTTTTTGTTAATATGCAAATCCACGAAACTCTTTAATAACTATGTTTTAATAAAGTAATTTCTTGTTTTTTTCAGCATATACTCTATAGTGTCCCACTGCTGGGCATATCATAAGCTTATAAAAATATCAGTTTCAGAAATAGGTATCTATGTATCGAGAATATTTCCATTTTTTTCACGTCGCTACTTAGAAACTGATTTTAAACTAAGTGAAAAAGATTAGAAAGAAAACAACAAGTTCATGTGTCACACATTCCAGTATTGTGTCTACAAAGTTGGCTAATGTGCAATTAAATATAGACAGACATATAATAAGTATTACAGCATAAATATATAGTCAGGCTTAATGTTCACACTGCTGGGACATGGCTGGGACACAGGCTTCCTCTTTGTGAGAGGGATTGGGCCACGGGGGCCCAGTGCGGGTTGGTAGATGTAACATGTCTCCAAATTTTTGGTTCTAGGACATATTTTCCTACGATTTTTTCCTGACCGTTTGCGAGCAATGGTGATGAAATACAAATGTCTACCTGGGTCTTAGAAATCGTAAGTCGTCGCCGCGCCGCGCCGGTTTGCGTTCCCATTGAGGGACCACATTTGAATTTTGAGCTTTTGAATGCGTCAGCCTTTAGTAAAAGTTCTCAAACAATTGTAAATTCAGCCTCTAATTTGTAAAAGTAGGCATTCAAAAGTTAAATTCGGTTAAAGGTGGTCCCTCAGTCGTGACTAACAGGCAACCATATCTCAAAACCTAGTTAGAGTTTACAACTGCTATAAATGACTACTCTTAGTAAAAGATTTGTATATATGTATTTGTATATAAGAGATCGGTGGATTAAATCTAACTGATCTCTGAGGGACATTGAAACGCAATTTGTGCAGGAGATCAGAATGGTCAATCTCTTTAGATATAATTTTTAAAAGGCATGTATTTAATGCGGCAACTAAGTAAAATGAATATAGGTTTTAAAAAAAAATAGAGTGGGTACCATATATAATGGGTTGGCAGCTAATAAGGAGTATCGTAATAAGTAATAGGTAGCATATTAATATATCAGTTTTTAGCTTTATTTTAATTTAAACTGGCATCGAATTTTTGTTTTGGTAACTGAATTTACCAACAATAGAGGGGATCTGGCGCTCGGCGGCCGCTGCCGCGGCACGCTCGCTTCGCTCGCTCGCCTTCGCTTGTTAATGGTTACTGTTCTAACCTAACCTAACCCAAATGATTCAATAACAGTAGATGACTTTGCAGCGATTAAGAAAGTCGCCCTTTAATATTTAATCGCTGCCATGTTATTTTTTTTTTGGCAGCAAATAATTAGTCGCCCTTTAAGTTGTAAGTCGCCTCGAAAATTATATTCCTTTTTAAAAGAGAAGTGCAATCTGCTAATCGACGACGTGAAGTGGCTGTAAATGAAATTTTTTGCAGAGATTTAAGTAATTATTACAAATAAATAATTATCAATTCGAGCCCCTTACTAATTATGGATTGTGAATTAAATGCTTCGCTTATTAAAATTCGCATAAATTAAGACTTACATACGTACATTGGAAAACACTTAAAACAACAAAATTATATGAATGCCTAACAGTTGTTGCTACTTGTCTTCCGCGTGGTACAGTCAACCACACCTTTATTTAAAACGTGTAAAGTAAAATATTAAAAAAAATGTAAATCAATCTTGTGACAGTTGTGTATGTTATGTTTGTAACACAAACAAACATTCCAACAGCCTTATTTATAAAAATCTCGCTAATGACTGATTAGCCACTGTTTAGCTAAATAATTGGTAAGCTCCTAATCAATGATTAACTTTTCTTTGTTATAAACGCTAGTTAGCAAGTGATTAGTTGCGAAACGAAATAGAGGAGACAATATGCGTTTGGCACAGACTATAATCAAAATAGTCGACTAACAAAGCAGAATATTATGAATAAAGTTGTCAAAACCACGATTTTTCTATCTGTTGAGACAATGACAGACAAAAGTCAAAAATCTCATTGTAAAATTTGAATTTGAATATATTAATTTATTAAGTTTATTTCAATGTGTTTGCGATGGTAGCAATGAAAATAATAAGCTCCAATAAATTGGAGCTCCTAAACGGAATCAACTTGGACTGACACTAAGAAAGTTCTCCTGGATAATTTGGTCGAAACTTACAATTACACCTGGAAAATAAAACCCTCATTTACAAAGCCATAACCAAGCCTTTTGGTACCTATGGCATTCAACTACGGGTATCAACATCACACTCTAACATAGAGATCAAACAGCGATATCAGCACAAGCTTCTAAGAACAATCACAAACGCCCCATGGTTTGTACCAAATGAAGATCTACACCATGATCTGAAAATACCGACAGACAAATATGAAATAAAAAGCTATATCAAGTTGTTTATAAAAAGAATTACTCGCCACCCAAATAATACGAGTTGACTGCTGCTATGAAAGCCACGAACACCTAGCACCTATACAATCCAACTCGCAAAGACGGCGAGAGGGGAAAACATTCTACGTGAAAAAGATGCGGAATGAGAGTGGCATGAGAAAAGAATGGCACCCCCATGTCTTTGGGGGAAGAATATTAGAAATCAAAAAATAATGAATTTATAACAAATTGTAGCTTTATTATGTATCAAAATATATATAAGTTTTCTGTAAAATGTCTCTGGTTATTATTTTATGTGTGACTACCACAACATGGCTTTTCTTTAGTTCTGGGCCTTATAGCTGGCTTCATAAGATGGGCACATGGGGTAATCACAATCTCCGATGTGCTTCCTCACGAACTCATTCTCTTCAAACCTACTGAGCCTCGTCCTAATGTAGCTTTCCCTATAAATCCTTTAATCATGTGTGCTTCTTCATTCGAAGTATGTAATAGGAATATGTGTGGAATAATCATTCTCGTAGTATAGATTTAAATGAGCTGTGTAGGCCTTCCTCCGTCTACTTCCTGCCGGCGGCGTTTAATCCTTCTGTTGTTCTAAAATCCCGTAAAAGATTGTCGAAATCCACATTTACTAAGGCTCAGAACAAAATTACCTCGAAGTACACAATAATCTTATTGAATCGATCAGCTGATTGAAATAAAAATCTGCCATCTTTCCTCTTAGCATCCTCTTAGCAAGCTCTAAACAGGGTACCGGTGCTGTTTAATTTTGACAGATATTAATCAATTGCTTAACGGCCTATTAGCGCTAAATAGCGTTTATGAATAAGAATTTTGCTAATCAGTTGCTTAGCAATTGATTAAAATTTAACATGCGTTTATAAATAAGACTGTAAATGAATAATACTATGACTAACTTATGACTAAAAGAAAAATATCTAAAATATATTATTAAAAGGAGCCCCTTTAGGCAAGGTTCCGAAGATACTGGCAGCGTTCCCCCTTTGAATAGCTAGACTAATTATTTGTCCGAGGTAGCTGCCAGCTCTTCGGTCTCCTGTGATGTCGACTAACCTTTTTGTAATTTCCTTAAAAAGCCTTATAGCGCTAGGACCCCACGGACCAAGGGTCTCGACACCGAATGGGACAAAATCATATTCGGAGCCTAAACCCCTGTCTAAGTAAAGGTGTTACAATGGCTTAAAGCTAAGGTACAATTACGGACCCTGTAGGGCACAGCAAAAGGTATACTAAAATGAATTCTTAAAATAAAATTAAAATAAAATTAGGAAACAATTATTATTATAATTATCTATTATTGGTCGTGAACGTTCACGACCATACAATGTATGGAATTACGTGCACGTTATAATGCTGTCGTGGACGGAGATTAATAAACATTTTCATATATTTCCATACATTTTACTTCCCTGTGCTAATGTAAAGTCGACGTCCACAATAATATCTTCACGTTTAAACTTATAAAAGCGCACATTATGTCGCAGTTTTCGTAGTTCAAATGTTGAGCTCCTTAAATTCTGAGTAGAGGCTGCACGATTACTGACAAATGCGTGCACTGACTGGTCAGCCAGTCCACTCAATCTGTGTGGTTCTTTCCTCAAAATACCATTACAGACACCAATCTACATGGCCTTCACATGATCTGACCAAGATTATGTCTGGACTTTAAAAGAGACTGTGACCTCTCAGTTTGTTTCGGCCTTTCTTCTCAGAGTAGTCAGATAGAAAAAGATCTCATCTATTTTTTTAAATATGATTGACGCGTAAAAGTATTTGTACAAACCTACCTAAAGAAATAAAAATAATTTATTATTTATCATTTACGACACGTAGTTGACCGTACACATTTTAACAATAATATGATATAATAACTTCCTATACAAAACATTTTTGTTATGTGCACAACTGTCACGAGGTCAATATACATTTTCTTTATTTTACTTTACACGTACATTTTTAAATATTAGAATACAAACACATTTAAAAATATAAAAAAATGAGCGAGCCTTACAGTATTTCGAAATAATGTGTAATATATAACATCTCGCCTTAGTAATAAGCAACTGAGCAGCAACAGAAATTAACCTCCAAATTTTAAAAAAGCTTCATGTTGATGATTTATTCCAATTCATAATTAGTGGTCGCCCACTGGTCTAACTTCGAACCCCTCAACTTACAATCTATACAGGGTGGAAACTTTCAGCGGGGCAGTAAGGGGAAGTACCTTATCCGTTGCAGCTACACGAAAATGGTCTTAAGAGACTATCCATAATTTTTTATGGAATTTTGATCCCCATTCACAGATTTTCAAAAAAAAATACAGTTAGCAAGAAAATAGCCATTTTACACGAAAAAGTTTTTTGCAATTTGTGACTTTTTGAGTACTCCAACGATGGTTGGTCTCATAAAAGTTTTTGATCAGTATTAGAAACAGGATCGATTGGCATCAAAAAAATGTTTTTGTGTAAAATGGCTATTTTCTTGCTAACTGTATTTTTTTTTTTTAATCTGTGAATGGGGATCAAAATTACATAAAAAATTATGGATAGTCTCCTAAGACCATTTTCACGTAGCTGCAACAGATAAGGTACTTCCCCTTACTGCCCCGCTGAAAGTTTCCATCCTGTATAGTACTTACTAACTCATGAGTAAACTAGTACTTACTTACTAATTCCATGCTGTTAAAAAGTACTTAATAATTCCATGCTCAAGCCGTCGCTTCCTGTTACACACGTCCCTTTTCACGAAATCACTCCCACATAAAGCTAGAGGAAAGCTGCTAACAACACGTGAGGTGGCGCTGACATGTAAACATTGTATTGTGTTGTGCTCCCGTTTAAATTAATCCGAAAAAATAGTGTTATCAGTCGTTGGACCATACTAAGTGGATAAAAGTGAAGCTGGACACACAAACTGGCTGTGACAGTGTTGTTAACAGTTTTTGGTGCCTATGTGTAAACAAATCATGAAATTAGAAACGATCCGACCGATGTCCATCTAACATAAATTTCAATGACAAAACAGAAAATACCAAGGAATCTGCTCGCATAGACCACATCTAAAGTGCAAGTGTTAAAAAACCTCGGTACCCTGTCAATAATTGTGTTTTAAAGAGACGTTTTTTTAATGTTACTCATCTCGGATCCGTTTTTTATTTGAATCACGAAGTTATTGATGCGATTACAACACCATCTATCGCAAATCTGAGGAATTTAATTGCATTAAATGTTGCCTCACCCATAATAGTGTTGGCAACACAAATAAATAATTAGTTTGTGTTAGTCGCTGCGAAACAACGACATCTGTTGACTCTGAATTACACTTACGACGTGAACATACGGTCGAAAATTTCGAAGGTTTGCGTATTGTACACTTGGCGCAACGGTACTACGCTTGCCCTCAAGGGATTAATCACTGTGACCAGAGTTCGAATCCGACTAAACTTGAGATTTTATTTTGTGATTTAAATTTGGAATATCAAGTATTAATACCATGAATTTCTTGGAGAACATAACTTTCCGACGTACCCGCACTAGATCAGAGCCAAACAATGATGACAGCGATATAATTTCACAAACACTGGATTGTACCACCTCGAATAGTATGCCAGACATATCCGAGGATGAAGACGATCAACTATCAACATTAAAGGATGAGATCGGAAAACTAACAGCTCAATTAAATAGTGCTCACATTGAAATTGAACTATTATCGTTAGAAAATAAAAATTTGAAGCAGGCTAACGATGACTTAATAAAGAAAAATGATATTTACAAGAAAATCACTTACAGTCCAGTTAAACAGAAAAAACAAACACCAAAGAAAAATACAAGTAATTCCACAAAAACTAAACAGACACAAACTGTGGAAACCATGAGCACAGACTGTACACCTACACACGCGATATTGACGAACAAAAGCGAAGATAACAAACTACGTCTCTCAAGCACTTCTCAAAAAAAAAATCCACATATGGATCAAACTGTCTCATCTTTAAAACACAAAATATGTCTACTTAGTTCTGAAACTTCCAATAGAATATACAAGATCGCACAGAGAACGCAATTATATAATTTTGAAATATGCCATTATCGCAAGCCTAACTGTAGTCTGAACCTTTTATTAGATAATATTGACGGAAAAGTACGGAACTTTACATATAATGACTATTGTATTATTTATATTGGCGACGTACATTTTAGAAAAACGTATAACTATATTGAACTTGTATCTCTTATACGCGGAAAACTAGTTACTTTGAAACACACAAACTTTATAATATGTCTACCAACGTTTAAATTTATGGTAAACAGTAATATAATGTATAACAGCCGAATTGAAATGTTCAATAATCTGCTTTGCATGGATGCGGAAACATATAATTACGCACATATCTTAGATTCCAATTTAAATCTGCCCTATACTTCCGACACATACAGCTATCGTTATGGAACTTTGAACAATAAAGGCTTAAATACTGTCATATCAGATCTTCAAGATCTCGTCTTAGACATAAGTGCCCTGAATGCTGCACCCTTAGAGGTTGATTGTTCTCAGAAAAATCAAATGAATGCTTTACCAGTCACACAGACAACAAATGATTCTCAGTTTTTTCTATAACTGTCTCAATATTCTCCATCAAAATATAGCAGGTCTAACGAACAAATCTGATATACTTTTAGTTAAACTAGAAGAATTATTCAATAAGGGAACTATTATAGACGTTATATGCATTACAGAACATTTTATGGAATCAGGCAATGAGGATCTAATGTATATACCTAACTTCTATCTAGCTGCTTACTATTCAAGAAATACGAAACGAGGAGGTACATGCATCTTTGTCAGAGCAGGACTGCAATATCGAATACTCACTGACGCAGCCAAACAATCGATTTCAGGATTATTTGAATGCTGCGCTGTCGAACTTATATCTTATAATATTATTATTATTTCTATATACAGGGTACCTAAACATAATTATGTATTATTTTATGAAAAATTGGACAACATACTCAAAAGGCTTAGTTCTGGGGCAAATAAAAACATTATTCTTGCAGGGGATTTTAACATTGACGTAATAAAGAGAAATAAAATTACTCTTGAATTTGAATATTTCCTCTTACAATATAATTTAAAACTAGCACTTTACAAACCAACAAGACTCAGTAGTAATTCCTGCATCGATAATTTTGCACATAGTTACAAAAGGGGCTGCAAAGCTGAAATCTTAGATCTAGCACTCTTGGATCACACATGTCAAATACTGAAAGTGCCCATAAAAATAACTTGCAAATTACAACTTTGGAAATGTAAAAAGAAAGAGTACTCTGAAGATAATTTGGTTAAATTTAAAAATATCCTAGGCAGTTTATCTTTTGTAGAAGTTTTTAATGCTAAAGATGCAAACGTGTCTTTTGAAGCCTTCATGGACGATTTCTTACTATTTTATAAATTATGCTTTCCAGAAAAGATAGTAACTATCAAATTGAATAGAAAAACTAAATGGATATCTCGAGGGATAAAGATATGCAGCCAGAAACAAAGACATTTACTTTGGAAATATCGTTTTGACCCTAGCTCAACAAATAAGAATAATCTAAAAAAATACTCTACTCTCTATAAAAAAATTATAAAATTGACGCAAAAAGCCCAAAACAATTATTTTATAAGCTCTTCTCAGAATAAATCTAAAGCCGCTTGGCAAGTTATTAATAAATCTAAAACGTGCTTACCACAGGAACATATTATGACTATAAACAGAGACAATTTGACTTTTATACACCCTATTGACATTGCTAATGAATTTAATAATTACTTTATTGACACAATTGAAAATAATATAAATTCTGACAAGATTAATGGTAATGTCTTTGACAATCTTTCATCACAATCTCTATTTATGTCACCGGTTTCGAAAAATGACATTATAAAAATTATCTCTAATCTAAAAAATACAAATACTGTTGGTTGGGATGGCGTCTGTACTAAAGTCCTAAAGTACGTAAAGGAAAATATAGCACAGCCATTAGCTCACATTATTAACCTTTGTATTGCTGATGGCAAATTTCCAAACAGCTTAAAAAAAGTTATTATTAAACCTTTACTTAAAAAAGATGACAAAACAAATATGAAAAACTATAGACCCATTGCAAAAATTTCCGTCTTGTCCAAAATTTTTGAGAACGTTATATACAACTCCATGTACACATATTTTGAAAAATATAACCTATTCTGCAATGAACAGAAAGGTTTTCGCAAAAACATAAATATTAACTTGGCACTGTTTGATTTAATTAATAGTATTATGACATCAGTTGATAAAAATAATCCAATTTGTACTATTTTTACTGATATGACGAAAGCTTTCGACTATGTTGACCATGGGATATTGCTACAAAAGCTGTATGGCTACGGCGTAAGGGGAAATATCCTAAAATTGATAGAATCATATTTAACTGATAGAGTTCAATGCACTGAAGTCACTCGATTATGTCCCAAAACTAAATTAGAAACTGTATACTTCTCAGAGCAAAGACCCATAAAATATGGCGTACCCCAAGGTGGCGTATTGGCACCACCTCTATTTCTGATTTACATCAATGATCTCCCAAAAATCATTCAGCATAAGATGGTTCTTTTTGCAGATGACAGCACAGCAATAATAGAATGCAATGACATAAATAATTATGAAAATGATATTAATGAATCTTTGACTAAAATAATAAACTGGCTTGAAGATAATAATTTGAAAATTAACCTAAGTAAGACCAATATCATGCAATACCATCAGCGTCGTGAAAATAATAACATTAATATCAACTATAAAGACCATAAAATTCAGGAAGTTGATAGTGCTAAATTCTTAGGAATTACTATTGATAATAAATTGACTTGGAACATTCATACTGACATAATATGTAAAAGACTAAGTAAATCTGCGTATGCACTATTCCAACTTTCAAAAAAGGTTAATATTGAGACATTGTTAGCAGCATACCATGGACTTGCAGCTTCTGTTTTACGATACGGTATTATCTTCTGGGGGCAGTCAGCTAATAGGGAGGTTGTATTTAGGATGCAGAAACGTTGTGTGAGGTCCATGTGTGGTCTAAAAACAACGGATAGCTGCATTCCGTATTTCAGAAAACTAAAGATATTGACACTGCCAGCAATGTATATAATGGAAACTGCATTGTTTGTAAAAAAAAACCCGCATTTATTTGTCAGCTTATCGGCGGTCAGAAGAAAGCCATTGCGTACTCAATACTGTAACAAACTATGTAATGTCAAATGTAAAACAGCCTTAATGCGTAAAAGCCTTTTCGGCAACGCTCCAAAAATTTATAATAAAATACCGGATGCCATTAAAAATATGCCATTAATAAAATTCAAAAAGGCACTTAATAGCTTACTTAGTGACAAATGTTACTACACACTGGATGAATTTTTAAATGATGACTCAATATAGTGTTTTGCATCTATGTTAAATGAAAAAACTTAAATGACGAATTAATTTGAGGTTATAATATTGACATGTAATAATTTTTGACATTTTCAATTGCTCTGACTTGTTTTTTTATTTTTTGACATTTATAACTAAATAATTCCTCATTTAAATCTGACATCGTACAATTTTTAAAATAATATTATATAATTGTTATGATTTATTTTGAAATTTTAATTATGCATGAATTTCAAACATCCTTTTTATTTTTATTTAAATTCATAATAATTAGATAGATGCACACCATATTTGTATGCCTCCTGGCATAACATAGCGTTCTGTTCACCAAACTCAAGATCTGTATTTCTACCTGTGTTAACAAATAAAAGTGATTTGATTTGATTTGATTTGATTTGAACACATCAAAAATAGTAGCCCACCAGTATCGGGCACAGGGTCCAAGCTACCAGCGCTCAGGGCTCCAGAGTGAGGAACCTCCTAACAATGTGAGCCGTGGCCAGAAGGACCGCTTTCTGAATCAAGTCCTTAATCCAGCTACCCCACGAGAGCCTCCTTAGATGTTGATCGAGTCGTGGCTGTTACAACTAGTATATACATTTTTATTGTTAAGAGCCGAATAAAAGAAGATAAATCCCTTTCTACCTATGTAAAATCTAAAGTACATACATCTTTTATGGGGTACTGTGTTAAATGTTACAACAAAATACCTTGTGATATATTGCAATTAAATGAAAGAAAATTTAAAACTCATATAAAAAGTACACTTTGTAAACAAGCTTATTACAAATTAGAGGATTATATCCAGGATAAGAACGCTTGGAAACATGCTGGTCCAGCTCCATAGGACAGTCTGGAGTCTAGACAAAATCTAACTGATTGCTTTTTTAATTGTATATTTTATTATTTTTTGTGACATTTATTTTACACTCTGTGATTACCTTAACTCACACACTGATTATTTTAGGAAAATATTCCACCCGTTACCTGTACTTGAACAACTTTCCGTATGAAACTCATATCCAATTCATTCCTATTCATGTACTCCACCACCTTATGGTCGTCAATAGCACAGTGTGTATACGTCCTTATGTATAGATAGATATACATTGTAGCTTAACTATGTGTTCGTACCAGGAAACATTAAACATGTCACCATCATAATCAGATAATAATGTTCCAACTGCTGGGACGCAAGCCTCCTCTCTGTTAAAGAGAGTGGGCTATAATCCACCACGCGGGCCTAGTGTGGATTGGTGGATGTCACTGGTCTTCGAATTTTTGGTTCTAGGACATGCGGTTTCCTCATGATGTTTTTCTTCACCGTTTTGAGAGCTGCGGTGATGAAATTAAATACACAAAGTGTAGTGCCTGGGTTCTAATTCACAAACTACAACTCGTACGTCGGGGCCGATACCACAGCCACCACTGCTCTGTATTAAACATGTAGATGTTTCAAAACTTATCAAACGAAACAAATCTCATAACTCGTTTTGCTGAATTTGCGTTCGCTCTGTACAAAACATGAGTAAGTTTTGAGATGGATCTCAAGATTCGTGGTTAGCTGCGTTTGTACTGTCTATACTATAATTTATTTATTTATTTCTTACCGCAAATTACAGAGAATGTTAGTATAAAGTCTACGGACACAATTTTATAATTAATTTGTGGAAACCTGAACTAAACTAAGTTTTTTTCAAAACCTGTATGTTTACCCCTACGAGTATAACAAAATTTTACATTTTTATGGTTGTACTGGAGACTACCTGATTCGCGTATAATTTTATTGAAATAAAAATCTCATACATTATAATGTTGCAATAAGATTACAAATTTAAATAAACGTTTTTGCAGTCCGTTTAACCGATTTTGACCTGGAATAAACTGGAATATTTGTTTGGGTCGTTAATACTTTGATTTTTCTTATGATTTTCCTTACATGCACTAGAGCTTGACCAAGGTTTTGACAAGTTTACCCTTGACACACCCGTAACTCGTACCAATAAGCCAGGCCGTCACATTTACACGTATCAGTCCATAACTTGAAAACCAGTTAACCGATTTTGATCAAACTTACACTGCCCAAGTAACACAAATCGCTGTTTGGTTGTTCACTTTTGGTAAACAGGTGAACTGAAAGCATTTGTAAACACTTATTAAAGTTCAGTCGTGAGCCTATAGCTGCATAAATATCTTAAGCCTGTATAGTGGCAGTTTAAAAGTAGGAGAAGATTATGCTGTAATACTTTTGGGATTAGTAGAGTATTTCGATGATGATGCTATACAGCTTTCATTTTATTAGCACCATATGAGCATTTAAGTGGAAGTAAAATATTATAGTTTATTGCTGCTTTAAGAAAAAAAAGCTTATACCACTATATCGCTTGTATTTTTTAGAGGCGCTGTGAGTATCTGTAACGGTTAAAGCTGGTTAAAGTGGTGTATTTCGAGAGTGTTGTAATGCATAAAGAAGCATATCGGTACTCTTAGTAATGCTAATCAGCCTTTCTAACCCAATTTTTGAAGCTGCATTAAAGCACATAAATGGGGCACATCGTCACCATTATTGGTACGTTTTAAGATCTTGTGTAGACCCTTAAAACACTTTTTACTGTATATACGTTCACAGAGTCATTCATTTAATGGTTTTGACTTAATAATTGTACTTGCGTTCACTCTTGTAACGTTACTAGTGACGCTTATGTCATAAGTGAAACATTGCGTATTGCATAGTGGAATTATATTAAGTATTACAAAATGAAGAGGAAATTGTTAAAAGCAAAAACTAGAACCGGTGGATTTAGAAGAAGAAGTTTTAAAGAAATATATGAACATATTGAGTTCGACTCAATAAATTGAAAAACAATCGACAAGTTCCAAAAATCAGACGAGCAGAAATGTGCCAAGCCATTTAGTTGAAAGTTCCGTACAAATTAATATTGAGGATGTGAAATTTAGAGATTATAATATTGGAACGGATTTGATTTTCGATAAAAGTGATGATGAATATAAACTAGAGCACAATGATAGGCGCTTGATCTGTCGCATAAAAATAAGAAAATGGGCTATAGAAAAGAAATATATATAATAGAAAGAAAAGATAATCGATTTTTTAATTTTAATCTTTGAGCTTGGTTGGATAATAAAATGTCCAATAATTCCAGTTGATTTTGATCTTCGATTTGTTTTATAGTGAAACTTTCGTTTTCTTCTGCACGTGCATCTTGTAGCAAAGTGACCGGTGGCTCCAATTTCTCTACAATACTCTCAGTACTTTTTCGTCTTGTTTGACAGACAATTCAGTCAACTTTTGTGCAATTTTTTTTTTGATTGCTTACAACGTTTTCTATTGAGTTTGACATGTTCTTGAGTTTATCCAAAATAATAGATTGATTTGATACAATATTATCAATTTGATCAATATTATAAATTTGAACGATCGCTGGTTCTTCAGTAGTAACGAAAACAGGAGTTTCAGTTGTGTTTTAAAAAAAAATTAAGATAGGTAAATTGTAGTTAATTAATTGTTAATATTACAAATCACACTCACGTTTTTTAAATAGTTTTATAAAAAAAAATGGTAACAAATTGACCGGTGCACCCGCGCGCCGCGCCATCACTATCGAGTAATATTATTACAACTATCTACTTAAGACTGATGAATAAATTAATGATGTCAATAATTTATTTATTTACATTAGTAAAATAAAATCAAAACTAGAATGAAAATAAATAATAAAAACCTACATTTACATGATTATGTTAAAATATTTATATATTTAAGCAGAAACAACTAATAAATTATAAAATATAATTAAGTGATTTTAAAAATAATGTTTTACTGCGGATCCCTAAAATGTATTGACATAAGGATTATAATTTATGCATAGGTAGGTACAATAAGTATTAGATTAAACCACTGGACATCTGAATACAGGCTTTAGGCAGTATGTTATTCCACACAACTAGTATTTTCCTGCTTTTAGCTGTGTAACGTTTCACGTGTAGACTTTTGAACAGCCAATAGAATCAAACAAGGATCAAAGTAGTTCACAACGCTCTGTTAGCTTTAGCTACCATTTTGATATGTTTAACCTCAAATATTCTACTCTTAATTTGCACTATTAACCATGATTGAGGCACGAAAAAAAACCTAGATGCTTGGATTCAATGTACTTGAATCCAAGCATCATGATGTGTGGCAACACTGGCAATGTTTACTAGACCTGCGTATTTAAATTTTGTAATTAAATATAAAATATATTCTTAATTGACTAAAAAGTAGTGGGACTCAGTGCAATACCTATAATTAACGAGTGACATTATTGGTGACTGCTAAAGACAAGTGTATTTATAAAACAAATCAACAACATTATGTGACAGTTCAAAACACTTTACAAACAATAATACTGTGCTACAAGGACAAATCAGTACAACATCATCCTAGTATTAATCAAATAGTGAAGATAAGTGCAGTTTTAGATTAAAAATAGTGCAATAATTTGAAAAGACGACAATATTAACACCGTTATGACAAATATTTTTAAAACTGACCTTTGGACTCTTAATGAATGTTCGACAACTAGCGCCAGCACGGCACTGCGCGGCGAATAGACGAACCAATATAGTACCGCTACTTGACACCAGTGGCGCAAAACCAATCATTAGGGATACCACTTAGAAAAAAAATAGTGTTTGGTAGAAAATAAATAACTTTTTAACACTTCGTTCTGTGTTGACCTGTGCCGATCCATATCTACAACTGAGTGACTCGCGCCGTATTTAAAAATGTCAAAAAACTCTGACCTACAATTGTTTGCTCTAGAAACAGATAAGGATAACGTAACAATTAGAAAAATGATAAGATCACAATCACAAATGAACTTATCGCTGTCAACTAGTCAAGATCTATTGAACTCTACCATGTTAGATTCGACTATGTTGAGTATCCAAAGTGACACTCAAAACTACGATCAGTCATATTCCATAGACCTAAAGCGAGAAATAAATGAAATTAAAAGAAAATTAAATAGCGCTGACACTGAAATTGAAAATCTTAACTGTGAAAATACCAAGTTAAAACAGGTTATACAAGAACAACAACGACAAATAGAACTACTGAAAAAAATTACCTGTGCTACCCCACAGCGCAAAAATAACTCAACTCCTACTTCGAGACGAATATTAAGCATGAAAGTAAACACTCCTCAGCATTCTCCTCGACGACTAGCTAAAAGTACAGTCTGCACAAGTGGCTCCCGCGCATGCACATCCCAGCAGGACAAATCCGAATATAATACAGATAAAGAGACACAAACTACAAGTACTTATAGCCATTCAGACAAGTCGCAAAAAATTAACACAAGAATTGATCTTAAGAAACCCCAACAACCTCCCAAAAAGAAGAAAATATGTGTTCTCAGCGCAGATACGAACTATCATGTGTTAACTACTGCACAAAGAGAACTAAGAAACGATACAAATGAAATATGTCATTATCTGACACCCAAGGTGGGAATAGAACATCTTCTAAGAGGAATTGAATCGAAGTTGACAGATTTCACAATTGAAGACTATTGTATAGTACTTATTGGACAAGAAGACTTTAAAACAACGAATGATTATCTCAAGTTGATTATTTACATTCGAGATGTTCTAAAAAAAAATAAGCACACTAATATAATATTGTGCTTTCCTACATACATACTTAGTAGTCATAATAGCATTTACAACGCGAGGGTCGAAACATTCAACAACTTACTCTACTTAGACTTACTTGCCCACGAACACGCTTACTATCTGGACTCCAATAAGAACCTAACGGTGGATTTTAGTATGTTTAACAAAAGAACAGGATTAATAAATGATACTGCATTAAAGACAATCTTTGAAGATCTCAAAGCGGTAATCGATGACATAGACTATACAAACATACAACACTTTAATGAACCTAGTGAGAACAGAGATATACAATTAGCCATAACAGATGAAAATAATAGTTGTAGTGAAAATACCACAGGGTTTTTTCGTAACTAAATACCTACACCTAATGCATCAAAACATTGCGGGATTATTAACAAAATCTGATGCGATGGCAGTGTGCTTAGAAGAACTGGAAGAAAAAGGAAGCCCTGTGGACATCCTATGCATTACAGAGCATTTTATTATGGAGGGATTTGAAAAGTATTTAACCATACCTAACTACCACAGCATGTTACAGCCGTAAGGAAAGCAAAAGAGGTGGAACGTGCATACTGACAAGAAATGGCCACCAATTTAAGGAATTAAAGCAAATTTCTAGAATATCAGAGACTGGTGTTTTTGAGTGTTGCGCCATAGAGTTAATTAACTATAAGACAGCTATTGTTTGTGTTTATAGAGTACCAAAAAATAATAATACCAATGTGTGCATGGACAAATTACATTTAATTTTACAAGAACTTACTAAAAAGTCTTTTAAAAATATTGTCGTCGCAGGAGATTTTAACATAGATGTCCTAAAGAGATCTTATCAAGCAATGGATTTTGAATGTTTGCTATTAAATTACAATTTAAAATTGTCCGTAAATGAACCCACCAGACTCAAAAGTCAAACATGTATAGACAACATTGCGCATAACTTTAATAGAGCCTGTAAAACACAAATACTAGAATTTGCATTGTCAGATCATACAGCGCAGTTAGTAAAGTTACCTGTGCAAAATTATTTACCTATTAAATATTGGCGTATAAAGAAACGTAATTATAGTGAAGAAAATATTATAAAATTTAGAGATTGTTTGCGTAATTTATCATTTTCTGATATTTATGAAAGTAGTGACCCTAACATTGCCTATGACGCTTTTATAGAAACATTCTCACTGTTCTACTGTTTATGCTTTCCTATTGAAACTGTAACCATACACGCAACAAAAAAGTCATCGTGGATATCACGTGGGATCAGAGCATGCAGTAAAAAGAAACGACAACTTTTGTGGATATACAGACGAACTCCTAACGAAACAAATAAAATAAAGTTGACCAAGTACTCCAAACTATTTAAAAAAATTACCAAGCTGACACAATTTGCCCAAAACAGTTACAAAATAAAAACATCGGCCAACAAATCCAAGACCAGTTGGAAAATAATTAATGATTCAAAACAAAACGTCCCAAGAATTCCTATTTCAAAAATAAAACATGACAGTAATACTCTAACAAATCCTCAAAAAATAGCAGATGCTTTTAATAGTTATTTTATTGAGAAAGTAATCCCAATACCAGAATCCGGATCTAACGTTACCTCACAAATTCTAAATAGCGAAAAATCATTTTTCATGCCCCCCTGTTTACCACAGGACGTATTTAAAATAATTAAATCATTAAAAAATACAAATAGCGTTGGTCATGACGGAATATCTACGAAGATTCTTAAATCAGTTTGTGCAGAAATATGTATGCATCTAAGTCATCTCATTAATTTAACCATTAGCACGGGCATCTTTCCTGATGCTTTAAAAAAATCAATAGTTAAACCATTGTTTAAAAAGGGAAATAAAGACGACATAGAAAATTACAGACCAATCGCGATTTTATGTGTTATCTCCAAAATTTATGAAAAATTCATATACAAAGAATTAAGCAAATATTTGGAAAAAAATAATCTATTAGTAAACGAGCAAAAAGGATTTAGAGAAAATCAAACTATTAATATGGCGTTGTATGATTTTCTGTATAGAGTTATGCTAAATGTTGATAAGACCAACCCTGTTTGCACAGTATTCTGTGACATGACCCAAGCGTTCGATTACGTTAGGCATGATATTCTTCTAGATAAAATGGAGGCATACGGTATTAGAGGCAACGTTCTAAATTTATTTAAATCATACCTGGAAAATAGAAAGCAACTCACGGAAATATCCTCAATAAATACAAAAACTAAACGTGAAGAAATATTCCAATCACGTGAACGTGGCATTAAATATGGAGTTCCTCAAGGCAGTGTGTTGGGCCCTCCACTATTCATATTATATATAAATGACCTACCTAAATCTGTTGATCAACCTGTGACCCTCTTTGCTGACGACAGTACCATAACAATTCAATGCGATACTAAAGAAAAATATAAAAGTGACATTAATAATTCTCTTAAATCAATAATAAAATATTTGGATAATAATAATTTGAAAATAAATCTCAATAAAACTAATATTATGCACTTCAGTCAACGCTTACCAACTATAACTGATCTCAAGGTTCAATATAATGACAAAATAATTGAAGAAGTCAACACTGCAAAATTCCTCGGTGTGGCTATTGACAAAAAGTTAAATTGGAAAGAACACGTTGAAATTTTAAGCAAAAAAATTAGTAACTCTGCTTATGCCCTACACAAATTAGTTCCTGTGCTTAACACTGACGCGTTGCTAACAGCTTACCATGGCCTAGTTTCATCGCATCTAAGGTACGGAATTATACTTTGGGGCAATTCGACTGACAAGGATATACCTTTCAAAGCCCAAAAACGGTGTATTAGGACGATGTTTAAATTAGATTCGACCGACAGTTGTAAACCGTATTTCATTAATTATAACATACTGACGTTACCGTGTCTGTATATATTCGAAGTTGTCATGTTTGTAAAATGTAATCCACAATTATTTCCACGTATGGCAGACAAAGTCAGTCGCAACAGACGCGATAACAGTATGCTTTGCTCACATGGTTCCAAAACAGCATTAATGCGGAAAAGTGTATTTTGCATGGCGCCTTTAATATTTAACAAACTTCCAAAGACATGGAGGGAACTAAGTGCGCACAAACTAAAAAAGCGGCTAAAATTATATCTAGTTGGGAAAGCATACTACAGTATTTTAGAATTTTTAAACGAGAAAATGTAATATTTATGTAAAATTTAAAATTAGATTATAGGACAATTTAATTCAAATTTGTAATTTACTAATCTAATAATATTTTTAGCTTCGTTTGAATGACTTTTGTTTCATAAGTATATATTTGTATGCCCCAAAGGCCGAACATGATGGATCTTTTTGTTTATGAACAACCTGCATATCTTGTATGTATACTCATGTTTCCACAAATAAATGTCTTGTCTTGTCTTGTCTTGTCTTGAAAATTATGAACTATATTCTATCTTTATGTATCCTTATCAAACAAACTAAGTTTATTTAATTTTTTCACTGCTCATTATTTCCACATAATTAAAAGTTAAAAATGCGTTTATCGACGGGCGCATGAGAATTTAATACTGCATATAGATATATTATTGTCAGTAAAACTGCATGCGCAAGAACATTTCATACATTATAGTAAAAAAAACCCTTTACTTAGGTACCCAAAAAAAGTTCACAGACAACAGATTATAAATTATATTACACTACGAAGGGCGCACCAATAAGTATATGAAATTTCGAATGAATATATATTAAATTGCATGAATTGTCTACCTGTGAACTAAATGTTTTTAAGCAGAGTTACATAGGGGCCACTTACATCAATAGTATGTTTAACATGTAACTCGTACCCTCATATAAAGCTTTCATACTGCTCTTGTAATACCTAGTTACTCTTTATAACTGTGTTATAATTCTCTAGTAATGCTATTAAAGATTGTAATGTGAACTTAAGGCTGTTTAATTTGTGCCCAAATTAGCACCATAGCAGCTGTACAGTCGGTTATTCTTCTACTAAACAGCATATTTGTACAGCTTATTGTATCCATGTGAACCACAAGTCAGCTGCTAAAGAGCATGTTTGTGTTACTTGGGTGTTCCTTAAGTTGAAGTAAATCTAAACCAATTACAATTTTTTTACAATCCGATTTATAGTTTCGGAGAAATGCGTGGACACACATACATACATGTATGTACGTCAGCGCGTACAAGTACTTCACATCATCATCATCACTTCCTCAAGCTTTCAAGCGGCGAGTCCCACAGCCACCACGGCTTCAATGGGTATCCTGACAACCAGCATTATGTTTTTCAAGTAGGTATGTATGTATGTATGTCTTTTTCTTTGGCACGTTCTGCCTAAAGGGCTTGATAGATTTTAACATTTGAGGTATTGTTAGATTCGTTTTAATTGCGGGTGTGACTTATGGTATAAAATTTTAATATGGCGTCGATTTTAATGTGCGAATAAAAAAATAAACGGTGAATAAAAAAAATGTTATGATTATAATAAATAGGCAATTCCAAATATAATACTCGTATGCATAACATTTTTAAGCTACTATTTTGACACAAACTACAAAAAAAGTACTTACATTTTCTTTTCAAAAACCTATCCTATTCTATTTTGCTAACCTTACTTTGTCTTATAGCTCACTAACTTACCAATACTTAACTGAACAATGTGTTCTATAATAACACTAAAAAGCATTAGTACAAATTATAAAAAAAAAAAACAAAAAACCTGACTACAAAGTATTAAGTTAGTTGTATTTTGACTATAATAACTGGGATTAACATAGGAACATATCAAAAAACAAATTGTATGTTATATGGAGTCGTTAATAATTATTTATTGTCTCGCCAGAATATAAAAAAAACCGGCCAAGTGCGAGTCGGACTTGCGCACGAAGGGTTAACAACACAACAGGGTTAAGGGTTATCTATAAAAACGGCAAAAAATCCCGTTTGTTGTATGGGAAAAAAAAAAAAAAAATTTAATATTTGTTTTATTTTAATTGAATGATTTATTTTTAAAGTGAATATATAACTAAATACTCTGTGAATATTTCAAGCGTCTACCAGTTGCCATTATCAATATCGAGCAAAAACCAGCTAAAAAATCACGTTTGCTGTATGGGAGCCCCCTTAAATATTTAATTTATTCTATTTTTTTGTATTTGTTGTTATAGCGGCAATCGAAATACATCATCTGTGAAAATTTCAACTGTCTAACTATCACGGTTCATGAGATACAGCCTGGTGACAGACGGACAGACAGACAGACAGATAGACAGACAGACGGCGGAGCCTTAGTAATAGGGTTCCCGTTTTACCCTTTGGGTACGGAACCCTTAAAATAAAAAGTATTAAGAAAAAAATATCAATAAAAACTTAATTATTAGACTTGTAATTCGATCAGTTAAATAATAATAGAGAAGTTTAACATAACAAATAATAATTCAATAATCTTAAAAGACACGTTTAATTTTACAAAACTCGTTGAAATATCAAAGAGTTTGATTTAAATATGAATGAAATGTATTGAAAAAATAATTAACCATAGGCAGACTCAAAAACAGATTCGTGTTATGATGTAATAGACCAATATTTTTAGGTAATTTATATAAACATAACTTTAAAAAATAATAGTCCAATCCCTATACCGTTTTGTAAAATAATATTATAATAATTTAAATACATGTAATCGAACAATGTTTTTAACTTCCTTAATAATCATTTTAAGCAGAATCTATAATAATAAAATAATAAATAAAATTTTTATTTATAAGTAGTTTGTACATGGCATACAGAGTTGTCTTAAACTAAAATGTTAAAGAAAAAACCAGTACAACAATTACAGAGGTCATACAGGACTCCCTTTTCCTAAACTAGGCAGGAAAACCTGTCTGTATCTTAGGAAAGAGTATCCTTTTATAATGGGTCTTAGTGGCGGTTACAAAATAATTGGTACGTGCAGTGGGCGAACAAAGAAATTATATTTAAGGACAAAAATAAAATAAAATTAAAATAAAATAAAAATAAAAATGCGCGTGTGTGAGGGTGTGTGTGTATGTGTATCTGGTAGTGTATGTGAGGGTGTGTGTGTGTGCGTGCGCGTGAGCCTGACGCTGTGTGTTAGTTTTTAGAGGCCCATAGTGTGGATGTAAACCTATCTCACTTTACTGTACAGTGGTTAAAAGCTCCTCGGTATCACCATATGTTAACGTCTGTAGCCAAGAATTAAGCTTGTGTTTTACCTCATACTTAGTCAGGGCGTAGATATTTAATTGTTTGTGGGCTTTATTATAGAGCCTAGCACTTAGGCCATTAAACTGTCGTCTTGCGAAAGCAGTCCTACAAGAGACTGTTGGACATAAAGGAAAGCCACAACGGCGCTGACTGACTAGCTGCTTATTGAACGAGATCATAGAGTGCTTTCGGAGAATGGATCTTACGATGTACAACTTTCTAACAGTTAGGACATTGCATTCTGAATATAACATATATGTAGGGTAGTCGCGTGGTTTAAAGTGAATTACTTTTAGCACAGCCCTTTGAGCTCGTTCAAGCTTTAATAGCTCAGTTTTATGAGTTCCTCCCCACACCGGGATACAGTACGCCAGGATTGATTGGCACAAGGCCAAGTAAACCATTCGGAGAGTATCTTTATCCGCTGAAAATCTTAGGTTTTTAAATATGTATATAAGTCTTCTGGTGCGAGCAGTCAATGACTCCAAGTGAGTGGTCCAGTCCAGTTTTTCGTCGACGAATACACCGAGATATTTTATGGATTCTACCATCGTCAAAGACAGACAAGTACAAGCTTCAGTGTTTTGCGGACAGTTGTGGGCTTTTAGATATCCGGTTTCTTCTGCTGGTTTTGATGTATGCGGTAGAATAAAACGTAAGAATTTGGTTTTTGTAACATTTAAGGTTAAAAGATTGCTTGCTAACCAGTGCATTACTCTCCGTAAAGCCTCCTCAGAGTGCATTCTGGCGTCATTCCAACTCCCACCATATGCCACGAGTGCAGTGTCGTCTGCATAAGTGAAAATATCACAGTTGACGAGAGGCTGATTACAGAGGTCGTTTATATAAATTTGGAAGAGAGTGGGACCCAAAATACTTCCCTGGGGGACTCCAAAGGTTACCTGTTCCTCTGCACTAATTATATTGTCTATCTTGACAGATTGTCTACGATCAGATAGATAATCTTTAAAGATTTCAAGCACTAGACCACGTATACCCACATTTTCCATTTTCTCTATTAATTTGGAAATACAGACAGTGTCGAATGCTTTACTGAGGTCTAGGAAAATGCCATAGCATTTCCATTTTTTGTCTAATTTGTCGGCCACTGACTGTACAAGGTCGACCACTGCATCTTCCGTAGATATGCCATGTCGGAAACCATATTGGTTATTAGTGAGGATGTGGAATTTAGTTAAATAGTCAGTTAGGCAGTTGTTGAGAACTCGTTCCATTATTTTAGATAGAGCGCTTAAGACGGAGATGGGACGATAGTTAGAGATCTGATCTTTATCTCCAGTTTTGTAAACAGGGGTGACTATCGCCGTCTTAAACGCCTTCGGAAATACCCCTTGTGATATAGCAAGGTTGCAGATGTGTGTGATCGCAGGTACAAGAACGTTACGCGTCATTTTGATCAATTTGGCTGGTATATTGTCCCATCCCGTGGCACAGTCATCGCGAAGGGTTTGTATTATAGTCTCGACATCACTTTCAGTAACCGAGAGCAGCGTGATTGAGTTTAGCGTACTGTATTTGGATGTCTCATCTCTGTCCGCAGGGAACGTAATTATTTCAGATGCCAACGTCTTACCTATATCAGCAAAATATTTGTTGACTAACTTAACAGAGGACAAAGGGTCCGTGGTTAAAGTTAAGAGATTCGTTGCTGGCTGATTATGTTTGTCTGTATAAGTGAGTTTTTTGACGACCTTCCAAGTTTCTTTGCTATTATTTCTGGCTTTAGTAAATTGAAGTTTTTCATAAGACCGATTGAGTTTATTGATAAGCCGATTACAAAAATTTCGATATCTTGTGTAAGTTATTTTGAGAACAGTGTTATGCGGATCTGAATTAAGCTTTAAATGCATGCTGTCTCGATTCTTGATGCACCGAATAAGACCGGATGTCATCCAAGGTTTGATTATTCTAGCCTTCCTTGAGATTTTGATCTGTGAGGTATGAGTTAGAACAATGCCTTTGAGAATAGAGATTAAATTATCTGCAGCAATGTTAGCATCAGTAGCGTCCATCACGGGGGCCAAGTCAGCGTTTTCTACATCTTTTACAGCATTAGTATAATTTAAACGTGTGGATGTCTGTTGAGGAAATTTGCGGTTCACCTTGTTACTGTTTATACATAAAGCCGTAGCATGATGATCAGTGATACTCGTTTCCAATAAGAAGGAGTTTGATGGGGATTTAGTTTTTAGTAGGATCTATCCAGGTCACACACTAAAACAATGATCTGCTTTGATAAATTCAGCTGCTCTTTCTGCTATCATAATAGTGGGAGCATTAGTATTGGCTCCAGTAATCCTTGGCATGACACTAGCATCTGCGACCCTTAGCCTCTGTACCCCGAACACATTGTCACACATCAACACACGGTTGTCTACTACAACCCCCATAGGACAAGAAGCAGCATAATGGTATCCTGTCAACATCATGCATAGTGCATAGCATTTCCAATACTCAAGGGTAGAATTGAATTCTCCACAGCCACATTTTTCGGGAATAACCATTTCAGATTGGACACTTTTAAAAAATTTCGTATCTTGAACTTTCACATAATCTTGTATATATTTCGCATGCTTGTCTAAATCATCATCATTGGAATAATATCCTGTGTCTATAATTGGCTTTTCTTTGGAATCATTGCTCCGCAATAAGATTTTTCCACGAGATTCTGGGTACAATAAATATACCGCATTCAATAAAACTGCTTTTCCAACACTGCCGTCATATAAAGCATTACATATTTCATCCACAAAAGAGAAGTAAGTACAAAATTGCAGCATGCCAGTCGGTTGGGTCAATATAAAGTTAAATGTTTGATAATCTGGATAATTTTGACTCTTGTTCAAACTTGCATAACCCAAAACGAGTGGTACAGGAAATTTTGTGGGATCCACCTGCTTAGAATAAGTATCTCCCATTGTATGAATTGTTAATACCATAACATGGTCTTCTAAAGCTTGACCGACAGGAAGATCAGAAATAACGTCTATGTCTTGGCTCTCTAAGTGCTCTTTTGGACCTATTCCAGACAACATCAAGAGTTGCGGGGTGTTAATAGCTCCACCCGACACTATCACTTCTTCTTTAGCTCTGAAACTGACAGTTACATTGTTTTATAAGATAGCTTCAACACCAACAGCGTTCTTGTCGTCATCGAAGAGGATTTTCGATACCAGTGTGTTTTTAAGCACAAACAAATTGAGTCGGTTTTTGATGGGACGCAAAAATGCCTGAGCAGTACTCTGCCTTACACCGTCAGCGATGGTAAACATACATTCAGTATATCCGACCGGAGTGTCACCATTTATATCTATAACAATGTCATGACCAATTTCTTTGAAAGCTTCTAGGTACTTTTGTCCCTCTTCAGTATAATATCTGGTTGTTCCTAAATATCCATCAGTACCATGAAATACGCCTGCGTTAGAATCTTTAAGGATAGGATCGACTAGCCTTTCACTTTTGATAAAATATGGAAGAACGTTTTCCCAGTTCCATGACTCATCGCCAGTTATCTTTGCCCAGTTGTCATAATCATGATAATTTCCTCTCGTGTAAACCATGAAGTTAATAGAACTTGTGCCTCCAAACATTTTTCCTCTCGTCCATTCCGTTCCGTGGTTTTTATGAAACTGTTCGCTATAACCATCGTCTAAAGTTACATAGTTCCAATCAACTGATGTGTTTTTCAGGTATTGGAATAGCACTGGTACCTGAAATAGAGTGAAGACTAAAAAATAATAGAAAACGAGTACCTATAGTTGCTTACTTAAAAAGAAGAAAGAAATTATTCATTCGGATTTACATGAAAAATAAATGCAAGTTTTAAAGTAAAATGGTGAGTAGTTTAATTTTAGCGTTAATCAATTAACTATTGCTTTAGTGTATGATTGTAAACTGTGCGGTGTCATCATTCACAAAGGAAAGAAAGAAAAATATTTAGTGGGACTTGCACAGGAGGATCACAAACTAAACTACACACAATCATAGAAACTTATAAAAAAAGTATGAAAAAAAAAAATCATATATGGGGCTAAAAGGCTCCACACGGTGCTGTGACATTTGAAAATAAATGTCGCAGCGCTGGTAAAGCATAGTATTGTCACGATCTTGTATTTCCTGTAAAAATGGCCCTACAGCAATATTTTAACAAACTGCGTAATTAATAAACTGAGCAAAGCTTTTCTTTTTTTTTGGCAAAAACACTTTTAAAATATATAAATATATTATACCTACTGTTCACTTTTGACATTTCGGCTCAAATGTCTATTACTACTTACATCTACTAAGGTTTTATTTTAGTGATTTATTTATTGTTGATTTATGTATTTTAATAGTTATTTCTGCAACGGTTGTTTAATACACGCGCCTCTTGTGATAATAGTATCACTTCAGTGATATCAATGATGCACAGTTGCATACAAGAATTTATCTACACCCATGATATGAATCCTCATTTGCTATACTAATATCGAAAAAAAATGGCGGGATACGACGTGATTTCGAATAACCTCTATATATTTTTTTAATTACGGCGCTGTGTTGGTGAAACACGCGTGCGAATTGAGTAGTGAGAAAAGGAGTTGCATAATTCAATTTAGTACAACATTATAACACTCGTTTGGATGATATAATGGTTACTATGACACTGGTTTTTTTTAATGTTATTATTGCTAATACTTGCAATTGCTGAAACTTTTATAGAAGATAAATAGCATGTGTGTAGATAAAATACATTACTTACCACTGATTCTACCGGTGGATCGCCACCCGCTTCTATTAGTAAAACTGTAGCATTCTCATTCTCTGTGAGTCTATTGGCTATGACACTGCCTGCTGATCCGGCACCAACTACGATGAAGTCAAAACAAGCGCCATCTGATAAATAAAATAAAATTGTTAATGATTTTATAGTTGCATTTTTCTTTATCTATTAATTACATCTGGGTGAAAGTTTTGTAGCAGAATCAGCCTGTAATTTCCCCACTGCTGAGACACAGGTCTCCTCCCTGTAAGAGGGACCGGGCCGTAATCCACCACTCAGGCCCAGTGGGTGGTGGATGTCACATGTTTTCGAATTTTTGGTTCTAGGACATGCCGGTATCCTCGCGATGCTCTCCATTGCTATTTTGAGAACAGTGATGGAGTAAATTATATAAAATAAAGCTAGGCTAGATAGTAATGTTCACAAAAATAGATGATTTAGATTATCACCTAGAACCTGTGACTGCTGTGGGAACAGGAATGCAGTCAATTGTAACGCAGACAGTAAACTGAAGGCCCCTTTGATTGCCTGAATTCCAAGTATCGCTGTAGTTGCATTCATTTTCGAATATTTTGTTTCAGTAGTTTTGTCATCACCTGAAACAGTATCATTTAATTAAGTCATGAAATCACAATAGGACCACTATAGTCATTATTTTGCCCCTTTCCCAATTTATTTAGGAACTAGCTTCTATGGAGTTAGAGCAGTAGCACCGGAATCGTCAAATATGCTCTCATTATATTGCAATTCCTTTTCAGTAAAAATATCAAGGTGAGGTGCTCTTTCACTAACTTTATCATCAGCCATTCGTTCGCGTGGAAGTCGTATGACACCACAATATACTAAAAAAACAGCCACATTTTTATAAAACTTCCCTGTATACTACGTTTGTAAATCGCCGCCGCCGATCGCCTTCGTGAGGACACGGCGGTGCTCCGCCCAACCAGGGCAGACCTCCATCGTATGCTCCACCGTGTCCTCCGGGCGATCCACACAGTGGTGACACCCGGGCGTTTCCTCCCGCTTTATCCTGAACAGGAACCTCCCGAAACATCCGTGTCCGGTGAGGACCTGCGTCAGGCGGAAGGTGAGGACGCCGTGGCGCCTCTCTAGCCACTCCTCAAAGAGGGGACTTATCGCCGCAATAGTGGCGTGCCCAGTAGTATTTGGGCTGGAGAGAAAAAGTGGCGCAACAAACTCCCCAGCAGCACGACTCTGTCTGTTTAGTTACAAGAACTTTAACCAATTAATTAATCGTCTTTATTTATAACCATAGGTTACAATATTGTACACAATTTTACAATTAACACTCATGGTGTTTAATAATACTATCAGCTTAGGATAATTATTATAATGATCACTCGCCCAGTCGCACCAACAAACACACACACGTACTGCATTAAATACTAAATTAGTCTGATTTGGGCTTTAACCCAACTATATTTAACTTAATAACTGATGCTCGCTATCTTGCGACAGCCCACTCGGTCATGGTATCTATCAAGGGTCCTAACTTAACTAGCCTAATCTAGACAGTCTGTGTTCTCTGGTCGTTAAAAAAGAACTGTCCGTCACTGCTCGCATCAGTGATCCGATTCAAAAAAAAACCCCGCAAGCGTTGGTTCCTTCCCCATACTCAACGAATACTTAGAATCGTTCCAAAGCCGCGTTTTTTACAATTTCTCAAGGTTTTGTTTCAATTGTTTCAAGAGTTCTTTTGAATTGCCTGGCCCATCCTAATTGTTACCAGATGGTGGCAATGGCATTATGCGCTTCCATTAGTTCTTAGAATTTGTAGAAGATATTGCATCATATGTGTAAAATATTGCTTTCGCCTCATGGCCTAAGTGCCAGTTTGTTTCCCATAGAATATAAATGGAATGCGTTTCTAAGGGATTCAACATTGTTTTATAATTCGAAGGAAACAGGACATTTTGTTATTAATTACTGTAACTTGTCGAGCTGTCAAACCATAAAATAAAGATTTAATGTATTTGTAAGAGGCCCGTATTTTAAAATAAGAATGTAGAATAAGATAACCTGTCATCAATTAGGAACATAATTATGACAGACAGTCACAACTGCTTCGCTCTATAAAGGTATAATCATCAGTAAAAAGTTTAATGTGTAACTATCTGCTCGGCCCAGTCAAGCACTCAAACCGCAGAAACCGGATCGTTGGCATCAAAAAAAGTTTTTGTGAAAAGTGACCATTTTCTTGCTGACTGCAGGTACACTTTTTTCAAAATCTGTGAATGCAGATCAAAATGTTTGAAAAAGTTACTAAGGACAGTTTCCTAAGACCGTTTTCTTGTAGGAACCACGGTTAAGGCCCTTATTGCCACATCTCTAAAATCCACCCTGTTTATGTCATGTTTCACTGCTTAGCTCCATAAAGGTATAGTGTGATAATAATCATTTATCTGCAATGTCATTTGTCATTTGTCTGCAAATCATCTGCAATATTCTAACCTTTTGGCTCGTTTTTTTACAATTTACGATAAACTATGGAAGAATATGAACTTATAACAATAGTTTTCATCCCCCTTATCAAATAGCGTGATAGTGTATAGCCTTTAAACTGACCAGGCTTATAGGGATTACCTATGCTAAATCTATGCGGTGGTATTTGCGCGATGCTTTTTTTTTTTTGGGTGAGAAATTATCAAATAACTGCTCCCGCTCTGGGCGGAGCGGGAGGCCGTGTCAGACTTTTACTGACTAAAATCCACCCGTGTTCCTTCAGATGCCTGAGTGCCAAGGCCACGATATCCCTTTCGGATAGACTCGCAACCCTGGCAGGCATTGGCCCTTTCGGACCCCGTCAATTGGTGCTGACATCTCTTTGAGGCGCGCGTGGGGAACATACATTCCGACAAACAGACAAAAAATCTAAAAACTATACTATAATATTTTCGGCATTAGAATCGTTCCACACCTCGTGACAATTACTTCTTTTTTTTTTAATGTAAAAACTGTACAGTTTTGTATTTGATAGATTTTATTAAACGTGTGTATAGATTATTAAAAAACGAACGTAAAAAAAATAACCCCAAGTTGATCGGTATGAAACCGGTTTTTAATTGATTATTTTGCATTATATTAAGACGAGAATTCGAAATAATGAATTTACTAATACTCTATGGAAAATATCTAATATCTATTGATAAAAATACAATAGGTTACTTACCTTATCTGGCACTGAAACACGCAACTACACAGAAACTCGAATGCAAAATGTTATTTAAAACAAGTGATTTAAATTAACATAGCGACTTGGATTAACAAAAACTAGGGTTCCTTGTGAATTAATGCGTGAAACAGAAGAATAATACTCGTATCATAAAATTATTAAGAAGGCGAACTACTTAATATCGCTTTAATTAAATAGTTATTTGGTAGACTCACCTCGTTGGTCTAGTGGTTGCAAGCGCTACTGCTGAGCATGAGGTCCTGAGTCCGATTCCCAGGTCGGGCAAAGTGTTATTGGGTTTTTCCACCAGTAATTTCTCAGTAGCAGCCCGGAGACAGATGGCCAGATGGCAATAGGCTCGATCCCTGTTACATGGGACTTCAACATAACTGGCGAAACGTGGGTGTACCTACTATAGGTATACCTCTGCCTAACCCTTCGGGGATTACAGGCGTGATGTTATTTTCTATGATGTCCTCAGGATTCACCTCAAAATAATTTTTACTCCTATAATTCTTGGATTATTTTAATATTATTTTTTATCAAATGTTTTTTTTTTTATATTTTGTGAATGTGAGAACGTTGTAGGCTAAATAAACTGTAGATTTTTAGGCTATTTTTTATTTTTGTTAAGTCCTGGTACTTGTGGACAGGCCGGCACTGTCCTCCAAACACTGTAATTTGAAAACATTGTAAAAGCCAATTATTTTTTTAACCGTGGAGTTTCTTGCCGGCTCTTCTCCATAGGAAACGACCAATTGGAACCGTGCACCTAGTTTCTGACGTTTCATAACTGCCCATGTAGGCTTATATGAAATAAAATATTTTGATTTTTTTTATTGCTTTCTAATCTTGATGTAGGGGCTCGGATTCAAATAAATCGTATTAAAGAATGCTTTCAACAATATTTAGCTTTTGACGAATTTCAAAAAAATTGTTTAATAACTAATATGGTAAGACGTTTTAGGCACGACCGTACTAATAGAAATACTTTTTGAATCTGAGGAGCTATTGTATTTTTAAGAACGTTCGCATCCTATGTAACCTCAGTCTTAATCTGTCAAAAAATCCTCTATTTACACGACTGTCCAAAAAGGAGTGTAATGTGTTTAGGGTTCATGTATGTATCTATGTGAGTTTCTTTGTGCCACCATAACTTTTAAATGCCTGAACAGACTTATATGTATGGGGCATCGTTACTATCCTTACATCATCCCGAGTGACATAATCTATAAATATTTGAAAAAAAATCTTCAAAAAAATAAACTCCAGTTATTACAATATTGGTATCAAATGGGAGGCCTTATACATGCCAAAACTATTAAATGTATTAGCATACATTTTACATAGGTAGGGTGTACATGCAAAACAAACATTTCATCCCCACACCATCCACCTCGGCACGCCGCCGCCGCCGCCGTGAGAGTATAAAACCACCTTTAGTGCTTTAAATAAAAATAACACCACTTTGCATTGCAGGTTTATAAAATAAAAATTCTTATTTGTGTTAATTTTTAGGGTTCCGTACCCAAAGGGTAAAACGGGAACCCTATTACTAAGGCTCCGCCGTCTGTCTGTCTGTCCGTCTGTCACCAGGCTATATCTCATGAACCGTGATAGTTAGATAGTTGATATTTTCACAGATGATGTATTTCTGTTGCCGCTATAACAACTAATACTAAAAACAGAATAAAATAAATATTTAAGGGGACTCCCATACAACAAACGTGATTTTTTTGCTCGTTTTTGCTCGATATTGATAACGGCAACAGGTAGATGCTTGAAATATTCACAGAATATTTAGTTATAATGTATATTCACTTTAAAAATAAATAATTAAATTAAAATAAAACAAATATTTAAGGGGGGCTCCCATACAACAAACGTGATTTTTTTGCCGTTTTTATAATGGTACGGAACCCTTTGTGCGTGAGTCCGACTCGGACTTGGCCGGTTTTTTCTTACACTTCTGGCAAGTTTTTAGGATTTATTGTCGCTGAGATAACATTGTGACTCGACTTTAAAGCACTGTTGGGATACCACCTTTACAGAATATTTCGGTTTACGCACAATTTTTTAGAAGACTGATACAATAAGTTATTGTCATGCAAATGCATATTTTACCTTTACAGTAAATTCCGGTATGTAACTGTAATTTCATAGCAAATTTATTTTATTTCTTTGAAGACGGATACAATAAGTTATTGTCATGTAAATTAATATTTTGTCTTTAAGACTGATGAGTCAGTAAGTGTAATGAGGTTGATAAATATTGTAGGGGCATCAACTTATTTTTTTAAGTTTCATAATTATAATAATAATGATAAATACAATAGATAAGGCTTCCTAAGAAAAAGGATGCGAATTTAAAACTGGACAAGCTCGTATTAATTAAATTATTTATTGTGTCGCCAACAGAAGCTACATAATTACATGCATGTTAACATAAACAGGGACAAATACAAGTGAGCACTTCCAATTATTGGAGACCACATCATTCACTTATTAACTATTTATTATTATTATTATTCATTTATTTCAGATTTTCAATACATCCATAAAACTTGTTAGTAACACAGAAATGCTTATAAGAAACTAATGTTAGTAATGACAAGACAAGATACTTTAAAAACAAAACAATCAAACAAAAATACAAATAACAATCACGGAAACTCCGATACCCATGCGCATGTTTACTTGATACACACCATGTACATGACAACCGATCCTAGTGCTACGGAGCTCCTCGATCAGATCATTGATATAGAAATTAAAGAGACGAGGGGAGGAAAGCCCCCCTTGCCTCACCCCGCAATCAAGCTTATACTCATCTGAGAGTGAGCCTGCCCATCTTACATAATGCTTCTGCTCATCATACCAATGCATCAGTACAGTCACAATCTCCCTGGATACACTGGTATCCTGAAGTTTTAACCATAACTTATTGTAAGACACAAGGTCAAAGGCTTTAGTCCAAAAAACAGGCATAAACTGGAGTTTTCCTAGCTGTATATTACTGGACCGTCTGTTTGACGGTTTATTTAGGTAGGTACAACAAATTTGAGAAGGACGGAAAAAATTTGTCAAAATACTATACACAAAATCATAAAAATTAAAATAATATAAAAAGCACAGCAGAACAAGCGGATACAAAATAATAAAAAATAAACAAATTAAAAAATATATATATTATTAAAGAATAACCATAGAAGTGAACAGAAAAAAAAAACTTGGATACTATGACTTGCATGTAATATCCAATTTATTAAGCTTCGGTACTTCGTTATACTGCCTGCAGAGCCTTGGAAATACGGCGAAGGTTTGTTTTGGATAGAAAAGGTGACAATTACATTTCCGCGACAAGCAAGATTATTTGTCAAGACTTATTTGCAGCTTTCCAAGAAGCTCGCAACCCCATTCAACAGTATGTGAAGAAACGTGAAATCTAGAACTTTTGTTCTATCTACCAACGAGGACATTTCACATTAATTAAGATACTTTGTAATTTTATATTTTTTCAGCCTGTCATAGATAAGTTCATGTCCAGTTTCCTAATTATATTTTATTTCACATACACTTACATGGGCACTTATGAAACGTCGGAAGCTAGGTGCACCGTTCCAATTCGTCGTGTCTTATGGAGAAGAGTCGACAAGAAATTCCATGGTTACTCTTTGAAAAATAATTGGTTTTTACTTTTTTCACGTTACAGTGTTAATAGATATGGGAGGACAGTGTAGGCCTGTCAACAAGTACCACGTACTTAACAAAATAGAAAATGGTCTACAAATCTACAGTGCCTACAACGTTCTCACATTCACAAAATATAAAAGAATCTATACAAAATATTAAAAATAAATGCGATCGCAGTATGGTGTTAAAATCATAGAGCACGCTGCTGCCCATTCTGTAGTAAGTCCCTTAGTCGCCTTTTACGACACCGACGGGAAGAAATAGGAATTAATTCATTTTATATTTCAACTGAGAGCAGTGATGGCCCAGTGGTTAACGGCCTCGACTTATGAGTAGAGTAGGTCATAGGTTCGAACCCAGACAGGCGCTTTACTTTGTGTAAATTATTTCATCACCACTGCTCTCAAAACGGTGAAGGAAAACATCGTGAGGAAACCGGCATGTCCTAGAACTAAAAATTCGAAGACATGTGACATCCACCAACCCGCACTGGGCCCGCGTGGTGGATTACGGCCCACTCCCTCTCACAGAAAGAGGAGGCCTGTGTCCCAGTAGTGGGAACATTATAGGCAGATTATGTGTATGTATGTATGTATATATCAACTGAATTTATTATGTAAATAATATTTTGTAACAATATCATTCAAAAGAGTGTACATGGAGTTTCTTGCCCATTGTCTATAGGTATCTACTACGCTTTGGAATGGGTACCTAATATTTTCGTCTGTTGAAAGATAATCAATACGTTACTGAACACGTGTTCGTCGAATCCAATCAGCTGGGTGTTCCATCAGCCAGAGTGCTTAAATGTCTAATCCATCACATAGAAATTCATTAAGTCTCTCGTTCTACCCAAGGCTACGGCTGAAATTGTAACTGATATAATACGACACGACACGATTAGTCTATTGAAGGTATTTTGTCTTTTTTTTCATTTAGAATAGGTAAAGTAAAGTAAAAGTCGTATAATTCAACATTAAATAAACATATAAATTGGTCCAAAACTAGGCACAGCCTGTATCTTGGGCACCAATAAATAAAACAGTTTGGTTATCTTTTTAACAAAAGTTGAAATTAGCGACAGTTAAACCAGTTAGCCTCTTTGAGAATGCAAAACAAAAATGACAAAAATAATTTAAAAATAGGTTTTCTCATGCACTTAACGTTGGTAGGTTCGTAGGTTAACTGCGTTGCTTTGCGATTACGTACGATTTCTATCGTCAGTCATGTTGTAAGCGTTCATTTTCTCACAAAATCAAAAAAACTGTTTTTCTATTCAATTTCATATTTTTATAGTGCTCAGTTTTGATGTGAATGTCATCAGTTCTACCGAAAGACTTGCACTGCTGGACAGGTTTACCTCAATTATAGATCCCCCTAATAATACCAATAGAGTATTTACATAGAATCAGATGTTAAAAGTCAAATTATCTCAAATTGCGTTACTGCAGCATTCATTTTGAAACAAATATACTATGGTAAAGTTGAGGATTAATGTTAAGTACTATGTTTGACGAAAACGGATTCATAATATTTCTCGACAGAAAAAAATAATACAAAGTTACCTCAAAACCGAACAATTAACCGCTAGTATTAAAAAACATGCAGTCTTTGGGGACTGCCGATAGAAGTGAAAACTAGCGTTCGGTCACGATGACGCGAGTTCCATGATTTTTGTTCACCCAAAAGTAGACATATATACACAGTATACATATAGCTCATGGAAAGCTTTCGGTGACGACGACGCGAGTTCCATGATTTTTGTTCACCCAAAAAGTGCTCAACGCGCCTAAAAAGTTTTCACTTCAAAAATACTTCAAATTAGATCATGAAACTTTGCATAATAACTGAAATAAATATAAAGCAGATACTGTGTTTATTATTTTCAAACTATCGGTGCCTTGGAGCCTTCTCCCTGCCGCCCTGTCTCGCCAAGCACTAGTGTGCGAGCGAGATAAATAGCGAGGCGGCGCTGAGGTATTATGGACCCTTAACGTTACAAAAAAAAAACTACCCACATATTCAGAATCTTAACCATTACAACATCTCCATAAGCCCCCTAACTACACACAAGGGCGTAACTAAAGCGAAACGGAAGATATAAAAATATATTTCATATTCATGTTTTGTGACGTCCCGCGAGAGACGTGAAAAACAATGAAAAGATGCCTCCTGAATGTTGCTTGGTTTGTTACAGAGATCGTAAAATAAATCGCGGGTACCGTTAGCACTTTTGTTTTTAAATCTGATACGTTACGTACGTTTAGGTACGTTTTTTGTAAGAAAAATGATGATGTTTTCACTTTGACTTGAGTGGCACAAGAAGATGCAGTACAATTTTTTTTTTTATACAGATAAAATGGGAAAGTTAGCAGTGCCAAAGATAACTTATATTCATAGATATTTACAAAAAATTTGAAGACGTCATACTTTGACCACTCGCATGATCAATATTTTATTTCGCATGCGACCATATTTCTACGTCTCATGGCATCACATAGCGACCTAAGAACTTTAATATAAGAACTGTATTCTACCTATGTTAAACAAATGAAAATGACTATGACTATAACTCCGCGAAGACGACTGGACCGATTTGGAAAATTCTTTTTTTGTTTGAAAGGGTATATAATAATATATACTTTTAATGTGGTCTCATATAAATTTATTAATTTTGCTTGGTTAGTTTTTGAGTTAGCTTCATACACAACATAATACATATTTTTCCCACTTCGTCTATGTGGATGATAAGATAAGATAATTTTTATTTGTTTAAACATGAGTATACACACGAAAAAATCAGCATGCAAGTTGTTAAAAGTATATTATACAGGTCGTCATGCTTGCCTTATACAATGGCATACAAATATTTAAGTAGATAAGTAGGTATAAGCAAAATTTTTAACTTATTAAAATTAAGTACACAAGCTAAGAAAATAATTTAAATAATACAAACACAATTCAACTATCCAAATTAAAATATAATACTCATAGTTAACGTAGAAAAATATATAAATTAAGTAGTCAAAATAAATAGGTCAGAATTATAAGTCATTCAAAATATTTTTCAAATAAAAAATCATTTATGGTGTATAAGCTCTTTCTGCTATTTATTTGGTGATAATCGAGTTTGTCTGGGGCAAGTACCATAACTAAAAAAAAATAAAAAAAATAAACAGAAAAAAAACACTGACTTTAAAAAAAAAATACTATAACAAAACTGAAAGCCGGTTGTTTTTTTTTTTTGTAAAAAACTTTTTTTTGTGGTATTCTTTCCCACATTGCAAAATAATCATTTTAATTACACCACATTAACGACTCAACTTTCCGCTTAATTTAAACATATCCCCAGTATCGCTCAATGTGACCGTTTCCACTGAAAGCTATTTCGAATATCAAAGTACTAACTGGAAATAATATAATTAAGTGCGGATACAAGGATGGACAAATATTCAGTCCAGACGTTTAATTTCTACAGTCAGAGAAATTAACTGTTTATCAAATGGACACACTTCGTCAATTTGCCTTGATATAGCCATTATCTGCAGCTTTCAAAGAATGACAGTCGTGATTTGAATATACGCATAATTTAAGTTGGTAGTCAATATGATGAACAATTTATTTCCCTGACTTTACGAAAATTTAAGAGAGAAGTTTTTAATACAAATACTTGGAAATAAACGTCTGTCTGTTTGGCAAAATTGTGCTTCTTCAGTGATCTGTTACATTGTATTAAATGGTCAACGTTAGAAGTTGGTGTGCTCGTAAAATTAAAAGTTTATTGTGGTATATTGTTTGGATATGGCCGTGGTTTTATAGCTTTACTACAACATACTTGTTCCATTCCATGTAAAATACTAGTATTCAGCTGCATTCGGTTAGACTGGAAGCCGACCTCAACAAAGTTGGAAAACGGCTGGACAGATCATGGTATTTGTTCTATTGGTGGTCAAATGTTCTATTTTTGGTGAGCATAGCAGAATTTGTCTTCGTTCTAACAACATTTTTAATGTTCTTAGGTTATGCCACGGTTTATTAGTAAACAACTGGTTGATTATGAAATATTGACGTCGAATTGTTAAGATAGCCGGTTTTTTGTTCATTCACTCTTTTTAGTGGACAATTCAAAGAGATAATGTGAGAGTCTTTACACAGTAAATATTTATTACAATTCGATTGTAAAAAAATCTAATAGACTATTATACTATTAGACTTCCAATTTGGCGCAATCGAAAATGATCCTATTGTTCTCATATTTTTTGCGTTTATTAACTACCGATTTGTGTTTTGTGATAAAAAAAAAATGTAGGTAAGTTACGTCACAAAAAAGAATATTTAATATTCTTCACATGTTGAGCTTTAGCCCAATATTTTCCGAAGAAATGATAAATTATTTTTACCAGCCTAGGTCGCAACACGTGTAAGCTCCGAACATATTACTACAATATGTCACGATCCCTATTATTTATAAGTACAAAAACCTACGTCACTATAGATGAAATACCGTTCAAACGGCTGAAACTCTAAAAGGAACTCTTTCTATAGAAATTCATATCGATATCGGTATTACAATACCTACATACGATTTATTTGAACCTCATAAATCTCCGAACACTGCCGTTTCAACAGCCGGTCATAACCAAAGGATTCTGATATTTGGCGTTTTCAGATTATTCAAAAATATTTAAATGTTGGAATTTTGTGAAAGAATGGGATCGGGATAACCCCAAAATGTGTCAGGTGTAATAAAACATTGTCGTATCGATTTTAGCACAGCTGAACCCATTCTTTTCAATGTGTATTCCCCAAGCTCTAATGTACCTTCCGTATGCCATGTAAAAAAAACACTGTCCGATCCATGAAGGAGTTGTATTGCTGATTCCAATGATTATAATTCTGTAAAGTCATATTTGTTACGGCCGCGATTCATATTTAAATCAGCATACAACCTGTTACTGACCTACAAATT
This sequence comes from Tiliacea citrago, assembly GCA_963921375.1. NCBI lineage: Eukaryota > Metazoa > Arthropoda > Insecta > Lepidoptera > Noctuidae > Tiliacea > Tiliacea citrago. The sequence continues at coordinate 3,351,593 of OY992799.1, forward strand.
GCAAAAAACCAGCCAAGTGCAAGTCGGACTCGCGCACGAAGGGTTCCGTACCATTATCTATAAAAATGGCAAAAAATCATGTGTGTTGTATGGGATTAAATATTTGTTTTGTTTTAATTTAGTTATTATTTTTTAAAGTGAATATATAACTAAATAGGTATTCTGAGAATATTTCAAGCGTCTGCCTGTTGCCGTTATCAATATCGAGCAAAAACGAGCAAAAAAAATCACGTTTGTTGTATGGGAGCCCCCTTAAATATTTATTTTATTCTGTTTTTTAGTATTTATTGTTATAGCGGCAACAGAAATGAAAATTTCAACTGTCTAACTATCACGGTTCATGAGGTACAGCCTGGTGACAGATGGACAGACAGACAGGCGGACTGACAGACAGACAGACGGCGGAGCCTTAGTAATAGGGTTCCCGTTTTACCCCTCCGGGTACGGAACCGTAATAACGTAAGAAGATTTGAATTTAGTGGGCTATCCGGACGCTTTCACCCTATGAAGTTGTGACGTTTGTTGAAAATTTGGTTATTTTTACGAAGTCATTTTGGGACAAAATAAACAATAACTTTTTTATTTTACTATAATAGATACATTATTAGGTCTTAAGATTAGTCAATGGTATCATCATATTCTGCCAAGTGTGGCGTACAAATATTAGGTAGATACATGGTGGTCCTCGACACCGGGGTGCAGGCAGTCCAAGGAGGCTATGCCATCCTTAGATAGCTAACCAAGCGTTTATTACGCCTTGACAGAACCGGCCTGCGCCTGATCACGGGACACTGCTCGCTTAACAAACACTTCCACACAATAGGCATAACGGACAGCCCTCTGTGCAGGGCTTGCATGGAGGAGCCTCCTGCTCTCACCGTTGCACCTGTGCTCTTTGAATGCACAGGCGTCACCCAGATTAGAACAGAAACCCTTGGGGCACCCAGATTCTTCACAGACGTTCTAAACAGGCTAGGAGACGTAATCAACTTCTTGAGGGAGGTGGGCTGGTTGGAATAACTACAGACGGCCGCCATGGCCCAAGCACAATGGTCCGCCTGAAGGACTAAGTGCGGAAACCAAACCTTCTAACATAGAACATATTGTATATTTATTAAGTACATATAAGTTTACTTTTTGCTAATGTTATTTGGTTACGTTAGAATAGCACCATCCTATTTCTTCCCGTGGGTGTCGTAAAAGGCGACTAAGGGACTTACTAAACAATGGGCAGCAGCGTTCTCTATGCATTTTAACACCATAATGCGATCGCCAACCCATCTGCCAAGCGTGGCGGTACGAAAATTGGCTTTCTTCGGAGTAATTCAGTAACCCACTATCAGTAGTAATGGGTTTTATTGTGACAGTACCACAACATTCATTAGGTTATTTACGTCGATGAGTACACACATTTTTCGAACATTGATTAAGAAGCAATGGATTAGCAATATACTTCAAAACCATTCAGTAATTACGATTGATAGTATGTGTTACGCTGGGTGGTTGCGGCTGGCTTGTGTTAGGTTGCTGATTCGTGTTCTTTATCTTTCCAATCCCGACTTTTTCAGACAGCTTGTCATCTGACTGTTCATTAGTACCAATGCAAAGTTTGCAGCAATGTTTTCCATCCACCTACATTTTGTCTTTTTATTCTTATTTACTTTTGTCAATAGCAGAAGTTCAGGCCCATGTAGTCGTAATTAGTGAACAAAAATCGAGCCAGCCTTACAGTAGTCTCATATGATGTGTAACATAGATCTGACATCTCACCTTGGTAATAAGCAACCGAAGAGAAACAGAAATAAACCTCAAAATTAAAAAAGCTAAATTCTGAAATATTTGTTCGAATAATTATTCATTATGAGTGATCGCCCATTGGTCGAAGTTTGACCCCTTCTACTTATAATCTGTATAGTACTTACTAATTCCCTGCTGTTATAAAGTACTTACTAATTCCATGCTCAAGCTGTCACTACCTGTTTCACACTTTCGTCCCTATTCACGAAATCACTCCCACAGAAAGCTAGAGGAAAGATGTTACACAAAAATAATTATTTTGAATTCAACATGCCAATGTTTCATAAAACAGGAAACAAAAGCCCTTTTTCGAGTAGCAATTTATTATATAACCCATTTAACAAAATAGCAACTGATTTTCGGAATAAAATTCAGAAATAAATCGAAACCAACGAGCGTTCCTCTAAATCCTGAGAAGTTCGAAATAAATTATCGATAAAAGAATTCAAAGAAAGAATGAAAGTAACCTTATCCGAATCGGTACCCAAGAAATATGAGCGAACGAAAATTCAACGAAATTTTATGTGAAGTTCCGTTGCAATTGGGATTTTCAGCCAAATCATTCGGTTAGTCAACCGAAACGGTCGCACTTCGGAATAAACGATCCATAAAGTATCCAAATATTATCTAACTTATCGGGGAATAAAGGGAGAGATAGTGAATATAATTTGGTGTAGTAAAAACTTGTTCGATTTGAGTGCAAAGTTTGCAAGATCTACGATTGAATGAGGCAATTGGAAACTTTCTCCGGAGACATTTCTTATTCTTTGTAACTTGATTCAATTTCAATTAAAAGCAAATGAAAGACTTTCCATATAATGCTATTGGTTGACATCTGTGTAATATTTTTTTTTTTTTTTTTAAAAACGTTGCCCTATACTAGGAATTTCTCCTGTATCGTGGGTGCGTTTACAAACATTTAAACTCACATACACAAACAGCCAGACCCGGAACAACTACTTGTAGGTCATACAAATATTTGTTCCGTGCGGGAATCGAACCCGCGACACGCAGCGCAGCAGTCAATCGCTTAACCACTGCGCCAACCGTGCCGTCAATGTTATTCACTGTTTCTTTTTTTATCGAAACACGTCAGAGTTATTATTAGGATTCATAATATAAAACATAAAATCGCAGGTCTTGAAACACGTTGTCTGGAAAATAACTTAGACATAATACCCCCCCCCCCCCCCCCCCCCCCCTCCCGTAAGAAAGAGTAGCCAGACAAGGAGGGCTTCGTAACAGTGGAGTCGAAGCGAAGGAAGTCCAATTGCCATAATCGATGTGGTACTGCTCTGGCGCGACCAAATATGTTGTTGCTTCTTTTGTGTACCTACTGTGTAAATATTTCGACACAAATGTATTTTTGTTATGAAATAAATAACTTGAACTTGAACTTGTTGCTGCGTCCTGCAACACCGTCGACGCAGCTGTACGTATCCCGTCTGCATCACTCCACGATGACTGAAGACATCGTGGAATACATCAGAATCAAGACCAAGTGGACCTTGAGAGTAGAGAAGTTGGAGTCGCGCCATAACATAAACTTCAAGTCGTTTGTGGTGCGGGTTCCAACTCAGTACCTAGAAACCTTCATGAAAGAAGAGTTTTGGCTGAAAGGTGTGGCGTTCCGACGTTTTCTTGGAAGGTTACGTGACACCACGCAGCACAACACGACGCCGACACAGTCACCACTTCGTGTGTGTGTCTCTTCATGTTTAGGTTAAGGTATTATCTATGGGCCTGCGTCGCCTGCAATAAATGGATTATTATTATAATATTACTTAAGTTGTCGAAACATCAATTTACTTGAATAAATTATAACGACAACAACGTCATAAAAGTAACTCAAACAAAACAGTGACAAAGCGCTTTCTTAAATATAGTTTATAACTTTCCCGAAAACCTATACAAAAATCCCATAAGCTAGCAACAAACCCCATGCCTTGTAGGCAGTGAACTCCAATTTATTACAATGAATAATGCAAGCCCAAACCGTCTTCCAAGACGGCCCGGCCGCCATCTTCCGATTCCTTATTATTTTAAGAGATTTCCGCAACGGCGAGTCGGACCGGGTCTTATGCCCGGGTTACACGAGGCTAGTTATTGAAGCTGGGATACTCGTAGCAAGAAAGTACTAGTAAACTAGCAAGCTAGTCACTATGTCCTCGTGTGTACAGAACTATCCTCATTTTTAGGCTAGTAAGCTAGTGAAGAATAGTCAACTAGGCTAGCTAGTCGGCTAGTGGTGATAGTCAGGTTAAGCTAAACTTGCCGCGGTTGGTCCGTGAATGGGTGACGATTTTTACATACCAAGACCCTCCCCGTGCCTCGGAAAGCACGTTTATCCGTTGGTCCCGGCTTTCATTCGTGGTTACGGGTCGTCAGAAGCCCGAAAGTCTGACAACCAGTCTTACTTTGGGTTATAGAGGTCAGAAAGGCAGTCGCTCCATGTAAAATACTGGTATTCAGTTGCATCCGGTTAGACTGGAAGCCGACTCCTTATTAAACAACACCATAATTGGGAAAAGGCTGGGCAGATGATGATGAAGCAGATAGTAATCTGGTTTTGCTATTTTAATAGGATGGGGATCTATTTTTGAGCTAGTGGCACCACCACGGGTTACACTATCCTAGCTTATGTACTAGCCTCGTGTGGCCGGCGAAACTATTACCCAAATCGGATAATTTTACTCCACGGGCTAAAATCACTGCAATGCTATTGGATTAAAATTTCCTAGCATTGTGTAAACAGTTCTAGCTTGTGCCAAGCCAGGCTTTGCTATCCTAGCTTAAAAACTAGCCTCATGTATCCCGAGCATTATACCCCACTTTACGCTGACTTGGACCGGAGTGACGCAACTTATGTGGAACGGCGGGATGTTCCAGTTATGGCCGTATTTGAAACATCGGGCTATGGATTCACGCTTAAGGGACATTCTGAAAAAAAATGGTGTTTGCAATATCAAGGAAGCTCTTGGGATTAATAGAGGCATAAGAAAGTTGGTACACGAAGACATTTTTGTAAAGAAAGTTTAGATGATGGCCGTTTGGGCTTATCAATACACTCGTACTTTGTTATAGAGGGAAGGAGATTTCCTGTACAATACACAAATAATTTTTATTAACAGGACTTGAAACAGCGAGACACTATTATTATTCTGATGAAGTTTGAAGTTAGGTTTAAAATTATTTATGGTCTTTCGATGACCATCTTCTAGAATGGTATAATGACGACTCTTGCAAGATCTTCTTTTAAGTACGAAAATGTCGGACAATGTTTAGTCTTTTATTGACTGTCTTAATTCTGATACTATAATAAATGCCAGGGGCAGTAGAGGTTTTTTTTGGTTTATTCTGTAAATAGTATAACGGAATCACTTTTGGACGTCATATTAAAAAATTAGCTAGATTGAGTCGACATTTCCTATTTGAGTACCCTGAGAAGAAATGGCGAAACAAACTCAGGGGTGATTAACAGTTATCATCTTACTTTCATTAATCAATCATTTCATTATCAATTAATCATGCGCAAGCGTTGCGCTTCCACCATGCGCAGGGTACGCGCCAGCCCCAACAACATCCTGAAAACTATAGCTGATAGGACAGCCCCATACTGGGACATTGGATACGCCTACATGCCACTGTGGCGTACTAATTAATAGTTTGTGTTGTTTTCCTGGTAGATTTAAGTACTAATACTAGTTTCTAAGTCGTGTGTATACTAATCAGTTGGACTATCTGGGTCTGAAATAAAAGTTTTTATTTATTTTTTATTTTATGAATCAGTTGAGGAATATTTTTTTAGACCAAAAGAAATTTACGAAGATACTTATTGATCATTTAGTTGTCCATAAACTTAAAAAGAAAGAAAATAAGAAGAAAGATATTGGGGTTTTCTATCTGGAATTTCTCAGTAGCAGCCCGGAGTCTGAATTTGTGCCCGGTTGATGGCAATAGGCTCGCCCCCTATTACATTGGACTTAAACATAACTGGCGAAATGTGGATGTACTACAGGTACACCTCTGCCCAACCCTTCGGGGAAACAAGGTTTATAGACTTAAAAAGCTTTTTTTATCGAAATAAAAATATGCAACTAGATCGGATCTGTTCAACAATACAATATTCAGTACCACCATACTGCTTAGATTTTCATTCATCTCAGCTTTCAGTACATTTGGGACCTATCACCATTCCAAGTCCAATAATGTCTTCCGAAGTTAATTACCTCGCAGACGAGTCGAACAGTTAAATTGTTATTGCAACAACTAATTGAACAATAAACACAGGCGCAGTGTTATTACAAGATTGGTTTACGACTGTTGTTGTAAAGGCAGTCATAATTAACTGAGATTTGGAACATAACTGTTTTCTTTATAGTGTTCAGCTGGTATTATAGACTTTGGTGAAGGTGCTGGTTTTGGGGTACAGGTTATTCTGGAGTATTTTATCTGGAAGTATACCTACTACCACGAGCTAACAAAGGGGGTCTTGTTACCCAGTAACCAGAGATGCGATATATTTGACACAGTTCCATTTAAAAAGCAAATAAAAAGTGCGAAATTCCTATTTTTATTTTGCATCTCAATACTTTTTCGAATAAAGCATTTAGTGTTTTATTTGAAATATTTTTTTCTAAATGCGATTTTTTTTTTTACAGTTCTCAAGTATTACCAACATTATCGAGCGGACGTTACAAATTATCATTAAACTTTAACGAAAGTTGTTCAGATAGTCAAACTATGCATATTACGAGCCTTGTACTCGTATGTGGTCTGTGCACCATGTTTTTTTAAAAGACAATACGAGTTTTGTTTCACTAAAAAATTCCCAAATATCAATAAAGTATTCCAAAAATGTAATAGATACGTGCTTGCCAAGTTCTGCAGCAGTAGAACGTTTATTTCCCTTCGGTGGTATACTGGTGTTTTTTTAATTTGTAATTTCTTAGGTGTCATGATCTTGATACTTATCAATAAAGAAAACTGATATTTTATATTAAAACGTTATTTTGTAAATACCTATTTTGCATTTACCTAGTATTTAAATACAAAACGAAGAAACTATTTTTGTATTTACATTTGAAATGGAAAACACAAAGTATTTCGTAATCAAATACTTTTATCAAACCATTTTCTACGTCTCCGCAAGTAACTGGGTTGTGGAGGTCAGTTAGGCAGTCACTCCATGTAAAATACTGGTCATTCTGTTGCTTCTGGTCCCAACAATACCGACCCCAACATAGTTGGCAAAAGGCTAGTTAGACCATGATGACGTAATACCCCACCATACATACTTCTGCTACCAAAAAGAATTTCTCTAGTCAGTTTTGAAGGGCTAAGGTGCCTTTCAAAAAAAATTAATAGGCACAACAAAAAAATTCGTCTGTACCGTTGGCAATCATTATACTCTTGGTGACCATCAATTGGGGCCAATATTGTAAACCATAGTTATTATTGGTTTGATACGGGTCTTATGGTTTAATTATGGTTTTAATAATGTTAATAATAAGAAATTATGTCATTAACGTTTACCTTTTCTTCTTTTCAGGTTGAACAGACACCTAGACGACAAGACGGCTAGGATATAAAAGGTACTTATAGATCAATTACTATACTGTGAAGACTATGTGGGTTATTGTTTTTTTTTTCTTTTTTTCTCAGTTTGTTTTTATCATGGTCTGGCAGTTTGAGTAATTTATGCGGCCTACTCAAATGTCGTTTCTTTGGTATTGTTCGTTGAATCGTTGAGCTCCTTAAGTTCTTAGTTGAGCTGCACGACTACTGACAAATGCGTGCACTGACTGGACAGGTCCCCTCAATCTGTGTGGTTCTTTCATCAAAAGATCATTTCAGGCACCAATCTACATGGTCTTCACATGATCTGACCAAGATTATGTCTGGAATTTAAAAGAGACTGGGACCTCTGAGTTTGTTTCGGCCTTCTTAGAGTAGAACTAGATGAAAAAAAACTAGATGATGTCATCTAGTTTTTTTTAAATATGATTGACGTGTAAAATATCTGTATTAAATATCAACGTACGGTTGGTATTTAAAGAAAGAAAAAGAAAGAAAAATTGTTTATTCTGCACAAACAAAACGCACATTTCAACAAATAACCTTAATTAATAACAAGAACGTCTTATTTGTACGCAAAACTTCGTTGTTTTTATTTTAGATTACTCAATTCATTTTTGAGTAAATAAATAATTGCTTGATATTTTGCAATAAATTACAAGCGTTGTGTCACTGCGCTTCTCTTTCTTTTGTATGCAGTCTGATAGTGACAACGGTTTACCTGTTTTAAGCGTCTTAATATATTATCTCTATTATCCGCCATCTCTAAAGTCATTCCCTTTACAAATGTCCCAGAATTAACGCACACCACCATTATCCCAATTAAAATATTATGTTATAATCATAATTCGTACACTGAATGTTTACTATTATGTATAAGTCATTGTTTATTTATTAAATTAGTTATAGTTACACTGATTGTGGGAGAAAATGGTGGTCACATTACAAATCTACGCACGCACACAGTCGCCCACGTGTATGGGTCTAACGTAGTAGGCAATTCGTACATTTAAGTTTGTTTTGACTGTACGGCATTCATTTTTGGCATATAAATACCTATATTAAAAATGACAGACTGATATCGATTCAGTAAATGATTCTGAACAAACTACTTCCATAATGTACATTAATTCAGTTACACATTGTATTATTTCACTGTAGTTGTAATCATTTAGATCATTTTTCAAAGTCGCCACCATTAAAAACTTACCCTATCTTCAGAAATCCATGCAGTTTAAATTCATCAAAAACTTTTCTCATTCCTTTCATCTTTCAGCACAGTTCGAAAGCCATGATCTTCCATTAACGAAGGCTCAACGATCCTTGAACAATGTTCTAAGGCTTTAATGGTTCGAGAAATAACTTCACGTATAATTGCTTCAGCCATTTTTGGGCTAAAACAATTTTAGGCTTCATGCCCTCGCGGAGAAAGCATTGGCTATCTGAAATTGTATCTCAGATGATTTATTTTTCACAATTTTTTGTGGCTGATGCGATTAGGTAATTTTTCGGTTTAGCGACTTTGTATGAGCTGTAAAAGCGATTTATATTAGTTTTGACATTTGGGTGAAAATAAAACATGTTTTGAACTGCACTACTTTTTGCGAGACCATCATCATATTTTAGCAATCATATTTTTCTTAGAAAAATATTTATTTAGTCTACATTTATCTATATTTACCTACGCTTGATTTAAGAGTAGGTAAAGTCAGTGACCAGCATTACCTGACTCCTCTAACAAAAAAGAATAATAGAAGAGGGGTCAGATAATGCTGTCCCCCGACTGTACATGTAATTCGAGACACGGAAAAAAAGTTAAACAAATTGTATCGAACACTGACTTGTGTGCCTTTGAATCACAACACTGGTTGAATGTCCCCGAATGTTATAGTCAGAAATAGTTTTTGATACATAACATAACATTATACCTAAGACCTACCTGGGTTACCTAGAGTTCTCCGAAGGGTTACGGAGAGGGATATTTACGTCCGTCACGTTTTGCCAGTTATTTTGAAGTCCCATGTTATAGAGAGCGAACCTATTGCCATTAGCAAATACAAATACGTACTCCAGGGGGCCAAGTCTGCTAACGCAGTTTGTGTCAGAATGGCCGATCATTGGCACCGTAATTGTAGAGTTTGGCAGTTTTGCTAATCTCCTAATTGAAAGGCGTCTTTATGATTTTCCAATGACGTGCCACTGACACTTCATTGGAAAAATTGTGTGTATTTGGAATCTCGTACTGACAAGCTCATATTATTTTGACTTTCCTATGGACCACTGTCATGCCATTATGAATTTAGGAGGTTACAATCTATTGGCACAATGGTCATGGCGTTGCCTTGGTATGACCAATCATTGAAAATAGCAGACTGGGCCCCCAGGTTACTAATGAGCAATTCATAATAAAATAAAACAATTACCCATTGTTCCACCTGAGGATTGAAACCCCCACATTCAGCTGCACCCGGGCTTGTGACCATGACAAAGCCCGGTCGGACAAAGTGTTATTGGAAATCTAGATTCGTGCCAGATTGGTGGCGCTAAGTTCGGCCCCTATTACATGGGACCTAATCAAACAAACAAAATGTGTGTGATACTATATACACCTCAGCCCAGCCCTTTGAGAAATATAGGCGTGATTATATATGACGTTATAGCTAAACTGCTAGTAAGATAAAACGTGGCACGATCGTTTCGCTCAAGTTTGGAATATATCACGGTAATGCGTTTTATTTATGCACGGGCAATCATACTACCGATTTCAAAGTTAAGGCACATATCCTCTTTAAAACCAGTGTATCTCTTGTAATAGTTTTTCCTTTTCCATCTACACTTCATTGTATTAGTCAAATAGGCTTGTTAGGCATTTTTTATTTTTAGTTATTAATACACTTGTTAGCATTGTACAGCTTTTGTCGACACAAATTTTAATATAGTAACATATTTATCGTATATTTCATAGTAAAAGAAAAGAAACGAGATTCTTTAAGAAGAAATTTCATAATTAGAATCTCGGGTTTAAATTGCTTAAAATATCTCGATCAAAAAGCTAAATACTGGAAACGCAGAAACAAAAATAAACAAAAGCTTGTCAGGTAAACAGTAACAGTAAGAATGAAGGCAGAGGATGATCAAAAATATTCGCTAACAATATTTGGAAAGCCGCAGATAGTATACTGAAGACAACCTCAAACTCGCAATTATTCACCAGCATCTTATTCATAATCATTTATTTGTCAGAATGTGGTACATTAAATGATTTTTAACACCTTAATCCATAACTCTAGGAGGTTCCGAAAATTACCGTCAAAGGCTTAATGTGTTTTAATTAAAATTCAATCTCCTATCATGAGAATCAAAGCGATAATTACAAAAACTGATTTCACGGCAGGAACCTGGATTGTGACGTAATTTATCGAGTATCAGCAATTTTATAGTTGGATAATATTTCAAATACATGAATAATAACCCTGGGGGAAATTGCTGTTGCATTTATAAAGAACGTTGGTTTTATTGTATGTTCTGGCCATTTGTTATACATTCGCGATGACATGGAAATGGAAGGAGTGAAGTTTATCAGGTTTATTGCTGTGTTTTATTTGTTGCTCTTTCTCTTTCTCTCGTTCTAGTTTTGTTTTATATGTTGTTGGGGTCAGCTTTCCTCGTCATTTTATTATGCTTTGCCCTGTTTTTTGCTGCGACTCGTCGACTTAAGAGTATGGTTGTATTTAAGGGTGTGTTACAAACCATCAAATTGGACAACTTTATGGCATGTACATCGTAATTGCGAAAAAAATATCAACTTTCCCGTAAAACCTTCAATATTACTCAACCCAAATGTTTGGGAGGGCTGGTTATTTCTGGGCTGCTGAATATTGGATCTAACTACCTGTGCGGTACTAGTTATATTTCTATAGGTATTTATTACATTATAACGGGCAGCTATTAAACAATAAGAATAGGGGTATTTTTGTCCAAAAGAAACTTAGTACCTACCATAGAATGACAAAACATTGCTGCACAATTTTGAAGTTGAATTCAAATAAATTTCATTTGATTTAATGAGTTTATTTGAATTAGAATACTGTCTAAGCTTATAAAACCTGTATTTTCAACAAAAAACAAAAAAAATTGAAAAAGTTTTTATTCAGATAAATATTTTAAAGACATAATATTTACTTTTGCCAAACTTCACAGCATTTTGTTGGCAGCTGACGTTAGCATACAAAATTATTATCTAACGCGATAACGATTCAAATTAAATTGCACGAACAATGTACGAACGTGAGTCGTTAAGAGGAATAAGACAAAACAAACTCCTCGCACGAACTTTGACAAATACTCATAAAATGTATGCCTAACAAGAAAATTCTGATATACTGGCACACTCAACTCGACAATTTCTTCAAGTAACAAGTCCAAACTCGGCTCATAATTAACATGTTCAAACAAGTGTGAACGTTTCCGTTTCTCTCATTTGGCAGAGCTAAAAAAACAAACACTGGAAATTATTTGAAAACGAAAACAGTGTCTCCAAATATATATGTACGAGTATATAAGCTAATATTTACTTTATGCAGCTCAAGGGAGAACTCGTGAAAAACTGTTTCGTGAGGACATTTACTTTGCACATTATGGTGTTAGACAAACCTATGTGTTCTTGTCAACGAAAATCTTATTTTATATATTTTAGGGAGATGAGGGACTTGATTTTATTATATACTCAAAATATTGCGTGGGATTTTTGGACGAGCATTTCCTTGGCTTCGAGCTCAATTCTCGAACGAGTAAAATAAAAGTCTTCACTTGCCAATACAAAAATCAATTTTACTTTGGCGAATATTTTGCAAGTGTCCGGAAAATGAAATCACTTTTTGCACACTCCCCCTCCAACATAATCTGAAGTTTGGTAATTCTAAGTATAATTTGAATCCTCCTCATGCCATTCCATTTCAAATTTGGGAATAATAATCTCAAAATATAATATTCTAGACATTGGGACTTTGAACTTGGGTCTCGGGATTTGTAAATTAATATTAGGACCTAGGCGTTTAAGTCTTTGGGAACTAAAATAACAAAGTTAGCTGTACTGAAACAAGTTGTACCGTCTGGTAATGGTCTGGAACAGTAACTTATAACGGATTTAACCAACTAACCAAACGTGTAGGTCGAAATAACAATTATTCAAATGATTGGGAACAAGGTATTTTAATGAACAATTGAATGTAAAAAAGAGCTATTCACAATGTACACATTCTACTATAATTATCACAGAAAAATACAAGTGTCCAGTACATAGGCACGGGTGTCAGAGAGGGTGATACGAGTGTCAGACAAGAATGAGACAGAACCTTTCGTCTTGAACTCGATCGTCTTTTTAATGAAAATTACTATCGAACTAATAGAGCAACTAATCGAAAAACTAGATTCATAATAATTTCCATCCATAATTTGGTGTAAAAAAAACTACCGGGAACGGATTTTTTCATAACAAGCTGGTGGAAAATCTGATGCAAGGTAGAAAATTTTGTATTCAGCTTGAAAAATGGAACTTATATTGTGCTCTATCGGTGGGTGCACTATTTACAGCACATCTCGTTTGTAGCTGTTTTTTTTGTTCAAACCAAATTAAATAAATTGATGTAACTAAAATTCAATCAATCCAATCACGACTTTAATAATATGCACAAAATATGCATTTTTGCAGCCCAAACTTAACCAATTCCAAAGCTGGAAAATAAATTGCAGGACTCAAACTAAAGCCTTAGGAAAATGTTTAAGCAAATTCTGTAAGCGACGCCTAAGTCGCATTGCTAGTAATTTATAACAATTCTCGGGAAGACCTCAGCCTGTCAGACGTTAATGTTGATGAATTGAACAGTGCTGTGGAACTAAATCCAAGAATTAGCTTTAATACAGAAACACGGGAAACTAATATTTCTCTTAATTTCCATACAAAAGATGCTAAAATAGATGACGCTTTGATTAGAGAGGTTTGTGGTTGAAACAAAAAAATAATGAGGATAAAATAAGATAAACAAGACCTAGTAAAATACTGACTACGTGAATGTTCTCGGGTTTCTAAACGAAAATTAGTAGTTTCTATGAATGATGCTGCCAATTAAAAAGTTCTAAACTCGAATTCTGGATTGACTAAAAGCAGAGTTGAGAATCCGACCGCATGATTTTAGATAATTGAATGTTTGGCTCCAATTATGATTCCAAAACTTGATTATAATTCAGATGGGAAATGATTCAAAATTATTTTTGATAATTATAAAGCATATTCCACCCGATGACTTTTTATGAGATTTACCGCCAATGGCTTGACATAATCATAAGACAATTCGACTGACAATTTGATTGGCATTTCGAGTAACAAAATTGTAAATCGAATAGTGTGCAGTAGTCTAAAAGTTTTGCATATAATTATGATACTCCGACATCAATATATATATACCTACAAATTCAGAGGCAATAAAGATAGTTATTCTTTATCCAACTGTCTTTTCAGACAATACGTTATGATAGTTATGACAGCCTTCCTCAATAATTAGCAATCCGATTAGCGAGTATTAACGCTTCTTTAGTTTGGTCTACGTATTCGAATCTTATATTATTGTATCTTTCCTTAGTAAGCACTTCCTTGTTATTTTGTTCTCTCTTTAATTCCTTAACAACTCTGAGAGAAAGGATTTCTAAAGTCAAGTGAAGTAGTTAACGGGATTTATTTGCGTTAATAGTGTTCAAGTTTTCTCCAACAATACGCTATAATTGTGCAACGAGGAACTATTTGGAATCTTTTTTTAAATTGTTTTAACTAGATTTGACCTAATTTGACTTTTGTATGTATGCTGATGCAAGCTTTTATTTGTATAGTTTTCATACCGTCGTGAATTTTAGTGTGGCACTAGTTGATGTTAATTTTTAATGGTTTCAAAATTCAGTGTTTGAAATTACTTTAATCCAGATACTTGTTCTTACTGCCTGCACTGGTTTTTTGTTTTTTTAACAATGAGTTCAAATTTACAAAATAACTGCTATAAAAAAAGTCATGAAAGCTCAAATACCTAGTTGAAAACTAAAACTTCCTTGTCAGCAAAATATCTAATACTATTTCATCTTCGGAGAACCCATCTGGCTGTTCGCTATATTCGTTTTCCTACTTTTAGTTTACTTCCGTGCCATCGGCAAATCCAATAGACATGAGAAAGGTCTCCTTTAACCTCATTATGAGGTAAACTATTTACGTCGATCTGATTTGTCAAAACCAAGGGTACATTTTGCCATTTTTTGGGCTTCCAAGAAATATATTTCTGCTGTGGTTGAAAATAAATATGATGTACGAGTAGGTATTTGTATAATATTTTCCTCATACAGGGAAGATAAGATAATAATTATGTAACATTTCTCGGTACAGGAAAGACTTGGAATAACAATAAATGGTTCAGAATCTGTCAATTACACAGCTGTTGTGTCATGTGTTTTAGACATTTCAATTTCTCGAGTTTATTTTGCGTTATTACAAGTATTGAATTACGTGAATCACGTGGTTGAATTATTTGGATGTTAGCTATCAAACTCATGGCTCCTTACACAAAGCATATCTCTCTCACCCAAATATATTTAGGGTACGAACACACCAAGTTAATATGAGAATACATGGAGACCTAAGCATAGCAAGCGTAGTTTACAATGTCGGTGCATCGCTCGGATCAAATTGAATCTCTGTGCCTGCTTCAGATCTTGTTATGTAATATTGAATTACAAACGGTTATACTGTATTGTCATTAGATATAGTTGTTTGACGACTGTGCCTTGCGAAGAATTTGAGATATTTTCGTGTTGGAAAGGCCATCTTTAGGAGTGCAAGAGCTTAATATTATAGAAGTGGATTTAAAGGATTTATGGGTCAAAAAGAAGTTGAATAATACCGCACCTAAGCAGGTTTTGGATCATCCCACCTAGTTCCTTAAAATGACAATATATTTTTAACTAGGATAAGTTTCAGAATCAAACTACTATCAAAAACAAAACACCCTGTTAAATCTAACAATCAACTGTATAAACTCTATATAAACTAGAACACAGTTTCCTAAACAACGGATACGTAAGACAACTGGAAAATCTAGCGACAATCTATTGGAACCCCTATTAGACCCAATAAACGAGTTCGGGGTGTCTACGCCCCAATCGATTCGAACCGAGTACATTTCATCGGTGGCTTGAAATATTTAGGACTGTTTCTGTGTTTAGAGGTTCAAGGGTACCTCTCCTATACATACTGGAACGTTAAATCGGTGTGTTTATTCGGTTTATCTTAAGAACTTCTGAACCTGATTTTATGGCAAAGGTTTTTGTGTGCTTTGCATTTTTCATCATTGGTCCCAATATGCTGTGTCTTGTTGTTGATATTGCAATTCAAGTCATATGACTTGAATTTCAACATAGAGAAGCTTATTTAGAAATAATTATTATATTTCGCTTTGCATTAAAATACTTGCACCTGTTCCCAGTAGTGGGATCATTTAAACTAAAAAATGCCAACAAAGCACACACACATAACATCACGCCTGTAATCTCCGAAGGGTTAGGCAGAGGTGTACCTAATAGTACACCCACATTTCGCCAGTTATGTTTAAGTCCCATGTAATAGGAGGCGAGCCTATTGCCATCAACCGGGCACAAATCCAGACTCCGGGCTGCTTCTGAGAAATCTTAATAGAAAATCCCAATATCACTTTGGCCGACCTGGGAATCGAACCCGGGACCTCAAGCTCAGCAGTCGTGCTTGCGACCACTGGACCAACGAGGCAGTCCAACCAACAACGAAATATTTTAAAAACCTAGTTTTGCTATAAACTCAATCATATCCAAATTAGAATTAATCTTAATACAAACACTAATGACAAAGTTATACAAACAGTAGAAGCTGAAAATCAAACCGATATTTGCCCTCTCTAGAGCATTCACAGCTTAATTTTATACTCCCAGTTGACATATAGGAGTAAACATTGAATGACGACTTCATGTCCGCGGCAGCTGCATAATTGATTGAGTGCCACCAAAATTAAGTCAATTGTGCAGTTTGCATAATACAAGCAATAATACCTGGCAAACAAAGGATTATATTCAACTGTGTTGTGGTTCTCAAGTGATTTGGAATGGATTTAAAATAGTACATTATGGAACTTATCTTTTTGACGTACAAACTGTTCATACAAAATTCGATGTAAAAGCTGAAATACGCACGTAATTTTGCTTATGAAAGCCAAAAGTAGTGATATTAGCATTTGAAATTACTTAAGAACACAAATGGGGGTTTTATTTCAAAGCATTCAGATACTTTTCTTCCACTAATAGATTTTATTTTGAATCTGTTTTGTGCCATATCTTACTAACATCGTTTATGTGAGCTTTTGTGATAGTACTTCGTAGAACCTGACTAAACATTGTTCTATCAAACAAATGGAAAGTTGCACTTACCCGGGCTGCCTCAATTTTGTGCTGTAGAACAACAATGTATAAGAAACAATAAAACCTTTTTTTTTATTTCTTCAAAACCTACAAATACTCTGGAAATTCAGAGCTTGTTACAGCTTCTAATAAGCGTGACTACGTGGTCATGCTTTCAGTGTTACTGACGGAATTGCTAAATTGATTTAGAAATTCCATCAGTAACAATGTACCGAAATTAATTTGAAATCAAAAAGCATTTCTTCAAATTAGGCTGTGAATCAGGACTTTTAGAACGTCAAAAATTATACAGTCCCCGAACCCCCCCCCCCCCCTCCTTCACTTTCATGGTAGACCACTCCAATCGGTCCGTAATTATCCCATGGCATACTCACCATATCAATAAGTGTAACCGTGCTCATTATTTGCGCTTTCCATCCCCAAATATCGAGGATCGTCGAGTGGATGGTACTCTAGAGGGTCGTCGAGTGCTCATTGCGTATGAGCACATACGTCATTAATTGTCTCTCATGTAACGAGGTTCGAGGGAAAGTCTGACTAGTGTTTATTACTGTTTCATAGTAAATAGGTCTGTCTAATTGTTTTCTGTTCTTGGAGTAGTTTGTTGAACCTAGGTTTAACAAACTAGTCCAAGAACAGAAAAAACAAATTCGAATGAAAAGTGTTTTAGCACGAGATTTACACAGTCCACCTGATTTGACTGAGTTTTTAAAGTAAGCAGTAATATGTTCACTGATATATTCTGATGAATTACCGAAATTATTATATAACACCTCGTGGCTTCATAATCTGCTCAACCTCCATAACCTAGTTACCTGCTGGGTAGCACAATACCCCTTGGTAAGACTGACTTTTGAACTTTCTGTCTTCTAACGACTTTATAACATGTGTTCAGAAATAAACATAATATGTGATTTGATAATTCAAGTATCAATAGCTCAAAAACACAACATGAGATTTCACCGTCATTGTGCAACTTTCAGAAAATCAGCTACCGGACAACAAGTTATGAATACCCAAACATATGGATTGTTTGTGTTAGAGCTTAGGACCTCCAATCATATGTATCTACAAACTTGCCAACACTTATGTTGTGTGCGAACACCTTCTCTCGTGTTACTACATCGCAAAGTTCAACACCAACACAAACTTCTAATTTAATCTAAACTTAATTTTCTCAACAAAGCAAATATGCTTTACTAAGAAACATTTCCATGTTAAGATTGTTTAGTTATTAATAATTCAGAGTAACTAGTGGGGTAGACAATATCATGTCCCCATACATAATGTAGGTAATATTAATTATATTGTGAATAAGATAAACAATGCACCATGCATAGTAATCAGTGCATGATTCGAGATCAACATATTGGTTATGGAGACGGTTTCAATGGAAGGGATATCTTGTAGATAATCTTGAACACTGCCGCTTTTTGCAAAATCATCATTCTTATCAGAATTAATAATGTTAGTGTTCACAGGGCTTTATCTTAATGAAGATATATAAACCGAGAACATAATCTAACCTTTAATATAATAAAGCTAAAGAGTTTATTTGCACGCGTCTCTGGAACCGGTCTGGTACCGGTCGGGTTTGAAAAAATATTTTTGCTTTTGATAGCCCAATTCTTGAGGAAGGTAGGCTATTTAACATCACGCTACAACCCTTAGAAGCCAAGTCAAGCAATAAGTCAGAAAGAACGTTAAGCGAACACCACGCGAAAACCAAGTAAAAACGCGGACGGGCGATGTGATGCAACGCGAGTCAGCGGCTCGGGGGTACAAGAAATATCATACGGACGATGTCGCAGGATTTATATTCCGTATGGTGCCGGACGTAAAAAATAGCACCACCCTATTCTATTCTCTAATCTTCCCGTGGGTGTCGTAAAAGGCGACTAAGGGACTAGATATGAATGGGCAGCAGCGTTCTCTATGCATTTTAACACCATACTGCGTTCGCCAACCCGTTTGCCAAATATGCCAAACCCCCCCTTTGGGGGAAGCCTATGTCCATCAATGGACGTCTTTCGGCTGAAATGATGATGATGTCGCGGGCGGAATCACACTAATATTATATAGGCGAAAGTTTGTGAATGTGTGTGTGTATGCTTGTTACTTCTTCACGCTCAAACGGCTAGATCAATTTTGAATTTTTTTATCCCGATATTCCCACGGGATCGAGACTAACTCGGGTGGAACCGCGGGGCGCAGCTAGTCTAATATAAAGTATAAGGCTTTTGACAAACCATCCCGACAATATCCACCAAATCCATGCAAATACATCCCACTTTGATAATCCCCATAATCCAAACTCAACTAGCACTATTTCTATGTTGCTGTTTGATAATCCGTTGCAACGAGCGGCTGAATTTGCATATCCCCGGCCAATAATATTGCAGGACACACTATGTACGTGATATGCATCAGGTTAAATAATATAAAGTAAGTAATTATAGTGGAACAGCTATTGTAGGGCGTTCCCCTGGTTTATAATCTGAGGAGACAAGGCTGGTTTATTACTGGTATTGAAATTTGTAAAGTGAAATATTTCAGATAGTGGTTTTAGCTTTTCGTTGGTTTTGTTAGAAAGAAAGAAAAAAAGAAAAAAATATTTATTTGGGACACGCACAAGAAATACAAAATAGCATAACTAACAATATACACAAAACAAAAGACTAAAGACTAAGAATAGTAGCTTTACGTGATGATAGAGTACCTCGTAGATGTCCTCCGCCCTGGGACGGACGGAAGGGTGTGTCAGACTTTTGGGGGTATGAGGACACTCATCCACCATAGAAAAGGGAGGATCCTCCGACCAGACGGGTGTTGTGTCTGGTGGGCAAAAAAAAAAAAAAAAGATAGCAATAATGAAATATCGTTCGAAGCAAATTGCAATTATTTTTGTAAGATGGTCTTCAAATGGATGAAAACTGATATATTTTATTATTTTATCAAGTTAAACAAATCAATATAAAAAAGAGACCTTACCTTGAAAAGATTCGATGGTATTATCAATAGACTAAAAACATTAAGTGCCAAATAAGTATTAGAAATTCTGCACAAACCTACTCATTTTTGCACGTATGTACTAATCTACCATAAAAACACTCCAAACACTTGCAATATATAAAATTATAGGTACTTAAACTAAAGGTTTCAGACGTCCAAAATTCTTTACCAAGTCCATTGAAGAAAAATCTCTTAAACGTTAGCAGTTCGTGTTTAACGTAGCGTGTACAACATGCCTCGACATGGCTCGTTTCCGGTCCTACTAAAAGTGTAAACGATAAGTGCTGAAAATGTTCTTAAGTACAGTACTGATATTTATTTGCGTAAATTAGGGAGGATTTATAATAGATGTAAGATTTTCTATGTCGTACGGAGTTTTAAGTAAATAATCTTCTTCTTTTTTTTGCGTCTCTATTTTGCAATTTGAGCCCAATCCTTTAGAAGGAGTCTGACTCGTCACGCCATCACCTTCTCGGCATACTGCGGCACCGGTTCTATGTAGTTATACTTAGCAACTTCTAATAAGATTATTCTTAACTTAGGCAAGACCGTTCAATCTCATTTTCACAAGAATAGGCGGTTTCTACAAAATTGGTACAACAATAATACCTAGGTAACGTACCGATAAGCCAAACGTGATAAATAGGTTTATTACAAACCAAGGAATATAATTAATCGCCTCGTTTTTAGGGTTCCGTACCTCAAAAGGAAAAAACGGAACCCTTATAGGATCACTTCGTTGTCCGTCTGTCTGTATGTCAAGGCAATTTTTCTCAGGAACGCGTAGAGGTATCAAGTTGAAATGAATACCAAATACGTAAATCTGTGGTCCCTTGAAGCTCTAAAAAAATCATGCTTCCAAGTCAACGCAATAAAAAAATACGGTGATATAAGCGACATTATTGCGACATATTTCGATACTCGCAAATAAATAAAAACCTATAGGGTACTTCCCGTTGACCTAGAATCATGAAATTTGGGCAGAAGCAAGGTCTAACAGCAAAAATAAAGAAAAAAGTCCGAAAATTGTAAATTTGTGGTTTTATCACATAAAAAAAATCATTTTTTGCGATTAAAAACTTAAATTTTCAGCTGGCAAATTGACCGTGGCGTATATCGATGTATGGGAGAACATGTTTTTCAACTACAATTTTAAGTTTGTTTTAGGGATAAATTCATCCTAACTACGGAACCCTTCATTGTGCGTGGTCAGACACGCACTTGGCCGATTTTTTATTTGTTGAACTAAAAGCTTAGGATAGGTACTGTGTGTTTCATACAGTGTGAATCATGACGTCAGTTATACATGGGTAGATTTTGCTCATTTGCTGATCTTGCGTACATAATATTTTTTTTTCGTAAAGTAATTGAATAGACCATCCTTGCGTTTTTTAAAGGAAAGTGTTGTCATTACATTTGAAAAATAAATAAATATGATGTATTCACAAAAACCACAGTGAAACCCAAAACATACCAAATGATCTTTGATAAACAGCGAAACCAATTTATTATCCACCCTTACTATAAATACCACAATATAACGGATTGCAACTGAAACCAAAACACATTAATACATGTCAGTCCAGATCTTACCCAAAACATGTGTACAAGTGTTCTGAAGGACGGGGGCCTAAGACGGACCCTTAAGGAACCCTTTTAGTGTCATCGCAATAAATCAAGTCCTAATGACAGTCACGTTTTTCTCAGCAAAGAATACACTTAGAAGTAATCAGAAAACGGCTGAACAAAGTGAGCACCCCTTTGCAAAGGCACAAAATGTTGTCGACTTGTTTTTCTGTGTTCGAAGCAGTCAAATGCTTACGGTGGGCCTTTCAGACGAGGGTGGTTTGGCATATTCGGGTCACGTTTTGACAAAAAATGAGATGATTATGTTAAGTTGCAGAAATTTTACTATTGTTGCGAGCTGAAATGTTTGGTTGTTAAGGTTTTGGGAGCCAAAGAAATTATTCAGCTTAGATAAGAACAATTTTTATTATGATAATAGCATTTATCTCACTTTAAAATCTGCTACCATTCAGCCTAGAAAATAGTCAAGCAATCCTGATTTTTAACTGTGCACATTTTATTATGATTTTAGCATTCTTCTGGGTTTGTTATCAGCTCGCGAAGGTAACTCGTCAAGCAATCCAAGAATTTGCACAAACTTGCACAAAATTGTTTCATTCTGAAACACTTGTTATGCGAATTAAGTCCTCAGAGTTGTAACTACGGAACCCTTTGCAAGGCAAATGAGTGTAAGACAAGTAAATATAAGTTAAGCTAAAGAAAGGGATGGATGAATAGTTTCACGTATGGATTCTGGTCACGTTTATGTTAAAAGAGAATGAGATGATATTATAAAACTTTGGAAGTTTTCAGTGTTCTAGCTATTTTGTGACAACGTTTTAATTTAATTTTAAGTATAAGGTTTTCTAGTGTGATTGTGCGATTTTTTAATGCAGGCTTTAGGAGTAGCTCACATGTCAATCAAACTGCAAAACTGATTCGCTACAGCGTATCATCATTGTGACGTATCTATGTAAGTAATGTTTATCTATATTTGATACCTAGAGTCCAGCTAGTTGTTCCTTTTAAAACAAAATAATGCATCTCAATTTCTTTATTTTTGAAGTTCTGCTCCAAACAAGCATAAAAATTAAAGACTCCCAAACAAAACAAAATTACTATCATCATTTACTCGTGCCATAAAAAAAAAACCTTAAAAGTATTATTAACCTCAACGTAACTTGCTTATTAAACTCAAAGCATCGCCATCTTGCATACATAATATCCAATAAGTAAGCTAAGTTTCTTCATCAAGTTAGTAAAGGAGATATTAGAAATAATTACAAAAATAATCGTCCGCTTAACATGCAAGGAGCGTTGGGCCAAGACGATCCCCGTAATATGCCATGTAGATTTCATTACACGTTGTGCATGATTTTATGAAAATGCAACTTAGTACGAACAACTTGGTTTATTAAAGAATTCAGCTTCGAAGAAGTTTTCTTTTTAAGTTCAAAGAAAAAGGTTGTTTGGAATTTAAAAATTGTTACTTTAAGCCTTTCAGGCTTTATTTTTATGCTAAGTGTGGGTGTGCCAAGAATTTACAAGAGATAAAGAATGAATAAAAGATTAGAATATTTATTTAGACATTTTGTAGCCACAGGTTTTAATGTTTTCACAAATAAGCTTCTCTTATTCTTACATAGTAGTCCCCTGCCGCGTCTGTCTGTCTGTCTGAACTCGATCAACACAAAAACTACTAAATGGATTTTCAAACAGTTTTCACGAATGAACGGATTGATGAGGAAGATTGCAGTACTCGTAATTCATTAAGGTTTTGTGTTAATTGGCTGAAATATGACGATTATTGTTGAATATATCTGAAAAAAAAACTTTTTACAAAAAGTTTAAAGTTTTTTATTTTTCACTTTTTAGTGGGTCAGTTTGTAATTTATCCAATTTACAATGGCCTAATGTCAAATGCTCATCACCTTTTACAAAATACTGCTTTTTCCGATGCAGGGGCGTTAATTGTTGAGGAGTTCTCCTAGAAAGAACCAGGAGAACTGATGGTGACTTCACCATATGCATTTTGACGAGCATAAATTGCTTAGCAACCATATTAAAGTGCCTAATCGAATCGCAACGGTGAAATACTTATTATTAAGTAGTTCCGGTGGCCATCTGTGGTCTTCATCATCAGTTCTACTTCACCAAATGGTGCTTTTCAAGTGCAAATGCACGAGTTACTATAAAAAATACTCAAATCGCTATAGGTATGCCTATAAAAAAATTGAGGATTTCCCTCGATTTCCATGGGATTCCCTCATCAAATTCTGATTTGGTGGCAATGGGACCACTTCGGGAGCATACCCTTCCAAACAAAAAAAGAATTTTCAAAATCCGTCCACAATTGACGGAGTAATCGGTTGTTTTTTTTTTTTTTTTTATGTATGTTCATACATAAAAAAAAAAAAAAAAACAAACATACAGCCGAACCTATGCCGACTGGGAGTTTTACTGGCGTGCGCCGCGTAAACCGTAAGAGATAAATAAAATTAAAGTTCTACAGGATTGTACATCTTAAAAAGTTCAACAAAAAAGTCCGCAATAGTTTAATATGTCTATCTTTTAAGGATGACACCCACACAGTAACTATTTTTATCTTTCAGAATTTGATAAAAAAAATATTGTTATTTCTGAAGCTATTTTGACCGGTATTTTATTAATCCTCACCCAATAAAATGTATTATCTAAGTTGGTAAATGTATTATCTTTAAAAGATGTCTCAGATTCAAAATTACGCGTAACAAAATAATTATGGTTGACGGTGGCGCGTGAGTTAATGACTTCCTCCTCTGCTATTAGGCTCGTTTTCCACCAAAGCGGAGAGGAGAGCAGATGTTTGTAAACGACCAATAAGATAGCTACGCGGAGAGATGTGGAAATAAAGATATCTTATTGGTCGTTTACAGACATCTCCTCTCCTCTTCGCTTTGGTGGAAACCGGGCCTTACTATGAAAGAAAAACTGCTGAACGGATTAGGGTGAAATTTGGCATACAGATAGTTAATAACCTGGTTTAACACATAGGGTAAATTAATCTCGATAATTTCTGGCCACCAAGTGGGCCAAGCCGCGGGCAAAAGCTAGTTTTTTATCTATTCTAAAATTGAGTAAGTTTTTACTTTTTTATTGATACTTTACCGAAAAATTATTCCAAGATATTAGGTTAGGTTAGAAAACCAAAAAATGGCAAACCATTTTGTTATAGCAACGGATCCATAATTATGCGTCTTAATAGAAAATAAAATAGGAGAACAATAAAAGATCACGTAAATTATTAATTCGTTGGACAGAATGGTAAAATTTGTTCGTATACCATTTTGTCTAACACTTCTAGAGAAATTGCGTTTCATTAAATGTTACAACTTTTTTTAGTTTTAGTTTGCTGAGTATTTTTAGCATAAATTGGTACTTAGCTTCCGGGCTAGCGGCCATTTACGAGTCGGCCTCGCACACGAAAGGTCCTACCTTACAATATTTAACACGACACATATTTTCGTTTCTTGTATGGAATATGAAAATTAAAGGGGGTCCCATTTAAGCACCACAAGGGTTTCATTTTTACCATTTTGGTACGGAACCCTAAAAACATAGGCAGTCATGGGGCCTGCTGTCAGGACTAAAAACTAATTGCTCAACACGCCTAAAGAAGTTTTAACTTCAGTAAAATACAGCATGTCGACGCGGGCTTGGTGACACAAACCTCGAAGTTTTTCCCCTGCCAAAAATCGTTCAACACGCCTAAAGAAGTTATTACTTCAATACAAAAATCTGTGGTCACATTATGGACAATTTAGGTCATAGAAGGTCGTAGCTACATAATAACAGCTTTAAGATTAAGCAACGCTTGCCGCGATCGGTTCGTGGATGGGTGATCATCCATTACATGTCGAGACCCCTCCGTTCCTCGGAAAGTACGTTGAGCCGTTGGTCCCGGCTGTCATTTGAAGATCTTTGTCAGTCGTTACGGGTAATCAGAAGCCCAAATGTCTGACAACTAGTCTTGCTGGTTATTCTGGAGTATTTTATTGGGGAGTACACCACCAGTTACCAAGGGGTATCGTGTTACCCAGTAACTGGGTTGTGGAGGTCAGATAGGCAGTCGCCCCAGTAAAATACTGGTATTCAGCATCCGGTTGCACTGGAAGCTGACCCCAACATAGTTCGGAAAAGGCTGAGCAGATTGATTGATTAGTTTTTAATTAGAAAAAAAAATATAACCTCAAAACCTTCAAAATTAATTTTAAAGATACAAGTTTATATTTTAAAATTGTAATTTATTTCTCAAATGTTCTATAACAAAACCAATATTATTTTCGAACGAGAAACTTAGTTTCAACTTTTACTTGTTGGCAAGATTCAAGACATTTTAATTAATTTCTACTATTAGGAAAGAGTTTGTTTAGTTTTGGTTGGTTATTGTTATGTTTTAGATTAATTTCTAAAAATTGTTTTCAGAATGTTCTGAACTTATATCGAATTTTAGTTGGTTTAATTTTACCTTTAATTCATGATTTTATTCGTTTAAAAAAAAAACGTATTTATAACCTTTTTTTACCTGACTACGGCGAAGCAAAATGGAGGGTTTTGCTTCGCCGAGATTTTGACCGCTATGTATTTATGTGGGTATAATTATGTATGTATGTTCATTGGTTCCCTCATAACTTCTAAACTACAAACTTATCATAATTTGATAAATGAGGTATCGTTGGAAGCGTCTTGAGCATCCGCTGGCTATGTGACGTCAAATTGAATATGGTGCCCTAGAGTACATAAAGTCATGAACGAAAAGAGTTTTTTAATGATGTGTAATAACCTGCCATAACAAAACAATACAATCTAACAGTAGTAAGCGATCATAAGCTTAAGTGAATACGACCACTGCCATCCTCTGAACATCACCATGAAATTTGTTAAATATATTTATTTAATAAATATATTATATTGTTTATAGAGTAGACGATAAAAATTGAATAGTTTGTACATAATAATCATTTCAGATGAGAATATTTTCTTGTTTCATACTTTTTAGAGCGTAGTTTTTCAGTAGTCGGGTTTTAGTTTTTGAACTTACCTACTTTTTTTGTAAATCCGGTTTTGTTCATTAATTTTGTAAAACCTTTTTTTGGTAACAAGATGTTTGCATTTTTTTTCTCTAAGTTTCTACTCACAAATGTACAGAGGCGAACTTAATACCTTATGCATTTTTTACCAGTCAACCTTTGGGTAATGCAGACACTGACAGTGGTAGTGCAATAATGAGAATTGTGGAATAAAAATTTATAGATGATTGAATAAAGTCAGCGCGGTGAGTGAGACATTGAAGAAGACGATTATGTGATAAACGAAGATTTGTATTGGCTCCATACGTGAGATCTCCTCAGCGGTCAACAGCACAGGCACGAAATTTCCAAGTAAACCAGATAGCCCCGTCAAGTTTGGTTTCATTAGATATGTATTGACAAGTGCTATTATACCAGGGTCTGATGTTGGAACCGGAAGGTGGCCATAGGAACTCCTCAACCAAACAAGATAGCACCATCGTGTTTGGACTCATTGTTTATGTATTGACAAGTCTGATTAGTCATAACAAATACAGCAATGTCCATGTATGTCAGTTTCAAAACTAACAATGTCCGAACTTCAGTTTCAAATTCAGCTAAGTCCATCACTTTTTGCGTTTTAGAAGTTTGTAAAACATAATATATTAATGAGTAAGTTACAAAATGTAGGAAAAGCAACCACTTTTTCAATAGACACAAAAACTTATTTAATTCCGTAATGCTACAAGAATTCATCACAAATTTTCGATTTCTGGATTATAAACGTCACTGGACTTGGCAGTTTTTGAAACTATACCTATATTAGTGCTTTTATACTAATAGGGAATATGCATGTATTTTTTTTTTCACTAAATAAACTACTGATTGATGTTCAAAAAAATTATGAAACTCCAACAATTTTCTACTACAGTTCAAACGTCTGTTTCTGTCGCGGTCATGATGTGACATCTTTGTTCACGAAACTGCCTTGTTTACATCTGTTTTTTAGCCCCAAATCTTAAATATTAAATTATTGTTTATGCTTTATTCAAGTAGAAATCGCACATACATTATTTACCTTAGTGAGATTTCAAGTATTTAGCAAAGAATAGATTTTATTCACATGTTTTGTTTCGTCACTTTCGGCATTTTGGAAGAGGACGCGTTTTGAGATTGCGTTCCGTTTCACCAAAAAAACGCAACATAAATTAATTAATTGTAAAATAAGTAATGCATTATAAAATGTAAAAAATATTGGAATTTGTTTCTTGACTCCTACAAAATGTATATTAAAATAATGGATACGTTTTGAATTACGTGCATATTCCCTATTGCTGTCCAGGGTATGATGATGGAGCCGGAAGGTGGCCACACAAAATACAATACCTAAGTAAAAATCTTTTTAATGAAGCTTAAAATTAACTAAAAGCTTATAAGTACTAAATAAAACTTTCATAAACGTAGAACTTTAATATTTTCTTAAAAGCTGAAGGCTTATCTTTATGTGTAAGAAGGAAGTTTACGCCTTTTTAAATTTTAGTTGTTACTGATGAAGGTTGGAAGATAGTCAATGATACTGCTGCGTTTAAGGTAAAAACAAATGTATTTAACTGACCAAAGGTTATAATATAAGGAGCGATCCCAGCACACGCGATGGCCGCTAGTCAAGTACTAATTGCTCTATTAATATTTATTAATGAGTTACGTAAAAATGCTTAGTCGTCGGTAGTGTATGGTTTCACCGTACATGCTCCCGGGCCAGAAAGTTACACATCTTCTAATCTAAAGCGACATGTTTGAGACATTGGTGACGTAGGTATGTCTCTTTTAGGGTTAGTGGCCTCACTAATAGCTCGAAGTGTGTGACCATCACTTTTTCTCGCGCGCACAATCCCATACCTACCATATTGACGGGTTACCTATGGTACGGGTCACAGAAGTCAAGGACTTGGGAGTGGGTTTTAACACTGGTTTGAATTTTCGTGATCACATCATGCGTAGCTGCAAAAGAGCGTATAAAAATTTAGGTTTTATGCTCCGTACGGTCCGAGGGTTCACGAATGTGAAAGCTATTATAGCATTATATAATGCATTGGTAAGGAGCCAGCTAGAATGTAATGCAGTCATCTGGGCTCCGCATGAAGCTAAATATAGTCTTATGCTGGAGA
This sequence comes from Tiliacea citrago, assembly GCA_963921375.1. Lineage (NCBI taxonomy): Eukaryota > Metazoa > Arthropoda > Insecta > Lepidoptera > Noctuidae > Tiliacea > Tiliacea citrago. The sequence goes on from OY992799.1 coordinate 3,380,241, forward strand.
GGGTACAAAATAAATTTATAAGATATTAATATAAGTATTATTACGGAGTCTATCCCTTTTACCCGATAATGTATCCAACCTTATTTATTTTACGTATGGTAGGATACAATGAGCTAAGGGTTAGGAGGGATCTTGCACTCACCTCATATATATTTAAATTAATAAGAGGGAAGGAGCATAATGCAGTTATTTTAGCGCAGGCGAGCCTGTGTGTTCCGGACAGGTACGTGTGGCGACGACGGCAGCCGCCACTGCTAGTGGAACCGCGCGCTCGGACCAACCTTGTAAGGGAGGCGCCGCTGACGCGTGCGCTTCACACGCTCAACCTCATAGCGATTGAGACGGACTTATTCTGTTGTTCTCTGAGTGAATTCACAAGGAATTCATTGTATTTAATTTGTTATAGGTAGGTACCATGAATGTTAGTACTTACCTCTTTAGAATAATTAAGTTAGGATAAGCGCATTTACCGCATTGGGTTACTCTGTAATGGTAGATGTAAGAAGAAAAATAAATCTATTGGCCACACTATGTGATAGTTCCACTGATGGAGCTGCACGGCGCCTTCTCCATAAGAAGTATGACGCCAATAAAACGGCTACGAGCCGTAACAAATTATATATTGATGAATGTCATGTGTCGACAGAGAGTCATCTGGTAAGTTAGTATTGGCAGACTTCAGTTGTTCTATTCGTTCTCCCAGATCCACTAATGTGCTGTTCATTGGATTTTCGTATACGGTGTAGTGAGATAATGATATATTAACCATATTAGGATTTAATTCTGCTGTCTGAGTGGTCAGAGTTTCAGAGTTTTATTTAATTGTATTTACTGATAGGGCATGAGTATACAAAGTAAAATCTTTACTTTTTAGGTCAATAATTCCGACTCCAGTCATATGTTTAAAAGAAACTTGATCTTGACATATAATCCTCACTGAGTAGGTATTGGAGCAAAAATACATGTACCTCGGCGGATCATTTAGTTCGAGCCAGCTGTCTTAGCAAGGCGATTTAATTACAACGCATTGTTTTAATTTCTTATCCAGTTTGCAGACTGTTTCACTGATACTTAAATGATTAATTGGTTTGTTAGCTTGGCACAAATATGAGTGATCATTATGCAATACGCAAGCATGATTGGAGCTCCATAAACGACAATGTGTAAAAACCATCCTTTTTCAAGCTAATAGCCACGAACCCAAACACACACCTCTGGTTTTATGTGTTCTCGCTAAGAACACATAAAACCAGAACACACACGTAATGATCACAATTATAAATAATCAGCGGTCTCCGAGACTATACTTGTCGCACACAAGCAAAAATTACGTGCACGCACTATACAAGCACACGTAAACACATTTACACAGTAGTTCTTCTTAATAGTAGTTCTTCGAAAAAATGACCAAATTATTAATATGTGTAAGATCCTTCACGGAAAAACAGATGCTCCTGAATTGCATGACGAACTGTCCCATCTTTTTGCTCCGATTAACTATAACCGTAGCAGGAGGCACATATTGTTCGCCGTGCCTTGGAGTCGAACCGTCGCTCGAGCCCAGTCTCCTGTCCCTCGCACACTCTCTGCACTCAACGCTCTCTTGGACGCTAAGCCTCACTGTGATGTGTTTGCGGGTGAATGGAAGAAGATCTTGTCAACATGTATTGTCTGGAGTATTGTGATATGAGCGTATGACTGTCGAGTAGCTGTATTCTTTTGTTTTTGCACTTATTTATTATGTTGTGTCTTTAACTGATGTAATTCGCCTTTGGCCGTTTTATGTTAAAGTAAAATAAATAAATAAATTAATCGTTGTTTGTGTTCCTCACAAAGTGCATAGTATCATCATCAATACATAGGAGCCCACCTTGGTGTCAAATTGGCCAGTTGTATTGAGTTGTTTTATAAGTAACTACCTCCACTTTAGCTTTTTTTGCTGTTGATCTCGTACGTTGTTCTTATACTTGTTATAGTTTGACTTATTCTACATCTGCATGCATTAGACGACGATTATTTATGTTAAAAGTTAAATCTCTTATAAGTGAACTGTATCATGTTTTTATGAGAAATAATAGTACATTGTGATACAAGGGTGGAAAGTCAAATCAAATCAAATCAAATCAATTTATTTGTGAAACATAGGTTTTATGATAGATGGATCTTAAGAACTAAATAGTGCGCTATGTCTTGTCAATTTTGACATACAAATATTTTTTAGAGGAAACATGCGTAGTCAATTATCAACTATAAAAGAAAAAAAAGAAAAATTAACATAATGAATTAAATAGTTGGTTTACACAAAATTTCAATATTAATTAACATTATCATTTAAAAAGTCTTCAATTTTATAATAACATTTGTCAATTAGCAATAATGTAAGAGCTTTCGTGCTATTTCGTACCCTCGCCTTCGAATCGGGCTTCTTAGTGACAGCTTGTTTGCAATAACCTACACATCCGTGTATCACACGACGTTTTTCAATACACTTGTGGGAAATAGTAAAAATCAAATCAAAGAATTAATTAAAATTTTCAGAAAGAGAAGACATTTTTTTTACAACGAAAACAGCCTATACAGCCTATTCGATGTCGACAAATGTTGATGTGAACATAATTAAATTAAAACTGGTAATTAAATATATTAAAAAACCATTTAAAAGACTTTTGAAAATTCAATGCTAAGACGTACGGACTCATTCATTCTTCATCGTACAAAATCTATCCCACTATATTTTATGTATGAAAACTCCTTGCTACTAAACTTTTTAAATTGACTTATAAATTTAAAACTCAACTGCAAAACTAATGACAGAGCTCGTAAACAACAGTCACGACGACCGCGTAACAGAAAGATGCCTATGCAAAAGATTTAATTTTCGAATCATAATTATAGCCTCTGAAAGTACGCCATGTTTAACAACTGTATTGAAAAGATTCTTTAAACCTAACTCCGCAACTGGTAGTACGCTAATCATATCATTTTGAACCTGTTGAGGAACTGGTATGATTTTATAAATCTTGTAACTGTCTCTGCTCGTCAATGGAAAGGTAATCTCAAATATGAAGTATTATTCCATCATTCTCGTTTTTACCTAAGTGGTAACGGCCGTGACTTACGAGTTGTAGGTCGTAGGTTCGAACCCAAGCAGGCGCTTTACTTTGTGTAAATTATTTCATCACCACTGCCCTCAAAACGGTGAAGAAAACATCGTGAGGAACCCGGTATGTCCTAGAACTAAAAATTCGAAGACATGTGACATCTACCAACCCGCACTGGGCCCGCGTGGTAGATTACGGCCCACTCCCTCACACAGAAAGAGGAGGCCTGTGTCCCAGCAGTGGAACATTATAGGCTTTTTATGTATGTACTGTAAAGATGTTTTAGGTCAGACTGTAGGTTCCCAGGTCCACGGGCAGAGGTATATGTCGGCGCATCATCGCCGTCGTTGCCGGAGTCAGACATTGTTTTGCCCCACACAAATACACAGCAATAGCAAATGGCAGTCAAATATTATGACAGTATAAAGAAAATACCTTACTTCAGCTCAGGGTGTTTAATTCACGATCAGTCCAACAAGAATGTCCTTCCATTCGTATTACAATAGTTTTTATACACAAAATAACCGCCAAAAAGAATTTACATAAATCAAGCGGATGTGTCAAAATAAATCCTTAATACCAACATAGAAACTTTAACCGGAAACGCACAATATTTTAAATAAATCAAAAGGAAGTCTAAAAATAGAAACAATATATAAATTCAACCGGAAACTACAATATTTTGAATTAATCAAAAGGAAGTAACAAAATAGAAACTTTCATAAATACAACCGGAAATCACAATATTTTAAATTAATCAAAAGGAAGTAACAAAATAGAAACTTTCATAAATACAACCGGAAACCACAATATTTTAAATAAATCAAAAGGAAGTAACAAAAATAGGAACTTTTATAAATTCAACTGGAAAAACAAGTATTAATTCAATAAATAACATAGACGTCAGATTAAGTTCTAAATAACCAAACAAGCTTAAATTTAAATCTACATAATAGTTTGGCGCCCATACGGCCATTCTGATCCAGCGCGCTCTCTGCGCTGTAAAACATTATACATCAAAACGGCATCACCCACTTCGGGATTAGCCAAAAATACACGGCATCACCCGCCTTGGATCTAGCCATATCACATGACATCACCCGCCTGGGATATAGCCCCCTAACACGGCATCACCCGCCTTGGATCTAGCCATATCACATGACATCACCCGCCTGGGATATAGCCCGCTAACACGGCATCACCCGCCTTGGATCTAGCCATATCACATGACATCACCCGCCTGGGATATAGCCCGCTAACACGGCATCACCCGCCTTGGATCTAGCCATATCACATGACATCACCCACCTGGGATATAGCCCGCTAACACGGCATCACCCGCCTTGGATCTAGCCATATCACATGACATCACCCGCCTGGGTTATAGCCCCCTAACACGGCATCACCCGCCTTGGATCTAGCCATATTTCATGGCATCACCCGCCTGGGATATAGCCCTAAGACCAGGAAAAAGGATACGCATGGTGGCCAGCCAGCGTAATAGGGAGGAAGGTGGAGTAGCTAAAATAATTTATAAATCATCCGCCCATACGGTCGGTTCATTAACATTGTCATTCATAAATGGATCATTTTGAGCCAGAGGTGCTGGTCTCAAAAAATCACGACTAGCGATCTTCTCGGAACATCCCCTTAAATTTACATGCTTTAGTTTATAGCGATTATTAGGCAATACTTCCAGTACTTCCATAGGACCTTCATATTTAGGACCAAGTTTAGTCGTATGTCTTTCATGTTTATGCATTAAGACAAAATCCCCCTTTTCAAAAGGCTTGATCCGAGCTTTGCCCTTGTCAAATCTTAACTTGTCCCGAAATGATCGCTCGACCATCCTTAATTTACATAATGATCTAACGAGCTTAATACCCGGTGGCGAACACTTTTTCCCAAACAACAACTCCATGGGAGATCTTCCCATACTTTTAGAAACGGTAGAATTAATAGCTAACTGTAAATCCCGAATAGCAGTGTGCCACTGTTTATTAAGCTCCACAACAGACATTATCTTTGATTTTCATAATACGTTCTACCTGACCGTTTGCCCGACTAGCTACTACGTGATGTTCAATACCGAAACGATGACAAAAATTCTTGAAATCAGATGATGTCATACTTTTGTCCTGATCTGTTATGAGTCTATTTGGGGTGCCGAAAATAGAAATTACTTCTTGCAAACAAGATATGGCTGTATCAGATGTTCGATCATTGGTATAAATTAAATGAGTATATTTGGTAAAGGCATCAATAAATACAAACGCATATTCAGCGTTATTACGTTTACCGTTCATACGTCCAGTTATGTCGGCATGGACAGTGTGAAAGGGAATTACAATTTTATCTATAGGATGAAGGGTAACTTGTTTAGCACCCGACATACCTTTGCGAATTCTACAACTAACACAATTTTCAGTAAACCTTCGAACTATTTTTGACATATTGGGAAACCAATATTGCTCTCTTAACTTAGCTAGAACCTTCTCCCAACTGAAATGTTGAAGATTATCATGATAGTGAGAAATCAGATTCCATCTATAATTATGTGGGACAATAATAAGTTTAAGAGTTTTATTTACTATTTGAACTTTACGTCTAAGCAATTTATCTTGCGATATGACATAAGTGTCAGCAATGACTTTTGGTATTATATCAGAATTAAGTTGTTCAATTTTTAAGAGCTGGATCACGTTATTGTGTAAGATCGTTTAAAATGTCTTTGACTTTTTCGCGTCATTTTGGCGACGATTTGTAGAGCCTACGTTGAATAATTTTATCTGTATTCTTTAATCTAATAGTCAATTAACCAGTTTTTACCTCAAAAACTTTATTACCAGGAGTGAAGTTGCATTTAATTTATATTTATATATATATTTTTTTATTTCTTTTATTAAATATAAAATCATTTTCCTTTCCAACATGGTAGGGTCAGCCAGGTGGATATTTTATTTCCGACTCAGCTAAAGAACATCAATTAATAATCATATTTCTGGAGACGGTCATATTTTTATCTATTAATGTGGATAGTAAGACCCGGAATTTGCACTAAATCATAGCCAATAGAATATTAAACTGGGTTTATCTTCTACAACAAATAGTTCTAATTCTACACTAACTTGATTGATCTTGATAATAGCTAATCTGAGAACACGTGACATTCACGCTGCCTATTCCTTTGAAAACTGTATTGGCAGTCTTCCTTTTGCCCGGAACCGAACCCGAACCCAAAAATCTGCGCCGGAATCAAATAGTCAAGAATATGAATTAGTTCTAATTTTGACGGTAGTCGCGCAACGATTTATAGGACCACAAAAACTAAACTGATTTATGATCGGTTGACTTTGAATTTTCGTTATTTTGCTTACGGAAACAAGTTTTCTCAAAATGCCCCTTTTTATGGCAATAGTTACATTCAATGGATTTACGGTTGTCTGGCGTAACCTGAGAGGCTGGCATCGCGGAAATATTAAAGTCTGTATTTTGTGTCGGTTTTTCCTTACAGTCACGAGCTCGGTGACCAGGTTTTTTACATTTGAAACAAATTGGCGACTGACCTAATAACGAATCAGGGGTTTCCGAAAGCCGGGGTCTTTTGTTAAGATGAATTTTGTCTATACTGTCATTTTTCGGTCGGTCACGTTTACGAAAAGTTTTCAGAACGGAGACTAGTTTGGGCAAAGAGTCAGGCGTATTACGTAACAATTCACATTTCACAAAATCAGGGTAGATACCGGTAATAAGAGCATCAATTACCTCGGTGTCTGCGGCTTCGGGCCGCACTCTTTTGAACAGCGCCCATCCCGTGGTTGCGTAGTTCGCGTAGCTGCTTGCCTGCTCCGACGTGTAGTCGCGCCACCGCTGGACGTCGTCAGCATACCGGAACTCTTTGCCGAACGTCTGGATCAGGTCTTGTTTAACTTGCTCCCACGTGGTGGATTGTAGGGACCACGTGTCAGCCCACGTCTTCGCTCTTCCTTTTAGCTGCAGTATTGCCTTCATGCGAGCTTCATGCGGTGATATGCCAATAGTTGCAATGGTTTGGTCAACATTGGCACACCAGTCCCTGATGTCGTGTGAGCGCACATCGGGATCGAACGGCGGTAGGTAGAAATTGCCACGATCCCGTGAAGGCGCTGGAGTAGATGACAGCGCTGCGGTCACGGCGCTCGATGTGGCTTGCTTTGTGATTGATGTCACCAGACTCATCACTTGCTCCATCGAGAAAGATGGGTCTGGCTGGGCGGTCGGCACTGGTTTGTGTATTCGGAATCCAGAGGGCCTCAGTAAGGGCGAGGTGGATCCCACCGCTGCTGTCGGCGCATCATCGCCGTCGTTGCCGGAGTCAGACATTGTTTTGCCCCACACAAATACACAGCAATAGCAAATGGCAGTCAAATATTATGACAGTATAAAGAAAATACCTTACTTCAGCTCAGGGTGTTTAATTCACGATCAGTCCAACAAGAATGTCCTTCCATTCGTATTACAATAGTTTTTATACACAAAATAACCGCCAAAAAGAATTTACATAAATCAAGCGGATGTGTCAAAATAAATCCTTAATACCAACATAGAAACTTTAACCGGAAACGCACAATATTTTAAATAAATCAAAAGGAAGTCTAAAAATAGAAACAATATATAAATTCAACCGGAAACTACAATATTTTGAATTAATCAAAAGGAAGTAACAAAATAGAAACTTTCATAAATACAACCGGAAATCACAATATTTTAAATTAATCAAAAGGAAGTAACAAAATAGAAACTTTCATAAATACAACCGGAAACCACAATATTTTAAATAAATCAAAAGGAAGTAACAAAAATAGGAACTTTTATAAATTCAACTGGAAAAACAAGTATTAATTCAATAAATAACATAGACGTCAGATTAAGTTCTAAATAACCAAACAAGCTTAAATTTAAATCTACATAATAGTTTGGCGCCCATATATACCTATACACCCACACAAAACACATCAAACAAACAACGCAATAATTATGCTTTAGTGGTCTCAATTCATGTCCCTTGTTACTTTTAACATGTACAAAACCTGTATAATCCACTCCAGTATCGGAACGGTGGGGCGAGGTTGCTTCTGGCTACGGGTAACTCTCCCATCATATTGATGCTGTATTTTGGGCTCATGTTTTCTACAGGTAACGCAGTTTCTAATTTTTTTCCTTACAGCTTTATTTCCAGCGATAGTCCAGTATCTCTGACTAAGATTAAAAAATAAAGTTAATGGCGGTCCACCATGAAAAGTGAGCTTATGAGCTTGTCGAATTACTAAAGCAGTAAGCCGAATGTTATGAGGCAATATCGCAGGATACTTCATTTCCATACTCATGTTTGCTTTGGGCAACCGGCCTTTAACTCATAAAATCCCATCGTTATCAGTAAAAGGATTAAGCTTTAATAGTTTTAATTACTTCTGCTACTTAATTTACTATTTTTCCGTAGTGACATTATTACCGCAGCAAATGCAGTTTGTTTTATGTATTTTATAATGAGAAATATTGATTTTCTCAATTCTATCAAGGTAAGAAATTCGGGCAAGCTACTATGCTTGCTTGACATTGCTGGCTGCATTCTTGCTAAATTGTATTAAAAACTAAATTTTGATGGCTCATAAAAGCCATGCATCATCATTTTAGTAATTTTATTGAGTGAACTGAACTTAGGTAACAGCTGTTGCATTATGATGCTTTCCTTGCTATAATTTTTTATAGATTTTCCTCTGATTTATTGATCAGTGGTACAAATTATTAGCTTGGCATCCAATTTTTCGTCAAACGATTTCAAGAACTGCGGTCCTTGTCACCACAGCGTTTGCTTCTTTAATTGTGAGGCTGAGATGCCTCTACTAGCATTTCATGCTTGGAGTTGATGAAATACGTATGATTTTTGACTTTGCTGAGTAAGCGTTTCATACGAATAGAAACCAATTTTTTTTTATCAAAATTCGTCCACAATGATGAAAATATCGATGAATAATTAATAAATAAATAAATAGACTTGAAGATAGAACCTCCTCCTTTTTTAAATCGGTTACAAAAGAATATGTACGTACGATTGCGGTGACCAATATCAAAGCTGTCTTCATTTTGGAAGAGAATTATTTCTTACAATCTTTGTCGAGGCACGTATTTGTGACCCGATGATGAGCAACTTGTAACTTCGTTCACAGAACGCAGCCTTTATATGATCCGAATATTAGTTTAGCTTTTAGTTGACACCTGTGCAAACAAGGAACCGAAAAGAAAATTTAAACGTAAAGAACAATGGCAACCGCCCAAACAAATTTTTGTTGACATTTTTTTTCATTTGAAACATATGTAAAAGTACAGAGTATGAATTCCTGAACAGTTTTGTCTTCCGGTATACTGTTATAGGAAGTCAGGAATTAAAGATATTCCAGTTTGAAGTTACCGAATTTAGAGGTTATATCTTGTCAACAGCACACTTAATCAAAATAGAAATATAGATTGAGTGGTAAGTAGGTAGGTGGTAGTGGTAAGTGGACCTACTTACCACTTAAAATATCATTGATAGAAAATGCATTTGTATAGCAAAATAAACTACGGACTACGTATTCAGAATTATATGTATAGCTGACGCGCATGCGTCAAGTACGCATGCGCGTCAGGCCTGCAACGCGGCGACTTAAGTAAATAAATGTTCAGAAGAATATTTATATAATCTTTAGGACAAATATATGATTAATTATATGGTAGAAGAAGCAGTGGTGGCCCAATGGTAAGGCACTTTACTGTGTAAATTATTTCATCACCACTGCTCTCAAAACGGTGAAGGAAAACTTCGTGAAGAAACCGGCATATCGACAAGCCCCGCGTGGTAGATTACTGCCCACTACCTCTCACCGAAAGGAGGTCTGTGTCCCAGCAGTGGGAACATTATAGGCTGATTAAATATATATGGTAGTGGTAGATCATATGTAGGTACGGAAATAAAAATATCGGTACTAACCACAACGTCATCAAGAAAACCTGCGGGAGCCAACATATTTTGTTTATGTCTGGCTCATCCTAGGTACCTTATTACGGTCATTGCATGAGCGCAACATCCAACAGTTCGTCTTCCAACTAAACAACTACAAAAGTACTCTACTGCTCCTGGTCGACCTATTGACACTTATGTTGCAGTTGACACGTTGGTATTGTTGATCAAGGGTTGACACACATGATGCGTGTACGAATAGGCCTTCAATGGCTTTTCCAACGTGACAAACAAATCGATGCACACTCAACAATATCTAAGGTATCAGGCAGAATCTTAATCCAGCGTCACAGAAAAATGTCGGCGTTGGTATAGGCAATTAATAAGAATCCAGGCAAGAACTAGTCCTGCCAGGGTTACGAGCCTGTCCGAAAGGGATATCGTGGCCCTGGGACACAGGCATCTGAAGGCACACGGGTGGGTTTTAGTCAGTAAAAGTCTGACACTCCCTCCCGCTCCACCCAGAGCGGGAGAAGTTATTTGATAATTTCCCGCCCAAAAAAAAAAAAAAAGGCAAGAACTAGTCACACAGAAACCGTAAATCTCAGCGCCCTTCAACACACAAACGTGTTGATTATTTAAATGATAGAAGTAATTAAATTTTTAAATTAGTTATAATAATACTCGTAAAATTATATAATTAATAAATTTCATAAATAATTAATGTAAGAAATATTTCTATTATACTTGCTTTTACCTGTTTAGGTAGGATATGGTTTAAAGAACTTTTTTGTATTATATGTATCAACTCATGCAAATAAATGATTAGATTTGATTTGAACAGAAGCAGTCGCTAAAGTAGAAAATCACGGAAAATCAATGGAAAATACAAAATAATGAATTGTCAGTACTTGTCACTTTGTCAGAGTAGGCCGGTTCACAAATGAAATGTCATGGTTTTTTTGCTGAGTGCGATTTAATTTTTGTATTAAAAATTATGACCGCTGTATTCTTAGCACAAAAAATTATTTATATTTTCACATTAATTATATTCTGATGCAGATATGTATTTCCTAAGTATATTCGTGCAATACGTAATGCAAAGCATTTTATGTAACTTGACCAAGATTTTTAATACATGGCAACAACTAGTCGTGAAGTCAAGCCAGAAAAAGAAAACTACGCCATGATTATTTTTATCATCATTAGTATATTAAGTTTTCAATTAAAACGACTTTTTTCCCTGACTTCGGCAGGCCATAAGGTGTATTTGATAAAACTTTGTAAAATATTTCGTAGGTGATCACGGTGACATATTTACAGTCGTCATGCCTTAATACTTCCTGTAGACTCAGGATGGTTCTAGAATGTTTGTAATGCATGATAATAGATTTCAAGCCTACAATTCCTTAGAAGACCATCTCAAATACTAATATGGATTAGTAAGACCATCTCAAATACTAGTCCATGCAGATTGGTCCTCATAATAATATGACCTGATCAAGAATGTCTTTTCTTTTTTATTTGGGTGGTAACAAGTAAGTGGTAACAAGCAACTTCTCTCGCTCTTCGTCTCAGAGTTTTACTGACTAAAACCCACCCGTGTTCCTTCAGTTGCCTGTGTACCAGGGCCACGATATCTCTTTCAGACAAACTCGCAACCCTAGCAGCACCAAGATTATGTCTGGACTTTAAAAGAGTCTGACCTCTGAGTTTGTATCGGTCTTTCTTATTTATATAGCTCGCCCTTATAACTATCATAACGGTTTACTTACCTAATGCGATAGTGTGGTTTCTTATAATTATAGTGTCTTTATATAATAAAATTATGTATTATTACAGTTTAACTATTAGGAACTTTAATAACATCACTTTGAAAAACAAAACAATAATTGAGAAAAGTACCTTTCATTCAATATGTTGTATCTAATTAAACCTACCAAACTGATATTGGATATTGGATTTTATTTTGGTGTAGTTTGTGTGCAGCTTCTATAGATTTTTTTTAATTAGCGCTCTATTATACTTGAAATATTGTCCATGATCTAAGTTTTATTGTTTTGAACATCTTGTGAAGTTTATATTTAGTTTTTAGTTCTTCTATTATTTCGCTCATGACCATTCCGGGTAATACGTCTGAATTAACTGACACTTAACCGCTGTACTGTTTCAAGTGATACCGAGGTATTTTGTATTATTTTGTACTGTTTACATGTACGTTGCTTACTTTGTCAGTAAATGTTGATAGTGTTACGGTGTGTGTAAACACCTGCTTTGTCTAAGTTCGTGTTTGTATCTTTGTAATTAGGAACAAGTTGTGCTTCCCGTTCCTTCATTATTATGAGCGAGTATTACGTCCTACGCGCGAGCGTGTGTAGTCTGTTTTTAGGGTTCCGTACCAAAATTGTAAAATGGAACCCTTATGGTGAGACTAAGTCTGTCTGTCTGTCACACCTGGATATCTCAACAACTACTACTAATGCTATCAACTTGAAATTTAGAATAGTTTTAGATGACTTTTGCCAAACTATTTTGCAAAAAAAACCGTTCCGGCCCTTATCTCCGAAGTTTGCATAGATAAAAATCTGAAATTATTCTATGTGATAAAAGTATATGTAAAGATTACAGGAAAAATAAAACGACGTCTCTAAATAGCACAGTTTTTTAGAAATAATCAACATCATATACACGTACGGAAACCCAGTTTTTACTTATTTTTCATAACTTTTGAAATGTTGTTAACATTGACTCGGCTTTCATTCGAACCAAATGCGGCTAAAAGGTAACTAGATTATACAAATATTTTGATCATAATTTTATATGGCAACCATGACTGAAAGCTGAAACCTCGTTCTGTGCTTGCTGAGGCATGGAGACGTCTCGTCATGCACAGACTACAATCCTTAAACTAATAGAAAAAACATGGCTTTAATTTGCATATTATATAGATCTATGGCTATTCTAATTTTAACCATAAGCCTTTCCGTCCCTTTTCATTTCCCTTGAATATTCTTGCCAAAACAACAACATTAAGTAGAAAACTGCCACAATACCATCTGACTGACTTTGGACGAAGTTATTACAAGTTTAAATGATCTCTTTAAATGACCCACGCATTCCACACAAACCCATCTCGATGAGGATCCCTTCCTAAACAAGTTTTTTTAACTCGGAACTTTACCTATGATTAAAACATGACTTTTTGGCACAAAATAAATTTAAGTATCGCCATTTTTGGTTTGCTTTTTTATAATTGTTAAAATCTTTTAGTGACAGGAAAGTGTCAAGTACAGCAAAATATGACTTTATTCCAATTCACGTCTTTCTTATTTTGGCGTTTCTTTTTAGGAAATCGTGATGACAAGGGTAAATTTATGATAGTCTTAACCAATTGCAGTACCAAGCATTTTCATGTATTTCGTAGTTAAGATTATGTACAGACAGAACGTAACAGCAGACTTTTCACGACGCTTGTCTTATAGATGTCTCTATAGTTAAAAATACCAGAAGAAATCCACAGTCCACCTTCAAAACGACGAAGACAAACTAACAATACAGCCCGTTACGTCTAACTTTTAAATTGGAAAATTTAAAAGTGAACTAACAGCAACATTGATCCCCTTGCTCCCAGGCGCAACATTATTTACTCTACAAATTTCTTTAGCAACGCCCTAAATTTCCCAGGATGGCAAACTATAATCTCTTGGCCAGTATCCAAGGAGGTGAGACGCTAAAACTTAAACGAGGGGCTGGAGCCAAGCAATAGTACTGGAGTTGGCTGAGGGGTTTCACCAGGTATCAATTGCAATACCAATTTGAGGTGGTTTATAAATTTGGCATGTTTTTTTAGTGTAGACAGACTAATGGGACAAAAACTTGGCTGTGGTTCCAACCAATACTTAAAAATAATACATTATTTTAATGCTAAGGTGATAGCAGATATCAAAAATGAACCATTGGGTCTCCCCGGCGCTTCTACAATGTTTGTGAAGGCGCGCGTAGATTGTTGTTATACAACAATGCGCAAGAGAGGCACCTCGCTGGTTCGGCGAGTGCGGGGGAGCTCCAACAGCATGTTGGCCGCGCTCGCGGAAAGGGTCGATTGTGCCTACATTAATCAATGCTGAATGTTACACATTGAACGCAGGTAATGTGGCAACACTGCGATAAGTCTATTAGGTGCATATTTGTTATTTTGTTGTATAATTTCCTAATTTCTATAATTATGTTACTGGTATTTGATTATTTAATGTGACTGAGTGTGTATAAATATTTAAGTTAATGAGTCTCTGATACTTGAAATAAAATGATTAGTTTATTTATTTATTTATTAAGTCCACTATTTATATCGTTTCAATTGTACAATACAGACAAAAATATAAATATTACTTGAGTAAGAATTTTTGCGTCCAGCTAGTTTAACCGTAAAAACAATTTAATAAATCCCAAAGCATAATACTCTGCAACCAAGCATTTATCAAACATTATCCTTTACCCCTTTGTAGAAATAATAGAGGCACCTAAATTATTCCAAGTCTTCAAGCGAGTCGAGTGGACCGGTGCGAGAAATGACATCCTTAATCCACTCTTGTCTATCCATGCCCTTGTGGCTTGGCCGTTGAAAGGTCCCTTGTGTGGACACTATAAACATGTTAATGCGGTGTCCAATGTTTGTCCCGAGGGCCGCCAACTAATTCCAAACGGGCCTTGCCTTGATTAACATATAATGTCCTCGTGTGGTGTAGACTTGCTGGGTGGGCGTTTTGGAACTGCTGACGTAAGAGGTGTCAGCTGTTGTTGAAAATTTAAATAAGAATGTTTACGGGAACGTTGTACGGCTTAGGGTTGGGTTTTAAAGTGTTTTACAGCTTAATGTTCGTGTACTTGAATGATATTATTATGTTGTTTCGAAAAAACTGATATTTATTTGTTTTGTTGTAATGGCAGTTTTAATCTCTTCTTTATTCATAAACTTTTATTGATTTTGTGAGTCACAGAATAAGTACAAAAATAAATTAAATTAAGCTTTGGATAAGTTGGGACTGCCTGTTAGTAGAAGTGCAATGAATAAGTATTGTATTTTCACAGAAGCGAGTCAATATTATTCTAGTTATAACGAACGACAAATATGAGTTTTTGGATGTTAATAGTCTGCTTAAATAAGCGCGTTATATCAATAATATTTTATTTATTAAGTGTACTTTTGCACTTCCTACCTGGTTTTTGGTATCAGAAACTAAACTAATGATATGGACTTTGTTATTAATTAGAATCTCATTATCTTTTGCAAACACAAACAGTACCTTTATATTTGTTTTTATATTTTCCATATCATAAATATATTTATATTCCTAGACTTTTGTTCGGAACAAGTCAGAAGATGGAATCATGTTGACCGCAATCCAATTTCACGTAATACCTATCTATTTTTCCAGACAATGTATCACTCAAATATATTGAATGGAGCCTAGAACCTACGAAGAAAAACAACACAATTTTATCTTTAGTTATCGAGAAAATTTCTTCAACTATCAATGGTCGTAGTTATTGGTATTGACAGAATCATTTCTTTCTACTGGCTGTTGTATTTTAGCTTCTTCCTTTTTTGAAGAAGAATCATCCGAGAAAATATCATTACTGCCTCTCCATTAAAACAATTCTCTCCTTTGTATCAAAAACCTCATGCTAATACAATCAGTAACCACTTAGCAAGTCTTAGTGTGGTAATTACGAAAGTATCCCTTGAGGATCGTTCATTGTAGCGGTCTCTGAGAAAGCGTTCCCTGCGCTAAGCATTCATGACTTGATTATCTTCAGTTCTAGGGCTACTTCAGTGAACTACTTTCAGAATAGCTGTTTTCAAGAGACGTGTAATGTACGTACGTTCTATCTTTTTAGGGTTCCGTAGTCAACAAGAAACCCTTATAGTTTCGCCATGTTCGTCCGAATGTCTCCAGCTTAGCTCAGAAACTATTACTACAAGAATGATGTAACTTGCCATGGTCATAAACAGGCCAACAAAGTGGTAAAATAAAATCATTAAAAATTTTTTTTTTTCGTGGTACCTTCCTTTTCACGTAAAGTGGGTTTTTTCTCGTCTATCTCGTGATTTGGTTTTTCGCTAGGCCGTTCAAAATGTGTGAATACCATTTTTCGATTCAGGGCTCCGTTTTCGTAATATTAAAGTGCAAATTTTTGTGTCTCCCCCCGGTTAAATGGTTGTTTATGGATTGAAAATAATTCTTGGCAGTAGTATATAAGGTGGATCTATTCATACACGAAATTTCTCAACTAACTCATCATTATGAACAACTTTTACCATGGGACCAAACCTGAAATCGCGAAAAAAACATCAGCTGTTCCCTACATTTTGATTTAATTCGAAGACTAAATAGTGTAAAACCTTTTGAGTTAGTTTAGTGCAGTGTACGTGAATTTAAACTAGTGCAAGTGCTGACTTTTATAAAGAACACATGAATCAAGTGTCTTCCCCTTAACCTATAGTGAATAAGAAATACGTTATTTGACGATTTCTTAATTTTATAGTTATTTAACAGTTTAAGTTATATTTAAATTACTTATTACCTAATAGGCTAGATTGTAAATAAAAAGAATAAAGTATCACCAGTTGCGATACTTTACACAGGAAAAAAAAATATATACTAGTCGTGTTTGTTATTCATTCATTTATTTACCTTTACAACGAATTCTATAGAAATATTTACTGTTTTCATCTTTTTTTTTTCATCATCCTTCATGTTTTTAATGTATTAGTTACTGAACTAATAAATATATCAGATCAGATCAGATATCATATAAAAAACTTATGTATACAGTTAAATAAGCTTCATAATTACTAAGATTTATTTACAGAAATGATTGCATTGATATTTTATTAATTTTAGTATATGAAATACAGAGAGAAGTCTTAGACAAATATTGAAGTACTTATATTTTAATTCGGGAGAAAAATGAAGTATAAAAATATGGGCAGTGTTATTGGGTTGTTCGACTAGGAACTTTCTGGTTCCTATAAGTAGCTGGGTACATTAATTTGTACTCTTACAGTGGCTATTGGATTTCCACTACCACGTGGGAGCTATAACATAAATAAGCATATAGGTAGAGATAAACTACAATAACATGGCTTTCCCCTCCAAATTACTGTTCCAATGTGTGTTCAAATCCTTACGAAAGAGTTTGTATGTAGTTGCAAGTACTCGTAATAACTCACTTATTACCAGATTTGTTGGTCAACTATATCATAACTAGCCGATCGCGCAAGACAACGCACGTGTCGTTTTCATAGAGTACGTCAGAGGAGCACCATACTAATAATAATGAGCGATTAATGACGCCACTAGTCGAGCAACAAATCCGAGATTTGTTTTTGTTGTTGACGGCCGTCTCATTACGCACACATGCGTACAATTACTTTCACAAATACTATCAAACGTTTTGAATGTTGGAGGGGCGGGCCATATTATCGTAGTTAATCTCTAACGTATTACATCTCTTTTTCTCATCGGGGAATACATTCCTAATGTTGTGTGTATCATGAAGATAGTCGTTAGTCGCAGTTCCATTATCTAAAAACTGTAGACTGAGTATCATTTTTCACTACCGTGTTCACACATGACGAGCCATACATACATACTCCTTTTTCATTCACCTCTTCACTGGCGTGGAATTTAAAATCCTACCCTCGAAAGCTAAGCTTATAACTTGCACCCCACATAAAAGGAAGGTGACAAGCCCTAACGTTTCACGTGTGCCTTTTGTTAAATACAATGTCGGTTGTTTTAAGAGTGTTATTTGTAATGGGAATGATGACAAACCCAAGTTTTTCGGACCCTGTTTTCGGAACAAAGGTTTCCATTTACATCAAATTGCGTGGTTCAGCAAATTCTTGTAATTTGCTTTTTAGTTGGGGTTCAAGAATAACGTGTTTGGTTTTATTGTGGGTTTATTTTATCTATCGTGTGACAGACAGGGTTGTTATAGTGTTAGCTTTGATAGCGACCAGATTCATGTTTTGAAGTCAACGAATGGCAGCTGACTGCCAGTAGAATTGTACTATTTAATATATACCAAATTAAGTGAAGAGAGAGAGTTAGATAGATAAGACTCTTGAGAATAAAAAATAAAAAAATCTTCTATTGGGAATTACAACCGCATCTTACGAAAGGCACGAAGGAAATTCATGAAACAAACGCCTCCAAAACCATAACTTGAATCATTAATTCACACCTAAATTAAAATTCAGTACCACATTAGAAATTCTGTCCATTAAAATTACAACAATGTCTCTATTTGAGATAAAGCAGTTCTCAAAGAACTTAATGTTCTTTCCTAACACATTTATGGGCCATCAACATTTCTCTTGCTACCCCGAGATAAATGCTATGATTTTGTGATGAAATAGAGTTCTTAATAGTTTGAATTATAATTTCGTAGGGAACAGACTTTGTCTGTCTAAATAATTTTCAAGTATGAGTAAAACAAAATTTCAAAGTTTAAAATAATGTCGGCAGCATAATTGAAAATCATCATTAATGAAAGTCGTCAATCTTTTTCTGACATTAAATATACCACTTTATTTTTTTTATTATTCTGTTGTTCACCTGTTCTGTTTACTGTGACATGGTTTTAAGTATCGTCAAGATTTTTATAGGCTGACTGTTAAACTAGCCCAAATAAAATTTCTTAAATATTTTTTCACTTAAACTCATCAATTGACTAGTCATTGTTCTAATTAAAAGCTTGAACCCGTTATTAAACAGCAAAATTTACCAAATTAACCACTTAAAGCGTTACAGATTAAAGTAATCAAATATACAACTTTTGTTATATTAATATCGATTGTTCCGTACTTGGAAATAACGTATTTCGCTCACAAAGTTCAATTTGCATTACATTAAAGTTGTTGTTTGGTATTGATGAAGTGTTGCTATATTTACACGCAATTTAAATCGTAAAAGATCAGCTCGAGTAGATGATGAAGCTAATCGTTCACATAA
This sequence comes from Tiliacea citrago, assembly GCA_963921375.1. Classification (NCBI taxonomy): domain Eukaryota; kingdom Metazoa; phylum Arthropoda; class Insecta; order Lepidoptera; family Noctuidae; genus Tiliacea; species Tiliacea citrago. The sequence continues at coordinate 3,399,338 of OY992799.1, forward strand.
TATTATGGCAACTAGCTTCATCTTTCTGACTGACCGACTCCTTGACAATTCAAAAGTATCTATAATTACGTTAAAATAACTGCTTTGAGTTATGTATGAAAACAGCTCTTGAAGTGGTGAAACTGAGTCACAAGGCGTAGAAAGATTAAGCAGTCCACGAAGTTGGTAGCGGAGCTGACTGCCCAGGCACAGTAGACTTACGTCACCAGTTCTAAAATTGAGGAGGAAAAAGGCTACGATAAATCTTCCACAAGACATTTTTGCCTGTATGAAAATTGCTCTTGGAATAGTGTATTATATAATTACATAGCACAGGTGTGAGTACTATGTACAATAGAGCTACTATTTACTGGGTAATATGTCTTTCATTGCCTTGAACATGGCGGCTGAGAGTATGTCATGCTCACTCAGATGTCTCGCTGATGGTGGACTGTGTGTTGGATCATTTAGCTCTCTTCAAAATGTTTGAGCTGAAACCATTCAGCTCAAACATTTTGAAGAGAGCTAAATGATCCAACACACAGCGGCACAACAGCTGATCCATGCGTCATGTTCGTGAACGGGCGCTGTCAGTAGGGACTGGTCATCTCTTAGCTGTCACGGCTTATTTTTAATTATTTTAGTTTTGAATTGTTTTTTTTTTATCACGGACGCTTCTGACGTTTTGCATCGTTCTCACATGTATATTTTCAATAAGAATGATGTAACCAATACTTTGTATCAAATATTTTATTTTAATAGAGTGTCCGTGGAGTTTCTTGCCCGTTCTTCTCCATAGGAACCTACTATTTGGAATGGGCAACTAGCTTCATATTTGTAACTGACCGACTTGTTGACAATTCAAAAGTGCCTGTAAATGGTTTAATTGAAATAAATGCTTTGAGTTTGAGTTTTAAATTATTAGCAAGTCAGTAAGGTTGGTATTGGTACTGCCTGTCCAAGGTACCCCGGGTGAACATAAGTACGAAAGATTCATATAATTATTATTATACAGAAGTAGAAACTAGCATAATCAATGTTGCTGAAAATAAACTGTTTCTTTTACCAGGTGGTTGAACAAAAACACTTACAAACTATTTAATTATCAACACAAGCTCAAATACTCCCAATTTAATTTACGGTTCAAAAGTTAAATTGTAAACAAGGGTTGTACCAGCCCAAAGCTATGGGTTATACCCAGTAAATGACAAAAGACATAATATCATAGTTATTACAATAGGTTGGTACAAGTCTCCTTAACTTCTTAATGAATATATGGAGAAAGAAACAGAACCGTAACTTCCAATTAGTTTTAAATAAGACCTCTACGTCTTGAACTCGGTTGAAACATTGTTTCATTTTGTTTCAAGAGAAGCCGAAGTTAACTCTATGTAGATTGATTTGCATAGTACTCAACTTTATTCGGAACATTGCTCAGGAAATTTATAGTACCTACTCCCTGATGAAGACTTTGCTATACAACGTTTCTATACAATATCGCGAGTTTTTTGTATTGATTCTGATTGTTTGAAAAACACAGAGCACGAAATCGCCACAGCGGCAAAGACTAGAGTGTCGCTATTACTAATACGAGTAATATTTGTGCCCATGCACGCAATTGTGCTCATCGCTATCTGAGCGCGAGTTTGGCTGTCACAGGCATTGTCAGAATTGTCACGGGCAGTTTTATGACTAAATGGTGACGCTCACTGCCACGGTTACTTTGTATATAAAGTTTTGACAATACCGCCGAAGCATCACGGTGCTCTGTGGTTCAAAACAAGTGGCCATATTGATTCCCATGTAGACACTGTTTAAATTTGACAAAACTTGTTCGAAAACAAAACAAAGAGAAGAAAATCAGGTATTTTACAATTAAAGTAAAACAAACAACTACAAGATTTTGGTAAATACAAACATTTTAGAAGACTTTAATCAGAAGAATTGTGTAGCTAAAACAATAGAAACGCTGTCAGACAAAGTGGTGGAAACTAAAACATTCCAGACGGTAATTCCAGTGTCTGGAAAGGTTCAGAGACAGGGGACTTTATAATGCATGCTATATAGTTGACAATTCTTAATTTAGATTCAGAGTTCGATCAACATTAAGAATTCACACTGAAGTTACAAGAGCCCTTCTGGCGTGGGCAGGCACTTAAATGGGCGTGAACTAAAACGTTGCACTATTAACGTAAACCTAAGCCATTAATGTTTTTGTGTGCGTACAGGTATTTTACTTGTGATATTGCTAGTATCTATTAGTAAATAATAGTACATTACTGCAGCGCAGCGGCCTGCAAAAGGGGCATTGATAGACGAATGTGAAAATGACGAAGCCGACGCCCTCATACGTGAGTCTATCAATGCCTGGTTGCGGCCAAGGCTTGTATAGTGCTTTTCTCAAATAATGCGCGGAAATTCAAACTAAGTAAATTATTTATAAATTCAATCAGATTCAATGACGAACAACGATCATTTTTCACGCGCCAATATGTTCATTTGTTTTTTTTTTCAATAAACAGCTTTCTATTTGCAAGCCAGTTCGAAATTTAAATAAAACCTTTGATAAGTTACCTCCTTGGTTACCATGTATGGAAGTAAAAAGTCAATTTTTAAATTACACGACAGATATTAGTTTTCATAGTAATTTATTCGGCCACTAAACAAGACAGATATGGATTTCCATACTAACATTGCCGGCCGCGCTCTCATGTATTTGACTAGTACAGCATTTTCCATTTATCTCGAAGGAGGTTGTCAAAATAATGCTAGAATTTCCAAGCATGTTTGAGAAAAAGACCTTACCATAATTTTGGATTCAGCTGTGGTGACGTCTCTAGATATACTCGTATAAGATGTTTTACTACTGTCTTGATTGTGGATATCCAAATTAACTTTTACACCTACAGTTATTATATCCTTAACCCTTAAAGAGTTTATCGACACTAAAAGTAAAATGCAACAGCCCGTACTTACATTTGATGCCTTCTGACATCGTTGACCAATAAAAACAGATGATATTGTCTTCCTTCGCTATGAAAACGAAAGCAGCTGAGTTTTTATTGCGCGTGGTGTAATAGCGAAAAGAGTAATTTTCATACAAAGATTTGGAACGCAAACAATATTTGTTAGGTGTTATGTAGTTGCAAACTTGTACTATAGGTTTTTAGTGTCTTCATTTATTTTTATGTCTTCACAGTGTCGACATTTTTGATGAGTCGTTTTGTGGATTTCTCGAATCGTTTCTTTGCAATCTCATTGTCTTTGAATATTAGAAGGACATTTAATTGAAGTTAATTTAGGACGTCTGACGGTTAGTGTAGTGGCTGAACTATAATAATTGAATCCCCCAGGAAACAATTTAAAGTATTGCAAAATAGGAATTATTCGAATAGGAATAAATCGGTCGAATATTAATTATTACCCGACTGCGCGGCAGCAAAGACAGGGTTGTGATTGTTGTGCGTTTCTTTGTCAATATGCCCAAGCATCGCTGGGCAAATCGTCGAACGCTGAGCGTTGAGCGATATGGCGGATGGTCAAATTATGAAATGGCGGCGTATCGTGAAATTTCCCGGCAGATCACGATATGGCTATTTCTACGATAGGACCACGTTACCTACACGGACCTATAGATATTTCGGCCTTAGGTTCACGTTGAGACCTGTCTTTGTAAAAGCACCCATGATATAGATTATAGAATAATTATTTAAATATGGGAAGTGAAAACTTTATACCTTTTTACGATATTCCGATAGAAAGGTAATATTTTTATATAATATGAAATAAATTAAATTAATAAAAAAAACATTACACACTACCATGCGTTTGACACACACACACATAGTACTAGGGCCATATGACTTGAAGATAGATAGGTGACAGAAGTGACAGCTTGAGAATGGAATAAGTAAATACTTTTTAATAGCATAGAATTAGTAATTACTACATAGATTATAAGTTGACGCAGTGGTTAAGCGATTGACTGCTGCGCTGCGTGTCGCGGGTTTGATTCCCGCACGGAAAAAATATTTGTACACATAACATAACATCACGCCTGTCCCCGAAGGGTTAGGCAGAGATGTACCTATAGTACACCCACATTTCGCCAATTATGTTTAAGTCCCATGTAATAGGGGGCGAGCCTATAGCCATCAACCGGGCACAATTCCAGACTCCGGGCTGCCACTGAGAAATTCCTAATGGAAAAAAATATTTGTATGACTTATAAGTAGTGGTTCCAGGTCTGGCTGTTTGTGTATGTGAGTTTAAATGTTTGTAAATGCACCCACGATACAGGAGAAATTCCTAGTATGGGGCAACGTTTAAAAAAAAAGAAGAAAAGTAGGTCGAATTTCGACCAGTGGGCGACCACTAGTAAAATCAAATGCTTAACAGCGTTTACAAATATATTTTATCTGACAATTATTTGGAATGCTTGATTGAACAACAAACAACATTTTACTAAGACCCTTCTTATGTTACTCGTGCACCTTATTTTAGTAAAGGTTACGCTTGCTTACTATGGCTTCCCATTTCGAGGGCCGCATTTGACTGATTTCGTCTACATTCGCTAGATTCCACCCCTGTGGCCTACTCTCAAGCACTTGGATGTAACAGCGGTGGAGCTATCTTTTCTAACCGCTTATTATATTACAAGGGATGGAAAAGGACGTTTGGTTTAATGCGTGTCGAAAGTTTGGGAGCGTGTATTGTCATTTGCGGGTGAGGTTATAATAGTGTGGTGTGATAAGGTTTTATAGTAGTGTAACAATCGTAATTAAACAAAAAAAAAATGTGTGGTATTTATTTTAATAAAACGCTTAATTTGGATAAACTTAGGTAAATAAAGATAATACAACTTATAAATCGTATTAATTAGGCGTCGCTGCATTGCATACGAAAAAATAATTATGGCTTAGCTCGCGTATAGGTCAGAAATTATCCCACCGGAAAGTACTACCGAGATAAAAATTATCATCACATTAATTTTATAAAGGCGAAAGTTTGTGAGTGTGTGTGTGTGTGTTTGTTACTTCTTCACGCTCAAACGGCTGGACCAATTTTGATAAAATTTTGTATGGAGGTAGCTGACATCCTGATTTAAGACATAGGCTACTTTTTATACCGATATTCCTACGGGATCAAGACTTACGTGGGTGAAACCGCGGGGCGCAGCTAGTGTGTCCTAATTTAGATCATGGTCTACCCATGTGCCAAATTTTATTCAAATCTGTTCAGCCGTTTTAGCGAGAAATTGTAACAAATATAGAAACTAACTCGCTTTCGCATTTATGATTCTAGCTAGGACTAGTTAGGATATTCTTACCTTTACTCTACAAGATAGAATAATAATTGTATTACCTATGGTTATTTTACTTTAGCCAAATTTTTTTTTTTTTTTTACCAAGTTTCCTCATGATGTTTTCCTACCTAAATCAGTGTTGTGTTAACTTATAAAAGTCATATTAGTATTTGATAGCTTTCTAGCAGTAACAGTTCTTGCAATCAAATATCTTTGTACTACTGTACATTAGGCTGTATTTTTCATTTTGCCACATTATATATAATCACTATATTAGGCAACGGTACAGTTTAAAAGAAGATGTAGTAACAAAAATTTAAAAGAGTATGCTTAGATGGTGTGGTCATTTTGAGAGGATGAGTGAAACGCAACTAACAAAAGGCATTTATAAAGCAGAGGTGAGTGGAAACTCCGGGAGGGGACGCCCTAGGAGGACATAATAGTGACCAAATTGGTGATGTTCTTCAGAAAGATCAGGTGCGTAGTACTTGCAATCGGCGTGCGTGTATGACCAGATGTATGAAAGTAGGCGAAGCAAAAGGAATATGTAAGGAGCGTAGCAGGTGGCGTTCTATAGTTTCTGCTTACCCCCATGGGAAGAAGGCGTGAGTTTATGTATGTATATAATCTTAAATAGAATTCATCAACTACCTTTGCACCAAGCTTTAAATTACCGCCGAATTACTCAAAAAGTGGAAAATTGTTCTGTACTACATTGGATCCACACTAAAAATAAGTTTATTTTTCATATCTGGCTCCCAATGGGGCGGCAAATGGTTACGAAGGAAACTTTACTTAATTTCAGCGGTGGCCCCTTGCTATGTTGGGCCAGTAAAATATTAAGTTATTTAAGGGATTTCTTTATTTATACAAATTTACCTACTTGTTTTAAAAATAAACGATAAGAAAGGTTTTTGTTGTTTTAAGATAATAAAAAAAAAATATTTTGGTTATTTTCTTTAGTACAAATAAGTATTTAATTTTATTTCTAAACTTAGAAATGTAGTAAAGTTGTAAATATTAGCGTCTAGTCTATAGTGTTATCATTGAACAAAAAATAACATGAATAGAAGTCAAGGAAAAATTTAAATAATAACATCCATTATACAACAAGTTGTCTCAAATAACAATACAAAAACTCTATTAGACATTAAAACAACATTATACCAGTATTTTTTTAATACCATTACATAGTTTTTAAGGGCAGTTTTTTCTCCACTTTGTCGTTAACTGTCAAACTTTTCATATTACGAAGAACGTCCACTTAAACCCAAGTCCGTTTAAGGGTAGACCTTATAGAAACTTTTTCTTTTGCCCTCCTCAGAACAACTGGGACCCTAATCCTTTTCAATATTAAATGTGAATGGGCCTAAATTGCGAAAAGTGTCATTAATTAGCTTTGAATATAAAACAAAACTTCTTTAGCTTCATGTCCGGGAAGTTTTGTGTGGCCGTGTGAAACTGGGCCTTGTTATGATAAGTATTCTTCCTTTTTAGGGTTCGGTACCTCAAAAGGAAAAAACGGAACCCTTATAGGATCACTTCGTTGTCCGTCTGTCTGTCTATCGGTCTTTCTCTCTGTCTGTCAGTATGTCAAGACCCTTTTTCACAGAAACGCGTAGAGGTATGAAGTTGAAATTAATATCAAATACGTAAGTCTATGGTCCTTTAAAGCTCTAAAAATATCAAGCTTCCAAGTCACCGCAATAAAAAAATACGGCGATATAAGCGACATTATTGCGACAAATTTCGATACTCGCAAATAAATTAAAACCTATAGGGTACTTTCCGTTGACCTAGAATCATGAAATTTGGCAAGAAGCAAGGTCTTACAGCACAAGTATAGGAAAAGGTCCGAACATTTTTAATTTGTAGTTTTATCACATAAAAAAAAAACTTTCTTGCGATTACAAACTTAAATTTTCAGTTGGAAAATTGACCGTGGCATATATCGATGTATGGGAGAATATTTTTTTCAACTACAATGTTAAGATTGTTTTAGAGATAAATTTATCCTAACTACGGAACCCTACATTGTGCGTGGTCCGACACGCACTTGGCCGGTTTTCATTTGAAGGCTGGCAAGTTTGTGCATGAATCTATTATTAGCGGCACTGAATAAATCATGAACTTTATTTTCAGTGTTACGTTCGCGCCCGATTGACACTCTTTATGGTTGGAATTTATTATGAACTAGCTTTTGCTCGTGGCTTCACTCGCGTGGATGTCAGTAATTATCCCACGGGAAAGTACTATACTACGAGTAGAATGCATCATCAGTGTATCAATGTTGTGCCATTAGGTTGTATATTATTATTCAGGAAAGCAGCCATTCATTAGTTCACTAAAAACGAAAAACTTCGCAACTAATGGGAAATTACTACTGCAGGCTGCAACTGAAGGAACACGGGTGGGTTCTTTCACCCTCCTGCTCCACTCATAGCGGGAGAAGTTACTTGATAATTTCCCAACCAACAAAAAAAAAAAGGCTGCAGGTGTCGACCTTAGAGCGAGTTGCTTCTCACAAGGACAACTGTACTTTACTTGCTCCCGTGTCACCTGTCCTGACTCTTTATATTTTGGCTGCCGAGACCAAAACTGCAAACCTAGTATACGGGGACGATTTTTATAAAAAATTGGCTGTAGTTTTAGTATATGGTGGTGCCTTAAGACTTCCACGCGAACGAAGTCGCGAGCAGAAACTAGTTTACGAATAATATATTTAATATGCAAGATGTCGTTTTGCATCTTCATCAAATTCCAGAAGGTAACTATGCTTATGATTCTCGACACGAATCAATAATAAAAAAAGTAGTTTTTTTTTTCAAATTTTCGGAGGTGCTTGTGTGGGACACGCATTTTAAAACGCTGCTTGTATGATACTGTAACTTCCCTTTTACACACACATAAAAACGCGGCCGTTTATTCGATACCATAATTATTTTGCCTACCGTCGTGTCGTCGACACGTGATGTATGTATTCTGAAATACTGTCAAACTTAAATAACAAAAAAAAACAAGTACGTATTAATTATTGATCAGGTTTCGTAATTTTATTTGATTATTTATGTCTCCCTTAACAGCCTCCCGAAATTTGACGAGAATGCAGAATGACACGTTGTATATAAAATATTTAATTAATAATTGTATTTCTTTTTGTATTGCAGGTAAGATGAAGAAAATACTCTCACCAAAAAATGTGGTAACGATAAAAATAATTTTAAATAAATTAAAACTCAAGATACCCAAAAAATTAAACCCTGTGGGTTTCTGTTTCTAACTCAAATATTTCAAATATTAATTAAGAAATAACCTCTAGACTCGTTAAAAGTTCTAGTTCGTGAATAGCTAAGAACGCTATTACTCAAAATTAACACTTTAATTTTGTAACCTAACAGAATATTGATAGTCGGTTGATACGAGTATAAGCTTAATGTAAAATTCGTTTAACATTCATATTTCACTTAACGACATTTCAAAACACCCTAACAGCCTTTCAGACATACTCTGAACACTTCTTATCACAAAGTCACACACATAATCAATAAAAAGCGACCCCATGAATAAGCAAAAACCTAACAAGAGAAAACTTTCACATTTTCGTCCAATCATTCTATCTAATGCTTACGACATTGTCAACATGGGATGCCATCAATATTCTGGCCATTTGGGTCGGTTCTATCGTTGCCTACTGTAAAATTCGAAAATATTATGCGCCCAGACCCTACCAGAGGCTTACACACTCCATTAGGATTTGATTTATTGGTGCCCGCTAAAAGGGTCTCAAGGAACCATCCTTAAACCCTTACTGTGTATCACTTACATTAGACGTATGGAAATTTTGTCCTGAAATACCATTTGCTTTGATCGTGTTATATGACACGTGGTCATCGATTTCCGTGATAGGTATATCAGATTTAGTCTGAGTACATGCTTAAGGAAGGTTATTTGGTATGTATAGTGAATATTTTACTAAATTTCTATGGGAATGATAATTTCTTCTTTGGGTCTGTTATAAGTGTTTAATCACAAATTTCGATATGATAATAATTGAAAAAAAAAAAACATAAAATACTGTGATAAAATCACTTCACGCTTTTCATTGTTTCTGCGTCACTATAAACGAATCTCTCTTTCTTAAAACATAATTGTAATATGTAACCACATTCACTTCGGCAGCCTAGCTACTCCACCTTACTAAAAATTGTTTCAGCAACTAAAGTTTATTCAAAAGTATTAAATAAGTAAAACTTGAAACTCGTTATCCAAATCAAAGTCAGTGAAATGAAAATTTTAAAGTCTTCATGCACTTCAAAGTAATTGCTCTTCTTAAAGCTAACTTTCGAAGTATAAAACAAAATTATATTAAAGTATCGCTGGAGAAGTTCGAATTAACTACAGCTCAACTTACAGACATAGTGACGTGTAACGAATGAGGAACTTTGTAAACTTTTGGTGCACGAATGATATCTACTGCCGGATCTCAGCCTCAGGCTTTGTTCTGGGTGAACAGCTCGCGCGGGTGCTTAGGCGGGCAAGAAGTATTAAATAATTTTATGGAACCGTCGTTTGCGTCCATTCATAGTATGCGGACATATCAAGCAAAGCTAGGTTATGCCATAACAAAGCAGTTTCCTAAGCAACCACTCCCGTTTCACCATTCGATTCTCAAAAGGAAATTCGTAAGCTTTGAAAGTTAAATTTTTTACATTTTTCTATGGTTTTTATGGCAAGTTTTGTGTCTGTTAATATTGTTAGAAATATTATGTTGCTGGACAACTTGTTACAGTTATCTAAGCATGACGCATTGACGATTCGCTGTCGTAACTTTAGTAATCACCTAATTGCTGGTGAAATGTTTTTTGCGCTAAATAACTGCTTAATGTTTATGCATTACATGTGTGTCTCGCATAGTGTTAGTGAGAACGGGCATGAGTGATCTAGCTAGCGACGAGTGGTCGTCTATTGTTGGTGGTCTATAGGAAACATGTCTACCCTCTACTGCCCGTTACAATAACTCGCGATGTACTGTGGTCAACGAATCGCTACCGCCACCGCTTCCGCTAGCGCATTCACTCTGGCCTCATTTGATACTTTGTGAAGTTAACATTTGAAATGGAAGCCACCGTGGGTAAAACCTGAAATGTCGAGCATTTTGTTACTCGTACAAAGATTTTGAACCGTAAATTGCATCCTCCAGATTTTAGTGCATTCATTTTACTGACATGCTAAAGCATCAGAATGAATGTCCTGTGAATGTACTGCACTTAGTAGAAATAGAGCTTGTCAAGGACCTCACCCGAGGAATTATTATTACCATTACCTGGCACATGAGAGAATGTCAGATTTTTGGTCTGGGATAGAAACGCACCTACACTGCATCTGATAGACAAATGGTATTATTATATCCAATAAAATTGATACTATTGCCATTCAGTTTAATACCTATTTATTGCTGTCAGAAGCAGACGCACATGACCTAATAAAAAAAAAAGTTATTTTAATAGCATACCATCTCTTTTGTAGATATTACTGAATTTCAGACAGTTCGTGCGAACTTTGCGAATGTCTAGTTTATAAGATAGCCACATTACCCTAATATTACCCACACATCAAATACATTCCACCATACTTTCTTTCTAGAATAATATCATCATCATTTGATGCGGCTACAAATCGCTGTAGTTTGGCAAATTGCTCTTTGTCCAAGTTTTTTCTGTTCGCCAACTTTGTTGATGTTGGTTTATAGGCAGCTATTTAGTTAAACGTTTTTCTTCTTTTTATGTCGAACGAAGATTGGCTGTCATTGGTTAGGCGCATCCGATGTGTGGTGGGGAAGATCTCAGTGTGTTTTTGGGACTTTGAAATGGCTCAAGATTTTAGTTAGCAGGCGACCTGTTCCTGCACATATGCGATGCACGGTTTAATTTTTATTGTTGTTGTTTGTAACAAAACTAGTTATTTTTTCACTTTGCAATCGGTATTTGTTGTTTCAAAGATAACTATATTATACTAGTTTTTGTTATCAATATGTCACTCAGTTCTGTCATGTAAATAGCCTTCGGTCCCTGGCCCTGAGATCAAGCGGTGCATAAAAATGTCTAACTTTTATTACTGGAATACGTGACTATTGGCTACTTTGTATGTGTGTTTTTTAGGTAATGTATTTGTAATGTGCGTTTTGCTTGTGCAGAATAAACAATTTTTCTTTCTTTTATTTCTAGTAAGCTTAAAATAAAAGATAAAAAGTCTATACATAATTATATCTTTAAAGTTTTAAGCAATTTCTCTAAAATGATACAGTCGACTATCACATCGAGCTACAACGTTCAAATCATTACGTAAGTGGTAAAACACATTTAAAACGAACAAAAAGGTTCATTGCCACGTCTCTGCAAAAAAATATATTTTAAAATGAAAGTCATCTTTTGATGAAATACTTCAAACGAAGTTTTGTTTTTTCAACATATTTAAATGACCAATAAAAGAAGGCAAATATACAATTGAATTTTTCCAATGAATGGACAAATTGAACTTAAAAACCTCTTAAAATAAATCCTACGCAGATCGACGAGAAATCTCGCGTTTTCTTTTCTGAGGTCAATAAAAGAAAAATTCTGAAAAGGCGACTTTACAAAATTATTCAGCGTGTTCACTATTGTCATCGTCCATAAATAATGTTATCTTTTTATATTCATGTACTTTCTTTTGTACATTACATTTATTTTAAGTTGTGAACTTATAATGGTGCATAACTATCAACAGATTTTAGAACCATTTATAAGTGAAACATTGCTCATTTATTTCCCTTATTTTACTTTTAAAACTTTCGCGGTTGCAAGTAGCTGACGGTCTTCGTTTTTCGCACGCTGTTTAAATAGTTAAACCACTCGAAAAAACAATTTCGCTGCAAGACGCAATCGTGCATCTTTTGAGTAAACTCTATCTGAAACTCTTAAAAGAGTCCACGTTATGCAAAGTTGGAACACCATTTAAAACCTTCACGTCCACATTAAAATAAGTAGATAATAAAAAAAAGTCTTGCAATTCTTAGAGTAAGTTAGACGTACTTGGTAGACACATCGCATTATGCGAACGCTTGTAATACCAGAGAAACTGCATAACCACGCCATAACTTGGGACTTTTAAAAATGATGACTTATTTAATTTGAATATAGCTGATATATGTTTATTCTGGGGAAGTTTCGCCCGTGTGAAATATTTCAACGACGTAAGAGCATACGTTGGAAGAGTTTTTAAAGAAATATCTGTTGGACGGAATTTCGCTAAAGGAAATTCGGTTGTGCGGGACTATAATGTATATTTGTGTATCTTGGTAGAAGGAGGAGAGTGTCTAGAAATAACGTGTATTATAAAATTTGTGAATAATATTTTACACACAGTTTTGTTATGTCTGGACATAACTATGTTACCTTGTAGTATCAGCCAATGTCAAATGGCAATAAAATAAAATAAACCGGCCAAGTGCGTGTCGGACCACGCACAATGAAGGGTTCCGGAGTTGGGATGCATTTATCCCAAAAAACATACTTATCATTTTGGTTGAAAAATATTTCTCCCATACATCGATATACGTCACGATCAATTCTCCAACTGTAAAATTAAGTTGGTCGACTATTACTCGTTAACTAGCGTAGCTGTGATAGTTTTCCTTTAAATTTCGTTATATATACTACTGCCATGATTTTTTTTACATATCCTCAATCAACCATTTAGTTGGCAGGGGGGACACTTAACTCTAACAAAATTTTGCACTTTAAAGCATAATATTACGCAAACGGATGCCTGCATCGAAAAATGGTTTTACAAACTTACAATATTTTTGAACGGCCTATCCAAAGATACCCCACACCATGAGATAGACGAGAAAAAAAAATATCATCCTCACTTTACGTGTAAGGGAGGTAGGTAACCCAAAAAAAAAAAAAATTCAAGAGGTTATTTTACGACTTTGTCAACGTAACTAATATGTACCAAAATACAGGTTCATATCCATGCCAAATTACAGCTTTCTAGTACTAAGGGTCTCTGAGCTAAGCCGGGGACGGACGAACGGACGGACAGACAGACAGACGGACATGGCGAAACTATAAGGGTTCCTTGTTGACTGCGGAACCCTAATAAAAACGATCAAAATATGTAATGAATACGTAAAGAAGCAAAACTAGTATGTAAGGATCGTAGCAGATGGCATTCTGTAGTTTCTGCCAACCCCCATCGGAAGAAGGTGTGAGTTTATGTATAATATTTAAGTATAATATGTATTTAATGAATTTTCAATGCTTTAGTTTTTCATCACGCTTATAACAGATGACATATTTAATGTTCCTCAGCGAGGAAGTATAAATTTTACGATCATATTACGCACCAGTCCCCCTCCCCCCCCCTTCATCATACTAACTTCAACCCTTTACTCAAACTGGTATAGCCTCGTTGTTGCTTTAATACACTTTCATACAAACATGATGAGTTTGCTGAGCAAGTTATGACCTTAGCATGCCATCAAAGTACGGTTTAACGACATATTTATCACAGTTAGCAGCTTACCATTAAAAGCTAACTCTGAGAAAATGGAGTTTGAGTAATGCTCCAAACTATCGCTACTAGGATTCAATGTTGTGAGCGCAATATAAATACGAATTGAAAGTACAAACAGACCGATTTCCAACAAATATTTTGTTTGTAGGCCACACAAATATTCGTTTCGACGACTATTGATCCTTTGATACGACTTCATTTAGGTCTTTATTGTTGAACACAGTTTCATGATTGGCAATCTAGAATTGGTCTGTATCTGTTCTGATGTCATCATCACTATCATTTTCCATTTTCAGCCTAACCTTCAACACTTTTAAGCTTACTTGTATTGTTACTCTCCAGATTTTCTCAAAATATTTTCCATTAAGCAAATCTTTATTGCATCATAACAAAGATTATGGAATCTGCTGTCAGTGAGAAAATTGTATATCCTTCATAGCATCCTCAAAACGCACAAAGAGATACCGTATGGTGCTAAAATACAAAAAAAGAAATAAATACTACATAGTAAACACTCCCATAGCTAGGACAGAATTTGCCAGCAGACAATATAAAAACCGCTCAGCTTTTTTATACAATAAAATAATATTTATGATTAAAAAAAAATTTGCGTGTATGCAATAGAGTACTCCTATGTGAAAAATGCTCCCACATTTCGCCATTAAATAAGTCCTATGTAGTAGGGGATGAGCTTTTTGACATAAAATACATAACAATCACCAGAACCGTACTGATAATTCCATATATTTAAACCAATACGATCGCCATCACACTTCGCTATCAAAATTGAAACCGTAACATTTTGAGTACTCGCACAAAATCCAACGACAATGTTTGTTCAAATCGGTTCGCTTTACATTTTATTTTTAACGTCCGCCATATTTGATTTCCATTTTACTAGTGACGTAGGTACCTTGGTCGGTGTAACAATACGTTTTATTCAAATCAGTTTTGCAGTTTAGTTTCGAAACCGGTGGCTTTAGTTCCAGCACGTTTGTTTTTCTGAATTTATAAAAGCATCAACACTGGTGTTAGGCAAATCCAATGATTCTTCTTTTATTTTATTCGTACGGTATTTAGCACTGTGAGGTCGAAAAGTTGTGGAATAGGTATAGATATAAAGATAAGTAGAATAATAATTCTTTACTGTACACCTTACTACACAGGTCTACACAGGACAGCCATTGTAACCATAAATGAAGCAGTATTATAAATATTGCTTCATTTATGGGTACAATGGCGATCTAGCCCCTGATAGCAATATCTACCAGCCAATCTTTGGATGCACTGAAACAACAAAACATAAAAATTACAAATCAATTGTAAACCGTTTACTTACTATCTGAGCTCTAGTACCTAGAAGACAGAAAGTGTTTTCTTATCAAATAACAAAAATCTATTAACCCGATATGGCCGTCTTCTATAATAATTATTATCAAGGTTTTCGTTTTGATATTTCTAAAGGTCAGACAATAAACATAAATTACTTTTCATACAGCCAAATAATAGCGCTGGCAATATGTATACGGCTGCTAATAAGAGGCTGTCCTAACTTATTTTAAATAAGAGTAATGAAAATATTATACAATAAAACAGAAAAGCTCTTTAGATTTTGTGTTTCTTTCTTTAATATTTAAATTATAATTATAGTCTACTGGACCTTGATGTACTTAACTAGCCAAGGCACAGTAGACCACATATCATTGGTAACAAAAATAATAAACTCGCCTTATTCTATTGAAAGTCTGTACTACTGTACGTTCGACTAGGTCAAAGTGTTACTACCGACGCGGCGACGTCCGGTTCACTGTAAAAGAAAAAAATACACGTATAAACAATGTCGCGTCACAAGATGATATTAAAATAATATTATTATAACCAGCACATTTATTACCAAGAAAATTAGAACGTCTAAGTACAAGTTGATATTTACAAGTAATACGCGGTCTAGACATTATTTATTACGTAGCCTATAAGTCTATATATTATGCTGGTCTAACTTGTCTCGAGAAACATGTTTAATGTTTTCGTAAATCAGGATTTAGGAAAACGGCCATGAATCTTTGGGCATTCAGGATGACCTACTAATCTTTTAGTGGTTGATGCTTTAGTATTCGTAGCTAAACATATAAATATTACATAAGTGTTATTGGAGATGGAAGATCATTTAGATAAAAGAAATGGATAGACTTTTTCACCAAGAAATTATTGCAAGTATTGAATTGTTATTTAGTAGGGAAAGAAGACAGAAACCATGAATGGATTGAATGAAAGATGGCAGAAGAGGGGGTGAATACAGAGATGGCGCAGAGAGTGAGACAGACGACGACTATGACAGAGATAATTATGTATAGAAGAAGGCATGCTGCACAGACACTAAATGGAGGATGAGGATGAGAGTAGGTGATGATGATGTCCACCACTATAGTTGGTTTAACAAATACTATCTTCATTATTAATATTATAAATGCGAAATTGAGTTTGTTTGTTAAGTTTTCACGCTAAAACGGCTAAACGTATTTGGATGAAGGCACATGGGTTATAGACCATGGCTTGGATTAGGACATAGATTATCAGTCAGTCCGACTCGACTATCAGTTCGATAGAACCGCTAGGGATCATGTGTCCAAAAGAGCATGATGCCGACGCATTGCCGCTGAAAAGCCACTTGCGTCACTTTATGGAAGTATTGCTCTGAGTACTCCGAGTGCAGATGTGAAGTATCGTGTGAGTAATGACTGACTAAATACCTGTTACTCTAACGTAAGGGTTACTCACAAGCTTATTAGGTATAATAATATACTTTGCATCCCTCTATTGTGTATTAGGTTTCTAAAACCACATCCAATTTCATAATTATGAATTCCTAAATCCTATTTACCATTTCTTTTAATCCTTTCCTTATTCTATTAATGAGTCATGAAGTTGGACTTCTTCATATTTGGAATTTAATTTATCTCTGTCAGTGGGAGAGTGTCCAGTCTGGAGACGAGCTCTACAGGGCCGTACAGAGTGGGGTGCGTCCCTTTCCTGTAAGGGGGAACCCGACCTAAAGACTAATATTAACAGAATTAGGAAAAACAAAATTATTATCAGCCTCGGGTAAATTAGGAACACTCACACTGACCTGATGTCAAAGAGACCTCCTACGGAGGATACCCTATCAAACAAAAAATAATTTTCCAGATCGTTCCAGCCATCTTCAAGTAATCGGGTAAAATAGATTTAAAAAAAGTCTCCTCCTTTTTTTGAACTCAGTTAAAACAAATCTAAAGTTCCAGCATTTCATTGAATCACTAATCAGTAGTTTAAACTGTAATGCTGAATGATAAACCTTATTTTTGTGAGTTTGTCGTGGTCGAGTACCTAAATAAAACTGATGAAGATTTAAATCTTCTCGAATGTATTGAGATTCATGATATCGCTATTCAAAACAGAGGGCATAAAATCTTGAGTACTAAGCATGGAAGGTTTATTTTAGGTGATTACTTTAGCTAAAGAATTTGTACTTACACCGTCTAGGGACGCAATAATACAATTTAATATCCATAAATACATTACTCGTATTTCTTGACATTGACGTGTTTACCGCGTCTCGCCGATTTACTGCGTCGTCGCTTGACTGTCAATTCGAGTTATTATAATCACTATAAACTTGTGTGTTTCGATAACAAACTTATGTAGTAAGAAATAAAGTTTGAATTTGATCGAAATGTTTTCAACGTTTGCGGGATATTACAAGACCACTGATTTGTTATAACGCTTTACAAGACACTTTAAAATTAATTTATGATAAATATCACCCGTCTCTCCACTATTCCAATGCTTGCTCAAGGATGGATATCCGGCAGGCTCCAATAATCTTTCCATATCCCATGAGCACGTCTTCCCTTCCATTATCGCGCCCCCGGTCTACTCTCTGATATACTATGGTCTCTGTAGTCCCATGAAATTTGACCCTTCAGGGGCCAGGGTGAATAATTTTTAGGAAAGACGTCTTCACAGCCTTAGCCTAAATTTAAATGCTCATTGCGTGTTTGGTACAATGGTTAGTACAAGTTTTCTCTCACGATATTTTCCTTAAGTGCAAGGCAGTAGTATTTTTAATTCCTTTATCTTACAATACTGTGAAATTGTTAAAGTAAGACCAACCAACTTTAGTTGTTGATGAGTCCAACTTGAGTCATTGATGTCTAGGTAACCACGACTTTCTGAACCAAATATTTAACACGAAAATCACAAAGCTTTTAAGGCGCAAATTGCTATTGTTATTGGCTGATCTCGACATGAAAGAAAACGAAGCATGAATGTTTGCTTTCTTTATTATAATACCTGGGAATATTTTATATGCTATTGCACGTTTACTTAAAATCTATACTTGTGTAATCATATATCAAGCCGTATCGCTTGTGACCTTCTGTAGGTTAGGTGGATGTTCTATCGATATTTTTGAACTCATGTGATTTGACCCACGTGTAGGTTCTTATTTCATTAAAATGTATTGTGACAGCAGTTATTGTACGTTTTACCTGCCATGGGAATTGAATGGCATGTTTTGTCTTTCTACATCGGTTCAACGTTGAGGATTGTAACTTTTTCCAATAACGTTTTAATGTGTTTGGTCTCCATATTTGCTGTCGTCTTTGGCTTCGACAATTCCATGTATAGTCCGATATCTAGCTCGATCTACCTTTGGGCTCCTTGTTTATTTTTGATTTCTATTTCAGTTCTGTAATTTTTTTGTGTTCGATAGTCAAATCTGAAGACTCATCTTCGATACCTGGATTATGTCTGATGATGATAAAGTTATCATTCACAAACACCTCGAAACTTTGCGCTATATTTACTTACTTTTGATGCTGTATATTATAAACATGTCTAAACTATTTAGTTTTGATTAATGTATAAATTATTTTGATTAGTTTCGTGCCTTATAACTAGTTTGGTTTGTAGTATGGTTGTGTTAGGAGTTGGGACAGCTGTATTAAATTAGATCAGACCACAGAAGTATAAATTATTATGTTGCGGAATTTGTAGCTATATTAATTTATCTAAGCTATCTGAACTTGCCTATTTACTGACACGAGGATGCTAGGAAGAGGCTGTATGAAGTTCATAAATGTAATTTCACAAACCGTTTCTTAAGCTATCTTACTGAAAAAAACAATCAAGTACCTACCTACCGCACTTGTTCATCATTTTCAATAAGATTGGAAAATGGAGGATGATTATTGGCAAACACGTTCTTTAAAACTTCGTCTGTCATCTACTTTTGTATGTAACATTTTAATCAGCAGTCGTGGATGTCAATTAAATACTACCACACGATTTATTTTGTTTACATTTTCCAAATATTGCACTACAATTATTTTAGCACACATTTTAAAACCAACTTCCTAATTGAAATCTTTCTTTTATTCGCTACCGCTGCAATGCAATGTTTTGCCAGCAAAATGGGTGAATTTTTCTACCAATTTATCGAAAAATGCAGCCAGTTTACTCACAAATATTTCACTTAAATCTAGATAGTATACTAGTGCAGGTATCCACGATGGTTTGTTGTCGCTCCACGGTTCAGCATTCACTTCAATTGATCACGAACGCCGCAAGCAAGTCGGTTCGCGTGTTATTCGATTTCTATCTCCAATGCCGAGTGGTTTGTTTCTAAGTTTACAATAAGAAAAAGTGAATTTAATCGTGTTATTCGAAAACTTAGCTTGGTCTTGGGAATAGAGAGAGTAAAGAATTTGTGGTTGTCGGGTAATTGGAAGATTCTTATCAAGAATGGAATTAGGTTAGAAAATAATGTTACGCTTGTTAAGTCTTTACTTGGAACCGAATTTCTTTACCACTGATGATTCTATTGTATTGTGAGCGCTGAACACGAATTTTATTGTTAGGTATCTTCCATTCAACGCTTATCATAATTATAATTCTTGCTAACTCTATCTCTTAATTTAGGATTAACCACAGCAATAATATTTTGCATTCATAAATTATATTATATCAAAAGAATTGAATGGTTTATTAGCACAAAATATCACCAAATAAATGACGTCACAAATACGGGTATATACTACTGCTCATGTTTTTAACACAAACCCTTAGTTTGGTCTTACGGTTACGATACCTTCGGGATTCATTCGTTACCTGACCCATAAAACATTATACCTACTTTAGTAGTATCCCGAAATTTTGAAACGAGAGCAGCTAGATTTTCACTTTTGCCTACATTCGGTATTTTCATCCTTATGCTAGCAGAAACTTTATCTCGTCTAGACCGAATATTGGTAATGGATGTATAAAAGTTTATTGAAGTTCGTACAAATATGATTAATGATACTAAAATGTCGATGAGAAGAAAAACCATGTGGCAGTTTCTTATCTTAATAAGAGTCAATTGAAGGTGGTGGATATTGGGTACGAAGTTTATTTATTTATTTGGGACAAACAAACAGTAACACATTATATCTGCGCTAATAATATAAACAAAGATATTATATAAATGTGAAACTTACACCGTTATCCACAGCATATACAATTCATATAACTTTACTAATGAACAATCTATGCGAGTAAGACTACAAGACTGTACAAATAACTATACACCGGAATCCTTAAGTTTCTTTAACAAAGCAGAACGGAATCTATTTACTGACACTGAGAATAAATCTAATTCTGTAGTTTCTGAACAAAAATCATTATAGTTTTTGCACAAGCGACGTAGAGGCGCCCGCAGACCAGCATTGGTGCGGCAATGAGATGCAGCAAAAAGAGGACGCGCGCGCACCTCTCGTCTAACAACAGTTCTTGGGACACAGTAGCATATTTTATTAGTAATCTCAGAGCAGTTATACCTGTTGTAGCATACGTCGAAAAGAAACATAATTTCTAGTTATAAACGTTTGAAAAGGAACTTTAGCAATTACTTACTATAAATGTTTTTTCCAAATCAGCATCTTTATTTACTTGGAGAACGAGTACAGCAATTCAAGCCAGAGTACGATTATTATGATCATGTAGTTTTAAAGTAGAAAAGTTCATAGCGGCGCTTTAAATAATTATCTAGGCAAAAACAGGTGTCGAGACCAATAGAGCGAGTTTTAAAACCAAATCACATCAGCTGAGCTAGAAAAAAAAAACCAGTTCTATTTTAAAAACAAAATCCTTCATGCAACGCGTTGGCAACTAATCGAAATGAAGATACAATCGATCAATATATATTCTTGAAGCCGCGCTATCTCCCAGCTTACTGTAGATATCCAATTATGGAAGCATTGTGCCTGACAAGTCTATTGAAGTTCGTCTAGCTGGAGTGCATAATTTAGGTAGGTCTCAGAAACTGGTGCGTTCAGTTATTGATGTAGACCGATCGAAATAGTTTAAGGTAGTCCGTTCCTGTCCGTAGGTTGGACTTAAGTATCTGTTTGAGTGTTGTACTATCGTTGCCGGCAAGTTTTTGTCAATTAGGTCTATTATACATGTTCGAAGTTCATAATGTATTACGTATACTGATCGTAACATGTTTTGCATTAATAATTTGATGATATATTATATTGGCTGGTTAGTTATAAAACCAAAGTCTTGATTTGTAGGGTTCCGTACCCAAAGGGTAAAACGGGAACCCTATTACTAAGGCTCCGCCGTCAGTCTGTCTATATCTCATGAACCGTGATAGTTAGGCAGTTGAAATGTTCACAGATGATGTATTTCTATTGCTGCTATAACAAAAAATACTAAAAACCAGAATAACATAAATATTTAAGGGGGCTCCCATACAACAAACGTGATTTTTTTGCCATTTTTATAGATAACGGTACGGAACCCTTCGTGCGTGAGTCCGACTCGCACTTGGCCGGGTTTTTGTAATTTTAATTTCATCCCCAATGAACTGGCTTGAGGTCACAAGGACGGTATTATTAATGTTACTTTAGTTTCACCGTCAAAACTCTAATGAATCCTTCCAAATTACACACATGTACTTTTCAATTTTGAAGCTAAAATAACAAGCAATGCTCTTGCAATAAGACTGAATCAACGTCCATTTTAATCATTCTTCAAAACAGAAAGTATTCCACCCTCAAAAATAGTAGGTATAACAAAAATATGTTTTCTTTTGACCAACGTTAATCTACGGCGTGTTTGCCAGCTGACATTTATCTTTTTTTACGCCTAGATTTTATGTCGCTGTAAATTCTCCTTTTTTTCTCTTTTTGTTCTCTCAAATAACGCTACTTGTATACATTAGACCAAAAACGTAAAGGGACCTTGAAAATGGGTCAGAATTTTTTAGAGTAAATAGATGTACGAAGTAAAAGGTCACTTAGTTGAATCAACCTCATTTGAAAGTAAACTTTTTATCACATTTTGTTGGAATGTGTGTCATTATGGTTTCAGTTTTGACTTTAGTTAATCTTTGCGTCCATACTAAGAAAATTAGGAGAAGATTAAGACAAACTTTAAGATTGTATTTTAAAGAAGGCCATACTATGCTATTTTCAAGTTAATGGCACAGCTAAAAATATTATATTATGTTAGATCAGTTGAGCCCAATAGTTGGCTACGTCAATCGCGGCATCAGTGTTTTTTTTAAGTAATCAGAAACTAAGTGCAGGTGTATGGACACTTTCGACACTCCCATTTATATTTTCAAATTCAAATTAAAAACAAAAATTTCAGACCAAGTGATCCATAATATAGTATTAGTATGAACTAAACAACTTAATAAACTCAATTAACTTTTAAATATGTACAAAAACTAAACACTAATTGGCTACATGAACATGTGCACGCACATGTCTGCCAGCCCAGAGCCTGATAAATGGTCCAACAACCTTGTCCGCCAGTGCAGCTAAAATACTGTTAGGGCTACCCCTGAATCGCCGCAACATCGATGCACACCGTTTGCGCATGATGGCACGAAAGTCATCTATTCGCGCCTCCACAAACATGCCCGATGCACTGCAAAACCGAGGCACATGGTTTGAAATTATGGGACATCAACTAGCAGTGCATAAAAAGGTTCATGAATACGAAAAGTTTCTCTGACATAGTTACAACCAAACCGTACAATGTAGTTTTGTTTGCTCTTAAAAGCAGAGTTGCTGATAGATTGAGTTACTGTGTTGTTTATGAGCAACACTCGTATTCTTCCACTTAGTCCATTAACGATAACAACTTACATTTTATACTTCCGACAAATAGTGTAGGTAATGTCTCTAGAATTCTAGACTTCACATAGTTGATCATTCATTCATTCATTGATTAGACCGCACTATCCACAATCTATATCCGATTCATAAATTTATTACATTAATGCAATTATCCTTCACCTGTTTACTGAAAATATATTCATAAATGCAATTCCATTCATATTCTAAAGCAAAAATGTCTGAAGCAGCCTCGACCTAAAGCAATAAAGATGATATTATCTTATTTACTCAAGAACATAATACAAAAAATGGCCACAAACATCAAACATGTACAAGAGTGTCATATCTCGGAGCTTTTAATCTGCAGAATGGTTGCACTAAACAAATGGAGAATAAATCCAAACTTCCCTTTTCCCGTTTATTGTCGTAATATGACAAATAGCGTTACACAGAGTGGAGGATTGGGGATCACTCACGAATTGAAGCTAAGACGGAAATAACATTGGAGGAAATGGGGAAAATGGGAATGGAGTCAATGTTAATGCCAGTGCAGAAACATAATAATATATGTTTATTAGTAGCTGTAAGAGTGACCGCAGTACTATGAGATTTTAAGTTGACTTCCAGTATTGGAATTCAATTCTGAGAAGGTTTTAGTTCCAAACCGATTAATCATGTAAATAGTGCTCTTTAGATAACGATTTCTGGGTATTTTATGTAATTTTCCCGGATCTCCATAATAATTATCTATTTTTACAAACTTCTGTGCACATTATAAATCGTACTTAGTTTTTACAACTTCTCCGGGAAAAGATACGAGTGATATAATTATGATAAGCCAAAACGAATTCCTAATTACAAACGTTTCTGAGTATTGTAGGTTGATACTACCAACACTATAGTTGTCAAAAAATAATAGGTCCGTTTTGACATTTAACTTGAATCGATTTATCGTCACTATCAAATACCGATACTGACGATAAATCGATTCAAGTTAAATGTCAAAACGGGCCCATTATTTTTTGACAAGTATAAAAGCGTTTAAAATATCCTAAACCTTCTTAAGTCTTAAACCTCGTAATCTCACAAAACTGCAGTTTAAACACAGTCCATCAGGCTAATACCGCAACACGTCTAACCAGGTCACTCAATGCATACCGTTCACATAGCGAGCGAGGGGACCATTGTCCGAAGCCGCTTGCCTATAAAAAGTATCCCAGGCATGCCTTCTGTTTCACACAGCATCGTTAATACCCGGCTCTACATTTTTCTAGTTTAAATCGGCTAACCCCATGAAATTATGGGGTCAGATATGTTGGACTTACGCGTAGGGTATCATCAGACAGCAATAATAAATGATAAATATTTTAAAAGTAATGTCTATATGCGCTAATTTAATTTTACGTCTGTTTTTATAATGTTTGGATCTAATTAAAACCTATTTACAATTTAGTGTCCTTTTTAATTAATTTTCAGTAATCACGTTCATTAAAAATTTACATAGATGATGTAATCATTTGTCTGCGTTGAAACTCGATGTGATACTAACGATTATTTAATTTCATCATCTCATTGTGTACCTCCTTTAAGCTATAATGGAGTATCAGGATAAGTACCTATACCCAAATATTGAAGATCCGAATAAACGAAAATTTAATTATTTGGTCCGAATTTTCCGTGTGACATTAAGTTTTAATCGGATTTTCGTGTTGATTCGAGGATTAATGACGAATGTGAGTCTCATTGGATGCCGATTTTCCATGCAAGCTGTTCTTCATATGAAAATAGCTTATCGTCATAAAGGGAAAATGTTTTTAATCAGACAGAATATAAAAATTTATTCGTTCCGATGATCTAGATTTCGTTTGTAATTATTATCTTCATTTAATGAACAAGAATTCCGTTTTTGCCTAAAAGTAGTTCGGTAACAATCATTTCATGATTGTATTTCTCACAAAAATGGCAATAAAAAGTGGTTACTAACATATTCGCCAGAAACAGAACTGAACAATATAAAAGAAAGAATATCAGAAAGTCACATCAAATATTTTAAATATCCAACTTTTCGAGAAGCTCAGCAAAAAGCATTTCTATCGCGTCGCATATCTAAGTGTAGGTTTATGAAAGTTACAATGTAATATAATACGAATATGATAAGAAAGAGGGACAAATAAAATTTATAGTCTATTATGATATGGAATATTTCTGGCAACTCCTTGGCATTTCGGCTGTGAAGTATTTGATTTGTGTGCCCTAAATTTTTGTTACAGATCTAAGCATTTCTAAAGTTGTAGGAAAACTTCAGTTTTGTTAGTTCTTTACGATATTGCTGGTGCATTCGGTATTACGTCACTATAAATTGTTGGTTTAAGGAAAAGGTCAGTTTAACGTTCAAATCATCCTTGTCTATTTTCCTTTAATTTTGTTTTGTTCAACTGTTTGATAAGCTTGTGGCTAAATAATAACTGCCGCACGGGTCGATCGATCAGGTTAAGCTACGCTTGCCGCGGTTGGTCCGTGGATGGGTGACCATCTGTTCATACCAACATTCCTCCATGCCTCGGAAAGCACTTTAGGCCGTTGGTCCCGGCTGTCATTGGTAGATCTTTGACAGTTTCCACGGGTCGTCAGAAGCCCAAAAGTCTGACAACCAGTCTTACCAAGGGATATCGTGTTACCCAGTAACTGGGTTGTGGAGGTCAGATAGGCAGTGGCTCCATGTAAAATACTGGTAATCAGCTGCATCCGGTTAGACTGGAAGCCGACCCCAACATAGTTGGGAAAAGGCTAGGCAGATGATGAACCTAACGAACTAGAATATTACATTCAAATAAGCCCCTTCTAAGCTCTTATATAGGTACTAAGCGTTCCCTTTTACTGTTAACTAGAAAATGTAACAAACCTCTAAGTCTATACCTTACGCTCCCTTCTCTATAAATGTAAAACCGCCAGAATACATACATATTCAACAAAAATAAATTAATTCGATGTTTGCATAGGCTCTGAGCGGTGTGAAAATTCTTCCCAGACTTAATTTGACATTTCTTCTACAAAGGTCTCGTGCCCTGTTCCTTTGTGCGGTCTAAAACGTCACCACTGCGTAAATATTGGAGGTCCAAAGCCGCATATTCAATATACAAATGTAAGGTAATTTGGTCTTCAGGGGATTACATTGTGGAAGAGTGGAAATTCTTTGGTATATATGTATATTGGTAATACAGAACTTTTCGGCGTTTTCAATGGATGAATTTTCAATCAAAAACGCATTTGCCCGTATGATAAAAATCATATGTTTAACTGATATCAAAATTGGAACAGCGCCCTTGAAACTTAACCTATTAAGTTAAGTTTAAGCAAAAAGAATGTCTATCATAATTATGTGCATTACAATTTTTAATAAATTACCGAAGATCATAAGGGAGCTCCCATTTAAATATTTTAAAATTAAACTACGTAGATGGTTAATAGAGAATTGTTTTTATAGTTTACAAGAATTTCTGCAACATAAAGAAAAAAAAATATTTTAAGTTTCCTATAGTTTAGTTTCCAATATGATGTGCTGTGGTTTAATAATTTAACATAATTATTGTCTTTTGTTACTTAAAGAAAAATATTATTTTAAGAATTTTAGTTTTGTTATGTCTAATAATTTAACATAAATTGTATTTGTTACCTAAAGAAAAATATTATTTTAAGTATTTTTGTTTTGTTATGTGTGTATATTTTATTTTAACTTAAAATTTATCATTATTTAAAAATCCTAATAGATATTTTATCGTATATTCCGTGTAATATCTTAATAAAATAAGTACCTATTAGGTAATAATGTAAAGTTAATTTGCATGCCCTAAACAGGCAAAATATGGACTGTACCTAAACCACCAACCTCTACCAACTGGTAATACCTATATTTTCAGCAAATAAATTATTCTTATTCTTATTTTTATAATTTTTTACATATCTTACATATTCATATGAACTTTTTCTGTCCATCCTATAAAGGTACTCTACGATCCCTGTATCGTCTGAGAAAGTTTTTGCCCGCTAAGACGAAGACTATGCTTGTGCAGACTTTGATTTTTCCTATCATCGACTATGCTGACGTGTGCTACTTTGATTTAAATGCGGTTTTGCTAGATAAGCTCGACAGACTACTCAACAATGGTATCCGGTTCATATTTAATTAATTTAAGAAAATATGACCATGTGTCGAGTTATAGGTCTGAGCCCTCCTTCTTATCTTATGTCTCACTTCCAATATCTATATTCTTCACACGCTAAGAACCTGCGTTCTTCCAACAATCTTCTTCTACTCTGTCCTTCTCATACTTCTGACTTCGTTCATTCTTCCTTTCATATTCAGTCCATTCTTTGGAATGCGCTTCCTCTCGATATCAGGACGGCCACCAGTCGGTATGCATTTAAGCGAAAAATGCAGAGTTATTTGTCAAAACAAATAGCGTAGAGTCATCTCAATTTAATATGTTTTCATTGAATTTGTATGTATATATATATATATATAATGTAGGGATATATTATAGTAAATATATGTGTATTATAACTAAGTTTATAACCTATTTATGTACTTTTGTACCTATTATATTTATATTTAATTATTTTAATATTTTATAATTATTATTATTTTCTCTCAATCAGAGCACCCGCCATCTTATCTCTTCACCACCTTTGGTTGACTGGTAGAGAATGCCTAAGGCATTAAGTTCGCTTTTGTACATTATTGTGTGTGAGAAGTTTACATAAATAAATAAATAAAGGTTTTCTGGTAGAAATCGTTGATTACGATAACCCTCTATTCTTAAAAATCTCACGATGAGAATTTAGGTGAAGTGTCAAAATTGTAAATCCCTATTAAAGGCATCGGATGGAATAACAGCTCACTAGTAGCTCATTAATTCACCTATATTTTCACGTTTAGATTTTAAAGAATTGACTAGCAATTTTTATTTTATTTTGTGTGTAACATGGTGATTTAAACGAGCATTATATGATCAATATACCAAATTCAACTTAAATCTTATACACTTTCAATAAAAATATTTTTCTTATAACGAAGTGGAATCAGCATAATATGATTCAAGGGCCTATCCCGCAATGCACTCGAGGGCTTCTTCAAAACATCGAGTTCCAACCGACTTTGTGAATAAACTCACCTAATTTGCTCCCATTTTAGAACCAATATTTCCATCCTCTTCGGGGAGCGATGTATATTTCTCATTTTGTCTCTGTAGTGGAAATCACTCACATAATAAATTTACTTACTTATAATATAATATATAAACTACACACAATTGGCGAACTGGCGATCTGGTCTACTGGACTTGAACATAACTGGCGAAATGTGGTAGTACTATAGGTACATCTCTGCCTAACCCTTTTGGGATTACAGGCGAGATGTTATGTGTGTGTTATATAAAAAAAAAAATATAATCTTCACTTATAGATAAAATAAACTTATATACTTATAATAAATACATTTTTTAAGTAGAATTGATCATTTTAGGGATGTTTGACTTGTATTATTACTAATAAAAAATAATACCACCCTATTATTTTTGGTCAACTGAAAAGCAAACGCCTCTTCTCATACAGCAAAGTCACACACACATCGCCACGCTTACTCAAGGCGAGTTGAATTTCAGACTTATTTATATTGACAAAAAGTCCAGATTTCCTCAAGTTGTTTGCATTCACCGATGTCAGAGTACACTACAAATTCGTTTACGTGTTAGTAGGTACCATTTGTGCAGTGAAGATGGTACCTAAAGCAGTTCCTTTCACAACTGCCGATTGGCTAAATGCTTCAACACGACATAATTTAACTTTTTCTTTTACTGTGTATGACTAGTCGAAAGATAGTTTAACCCATGCCTATTTGGTTCAGATTTTCTATTAGCATATACCAGCTAATTCTTATAATACACAGATCCTTTAATAAGCGAAGAAATTCAACTAGACTAGAAGAAATAATCACGTCAGAATCTCTTTATCCTTAGATCTCTATACGACATTATAATACTCAAACACCAACGACTAATCTGCGGATTAAAAACCAAACACACAAAAGAAGGCAATCCGCACTATCCTTCAGACTTCCTATCGAGAGGAAATAAGATAAAAAAGAAAGAAAGAATGAGAGAAAGCATAGTTCTTAATACCATTGACATTTCATTCCATCCCACGGAACCACAACAACTAAAACTAATTTATTTCCTTGGAGATAAAGATTCCGCTTGTCTGTTCCGGGAATCGAATCTCGCTAGTCGTGATTCCATTCAGGCATTGAAATGCGATAGAGAAGCTAAAGGAGGAATTTATTTTCCCACCAATTGGTGCTTTTTGTAAAAAGTGGATTAGTCTCAAAACAGATTGTGGAAAATGAGTGTTTATAACTAGTCTTTTAAAAATGTTTGTGATAGTATTCAGTTTACAAGGCTTAAGTTTTGTATCAAAGAACTTAGTGTACTCCGTTTTTGAAAAAAAAAAAAAAACGATAGTTCGCTCGTAATAAATGGGCTAATATAACTGGCGCAATGTAGATGTACGATCCAGTTCAACGATGCCTATGATGATGATGATGTGATTATGTATGATTTTTATTATTATAGTCGTTCGAAGCGCAATTATTTTAAAGTATTTAATAATATCAGTTGAACATACCTACATTGTATTCCTTCACAATAAAAACATACCTTTTTAGGGTTCCGTAGTAAACAAGGAACCCTTTTAGTTTTGCGATGTCCGTCTGTCTGTCTGTCTGTCCGTCCGTCCGTCTGTCCCCGGCTTAGCTCGGAGACGCTTAGTCCTAGAAAGCTGTAATTTGGCAAGGGTGTACATATTCATCACGCCGAAAAAGTCGTAAAATAAAACCATAAAAAACATTTTTTTTTAGGGTACCTTCCTTGCACGTAAAACGGGCATGATATTTTTTTTTCTCATTTAATACATGGTGTGGGGTATCGCTGGGTAGGCCGTTTAAAAATATTATATAGAAAGCCATTTTTCAATTCTGAGATTCGTTTGCGTAATATTAAGCTTTAAAGTGCTATATTTTGTTAGAGTCAAGTGTCCCAACCCTCTGCCAGCTAAATGGTTGGCTTTGGATATGTGAAAAAATTCATGGCAGTAGAATATATAACGAAATTAAAAGGAAAACTATCACGGCTAAGTAGGGTTTACTAGTTAACGAGTAATAGTCCACCAACTTAAATTTGCAGTTGAAGAATTGACCGTAACATATATCGATGTATGGGAGAGCATGTCTTTCAACTACAATGTTAAGTTTGTTTTTGGGATAAATTCATCCTAACTACGGAACCCTTCATTGTGCGTGGTCCGACACGCACTTGGCCGGTTTTTAATTATTGATATATAATTTATTTGGCACCAACATGTCAAAATCGGGACGGTCTAATGAGTATGATTTACATTTTTGAGTTTCTAGCCTCAATGAATAATATTACCTGGAGACCAAACGATATTAAAACCTGAAATAAATTACAGAATTGTTCGAATATTTCATCGAAGTAGCGACTGGGGATCTAAACACTTAAAGTAATAGCTCCTTTGAAGCTTACCAGCTTAAGCACTGGATTGTCGCTCGAGCGTTCATGCGACATTAGTGGAAAGTCTGGTCGCTTGAACTAGGTAGGTAGGTACTTGAATTTTCTAATAGTCTGATTTCTCCAAAATTGTTTAGTTTCTTAGTGTGGGTGTTATGATTTTGAATGAGACTTTGTTGGCTATAGGTATAAAAAAAATTAATTGTGAATAAGTGGCTGGAAGCCTTAATTTATTGAGGAAAGTCCCCAGACGACAACCTCCTTGGTTGCGAGGTGCCATTTATAATAAAAATAAGATAATATTCACTCAAACAGTTAAATATCTTTTGACTTTTGGCAGTTTCGTTTTTAGGGTTCCGTACCCAAAGGGTAAAACGGGAACCCTATTACTAAGGCTCCGCCGTCTGTCTCTCTGTCAGTCGGTCCGTCTGTCTGTCCGTCTGTCACCAGGCTGTATCTGATGAACCGTGATAGTTAGAAAGTTGATTTTTTTACAGATTATGTATTTCTGTTGCCGCTATATTAAAAAATACTAAAAAATAGAATAAAATAAATATTTAAGGGGGCTCCCATACAACAAACGTGATATTTTTGCTCGTTTTTGCTCGATATTGATAACGGCAACAGGTAGGCGCTTGAAAAATACACAGAGTACTTAGTTATATATTCACTTTAAAAATAAATAATTAAATTAAAATAAAACAAATATTTAAGGGGGGCTCCCATACAACAAACGTGATTTTTTTGCCGTTTTTATAGATAATGGTACGGAACCCTTCGTGCGCGAGTCCGACTCGCACTTGGCCGGTTTTTAATCCTTTAGGTACTCAAAAAGTAGATTTATATTGTTACTACTCCTAGACAATTCGTCTTTATGGGTATATGTCTCAAAAAAAACAAATACAGCAAAACTTTCCACATCACAATAATAATAAGACGAAAGCCAAAACAAAGTAGGTACAGCACCATAATTTGCCTATAATCGTCCCATTGCTGGGACACAGACATCATCTCTGTGAGAAAAGTGTTCCATAATCCACCACGCGGGTCACGTGTGGGCTCGTGGAAGTCACATCTCTTCGAATTTTTGGTTCTAGGACATGCCGGTATCCTCACGATGTTTTCCTTCACCGTTTTGAGAGCAGTGGTGTTGAAATTAAATTCACAAAGTGAAGCCTGGCTGGATTTGAACTCATGACCTACAACTCATAAGTACCGATACCACTGGGCCTACTACTATAGGTGCACCTCTGCCTAACCCTTCGGGGAACACAGGCGTGACGTTGTTATGTTAGTAACAATAAACTCTACGGTATTTACATGGGACTTTAACATGACAGCGAAATTCGAGTCTACTCACATCTATCCCTTTGGGGAAAAAGGCGTGATATCGTGTTTATGTTTATATTTATACTAGCTTCTGCCCGTGACTTCCGTCCTTGTGTAAGTAAACTATACCATATAACATTACCCATGGTGGCACTCGACAATAGTGTAGCTTACTAACAGTAAAAAAATGTTCTTGCCCTAAAATAACGCAAGTCAACAGCACTTGACCGAACCGCACCTGAGCACTTCCACTAACCGCACTGAAAAAAAATTTTGATGAGTGCGGTTCGGTGGAACAGTTTTCTAATATTACCCCGAACGGCACCTGCATGCAGTTAGTTGTGATGGGACGTATATTATATTCTGTGTTCAGGACATTACCAACTATAACATAACGAGTAGTAAGTGCAATCGAACCACGTACAGTAAAGGGCTCCGATATCGTACGTAATTAATGCGGGTAAATTTTTACGTATGCAATTTGTTTAACGTTGGATTCAAATCTCTAAACTATTTCAATATAGCATAATAGCAGAGACGCTGAAAAAGTTAGACCAGATGATGCACAGCTTAAATTGAGCCTCTCGACGGCTTGGCCTCGGTATCAATTTGGACAAGACGAAAGTCATGTACTACTCACACGTCTTGCCGAGATCAATCTACATCAAAAGGTCGCTTTTCGAAGTAGTGAAAGAGTATGTCTACCTAGGGAAAGTCATCCAGCTCGGTAGACACAACTTTGAGAATAAAGCCGACAGAAGGATCCAGTTGGGTTGGGCAGTGTTTGGAAAACTTTGTCAAGTCTCTTCGTCACCTATCCCGCAATGTTTGAAGACTGGCTTCAACCAGTGCGTCCTGCCCGTTAAGACATACGGTGACAAAACGTGGACACATACAGTCGGGCTGGTCCACAAATTCAAGGTTGCTCAGCGCACTATGGAGCGGTCTATGCTCGAGAGTTTCTTTTGTAGGATAAAATCAGAAATGAAACTATCCGGAAAAGAACCGGATTAACCGACATATATTGCGGAGTAAGCAAGCTGAAGTGGCAGTGGGCGACCTATGTTTGTTGAAGGATCGATGGCCAATGGAGCAGACGAGTCTTGGAGTTGAAACCGCGTATCGGCGAGATGGACCGACGAGCTTAAAAAGGTAGCTGAGACAGACTGGTTGCGGAAGGCGGAGAACAGGGTGTTGTGGCGCAGTCTGGGAGAGGCCTTTGGCCTGCACTGGACAGCGCTGGGCTGAGTTGATTGATCTCGTGGACGATAATTATAATAGTTACTTATTCCGTTATTATTGATTTCGAGGTAAAGTATCTCCGTCGCAAATAAACCCTTTGAAGTAACGTACTATAAACGAACTAAACTTTCCATGAAACGTCATTCGAAGTAAAAAACGTAATAACGTGTGAAAACGTAAAGGTACAGTATATATTTTACTTGTAACAAAACATCGAGCCGCTCTAATGTCACCATCATCAACCTTTCATACACATTACTATAAGCTGACACAAAAAGTAAAAAAACTGTACCTACATAAACTAACTACAACTACCTACATAACAAAATTCTGAAATAAAGTTGTAACTTTAAAAGTATCATTATATCGGTTCTGTAATTTTTTGTTCTTGTTTATCACACTGGAAAATCTGTAAGTACGTGAGTCTGTTTAGAATTGGGATTCGCTCATCGGTTAATTTTTTTTTAATATTTTTTTCGCTCACGTCAGACATCAATGTGTTTTTGATGATATATCATAGTAGTAGTATGACGTTGGCATGATTGTGCAATTTCTTCCACTACGGCCACAAATTATGAGGAGTTGATTTGATACCACACATAATCAGCCTATAATGTTCCCACTGCTGGGACACAGGCCTCCTCTCTTCGAGAGGGAGTGAGCTGTAAATCTACCACGCGGGCCCAGTGCGGGTTGGTAGATGTCACATGTCTTTGAATTTTTGGTTCTAGGACATGCCGGTTTCCTCACGATGTTTTTGATACCATTCACACATAACTTTTTTTTTTTTTTTTTGGGTGGGAAATTATCAAATAACTTCTCCCGCTATGGGCGGAGCGGGAGGGAGTGTCAGACTTTTACTGACTAAAACCCACCCGTGTTCCTTCCGTTGCCTGTGTCCCAGGGCCACGATATCCCTTTCGGACAAACTCGCAACCCTGGCAGGCATTGGTCCTACTGGACCCCGTCAGTTGGTGCTGACATCTCTTTGAGGCGCGTGGAACACAACGCGCCGTCGACCCGGGCCTGGTCCTTATCGGACGGCGAGCTACCCTTCGCTCACCGTCCGCAGGCCCGCGCCTGCAGTGGCCGGAAATCGGCTAGTGACTCCCGACGCCTGGGGCGTCTCCTGCGGCGACTAAGGGCGCGAGGGCGCGAATCTTGCCTCACCCTCACACGTTCCGCCTCCTCCTTCGCGAGCATTACTGCTTCGCAGAAGGAGGTGACGGCCTCCCATGCACTCTCGCTCCGAACCATGGCCTGAACCAGGCCCGGACGCGAGAGATCGCCGCCGCCGATCGCCTCCGTGAGGACACGGCGGTGCTCCGCCCAAGCCGGGCAGACCTCCACCGTATGCTGCACCGTGTCCTCCGGGCGCTTCACACAGTGGTGACACCCGGGCGTTTCCTCCCACTTTATCCTGAACAGGAACCTCCCGAAACAACCGTGTCCGGTGAGGACCTGTGTCAGGCGGAAGGTGAGGACGCCGTGGCGCCTCTCTAGCCACTCCTCAAAGAGGGGACTAATTCACACATACCTAGATACGTACATATTAATTTTAATTAAAAAAAACTAAACTAAAATCAATTTTGAAAGCAATCGTTTAAGTTACTAACAAGTCCAAAATGGCGGAAAATAATAATTATTAATATGCCTGACCTAGTTCTTGAAAATCTATGTCACGTTGTACTGGGATCGGTCTATCATTACTGACCGGACTATTGTCGCCAATATGCCTGATATAGTGGTGATAGATCGATTAGCGCGCCGCGCAATGATTGTCGATGTTGCCATTCCACATGACGAGAACCTCGTGAAAGCTGAGCTTGTTGACATGTGGAAAGTGAGCTTGGCTGTCATTGTGCCGATTGTCGTTACGGCCAAAGACCTGATGACTGAAAGCCTCGATCAATATCTCTCGAGGTTCTCGTTAGGCGGTTGGATCAAGGGCGTGATTCAAAAGGCAGTATTCCTTGATACGGCTCGCATTGTGAGGGAGTTCCTATCTCCTGCAGCCCTAACAACTGGTAGCTCGGACCCTGCTCCCAACACCGGCGGAAATAAATTTTTATAATATTTTTAAATGATTATGTTTAATATTTTTGCTGTAGGAAATAAACAAAAATAAACGACATAATTATTATTATAAATTAGAAAGCCTACCTACATGATAACACGCAATTGCTAAACTTGCCTCAATGCGACAGCCCCAACTCACTGCATACTGAAACATACTTAGATTTCATGTAGCGGTCTATATGTGTGAGTGTGTTCATTCGACCATTTGTTCCTAGTTGTAATATTGTATGATTTGAACAAACGAAATCGCTAAGAAAAGTAACAAGGTCTGTCATTTTTTGTTTACTGACAGCGACACAAATAAAACATTACTCTTTGCTCCAGGTGAACAAGGTGGAATTATCCGGAAGACTTAACTTCTGCTGATTTGTATCGATATGTTTTGTTTGTTTGTCTTGAACAAAAAAATACACCCCATCACTAAAAAAATATTTTACATAGGGACTGAAAATAATATTAATAAACTGTTCCACCGAACCGCACTTATTTTGTTTCAGTGCGGTTAGTGGAAGTGCTCAGGTGCGGTTCGGTCAAGTGCTGTTGAAATCAGTGCTCTTAGTGGAATGCCTCCGTAAAACTGCTATATGACTGATGATATCTTTGTTTACAACAGTTGAACGCGCCGATTGTCCGACGTATACGCAGACTAATGGTAATGTCTGTGTCTACTTCGTCATTTTGTGAAAAAGTGTGTAGGTTTCTTTTAATTGTTTAGTTTTCTTTATATACGTGACTTAATACTAGTAAAAACTGGAAATTAAACAAAAAAAAATTATATGATAAAATAAAGAATCCTGAGTCAAAATATGTAAAAATATGAATTTCGTAAAAACTGCAGTTGTCTCTTTGTACTTTGCTGCCGTTGATATTGTGCCTGAGTAGAGCTGTAGTCAAGACTGTCTTTGACATCGCATCGCTAGTTTGAGGAAATCTAATGCACAAAAAGTTAAACACAGTTTAAGGGACATTGACGCGCAATCGAATGATTGTTTCTAGGGTTCCATACGGAAACACGGAAGCACAGAAGGAAAAACGGAACCCTTATTTAGGAACATTTCTTTGTTCTTCTGTCCGTCGGTCTATCTGTCTGTCAAGGCCCTTTTTCTCAGGAACGCATGGAGGTACCAGTTTGAAATTAATACCAAATACGTAGGTCTACGGTCCCATGGAGCTCTAAAAGAATCAAGCTTCTAAGACAACGGCATAAAAAATACGGCCATAATATTTATGCGACATATTTTGATACTCGCATATAAATCAAAACCTATAGGCTACTTCCCGTTGACCTAGAATCATGAAATTTGGCAAGAGGCAATGTGAATTTGTAGTTTTACCACATTTTTTTCGATTACAAACTATCATTTGCAGTTGGAGAATTGGCCGTGACGTATAGCGACGTATGGGAGAACATTTTTACATCTGCAAAGTTATGTTTGTTCTTGGGATAAATTCATTCCAACTACGGAATCTTTGATTGTGCGTGGTCTGACATACACTTGGTCGGTGTTTTAGTATCCGACGAAACATTTCAACGCTGGTGGGTCCAGATGAATCAATCAATCATCATCATACTGAATTCATGGTAAAAAATTCGAGGAGCTCGTGGCTAAGTAATAACAGCCGCACGGGTCGATCTATCAGGTTAAGCTACGCTTGTCGGGGTTGGTCCGTGGAGGCGTGACATGCCGAGACTCCTTCGTGCCTCGGAAAGCACGTTAACCCGTTGGTCCCGGCTGTCATTCGTAGATCTTTGACAGTCGTTACGGGTTGTCAGAACCCCGAAAGTCGGTAGTAACGCCAGTAGCACACCTGCGCCGCGAAAAGTCGCATCCGATTCCAGTAGCGAAACATGACGCGAGCCAATTGAATTGAACTACTGCGGTTTGACTGTGATGGTTTCGCGGCGGAGATGTGCTACCGGCGTAAAAGAAGGCATCGTATTACCCAGTTACTGGATTGTAGAGGTCAGATGAGCAGTCGCTCTATGTAAAATACTGGTATTCAGCTACATCCGTTTAGACTCGAACTCGACCCCTAACATAGTTGGGAAAAGGCTAGGCAGATTGATTTTTATTTCATGGTAAAAAATTGAGCGTCGATGGCCCTTACATCCTGCAAACCCCCCTGCTGCCCCTTAAAACATGCCTTTCTTGCTTGCAAACCAATTAAATTTAAATTCATGTTACAGTTTCTCCTTGTAAATCTGGAGTTTGGCAAATAAAGAAGAAATTAATAGGTAATTTGGAAACATAGTAAAAGCCCATTATTTTTTAAGACAGTAACCGTGGAGTTTCTTGCCAGCTCTTCTCCATAGGAAACGACCAATTGGAACCGTGCACCTAGCTTCTGACGTTTCATAAGTGTCCATGTAGGTTTATGTGAAATAAAATATTTTGATTATGAAATATTTTAATACTACGTCACTAGTCTAGGAAACTCGCTTTACCAAATTCTGCGAATATAGGTAATATATCACTGAGTTGACGTTAAGGCTGTTAAAGAAGCGATAATCGTAATGAATCAAAGAATCTTCGATGAGCTAGTTATTACTGTCATGATAAAAAAAAGAAAAAAAAATATTTGAGACACGCACAAGAAATACAAAAATAGCATTTAAAGTCAAAGTCAAAGTCAAAGTCAAACCATTTATTTCAAATAGGTACATAAGAGGCACTTTTGAACGTCAAAATTTACAAAAAAAATAGAATTGATTCTAGTTGCCCCTTCCAAAAGGTAGTTTCGTATGGAGAAGAATGGGCAAGAAACTCCACCGGTACTCTTTTAAAAATGTTTTACAATATTTTGTTTGATTACATTAATTATATGATAATATGTGAAGACGATGCACCTAGAATAAAATTACTATACCATAATAGGTAAAACGAATTAAAAACTAAGCAATGAAAAATAACTTAATTATTAGATAGATACGTGGTGTTCACATATTTACAAACATCATACAAGTATGTTTTTCTAAAAAAATAAGTCAGTGTGTGAGTATAGGTTATCACAGAATGTAAAATGAATATCATAAAAATAACAGATTTTACCATAAAAATAGCAACCAGTTTGATTTTGTCTAGACTCTAGATTGTCCTATGGAGCTGGACCAGCATGTTTCCAAGCATTCCTGTCCTGGATATAATCCTCTAACTTGTAATATGCTTGTTTACAAAGTGTACTTTTAATATGTGTTTTAAATTTTCTCTCATTTAATTTCAATATATCACAAGGTATTTTGTTGTAACATTTAACACAGTACCCCATAAAAGATGTATGTACTTTAGATAATCTGAAAAATGGTTGATCTATTTTATCTTTATTTCTAGTATTAAAATTATGTCTATCGCTTATCTTGTTAAAAATATGTAGATTTTTCCTTACATACATAATATTTTCATAAATGAATTGGCAAGGTACCGTCATAATATTAATCCTTTTAAATAGTTCCCTAAGAGATTCGCGGCGACGGAGATTATAAATTGCTCTGACAGCTCTCTTTTGCAAAATAAAGATGGACTCAATGTCAGCAGCCCGACCCCACAGTAAAATGCCATACGACATAATGCTGTGGAAGTAACTAAAATAAACCAAACGCGCGGTTTCTATATCTGTTAGCTGTCTTATCTTTCTAACAGCATAAGCGGCCGAGCTTAGCCGCCCCGCCAGAGAGGTTATATGTGGTCCCCATTGCAGTTTCTCGTCTATAGTGATTTTTAAACAAACAATATCCAAAAAAAAACAAACAAGATTTGTGCGATGCCAAAAAGGCTCCTATCTCAGAATAATGCCACCATGCATGATACCTAAATAGGTAGGTACCAGTATTTCCAATCTGACCATTGAAAAGAAACACGGATATAGACATAAAGGGCATAGTCGTTGACCCGTGTCTTATCCTCGTAACTATTACACACGATTGTTCAACAAATGCAAAATGAAAAAATGTTCAAAGTTATCCTTTAGAGGCACTGATGGCAGTAATAGAAATGATTACTTATGACAAATTTAAAATATTCACACACAAATGAGATAAGTATGAAGAAATCTTCATGATTATTTACATTTTCAAAGAATAATAACTACACATTGTCCCATAAAATAAAAGATTGCATTCTATACGAAATAAACAGTTTGTACATATTCGGTAGCGCAGAGAAAAGCAAATACAGCCGAGCCAGCACAAAACCGATCGCTACGATCGCGTAGCGGCATAGCTGTGACGTCATGCTACGACGTAGCTACGGCGTAGCCCAATTTATACGTGGCCGGCGAATTTTAGTTTCTACGTTGATAGAATTTGCGATATCGTTAGGACTGGAATAGTCGGAGTTATGGCAACAGCTCGTCTGGTATCAGAATATCTAGCTTAGTTTTACAGAATATTTCATCCTATAAACCTGTTTACAGATCTTCATATAGAAATCGGTTGTATTTTATTTACTCTAACAGCAAAGCCTTGACAACTCTCTATCAAATTATCTTCTTGTCCCCCAAATTAAATTAAAAGTTGTTCAGTATTTACTCAATAAATTACCCCCAACTTTTTGTCTAACATTTGGGCCAAACATCTAACTTTTTTCTCCCTTTGTGACGAACTCCTCAATTTCAAACTTCAGTAACTGTACGTTTCAAAGAACTGCAGCTGAGTTAGATTTTGAAGACAGTTTGAGACAAAGGGAACTTCCTAGTCTCGGTTATTTTGGGCTCCTTTCATGAAATGTGAGACTCCGTAGTGTATTTCCTGTGGCTGCTACGTTATGAGTTATAACAGTTAGGTGAAAATTTAGGTGAATACAGGAATATCTAAGTTTTCATCTAACTTGAAATTAAATGAAGATGTTTGTTTATGAAGTTGCTAGTTATTTCCAGTTTACATGGAAAGCTTTTGTAGGATTTCTCTTATTACCGAGAATGTCATTTTGCGTCACAGGAATATAAATATTGTATAGTCATCAAAAGGCTGCCCAACTTAAATAGGACAGAATTGGTGCCCTGAGACAGTGCGACGGGGTCGCGGTAGACCACGTAGGAGATGGCGGGACGAACTGGATAGGTTCCGTCAAAACTGGAAGGGGGGCGTGGGAGCTCGCGAAAGGTGGAAGGAGTGGAGTCCCAGTAGTGGGACAGCGTAGGCTAGCACGAAAATACAAATAAAATGTAAATGCAAATAAAAAGCCATCATTAAAAGAGTCAGCAAGGCAATAACAAGTTACCGTAAAGGACGAAATGAAATGAAATCGTTTATTCTGTAAATACTGGAATCACTTTAACGCGTCCTATTAAAAAATAAAAAATAAGCTAGATGTAGTCGACATTTCCAATCTAACTAACCCTGAGAAGAAATGGCGAAAAAAACTCAGGGGTCAAAGTCTCTTTTAAAGTTTAAACATAATCTTGGTCAGATCATGTGCGGACCATGTGGATAAATCTCTGAAATGGTCTTTGGAGGAAAGAACCACACAAATTTGAGTGGACCTGTCCAATCAGTGCAAGCATTCGTCAGTAATCCTGCAGCTCGACTCAAGACTTAAGGAGCTCAACGACTCGACGAACAATACCAAAGAAAGGAAATTTGGGTAGGCCGCATATTGTGCTCAAAATGCCAGACCATCATTAAAACTAACTGAGAAAACGATAAAAAAAAGGAAATTATTTAAAAAAATCGCCACATAGTTCTCAGATTCACAATAAATCAAAATAATAAATGTAATACTTTTTCATGTAATTAAAATGATGTACGGGACCACATTAAGTATTTATTGTAACGGAGTTCCTTATTCTGCACACTTGGCGAATGAGAGCTAGACCGATAAAAGTGTAACGATGTTATGATGTTAGGTGTTGTGTTGTTGTGTAAGTGAAATGAACTCCATTCCAACCGGGTATCTAACGACAACTGTCGACTGTTTTGTTTATTTTTCTATTTATTTACCTTTTTTTATTAGGCTTACCAACAATTGTTTACACTGGATACAAAAACTTAACACATTATTCAAAATAATATTACAGTGCAACAATTACTTATAGGTAAACCAGTGGGCTATGATATAATAAAAGTATCGCTATTCGTGGAGGTTATTTTAATGCACTCTTTTAAACAGCCATTTGCAATGACACCGTTGGCGTCTTGGTCTACATCACGGGTCACCGCTCACCGCTTTTTATTTTATCACGAGACAAAAATTGAATGACAAGTGGTTCGGCATCTAGGTATATCGTGCATGTGAGACACAAAGAACTTAAGTCTTTGAAAGCATCCCCCCCTATCGCTTTTATCCTCAAATGAGACTTACTTTTTAAACGTTCGGTCTTTCTGCCTGTTCAATACACCTTAAAGTGAAAGAGAAAAAATAGATAGAAAAGATAAAAATGTACAAGACTACAAATTGACTTGTGTTCAAGAATAACGTCGAATCGGACATAAATCAAATAGTAAATAGTACAACGTTTCTAAAAAGCCTATATTCCTTAAAGTAACCGTATGAGAAAACTAAATTATCTCCGACGGCGTATACTAAAATAGAAACAGCTGCTACATTTTCCACCGCTTTGATCCCAAAATCAGCATGGAAAAAACCAATTATTCAGTTCTTGGTAGGCATTAAATAAGCTTGATGCCGCAGTAATTGCGGTTTTGGATTCAATTTTAGGGGTCTGACCATATGCTGCCGGCTTTTAAAATACAAAATAGGTTCATATATTGTATACTGGTGTGATTTAAAAGAAAAATACATGCTCTGGGTCACGTACTCGTAAAAGCTGTTCAAAACGTTTTTAGTCCATGTAGGGGATCCTAGGACGTATTTGGAATTCTAGGATGACATCTGTTGTCGTCCAAACCCTTTATTAAGTCCGTCCCTAACATAAGTTTAGGTAATATGAGCATGAAATATTTTGAAAATATTTTCATACTATCTTTCTTGGTATTAAAGATATTCGAATATAAAATACGGGTCATAATTACATTTGCAAACGATTGAAGTGGTTGGTACTCGGCCTTTTGAGGTATTTTTCGTGGAATTATTATTATTTTTGTTTAAGTTCTTATAAGTCCTTTGATATCTGAAATAACAAAAATTATAATTATGTACCAATTTATTAGAAACTTGTGATTTACTTACTCGTAAGAGTAATGATAATGTTATTTCTGAAGAATTCTTCATAAATAGAAGGACAAAAAGTAGGCCTAGGGGACCATCTCAGCATTTTCATTGGCGTGCTTTCTCTGAGACAGCCTTAATATTTTTATTATTAAAACCCGGTTAAAACAATAAATATGATATTTTTGTGAACTACAATAGGCAAAAAATCACAAAAGTTACAAAAAAGTCTTCGCTTCTATGTATATCGGATGAAAACTCTCGGAAATTTCAAAAAGCACCTATTCTAAACTCAAATAGTGAAGCTGTTTGAGTTTTTTAAATCTTGAAATTGTTTCCCTGATCGATTGCCCCAAGTCACTGAAGCACTTCTGGTTTACTTATAGTTCACTTAATGAACTAACTCGAACCATCCACTGCCCCCTTGGCTCCCTCCCAACTTCAGACATTTAGGAAAAAAAAGTCTGCACGGAAGTCGGTCAAAGAGCTATCAACTTTTGTTCGCCATTTTCTTTTTAAGAGTGACGTAATTTTATAATTAGTGATTGTGTGACGATAATGAAAATTGAAATAGAATTATATGGCGAAACTTGGAAGTGTGGTTTGGTTTAGCGAAACTGTTTAAATTCTAAAATTAAATATTTCCAGTGTCCTTTTTTT
This sequence comes from Tiliacea citrago, assembly GCA_963921375.1. NCBI lineage: Eukaryota > Metazoa > Arthropoda > Insecta > Lepidoptera > Noctuidae > Tiliacea > Tiliacea citrago. The sequence goes on from OY992799.1 coordinate 3,442,326, forward strand.
TATGGACAAAACAACTTGGTTACTTTTTGACAAGTACTTACTTCGAAAATATAAAAATTTGACTTTTTAAAGTCAGCGCCAAATCTAATAAGACTGAAGCTTTAAACCATCAACTAATTCATAGACATTGATTAAATCGTTCTTCACATGTTATGTTCGGAGACAGGGACACAGTATTGAAGCACGGTGGTCGAGCAATGACTGGTTCATTCTACTTCGATTACATCAATTTATCATGCCTACATTCACGATTATCATACTGGTTAGTTAAACAATAATTATTTAAAGTAATTTACTTATACATAGGTAATACCGGCTGGTGTCCGCAACTCCACATCAATGCGCGTATTTTGCGTACGGGTAGGAAAATCGATTATTCAATCCACCCCAGCTCTTCAAGAAAGGCCAGCAACGCCTTGGTGTTACTGACAATCTCACGTAGGATACCTGGGTTACCGAAGTACTTTGCCCTGTATGTGGCGACCACCGGGCAGTTTAACAGCACATGAGCTGCTATGTCGTCGTCCTCCATGCAGGCCCTGCACAGCGGACTGTCTCTGACTCTTATGACAAAGAGGTGTTTTTTTTTTTAATTTTACATATACATACACGGACAACCCTAAATCGATTCATAATCTTCGATACGCAAACGGGGTAAACCAAAGACCATGATAGCTAAAATACGGCGGTTAATCTGAACCATTTCGCCCGTAATGTTGCAGCCAATTCAGGCTAATAAGCCATACACATTTGACGCCAATACCAGTACGGTGACCATTAAATTCTCAATTTCGACCCAAACATTTGGTTGGTTTATGCCCCTCTTTACATAATGACCTCGCTTAACGCCCATCGGAGTCTATTCCTATTGAATAAACTCATTAGGGTCCCCATTCACCCATGGTAACTCGGACAGGTCCGATTTCAATGGCTTTATAAATAGGTACATAGGGGGGATCGATCGTCAGATTTTTTTACATTTTTTTGTGGGGACGGAAACACTTTGATGTTTTTGCAATAAAAAATGTCACATGGGTATACATTGTTTTCATAACCATGATATTACGAAAGCTCTCTTTTACGTAAATCTTTCCTGTTCTGCTAAAATCTTGTCCAAGGTTTTCCCACAATTATAATTATTATGTCACCAATCCATCATCCTACGCTCACATCTGGTAACGAAATAACAAACTAGAGTTCCAAGTTCTGACGCTAAGTGTTAGATAGATTTAAATGTCAGAATCACATCCACGATAACGCAAAAACAACTGGGATATAGTTTAAAAAAATCGGCCAAGTACGTGTCGGACCACGCACAATGAAGGGTTCCGTGGTTTAGATATATTTATCCCAAGAACAAACTTAACATTGTAGTTGAAAATCATGTTCATATAGTCCCATACATTCCAACTACAAATGCAATTTTGTGCGCACAATACTGAAAGATTTACCATGTTATTTTAAGACCATAGACTTCTTATAGGTTTTCCTGTAATCTATAAGTATTGAACTATTCTCTGTATTGCTTTCAAAATGTTAGGCTCACCAATTTTGGAGTTATGGGGGAATGAACCTATTGTTTTTCATCTATTTTCATTAATATAAAAATAAAAAATAAAATATTTGAAATCCTCATAATAAGTCCTTTTTTTGATATTTAACACGGTACAGTTTGTTAAACAATTTTTTTTTTTTTTTCAAAAGTGAACCCCATATTCAAAATTTTTTTTTTGCTTTCTTTGACCCAAATACGTGATTTTTACGTAATAACAATCACGTATTTGGATCAAAGAAATTGATATGTGTACCAAATTTCAAGGTAATCGGTGCATTCGATTCGGAGCAAATCGGCTGTGACGGACGGGCGGGCAGACACACGACTGATCCTATAATAAACGGTTCCGTTTTGTCCTTTTGAGGTACGGTACCCTATTAAAAACATGGGTCGCATGATACAGGTATAAAACCTATTTATGAACTAAAAACATAATAACATGACTCGCATAATAATATTCTATTCATGTCATCCTCTAAACAGTATCCTACCTCCACCATACGCATAGGCACACTAGTCCACCAACCTCAAACACATTAAAAACCGACTCTAACTTCTAAAAAACAGAGTCTATAATCTATCACCTGTTATTGTGTCACAGGTCGAGCTTAAAATAGACTTAAAGTGTATTTGAATAAGGTTTTTTTTTGTTCGCAGGCTGCGGTATATACAGGGTGTTTTGAGCCGTGAAAGTGGGATTATGCATGGACACGTGAACTAGCGATGTCTGCGGCTTTCCTCTTCGCGGCGCTCGGCGCTTTGGCACTCGTCAGCCGCACAGGTGAGAAGGGGTCTTTAGTTATGTGAAACCACGAAGCATTAATACGGATAGTTAAGTCACTCTGTACCGCATTGTTCGGCTTCGCCATTTCTAATACCGTGTTTTTGATGAGAACGGTTTTTGTTAGGGTTCATGAATTCGCGTCACTGACATGCCCGCGCCGACATGCTGTAGTAGCCGCAAGTGAAGGTAAATTGACCACGTGAACAGTTTATGTATACTGTGTATTGATTAAATTGTGTTTTAGATACTTAATCATTATTTTATTGAAGTTAAAACTTCTTGAGGCGTGTTGAGCGATTTTCACTTGTGTCGGCAGTCCTCATAACTGCCTAAGTTTTTATACTTTGTTTTTCGTTCCAAAACCAAAATAGTAGGTGCTGAAGTAACAGTGGTGGGCTGGACACATTCGTTGCTTATTGAAAGAGTAGTGGAGAAAATTGTCAGGTCTAACCATAATTGTGGCAGGTTAAAGTAGAACTAGGTACTAAATAGTTGGAGGATTAGTACAAAAAATAAATTACAGTTTATAGGCAAAATTAAAATTGAAGGAAAGGACTTGATCTGTGCCCAAAAGCTTTTCTTCTTGTTATATTACTATGGATGTCAATGTTTAAGCTTACGATTGAGTTTAGGCTTAAATATTATTTAATATACCTAAATTAAATTAATTAGTAATTAAATTAATATTAATTTAAAGAAGAAGAAAGAAAGAAAATACGTTTGTTTGGAGTAAAAATAACGCAAAGAAATAAAAACATAAACACGAAAGAATAAGTTTAGGGAAAATATGCGTCACATTCACGCAAAACGGCCATCGCTCGCACATTTAATAGTTTATTAATATAAATCGCAATCGGCGTGCGTGTATGACCAGATGAATGAACGATGTTTAAACGAAGCAAAAGGAGTATGTAAGGAGCGTAGCTGGTGGCGTTCTATATTTTCTGCCTACCCCCATGGGATGAAGGCTTGAGTTTATGTATGTATGTATAATTGAAACGATATTATTGCAAAACTTTATGTTTTATTTAAAAATCAAAACCCAACCAATATATCCAATTATTCAGCATTTTCAAATTAAAGCATTTAAAAATTTAATAAAACATTCTAAAAAAAAACAGTAATAAAACTGGCTCTGAAATAAATGTAGAATATAAATTTTATTTGTACCAAATAAATAATTTGTTACAAACCTCACAATCATTCCCGATTACAAATTGAATACAGATGAAACAAAATGAAATATTTTACAGCTCTAAATGATTGTTAGTGCTTTTATTTGTGTTGAGAGCCTTTTTTTTTAATAAATACGAGTAGGTAATGTTCAATTGCATTTACAAAACATGAGTACAAATCCACAAAATTATTACATTTTTGCGGGATGTACGTATTAAAGCATTGCAAAGTTTTAGTAATAATAAGTTTCATAATTGGAAAAATAAATAAGTATTTATATAAGAGGAAGGTGGAAGGAGGAGAAAGCAATGAAAGAAAACATCTTGAGGAAACAGGCATGTCCTAGGACAAAAAAAATCGAAGATATGTGACATCTACGAGTACCAACGCGCACTAGGCACGCATGCCATGGTAGATTACAGCCCACTCCCTGTCGAAGAGAGGCGGCCTGTATCCCAGCAGTGGGAACATTATAGGATTATTATGTATGTATGTTAGGTATATAAGAGGACGTCTGAAAGTAACACCTAGGACTGAAAAGTTGTTTGGAAATAGGTGGTCATAGTATGGGCATGTAATGCGGAGGAATGAGGAAAATGTCGCCAGGAAAGTTTTGAGTATGAATATGGATAGCTATATGAGTAGGGGAAGACCAAAGAAACGATGGATGGACTGTGTGAAAGATGATATGGCTAGAAAGGGAGTGACTACCGCAATGAGAACTAATAGAGAAGTATGGGAGGAAAATTCACGTTGCGCCGGCCCCAAATAAATTGGGATAAGGGCAGAGAATGATGATGATGAAGTTTCATAGTTATCACGAATTAATTACATTATAATTAAAGATATTCAAGGTGACAAGAGAAAACAAATTGATACATTATTTGTTACCAGATTTAAATATTTTATTTTCATAGCATCTTCGTCTCAAATAATCTACTGAACATTTGTATAAACCAATGCAAGAACACCATGTATTCTACTCTTTAATTCCCCTACCATCCGCTAGCAGCGCCACTGTCTTCACCATATCTCACTCACACTCAGTACATTACAAAGAAGCATTTAGTTCATTACGCGAGCATTTAAAACGCAGCTTCCACCGTCCTGTGACGTAATACACCATCTAAGCCCACCCGAATACTTTGTCAGTCGTTAGCGGCATGAAATTGTCGTTTGCTTAAGCTGTTCCCTACCTGACCTCGTTTAAAGCCTTCAATAGAGACCCTTTGTCATGGAGACGAATTTCCCGGAATACTGACATATTTTTTCGTCTCAAAATCGTTTTCAATCCGAACAAATGATGTTTTATTAAACAAGGACAGTTGTTAATATGAAAAGGGGGATTAGGGAGCGTTTGGAACTGACGGAGATAAGTGGTGAGCTATCAAACCTGATCGATTGATGGATGAAACTTTTTCTGCCCAAGTGACTCGATGGATAATGTTTCCAATTTAAGCTAGGCTCGGGAATTGAAAGCTCTTAGTGAGAATTGAAATTCTATTTTTTTTGCAAGTTATATAAACGGTATTCTACACTCTCAGTATCAAGATTAACATTCAACGAATAGGATGTATAAGTGTTTTTTTTTCCGTTTGACATTAACTTACATAATCGTAACGTCTTATTACAAAACAAGGTTTATCTTCAGACCCAGGTTTAAACCATGTAATAATTCTCCAATTTCGAACTTTATTCCGACAACGGTGAAGATCATACAAAACTGACAGCTTAGTACCGGACTAAGCTGTCAGTTTTGTTTAAAGATCTGTATTTCAATCGCAGTTACGTTCTTGTTACAAAAGTTGGTTCGATGGTTCAGATCACGTCAAAAGAAAAAGCCACTTTTCTAAAAAGGCCACGCCACGTTTTAACGCACAACTTAAACCCTATATATAAGTATATTAAAACGTTCGCAAATTCAGCAGTTTTCCAAATTCCACCCTTAAAGATAAAACGGTCGACAGCAACACCTAATACTATAAATAAATATACTTACCTTACATAGAACTGTACGTTAGAAAAGGGTCTGTACGCCGTTTCCGGGGGAGAGTGGGCATTTAGGGCGCTCACTTGAGGAGAAAGGGAGCGATTAGCCTAAGGGCTTAGGAAACGACACCTACATCCTATACTTAGGGCGTTGATTCACTATTGAAAGCTGCGAAAATGTGAACACGAATAATGGGGTGGGTCTATAGAAATGGTTATTGAATGATAACAGACAAAGTAATAAAAATTTTCACCAAGTATCACATCACACTAATGTATTATAAAGGCGAAAGTTTGTGAGTGTGTGTGTGTATGTTTGTTACTTCTTCACGCTCTAACGGCTTGACTAATTTTGATAAAATTTTGTATGAAGGTAGCTGACACCCCGGAATAAGACATAGGCTACTTTTTATCTTGTTATTTCCACGGGATCGAGACTAACGCGGGTGAAACCGCCGGGTGCAGCTAGTTTTATCATAATTTCCTGTTACATTAAAGGTACCTAACTGCCTACAAAATTTCGAACCAATTAAAAATATTAGCACTGAAAAGAAACTGTAGACGTCAAACAAAATAAAACCGGACGAATTCACAAGATGAGCAGATGGTAGGATAACGCAACATTATTCGAAGACCCAAATTACATTTTGTCATGATCCATTTTAATCAAGACCCGGTCCTATTAACGGACACTACAGAAGATTTCTCTTTATATTTGATGAAAAAAATAAAAAAGATGAGGACAAACTTAAGCTGAATGTCCTAGACACAATTGTGTGAGATTTGGTGATGGTTCGATTCGTTCGGATAGAGGGATCAAGGCGTCGGATATAACCTTGTCAGATGGGAAAGTTAATTAAGGGAATTGTTATGAAGGCGCAATAAGCAATGGTATAATGTTGAGGCTACTAATTGGAAGCAAGACCTTTGAGAAGTGAGCATTCTTGGGAATTGTATCAGTCAACATTTTGGCCGAATTATTCCTATTCATTTGGAATTGGTGCAGTATTTTTAGGTTCCACCGTACCTCAAAAGGAGAAAACTAAACCCTTATAGGATCACTCGTTTATCTGTCTGGCTGTCTGTCTGTGTGTATGTCTGTCTATCCGTCTGTCACAACTGATTTGCCCCGAATCTACTGAACCGATTAAGTTGAAATTTGGTACCCATATGAACTTTTGTGAACTAAATACGGACGTGTAACGTAAATGAATTAATTTTGAATATGGGGGTCCTTTTTGGGGGTAAACTAGAAAATTAAAAAAAAAAATCTAACTGTGTCGTGTGATACATCAAATGAAAGGGCTTGTTGTAAGGATTTCGGATATTTTATTTTTATTTTTTTAAATATAAATAATATTAAAATTATTTCAAAAATTTGGCAATTCCCTTATCTCCGAAACTACTAAGCCTAAAATTTTGAAAAATTACAAAAAAATAGTTCTTTACATTTAAATTACAGTACAACCTATAATAAGTCTGATATCCTGAGATCTTAAAATAGCATGGTAAATCTCTCAGTATTGTGTGTACAAACTTACATTTGCTGTTGGAATGTATGAGGGATTTGGAACATGTTTTTCAACTACAATGTTAAGTTTGTTCTTAGGATAAACTAATCCCCACTACGGAACTCTTCATTGTACGTGGTCCGACACGCACTTGGCCGGTTTTTTTGCTATATTCTATAAAAAAACATTGCAAATCAAAAGTAATTATTATAAGAATTGATACTTTACGTATAGGAATAATTTTATTAGGATATGTGGTGCAAAGAGAGTGAGAAGAAAATACCTTGGGCGCCAAGTAGCTCAAGACACAGTTTCACAACAAAACTAACCAAATCTGCTACTAAGTGTAAAATATTCTTCAAAAAAATATCAACTGCAAGCAGCTTTAAAACTTACCCAGAAAATTAGTTCCATAACTCAAAACAAACAATAGTTGTCTTTGCCAGCCTTAATGTCATAATGTTACGAAGACAAAACTGTTCGCCAGATAGCAGCACTGTCTTCGATATTAAACTTTGTACACGATATTTATCGCGACGCGACGCTCCGACAATGTTGTTTCCTATTGTATTTTTAGTGTGTTACGCTGAAATTCTATAGTGAATTCTTGCTTTATTTACTGAATACAATTTCAAAATGTTTGGCAGAATGGAACGTTTTGTTTTTAATATTTTTGTGGGTGTTTTTTTTTATTTAATGAAAGCTATTTTTGTATTCCAAGTCCTTCATAATTATGTCAGAAACTATTCTAAGATATTTAAAAGAGTCTGCGCTCAAGCTAAATCTAAATTAATAAGTAACAAAATTAGTATTTCTAATAATAAAATAAAAGCTGTGTGGCAGGTAATTAACAAAGAAACTGGAAACACAAAACGGCGAGATCAGAATGAATTGGCTTTAAAAATTAATAATGAAATCATTTCAGATAAGTTAAAAGTTGCTGAGACACTAGAAAACTTTTTTACCAACATCCCAATAGAGGTTACGTTCTCTCTCCTCATCATCCGTATTAGCTGAATCTCTTCTCAAAGAAAACTTCTCTAAAGACATTCCAAGTTTCGAATTCAAGCCCATTTCTGTTGTCACTATTAAAAAAGAATTCAAAAGTCTTAACATAAAGAACACTGAAGACTTATGGGGAATTTCCGTTAAGGTTCTTGGAGATATAATTGACACAATAGCCCCTGTCCTAACAGGCATATTTAATCAATGTTTAGACAGCGGTACGTTTCCTGATTTAATGAAACATAGTAAAGTAGTACCAATTTTCAAAACGGGTAGTAAGAGTGATCCCTCTAATTACAGGCCTATATCTGTGCTACCAGCATTGAGTAAAATATACGAAAAAATAATGCTAGACCAGATGTTGTCACATTTTAATTCAAATGGGATTTTACATAGTCGCCAGTTTGGTTTCACGAAAGGTAGGTCGACGACTGACGCAGGAGTGAAACTCATCAGTCACATTTTGGAATCCTGGGCGAAATCCCAGGATGCCATTGGCATTTTCTGTGATCTCTCAAAAGCGTTTGACTGCGTTGACCACAATACACTAATCTGTAAATTACACCACTACGGAATTCGTGGACAAGCTGCTGATCTTGTTTTTTCCTATCTATCAAACAGGCAGCAAAAAGTAAACGTTAACGGGGCAACGTCCTTGGGGTCTCTAGTAAAGATGGGCGTCCCTCAAGGTTCAATTCTTGGCCCTTTCTTATTTCTTGTTTATATTAATGATCCGCCTTACATGATGGCTAACTTATCGAATATAATTCTATTCGCTGATGACACTTCCCTTATTTTTAAAATAGATAGAAAAGATACGGATGTCTACATGTCAACGATAGTCTGGCTGTTCTTTCAAAATGGTTCGCAGCTAATAATCTTTTACTTAATGCGAACAAAACAAAATGTCTTAAGTTTTCATTACCAAATGTACCCCAAGTGAGTCTAAATTTAAAACTTGATGGCAAGAAACTAGATGCTATTACGGAAACTGTATTTCTAGGAATTACTTTAGATTTAAAATTACAATGGGGTCCCCACATTAGAGCTCTTTCAAGTAGATTAATTTCAGCTGCATATGCAGTAAGAAAAATAAGGCAGTTAACTGATATAGCCACAGCTAGGTTAGTGTACTTTGCTTATTTCCACAGTATTATGTCATATGGCATTCTGCTGTGGGGATCGGCTGCTGACGTAGATTCAATTTTCATTTTACAAAAGAGGGCAATCCGCGCGATCTATGGAATGGGTCCTCGTGAGTCCCTTAGAAACAAATTCAAAGAAATTGATGTACTAACTCGGCCTTCCCTTTATATCTTAGAAAGTATTTTATATGTTCGCAAAAACTTAGGACTTTTCAAAATGAGAAGCGATTTCCATAATATAAATACACGTAGTAAACATAAAATTGTGATACCCAAAAGATTAACTAAAACAAGCAAGTCATTTCTTATAAACAGTATCCGCTTCTATAACAAGTTGCCAAAGTCGGTTATAGAAATTAGCGATGGAAAGTTCAAAACCCATATCAAACGTGTCCTAATCAAAAAAGCATACTATAAGATTAAGGACTACGTTAAATACAAAGAAGTTTGGCAATAATTCTTTCTGCACATGTGGCTTCCCTGGTACCTCATTAACGGCATAACTATGTGAACGTCTATTAACTGCTCCTAAATTACGATTTTTATTTCTTTTTTTTACATACTTTGACATAACCTAAAATTTTAATTTAAAATATTTATTAGTGACTTGTGGACAGAATATTTATTCAGTTTTTTTTTACAGTTGTAATGACAATGTTGTCATTTGGTTTAAATATGTAGGTTTTTATTTTTATTATTTTAGTAATATTTTATATAGATTCTTTTTTAATTTGTGAATGTGAGAACGTTGTAGGCTTAATAGACTGTAGCTTTGTAAACTATCTTTTATTTTGTTAAGTACTTGGTACTTGTTGACGGGCCTACACTGTCCTCCCATACCTATTAACACTGTAACTTATAACATTGTTAAAGCCCACTTTTTTTAAAATATGTAACCGTGGAGTTTCTTGCCGGCTCTTCTCCATAGGAAACGACCCATTGGAACCGTGCAACTGACGTTCTGGTTCTGACGGTCTGATTCTGACGTTTCATAAGTGCCCATGTAGGTTTATGTGAAATAAAAATGTTTGATTTTGATTTTGATTCTAAAGAATTACTGTATAGTTAACATCGAATATTGTTTGCTGAGGTGATGTATTGAGGTCGTGAAATGTTTGTTGTTAGCTACTGGGTGTAGAAAGAGCCTTCACGAAGCCGTCATCTACGCATTCTGTACATCAAACTAAGTTACTTTGTGCAAATTGCTGGGAAACGACTTTTATTTTTGGTGTAAAAATTCGCTGTTTACGGTAGTGCGCAATTTATCGGAAGCAAACTGACACCAGCAATTCACACTACGCTAACTCGAATTTTGAGCAATTTCCGTTTTCAATGCAAAGTTAATTCTGTACCTTTAGTGAAAAGTGATATAACTCGATTTATAGCAGTTTTGAGTTCTGTATGCAATGTTGAAGCTTAAATTTTGATTTGATTTTCCTATCTAATCGGTTTAACGCTATCTATTATAGAACGGGAAATAAGTTTCGTGTAGAATAATACGAGTTGCATTCTTGGTTAATAATAGTATGGACTATAAATGAGTACAAAAACAATTATATCGAAATTAATCATTTTAATCGCCTGTATATTACGCTAATTTTAGTTAGCCTAGTGTAGTCCGTTCGTGATCGTTCGTAACAAAAAGGCACGACTTAGCTTTTTTTTTTGGGTGGGAAATTATCAAATAACTTGGCGAGGAGGGCGTGTTGGACTTTTACTGACTAAAACCCTCACCCGTGTTCCTTCATTTGCCTGTGTGCCAGGGCCACGATATCCCTTTCGGACAAACTCGCAACCCTGGCAGGCATTGGCTCTAATGGACCCCGTCAATTCGAGGCACGACTTAGCTGAGAGTAGGTACAGTCTTACGAGTGCTTGTTACATAGTGGTTTAAGGTATTAGTATTGATTTTTGCTGTTGGTAAAAGTAGTTTATTTTAAAGAATGAATGTTTATCATTTTAGTTATAGTTTGGCAATTAATAATTATGAATTTAATGTATTGTTTTAGCATTCTCGCGATTTGGCATTACGTTAACTATGAGATACGATATGCGTGATTTATTACACATTAATTTATCGCTTTTTTAGTCTACAAACGGCTAACTCGAGTTAAAGTCAAAACTAACGATTAATAAAGAAATTAAATGACGACATTCCTTGTATTATCAAAACAGTGAAAATTAAAAAAAAAAAAGTTTTTGAAAGTGAATTGAAATTTTTAGTATCGCCTTTTTAGTCCATAAATGGCTAACTCGAGTTAAATTCAAAACTAATGAATAATAAACAATTAAATGACGACATTCCTTGTATTATCAAAACAGTGAAAATTTCAATAAATAATTTTTATTAATAAAAAAGTTATCACATTTTTTCTTTGAAACGCCTCTGGTGTAAAGTCGACTTTTTCAAGTAAGCGTAGTGTTCATTGCTGGTGTCCTAAACCATCATGCAAAGGTACAGGGATCCGAGGAATATTTAAAGTTAAAACATTTAAAACTTGTTATTGTAAAAAAAGATTTAAAAAGTATTGGAAGTTTGATCTTCAATATCTCCGTAACTAGAAGGTTCTCAGGTATGGTCCAGTACATAAAAGGGATCATAATAACGGGGAGAACAAGTGACGTGGCTTTATTACTGTACTTTCTAGGGTTCCGTACCCAAAGGGTAAAACGGGAACCCTATTACTAAGTCTTCGCCGTCTGTCTGTCTGTCCGTCTGTCACCAGGCTGTATCTCATGAACCGTTATAGTTAGACAGTTGAAATTTTCACAGATGATGTATTTCTGTTGCCGCTGTAGCAAAAAATACTAAAAACCAGAATAACATAAACATTTAAGGGGGCTCCCATACAATAATCGTGACTTTTTTGCGGTTTTTATAGATAATGGTACGGAACCCTTCGTGCGCGAGTCCGTCTCGTACTTGGCCGGTTTTTATTACACTCGTTATAATGACCACGCTTGGTAAACGGATAAGTCATCGCATTTATGTAAATTTAGTATTTAGGTATACGCAAAATTAAGATGCTGTTACCGCTTAGTCATTTATCTTACGCCTACGGGTTGTTGAGGAAGTGATGTAGAGAAACATACGAAACTCAATTAAAATAAGGGTACGGATATGATTGCATTAATCAATCTGCCCATATAACCTTTTCTCGGGGTCAGCTTCCATCAGTCTACCCGGATGTAGCTGAATACCAATATTTTTCATGGAGCGACTGCCTGTCTGATCTCCACAACGCAACTGGGTAATACGATACCCCCTGGTAAGACTGGTTGTCAGACTTTCGGGCTTCTGACGTTCCCTAACGACTATCAAAGATCTTCGAATGACAGCTGGGACCAACGGCTTTACGTGCTTTCCGAGGCACGGAGGAGTCTGCATCCGGTTAGACTGAAATCCGACCTCAACATGGTTGGGAAAAGGCTAGGCAGATTGATTTTGATTTTCTGTACAATTAATAAAATTTGAAGACATTTATTAAGTTAAATCTGGTAGTTGTAGATTTCTCAACGGAACTGCAGCAGGGTGTGGATGTGGACCTGCCTTGCAAATTTACGCTTCATCTCCTATCCTCTGAGTCCCAAAACATGCAACCAAAGTGACCTCTGCGCTACCACCGACGAAGCCGTGGAAGTCGCGAAATTTTGGGCCAACGATCTGAAATACAGTCGTGCCAGCGACACGAAAAAGAAGATTTTGTATGTTTCTTAGAGTTTTCTTAAAGGTGCTACAAGGTGTTTTAAAACCCCACCTTAAACTGGGTCAGAGAAAGAAATAGAGGGCAAGAACTAGCTAAGTTCTATGATGATATTTTAATTCATACTAGCTGCGCCCTTAGGTTTCACCCGCATAAGTCTCAATCCCGTGGGAATATCGGAATAAAAGTATCATAATTTAATCCGGGTCTGTTCTACCCAACTGCCAAATTTCATCAAAAAGATCAATTTCGTGAAATCGTTTCAGTCGTTTTAGTGTGAAAGCGTAACAAACAAATAAACTAACTCACTTTCGAATTTATAGTATTAGTCAGGATAGGATAAACTAAAGTTAATTATTATTATTATTATTTATTTATTTATATCACAATTATAACACCTCTACAGACTCATCCAAGGCGATGTTATAAGGCACAATGTCTACTTACACAGTAATTACAAAATAAATGTCCGCTAAGTAAAATTACACACAATTAAATTAAATATTTTAAGAGGAGGCTCCCTATTTTTATGTTAATTTACATGAATATTCTGAAACAGTCACACATACCAGCAAAATTAAACTTCAGTATAGGATTTACTGGATCTTTTTCTTTCCATGTTGAAGACAGTTACGTAATTGTAATATTATCTCTAGATACATTTTTTATTCGAAAATCATGCCTTTTTTAAGGATAATTATAAAAAACAAACAAGATTGTTTGGCTTTTATGTCTAAAATAAATATTCACAGCAAGAAAATATAGTTTATTATCCACCCACCAGATTTTTTTTTCTCTAGATCAATTATTACTTTAGATAACGAAATAGGAATTGAGACTTACGCTATTTAGTTTCGTGCTCGAACACGATCAAAGTGCGCACGCAATATTTAACTTTATACTGATGTGTTAGAGTTTAGCACATAACGGAGTGGCGGTGAGCAAGAGGCGGAGTTTGTGTGGAAATTTGATTTAGACTGCCTGGTCTTAATAGTCGGCTCCACTAATAACCCAGTCATCTAATTAGCTACTCACGACCAGTTAACGAAAGAGTTTCACAAAGTAATACCACTAGGTATACTATCTGGCAACGTTGCTTCATTATAACGTCATTTACATACTGAATTCAAATTTTCTTTGTGTAGGGAACTAAGATTTAGAGCTGGAACGTGAGCGAACTCAAATAATTAGGTACTTACTTTACCTACCTAGTTCGAAAAAATACACTTTGTAATCCAAAGCGTAGTAGTAGTGATGTGCTTTCAATTCTATTTAGTCGATAATTTAGTCGGGTTTGGATTTAGAAGTGAATTATTTTTAAGACGTGATCGGGTGTATATTTATGAGGAAATGAATTACTTAGATATTTTGTGAGGTGAATTAAATCAAAAAGGTTTATTTATAATATATTAGATTAATGAAAGAATTGGTTGGATCTATGGGAATGCAAATTCCGCCTAACATAAATGTTACTTGAACTTTGCAGGTTATTGTTTTATCTTGCCGAGGTTGGTCCGTGGATGGGTGACCATCTTTACATACCGAGAATCCTTCGGCTATCTTGACAGTCGTTACGGGTCGTCAGAAGTCCGAAAGTTTGACAACCAGTCTTACTAGTATTACCCAGTTACTGGGTTGTGGAGGTCAGATAGGCAGTCGCTCCATATAAAATACGGGTATTCAGCTGCATCCGGTTAGACTGGAAGCCGACCTCAACATAGTTGGGAAAGGCTAGGCAGACTGATTATTGTAATTGTTTTATATATTTATTCAGTGCCTAATAAGTTATTGTCCTGATTGGACACTACCTAAGGTATTCGCCTGTAAAATTAAAATTTTTACTTTAATTTTAATTTAATTTATTCACCAAAATAAGAACACGTATTACAGAATTTAATAATAACAATATACTAAATAATGGCTTAAAGTTTGTAATATACAAAGTTTGGGACTCTCTGCATCCGAACTAGGTGGTAAACCTGTATCTCGGATTACATTTGATTCCCATAAATAAATTGTGAACAATTAGTAGCCATGTCTAAGTTTAAGTTTGTATACATTATGATTGCCATGTAAGAATGTATGTGGAAAGTATGCTTAATGTATGAGAAAAAATCTAAGTGTTGCGTGAGTGAGTGTATGTGAGTGATTGTGTGTGTGAGGGTGTGTGTATGTGTGTGTGTATGAGTGTGATGAGAATGGGATGATTGTTCAATATGGGTGATTAAAGTAGTAGCTTGTCTATTTAGGAATGTTCAGAATCGCTTCAGTTTCATCGTAAGAAAGTTTTTGTAGGTAGTCTTGTATTTTCCTTTTACAGTGGGTCTTATTAAGTGGATATATATTAATAACTTTGTTGATTTTGTCGTATAAGTAAGGTCCAAGGAAGATGAAGAATCTCTTAATAAAAGATGTTATGGGAACATATGTACGTTTGCATACTGCATGTTTTCTACGTTTGCGCAGAGTGTATGGATCGTATATGAGATCACCATGTTGCTTTAATATTATACTAACAACAAAAAGTTGACGAACGGTGAGAACTTTGCATGATTGATATAGCTGTAGTGTAGGATATAGAATAGGCCGAAAAGTGATTGTTTTTAAAATAGCTCGTTGAGCTATTTCTACTTTTTTAAGGATGGTTTTCGGAGCGCCTCCCCAAGACGTGATGCAGTACGTAATTATTGACTGGCAAAGCGCAAAATAGACTTGCTTAAGTAATTTGGCATCGGCGGCATTTCTGAGATTTCTAAAAACATATATTAGTTTGCGTACGCGAGCACTTAATTGTTTAATGTGTTCCCTGAAACTAAGGTTGCTATCAATTATGATACCCAGGTACCTGATGTTGTGAACGTGCTCTAGAGATCTACACGAGCATTCCATTCCAGACAAGCATTCATGAGATATGACGTGACGATTGTTCATGGCTTCACGGAGACATCGAGCACTAAACGTCAAGTATTTAGTTTTTTGCACATTTAGGGTTAAGATATTAGCCCTGAGCCATTTCTTTACCTCATTGAATCCCTTCTGGGCAGCACTGAATACCTCATCCCAAGTATCGGTGGAGAAAAGGAGAGCAGTGTCGCCTGCATATGAGATCAATTCGCCTCGGGGTAGATGGAGGTTAGTGAGGTCGTTAATGTAAACGAGAAATAGAGTCGGTCCCAAAATACTACCCTGTGGTACCCCATAGTCAACTACACGATCACCACTCGTGTGTTGACCCACTGGGACACACTATTTTCGCCTAGTAAGATAGCTCTTGAAAAGATTCAGTTACGCGCCTCTAATTCCCAATCCATCTAGCTTGTTTATCAATATAGGAACAGAAATTGTGTCAAAAGCTTTGCTTAAGTCGAGGAAGATTGACAAGCATTTCCTTCCTATATCTAGGTTAGTAGATATATAGTTAGTAAGAATATGCACTGCTTCTTCAGTAGATCTACCTCTCCTAAAGCCAAACTGTTTATCTGAAAGCAAGTTGTTCTTTTCCAGGTAATTTACTAGCCTTATATTGATAGCTTTTTTCAGGATCTTTGACAATGCAGGTAGGATTGATATTGGTCTATAGTTAGACAAGATATTTGTGTCTCCACCTTTGTGTATAGGACGCAAAACTGATTTTTTTAAATGCTTGGGAAAGATGCCGCTCTCGAGGCAGACATTAAAAATGTATGTGAGGGGAGGAACTAGAGTATTTTTATTGTTCTTTAATAATCTGTTTGAGATTTTGTCCCAGCCTACTGCAGAATCAATTTTTGGTCCTACGATAAGACGTTCTATTTCTTCCTCAGTTACGTCAATCATTACAAATGAGTTGAGCTGGGAAGATCTGGAGGTAGTGATCGGGATATCATCAAGAGACGTAAGTGCCGGATTGTTTTGCGTTAGGAGACAGTCATTTGCCAAGTTTTCACCTACACTTGCAAAATAATTATTGATTTCATTGACTGATAGTTCAGGAGTAGATCGCAGATTGAGAAGTTCATCTGGGTTTTTGGGTTCTTTTGTTGTGTTGGTAATAGTTTTTATAGTTTTCCAAAGGGTTTTGGGATCATCTCTAACTTCTGCAATAAGGGATCTATCATATTCTCTTCTTACTTTTTCAGAATAGCGTTGTAGTAATTTCTGTATCGGACATAAGTTATTTTTAAAGTCTCATTGTCTGGTGACATGTTTGACTTTTGGTGTAGCATGTGTCTGGTTTTCATACAGCGAATTAGTCCCTGAGTGACCCAAGGTTTTATAACTTTTTTACGCCTCGATAGTTTTATTACTTTAGTATTCTGATCTAGAGCTTCTTGTATCTTAGTAATAAGGTAGTTTAGCATATAGTCAGGGGATTGAGATGCATAAACGGGATCCAAGTTTATTTCAGAAATAGCCAATTTTAGAGATTCAAAGTCAACTTTGGTAATTGTGGTGGTAGCAAATTGGCGAGGGTGCTTGAAATTGATGCATGTTAAGACCGGATAATGATCTGTTATATTAGTTCTGGGGATAATTGTGAGACCAGAGTACTTCGTTTTCATCAGTACGTGGTCAAGGCATGTTCCAGTAGCTTCACGGGTCACTTCTGTGTGAGCTGGTAATAGTCCGTGAGAGGCAGCTAGAGTAAGGTATCGTTCGCCAGGATATTCTATTTTTGAGCTATTTATGGCAATGTTTATGTCACCGATTATCATAACGTTTTCGAAATGTACAAATTGAGACAAGATATTGTTTAAAGACGTAAGAAATCCATCAATATTTTTGTGAGAGGGTGAGCGGTATATAGATATAATTACCGTGCGGTTGTCACATATAATGACCAAACAATTACCGTCTGTAAATTGAGACTCGTGGATTGTGAAATTAAGATGAGCTTTGAAGTAGACAACCACTCTATCATTTTGCCTAAGATTTATTTTGGTGGTAGAGGAGCGATATCCTGGCACTTTGGGAATGACGGATGAGGCTGATATCCAACATTCAGTCAGGACCAACACATCACATTCGACTTTAAGTCGCGTTAGCATTATTTCGAAGCCATGCATGTTACAGTTTATACTCCGTATGTTCTGGGTAAGGATAAGTAAACGACTGGATTGCGAATGTGGTAAATGTATATGACAGTTATCAATGTCAGAAACAATTGATTTAGAGACAGTTACATTATCAATATCAGAAGATATTTCAATCAAGTTACTGAATTTTAAAATAAGTTATTGTAAGGATCGAGATAGTGCGCGATAGATTTAAATTTAACGATAGATTTAAATTTATGTAACTGCGTAATGTGTATAGGATGGCAGGAGATTCTTTAGGGTTTGATAGGGTACAAATGACCTTTAAGGAGTGAATAGTGGTATCGTACAGTATTTTACAGTATGTTATGTAGTAGTAGGGAGTAGGAAAACACAGGTGCTTGTCTGAGTGGAAATGAAATATATTAAGGAACCTCAAAATTAAGACCGGATGTATTGCAACTCGATGTTTATAAATCGTTTTGCACTTATCATTGCACCACTAAAACCAGAAGAAGTGAACTTTTAACAAAGAGTGAGCAACTTTACGGTTTCGACGTACGACATTTCATACAAAATTTCAAGCCCTTGTTTTTCGAAATGACTGAACCGATTTTAATGAAACTTCATACGCGTAAAAAAGTACTTAGTTCTGAATTCAAATTATTATACACCTTAATCTAATAGTTGATGGACATGGAAATTAGCATCCGTTTGTATTCGGAAATGTGATGATTGTACCTGTACTTGCCCTGGATGCAAAGGTGCATCAGATTTTAAATAGTCTTTCTGCCCACAGGTTGCACGGATAACACAAACGGACTGGGAACTGACGGCGTCCAAGAGTTAGACTACACTGATGTAGACCTAGGGTTGACACAGCGGGGTCCTCGCTTCGATGTGCCACATTCCAAGAATGTCACAGCCCTAGTCGGGAAGACGGCGCAACTCAACTGCAGGGTCCATGATCTTGGGAACAGAACAGTAAGTAATCTCCTTTTGAATTTAATTAGATCGACACTAATGTTATAAGGAGGTAAATTTTGTGAGTTTGGATGTAGGAGGTTATCTCCGAAACTACTCAACTGATTTCTAAAATTCTTTCGCTGATAGAAAGCCTCACTATTACCAAGTGCCATAGGATATGTAAGAGTTGTGGTGGCTCTGGCTTCAACTTACGAGTTGTAGGTCGTAGGTTCAAACCCAGACAGGTGCCTTACTTTGTGTAAATTATTTCATCACCCTCTGCTCTCAAAACGGTGAAGGAAAACATCGTGATGTCCTAGACCCAAAAATTCGAAGACATGTGAGATCTACCAACACACACTGGGCCCGCGTGGTGGATAACGGCCCACTCCCTCTCACAGAGAGGAGGCCTGTGTCCCAGCAGTGGGACATTATAGGCTGAGATGAGTATGAGATATATTTCATGTGAAAATTTCACGCGGACAAAGTCGGGGGCAGAAGCTAGTAATATATAAATAAACTAATATTATAAAGAGCTAAAGTTTTTTGTAAGTTTGGATGTAGCAGGTTTACAGGTAATCTCCGAAACCACTCATTACATTTCAAAAATTCTTTCATTCATAATTTGTAATCTGGTGTTTTATATGGATGTACGCCTGAATTAAAAATTAGTGGATTTTATAATTTAATTTGATTAATGGAAAACTACACTATTACCTCGTGTCATAGAATGTTTTATAGTACTTATAGGTAGTTGAATTCCACGTGTTCAAAGTCGCGGGTAGAAGCTAGTTATAGATAAATACCTATAAGGCCCGGCACCCATTGGCGGCACGGCATGGCAAGGTATTTTTAGGCGAAGAATGAAAATATAAGTTAATAGTTTAGAAATAAAGTTGAAGTTTCAATGTTAAGCATAAGCATAATACCGCGTCGCCTAAAAATACATTGCCATGCCTGCATGCATGATGCATAGAAGAAAATACCATCGAACACTACACTTACTCAGTGTTGGTAAGATTTCAGATTTATAAATGCAGGTTTCCTCACTGTTCTTCTTCACCCTTACCCTCATGTTTTAAGTTACAAGTTACAACCTAGAATTGAAATTGGAAAATCACTTTGTCATTCGATTTTTTTTCCTTATACACATTAAAGGTTTATTTATATACGATGGTTAATGTTAAGAGACGTTTAAACGTCAAAAATGTATGGTGAAACAGTCATTACTAGGAAGCGTTTATATAGAGGGATATTTTTTGTTTAATAGATGAAACGTTTGTGATTATCTTAAAACCTACAATAATTGAATCTACTCAAATTAAATTAAATTAATGTTACTTAAATATTTATAAGTACTCCATTCAGAACCATTACTTAAAAAATCAAATAATAGACTAACGTTGAGTTGCACGAAACCAACATTAATTTAACGGAGACTTTCAATTGATGGTGTAACTTTCTTTTTGATACATAATGTATGAATTTCAAGTCTCCGTTAAACTAATGTTGGTTTCGTGCAACTCAACGATATAACATTAAAATTTAAAGCCAGTTAAAAAAAGCTAACAGGAAACGGGTAATCGGACGATTAACGACTCTTTTCAAAAAAATCTCATTAAATTATAGCTGAGTTTACACTTTAAACCAAATAAATCGAGTAATGATTTGCGGAGGCAATCATTTGCGGAATTGGAATGTTATTAATACACTGTGCAGGTATGTTTTTAAAGTGAGAATTAAATTAATCACAGCTTATATATGTATCTACTTTGAAAGGAAATGAATGCTGGTTTCTATAATTATGTATGTCGAGGTTAAATATTTTGACTTGATTATAGATTTACCTTAATTAAAACCTTCAAGCACACTGAACCAGACAAAATAAAAGTTTGTTTGTTATGACGCCTTTCGGCGTAGTGTCCTTTATTAAAAGATCAAACACGATGCCTTATTAAAATAAGTAATTATATAAATTAACAGTGTAACACAGTTATTAAGGCGCAGATATACGATATTAGTGACTTTTAAATCTGTTATTACGCCTTCATATAATGCAAGTAAATTATGCAAAACAATTATGTTAAACTAGAATGCATACGCATACATTCTCTATGTGAATATTTAAGTATTGTAGTAAAATACTTTATGAAATAAATTCAGGTAATAATGTCTACCCAAAGCATAAAAACGATATTACTTTCAAACCACTATGATATTTTCATGTTTTTTTTTTGTATGACTATAAACATAACATCACGTCTGTAATCCCCGAAGGGTTAGGCAGAGATGTACCTATAGTACACCCACATTTCGCCAGTCATGTATTAGTCCCATGTAATAGGGGGCGAGCCTATTGTCATCAACCAGGCACATATCCAGACTCCAGGCTGCTACTGAGAAATTCTTAATGGAAAATCCAAATAACACCTTGTCAGACCTGGGAATCGAACCCAGGACCTCATGCTCAACAGTCGCGCTTGCGACTACTAGACCAGTATGACTAAGACTATTTTATTAGCTACAATTATATCTGTGATTTTTTTCAAATATTTCTAAAAATTAAAGTTACTAAAAATTAATATTCCTAATGAATCCGAACGGTGGCGCGGCGTGAAGGCGATGAAGGCGCGCCTTTGTATGGCCAAGGTCAATGGGGATTATTCGACCCTTAAAAGGATTGCTTTTATTAATTTGAAAGTTATCGCGATAATAAGAAATAGCTAGTAACTGAACGGAGAATGTGACGTATTTAAAAAAAATAAGTTGCGTCAAATTCTCCGTTCTTCTCTCTCTTTGACTGCCTTATTGGTCTAGTGGTCACAAGCGCTACTGCTGAGCTTGAGGTACTGGGTTCGATTCCCGGGTGGGGCAAAGTGTTGTTGGGTTTTTCCATCATGAATTTCTCAGTAAGGCAATAAGCCCGCCCTATTACATGGGACTCCCACGTAATATTAATAAAACACACCTTCCATTACATAAAGAAAAGGATAATAAACTTATTTATATTAAAATCCTTAGAACGGCCTTTCCTTTGGTGTCCTTTTACCCTAACAGAACATAACTAGTGAAATGTGGGTGTACTAAAGGTGCACCTCTGCCAAACCCTTCGGTGAATACAGGCTTGAAGTTATGTTATGTTAAGTTTTTATATGATACCTACCTTTATTTGGTCGTTACCGACACTGTGAAAATTGCCGGATTTTGTCTAACGAAAATTTCCAACCGGCCTTTGTCTTGAGCCAACTTTAAATCCATGCTGTAAAATTTCAAAGAATTTGTAACACTACGTTATGCACTATCAGAAAATAAAATGGAGACCGAAATAAATAAATCCGGGTCAAAAATAATCTAGGAACTATAGTGACTAGCTAGCAATCAAAAACAATTCAACAATGCAAAGAAAAATAACTCATTTATCCATCCAATCCATACAAAAGGCAATTCCAGTACGATTTTCAGAACAAAAAAATATATAAAACGTGGATTGCACGCTGTAAGCGGATTTTTCGTCACAGAAAAAAATTTATATCTAAATTCTGTGAAATAAAAATCAAAACTGAGAGTCCTGAAAAAGGCATTTTTCTGATAACAATGATTTGCGAGAAGACCTATCAGGTATTAAAATATTACCTGAAATTTATTTTACTTATTGTGATTAAATTATATCTACAAATTATAGAGTAGGTAAAAACTTCTTACAAAAATAAATATTTTTATGGACTGATTGAAAATGGCATTAAGTGTACAGATTTAATCTTAATCTGATTAAAACTTAAACCACGCGATAGCATTATTTTGAGATGGGCACGCCACAATTGTGGCGATAAGTCCCCTCTTTGAGGAGTGGCTAGAGAGGCGCCACGGCGTCCTCACCTTCCCCCTGACGCAGGTCCTCACCGGACACGGTTGTTTCGGGAGCTTCCTGTTCGGGATAAAGCGGGAGGAGACGCCCGGGTGTCACCACTGTGTGGATCGCCCGGAGGACACGGTGGAGCATAAGGTGGAGGTCTGCCCAGCGTGGGCGGAGCACCGCCGTGTCCTAACGGAGGCGATCGGCGGCGGCGATCTCTCGCGTCCGGCCCTGGTTCAGGCCATGGTTCGGAGCGAAAGTGCATGGGAGGCCGTCACCTCCTTCTGCGAAGCAGTAATGCTCGCGAAGGAGGAGGCGGAGCGCGTGAGAGAGAGGCAGGGTTCGCGCCTTCACGCCCCTAGTCGCCGCAGGAGACGCCCTGGGCGTCGGGAGTCGCAGGCCGATTTCCGGCCACCGTAGGCGCGGGCTTGCGGACGGTGAGCGATGGGTAGCTCGCCGTCCGATAAGGACCAGGCCCGGGTCGACGGCGCGTCGTGTTCCACGCGCGCCTCACAGAGACGTCAGCACGAATTGACGGGGTCCATTAGGGCCAATGCCTGCCAGGGTTGCGAGTTTGTCCGAAAGGGATATCGTGGCCCTGGCACACAGGCAAATGAAGGAACACGGGTGGGTTTTAGTCAGTAAAAGTCTGACACGCCCTCCCGCTCCGCCCAGAGCGGGAGAAGTTATTTGATAATTTCCCACCCAAAAAAAAAAAAAATGCATTATTTTGAGAACAAATCGGATATTAGGATATACTTTTAAAAATACGAGTAGGTATACTTTGTACTGTTGAAAAATATGATTATATTTAAAAGTAGTGGATTACTAAGATTTGCTTTGTAGTTCTTTAACACACTATATCTTCTTTTCTACGCTTGCCGCGGTTAGGTCATAGGTGGGTGACCATTTACATATTGAGTCCCTCCGTGCCTCGGAAAGCACGTTAGGCCGTTTGTCCGGCTGGAATTCGTAAATCTTTGACAGTCGTTACGGGTAGTCAGATGCCCAAATGTCTGACAACCAGTCTTACCAAGGGGTATCGTGTTAACCGGTAACTGGGTTTTGGAGGTAAAATAGGCAGTTGCTCCATATAAAATACTGGTATTCAGCTGCTTCCGGTTAGAATAGAACCCGACCCCAACAAAGTTTGGAAAAGGTTAAGCAGATTTATTGATTGATCATCTGTATCCCGAGTTTCATCAACAAAAATAATGTAGATGATCTGAGGAATATTCGCATATTTTTAAAAACATTCGTATTACAATCTGTCTCAATCTGTTAAAAACCCTCAACTTCAACTCTTCATTAATGGCTTTTGTGAAAGAGACACCACAATTTTGCTAATATCACGTAGGCATTATCATAAAACCTCAACCGCTGGAGATTGAACAATAAATGTTATTTTTTTACGGGATAAATTAAGTTTTTTACTTTGATTGTAGCTGAGACGAGATCGCGAATTGAATTTGGACGTATTTTGAGTACAAGAATTGTACTTATAATTATACGGTTATTATTTTCCCCAGGTATCATGGATTCGGCATCGTGACATCCACCTCCTGACGTCAGGGAGGATGACGTACACGTCAGACCAGAGATTCATTAGTGTACACAACCCTCACACCGAGGACTGGATACTGAAGGTGAGTTAATGCCGAATTAACATCAGCTTGGTTACTAAGGTTTTTCTTTTGACTTGCAAAGACAATGAAAACGAAATACGAACGAACGAATACGTTCTTCGTATTCGAACTACGTCGTTTCCTTGAAAAAGACCCCGACTTTAACTCAAAACCTTAGTTTGTCAGAGTTTTCCTTAACTCGATATTTTTTTAACAATTTTTCTTTGATTGAATAATGTTGAGTGGAGTCGAGAAATTAAAGAACGATTTAGATATGACAACCCAGCCCCACTATAAGAATCTTTCCGGCATTCAAATATTAAATATTTTAGTGTTTTTTTTTGTGATAGAACAATAACTTTCAATAAAATAAAAAATAAAAATTTGAAAGTGTGTTAAAAATTTTGTAATAATTAAATAAAAATAAATTACGGTAGTTGAAAAGTGAGTCATAGTAGTCAAGTGATGGAATAAATATGCACTAGTCTCTACTTCAATCGAGTCAATTATGAAATTTACAGCCTACCCAATTTTCAATATAATACCAAGAACTTAATATCTACCCAATTCTCGACATAATTATTATATAGGCTCGAGAATTTAATTATTAGCCTTGTCATAGTTTCGTAGAAATAAGATAACCATATTAAACTCGTGTAACAATAGACAATCTGTGAACATAATAATGCTAAACAAGCTCGTGGATAACGCCATTCGCTTTGACGTCACGTCAGTATCTCGAAAATGGCAAAAGTGTCGCCATCCCCACCTCCGCGCGGGTTGTCTCATGAAGTGAGGTTATGTCAAAATATGCCGTCTCATATTACATTGTTTTTCGTACGATGACTCAGAACAAAGTCTGTTGGTGTTAAATATTACGAAAGATTTGGGAAATATACTGCACAAAATAATCTTTTAATTTTAGCCAGAATTTTAATTTACTAACTTAAATGTCATGTAAGTTTTCTATCGAGATGAAAGCTAGACAATGCATGGATTAGTATATTCTTCTTCTCTCATTTCGCATTTAGTTATGCGGATAAAGCAAAGCTAGAGAAATTTAACGATTTTTTGTCGATTCGAGGGGATTCTATACCTACACCAAAAAAACTATTTCCAAAAAAACAAATAATTTAAAAAAATTAAAAAACACGCCTGCCATTTCACTTTTTGATATGGCAGGCGTGTTTTTTTTAATTATATGTTTTTTTTAGGGATAAATTCATCCCAACTACGGAACCCTTCATTGTGCGACACGCACTTGGCCGGTTTTTTTTATGTACCAAGGCTCCCCCTGTATAATTTTAAATGTTAACTAGCCTATGTTACCCGGAATAGTTCAACGCTTCTAACAATACCACATACATTAAAATCGGTTAAGCCGTTTAGAAGTTATGGTGGAATAAATAAACTCACAAACATACATACATACATACATGAACCCTTAAAACATAACACTCCTTTTTTTGGGCAGTCGTGTAAAAGTTAGTCAAAAACACAAAAAAGCTGCTCCAGGCAAAATCGTGAATTATTATACAAAAAAGTACTTATTCCTCTTTCCTAACTGTAGCTAAGACATTAATCATCTTAGCATATCGCAGTTTTCTGCAGCTTGCTCTAAAAGCTACTCATCCTGGCGTAATACCTTAGTCGCCTTTTACGACACCAAACAATGGGCAAAGAGCAGCAAATTTTCTACGAAAAAATCGACTATTCAATGTCATAAGTAAGTACTAATAATGACTGTTGAGCGTTTCGTCTGGGGTTCGATTCCCAGGTCGAACACTGTTATTGAGTTTTTTTCCATCAGGGATTATTTATTAATAACCCGGAGTCTACATTTGGACCCAGAAATAGGCTCGCCCCCTTTACATGGGACTTAAAAATAATAGCTAAATATGGGTGTACGGTGCGTACACCTCTGCCTAACCCTTCGGGAATACTGCTTGCGTAAAGTATTGTATATTTTTGTTACAGATAAGGTTTCCGCAGCGTCGCGACTCTGGCATCTATGAGTGCCAAGTCGGTACCACCCCTCCCATTGGTCACAGGATGTACCTCTCCGTCGTTGGTAAGTAATCTTTTAAACTATTTTTATTTGGTCTTAAAAAAAGAAAAGTGCACAGTAGGGATGACGTGTCACTATATAGTTGTCCTACAGTGTATTTCTCCTTAATTGTCTTATTTGGTAAACAAATACCGATATCATGAGTTTTCATATCAATCTCTAAGTAAATTAGGTGTTTCTGAAAACAAAGATTTATAATAACTGATGAATCTTTATTTTCAAAAACACTTAATTTACCTACGTGAAAATACAGCATGTATCAAAAATGTTTTATTATATTTCAAGGGGTACAGAAGACCATTAAACTGAACAACTTACTCCATGGGTCCAACATCGTAGCCGCGAAAAATTTATAATCTGTCTCATACAAAACTTCAATACCTCTTCGACTCAAATGGTCTGTACCACACCGGTGACTATGACCACATATTTCTGCTACACACTGTATACATCTCATTAGGTACTCCCCCACCATTTTGTTTACCAAATAAGACAAGTTAAGAAAAAATATTATCAGAGTATCAAAGAGTTAGATGTCAAAGTTTAATAGATTAAAATTCAATTAGGATGTAAAATAATCACTAATAAAAATAATAAGTTTATCGAGAAAAGGCTTTCCTTTGATCTGCGAATCGTAAGAGAGCTCCGCGGCCCCTTTGCCTACGATGTTACGGAAAACGTAATAATTTAGAAAAAACACTTTACTTCATGTTAGATGAAGCTTGAAGCATCAAGCCCACCACAGACGTAGCTATAAAATATATAATATAGCAAGACATATTACGATATATTTTTCATAGAAATCTTCGAGTGACCTCAGACGGAGCTTTATTATATATTTCTAGTACGCACCAAAAACTACGCAAAAAAAAAACAAAAGCAAAGTATATTAATATATATTATAGCTACATCTGTGTTGGGCTTCAAATATGAAGAAAAGTGAATTTTTACTTCATGAAGATGCAAAAAATGCTAGAAAGTGACTTTTTATACTCGACTTAGCAGTCATTTCCAGCGTTATTACATTTTCTTGTGTACGTGGTAAATGTTCAGTATGAATAATGCATGATGTTCTGTGACCAACGTTGCATAAAATACTTTTAAGAAAATTATCCGTTCGTGTGAAATATTTAAAAATTTAGCTAAATGTGTTACCTTAGTCATAATAATATTATAGCTCTTTATTCAGTCATGTAAAGGGTGTAACTGTTTGTGGAGGTCAGATAGGCAGTTGCTCTATGTAAAATGCTGGTATTCAGCTGCAGCCGGTTCCACTAGAAGCCGACCTTAATATAGTTGGGAAAATGCAGGCAGATGATGATTCAGTCATGTAAAGTTGCCTAGAACTTTGCTATTATCGATTAAGAGGAAACGTGTTCACGTGGCATTCAGTCCATACACAAGCATTCCTCTGTATTTTACTTGGGTAATGACACTAGAGCAAATTTTTCTTTTTATGAACCGTAGCATCGGCCATGTTCATATCTTTGGTTTATTTTGCCATAAGTGTTTATTTTTTCCAAAATTAATTTAAGTACGCCAAAACTAAATCATAGGGACATGGCAGTGGTATAATATAATAATTATATATAATCATAATAATATAATAACATAATAGTGTCATTAACCAGGGAGAAAACAGGAATGTGTTTGTATGAAATGAACTCCAACGACCTCGTGACCACTTTTCCTCTTATGACGCTGACAACAGCTAAACTGCGGTCACTGTCAGACTGCATACAAAAGAAAGAGAAGCGCAATGACACAACGCTTGTAATTTATTGCAAAATATGAAGCAATTATCTTTTTACTCAAAAATGAGTTGAGTAATTGAAAATAAAAAACAACCAAGGTCTGCATGCAAATAATTAATTTATCTTTATTTCAGACATACGTCCATAATTTTTTAACAAATGTATGGTTAGTAGGATGGTTAGTTATAGTACACACAAAAAAAAATAAGATAAAAAGGTGTTAGTAATTTGTTAGTAAACAAAACACATACCTGATGCCTATTTCCAATTTCTGTGCAGGTGTACACTTGCCCAGTACACAGTAAAAGGACTGTCTATTTTGCACCCTAACGCTTTGAGGACAGAGTTGGTGCTACCACGGACCCTGCTCATCATCGATGCAGTTCTTTTCCTAATTATAGAAAATAAATCATCGATGGAAGCATCCGCAAACATTGCGGAAGCACTGCAGTACCGGGGTTTTTTTAACACTGCCCTCAGAGCGTCATTGTACTGAACTCACAGGGAGTTGTAAGCCCGCCGCGTAAAGTTGATCCACAGACTGCACGTGTAAAATGACTGACAGAAGGCTCTAAAAAGTGACAGTTTCACATCCGTGGTACATCGTGCGAATCTGCGGGCCAACATATTGCAGCGGACTGCCAACGCCCTCCTTTCCTTCTCTAAGTCTTCATCGTCCTGTAGCCGATCTGTCAGCATGTGACCCAAATATTTTACTTTAGCTACCCTCACCAGTGCCGACCCACCGATCTTAATTGGCGGCACGTTAGAGAGAGCCTTGTTCCCAGCTTTGTATAGCATGAGAACACTCTTACTAGCATTATATTTGAGTTCATGTGACAGGGCATACGATTCACAAATGCCCAGAAGTCTCCTGAGCGCACTGACTGACAGGCTCAACAGAACCATGTCGTCCACATAACTAATATTGTTGATCATTTTTCCGTCTATTGAGCATCCGACCATGGCTCCACTGAGCCTGCCAATCAGCTGGTTAACAAACAGGTTAAACAAACTCGGGGAGGTCAACCCACCCTGCCTAACACCGCATTTCAGGTAATATTCCTGACTACTTGCGTTGATCCATCTGACAGCATTCTTTTGATTCTGTACCAATATTTGAGGAAAGATACCAGTTCCCTCGGCACAGTGGTCTCTTCAAGCAGTTTATGCCAAAGAACATCATACTTCCTGTCGGTGTAGTACCTTAAAGTTTGTTTCAGACACATAATTGCCATTTCTGTTGACAGGTTGGGTCTGAATCCAAATTGCAAGTCATGTATCTGAAGGTGTTCGCTCAACTGCGCATTCATGAGACTATCAAGGACCTTCGCAATGGTTATGGCCAATGATATCGGGCGGTAATTATGCTTGTCAGATGGATCACCGGTTTTGTTTTTTATTATTGGATCCACTACTGTTTTCACCATATCATCCGGAATAAAGGAATGTCCTACAAAAAATTAAACAAAAGACTCAGGACTCTGGGCAGATGTACACCTGCATAGCGCAGATGTTCTATACTTAAACCATCATGACCTGGTGACTTTCCACGCTTCATCTTTTTTATGACATTCTTCACATCTAATGGCATAATTCGACTGTACTTCTCACCAGGTCTGATGGCTGGTTTACTTAAATGATTAAATTCACAGGGCATTGGTTCTACAGTAAAAAGTTCTTTAAAAACATTGGCAATATTATGATCCCCCACTGCACTGTCGACGCTCACAGGAACACTCAGCGTTACATAATAAAAAAAGGCGTTAATTAAATTAGACGTTCTTGTTATTAATTAAATATCCCCCGTACGTTGATATTTAATACAGATATTTTGTGTTGAAACTCAAAGTAAACGGTTAGTTTACCGTTAATTTGTATCGAGATTTTGTTTTCTAAACGTGTTTTGGTAACAACCAAGTTCTGAGAAATATGTTCAAGAATAACATATACTTTTCCGCTACCACAAACTATATAGATTTGGCAATTTTTTTATTTAAGACAAGCCTACTTTTATTATGATTGTGCCTCTTGTCAGCGCCTGAAAACGTTAAATTAACACACATAACTGCAAACGAATGTAATACATTATATATTTAAGTAGGTAATCACAGTGATTGAAATCAAAGCAAGGAAGCTCTGCATGCACTCAGTTTTTCAGTCTTATTTTATTCTAGACTCCGCATTAAATAAGACTGGACGTCGGAACGAATGCCAGTTAATTTATTCGCCTTACTGAGTTAATGGTCCTAAGAGAAGTCTTTTTTACGAAAATAAAAAATGTTGAATGTGAAAAAATCAACGGAATAGATCTTTACAATTTTTATATGGAGCATCCAGTTCTTTTGGGTTTTAGTAA
This sequence comes from Tiliacea citrago, assembly GCA_963921375.1. Taxonomy (NCBI): domain Eukaryota; kingdom Metazoa; phylum Arthropoda; class Insecta; order Lepidoptera; family Noctuidae; genus Tiliacea; species Tiliacea citrago. The sequence continues at coordinate 3,472,835 of OY992799.1, forward strand.
TTATTAGGTCATTAATTATTTTGTCTTGTTTTCTTATGGGTTTGTAGTTCTCTATCTAAGAGAGCCGGGTGATCTGTAACTCAGGACCCTCCTACCTCAGACACCTTTCTCTATTTAAGATTGTACATTGTATCAACCAGTGCCTGTAACAATTTATGATGTTGAGATAAATAAAGATTTATGATTATAATTAGCATAAATAAAATAAAAACTTTGTGTCATTGTTAAACATTTCACATTACAACATGAAATAACTCTGATGTCTTATCCAAGGCTGGAAACTCATAAAGTTAGGTTCGAACTTTACATTTTTTTAAATGTTTTGGCGCCACCTTAACGTCACACCACATGTAAGAACTACGCATGGCACCTGACATCACTGAAATCCTACCTCTGCTTGTGGGATACAAGCAGAGTTATCCGTGCGATTAACATAATTATATACAGAAACTCGACAATGACCGTCGGGCAGTAGCCCATCAGACACAATACCCGTCTGGTCGGAGGCTTCTTCCTTTCCTATGGAGGATGACGAATTTTCCACTCTGTTCCGCATACCTCTATATACTAAAGTGAAATACCTCATTTTCATCATTCTCCTGTCCGTATCTCAATTTATTTGGGGTCGGCGCAACATGTCCCTTTCTTCCATACTTCTCTATTAGTCGTCATCTCAGTAGTCACCCCCTTTCTACCATATCATCGTTCACACAGTCCATCCATCGTTTCTTTGGTCTTCCCCTACTTTTATAGCTATCTACATTCATACTCAAAACTTTCCTCAAGAGATTTTCGTCATTCCTCCGCATCACATGCCCATACCATGACAGCCGATTTCCGCACAACTTTTCAGTCACTGGTGCCACTTTCTGACTTCCTATAATGTCATGATCTTTTTGGTCGTTTTTGCTCGATATTGACAACGGTAACAGGTAGACACTTGAAATATTCACAGAATATTTAGTTATATATTGACTTTAAAAATCAATAATTAAAATAAAATAAAACAAATATTTAAGGGGGGCTCCCATACAACAAACGTGATTTTTATGCCATTTTTTATAGATAATGGTACGGAACCCTTCGTGCGCGAGTCCGACTCGCACTTGGCCTGTTTTTTTATTCTATCCATTCATGTCACACCACACATCCCTCGTAGCATTCTTATCTCAGCTGCATGCAATTGCCTTTCATCCATCCCTTTTGTGGCCCAACATTCTGATCCTTACAAGACAGCAGGTCTAACCATTGTTTGATATATCTTTCCCTTAAGTTTAATGGGAATGCGAGAGTCGAAGATTCCCGTGACCTACTGTATAATTATCCAGTTAATATGAAACGTGCAGATAAGGATTATGAATCAATTTATAATAGGCAAGTTGATGCCGTTCTTGATTCTATGAGATTTACGATCTTGCTGGGGTCAGCGATATTTTTATCACACAGGGTGTTCCACAAAGGCCATAAAACCGTTTAGTGAGTAAATCATTAATGATAACACGATAGTAATGGTTTAATAAAACTCCCACTTTTATTAGCTGATTACGAGTTATATGATTGTTGATAGGGTAAGGACAAACATAATAGTATCAAAGCAATTTGTGATGTCTACAAAATGGAAATAATGTTTTGTGGGGCTGATTTTAAGTGAGATTCGTAGATGCGATAGAGTACCAGTCCCGAGCACTAATACGTAGGTACATAGAAATCAAACAAACTTAAAAACATATTTTCTCCTTCGTTATTGAATGTTTTGCGTTGTTACGAAGATAGTAAAGTCAAAGTCAAAGTCAAAGTCAAACCATTTATTTCAAATAGGCACATAAGAGGCACTTTTGAACGTCAAAATTTACAAAAAAAATAGAATTGATTCTAGTTGCCCCTTCCAAAAGGTAGTTTCGTATGGAGAAGAATGGGCAAGAAACTCCACCGGTACTCTTTTAAAAATGTTTTACAATATTTTGTTTGATTACATTAATTATATGATTATATGTGAAGACTATGCACCTAGAATAAAATTACTATACCATAATAGGTAAAACGAATTAAAAACTAAGCAATGAAAAATAACTTAATTATTAGATAGATACGTGGTGTTCACATATTTACAAACATCATACAAGTATGTTTTTCTAAAAAAAATAAAAAAATAAGCCAGTGTGTGAGTATAGGTTATCACAGAATGCAAAATCAATATCATAAAAATAACAGACTTTACCATAAAAATAGCAACCAGTTTGATTTTGTCTAGTAGTAATTTTCGAACCCATTATAAATATGATTATGTAGTAGGTCTTATCTCTGTATCGCTTTTAAATTTTATTCGATTTATGCATGTGCTCGTGCCTGTACATAGATATTTCTATAATTACTTTTTTTTCCTGCTATTCAAATAAATAAATTGTGGTACAAAAATATTAATGTTTCCCTTCAGACAAAATTTGTAAAAAGCCTAAAGGTTCACTAACAAAAATCACACAAAATACGTATAAAAATAAAGGAATTTCCAGCGACACAGAATTAGGCATTATTTATGAGTACGGCCTCGCTGGAGGCTTAGCTAGAGTACAAAAAGCGTCTAATTTTTCTTCCACATAAAATAATCTGAGGATACGTTATTTATTTAACTTCAAGGATTTTCGCAATCTTCGGTTTTCATTAAATATTAGGATTAAGTGTTTGATCACGCGGATAAGCTTCTCGTGATATATATCCACGCCTTGGTTTTAAGAAGACAGATAAAGGTCTTAATTTTGTAAAATGACAATATACAAATACTCTTATTCTTCCTGGTAATATTTTCTCGTTGTTCTTCCTGGTAGTGTACCTAATATAAAAAAACCGGCCAAGGGCGAGTCGGACTCGCGCACGAAGGGTTCAGTACCATTATCTATAAAATGGCAAAAAAATCACGTTTGTTGTATGGGAGCCCCCCTTAAATATTTGTTTAATTTTAATTTAATTATTGATTTTTAAAGTAAATATAATAACTAAATATTCTGTGAATATTTCAAGTGTCTAGCTGTTACCGTTATCAATATCGAGCAAAAACGAGCAAAAAAATCACGTTTTTTGTATGGGAGCCCCCTTAAATATTTATGTTATTCTAGTTTTTAGTATTTGTTGTTATAGCGGCAACAGAAATACATCTGTGAAAATTTCAACTGTCTAGCTATCACGGATCATGAGATACAGCCTGGTGACAGACGGACAGACAGACAGACAGACGGCGGAGCCTTAGTAATAGGGTTCCTGTTTTACCCTTTGGGTACGGAACCCTAAAAACGTGCTTTCGTAACTTCCTTTTTGTATTGACCTACTTTCTACGACTGTGAGAACCTGTTTATTATTATCACGAGATAATATTTAACACTTGCCTACAAAAAAATACCTTGATCTACATTAAAAATATAGATCAGAAATGTAAATTTTACATTTGCATCAAGTTCTTAAAAAGTCGTTTCCAAAATATCTCGAGCAACATAATTTTAATATTCGATCATCAAAGGGCGGAACATAAAATTTATTTACAGCCTCATATTTATGAGTTGCGGGTAAATATAACTTAAATTACTTCCTCTGATAGTCAAGACTTTGAAGTCAGGTGGGATCATACGATCATACCAAGCATTATGCCCAGGATAATAGAGACACCCTTATTTCTATACATAGGTAATAGAAAATAAAGTCGCTTTTTGTGATATCTATGTAACCGCGTTGTTCTTGTAAACTACGCAATGGAATTTGATGAGGTTTTCACCGTCATAATAATTATAAAGAATTTCTTTATAAAGTTTTATGTTTACAATACATTAATATTATTGTAAGTTTTAATCTTTTAAAGTTTATGTCGTAAAAACCGTGTGAAGCAGGGTTGGGGCGCTAGTTTCGTTTATCTTTATTAATAAGTGGGGGGTTACTTATGCCAAACTGTAACCACGAAAAATGTATGGAAAATCTGAAGTTCATACCTACTCGGTGTAATTTATTAATTCCACCTTTATTGATAGGGAGGAATACGTTTTATACCTCAAGTTATTTTGATCGAAAAGTTATGAGTTACGCAGAATTCGATGTGGAAACAAAAGCAAAAAAAAAGTAAAGTAGAGGAAATTGATTCTTCTCTGGTAACCGTACCTACATTGAGCACATTGAATAGCAGGTAGACCGACCACTATCATAAAAATAAAACAAAAAATATAAACATCAAAGAGAAGGGTGATCTATCAATATTCATGAAATAAAACTCAAAAATAACTTGGCTCGCTTGCCAGTCAATTCCATCGTAGTTACAACACATTGTTCTCGGAACCCATTATTCCCTACACGTTGAAAGGAATCGTCAAAATATGCATCAAAATAAAACAGTCGATTTGAGCAGAAAATTTCGGGGACTGTCAAACTATTCCCGGTGGAGTTGAGGCAGAAAATTCCAGAATATTCTCGTACGAAGAAACGGGAACATGTTTATGAAATTGGTGACGCATTAGAGCTGTTGCTGTCGATATTTTAGTTCAATTTTGGCTTTCCTTGTACGGAAATGTTTTCGCCATTTCTCGATATTTTTGCTTAATGGTTTGTCGAAGGTTGATGCATATGTCTTTAATACATATTCTTTGTGTATTGTGACAAGGTGGTCTTTATTTACCTCAATGTTAGTATGTCGTAAGTTTATTACTGTATTTCATCGTAATTGTAAAGTTATGGCTGAACATTGTGCTGTTCTTGGCTAAGGCTATTCATATTAAAGTTTTATTTACCAGATCTTTAAACAAATTTATTCATCATTCATTCAAAATCTCATTGATGGCAATTTAACAATAACTGCTATTAACGCTTTATCACGACAATTAACTTAAAAATAATTCTGCCCTTTACAAAAAATATAACGATCCTTTAAATACACGGACGCTCGTAAGGAATTAATGGAATAAAAGACCAAATGCCAGTTTTCTTCCAGTTTTTCTCAAAAGTATTTTCTTCGCATTCAAAACTGCTTGTAATGGCTTAATTGGAGAAAAAATACCGTTTGAGTAATGACAGGTTGTTTTAGCTTGGCCCTAAACTTTCATAATGACTTTTCTTTTTTAGCTCTTGGTTTGATTTGAGGAAAACGAAAGGTGTTTTTAGGCAAAAACCTTGTTGCTTTACGTTCCTATTTAGCCCTGTTATTTGACCTTTAAAACGTATGAATCTAACAATGGCCGTGAAAAACATCTAGTTTAGTTAAACAATTTTTACAAGTCTTTCTACACTTTTTTTTCATCTGAACTCCAGTTGACCGTTACCTGTCTTTCCACTTTTTACTTCATCTCTTTTACTACGTTTGTTGAACTCGCAGAAATTGAAGAGAGTTTAGTCTAGGAACTTATTGTTAAGCAAATTGACTACCAAATTAAATTATCCATAATATATTCAAAGCACATCTTTCATTCATTGACAGTTGTATGAAATGGCTATAACACGGCAAATTGACGAAGACTATCTGTAAATGGTCCCTAACCACGTCACTACTGCTAGACAAGAAATTGATGGCACAATCTAGTAAAAAAATAGCGTCTGCTTTTCGAGTCTTATCTAAATATGCGCATGACCTACCCCAACGGTACGTTCGTCCAGCACGTTTTCGCTCTATCACAAAAGGTTCGTTAGATAAGTCCGGACAGACCGTTCAACTTAGCATGTACTGACATGATTTCATATTCATGCGAGCTTCGAGAAAATATTCAGCTTCGAGTTTCAAGTCATCGGTTTTGCCAGTGATAAATATACGTTTGCTAAAGAATATTTTGTGGATTTTAGATGTTTGGTTTTATATTTTAGCGCTGTCTAAGTAATGCGTTTTAAGATTGACATAATGTTGGAACTATGCTTAAGCAGATAGAGATAATTGGGGCGTCAAATCAAATAAAATACTTTTAGTAGTGATATCTTAAAGCAGATAATCACTATTGGGGTGTCAAATCAAATCAAATCCTATTCGTTTATTTGAGCACACAGGTACAGGATAGGTGATTCAATATTTTTAATATGGGTATCTGTATATTGCCACATCACTTAAGTCAAATGCAAATATTTTATTAATTAATCAAGTAAAAATATTGACCAACTGACTGTGTGACTTTATCATGTGGAAAACTAGACGAAATTATAAATATCTCCATAATAAAATATTCTTTAGGAACGTTGAACATGTCAAAATGGTGTGCCTAGATCTAACATCAAAACTAGATAACAAGGAATTCAAGAAAATCAAAAACTAATACTTGATCAATCTGCCTAGCCTTTTCTAAACTATGTTTGGGTTGATTTCCAGTCTAGCCGGATGCACCTGAATACCAGTATTTTACACACAGCGACTGCCTATCTGACCTCTACAACCGAGTAACTGGGTAACACGATAACCCTTGGTAAGACTGGTTGTCAGACTTTTGGGCATCTGACGACCCCAAATGACTGGCAATGATCCACGAATGACAACCGAGACCCAACGTCTTAACGTGATTTTCGAGGCACGGAAGACACGGTATGAAAGTAAAGAATTTTACCCATCCACGGACCAACCCCGAAAAGGTGGCTTAACCTGATGGATCGACCCATGCGGCTGTTATTAATTAGCCACGAGCTCCTAAATAACTTAAACTTAAATGGCGATCATATCTCAAAATAGCTTCTACCCGCGACTTCGTCCTCGTGAAATTTCTTGCTCCCCCGACCCAACCAGTCGCATCGCATCGAACAACCCGTCACATCGCATCGACCAACCCGTCGCATCGCATCGAGAACCCGTCGCATCCCATCGACCTACCCGTTGCATCGCCTGCGCGCGCTATTACTTCGTTTTCGCTTAGCGTTCTTTCAGATTTTTTTCTTTTTGCTCGGCTCCTAAGCATTAGGAGCCGAGCAAAAATATTTTTGTGTTTAATATGCCGATTCTTGAGGTATGATATAGGCTACATAATATCACGCTAGGCCCCTTAGATCCTAAGGGGCCGGTTTCAAATCCGACTGGTTGTTTTAGAAATTAGCGCGTTCAAACAACCAAACAAAAAACAAACAATATCTTCAGCTTTATTATTTGTAGTTATATAACGACTGAGATAAATAACAAATATTGAAACACATTGCTACACAGTCACAAAAGTTACATCTTTAGGCCGACTTAGTAGCTTCTAAGAGGCTCATCTTGTTCTCAAAGTTTACGCTTGTGACTGTAAACAAATAATTCTGTTTTGAAGATTGATATCAAAGTGTCTTCCTTATTAAGAACTTTCAATTGCCTGCCTTTTGATTAGAGTACCGAAAAGGATAAAATGCGTTTGATACTTATTTGTTTTGAGTAAATACTTGGTTATTACTTTTGAACGATTTGGAGAGCTGTTGTTCAATTCAATATTAATATCACGTATTTTAAAATAATCTGGAGTCCAGATTTGTGCCCGAATGATGGCAATAGGGTCGCCCTTGTGTTACGTCGGACTTGAAACATAACTGGCGAAATGTGAGTGTACACAGGTACACCTCTGCTTATATTATGTTACGTTTGAACACATTGAACTCCAATTGAGTGACAAAGATTGAAAAGAGTATGCTTAGACGGTTTGGTCATGTTGAGAGGATGAATGAAATGCGATTAACAAAAGGTAAAAAGCACACGTGAGTGGGAATGCCACCATAGAAGGATATTATGTATTGGTGATGTTCTTCAGCAAAGCCAGTATGAATATAAACGAAGCAAAAAGAGTATGTAAGGTTGCTTACAGGTGGCATTCTGTAGTTTCTGTCAACCCCAATGGGATAAAGTATATACAACATTATTTTTAGTATATCCGAAACCTGAATATAGTTTGATCAGAATAAGGAACTGAATCGATTTCAATAATTTTTACACCATGTTATATTTTGTCCCAAAAATTTTTAAGTGTGATGGAAAATGTTATCACCATTTAATGACTTACAATACAATCGCTGTACGGTAAGGTACCTACTGCCAAATTATTATCAATGAGCGCAAGAGTACCCTGGAAGCGCGGGGGCGCCGCGCCGCTGTTTTTATACTGACAGCGCGGTAACATAACAACCTTATAACTTTGTGATTTTTCATGATATAGTTTTGAAATTTTGTACATAGATTCTTTACATAAAAATACTACACAATTGTTTCGAGTTTCGCATATACTAACACTAAAATTGTATAAATACGATTAAAATAAAAAAAACATCGTAAAAAAAACCAAGCTTCAAAAACGTTATCGAATTAGGAAACCTTTTCATTTAATTACCTTATCATCGAAAAGGGCAATTAGATCCTGATGTTTCATAATTACAAAAGTAAGATTTTCACTTTTCCTGTAACATTTTCGTCTTTAGCGTTTTAATTAATTAATATTAATTATAATTTTGTACCTAAATGAACGGTGTAGATTTAACACCTACCATCAAGTCCCCCTGTTGGGGTCCTGGGTTCGATTCCCGGGTCAGGCAAAGTTTTATTGGGTTTTTCCATTAAGAATTTCTTAGTAACAGCCTGGAGTTTGGATGTTGGCGGTGTGGTACTCTCGTGCCTCAGAAAGCACGTTAAGCCGTTGGATCTGCACCTGATCTCTCTCCGGTTGTACATAATTATGTACAGCCGCCAGTACATCAAGCTACTACAATCTGTCAAATTTCTTTAAAAGATTTTCAACTTTGTAGTTAAAGCATAAGGTTCAAGGTTGAATGGGAAAATTTGACAGTTTTGGGTAGCTTGACCTGCTGGCGTCTGTACATGCTATAGTAGCAGTTACTGAAGTTAAATTGTAGGCGCGTTGAGCGATAACTTTTTATTTGTGTTTAAATTTTGTTTCATGAACTATTGCCAAATAAATGTTATTCCTTTTTCTAAAAAAGAAGAGAGAACAACATAATATTTTTCAACAGTTCGCTTCTTATTTCACTTGGTCTCTTCTATCAGAGCCCTTGACGACTATTCTAGTTATCAACACTAACCACTTGGTTTCTTCAAACAGAGCCCCTGACGACGATCCTGGGTGGCCCGGAGCTGTTTATCAATACGGGGAGTACCATCAACCTTACGTGTGTGGTACAACACTCCCCGGAACCTCCACCAGCCATTAGATGGACTCATAATGATGAGGTAAGTAATACATCATCTGTTTTATGTGATTAAGAGGCAAAGAAGTGGGTGGTCCATCTGAAGGGCAGTTGCCATGCCGCTATAGGTATCTGACACCTGTATTTGTTCCTCTATAAGTTTAAGGTTGCTTCTCGCGTGTTGGGAATTTCAAATAATTAAGTCAACGATTTACTCGAGTAATTGTTCTGAATTTATTTTCGAAACTATTAAATTTGAATAATTTCCTATGTGATTTGAAGTCGGTGCCAAAAAATATATTTCGAAAACATCTGACATTATTATAGACCATGTGGTATCAATTTATTTCTATGGTTATGAAATCCAACTCCAGTGGTTTAGTTTATTGGCTACTTAGTTACGGTCACCCTTTAAAATAACATCACGCCCATAATCCCAGAAGGGTTAGACAGAGATGTACCTATAGCACACCCTTTAACTCTTGTTAATAATGACCGCACAGCTCAACAGTATCTTTCACCACAGTTAGCCGTCTAAAAACACGACCAAATGCCAATACGATTCATTAGTCGCGATCCCTTTGTCGTCACCAACAATACCCGAAAGTGGACTATTGAGAACCACAAGAATTTATTTATAGCTGGGACTAGCCATTCTACCCAATTGTTATTGACAAACAGTTGTTGCAACTGAACAATAATTTACATCTGTCCTCAATTTGCATAAATTCACCTCGAAACGGTATCAAATGATTGAATCTGGCAGTTTCGCTCTTGCAAATAAATTAGTTGGTATCGAAACTTTGTCGACGCAGGTGCAAGCTGCCTTTGAAAGATGTTCATTTAGCTGCGTATGTGGCTCCATAATTTGGAATAGGAGCGAGTTACTGTGACGTAGGTGTTCATAATTTAGTTGTATTAGTAGATATTTAACTTTGTACGTTTAACTGTAAATGAGATGCATAGGTACTTGATACAGGAATGGTAGCGTAATTACACTAGGTAATTATAAGGCAATATTATAATCACTTTCATCAATCCCTAATCACAAGGCTTTGTTTCTGACTAATTAATATACCTAATATTATCGGCTAATATTAGCACCTTCAATGATAATGCTGTTTGTCTTCTAGGGGTTTTGCAAGAACAGGTAACTAATAGGTTATGTCACTAAGCGAGTAGGGATCTGAGTGTATTTGATTTATAGAGATTCCAGGGGTTGTAAGCGCCCTCCGTAAGTTAAGGTAACGTAAGTTATTTGATAATTTCTCACCCAAAAAAAACTTTTTACAAAAAAAAAATAACTGACTTCCAAAAAAACACTACAAAGTGAAAAATAACTTTAATTTCGGAAGTCGGTGGCATAAAACTAAAATATTTTTTTTTTGTAAAAAGTTTTTTATTTTTTACTTTTTAGTGCCGAAAAAGAATTTTCCAAATCGGTTCGTAAATGACGGAGTTATGCGCGAACAAAAAACGAAATGCAGAGTAAACGAAAAGATCGTTAATGTAGATACATTATTAGACTTTTGTTGATTTTTCAAAAACCGCTTGTCCGATTTCGATAAAGTTTCTTGCTGGCTCTTCTCCATAGGAAACAACCAATAAAATTGGAACCGTGCACCTAGCTTCTGACGTTTTATAAGTGCCCATGTAGGTTTATGTGAAATTAAATATTTTGATTTTGTTTTATCTTATTGATTCATTATTTATTTTTATCTAAGTTGAGATTTTAAATGTTCATCAAGAGCCTGATGGTTGTTTGATTGATGTTCCTGAAACATTCTGTAGTAATATTCTTAGTTCTAATTCAAGTACATTTAAGGTACAGTCAAGAGAATCACATCAACATCATTTGAACCAAAAGACATCCACTGTTGGACATAGGTTTCCCCCAAAAAAACGCGTGGATTTAATTAAAGTCAATAGAAACTTTGTATGAATAGCTGTATATCTAAAAACGTGACCTACTTCCAAGCTCAGCCACTTGACCCTTAGCACAAGAATAATAATTACATTTATCAAGCTGTCTACAAACAAAACTACGTGACATTGAGACCTTTAAATTCAGCAATTTTGGAAGTCCCCCTCGCAAGGACCAAGCGTCAGCGAAATTATCTCTTCTGTCAACGGCCTAACAAGCTATATAACGATGTTGTACAGTAGGCCGCAGCAACAAAACCAGCTTAAGCTGGCTTCTTATTCTATTGAAACTCCGTACTACGCTGTGCCTACTCAAGGTCAAAGTGATACCAAAGATGTGCAGTCGATTGTACCTAAGGGCGTAGCCAGCGAAGATTTTGGCGAAAAAGCTGGGGTGCACTTTATGATAATGTTAAATTTAAAAGTAATATTAAAAGTTAGTGAGCGTGCCATAACTACTAGAGATAAGATTCAGACTGAAACTATAACTTGAAAAGATGTTCTACTTAGGAAAAGATAGTTCGATTTGAACTAAAGTTGAATAGGGTAAGGTTTTTAGTAGCTTAGGGCAGATAAACGCCTTTGAGAATAAAATTTAACACCTCCTAAACGGAATACATTCTTAATTATTGTAGAAAATATTGTTAAGAGGCTGCGATGGATGGATGGATGTGAAGTTCATACAAACGTAATATCAAAATAATTTGTAAATCAAACATATTCTCAAGGTAGTGTGTCTTTATTTCGATTGGAATACAGAATATCTAGGTTATTAGATATATATTTTGAATGGACACTGATTTAAACAAGAATTATGAGAAAAATAAGTTTTCTATAGAAATTTTAAAATCCTCATATCTCGTCTATATATCATTGTACTTTCAAAAAATATATATATAAATACACACTACCTTATGAATATGTTTGATTTACAAATTATTTTATTTTACTATGCCCCTTAATTACTCATAAATATTATTACATGAAGAATTCACATCATAGATGAAGATTTATTTCTTACTAGCTGCGCCCCGCGGTTTCACCCGCGTAAGTCTCGATCCCGTGGGGATATCGGGATAAAAAGTCTATGTCTTAATCCAGGGTCTCAGCTACCTCCATACAAAATTGGTCCAGTTGTTTGAGCGTGAAGAAGTAACAAACATACACACACACACACTCACAAACTTTCGCCTTTATAATATTAGTGTGATTCGTGATGTTTTTCAGTTTTCATTTAGTAAAATATTTATCCTTGAATCATGTTGACTTATAAACTGCCTAACATAACAACACGCCTGTAAACCCCAAAAGGTTAGGCAGAGGTGTACCTATAGTACACCCACGTCTTCCAGTTATGTTTAAGTCCCATATGTAATAAAAGGCGAGCCTATTGCCATCAACCGAGCTCAAATCCAGACTCCGGGCTGCTACTATGAAATCCTAGATGGAAAAAGCCAATAAAACTTTGCGCGACCCGGGAATCGAACCCAGGACCCCATGCTCAGCAGTAGCACTTGCAACCACTAGACCAACGTGCCATTTTAGTCTTTACTAGACAGCCTAATGGAATTACAAATCACAACGAAACCAATATTCACTCAATTTATTCGTCAACTTTCAGTTCCAATTACATTAGCGAAAGCCAAATAACATGTAAACTTCAAAATGCCATTTACAAGGACATAACTCTTACTTTATAAGTCAAATGTTCTATGTCACGGTATTTGTTCAGACGCCAGTATAACAAATGTAGCGACGTCCACGAAATTGAGGGACCCTCGCCTCACTGGCGCCTTGTTTCAAATTTACTCGCTTTATTTCACGAGGGCCTTTCAGCTTTGAGTGTAAATTCTAACTGTTTTGAAATTATGTTGGTTAAACGATAAACGCTTCTATCGCTGAATAAATGACGATCGGCTAGTTGTTGAGTTATCCGCAAGTGGTCCTTTATTTTGTCAATTATCTTATAAAGAATAGAATAGAATACTCTTTATTATGTACACCATAAAAGTTACAGATATAAATGTTGAAGTTTTACACAGGGTGACACAATGGGCGGTCTTATCGCTAAAAGCGATCTTTTACAGACAACCTTTGGATGGATTAAAAAGAGAAGGAGAGACAGTACTGCAGGTAGTCAGTGGTGAACTATTTACATGTACAATAAATACATACATACACTAAGCATAACTTATCCATAATATATATATACAATAATAAACATGAAACAAGATCAAGGAACTGTATTCTGTAATGATGCTGTTTAAGAACAGAGAAAGTGTTTTTTTACCAGAATTTTAAAAGTGGACAAAGATTGAGCACGCCTTATCGACACGGGCAAGGCATTCCATAACCGTACTGCTTGAACTGTAAAAGACTTGTCATAAAAACTGGTAGAATGCATCGGCATCTCTAGTCTCAAGTTTTCCGATGACCTCAGATATCTATTATGTGTGTCATGAAGGAACTTGAAACGTTCTTTAAGATAAGAGGGGGTTTAAGGATTGAACAGAATACTGTAGAGCTGAAATAAGATATGAGAATTCCGGCGAAGACGTATTGGTAGCCACTTGAGCTTTGTACGAAATTCGGAAATGTGATCATATTTGCGCAAGCCAAATATAAATCTTATACAAAAGTTTTGAAGTCGCTCAAGTTTATCTAATTGTGCCTCAGTGAGATCGAGATAACTGACATCAGCGTAGTCAAGGATGGGTAGTAAAAGGGATTGTGCAAGCGCAGTTTTAGTTGCAGTTGGAAGAAAATTCCTTAATCGTCTCAGGGACTTCCCGGATGCAAAAATTTAAAGCCGCGTTTTCTCTACCCTGCCGAGCGAAAATTTTGTTCAGAGCAAATGTTTGCTGTTCTGTAGATGTTCGCTCAAAACGGAAAAGATCGAACACCAGCCGAGTGCATCCAATGCCGAGCGAATGCACACAGCAAATGCTCGCTCGCCAAGACGCCATTTTCACTGAAAGAATGAGCGAGCGAACGTCCGGTCGCCGAGTCCAACCCATCATCACTGAACAAATCGTCGCTGACATTTCAAATAGTCGTATTTTAATTATTATTCTAAAAGAAAAAAGACAACAGGACGTATTGTTACAAATATCTATTTTCTAGCTTCAATTTGTGTACAGGGGTATTACATTTGGATAGACACAATAAAAATATACCTTTTCACATACATTTTTTTAAAACTATTTAGGTAGTTTTTTGTCTTACCTGAAACAGCCTGTTTTTACATACGACTTTTTGGAATGACATCGACGAAATTTGTTCGCTCTTTCAAGTGTTTTCATTTACTGCGTGAACAAACGCTTCCTCACTCAGAACTGTTTAGAACGCTAAATGAAAACGTAGCTTTACGCGATTGTAATTTATTTTTACATAACAAATTCGGTCGAATTCTTATTCATCTATCGTGTCAATGGCACAAATCAAGTCTCATATTTTATCAGATCGCTTTAGTCAGACTTTGTTCGTTTTATTAGGACCGGAGGCCACGCAAATGTGAGATCTGATGGGCTAAAACTGCGCCTTCTAGCCAAATTCTGACAACTGGTCAAAAATGTAAGAGCATATTTTTCAAATAAAATATTAACATTCAGTCACATCTGGTTAACCATATTTTTTAGGGTTCTGTGCCTCAAAAGGAAGAAACGGAATCCTTATAGGATCACATCGTTGTCCGTCCGTCTGTCTGTCTGTCAGTCTGTCAAGACCCTTTTTCTCAGGAACGCGTAAAGGTATCAAGTTGAAATTTATATCAAATACGTAGGTCTCTTGGAGCTCTAAAATCAAGCTTCTTAGTCGGCGCAATAAAAAAATACGGCGATTTAAAGCACGTACAGACTGGTGCAATATGGCGGGCGCAACAGACAGCGACCAAGAAATTGTGCTACTAAAGTCGCGTCGCGCCCGCGATATCGCGCCAGTCTGCAGAAGCCTTTATGCGACATATTTTGATACTCGCTAATAAATCAAAACCTTTAAGGTACTTCCTGTTGAACTAGAATTATGAAATTTGGTAAAAAGCAAGGTCTCACAGCCAAGTAAAGGAAAATTTCCGAAAATTGTTAATAAATTGTAGTATTATCACAAAGTTTTTTTTTTTCTATTACAAACTTACTTTTGCGGTTGGAAAACTGACCATGGCGTATATCGATATATGGGAGCACATGTTTTTAACTACAATATTAGGTTTGTTTTTGGGATGAATTCATCCCAACCCATTCCATTCTGACACGCACTTGACCGATTTTTTTTACATTTACAAACTTACTTACCTTTGAAAAAGCTTTTCCTTACAAACGAGGTTCATTTTCATACCTGACCTTAATTAAACATCCTAATTAGGAGTTCCTTAGTTTTACATTAGTATCATTTTGTATGCAAAACTAAATCTAAAGCTCACCATTTGATGTAATACAGTGAATCCTTCATCGGTTATCCTACTGTTTAGTATTCAGCTGGGGCGCGGTACAAAGGTGCGTCATGTTTGCATGAAATTGAGCGATCGTACGCCAACGTTTTAACTTGATTCTGTTATTTTATGAACGACACAGTTAAACTCAAGTTAAGATGAAGCACTGATGCTTAAATGCTTACTTAAGTATCAGCCTGTTATTGTTCAAAGTATTTGGAAAAGGTTCTGGAATACGGGTTCCCTTGTTTTTCCATAATTTTCATTCTATTAGTAGTAATTCAATCTGCCAAGCCTTTTCCCAACTATGTTGGCTTTCAGTGTAACCGGATGTAGCTCATTACCAGTAAACTACATGGAGTGACTGCCTATTGGACCTCCACAACTCAGTACCTGGGTAATACGATACCCCTTCGTCTTCTTCTCTTCGTCTTCTGACGACCCGTAACGACTGTCAAAGATCCAATAATGACAGCCAGGACTAACGGTTTAACGTACTTTCCGAGGCACGGAGTAGTCTCGGTCTCCCATCCACGGACCAACCCCGGCAATCGTAGCTTAACCTGATGGAACGACCTGTGCAGCTATTACTTAGCCACGAGCTCCTCATTCTATTAGTAGTCTAGTCACTATGCATGTAGAGAAATTATAAAATCGTAAATCGAAAGTATTTTTAACTAACAGAACGTTTCTTTGACTATTCAAAAGTACTTTGGTTTAGAGATAAACTACGATAACATGGCTCGCCCCTCCAAATTACTATTTCAATGGGTGTAGTCACATCCTTACGAAAGAGTTTGTATGTAGTTGTAAGTACTCGTATTAACTCGCTTATTACAGGATTTGTTGGTCAACTAATCATAACTAGCCGATTGCGCAAGATAACGCACGTGTCGTTTTCATAGAGTACATCAGTGCAGCGCCATACTAATAATAATGAGCGATTAATGACGCCACTAGTCGAGCAACAAATCCGTGGATTTGTTTTTGTTTGCCGGCCGTCTCATTACGCACACATTGTCAGGCGTTGTGAGTCTTGGTGGCGCTTTGTAAATACTTTCAAACGTTTTGAATTTTGGACGAGTGGGCCATAATATCGTAGTTAATCTCTACACATATGCTTAAACAAGTGGCAATCGCTACCAAATCATTTTCGTATTGCTACGATGATTTGAAACTGGACTGACATAATTATTACTTAAGCTTTTCGATAGCTTATGCAATTCATAAACAATTTTGTCTTTCCCATCATCGTTAAAGCATGTCACTGTGTGTAGACCCTTTTGTCTTTACTAAAATTACTTTTTCAATGTCATCAAAATTCAATGTAAGGCGGCGCATTTTCAGCTAACCTGAGGCTTAATGGACTGAAATTAATAATCAGAAGCCTACACGCACTGAGCAAGCGTTCCTTCGTACATGAGAATAATGCCTTTACCCTTTATTACTGTCTAAGCTAGACTTAAGTATATTTTTTTATGCTAAGACAAATCTATAAAAATCTATACAATAGAATAGTATTCTCTTTATTATGTACACCATAAAAATTACAGATACGAGTATAAATGTTGAAACTTGGGTTTTTTTTTTTTTTTGGGAATACCTTCTCCCGCTCTGGGCGGAGCGGGAGGGCGTGTCAGACTTTTCTTCATTTGCCTGTGTGCCAGGGCCACGATATCCCTTTCGGACAAACTCGCAACCCTGGCAGGAACTTAGACACGCTGAGACTCTATCTTGCACTTGTAGTTTGATAGCTGTGCGACGTTGACAGGAATATTTCTTTGCCTTTGCTTAAGTACAATACTGCCGATAAATTTTGGCCGGTCTGAACAGGGCTCTCCGCCCTTTCGGGCATGTTTTCTGACTCACACTCGTCTCACGACACCATTTGGTTCCTAAGAAATGTAATTGCGCAGCCTTTTGCGCGTAAGTTCGGACCGACCATGATTCATCGAGCGTATTGTACGTACTAAGTAACTTAATATATACATCTCAGCCTTATTAACATGTCAACAATGTACCTAGTATTTAGTATTCAATATGGGTCTCTTTGGATTAAATGAAGTGACACAGACTCCACGGCGCCTCTTTATAAACAAGTTGATTTGAGTTCTTGCCAGTTTGCGTCGAAAGGATTGCCAAGATATGAGGCGTCATTTGTTTCAATAGCATGTGGTTTCTCGTGGGTTGGTATTTCATCGAGATTATGACTGTGTATATTTTTGTGGGCCATTGTGCGCTTTTATAATTTCTAACGTCATGATATTATCGTGGGCGCCCACGGTAGCAAAGTAAAATGTATGGAAATACGTGCACGTTATGACGATATTCATTTCAGCCGAAAGACGTCCACTGCTGGATAGAAGCATCCCCCAAAAGGAGGGGTGGTTGCCATAATCTCCTCGCTTGGCAGGCGGGTTGGCGATCGCAGTCTGGTGTTAAAATGCATAGAGAACGCTGCTACCCATTCTCTAGTAAATCCCTAGTCGCCTTTTACGACATCTACGGGAAGAAATAGGATGCTGCTATTATACTTTACGTCCGGCACCACACAGTAATGTCCACAGTAATATCGTCACGTTAGAAATTATAAAAGCGAACATTATATTAATGAGTCCAGAGTTAATGAAGGTTCTAATAGGGCTAAATGGTATCTAAACATTGTGATGGCCTGGTAAAATACAAATTCCGTAAAGATTATGAAACGTACAGACATTACTTTTTGAAAGCCTTAAGCTCTGGCCAAACTGAGGTGAATCCTGCACGGGATGCGGGACGAAATTCGCTCTCACAGTGTGAATTTGTATGAGGGTGTTCCAACTAGCGTGACTTTTTAATAATTAAAACCATCGACGCAAGAAGTCGCATCCCACATCCCGAGCGGGATTCGCCTCAGTGTGGTCAGAACTTTATGCATTAAGCGATCCATCATGAATAACTAAACTATAGTAGGTACGTCCGGCGCACCCTGGACAGCCAGCTTGACTATTTTTACCCGACAATGTCAATGCCAAAGATGGTTATGATTTTTACAGGCTATGAGGAGCTTGTGGCTAAATAATAACTGCCGCACGGGTTGATCGATCAGGTTAAGCTACGCTTGCCGTGGTTGGTCCGTGGATGGGTGACCATCTGTTCATACCAAGATTCCTCCGTGCCTCGGAAAGCACGTTAAGCCGTTGGTCCCGGCTGTCATTTGTAGATCTTTGACAGTTGTTACGGGTCGTCAGAAGCCCAAAAGTCTGACAACCAGTCTTACCAAGGGATATCGTGTTACCCAGTAACTGGGTTGTGGAGGTCAGATGGGCAGTCGCTCCATGTAAAATACGGTATTCAGCTGCATCCGGTTAGACTGGAAGCCGACCCCAACATAGTTGGGAAAAGGCTAGGCAGATGGTGATGATGATGTAGGTATGTTTAACTACAGCATGAGCTATTTTCTTACAGCTCATACATCATAGTAGCTTATATCCAAGCCAACTCATATAAAATACAAACTTTCTGTTTATGCAGAAAATTATGAAGTCGTAAATATCAAGCTGTAGCCTGGTTACTGGCGGTCGTTAAAAAATATACCTACAATATAAATTTATGGACCATTGCAATTTAGTTCAGACTAATTTATTGCTCTTACTTGAAACTGGGAAGTCCATTTTTTATAGACTTTTAAGTAAGTGCAGGAATTATCTGTAATAAACTTTTACTGTGTAAGTGAGTAAGTTAAAAACAATACTCAATCATTTATTACATTCCAGAATGTTCTTAGGTGGTAGGTAAACATTAGTTGTACCAATCGTGAACCCAGTCGGGCACAGCAAAAATAAAAATTTGAAGGATAGCTCAAGTTGTTTAGTAAAAGCTACTAGTTGTTTGTAGTTTTACACATTGTGTACATAGTAACCATTTATCAAACCTGAATATTGGAAACTTGTATTAAGAAGCTGTAACTACGTTTTATGCAAAATTTTGCATACTCGGGTCAAAAGTTCCAAGGAGGTTAGCCTGTTGCCGTCTAAGAATATAGCCTAGGATTATAAGACAAAATTTGGCCAAATATATGAAATTTTTCATAACCACTGAATTTTGGTACATATTACATTTTGTATGTGATACTGAATCATTACCTAAAACTCCCCGACCCTACTCTGCTTGCAGAATCCAGGATGTTGGCGTGAATTTCGCTGATAAAGTGAATTCTGGTATAAATTGCTATTCAAACTTTTTCATCACGGCAGCAACCTTTCAACGATAGTGAATAAACATAAAAAAACGAGTGTGCTTTAGACCACACAATTGAAGAAAAACTTACAAATAGTAATACTAATCAGTAATATACGAAACGTAACTCTCTCTTTCTATCTTCACTAACTTATATCTCCCGTTCTCTTATAACTTCCGTTCGCTTGCTTCCGTAACGCTCTCGTCACGCATTCACCAGCTGATTCCCCAAGTCAAGCGCGCGTAATGAAGTTTTACTTCAAAAATCAAATTACAGAAACATTTGATTTTATTATTATGATTAGACAATTATATTATAAAAACCGGCCAAGTGCGAGTCGTTGTCGTCGTCATTTTTATTGATGACGACGCGAACGTACGCGCACGAAGGGTTCCCCGTCGTGCGCGTACCATTATCAATAAAAATGGCAAACAAATCACGTTTGTTGTATGGGAGCCCCCTTAAATATTTGTTTTATTTTAATTTAATTATTTATTTTTAAAGTGAATATATAACTAAATATTCTGTAAATATTTCATGCGTCTACCTGTTGCCATTATCCCTATCGAGCAAAAACGGGCAAAAAAATCACGTTTGTTGTATGGGAGCCCCTTAAATATTTATTTTATTCTGTTTTTTAGTATTTTTTGTTATAGCGGCAACAGAAATACATCATCTGTGAAAATTTCAACTGTCTAACCATCACGGTTCATGAGATACAGCCTGGTGACAGACGGACAGACAGACGGCGGAGCCTTAGTAATAGGGTTCTCGTTTTACCCTTTGGGTACGGAACCCTAAAAAATATATGCTTATTTATCTCCACAAAATTACATTCAAACTATTATGTTGACAGGTATTATGAGAAAATTTTGTAATTTGTGGGAGGTTTGAGGCTAAACTAAGCTTAGGCCTGTATCTAGTCGCCGCAGGAGACGCCCCGGGCGTCGGGAGTCGCAAGCCGATTTCCGGCCACCGTAGGCGCGGGCCTGCGGACGGTGAGCGATGGGTAGCTCGCCGTCCGATAAGGACCAGGTCGACTGCGCGTTGTGTTCCACGCGTGCCTCAAAGAGATGTCAGCACCAACTGACGGGGTCCGTTGGGACCAATGCCTGCCGGGGTTGCGAGTTTGTCCGAAAGGGATATCGTGACCCTGGCACACAGGCAACGGAAGGAACACGGGTGGGTTTTAGTCAGTAAAAGTCTGACACGCCCTCCCGCTCCGCCCAGAGCGGGAGAAGTTATTTGACGATTTCCCACCCAAAAAAAAAAAAAAAAAGGCCTGTATTTTAGAACTCCGGGCCCTCATTATGTTCCTGCCAGGGTTGCGGGTTTGTCCGAAAGGGATATCGTGACCCTGGCACACGCAACTAAAGGAACACGGGTAGAGGAATAGGTTAAAAACGTCAAAAAAATAAAAATATACAAATTTTTGATACAAAAATACTTACACAAGTCAGACTTTTCAAATACTGATTATGTGGTTTTCCAATAAGAAATAAAACCTTAAATATACACGTTCTAATGTAAAAAGCGTGAACGACAAAAAAGTCCTATCCAATACCTACATCGTAATAAAATGTAACAAAGTCCCGCCACACGACTTCTTCAGAAAGGCCACGGAGAACATCGGTGTATCCTGCACCAAATACTATTCGTTCCTTAAATTGGAGCTCATTTATAGAAAGTGCACTGCGTTTGACATCTACTTCAACAATTGGACTTTTAGAAAATATATAGTAACTATGTACATTGTGTTGTTACTTCGTTATTTTTAACACTAATGTAGCTTTTGTACGGATGTTGTTCGGTTAAAGGTTTTAGTTTTGGCTTCTTTTTCTTTTCGTGTCCATGGTACTTTGTTGAGGTTCCGTAGTCCACACGGAACCCTTCTAGTTTCCCTGGCTTAGCTCAGAGACTCTTAGTACTAGAAAACCCTAATTTGGCATGGATGTAGGTACATATTAATCACGCCGATAAAGTGGTACAATCAAATTTTGAAAAAGTCTTTTTTTTTAATTAAGTGGGGATGATATTTTTTTTCTCATCTATCCATTTTTTTTTAGATTCTGGGACTCGTTTGCGTCATATTAAGCTTTCACCCCCCTACCAGCGAAATGGTTGTTTTTGGCTATGTGATAAAAGTTGCCATAATCGCCACGCTTGGCAGGTGGGTTGGCGATCGCAGTATGGTGTTAAAATGCATAGAGAACGCTCGCTGCTGCCCATTCTCAAGTAAGTCCCTTAGTCGCCTTTTACGACACCCACGGCAAGAAATAGGGAGGTGCTATTCTTTATGTCCGGAAAATTCGTCCCCAAATAACCTTAATCCGGTCTGGTGGCCCAGGACGTACCTGAGCACAGCCCAAAAAGACCTCGAAAAACTGCAGCGGTTCGCTTGTGTAGCAATAACTAGCAGCATGAGGACTGCACCCACTGCCGCACTACAAGTATTGCTGGGACTGCCACCCCTACACCTCATCGTGCGAGAGGAGGCAGCTCTGGTAGCCTTCAGGGTATATATATCGGGAACCCTGAGCAAATACTCTAGGGTCAAGCACACACCCGATGATGGCATCACCTTGCGACAAAGCCCCGAAACTACACTTCTTTCAGAAGTACTACAACATCATACTCACAGAAGAATGGTGTGACTACTCAGGCCCGAAGGAGATGAGAGTATACACCGACGGATCAAAGACCGACTCCGGAACCGGAGTCGGAGTTTTCTCACATGACTTCAACATAAATATATCTATATATCTATCGCTAACATAGAACATAGAACCTTAATCGGATCCAGCATGTACCTTGCTGCCCACCTCCAGCGACGCCGTAAGCCGAGGCGTGTACCCGACAGGGTAGCTGGTCGCTTAGCTTTTAAATTGTATGCCTTGCCTGGAGGCCTTCATTTGTTGAGGCACCCACAGGCAAGCCCGTTTAAGAAGCCGACAACCTCCTAGATTGACCTGCGAGAAGCCAATCCTAAAAAAATACGGACTATTTTCTTTTAAATGGCGATGTTATTTAAGTGTTTTTTTCTTATTCAATAAACAAGATATAATAATTATTAAAGCAGGTACTTATTAACTAGCTTGGATAGCTAAGTTAACTCTTTTATTTTTAATTTGATTTTTTCTTTTTGAGACCTGCATAGTGCCGAAATACTTGATAATGTCGTTTCAGGATTATTTTTTTTCTACGAAAGCAATAAATCTATAGTTCATCCGACAAGTTGTATCAGAAACTCGCTTCTACCGGTGACTTCATATGCGTGATACGATTATTTCTTGTTTTAACATAAAGCATAATTATCTTATGATACTGTTCAATAACTTTTCTTCAGCAGCTTTATATCAGTGAAACAATTTTTGTAATTGGATCAGCACTCTCAGAGATTATCTTTTACAAACAAACAAACAAATAAATAAAGAAACAGTTTTACCTTACCTTTATATGTATCCAATATTAGTTTATATAATCCTTTCAGGTCTCCTAACATTTTACTAATGACCTAGGTCATTAGTAATAATGTGAATAATTAATAATGACCGATAATGTGTGTGAATAATGGCCTTGTGTGTACTATTAACAAGGCCGTTATTCACAAATTATATCCATTGAACATTTACGTAGTAAAATATAATCTCTATTTCTTCAACAAATCATTCGTTAATTAATCAAATTAATTTCCGAGTCACAATCAGTGCTCGTTCACGCCTATTTAATTTCTGGAGAGTAGCCAAATGAATAAGTTAGTTGAAATCTTATTAGAACGAACATTATAGACAGTTCTACGATTCGTTTCGGACTATTGAGAAACTGAGTTTGAATTTGAATGGGTTGGTGAAAATCAGAGAATTATTTTCCGTTTTACGAACGGACCACCTCTTCAAAAATAAGAGTTCATTTTACTTTTTAATAACTGGCTACGGTTTCCTATTTTAACTATCTTTTGGTGAGTTTCCAGAATAGGACTTTACGTTTCAAAATAGCGTGTCTGAGTGTCTTATTAGGTAACTCAGTACAGTCCATTACGGCTCTGAATTAGTGGTATCTTCCACGCACAATGGTCCACATGAAGGACTAAGTGCAGAAACCCAACCCGCTAACATAGAACATAGTGGTATCTTTCTCTGTTTTAAACTTAAACAAAAGTATGTATTGAGTGCCTCATTGGTCTAGTGCCTATTGGTGGCCGCAAGCGCTACTGCTGAGCATGAGGTTCTGGGTTCGATTCCCAGGTCGGGCAAAGTGATATTGGGTTTTTCTATCTAGAATTTCTCAGTAGCAGCCCAGAGCCTGGATTTGTACCCGGTTCATGGCCATAGACTCACCCCCTTTTACATGGAACTTAAACATATCTGGCGCAATGTAAACGAACACCCCTGCCCAACCCTTTGAGGAAATAAGGCGTGATGTTATGTCATGAAAATATGTCATTTACTACTACATGAATATTTACGTTAAAAGTATTATATTTACTGATTTAATTTATTGTGAATGCACTATGTGGGTAATTTTTTTTTCTTTAAATATTTTCCTATTTTTTTTTTCTCTTCTCAGTTTAAATGATGGTCTGGAATTTTGAGCACTTTATGCGGCCTACCCAAATGTCCTTTCTTTGGTATTGTTTGAGTCGTTGAGCACCTTAAGTCTTGAGTCGAGCTGCACGATTACTGACAAATGCTTGCACTGATTGGACAGGTCCACTCAATTTTGTGTGGTTCTTTCCTCAAAAGACCATTTCAGACACGAATCTACATGGTCCTCACAAGATTTGACCAAGATTATGTCTGGACTTTAAAAGAGACTTTGGCCCCTGAGTTTGTTTCGCCATTTCTCCTCAGGTGTAGTCAGATAGGAAATGTTGACTACATCTAGCTTATTTTTTACTTTTTAATATGACGTGTAAAAGTGATTCCGATATCCTATTTATAGAATAAACGATTTCATTTCATTTCATGTTTCATATTCAGTCTGACAAGAGCGAATTAAATTAATTATGTCGTTGCATTTTCAACGCTTTACACTTAAAAGATGTAAAAGTTAAAAATTGTATTTTCTTAAACACGCTCAGTCTGCATGTGCAACTCTTATATGTGTAACTTATACGAATCGCAGATGCTCACAGATTCAAAGTGAAATCACTTTGAATTTGTAAGAGTTATTTAGTAAGACCAACATAGAAAATATTTAATAATCCTGTGCAGAAAATGTGCATAAGGGCTTTGCAAATATTACATTAATGAAGAGTGTTTATTTAATGTAGAATAAGTGGGTAGATTCCTCTATTCGATTTTGGAGTCCTTTTGTATAATATTTATTTAAGATTTTTTGAGATCAAAGTTATTATTAAAGTTTGATTTCTAGATTCCCAATGGATTTATCTGCATAATACTATCATACATACATAGGTACTCATACTGTTCAAACCGCATCTACTTTTTTAATACGACGATGAAAATGTACGCGCCTGAATGATACAGATAGCTGAACGATACCTTTTGGGCTTAATCGAATAGAACAGCAACTAGCTTCATGTTTATGACTGACCGACCCCTTGACAATTCAAAAGTGCCTGTAATTGGTTTATTTGAAATAAATGCTTTGAATTTGAGTGTGAAGAAAGATCAAATAATATCACGAACATGGAAAATGACTACACTTTTATCGAATAAATGAAAAACAAGTAGAACGCAAAAATTCTTGGAAAAAGTTTACTCGTAAAATGAAGAGAATTCTAAGCATTACATTTTGCACGGCAGACATTTTAGTTTTTTTTCATATTTCACCCCCGTGAATTGGGAATTCAGTCCTAACTTTTCATGTTCACGTTTGACTGGATAAAATTGTTTCACCGCCTTTCAGGCAGGTTTGATGAGTGACAAAAGTTTAAAATTGTATCAAGAAGATTGCGTCTGCAATCTTAATACTTGTTCATTAGTACTTATTTATTGAATCTCCAACAGAGGCTACACAATTACATGCAAGTTTACAAGAACAGATACATATCAATATCTTATTTAAATATTCAGTTGCTTGCAGCAGTATTGTATATTTTACGTTTCCGTCACAAAGTCTCATAGGGACCCGAAACAACTAAATTAGATTAACCAAATAATATTTTTGTATCGTGCTGGAATTGAACCCACAATTCGAAGTACAGAATCAAATTCTAAATGTTTACTTGTGAAACTAGCTAGAAGAGTTGTAATAACTCACTGGCTTGAACAACATAAATAATAATTAAAATATAACTTTCCTAACCCATTTTCCTGTTTATGATTATTTTCGGTTCAACTCCCGTGGCTCTATTTCAGCTATCCGTAGCAAACAAGTGATTAATTCAAGCCTTCATTTTACATACATATTAGATACTTTTTACAGTTAGTTACTTTGGTATAATAACATGCTTGCCATGTCTTAGGTACTGCAGATGTCCACAACTATGATAAAACATCGTCGACTATAATACTTCGTTTCCTACTTGTTTGGTTGGCCCTCATCATAATCCAGGCAGATTATGATGAGGGCCAACCAAACAAGTCCTTCTCGCAAATATATCGGGATCGACTTCCAGTCTAATCTTCTTGCCGTCTGCGTGCAGCTGAATACTATTATTTTACATGGACTGACTGTCTATCTGCCCACCACAACGAATTTACTGGGTAACACTTTGGTAAGACAGTACGTCAGTCTTCGACTGTCAATAAATTATGAATGACAGTTGGGACCAACGCCTTAGCGTACTTTCCGAGGCACGGAGGTGTCTCGGCAAAGTAGTATTAACCATTCTTGTTGTACCCCCAACATCACACCATTACCTTTAAATATATCTTTTGTTTCGTAGGAGATCAACTACGACTCCCCCCGCGGAGGGGTGTCAGTCATTACAGAGAAGGGGGAGACCACCACGTCGCACCTGCTGGTACAGAGGGCAAAAGCCCCTGACTCTGGCAGGTACACCTGTGCCCCAGCTAATGCAAACCCGAGATCTGTACTCGTCCATGTTTTGAGCGGTAAGTTGAGTTCTTTAGATATTATCCCATTTTATTATAATAATAATAAAGGAGTTGCCAAGTGTGCCAAGAGTGTGTGTGCAAACATAAGTGCACTCTCATGTTTCTTGACTTTCATAGTCCGATGGGACGAGAACCACTTCATATACACAAAGAGTGCTTTTTTGGAATTCACTCATGTCTGTAAAAGTGATAACGCGATCTAAGTTAAGTACTTCGAAGTACTAACATTTTAAGAGATAGTGAAATAACGCTTAAGAGCAACTTATTTCACTCATAAGAACAATAGCAATAGCTTTCAATTTTACAGCTCTAACACTTTGTTGTCTATCTTAGTTGACGAGAAGAAAGATTCTTAAGACATACTTATTATTTACTTAGCTAGGTTAGAATAAGCTTTATTTACAATCTAATGGCTTTTCAAGGTCTCTAGCTATCAACTTGGATATTTGCAGAATCAAAATACTAACAAAATTCTTCTTCTCCAGGTGAACACCCAGCTGCCATGCAGCATGGTGGCCAGCTCCGTCTGCAGTACCCACTGTCAGCAGCGCTGCTCAGCGTCATCGTCACTCTTATGGGCTGCTAGTATCAATAGCTTCACAGTTTTGTATTATATACCTTGAATAAGTATGATGGCAGCATATGCGCCATCTTTACTAAGATGTTGGGAGTAAATGGAGTATTTACAACCACCCCAATCATGCTCTTTGTGATGCATGCTGTGATTCCTTTATGTAGTCATACGTGTTGCTTTTCAAAAACTTGGATAGGGTTGGTTCCTAGCCCAACCGGATCCAAAAGAATTTGGAGAATCATCTGACTTTCATAACCCAATAATCGATATTCTAAGATTATTTCATCTTGTTATCGAGTTAATGATCAATGGCAGTTGACGATCTTTTGCGGTGTGTTAAGCTTCATGTACATGACGCTGGAGCCGTACCGGCGCCGGCACGCATGTTTGTGTATACGAACGAAAATCGCGCATGCGCCGCACTCGCCGAACCAGAACCACATGTACACCGCATTGATACTGAGTCAAATGATAAAGCACCGATCACAATTCAGTAAAGCATTGGTCAATGAAATTGTAAAGACGTCTGCTTTTAATATTCATAATTATACCTTATTATGTCAACTTTTTGCGAAATACACGTATGAACACCAGTGCAAGCGTCGTGATACTGAGCATCTTGTAATATGCACAAAATAGCGGCTCGAGTTCTGGCACATGCGCGATTTTCATTAATGTACACAAACATGCGGTCCCGGGCCGGTGCGGCTCCGGCTTTATGTACAAGAAGCCTTAGGCTCCATTTGCTCTCTACTCTGTGTACACTACGTGGCCGTTGCACTTCGTGGTTTATAAAAAGTTCGACTTTGTGTCGTCTCTATCACTCATAGCTCATTTTCATTAGTCGATAACTCGGTCGATATACAGCGGGGTAATTACTAATGAAAGTCATAAGTCCATAACGTCGGTACACCGTCTGCGAGCCACCACCAACGAACCAAATGAAATTCATCGGTCGGTAAAAGGCGTGTGGAGACTCACACCAAATGAAAATAAGCTTTCAAAGCAACTGCCAAACGTGCGGTGCAGGTTCTCCGTATACCGCAATCATTCTCTATCAAGTAATGAAAACGGTTCCCCGAATACGGGCCCATGGCATGCTTAAAAGAAATCTCCAGCAACCACATGAGGGCCTTATCAACTAATGAAAACGGTTCCCTGCACTCCAATCCTATGGCATTCATTACAGAAATCTCCCGCAGGCTATACGAGCCCTATCGAAAAAATGAAAATGAAGCTTTTTGTGTGTCAGTTCATTGGACGCTAGTATAACTTGAACATTTTGTATAATATACTTAAAAAGTATGATTGCTATTGTTATATAAATATTATTATATATAATATCATTGATTGTAACAATCTTTTCATCTGTAAGTTCATGAGCTTAGATAAGTTCGTCATCTAAAACTTGATAGGAAATTATTAACTTGATACTTATAAATAACTTGTCAGTTTTGTATCATAATTATGTCAAACACGAAGAGAAAAAGGAAGTATGACTGGATCTGCTTTTATTATCAAAGAGATAATTCAATAACTTGCACATGTTGTGCTATACGAAAAGAATATTGTTCTATGAACACTGAACCTACGAATATTACGATCACATCTAATTCGATGCTATCCATAATAAAATACAATTACTGTTACCATCCATCCGTCAACCAACCATAAACCAGCGTTGAGAATAATAGAATCTAACCAAAAACCCGATTTCGCAACGGTACATCAGAATGATTATTTTTTCATAGGCCCCGGAATTCTTTCAATAATCACACTGTATTCTTGTCAGGTCCCCCAAACGAGGCTGATTCATAAATAATCAATTGACGATGTGGCCCACGTTAAAAACGTCAAACGGGAATACATATAACATGAGACGTAATTTTCTTTTTGAGAACAGTAATGCGGCTACCTTTGGATTAGTGAGCAACCGATATCAGGGGTTGTGACATAAGATTAATAGAATTCTTGCTGGAAGTGGCAGATTAGGAAGAACACAAACATCATCATGGGAACCCTAAATAAAATGGGGTTCTGCTTCCAGTCTAACCGCATGTAGCTGAATACCAAAATATTGCATGAGGCTCCACAATCTTGTATCTGGGTAACGCGATACATACCTACACCAATTGAATCTTTTTATTCTGCTCAGTTATTTTTCATAGTAACTTATAAAAAATCTTAGCTATTTCAAGTTTGAACTTGCCCTTTAGGAAATGACTTTTGATGAGAATGAATTTCAATGATTTCCCAATTATGAACGTAAAAATGGAAGCATTAACGGTTTTGAGCTAGCAAACCCTACCTACAGTTATCGCTCCATCTTGTTCCAATCCCGCTGCATGCGAACACAAAAACTTGTCCTAACAAAGCAATAGGTTCAGAAATTAGTATTTCTCTAAGTGCGTGATTGAGTAAATTGGAAGTAACGTAACCAGTGACGTAGCGTTGGAAGAGTTCTAACATTTTCCTATTAAAACTATGGCGGTTAAATGAGAAAAATACATTAGTTTCCGTTTTAATTAGAGAAAATTAGGTATTTTCTCAAGTGGAAAATCAAGGGCTGGACAGGTAATCTAGCCAGGTTTGTCATGCTGTCACATGATGATTATAAGGCGTGGCATTAATATGTGTCACAAAATTACGTCCAATATTGAATTTAGCTGTTTCTTGTATACGATTTCAGCGAAACTTACATAATTACCTATGTATCTGTTTAATAAAAACATAAAAACATCTGGTAATTTCGTACGAAACTTGAAAAAATTCAACGAATTTCTGGCTTGCTAAATTAAGCTTCGTTCAAAGGGAATACGCCGCAGACGAAAGTAATAAAACAAATTTTCCGATTGCCAAATATAGATCCGATAATTGAATCGACAAGATGTCGGAAACTATCGAATGTTCACGAGTTCATAAATATATTCCTTCTGTGTAGGTAAGATATTTTCGTCTCTAGACCCTTATTGCTTTATGATACATAAGTTAGCAGTTACGAGCCGTAATACTATTGTAAATAAGGAGACATAATATACAAAGTGGTGAATCATCACGGAAACCGGTATAACCTGGAACCAAAAATCATGAGGCAAGAAGTCATGAGACATCTACCAACCCGCACTGGACCCGCGTGGTGGATTACAGCCCACAGCCCACTCCCTCTCACAGAGAAGAGGCCTGTGTCCTAGCAGTGGGAACATTATAGGCTGAAAATGGTTGGGAAAGTACACGTTTTGTTCGCCGACAGCGTATGTGTCGGTAATATAAAAACACCATGGTTTTAATTCAAATAACAGCGTCAGTTACTCAGTTCATTATTTTGTAACATAGACTTCGTAGTGAGTCGGTACCATTCAAACGAAACTTTTTTAAATTTTCACTATATCTACTTTGTAAGACTCTTTAATGTTTTAAGTTAAACTGGCCGTTTAAAGTTTTATCATATCAAAGTTGTATTAAGGAGAGTTACGGCCTTAGTTACCTTACGGCCCGAGCAACAAACATGTTTGTCGAATAACTATTTAATATTATTTCTAGGATTATTTTTACAACTGTTGTTCCAATTGACCCTTTGGACGTACTATTAACGCCCATAACTTTAAAACTTTTGCTAAAATAAGAATATTACAAATCAAAGACCGTTATGCCAAGTCTAAAGAACAGATAATATATTTTGTTGTGAACTTCAGTACATCGGACCACAAAAATCGATTCCGTAAAAATGTATACTCAAACCACCTTACCGAATATCAGCTAGTTGACACTAGTCACTTGATTGATGTAAACTAAGAGAAAAAGCAACAAAAAGTCTCCTACTGTCATGTTAACATAATGTTCATCGAATGAGCGTTATAACGAAAAAAAAAAATGAAAGCAATTTAACTTGAAAATTGTCTTATAGAAATAATTTAATTTATTCAAGAGTTTTACTTGAAGATACGTCGTACTAAGACAAGTCACTTCAAAGTGTACATCTTAATTTATCACTGAAGGGTGAAACACCCTTGTAATAAATTATTTGTTAAACAACCCCTGACGTGTACTGAGTAATAATAGATTGTCCATGTTAATTAATTCTATGTTGGCTTTTGACTCTCTGTGCTCAACTTAGATTCGAAGAAGTATCGAGTTCGAGATGTGTGTATTTAAGCTGGGCACTTATGCTACAACTTAACACAGACGACTCGGTAAGGTAATTAGTTGGGTAACAAACCTTACTTAGTTTTGGATATATGAAGGTCATAGTCCGAATTGACATAGAGGTGTCCCTCGGGGACTTTACTTCGGCCCTGTAATTTTGAGCTAAAATTATAACCATCTTTTGACCTTCTTGTGCATATTCATCTAGAGATTTAAATTGTGTGCTCGATGAATTCATATTATGATCATTGGATATTTTTCTGCTAAGATTTGACAAATCTATTGGCTTAATGAAAATAATCAAATGAATGGGACAAAACAATTGAGTGTATTAGAACTCTGCAATGATTAGTTGACTGTGTTTGCCCGTGGTCAAACGCATAGAAATGTTATGAAATAAAAGACATGCAAGTCCATATGTATGTAGTTATTGTTAAAAGAACTTTGTTGCATTATTAATTGATAAATATTAAGTACATCATTCAAAAGCCTTGACTTCATCGAATCGCTATAGATTGCACCAATTTCATGAATTCAAAATTCGTTACAATTGCCGAATGAGATTTTGAACGATGACATTGAAAAATAATGCAACAAACTTAATATAAAAATTCCATTGTAAATATGTATTGGTAAAGTAGCTATATAAAACCAATTCGTTTCGTTGTGTTTATTTCAAGCATTTAATATAACTACTAGTTTAGTACGTATGATACAAATTGATGAAAAATGGATACTTATAAATAAATTAATACTTTTAAAAGGTATGAAATATTAGTAATAAAATTAGTATAACGATTTAGCTTAAGTCTAATAAGTCATCCAAATCGATGGCTTAGATTGTAAGGCTAATTTAAGTTTAATAAATATTGTTTTTTTTATAGTCTATCGATGTAATACGGTTGTGTAAATACAGTATGATATAAGAAAGTTATTTAAGAAAATAAATCTATTGATCGTCGGATTTGTTTTGTTTTATTTATTACTTAATACTCAAATCGGCGAAACCTCTAAAGCTGCGTCGACTTGTAACAAACACGCCAATGACAGAAAGGACACAGCTGAAAGAACAGTGTATCAACAAGCATTTGGTAATTTCATCATCATTTCAGTCGAAAGACGGCCACTGCTGGACATAGGCCTCCCGCAAAAGGAGGGCTGGGTTTGCCATAATCTCCACGCTTGGCAGGTGGGTTGGAGATTGTATTAAGGTGTTAAAATGCATAGATAACGCTGCTGCCCATTCTCTAGTAAGTCCCTTAGCCGCCTTTTACGACACCCATGGAAAGAAATAGAATATACATATGAATTGAAAACGACACATTGGCACTTGCCCGGATTTTAACCCACGACCTCGAATAGTTCTTGGCTTGGAGGGTTATATTCTTTACGTCCGGCACCACACGGAACTACATTTGGTACAACCTCATTTTGGTGATCGCAGTAAGTTGATAGTAGGAAAATTATTTTTGATCACATATTATGAGAATCCCAACTTGCGTGGCTGTCACATAGAAACTTTACAAACAATTCATGCGTGAGACATGCACGCGAGCCGCGTGGGTGAAATGTCATGCCATGATACTAGACTCTATTTATACTTTACTGCCTAATAACATAGTAAATGAATGCGCGGAGCTTTATACGCATTATACGTTATAATGTACAACTTCTTATCAAGAAAATAGTAGGATATGCGTTAATGTGAGGTTTAATATATATAAATAATATATATAAAATAAAAAACATTTTAATTCGGACACCTAAAAGATCCATAAAATGTTAGTAACAGTTTTGCACTTAAAAAACTATTGTTAGTAACTTAAACTAAAAACTAGACAGCGAGAAATAGAAACTATGATATAATGTGTCTTCGCACAAATTGCCTTAAAATGGCGGAGCAAGTATCTGCCTTCAGAATGCTATTGTGACAGTCCCTTATTCTGCTCAGGAGTGAGGCGGAATTTTTTCGCTGCCAGAGCCCTATGCTCCCTCTCATTGTCACTATGGTAGCTGAGGCCGTCGGTAAGACCGACGATCCGTACCCAAGATATTTGAACTTTGTGACCCTTCGTATTGGCGTACCGTTAATGGAAAGTTCGAGGCCATCGGCCCGGTACTTGCCAGCAATTCCAAGGACCATGTATACACATTTTTGGAGCAGATTTTTCATTATAGACCAGTCCATGCGTAGCAGCGTAGTTTTCACATACTTTTAGCAATTCTACGATCACCCCCGGCAACGGTCCCTGCATCACCATGTCATCCACATAACTGATTTTGTTACAACTAACACCATTTACCCTGCATCAGACACGCATGCCTCTAAGTTCGGCAATAAGGTCATTAACATATAGATTGAAGAGCCGGGGAGACGACAAGCCACCCTGCCCCCCCCCCGCACTCCATCCCATATGATTCCGAGAGCACATATGACCATCTAACACGGTTTATCTTGCTTATGCACTTTGCACGGCTTATACCAAAACTGCAATGCACTGAGCAGTTCCTCAAGTATACCGCTACTCCTCAATTTACTCCAAAGCACATCATAAGAAACGAGATCCAAAGGCTTGGAGAGATCAAGGAAGCAGGCGTACACCCGGTGACTTATAGTCAGTGCAGTATTTGAAAGTGTGCTTGACACCTAGGATGGCACTTTCAGTACCTAGATAGTCTGACAAAAGCCAAACTGTGCATCGTGCAACTTTACATATTATGCCAAATAAGAGTCAAGCATACTATCCAACACCTTAGCCGCAACAATTGCAAAAGAGATCGGGTGATAATTGCCTGTATCCGAGATGTCTCCTGTCCTATTCTTTACGGTGGGGACAACAATGGTCTTGAATCAGACATTTTAAGAGGTTAAAACCATTCCTGGAAAATAACACAGTAGTTGATGTTGAATTACTAATCAATATCAACCAACATTGAAAACTTAGAACTGAAAACTTGAAACTGAACAACCCAGCTTACTCTTCATTACTTTACAACAGCTGTTATTAAAAGCTATCAATCAATCAACTCAGCCTATAGCAGTCCACTGCTGGACAGCCTTTCCCAGGCTGCGCTACAACACCCTTTCCTCCGCTTAAAATCTAAAGCAATAACGGGTCGTAATTCTTAA
Source organism: Tiliacea citrago (assembly GCA_963921375.1). Classification (NCBI taxonomy): domain Eukaryota; kingdom Metazoa; phylum Arthropoda; class Insecta; order Lepidoptera; family Noctuidae; genus Tiliacea; species Tiliacea citrago. The sequence continues at coordinate 3,507,368 of OY992799.1, forward strand.
ATCCAGAGCTCATGGCCAAGATGAGCCTCATGATTTGAAGATGGTGGGGGTCATAGCTGGTCTACTCATTAAATTAATCCTCATTTAGCTTTTTGAGTTTGAAACTAGTCGTTTATGCATGGTAACGGTGACAGCTTGATTGGTGAAATTTGTGTAGGTATTACAAAGACAATGTATAACTCATTACCTATCTATCTTCGATCTACTTACACAAAATCTGAAATTCACTGACAGTTAACGCCCAGCAAACCTTAGGCTAGAAGCATAAAATTTTGCACAAATAACAAAATTTTATTAAAAAAAGAGAGAGCCTTACAGTAGTCGCATAAGATGGTTTAACATCTGACCTCTCACCTTGGTAATAAGCAACTGAGCAGCGACAGAAATGACCCCCTCTACTTACAATCTATATAGTACTTACTAATTCCATGAGTACACTAATTCCATGCTATTATAAAGTACTTAATAATTCCATGCTATTTAAAAGTACTTAATTATTCCATGCTTAAGCCGTCACTTTCTGTTACACACTTCTGTCTCATTACACGAAATCACTGAAAGATGTTATACATCAAAAATCCATAAAATACAAAATAAATTATTTGCATAAGCTTTATACTTATGGAGAGAAAAATGGTTAACGATGAATTACTTAAGTTACTTAGATCCTCATAGTAATTAGACTAAATTCATGCTCGATTTAGTGAAAGTCCTGACACCCGAATTAGGAGGTGTCCCTTATCTCAGTGGTGTCAGCGTGAAAAGTGAGCACTTAGGATGGATTTTCGAAAAAACTTCTCCCCTAAAGGTGTTTAATACAGGTATCCAAATAGCTCCAATAACTCCTCGGACAAATTAATTACCAGTCTCAAAAAAGGCGTCCTTATCCGATCTAAGTCTAACCAGGGCGGACTGAGTCTCATCCTGCGACGTCCGTACCTCATTAGGCATACAAGGGAAACCACTCGAAGCTTTCCCGGGTTAGGGTCTTCTAATTACACTTTATCAGGATTAGCGACCGAGGTAAAGGATGGTTATGCTTGACTAAATTTTGGAACAGACTGAGTTAAAGTGTGGTTTCGATGTCATGTTTTGTCGTGATCTATAAATAAGCTTAATTGGTTTTGGAAACGTTTGTCGATAGAAATTTAAGCATGAAGTGTTTAAAGAAAAAGAACCAGAGTAGAGTCATTTCTTTCATCGTTTATTTTTAGGGTGTTGTTTAATATTGTATACCTACACGATAAAAATAGTTTAAATCCAAAAAAACATAAATTTCTACAATAACTTTAGCTATATTTCCCAGTTTTGTTCCAGTTTATTTAACTCCACAGAGAAAACGTGGCACACGTCCGAACTACTCAAAGACATTTTAGAAACATAGAATACAAACAACACGCCAAATTTAACCACCTCAAAGCCGCACGTTTCTAAAACAACGCACAAACTACAAAAGAGACAGAAAAACGAAATTGACGACTGACTAAGCAACATTCAAACCACTCAGTCGTCGTGCAATGCTGCTACTCAATTTTCTCGAAATATATAAAAAGAGAGAGGATATTTTATTTATTGACTTTGAGAGCGTTCCCGCGGCACCCAATATCCGAAGAAACGGAAAAATGAGACTATTTACAGTCGTATTTCAAACTTGTGTTAGTTATGAATGAGTGATCATATTTCAATGATTTGTGCTTTGAATTGTGACAATTTGGGAACAGTGGATATTTTGATTGAGAATGCGAAACGGTATTTATCTGGTATGGTATTGATGGAAACATATTTTTAATTCTTTGCTATTTGTGTATTTATATATACAAAGCAGGCGCACCAAGGTAACCGACATAGCCCGAAGAATTACCAAGTTTAAGTGGCAGTGGGCAGGGCACATTGCTCGCAGAACTGATGGCCGATGGGGCCGAAAGATTCTGGAGTGGCGACCGCGTACCGGAAGACTATCGTTGGAAGGCCTCCTACAAGATGGACCGATGACCTTGTGAAGGCTTTTTTTTTTGAGTTGGAAATTGTCAAATAACTTCTCCCGCTCTGGGTGGAGTGTGGGCGTGTCAGACTTTTACTGACTAAAACCCACCCGTGTAGCATCTGTTGCCTGTGTGCCAGGGCCACGGACAAACTCGCAACCCTGGCAGGCATTGGTCCTACCTCGTGAAGGCTGCAGGTATCCGCTGGATGCGGGAACCACAGAACCGGTCAAAGTGGCGGTGCTTGGGGGAGGCCTATGTCCAGCAGTGGGCTTCTTTCAGCTGAAATGATGATGATGATGATGATTAATACAAATATTATTCTTGGAACCTTTATTAAACTATTTGTATAGTATGATTGCCGTGGCAATAAATTTTAACACTATTTTTTGACGGAATAAATTGATTGCAGAATTTTAAATTGTAATATTTGTTTATGAATTATAAATATAGTCGACCTCATATTTGTTTTTACCACTCTAAGATTGAATGTCACTTGCACGTCATAAAACAACAACCCAGGTCACCTGAGTATAAGGTCCACATCAGGCGCATCAAACACCTGCAAAAACCGTTCTTATGGCATCTCACCTATAATAGTACCTAATATGGGGAAAAAGCTAAACTTGTAGCAAGAAAGACTGAAGTATTTTAAAATGGCTAGAGAAACGAAGGAATCTGAACTGGCCCGATTTGCTCAGTAGGGTGTTTTTCCATGTGCCGCGTAATCTGCCAAGAAGTTCTACTAATAAATAAATAAATAAAACAAAAATTCTTAGTAAACGGAACCTTTCTAAGGTTGTAATTACCTTAAAATGTGACTTTAAGGTAATTACAACCTTAGAATTTTTGTTTACCAGGTCGACTATTACCTACTTGTAAATTCAATACAGCTTATGAAAAGCAGCAGATATAAATTTTACACCCGAAAATAAAAGAGTAGAAATGATTAAAGTTTAAATATGTCGCGTCCATGGAATCACTCCTTAACAGGGTGTTCGGATAATCATCCGACCGACATTTTCTGTAACTACAAGTTATTTGCATTTGCGTAACACGCGTGTCTAATACACGCCCCGAGATCATTGTTAAACTATTATAATTAATATCTACCGAGCACTCGAAACTGTTCGTGTTAAATTCATTTAAATAATCCCATTTAGCTATGAAATAGTTTTGGAGTGGGTAGGAATTAGGGTTTGTTATTCTGAAGTATTTTTTGCCCTTGATTGAGCATTTGTAGCAATGCTTGACGGAGGTAGAATATTGTACTCGTATGTATAGAACGTTCTTTCAACTTATGATGGAGCTTCTCAGAATGGAAGCGCAGGGAAGTGTTATGCCATGCAGCAAAGAGCCAGTCCTTGCTGATAAGATGATCACATAAAGATGGACTTTAGTGGTTTCCTCAAATACCCTCCGGCAGGAGACAACCAAGGATTAGGTATGCCCAGACTCTTACCGGCTAAGACTACCAACGAGGTCATCCTCAGCACATGGTTTCTGAAAACTTAGTAAAGTCTCTTATAAAAAAGTTAATATAGTTTCAACTCAATTAATATGATTAGTTGACGTAAAATACCAAACCACCAAAAGAAGTTACATGCGGTTTTACAGAAAATTAAAAATGAAATAGACATGTGCTATAAAATTATTTTTGCTCTAAAATTACTTATTTAATTCCAAATATAATTAACCTCAAAATAGATACTAATCCCTAATATCACAAACTATAAACTGTAATTACAATAACTATTTACAATATTTCAGGAAAAAATAAATAATATGAAACACCAAAATATTTTATCATTAATTTATATTTCTTTGTTAGCAACAAATTCAATATTCTACACCATATACCATCACATCTCTTATTCTCCACATAATATCACAATTTATTTGATATTCTAATATCATCACATCACATCATCATCACACTATAATATTATAAAGGCGAAAGTTTGTGAGTGTGTGTGTGTGCGTGTATGTTTGTTACTTCTTCACGCTCAAACGGCTGGACAAATTTTGTATGAAGGTAGCTGACACCCTGGAATAAGACATAGGCTACTTTTTATCCCGATATTCCCACGGAATCGAGACTTACGCGGGTGAAACCACGGGGCGCAGCTAGTTTACAATAAAAACGAAATTTTACCTTAATTTTACAGTGGATCTCTAACAATTCTATCCCAATCTATATTTAAACTAATACAGCCAGTCGGTAGGTACGTCGGACAAAGAAGAACACGTTGTCACGCCATTTTACATTTCGAATCTTTTCGGTGCTGCCAGTACAATGAAACTGTTTTGCACTAAGTTGTAAAATATATTTAACGGCGCAGGATAGCCTTTACCAAAAGTGATCATCGTATTAGTGGTTCAGTAGCGTCAATATCATATGGATTGTGCCGGAATATAGCAGTTCATCGTGGACGTGGTACGACAGAGGCTCCCCTGACATCATCTTCTGTGATCAGAAGACAGCCGCCACGCAAACATCGATGCGACGCACTGCTAGAGTGACTGTCAGCAGCCAGTGTTACGAGCCTGTCCGAAAGGGATATCGTGGCCCTGGCACACAGGCATCTGAAGGAACACGGGTGGGTTTTAGTCAGTAAAAGTCTGACACTCCCTCCCGCTCCACCCAGAGCGGGAGAAGTTATTTGATAATTTCCCACCCAAAAAAAAAAAAAAAGCAGCCAGTCACACTCTTAACCGACCTTTTCGGTGATTCCAGTAACTTCCTAACAAAACTGGACGGCGCCACTGGCTGCACCGTCATATTAAATACTATTAACTGCTTTTATGTTGCCATAAGAAATCCAACAATTATGCATTAATGAAAAACCTAACATATGTAAAATCCGGGGTTAATAACAGCGACATAACCTAACTCACCTTCATAAACAAGTTTCCAACATAATAAACAACACACATAGGTAGGTACAGACAACAGTACTTATGCAAATATTATGTCCACATTAGAACATCCTTTACAGTACCACGTTGATTTATAAACTCCTTTATAGTCCCTAAGGTCGGCCAGAGAACGTAGTTTCAAACTAACTGTGGGACAGAGGGAGATGAAATGTCTACAGGTACTTGAAAAGTGTTTATAAATGGGTGATTTTCTTTTGTTTTTGTCAGTTCACAGGTATCTCGTTTAACCCTTAACCAGGCTATGGATTGAGCATTACCCACCTAGATTTTTAAGTTTTTTTACCAGGTTTTGGTAAAGAATCTACCACAATCTGTCAAAAACGCCAACATAGAAATATTATTTATGGTAACACAAAAAATAAATTGGAACGGAACGCAAATGTCACTTTTGCAGCCATTTCATCTGTGGTCCGCCGCTAAACGAACATTTTTGTGACAAGTGCACCGTATTTTTAATCATTATGGCGAATTGGAGAAAGTTATGTCGTATAATTTTTTGATATGTTGTAGAATTTGAGTTTTTCTAGTGATTTGTGCATTAATTATAAGTAAAAACTTCTAAAATATCATGATATAACTAAATAAAACATGTGGGGAACCCGTGAATGCCTAATTATTGCGGGAGTTATTATGTCCATTGCCCGGTAAATTAAAATCTTTATTTTATACTAGGTTTTTGCCACTGGTTTTATTTAGGATTTACTCACACATCTCATTTATCGAAATATAAAATGTGGGTAGTGGTAAACTTTTGTCGTCATTTTTTGTCAGTCTACTTTAGTGTATTTTTTGTTATTCAGGTAATAAACGATCAACAGCTCGAAAATATACTAAATGAAATGTTAAGTCGTCGTCTAGACAGGCAATGGGATTATGTTTTCCCACATGTTTTTTTTCAGGTTTTCAGCTAATTTTCTAAATAAAATTGATAAAATCTCATACCAAATTTTATCACTCATCTAAATCTACCAAAAAAACATTATTACTGCAGGATTTGTCCGAGGCCTGGTAAAGGGTTAACTTTGGCAAAAAAGTTTAGTGACCAATAAAGTGTCACTATGGATCTATCAAAAGTATAAATAATACTCATCATAGAAACTTAACAACTTCATATTAACATAACATTACGCCTGTATTTCCTAAAAGGGTCGGCAGTGTTGTATAGTACACTCTCATTTCGCCAATATTATGAGGCGAGCCTATAGGCATCACTGGTGGCTCAGTGGTAACGACCGCGACTTACGAGTTGTAGGTCGTAGGTGCGAACCCTGACAGGCGCTTAACTTTGTGTAAATTATTTCACCACTGCTCTCAAAACGGGGAAGGAAAATATCGTGAGGAAACCAGCATGTCCTAGAACCAAAAAATCCAAGACTTGTGACATCTGCCAACACGCACTGGACCCGCGTGGTGGATTACGGCCTACTCCCTTTCACAGAGAGAATACCTGTGTCCCTGCAATGGGAACATTATAGTCTATATGCGTCAACCAGCTACACATCCATACTAGAACTACTGGAGTACCTACTAGAGTGGGTAAACCTGAAGAACTAGGTAGATCAATCGACATCAAGGTAACATTTTAATAATATATATTATTTTTCCGTGTGGTGCCAAACGTAAAGAATAGCACCAACCTATTTCTTCCCATGGGTATCGTAAAAGGCGACTAAGGGACTTACTAGAGAATGGGCAGAGACGTTCTCTATGCATTTTACCAAATTTTGGGGGAGGCTTATGTCCAGCAGTGGACGTCTTTTAGCTGAAATTATGATATTATTTTTAGTTTAATAAATATTTTTTCTTGCGTTCTTTCTTTTCTTTATTTTTACTAGAGAAACACATGACAATTGAGCACACGCACTTTTTATTCCCTATATTACCTAGCTATGCAAAAGGTATCTTGCGAAAAACACATTACGATGTCATTATGTAAATCCAGATGTACGTAAAGAGTAGGTAACCTACGGCACTTATAGCCGAAAAGAGTTATCGTAGATGCTTTTGCTTTTCTGTATTACTTAAAGGTGCGTTACCATTGAGCCTGAAACGAGCAGACCTGAGATGAGTCCTGCAGGAATCGACCAATCACGTTGATTGAAATCTACACCTAATATCTTATCCGCTTCATGCATGTGATTGATTTTTCCACGTCTTCTCTCAGTTGCGCTCGATTCCAGGTCAGTGAAATCGCCTCCTAAGTGAGCATTGAGGCTTATGAGAAATATTACTAGTGACGGTTTGCATAATCAGCCTAAAATCTTCCCACTATTGGGACACAGGTCTTCTCTTGACGAGAGGGAGTGAGTGGGCCATAATTCACCACGCGGGCCCAGTGCGCTATGAGTAATGTATATTTCCAAAACAAATCAATCCTCCCATCTTACAATTTGACCACCTGATTCCCGACTACCCACAGAAAATGATGAATAGCTATTTGACTACACACAGCGAGACACATCTGTCTAACGTTTGACTATAAGACAGACCACAAGACTGTGTGTCACAGTTGTTTAAGGACGTTTAAATCGTTGTTCCCTGTCGCGAATGTTTAATGAATCATGGAAATCTAGAGACTTGAAATGCGTGGGTTGAAACGGGGTTTTATTTTTAGAACCACTTAAAGACATTTATTTTTATCGGCGGAGAGTTTTAAAACTGGTATTTGTTAACATTTACTGACCTTTTATGGATGATAGTCGACAATAAAAAACGTGATAATTGAGCCCCCGTTTTTAGGGTTCCGTACCTCAAAAGGAAAAAACGAAACCCTTATAGGATCACTTCGTTGTCCGTCTGTTTGTCTGTGTGTCAGTTTGTCAAGACCCTTTTTCTCAGGAACGCGTAGAGGTATCGAGTTGAAATTAATATCAAATACGTAAGTATATAGTCCCTTGAAGCTCTAATAAAATCAAGCTTCCAAGTCAACGCATTAAAAAAATACGGCGATATAAGCGACATTAATGCGACATATTTTGACAGTCGCAAATAATTCAAAACCTATAGGGTTGACCTAGAATCATGAAATTTGGCAAGAAGCAAGGTGTCACAGCAGAAGTAAAAGAAAAAGTCCAAAAATTGTTAATTTGTAGTTTTATCACATAAAAAAAAATACTTTTTTGCGATTACAAACTTACATTAACAGTTGGAAAATTGACCGTGGCGTATATCGATGTATGGGACAACATTTTAGGGCTAAATTCATCCTAACTACGGAACCATTCATTGTGCAAGGTCCGACACGCACTTGGCCGGCTTTTTTTCCGACGAAACACTGAGATTAAATTACCATAACAACAACAGAAATGACACTCCAACCGGGAGATGATTCACACTCTCTATCATACCTAAAAACCTACAGCCAGTGCGGTTCTACAAGCGCCTCACTGAATATTATTATAATCATTCATTCACACAAACGCAATGACCGACGTCATTCGCACGACACCGCTTGACAAAGAGTAAGTATTTGATTATTCGTGAATAGAACTGGAAATCGGTATTATAATATGAAAAAAATATTAGGTTTACCTTTAGGTAAGTGTTTTAAAAATAATTTCTTAACTGGTGAAAAATGGGTGTATATTCGCCAGCACATCCAAACTGTCAAATTTTCTCATTCGATTTTGAACTTAGCTGTCAACATTTTACGATATAAAATCATTTGTAGAAATTTGACAGTTTGGTATATCCTGATGTGCTGGTGACTGTACCTACTATAGGTAAATCTCTTTCTAACTTATCAGGGAATACGAGCGTGAAATAAAAATATTTAAATCGAATTAAAGCAAATATTATTATGACAAAATCATTACGTTAGCTGAAAAGGTTCTAGCATCCTCTCTGTCTCTTACTGTTTTGGCAATAACTACCAGTAAATGGCATTTAAAAATCAATAATCACCACAGAACTGGTCACAGACTGGTTCAGATTTGAGCGTTACAAAATCATGAAACATGTACCTATTTTTGTAACAAAAACATTCAGTATCGACTTTTCTCGTACCTGAAAAAAATTCAGTATCGACTTTTCTCGTAGCTGAAAAACATTAAGTATCGACTTTTCTCGTAGCTGAAAAACATTCAGTATCGACTTTTCTCGTAGCTGAAAAACATTCAGTATTGACTTTTCTCGTAGCTGAAAAACATTCAGTATCGACTTTTCTCGTAGCTGAAAAACATTCAGTATCGACTTTTCTCGTAGCTGAAAATCAATATCATGTACTAAGTTTGTATATTTTTCATATAATTCGATTGATTAAATAATGTTTCTTATGAAATCGACTCAATTAATCATGACAACAATTGTCTTTAAACACATTTTTCTTTTCATAATTTAATTTATTTGATATTTGCTTCAGAATCTCGCAAAAGAAAAATAATTAATTATTTGTGATTGATTACATTACAAAGGTTTCAGTAAATATTGCAACGCAAAGGCACGAGTTTCAATCTGAAGGTAAATGTGATCAATCTTATTGAGTTATTAGAGTACATATTGAATTATTGACATAATCTTAAAGTGATTTATCTTTGTGACAATGTTAGTATTATAAAATGATAGGTAATGTATAAAAACCGGCCAAGTGCGAGTCGGACTCGCGCACGAAGGGTTCCGTACCATTATCTATAAAAATGGCAAAAAAAAAATCACGTTTGTTGTATGGGTTTTGATTTTATTATTTATTTTTAAGGTGAATATCTAACTAAATATTATGTGAATATCTCAAACGTCTACCTTTTGCCGTTATCAATATCAAGCAAAAACGAGCAAAAAAATCACGTTTGTTGTATGGGAGCCCCTTACGATTACGCAAAATACGCGCATTGACGTGGAGTTCCGGACACCAGCCCGTATTACCTATGGGCCCCTTAAATATTTATTTTATTCTGTTTTTTAGTATTTCTTGTAATAGCGGCAACAGAAATACATCATTTGTGTCAACTGTCTAACTATCACGGTTCATGAGATACATCCTCGTAACAGACGGACAGACAGACAGAGAGACGGCGGAGCCTTAGTAATAGGGTTCCCGTGTTACCCTTTGGGTACGGAACCCTAAAAGAAGTAGCGATAAACACATCCTAATCTTACACAATCAATCTGTTTAGTGTTTTCCCTTATAGTTAGTCACTTACCTTAGTCACTTATCTTTCGCCCATGGGTTGTTGAGGAGGTGATGCAGGGTAACGTACCAAACTCAATGAAAATAAGGCGATCAACACACGGCACCGCGCACCGCCGCGGTGAGAGAGGGTTAGAGCATCGCTCGACCGCGCGGTCGGGCGGTATACGTGTGTTAGGCATCAACGGATTTATAAGAGGCCAATGCGACATGAGATCCGCTTCACCGCCTACCGCGGCGGTGCGCGGTGCCGTGTGTTAATGGCCTAAGGGTACGAATATGAGTGACTCAATCAATCTGCTTAGCCTTTTCTCGGGGTCGGCTTCCATCAGTCTACCCGGATGTAGCTGAATACCAGTATTTTACATGGAGTGACTACCTATCTGACCTCCACAACCCAGTAACTGGGTAAAACGATACCCCTTGGTAAGACTGGTTGTCAGGCTTTCGGGGTTTTGACAACCCGTAACGACTTTCAAAGATACACGAATGACATCAAAACATACCTACTACATGGGCACGTATGAAACGTCAGGAGCCAGGTGCACGGTTCCAATTGGTCGTTTTCTATGGAGAAGAGCCGGCAAGAAACACCACGGTTACTGTTTGAAAAATAATTGGCTTTTACAATGTTTTCAAATTACAGTGAATATGAGAGGACTGTAGTCACGTGTAAGCCTGTCACCAAGTACCTACCTATAATACCTCACTCCTGTATCATCAGAAAGGGGGGCTCGTGGCTATATAACTTAGGACTAGAGATGCCGATGCATTCTACCAGCTTTTACGACAAGTCTTTTACAGTTCAAGGGTTATGGAATGCCTTGCCCGTGTCAATAAGGCGTGCTCAATCTTTGTCCACTTTTAAAATTATGGTAAAAAAACACTTTTTCTCTTCTTATACAGCATCATTACAGAATACAGTTCCTTGCTCTTGTTTCATGTTTATTATTGTATATATATATTATAGATAAGTTATGCTTAGTGTATGTATGTATTTATTGTACATGTAAATAGTACACCACTGACTACCTGCAGTACTGTCTCTCCTTCTCCCTTTAATTCATCCAAAGGTTGTCTGTAAAAGATCGCTTTTAGCGATAAGACCGCCCATTGTGTCACCCTATGTAAAATTTCAACATTTATATCTGTAACTTTTATGGTGTACATAATAAAGAGTATTCTATTCTATTCTATTCTAATAAGGGCCGTAAAGATCGATTGAAGGTTAAGCTACGCTTGCCAGGGTCATTTCTTGGATGGGTGACCATCCGTTACGTATTGAGACCCCACGGAAAGCACGTTAAACTGTTGGTCCCAGCTGGCATTCATATAGTCGTTACGGGTAGTCAGAAGCCCAAAAGTTTGTCAAACAGTCTTACACAAGGGGTATCGTGTTACCCAGTAACGGTTGTGGAAGTCAGGAAGTTGCTCCAAGTAAAATACTGGTATTCAACTGCATCCAGTTAGAGAAGAAACCGACCCCAACATATTAAGGAATAAACTAGGCAGATTGATTAACGTCGGGTATGAGAATCTAATCCTACTGAGAACCTAATCTTCTTAATCGGAAAAACCCTGCCAAAACCCCGCAGTCACACTTGGGACCACAGGACCAACAAGGAAGTCCAAAACAAAAGACTACCGCAAAAAAAAATCTTGAATTTAACTTCTAGCATAGCTAATTAAACAATCCACCTTCCTCTTAGAGTTTCTAATAACATAGGTATAAAACCTTCCAAACGGGAACTTCAACTGCTCTACAATCTAACAAAACATAACTAAACGTGTTGTATTCCGGGCTTTACTTGCGGGCAGTGTTCAAAATGTCCGTGTTACGGTCATAGTGCTAAACGCTATCTAGTCATTACAGAGTGTGATGAAATATTATTATGGTTTAAATTTTGGGTAGAATTTTCATTTTTGATACGCAATAGGCACATGATAATGGTTGTTTTAAAATGGTTTAACAAGGCTTTGTGCCTGCTGAAATTTTATGAACCGATAGCTAACTTATTAATTAATAATTTAGCTATCGGCTTATCGACAGGTCAATATAACTATTATGCTGACCTGTCTTTTTCACAATTTCTGACGAAGGCAAGGAAAGAAAGAAAATAAGTATATTTCCGCTTAATATGATACACTTTACAATCATCTCTCTGACTGACCGACCCCTTGACAATTCAAAAGTGCCTGTAATTGGTTTATTTGAAATAAATGCTTTGAGTTGGACACAATAATAAATTCAACATTATTGATGTAACTAATATTTTGTAACAATATAATTTAAAAGAATATCCTTGGAGTTTCTTGCCAGTTCTCCATAGGTAACAACTACGCTTCAGAATGGGCAACTAGCTTCTTATCTCGGGCTGACCGACTCCTTGACAATTCAAAGTGCCTGAAAATTGTTTAATTGAAATAAATGCTTTGGGTTTGAGACATATAATTAAAAACAAAGCTTTTAACACTTGGAAAATCCTGGATTCCGCAAACTAGAGCTTTCTTTGTAGAAATTGTTTATATAGAGTTCATTTCGGGTTCCAGGATATTCAAATTGTTTTTTAACTAATGCTTATTCAATTTATTACTCATCTTAGACCCAGACCCAGGTAGACCTAGGTGCCCCAGTGGTGCCCTGACTTACGAGTTTGTACGTTGTGGGTTCGAACCCAGGCAGGCACTTTACTTTGTGTAAATAATTTCATCACCACTGCTCACAAAACCGTGAAGGAAAACATCGTGAGGAAACCGGCATGTCTTAGAACCGAAAATTCGAAGACATGTGACATCTACCAACCCGCACTGGACCCACGTGGTAGATTACAGTCCACTCCCTTTCGAAGAGAGGAGGCCGGTGTCCTAGCAGTAGGAACATTATAGGCTGATTATGAAGCTTAGACACCAAATAGGTGGGGTACCCATAGGAAGAAATATGGTGCTATTCTTCACGTCCGGCACCACACGGTTCAGTACCTTATGTCTATCCAATACACTTTTGACTGTTTCACTATCGTTATTGCAAATAGAATGTCACTATGTCTAACATCTGTAACTTCAGCTAAACTCCTGCGTTGTCGGGTAATCACATCACACTAATATTATAAAGGCGAAAGTTTGTGAGTGTGTGTGTAAGTATGTTTGTTACTTCTTCACGCTCAAACGGCTGGACCAATTTTGATAAAATTTTGTATGGATGTAGCTGACACCCCGGCTTAAGACATAGGCTACTTTTTATCCCGATATTCCAACGGGATCGAGACTTACGCGGGTAAAACCGCGGGGCGCAGCTAGTATAATTATATAAAAGCAATACAACCTATTAAATTCCTATCCATGACGTCACTCGTACTATTACTCCTCCTCGTTACCATTTCTACGTGATTTAGAAAGACCTAATAAGCGTAGCCTACTGAGTTCCGTATTGATTACTTACTGTCTGGTTCTTTTCCTTATTAAAATAACATAACATCACGCCTGACAGACTCCTGGCTGCTACTGAGAAATTTCGTTAGAACTAGAATTTCATAGAATATCTGTGAAAGATCTGGGTGACCCGAGGGTTTCTGTTCTGATTTGGCTGACGCCTGTGCAGTCAAAGAGCACATGCGTAACGGTTTCATCAGCCTCCATGCAAGCCCTGCACAGAGGGCTGTCCGTTATGCCAATATTGTGGAAGTGTTTGTTTAGTGAGCAGTGTCCCGTGATGGTCCCCGTCACCAAGCGCAGGCCGTTCCTGTCCAGGCATAGCAAACGCCTGGTTAGTCTGCCATCTAAGGATGGCATGGCTTCCCTGGACTGCCTGGAGCCCGGTGTCGAGGTCCACCAGTTCTCCGCTTGTGTGTGGGTGAACTCCTGTAGCCACCTGCGAAGTTGGTTAAAGGGGATGGGTACAATAGGTTCGGGCCCACAGACTGACGCGCTGGATGCTCTCCTAGCTAGTTCGTCAGCTGCGTCATTACCCAGTGATCCGCTGTGTCCTTTTATCCATTGCAGTGTCACTGCGTTACGGTTGCACACCGTCACCCGCTCCAGTGCAATGTGACATTCTAGTGTTAGTCTGGATGTAATATATTTCTTCTCTAGGGATTGCAGAACTGAGGCACTGTCGGACAGTATACGAATACGGGTGTCCGTAACTTTCCTGGCTTCTATGGCGTAAGCCGCTTGTATAATGCCCACGCATTCCGCCTGGTAGACGGTGTTGAACATTCCAAGCGGGCTGGATATATTTATGTTAAAATCCTGTGAAAAGACTCCGACTCCGGTTCCGGAGTTGGTCTTTGATCCGTCGGTGTATACTCTCATCTCTCTTGGGCCTGAGTAGTCACACCGTTCTTCTGTGAGTGTAACGTTGTAATGCTTCTGAAAGAAGTGTAGTTTCGGGGCTTTGTCGCAGGGTGATGCCATCATCGGTTGTCGTTTGATTGCATCTTCCCTTATGCGTGTCTGTTTGACCCTAGAGTCTTTGCTCAGGGTTCCCGATAAGTAGAGCCTGAAGGCGGCCAAGGCTGCCTCCTTTCGCACGATGAGGTGTAGGGGTGGCAGTCCTAGCATTACTTGTAGTGCGGCAGTGGGAGCAGTCCTCATACTGCCAGTTATTGCTACACAAGCAAACCGCTGCAGTTTTTCGAGGTCTTTTTGGGCTGTGCTCAGGTCCGTCCTGGGCCACCAGACCAGTGAGCCATATGTGATAATTGGTCGGATGACTGTGGTGTATAGCCAGTGGGTGATCTTGGGGCTGATGCCCCAATTCCTTCCAAGCAGTCGTTTGCACTGCCATAACCTGCCAGTCCTCTACTATTTTCAAAGCTTGGCGCATTAGGTTGCATAAGGTGTTTTCGTGGGTGCCATTTATTATTATGGTTATGACGTCGGCGTAGCCTACGGTGAAATAACCTTTGTCATTGAGTGTTTTGATGAGGCTGTCTACAACCAGGTTCCATAGAAGCGGCGAGAGGACGCCCCCTTGTGGGCAGCCCTTCGCCACGATGGCCCTTGTGGTGTCATTTATCGTGACCTGTACAGCTCTCATTTTGAGCATATTGGTGATCCAGCCGCTCAGGGTCGAGTCTATGTTGTGTCTGGCTAGAGCCATATTAATGCTGTTAAACATGGTTTTGTCAAAGGCGCCCTCGATATCAATGAAGGCAGCCAGTGATGAACATTTGTGGTCCACTGCGCATTCAATCTTAGAAACCACGCTGTGTAGCGCGGATTCTGTTGATTTGCCTGTGGAGTACGCATGCTGTTGTTTATGGAGTGGTTTTACCCGAAGAGGTCTCGAATGTGTCTATCAAAGAGTCTCTCCAGGGTTTTCAGTAGGAAGGATGTAAGGCTAACAGGCCTATAAGCTTTTGGTTGTGTGTAGTCGGTTTTGCCTGGTTTGGGTATGAAGATGACTTTCACTTCGCGCCATGCTTTTGGTATGTGTCTAAGTGCTATGCACGCTCGATAGAACTCCACCAGCCACGGTGTCAGATGATCTATCCCCCACTGTAGCAGGGCTGGAAAGATGCCATCAAGTCCTGCTGACTTAAATGGCTGAAACGTGTTGATAGCCCACTTTATACGATCTTCTGTTGCTATATTATGGGCTCTTGACCAGTCTCGATCCGTTGGGGTCCATTCTGGCACAACCTCCCACGTCCTGTCTTCCAGGAGTTTGCAGTCCGGGAAGTGAGTCTCAAGAAGGACCTTGCTGGTTTCATGGTCAGTTGTTGTATATGAGTTGTCGGGTTTTTTCAGCGCGCCAAGAGTTCGGTCCTGGTCAATTGATAGGATCTTCCTAACCCTTGCGGCTTCATTATTTGTCTCTATGGATTCACAGAATTTCCGCCAAGCTGTTCGCCTGGCAGTCCTGATCTGTTTTCTGTACAGATATTGAGTTTCTTTGTATAGCTCCCAGTCGTCCGGAAGTCTGGTGTTCTTAGCTTTGTGGAATTGCTTACGAAGTGCATCTCTGAGTTTACTAAGTTCGGCGTTCCACCAGGGGTTTCTCTCAGCCCTGGTTTGTGGCACTCTTAGTCTGCAGCATGCATGGTAGGCTTCGGTTATGTATTCTGATAACTTTGTGACAGTGTATTCTAGTTGTGCAGGGTCTGTTAAGGTTGTTAGTGTTAAGTGCCTAGCTAATAGCGAGGCTAGGAGACGCTTATATCCTGGCACATTGGTGTGCCGAGAATTTCGTCCCGGTATGGGCTTTTTGATGTTGGTTGTTAGTGTGAATCGGATTCTTCTATGGTCTGAGCAGGAAGGCTCATCCGACACGCCAGTTTGTGATACTCGTAATGTTTGTCGCGTTTTCTGTAGCAAGCGTTAGGTCTATGATCGTTTGTCCTTGGACTGTGACCCAAGTGGGTTCCGAGCCGCGGTTTACGATGTAAAGGTTAGTTGAGAATAAATAGGTGGATAGTACCTCTCCTCTGGAGTTCGGTGTGTCACTGCCCCAGAGCGGGTGGTGGGCGTTCGAGTCAGTGCAGATGATCAGGTCGAGGTTGGCTCACTCGCAGTGCTGTGCTAGGTCGGCCATCTCTTTCGGCGGACAGTCGGCGTTCTCGCCTGGCATGTGTACCGAGGCCAGTACAACGTCTGGGACATCGCCTTCTGTTTGGAGTCTAACGGCTGTCAGATCTCTGGAACAGAATTGAGTAAGTGGTGCGATAGGGATATCTTTGGGTATGTAAGCACAGGTTCTAGGTTTGTCTGGGCTGTGTGTGTTGAGGATTAGCTTACCTCCGATGTTACCGAGGCCGCATACTCTGTTGTTCCTGATCCACGGCTCTTGGATCAGTGCGATGGTCCGAGGCTTAACCTCCAGCGCCCTCCACAAGCTAGCCGTGGCGGTCTGGCTATGCTGGAGGTTGGTCTGTATTATGTAGAGGAGCGATGACGATGGTGGGGTGGAGTTAGTTGGAGACGGATCCATCGGACAATCCCTCCACCTCCTCCACCCTGTGCCGTTCGTCGTGTCGATCACCCGGAAACGAGGCCAACAGAAGCTTGCTCCACCCAGGTGATGCGGCCGGTGTGTCGTCCTCTACATCAGTCATTGCCGCTCGGGCCATGACCTCCTCCAGTTTGTCAATGTCCGTGTCACTCGCCGTCTTTGTCGTCGTCGATTGCGTCGTGGTCGGGTCCGTGATGTCGGTCGGGGTGTCAGTGGGTTGGGTCGGTGTGTCAGAGGGTTGGGCCGAGGGCCAGAAGCGTACGTATACGCTCCCGGGCCAGGACCCTTTCGACTTCCTCGGGTGGCACACCCAGGGTCAGATACGTCCCGTAGTTGTCACCACCGACGGTAGTAGCCCTGTACAGCGACCACCTGGCTATGTCATACCAAGTATTCTTACGTATCAGAATACTTTGGAGCCAGGCTACGTCACCTTTGTATCGTGGGACGAAGAGTGAAGCTCGGACGCAGGTAGGTACGTCGGACTGTCTCATCACCGTTAGAGTGAGGTCGGTGTCTGTGAGTTTAATCTTCCGTACGTTCTATGTTAACCAGGTCAGAGCGTTGTCGTCCTCACACCACAGCTGCACGGGGCCCTCCGCTACCCGTGGGTATCCGCGGAAGGCCGGGAGCAGTGTCGTCGAGTCCGTGTCCAACATCAAGTTTTCCAGGTCTGTCTTGATCTGTGTGGCCTCTTCTTTGGTCAGGCCAGCCGCGCAGGTATGTCCTTCGTGGCCCGCGCGTAGGTGCTCTGCACCCTCTGAGCGGAGTGGACCCTCACACGTTTGGCGTCCCCCTGAAGCGTGCCCGGTGAGGCCGAATCATCAGGGCGCTCCCTCTTCGCCGGCCCTGTACCACTCGGTCCAGGCTGCGGGTCGGAGGTGCCTGGCTTGGTACTCTTTGCCGGCAACGCCTGAGTGTGTGAGGATCCAGAACGCCTGCCCCTTCTCCGTTGAGGTCGAGGTCGGTCGTGGATCATGTCGGTGTCCTGGGGTCGACTGGCGGCTCCGGCAGGCTCTGTCACGTGCGGGAGCTTTTTGCGCTGGGTTGCCCCTTTGCGTACTTGCCCCTGCTCGCGTAATTGTGCGTCCAGCTGCTTTTCGCGCTGGGTTTCCCCTTCGCGTACTTGCAGTTGGACGCATGGTTCCGCGTCCGGCCGCTTTTCGTGCTGGGTTGCCTCTTCGCGTACTCGCGGCTAATCGCGCTTCACGCTGGCTAAAGCCGTCGCGGGTGTTGCGCTTTCGGTCACCGATTTTCTTTCCCCAAATGACTTTTCCGCGCTTGTACAGCATGCGTACTCCATCAGCCGGGAAAGTGTTAGAGTTGCCAGGTCCGTCATTCTTCCCCGTCCCTCTTTGTTTGTGTTGGTCCTTGTCCGGGTAAGTAATGCTGCTATGCACAATGCTCTGTTGCCAGAGACTCGTGGAAGGCATTACCTTCGTCTTGGGTGTTGGCGCGTGGGTCGCAGCCGGAGGTGGGTTGTGTGGCGCGTTGGTCGCAGCCAGGGTCGGGTTTTTGGGCGCGTGAGTCGCAACCTGGGTTGTAGGCGCTAAAGCAGCAGCCGGCCGCGCTGAACAGCGCGGCACCAAAGAGCAGATTGGTGCCCCCCCAGATTACGTTGGGGGCTGACCGCTGAGGCGGTGTGGGATTCCCCCCCTGGCTTGGCCGGGGCCCACCTGGGTAGAAATATTCTCATTCTGCATATTAATTGGTATTTGGGGATGGGCTTTTTTGGAATCGAGGTTACCCCTCCTCTAGGACCGACGGGATATAGGAATGGGGAGGAAGGTATTCGTGGGTAACGGGTACGGGTTCTTGGGGGGTCTCCCTAGGCTTGGGATTTAGCTTAGGGATTTGGGATCGACAGGATTTATGGATAGGAAAGGATGGAGAGTTAGGTGGTAGGAACATAGGAAGAGGTACATGGGTTAACCTAAGCCTGGGGTTTGGCCTTCGGAAACTTTTCTTGTCCGGGATCTCGCTGAGATGCTCCGGGTGCGGGATCGACCATTAATAGTCGGTCCCGCAGCCGGAGTTGGGCTATCCGCAACCTGCCCACCCGCTCGGTTGCAAGAGAAGAAGTGCCTGGTAGTCCGGGTCTCCCCACCACGGATGTACGTATACATCCGCGTTGGGCAATTTAAGCAGCATTGATTGGCACCATCTAAACAACACGTACAATTAATTAATGCACGATATGTGCAAGTTAGTTGTCGTTCAAAACTGGTACAGGTGTAAACAGTACGTACAAAAAAATCGCATTCAATTCTGGCATGAAAATTGTCTATGATTCAAACATGAGTGCGGGTGTGTTAAGAAAATTTCGTTGAATAATATTAAATGAAATATGTGGCAGCCCAAATACGAGAAATAATTGAATCAATTGTACAAGGACGTGCAACTCTGTGTTTAGACGAGGCAAAACTTGCATGCAATAATCGCCTTGAAAGTCGCATGCAATTGAATGGCAAAACATGCATTCAATTACTGTATGCCATTTTATGGAATTCGCACGCGTGTAAACACTTGCATGCAATTCTTGAATGGCAATAATTGAACGTACTATGAGGCATGCGATTATTGCTCTTGAACGTTTCAGAAACTTGCACTGTGTAAATTGGGCTTTAGGGGCTATCTCAAGACTGGGAGCGTGGCGTCTCCTGTAATCCGGCTTCTCGGAGGTAGGGCACAGAGGATGGTTTGAGGTCGGGGGTCCTGGTGCTGAGTGGCCCATGTTGACTGGACGTCCACACTAAGCCCGGTGTTGATATGGATCCCCCGAAGGAGTTCAGGGGATGCAGGTTTACTAAGGAGGGGCAAACCGGGCCAGGGGGGAAACCCAGCAGCCAAAAGTCCCCGCATCGGGCAGTAGTGGGATAGCGGCCGGGAGTGGGCGCTCAGTATCAGCCTGACCAATATAATCAGACCTGTTCCTTTTCCTGCCAGGGTTACGACCTGCCAGGGTTACGAGCTGTCCGAAAGGGATATCGTGGCCCTGGCATACAGGCATCTGAAGGAACACGGGTGGGTTTTAGGGGCTATCTCAAATGAAGTAATAGTTATGACTTGCCTGCAATGAACAATTATTCATTTAGAATCGTACCTACACATGTTTCTTAAACCTGTAATAACCGGATTAAGATCTATAAATCTAGCCAAAACACTTAGCCCTCACAACTGTGCTATAGAAACATCATTCCTTACCCCAATTTATTTGGGGTCGGCGCAACATGTCTAATTCTTCCTTATTTCCTTATTAGGCGTCATATCGGTAGCCACCCTCTTTCTAGCCATATCATCTTCATCACATAGTCCATCCATCGTTTCTTTGGTCTTCCCCTACCCTTACAGTCATCGATATTCTTACTGAAAACATTCCTCATGACATTTTCCTCATTCCACTGCATCACATGCCCATACCATGACAATCGATTTTTGCACAACTTTTCAGTCAACGTTGCCATTTTCAAACTTCCTCTTATGTACTCATTTATTATTCTATCCATTCGTGTAATACCACACATCCCTCTTAGCATTATTGTTGCTATACTCGTAGAAACTAGAACTGATATTTTCCTAAGAAATCTAGACTTCAACCAAAACTTTTGCTGATATTAAGCCTAGGCACTCTAAATCAAATTTCCAAGCAAGCTCCGCCCCATTCTCCCCCCGCCACTCCGTTATGTGCTAAACGCTAACACATAGTATTAAAGTTGATTATCGCGTACGCTCTTTGATCGTGTTCGTGCATGAAACTAAATGTATTTATTAATCTAGAGAAAAAATATCTTGTGGAATCTTGTTTTTTTTAATTAACTTTAAAAAAGACATTGTTTTCGAATAAAAATGTATCGAGCTAAAATATTGCAATTACGTAACTGTCTTGTACATGGAAAGAAAACGATCCAATATATCACAAATACTAAAGTTCCATTTTGATTGTATGTTTGACTGTTTTATAAATATAGGGAGCCTCATCTTAAAAAAACTGTTTACATATATACAAAGAAAGCTAATAATTACTCCAAAAAATCTAGACTCAAATTAAAACCATAGGTGACCTAAAAGAAAGGCCCTAACCCTCTGCCATTCAGCCTACAAACAACCTAATCTAGACTACTAAAGACGCCTATTCACTGACGCCTCAATAGCCCTGTACTAAATGATCGGGTGTATTGATAACGTAGTGAATAGGAGGTTTATAGTACCTTAGCTATGTTGAGCGCCAAGTTAAGGGTTATGTGTCTTAGATAGCGTATTGTTGGACGACTAAGGTTTCCAATATGGTGGAATGTGTCTACCTGGATATAAAGGTACAGAGGAATTCAGGTGTCAGTAAGTGTGCTATGATAGTAAAAATATCGTATTATTAAAATCCCACTTCTGAATGTGTATGATAACACTGCCTTTCGTCAGGATTTCTTCTGGATAGTGGCTATGTTTCACCGTAAATATCTTGGCACAGCGAAAGCACCCAGACCCTGGTCTGTATCTTACAGCTGATAGTTGCTAACAGATCATTATTTCTGTTCTGTTTAGGAATTTAACCTATGTATGACTCAAGGTCAGTCAATGCGCCCACAATGCCATTAATGGGTCATAGTAAATATCAGTATAAGCGAAAAAGTCAAATTCTGTATGTTTGGATGTTTGTTAATTCCGCATATACATGGGTAGACCATGATAGGGATTAGGAAATAGGATAATATCTATTCCGGTAGTATGATCCCGTCGGATAATTTCCGACCTTCAGTTGGGTGAAAACACTAGCAAAAGCTACTTTACACATAATCATCACGCTTGCCAGATAAATCGTCGATCGTTATTTATTTTTATTACAAAACAGAAGAACACTGTTGCCTGTCAACCACCCAACCTCATAGGGGAAGCCGACCTAAAAACTAATATTAACAAAATTAGGAAAAACTAAACTGTTGGGGCTTCAGTGATCTTCAATGAAACTCCCGTATCGAGGTATGGTTGTATAATTAGGTATAAACTATGTTTTACATTAAAATATGTGGAGCGTACAAGTTCGCGACACTGATGAAAATTTGGAATGACAATTAGAATTATAAGAAGGTATGAGCAAAATAAAAACACTGCAGGCGCCTGGCCCTTTATATTAGCAACGCGACGCACTGAACATCTTGTCAATTAACACAGGCGTAAACATCCTCCCCCCGTGGAAACTGGGAGGTTTCAACCTTTAAGTAGCTCCTCTTCGGTTGGTAAGGGGCAAAATCGAACCAGAGGGCGCCGTATAGTTCCTCTTTTCGTGTTTATGTCGGCTACTCGTGCAACTCCATCTTGTCCTGGGAAGAGCCGTGTAATGCGTCCAAGCCTCCAGCATAGGGGTGGGACGCCATCTTCCTTGAGCAGGACCATGTCCCCAATTTTGACTGCGCCGGCGTTGGTCTTCCATTTACGGCGAAGTTGCAACTCGGCGATGTACTCGCATTGCCAGCGCCGCCAAAAATGTTGGTATATTTGCTGCAGCCTGGCATAGCGCTGCAAGTTTATTGAGTGGCAGTCTTCCAATGACCTTTCGGGCAGCGCGGTAAGAGCCCGACCAATCAGAAAATGCCCGGGAGTAAGACAGTGGAAATCGTCAGGAGAGGCGGATAAAGGACAGAGAGGTCTACTATTTAACACAGCTTCTACCTGAGCGAAAAGAGTTTGAAGTTCTTCAAAACTTAAATGGGAATTACCCATTACTCGCCTAATGTGAAACTTTGATGAACGGATACCGGCCTCAAAAATACCGCCAAAATGAGGAGCGTAAGCTGGTGAAAAGTAAAACTGAATGCCTTCTGAACATGCAAAATCTGATAGTTCGTTTTGGTAAATCTTAAAAAAATCATTAATTTCTTTAGCCCCTGCGACAAAGTTGCGTCCATTGTCGCAGAATACCTCCGCTGGCCTGCCTCTTCGTGACACAAATCTTCGGAATGTCATAACGAAAGCGTCCTTTGATAGATCGCTCACGGCTTCGAGGTGACAAATTTTATATCGAAGACAAATGAAAAAGCAAAGATAGCATTTGACTAACGAAGCACCGCGTCCCTTTCTGTTTACAATTAGGAATGGGCCCGCGAAATCAATTCCCACTGTTTGAAATGGAAAATTTGGCATGACACGTTGTGACGGCAAATGTCCCATTATTGGCGCAATAGTCTTGCCCTGCATGCGTCTGCACCTGGAGCAATTGTGAAAAATGCGTCTAGCTAAATTTCTGCCGTTAATCGGCCAAACGTATTCCCTAACAACAGCCAATAATAATTGTGGACCAGCATGTAATTCGCGTTTATGTTCGTACTCGAAAATCAATTTGGTAAAATGATGCGAAGCATGGAGGAGAACAGGGTGTTTTTTATTATAGTTATAATCAGATGAGCCTAGTCGGCCACCAACTCGGATGACCTTGTCGTCACTTAAAAATCGAGTCAATGATAAAATATTTGATTTGGCACTTAAAGCCTTATTGTGACATAGTAAATTATACTCACAGAAGAATGATTCTTGCTGTGCGAGACGACATAAAGAAAGAAAGGAACTATTTAGTTCATCAACAGTCAGATTGCCGAGAATTTTATCTTGTTTAGTTTTTAAATTATTAATAAATCTTAGCACATAAGCGAAAGATCGCTTTATTTTAGTTAAGCTAGAAAAGTTTTTAAAATTGATTATAGGTTCATTTTGAGTAGCAACATGAGTGGTAGTACAATTAGATTTAGTTTCCGGTAAGTCTTTCGTATTAATTTTATTGGGTTTTAAGATAGGCCAATCACTTTCAGGCTCCGTGAGGAATGGAGGGCCTGACCACCACAGCTTAGTAATGCCGAGCTTATCAGGGCCGACTCCTCTAGATATGAGGTCTGCAGGATTGACAGATGTGGGCACATAGCGCCACGAGGTGGCATCTGTTAGCTCACAGATCTCCGAAATCCTATTAGCTACAAATGTTTTCAAATTTATAAAACTGGTGTGGAGCCAGGCTAGCACTACTGACGAATCGCACCAGTGTACTTGATGCAGAACTTCATATCGTAGTGACTCCCTGACAGCCTTGCATAACCTTGCTGCCAGTAAGGCAGCGCACAATTCTAGACGAGGGATAGTCGTACATTTAATCGGAGCTACTTTGGACTTAGAACAAAGCAAATTGACTGTGACCTCGTTCGCAGCATTAACCGAACGTAAATAAATGCAAGCTCCGTATGCATGTTGGGATGAATCACTGAATGAATGTAATTCTACAGATGCGGGTTCATTACAGAGCACACGACGTGGAACTTCTAGAGCTAATATAGAAGGTAAATACTGCATAAAATTGTTCCAGTCTCTTTGAACTTCCTGTGGGACTGGAGAATCCCAAGTTAAATTATGCCGCCAAAGTTGTTGTAACAACATTTTCATTTTTATTACACACGGACTAATCAGTCCTAAGGGGTCAAAGATCTTAAAAAGAGACGATAGAAAAGATCTTTTAGTTAAATTATTATTAGAAGAAAGTGGGGATTTGATAGGGAAATGTAACTGATCGGTTGATGAGTTCCATCCCATGCCTAGTGTACTAGTTGACTCGCTTATTAAAAGATTATCATCAGTTTGAGTATTTGAATCGAACAATGATGGTAAATTTGTCTTAAATTTACGAAGATTAAAGCATCCTTTCCTCAATTCTTCACTTACAGATTGGTGAATATAACGTAGGGTATCCTCACTTTCAGAACCGGTGATGAGATCGTCAACAAAAAAATCATGTTGAATTATGTCCTTAACCATAGGATCAGATGATTCTTCACCAATCTGCCATAGACTTCGAGTGCTCAAGTAGCTGGAACTTGCCATGCCGTAAGTCACAGTACCTAGCTGAAGGGTTTTGATGGGCAAAGACTCATCCTCTCTCCACAAAATAAGTTGAAGATTGCGATCCTCCTCATGGACACGGATTTGACGGTACATTTTCTCGACGTCACCCGTGAGGAGGTACTTATGTTGTCGAGCTCTTATTAAGATGGAGAACAGTGAGTCCTGCATATTAGGCCCAACCATGAGGATGTCATTGACAGACTGACCCGATGAAGTAGTAGCTGAGCCGTCGAATACGACCCTAATTTTCGTGGACTCACTACTGTCTTTGAAGACAGCGTGATGGCAGAGGAAGTAAGATGTAAAAGGTGTAGGTACAGTGGATTCTGAAAGGTGACCTAAGTCTGCGTACTCACGAATAAAATTGACGTATTGCGATTTCACATGTGGTTGTTTGCGAAATCGCTTTTCTAAATTTAACAAGCGTTTTTTAGCTAGTGAATAAGATTCACCAAGACAATCAGGTGTATCCTTTAAGGGTAAACTAACTGAGAATCTACCGGTTTCTAAACGAAAGGTGTGCGATAAAAAATGTGTTTCACATGCCTTCTCGATATGACTCATATGTGGTTTAGTTTGAGGAACATTTTCTAAGTCCCAGAATTTTGTTAGTTCTTGATGTATTTTGTCAACAGACGACACATAAGAAACCACTGAATGATTAGAATCTATATTATTACCAATTTCCTTTAACTTATTGTTTGTAGGTAAATTAAAATACATAGGACCTGACACCAACCAACCGAACTGTGAACTTCTCAATACAGGTGAGTTAAGACCGAGAGAGAGTTGATCGCGGCCAATAATGTCCCAGAAAATGTCGGCACCGATGACAATATCAACAGGTGCTGGTTGGTGGAAGTAAGGGTCCGCTAAAAAGTAATCACTTGAAATATTAAGTTTTTTAACGTCAACGGGTATTCTAGGTATGTTACCGGTCAACACTGGCAACACCAGAAAAGAAGAAGTGACGGTGAAATGCTTCATGAAAGATTTCAACTGAACCACGCAAGTTTCTGTAGCCTGAGTGGTGGTTTTATTTCCTATGCCAATTATATTAACATGCAAAGTGGTAGTCGGTTCTAAATGCAGTTTTGTTTTAAGAGATTGAGTAATGAATGATGACTGACTACCGCAATCCAAAAGAGCACGAACCTTCTGTGTTTGATTGGTCACAGGATTAGCCACCTCAATATAAGCAGTAGACAGTAAAACTTGATGGTTATTTTGATTTGAAAAATTAACGATAGTGTCGTCAGTGATGTCAGGTGAAATGGTGACAACACTGGAAATATTTTTGTTACCAGATTGTTTATGCAAGAGTCTGTTGTGCCTTGTATTGCATATGCGACACGGATGCATGCGACAATTGCGTGCCGAATGGCCAGCCCTTAAGCAGTTGTGACAAAGCTTCAATCTGCTGACTTCACTGATACGGTCATCCACACTCTTGGCCAAAAAGGTGGGACAATCATAAAGACGATGATTAGCATTACAAACGCCACACGATATAATATCAGAAGTATTATTGTCTTCACTATTAGAAATGTATGACTGATGAGATTTTATTTTATTATTAGAATCTATAGGTTTTGACGTTGTCTGAGTCTTAGATTTAGAGTATGGATGGCTGCTATTTATTGACTCAAGTACATCAGCGCGATCAATAAGAAACTTGAAAAAATGTTGTAAATTTGGTATATTAGTATCCAACGTGCCGCGGTATTCTTCCCACTTGGATTTGGTGTGGCTATCAAGCTTGGGGCTCATTATGTGAATGAGTAAAATATCCCAGTCACGTGAACCTAGACCAAGACTAGTTAAAGCACGTAAGTTTTTATTAATATGATCCACAAGGAATCGTAATGATTTTTCAGACTCGTTTGTGATTGGTTTTATGTATAATAATGAATTTATGTGATGAGTTATTAATTGTCGTGCATTGTCATATCTGTCACATAATAATTTCCAAGCACACGCATAATTTGCGCTGGATACCTCTAAGTTAGCAATAATGCGCGCTGCATCGCCAGTCAAGTACGAAATAAGATAATGGAATTTATGAATGGGAGCGATGCGGTCGTTTTTGTGTACTATAGATAAGAATGTGTCACGAAACTCAAGCCAACGAAAGCAAGACCCGTCAAACTTAGCAACTTGAATTTGAGGTAATTTAAAACCTAAATCATGATGATCATGATTACATGGACCTGTAGTTATCTGACTTGAATTTAAATCCTTGTAATTACTTTCATCATGACGGTTCGAGTTATGTTTTTGTGTAATACTTTGAGCAATTGCAATGTTCGATATAAATAGTTGTTCGATAGTATCACGTTCATCAATCTCATGGGATAAATTGTCAGAATTTAATACTTCTATCTGATTTTGCAAGTCATCATAACGGCTATAAATAGATTCAAATTTGCTTAATTTTAATGTTAACTCAGCTAACTCAATCTGAGTAAGCGCTTCTTTAGAGGTAACATTTGATAAAAAGTTTCTAAATTTAGTGATTTGACCTTTTATGGAACTACGTTTCACTAAAAGATCCTGTAGTTCTTGAGGATTGTTTGTGCTAGATTCACCTCCACAATCTTTACCCATTGTTAACTCAAACCTTGCCAATATAATATGTAAATGTTAAATCGGATTGAATAGATAAATTGATTCCAAGTAGGTTTGATTATGGATATAATATAATGACACAAACTAGGTGAAGATAATGTAAATAAAAACAAAAAACTTAGCTCACGCTCCTCGCCTAACGTCACCTGAGGCCGGCCCGGCGCAGCTGTGGGTAGGGCTCCGCTCCGATCACACGGTGACACGGCAGGCGGACCGAAGTTGCGGTACACGAAGAAATCGGCCTGGAATGTTCGGCGAGTTGGGTGAAATATATGCTTATATTACTATACGTGACTTATAGCTGATACCAGCTATAAGTCTGTTGGGAAACACGGATAAAAACGATTAGAATATTATAAGAAAATAGCCTATTATTATATTCGTATTGAGCGTTTACCAATTAATAATGTGAATTTACTTTATTGAACTGCGTGTGGTGTATTGATGTAATTACTTTAAGGCACTACAATGACTACAGACACCAATGCACTGATAATTAGAAACTATTTTAAATAGGTATTGGGTAGATTTATTAAGGGTAAGGGTATAAAAGGTAAGGTTGAATAGGTAACAGGGAATTCACAAGGATAAACAGGCACTTAGCTGCATTGGCCGAGGCTGCGGTACGATGCTGAATGCTGATCGCTAACCGGCGGTGGCTGCAATGGCTGGTACACCTCCAGGGAACCCAGGTATGATGCTTGATTTAGATGAAAAGGTAGCTGCGGCGCAATGGTCACACCGGCAGCGCGGGGTGGTCGCAAAGATCGAACTTGTTTTTCGCCAAAATTGCAGGTTTTGTCGTAGGTCGCCAGATGTTGGGGCTTCAGTGATCTTCAATGAAACTCCCGTATCGAGGTATGGTTGTATAATTAGGTATAAACTATGTTTTACATTAAAATATGTGGAGCGTACAAGTTCGCGACACTGATGAAAATTTGGAATGACAATTAGAATTATAAGAAGGTATGAGCAAAATAAAAACACTGCAGGCGCCTGGCCCTTTATATTAGCAACGCGACGCACTGAACATCTTGTCAATTAACACAGGCGTAAACAAAACTTTTATTAGCCAAGGGTAATTTGGGAACAATTGTCTAATCGGTTACACCATTATATTAACAGCAGTTTATTTAATTCTTAATTAAGATGAACCGGAGGGGCGAGTGTAATGAATAGCGACACCATAATCCTGTTGAGAGCTCTATTTGCTGAAGCAAGGATTATGCTGTTCTCATGATGTTTGTCTAAAAGAGTGGAAGGGAACTGAGATTGCTAGTAAGAGAAAATGAGTTTTAATGTATCATAATCGTAATTCATAATTTCTTTATTGGCATAAATAATTTTAACAAAAATAGTGAGGCCCTGACACCTGCGCTAGGTATAGCACCTGTGTTACAGGAGCCTGTGTCATCTCCCAATTACATAGGTCGATTTTTATGCAATAATAATTAATCCAAAACACATACAAATAATACAGGTAATAATAAAAATGGAAATTAAAATGAAAATAAAAAAAAGAAAATTATAAACATGTAAAACATTCCTTACGTAATTTATAAGAGTGTTTGGTGTATAGAGTATATGGTGTATAGTGTTTGTGTTTGTGTGTGTGTGTGAGTATGTAATGTAGGTATGTGGTGTGTATAATGGGATATTTTGCTTAATGTTTTCTTTCATTGGCGCAAATAAAGTAGTGCCCTTTGTATTGCTGGAGGATTCAAATATGTTTAAGTATTTTTATTTATTACATTTATATTTTTGTCAGCAAAGGCTACTGCAAGAATAGCACAGGTAGAAATTCGTCCAGGATTGCAAATGTGGGGCTGTTCCACGAACGATGGGACACTTAATACTGTGTCTTGCGTTTCGTGTTACCCGCACGCTACAGAAACTGATAGCGCCAGACTGGAAGCCAAATTCTGAGCAGACTCAATTTAAATTGCCATCACGCGCTGAAAAATAGGAAAATTAGCCAGACAGTTAGGTTGTTATCTGGGTTCAAAATAAACGCGTGACATTATGGCCCTAACTCTTGAAGTCTATTTTCAACCTCCCGCGGGTTATTTAACTAAAATTATAGAACAGGAAATGAAAACACTCATAAAATGATTCAATATAAACAAAGCAATTATATGGCTGTACTATTAAATGTTCTTCTGTCATCGTTTTATCTTACCCATATTTGCAAAATAAAATTATCTTTATCTTCTTTAAAAAAAAACAATACAAATACTATTAATCATCCATTCCAAAATAATAACTACAAAATCCAATCACCCATTCGAGTTTATATTAATTTTGGGTTTATAGTAAAACGTTATCCCAAGTTTATAGTTAACTGTAATCAAGGAGTGCACCTTCCCGTTAACCGTAGTTAACTTAGCCCTGGATTAAGATTAACCGAAGGGGCGAGTGTAACAGATAGCGGTTTACTGTGTTGAAAGCTTTACTCGAATTAGGATCATGTAGAGGGGATTTAAGGAATCCTTTTAAGGATAGGTCACTCAATCTCTTCCTGGTAGTGTCGTAGGGGGAATCGATTTATTGTCTCGAGAACTTTGGTTCAGAAAGTTAAGAATAGTAGTAAATTATGCCAATAGATTACTTTGGTAAATTGAGATTCTGATTAGTTTATTGTGTATAGTTAATCTGATCAAAGCTGAAAATGGCCAATTAAAGGCACCATTGCGTCTGCTAACCGTGACAGTGGTAACAATCAAATGGTTATTTCACGAATCAAAGAACTTGAACAGACTTGGATTCCTGGAAAGGGAAGATTAGTGGTAAACTAAGCCGTCAGATTATTTTGGAAAATTGAAATATTGATTAGTTTACTATTTATAGATAGTTGATCTGAGCAAAGCTGATTACTGACCAATCACAGGCACCTTTGGGTTTACTAACTGGTGGTATCTAAAAACAAAATAGTTATTTTACAATAATCGCTTCCCATAGATTATGTACAACACCGGTTACTTTACTTAAGAAATATTAAAGGTATGATTAATGCAAGAAGCTATCACATCTGCATGGTTTTCGATATTCCCTTCGACCATAAAACATTGATTACCCCATTCCTTTCCGTACTCCTCTAACAGCGACGCCTAAAAGGTACAATCCAAATACATATTTACGCAATTAAAAGTAATAAACTAAGCTTAATCTCCGCTAAAATTACGCAAATTGGGTGCGTAGCGCGTAAGAACGGAGCTAAATTCTCATTTAACCTCAAATAGCAGGGTTGTTTAGTATAAATCCCATTAAAGTGGGTCGGAACCTTAGCTTTAGGGAAGTATTGGGCTTATTAAGGGACTAATGGAATGGAAAAACTCGGGAAGGTAAAGAGAGGCGTGGATTGGAAATGGAAGGATCTCCAAAGAAGAAGTACTAATTTTGGGTGATAGCGGGGCTGAATTGCCACTGCCAAGTGCGTGTCGGACTTTGCACAATTAGGGTTACGTACCAAATGTAGAATAAAAGCCGTCCGAATGACAGAATTATTCATAAGCAGTAGCCGCATTTGACCGCAAAATCAGTTGTTGGTGGTTGTAATAGGAAAAATGAGGGAATTTCAAAGAAAAAATCAGATTTTTCAATATATTGGTATTTGTTAGTAAAATATAGTATTATGTAATAATAAACATTATCACCAAATTTCAAGTTCATAGGTCAATGGGATGTTAAAAAGCTCTTCGGAACAAAATTTTGTAAAAAAACGCTGACTTTGGTGGCTTCTCATTCCTTTGTTTTCCATTATGTTTTAAAACAAAAAAATACAGTATTTATCTACGCAACGAGCTCTAAACAACGAGACCCCTTTTTTTTGGCCCCGAGGCCAATTTTTTTTACGCGCCCTCTTTAGCTGTACGGGTACGAAAAAAGAATTGTTTTAATTTGAATAAATTTTAATTATTTAGAAATTACCGCAGTGACAGTAGAAAACCTCAACGTGTTAAATTTCAAGTATCAACGTATTTTAGTTTTTTTAATCACGTAATAGGTACCTACTTGAAATTTTGTATGTACTTGACCTATATAATTTATCTAAAATCGTCCCTAAAAATACCATACATAAAATCGTCCCTAAAAATCACTTTACAATA
Source organism: Tiliacea citrago (assembly GCA_963921375.1). Taxonomy (NCBI): domain Eukaryota; kingdom Metazoa; phylum Arthropoda; class Insecta; order Lepidoptera; family Noctuidae; genus Tiliacea; species Tiliacea citrago. The sequence continues at coordinate 3,538,976 of OY992799.1, forward strand.
TCAACGGATTACCAAATCAAACAGCACACAAAAGACGCAGCAACAAATGAGTACTTCAAGAAAAAGAATATTCCCCAGAATAGCGAACACAATACTACGAAATAATTACTGTTTAGCTAGTACACTCGAAATAATTCGGAGTTCGACCACAAGCTAGTTAATTGCTTACTATCAGACTAGTCCCTACTAAATAATCGAATTTACGTGAGAACCCTGTTTTCGTTCGGCGATAAACTAAAGGATTTCGTAGATATAACACTTGGGGTTACAGATGCTGATCGCCCATTTTTGTTTTGTTTTTAGATTATATTTGGATTTACTGTTGTTGTTTTGTCTGTGTTCTGTGACAAATAAGCGTGGAGTGGTTATGTTTGCATTAAAGATAAAATGTTGAATACAAAAACATCTGCTATTTTTGTAAAGATCTCGAATACCTAACTTACGTACATATCACTTAAAATAATCTTATTTAATACCTGTTTGCACAAGAACCGAATCTTTTTAAGTGGTACAATTGAGATTTTATCACTAAGAACAAAATACTCCAATCAAACCTCTGTGCGCAAACTATCATGTGCGTATTTTTATTATTATATTATATTATTCACGAAAAATTCTTCACATATAATTATATAATTAACAAGCTTCTGCCTGTGACTTCGTTCGCGTGAAAGTCGTACTCGTACACACAGCTCCATTAAGTACTTAGCCCACCAGAAGACAGGTGCGTCAAATCCGAGATAGGCCCAAGTTGGTTTTTGCATTTTGCAAAAACATTTTATTATAATAATGTATTGTTTTAGTAAACATAAAAGTTTAAGTAAGTATTTTTTTAAGTCTATTTTTAATATTGTTTTTTTTTTTTTCAATAAAACGCTTTAAACACACCGGTTGGGTAAACTTTTATTATTGCGTACAACGACTAGCAATAAATAATACGGTTAAAATTTACGAAAAGATGTTCAGCGTCCAAATAGACCGGAGATTTCAAGACCGCTTGACGTGCATAAGATTGGAGGTTCAAATCCTAGGCATGAAATATTATTTTTGGCATGCATTATATTTTTATTAATATAAAGTATTTTCCTTTTTTGTTTTATTTATTAATATTTATAAAGAATCAAGAAAAATAAAATATTTTAATAATCATTAAATCATATTTATTATTGCTATTATTTAACAAAACTTTGATCTTATTTTACTACTTATATTTATATTTTACAATTTGATTTGTTAATTTACAGTTAACATTTATTATACGTAATTATTTTTACAACTGACACAAACGGGTCCCTAATGTAAACGATAAATAAAATAGGAAGCGCCGTTCGTCGTTTTAAGTGAACGTATACATTAAACGTTGTTCTATAGATAAGCTATGCGAGAGTAGTCTGCCGCCCTGGTACTTGGTTAGACCCCGGTAGGCCGGTAAAGATGCCCCATCTACCGCACGCCCCCGGCCTCTCCGCTACCCACGACATCTGTTCTTCAATCATTGGACGAAGCCACCGTACACGCACGTCTCGCTGCTAATGAATCGCCTTTGCATCAGTGCGTATCGGCACCTGATCTATCAGTAATTGCAACGGAACGGAATGTTAAGAAACGGAAGTTTGAGGGTGTTGATGGAAATGCAAGCGCTATAACGATGACCGCTTTCTCTGATTTTTTGAAACTGCAGGAGAGTCGTTTTGAAGACCTTCTCACAAAAGTAAACAATATTTTGGAGCAAAATATTGAACTAAAAAGGAGTGTGGAAGTCATGTCAAGCAAATATGATGAGTTCTTGACTCGTATTAATTGCCTTGAGTCGAAGCGGAAAGATGATAAAAAACATATTCATCAATTGGAAGAAAAAATTGAGTGCTTGGAGCGCAAATCTCGTTCGGCGGGCTTAGAGGTTCGAAATGTCCCCAAATTAAACGGGGAAAATAAGGATCATCTTTGCAACCTGGTAGTAAATATGGGGAAGACTCTTGATGTCAAAATACAACACTCGGATATTAGAGACAACTCTAATCCCATCATAATAGACCTTAATACAGTGATTCTGAAGGACAAAGTTGTCACGGAAGTGAAGAAGTTCAACAGATCCAGGGATAAGAAAGAAAAGCTTTTAACACCACCCACCTGGGTCTTCAGTCTTCATCACAACCGGTTTATGTTTCAGAAACCTTAAGTTATAAGACTCAACTGTTGTTTTACGCGGCAAGACAATTCCAAAAAGGGCACGGATACAATTTTTGCTGGACTTCTCATGGTATTGCCTATCTCCGTAAAGCTGTAGAAGATCAGCAAATTCGTGTTAACTCCGAGTCTGACCTAGAGAAACTAAAGAATGCTGTATGACTAGGTCTTTATCTTATTTTTTGTAAAAAAATTGTATTTCTGCCAATCTTGCATGCTACAAAAAATATAACTAACTTAAAAGACATGAGTCTTTCAAGTTAGTTATATTTTTTGTACTTGCCTTTAATATCACAATAACACTCGTTATATCTCAAAACCATATTTCAAACTTCTTGTTTCGTTTAAGTACACACCAACTAATTAAACAGCAAAATCACCCATAAAAACAATTCATACGCACCGATAAATACTTTAATTCAACTATGCCATTTCTCAACATTTGACCAGTTGAAAACAGAAACCAGATTCTTTGACCAATTTTTATCACAAATGAAAATTCGATAACTTGATTGGACGTAAATAAAAATATTGACACCTTGACCGTCTCCAAATCTCTTGCTTGTGACTTAGATAAATGCCATAAATTAATCTTAGCGGACATAAAAAGGCTCACAGTCTTGACACAGAACATTCGTAGCATTCATTGTAATATGGATGGATTTGAAATAATGTTACAAAGGCTAAAAGTTGAGTCTGACGCTCTAGTACTTACAGAGTGCTGGTTAAAAAAATGTAATTCCATACCCATAATAACTGGCTATCGATCTTTTGCTACCAAAGCAAACTACAAACAAAATGATGGCGTCGTAGTTTATTGTAGAGAGCATCTAAACTTCGTTATTGAAGAGCCAGATTTTCAGGAAGGTAATTGCTTAGTACTCAAAAATGATGTCACAGCAATTGTTTTGTTGTACCGCTCCCCATCTTATAAAAATATAGATAATTTCTTAGGCTCCCTAAATAGTACTCTATTGAGGTTATCATATTGCAATAATATAATTGTAATTGGGGACATTAATATTGCAATAAATGAAGACAAAATTGAACTTCTTGGAGAAAGATATCTCACGTTGGCTGCTTCTCATGGACTTCTACCGGCACACACTGAGATCACACGTGCGGCAAGCGGTACGTGTATTGATCACGTTTTACTCAAAACCCAAAATTTGAGCACGACCCTTGTACCCCAAACTACCTTGACCGATCACCAAAAATCATCCTGTTCTCCTTTGTATGAATCTTAAGCACATACGTAGCTACGCGAAAACTAATTTAACAAAAATCGATTTTGAGAGCTTAGGAAGAGATCTTCTCAGAGTTGACCTAAATCCTATATTATTAACACAGGATCCCAACGTTGCCACAGATTACCTAATAAATAGCATACAGTTGTCGTTAGAAAAAAACACACAATGTGTTACTCAGTCAAGGCGCAAAAGAATAATAAAACCGTGGGTCACGCCGGGATTGTTACGATGCATGAGAAACCGAGACCAATTACATGCAAACTATAACAAGTCACCTAAAAACGAAATTATAAAAGCTACATATATCCGCTACAGAAATTTTTGTAACCTAATTTTTAAAAAAAGTCAGGAGAGTTTACGATAAGAATCAAGTTGAATTGGCTGGCAATGATCCAAAAAAATTGTGGAATGCCATTAAAGCATCACTAACACAAAAAAGGACAAAAGTTGTCCGTCTGAATTATTAAAATTTCATAAATGTAGGCAAGTCTTTAGCTGAAAATATAATGCATACACTTAATACATATGCAGGTAATCTATCATCAGCTAACCCTGCAAATGATTCTACATTATACTCCTTCTTTCTCAAAGATACAAATGAAGAGGAGGTTGCTCGTCACATAGATGGACTAAAAACTGAGTGTTCGGTAGGCTGGGACAGTATTTCTAACAAAGTATTAAAGCAATTTAAAGAATTCCTTGTCCCGCCACTAACAACCATTTTCAACCTATGTTTTGAGACTGGAACCTTCCTCCAAGCCTTTAAAGCTAGGCCAATCTCAATTCTACCATCTTTATCCAAGATTCTTGAAAAAATAATTAATACCAGACTTGTCAAATATCTTGAACAAAACAAACTTTTTTCTGAAAACCAATTTGGCTTCCGTGCAGGAAAATCCACTGATGAAGCAATCTGAGGAATCACAACTCAGTTGGATAAAGGTAGAAAGTGTATTTCGGTCTTTCTTGACCTCGCAAAGGCCTTTGATACAATTTCTGTCCCTGTACTTATACAAAAATTAGAAAAACTTGGCATAAGGGGAATTCAGCTTCAGCTTTTTGAGAGTTACCTAACCGGACGTTCTCAGCTTGTACGGGTGGGTAACCACTGCAGTGAGGAACTTCCTGTTTCATACGGAGGTCCACAGGGCAGCATCCTGGGACCCACTTTATTTCTCGTTTATATCAACGATCTAACAAACCTATGTATACCAAGAGGTGAAATAATCTCATATGCGGATGATACCGCTCTTCTCTTCTCTGCCGATAATTGGAATGAGGTCTTCGATGCTGCCCAGGTCGGTTTCGATATGGTCCAAGAGTGGTTATATAGAAATATCCTAACCCTTAACCTTGAAAAAACTAAATACCTAGCGTTTTCAATCCGTCAGAAAACGGGAATAAATAAAGAGCACCACATTATTTCACACAAATGTGTCTCCAGAACAAACTGCAGTTGCGAACCGCTAGAGTGCGTTGATAAAATAAAATACCTGGGTATTACAGTTAACTGCCATTTCAGCTTTAAATAGGTAACACATTAAGCTGTTATCTTCTAGGGTACGTAAACTTATCTACGTCTTTAAAAATCTTAGGCACGTCGCAGATCCGATTCTATTAAAAAATGTTTACCTTGCTTTGTGTCAGTCAATCATTTCATACTGCATTTTGTCCTGGGGTGGAGCTCCTAAAACCACCATCAAGAGCTTAGAAATTGCACAACGAGCGATACTGAAAGTAAGCAATTTTAAGCCGATATTGTTCCCGACTAAAACACTTTATCAATACTTAAAACGAAGAACAGGTCAAAATGGACAACCTAGCAAAGCAAAGAGCCACGAAAAATTTTAGTAAATTTTGGAAGTCGACACATAAGTTGGATACTAGGCCTGGTCTACCGGTGAGCGTAGATGGGACCGGTGACCCGGGGGGGATTGCAAATATGTTTATGGAACATTTTAAAGTGAAATCTCCACTGGGCCCTTCAGTTGCAATGGCCGATGCTGAGTCTGACAGTGGGGGGGCGCAACCACTCACACTTTTCGGCTAAACAAGTCAGATCGGTCATTCAAGGCATGAGCAGAAATAAATCGCCCGGCCACGACGGACTCAGCATCGAGCATTTCAAACATGCGGTCACCTGCCGAGGGTCCTGTCCTGGTTTTACACAATGTGCATCAGTCACTCTCATTTACCTGCTGAGCTGATGCAAACTATTGTAACACCTATAGACAAAAACAGGACAGGGGATATCTCGGATAAGGGTAACTACCGTCCAATCTCCCTTGCAACCACAGCGGCTAAAGTATTGGACAGTATGCTTGATTCATGCTTGAAGAAGTATTTGTGTTTGCATGATGCACAGTTTGGCTTTCAACCTGAGCTTTCAACCGAAAGTGCTGTGCTGAGTTTGAAGAATACTGTCCAATATTACACTGACCGCAAAACGCCGGTGTATGCCTGCTTCCTGGATCTCTCCAGAGCTTTGGACCTAGTATCATATGATGTGCTCTGGAGAAAGCTGGGTGACAGGAATGTACCGGCATCAGTGCTTAAGCTCATGCCATTATTGGTATGCAAACCAAACGAATTGTGTAAAGTGGGCCGGAACGTTCTCTGAGTCGTATGGGTTGGAGTGCGGTGTGAGACAGGGGGGGTTGACGTCTCCACGGCTCTTCTTCAACCTTTATATTAATGATCTCATAGTCGAGCTCAGTGGTATGGGTGTCGGCTGCCGGGTTGGTGGTGTTAGTATTAACAGCATCAGCTATGCGGACGACATGGTGCTTCTGGGCCCGACTGAGGGATCTATCAGAGAAATGTTGAAGGTCTGCGAGGAGTATGCTGCTTTGCACGGCCTTGTGTACAATGTCCGTAAGTGTGAATACATGGTCTTTAAGGCCGCTGGTAAGTGCCCTAATCATGAACCTAGTTTTTATCTAAATGGTATGAGCATAAATAAAGTCCACCAATTTAAGTACCTGGGGCACATACTTACCGACGACCTTAAGGATAATGTAGACATCGAAAGGGAACGTAGGGCACTGGCGGTCCGAGGGAACATGTTGGCCCGTAGATTCTCTCGTTGTGCGGAACAAGTCAAAATCACCCTGTTCAAGGCATTTTGTCAAGGTCTGTATGCAGGGGTCTATGGGTCAGCTACACCAAAAGATCGCTAGATGTCTTACGCATCCAATACAACAGTGTTTTTAGGATGCTATTGAAACTGCCCCGTTTCTGTAGCGCATCGGAGATGTTTGATCAGAACCGAACTGATGGCTTCCATGCAGTGATTCGCAAAAAAGTCGCATCATTGATGCGTAGAACGCGGGTCAGTGACAATAGCATCCTGAAAACAGTGGTGGAGAACCCTTACAGCCCATTTCTGAGGCACTATGTGGGGAGAATGGTCAGGTAGCATATTCCTTGCTTTATCGTTCTCTGCACATCCTGCCACAGTCACAACCTATTGTTATTTTTGTTTTTGTTTTGTGTACTGCTAACACTAGTGATAAGGTATTTTACTAACAATTGGACCATGTTGTTGTCCGAACTTAAATAAGTAAATAAAAAAATAAAAAAAATACTGCCAAGTCTCTACTGTTAGGCAGTTGTTCATAGAAAAAAATGTTTTAAAGAAACACTGCGAGCTCGTTTATGACCCAATACTGACCAACAAGCGCCGAAAGCACGAGGTATGTACACGATCCTATGAGCCCAAAACATCTTTCATAAGGAGATTTAACACAGTTATTGCTCCTTTTCTTTACAATAAATTAAATAAAGAACTCAACATATATCCGCTCAACAAATCTTTATGTATGTAGAAGGTGCATAAATACCTGATTGGCCTTTCTTATGAGGAAACAGAGAACCTGTTCATTGTTTGGAGATAACTAATGCTTTTGTCAGGTAATCAATTTTTATCCATTTTTCGGTAAGACGTATTCACACTACCCAACACCCCAACACCTTCCACTACTCTACAGCTGCACAAAATTACGCGCACATACACAACAGACTCACACAAACTCACTTTTGTATGGTTTTAATTTTCTTTTTCTTGTTTATGATCATTCAATGATACATCTTTTTGCATGTCTTTTGGGCTAATATTTATTATTGTCTGTTTTGAGGGGTCTGGCGCTGTATGCCGAGATACAGGACTCGTCCTAGTTCGGCTACAGATGCTCCCATGTTATGTACTCCCTACTATACTAGCCTATAAGTTTGTGAAACTCGTTGTATTATTTTTTGGTGAAATAAATTCAATTATTTTATAGCCTACCGGCTGACCAGACTTAAAGGGGATATATTTTATATGCAAAATTAGAACAGACTCTATCCGGTAGAATTTGCGTGAATTATGTTTTATGAGGTATTTCTCTTCGACTTGCAAGACATAAATTATGATAGCTCAGCTAATATGCTTGATATAAATATAATTTATACCCTATTATAGCACTCAGGAATAATGTAGCTTTCTACCAGTGAAAAAAAAATAGAATTGGATCATTAGTTACGGAGATGGTCTACCTCTAACAAACGCCAGCACATCAAGCTACTACAATCTGTCTTTCTTTAATGGATTTTCAACTTTATCGCTACAGTATAAGGTTCAAGGTTGATTGGGACAATTTGACAGTTTCAGGTAGCTTGACCTGCTGGCGTCTGTACTTAAGGGGGATGCGCTAAGGTAGCCCGCGAAATTCAAATTTTCTTAAGTTTTTTGCAATTTGCAGGTCAGTAGCAGGTTGTATGTTGATTTAAATATAATTCGCGGCCATAACAAATATGACTTTACAGAATTATAATCATTAGAATCAGCATTACAACTCTTTAAAGTTCATAAAATCCTACTGAACGATTATCTCAGAAATATGAATTCAATAGGATTTTACGAAGAGAGTTGTATTGCCGATTCTAATGATTATAATTCTGTAAAGCCATATTTGTTACGGCCGCGAATCATATTTAGATCAACATACAACCTGTTACTGACCTGAAAATTGCAAAAAACGTAAGAAAATTTGAATTTCGCGGGCTACCTTAGCGCATCCCCCTTAAACAAAATATTGTAAAACATTTTTAAAAGAGTAACGGTGGAGCTTCTTGCCCATTCTGCTCCATACGAAACTACCTTTTGGAAGGGGCGACTAGAATCAATTCTATTTTTTTTGTACATTTTGACATTCAAAAGTGCCTTTTAAGTGTCTAGATTTGAAATAAATAATTTGACCTTAACTTTGAATCTGTCTTAAAAGATCTTCATTTAAAGGCTTTCTAATCCCTCTTCCTTTTTCCACAAAAATACCTACACAACATCCTCTAGCTAGGATAAGTCCCAATGAACAACTATGAATACCAAATCAATACTCAAGTCCTTGATTAGCATTCCAGCTTTCTTTGCCACCCCTAATTCCCTTGACCTAAGTAGTCCTGGCAAGTGGCAAGAAGATAAACTACTCCTTAAATTTTTCCCGCCCCAGCTAGAAGCGAGGGGTAATTTCCTGTAAGGTCGAGGTTCAGAGTAGCATGGTATCACACCGTAGTGTAATGTGAAAAAAATCTTATAAAAAAAAGTCGTATATAATACAGGTTTAATGGTCACACTCACAGAACATTTTAGTTATAATGTTATGTGGTTACACCGAAGTTAATACTTACTCGTATAACTTAACACCGGTATATTAAGTAGGGGGTTTTAGACTGATCCGTATGTATTATGAGTAGCATTTATTTTGTGGTGGCTATCGTCTATTTCAATAGACTTATGTATTCTGCTTATTATAGCATTTTAATTTAAAAGGTTAGGCTTTTCAGCAGATCAAAATTTATTCTCCAATTTCAACGAGGTCCTATACAATATGCCCCGGAATTAATGCACAACAAAAATATCTGCTGTTTCCTACATTATGTTCGAATAACTCGTCAAAATGAAGGGAACAGCTGATTTTATTTTTCGCGATTTCAGGTTAGGTCCCATAGTAAAAGTTGTTCATAATGATGATTACAATGACCCCTTAAGAGGTTGTGCGTTAATTCTGGGACATTTTGTATAAGATTAGGTAAAATTCACAAGAAAGAGGATTGCATATTAGGTACCTTCAAACAAATTTTAATACTAAGAATCTGCACAATTATTGCATTTATTTTCAACCATTTCTCAGCTAACTTTGAGAGCAACTTGTTCTATAAAACCATCCAATAAATTAAGTAATCTCATTTTATTTAATCCAATATACTTAACGTCATAAAAGCTATCCACATAGAAATTATCTTTTATGCTCTCATTTACTAGAAAAAGTAATTGAACATTTTATTTGCAATAGTACTTTGAGAATTAAGGCGAACTTCAAAGGTAATTGGCATTTAAAAAATATAATATTTTAAAAATACGGTAGTCGTGTTTTCTTAATAGGCGTTGCCGTTGATGGAAATACACCTGAGGATCGTTTTTTAGTAGAAATGATACAAATAAATATAACAATATAATATTGTGCAGTGGCTTTGAGGTTTACAGACTCATTTCTTATACCATTCCTCTCTCTGACTTTACACTGGAGTGGGTTGAATACTAGCCGAAATTATTTATTTATTTAACTGTTCTCCATATTTACCTCATAATTTCAGTACAAAATAATAGTGTCAGTAATGTTTATGTACGCTAATAAATAGAAAATACGAGTAGAACGTAAAATTGTTCAACATTATTTATTTCAACTAAAGCTGTTTGTATTTTACATCTAATAAAGAGACAAACCCGTGTCAAAATTACAAGAACAAACATGTCCATTAATTGCTTATTTATACTGGCAGATAACAATAAAATTATTTAGAGAATCAGTTAGCAATGCAAATAAAACACATTGGATGTATTGACCGCATGACTGAATTTAGATAGACGTTCAATTAAGAAGAGGAGGCTCCCTATTTTTATGTTAATTTGCATGAATATTCTGAAACATTCACACATACGAGCATAATTAAACTTTAGTACCTATATGATTTATCGGATTTTTTTTCTTTGCATGTTGAAGACAGTTACGTAATTGTAATATTTTCTCTTGATACATTTTTTATTCGAAAATCTTGTCTTTTTTAAGGATAATAAATAAATATTCAAAGCAAGAAAATTTTGTTTATTATCCAGCCATCAGATATTTTTTCTCTAGATCAATATTACTTAAGTTATAAACGAAATAAGAATTGAGACTTACGGTATTTAGTTTCGTACTCGAACGTCATCCGGTTAGACTGGAAGCCGACCCTAACATAGTTGGGAAAAGGCTAGGCAGATGAATGAGTTTCGTGCTCGAACACGATCAAAGAGCGCACGCGATATTCAACTTTATTACTGATGTGTTAGCGTTTAGCACATAACGGAGTGGCGGGGAGCAAGTAGCGGAGCTTGCGTGGAAATTAGATTTAGACTACCTGGTCTTAATAAAGCATAATTATCTGTGTTTGCGATTTGTCACTTCATGTGTGGAAACTGATTATCTAAAGAGTTAAGACTTTTGTGAATGGTATATTACTGACGGTTGTGTTCGTTGGGATGGAATTAGTGAGGCATTCCACAGGGGTCAGTTCTAGGCCCTCGAGGAAATGTTCATGTTTGTTGATTATTTTTCTTCCGCCGGTGACACTTTGGAAGACCTTTGAGACGACCGTACTGAGTTCATGATGGCAAATATTTTCGCTGAAATCTATGCTAACAGCATTAAACAAAACCAAATCACTTCACAAGTTGTCGAGGGGTAGAACATCTTCAAGATTGTCGCAGCAGCATTTGAATATAATTAATCAGCACAACCACCGACTTAACCCTCTGTGAAATAGAACCAGCAATTGTTTCACAACGGTGTGACACACTGCCCGGCCCTGTATTCATGAAACATAAAACCCCGAAGGGTGATATTCGAAGAACGTTATGTACCTTATGTTATTTTGTTGTAGCGACCTAATATACCCATGTTCACCCCTTATGGGTAGTTTATGGGTTCCTATAACATTTTATATTGAGGATCCTGTATTGCAATGACATGGATGTATTTGTTCATGGTCGCATGTTATAAAGAGAAACATTTAGATTTGTATCACTTTTATGATGTTGGCTCTATTTATTACAGTTTGACGCTTATTTAGTTCACCGGTTATATAACCTAGGTGTTGAAAATATGGCACAAGAATTCCCATGTCGTCAACTAAACGTCAATGTTATTGTCATTATTAGTAACGGACAGCGTCAAAAACGACAACGACGCCAAAAGCTGTCAGTCCAGTTTACATCTTGAACTTCAGAATGACGTGTCTTATAATTTAATTTGCGACAATAACAGGTTAATCGGAACAAAAATAGCATTTGCTTTATTTTTCTAGAAAGATAAAATTAAAAACAAATAGGCATTGGAGTCGATCTGTGGCCTGAGGAAGCTGGTACAAGTCTGTGAGGAGCACGCGAGTAAGCATGGGCTTAAATATAATGTTGGCAAGTGTCAATGCATGGTCTTTGGAGCCAGCGGTGCAAAATGACTGGAAAATGTACCACCGGTGTTTTTCTATGGTGTTCCCCTAGATAGAGTGGACCATTTTAAATACCTAGGGCATATAGTCACGGCTGACCTCAAGGATCATGCTGACATCGAACGGGAGCGGAGGGCTTTGTCGAAAAGAGCGAATATGCTGCCTCGCAGGTTTGCACGTTGCTCCGATCAAGTTAAGATCCCCCTTTTCAAAGCATATTGCACCTTACTGTACACGTGCAGTCTGTGGGCTCGCTTCACACAATCGTGCTACAGCGCACTCCGCGTCCAGTATAAGAACGCGTTCAGAGCGGTGTTGGGGCTGCCTCACTTCTGCAGCGCCTCGGGCATGTTTGCGGAAGCGCGCACGAAGGAGCAGCAGCAGGGTGCGGGCCAGCTCCAATACTGTCCTGATTATGATCGCTGAGCGTTATGACTGCCCCTACATACGAAAATGCTGTAACAGACATGTATTTGTATAGCCACTTAATCTGATTGTTTTTAAATGAAATTTCTATTATTATATATTTTTTTTCTTTAAATTTAATTTTGTGATCCAAATTTGACATTTTATTTAATTTTAATTTAAATTCTATGACATTATATTTCTGTCTACTCATACGTTTATTTTAATTGTGTTTGAAATTTATTTTTTATTTTTATTTATAAGATCTTTTTATTTTGTAATTGACACATTGTATTGACATATTTTTCTATTCTGTTGCAGTATTGTGAAGTTTTATTTTATTTTATCTTGTGTAATATGGGTTTTGCCTGAATTAAATGAATTTTATTTATTTATTTATTGCAAATTGATCACTGAAGACCCAACTGGTCAACCTTAGAACTTAACAAACACTTCAGATTATACAAACCTTGATGTTCAGATTGATGCATAGGTAACGGGCTTTGTAAATCGAGACGTATTGAGAGGCTACCGGCAAGTAATGTCCGGCTGCTTGTCTAATAAATCGTCGTTCAGACTGAGATAGAAATTGGGGCATCTGTCTTCGTTCAGTAGTACTAGTAAAGTTAAAGGTTTTGACTGAGTGGTTCGGAACATGTAAGGAAAAAAGTATTGTTTAAAAATAATTAAATTGAGGTCCAATGTTATTCTAGTACAAGCTCTTTAAAAAAATCGTCTAGAAAAGCATCTGGGATGGAATTAGTGAGGCATTCCACTGGGTCAGTTCTAGGCCTTAGAGGAAATGTTCATGTTTTTTTTTCTTCATGCCTATCACTTTCTACTTCAACATCATTTTAGAGAGTAGCTGCCGGTAGCTGGCGGTGGTGGTTGAATAGTGGCAATCACTACATGTAAACTGAATACTTGTAGTATTCAGCAGCCTCCGGTTAGATTGGAAGCCGACTCCAATACGAGTATACTTGGTGTATGAAGCATACATAATAATTCACTCATTCCGTTCAAGCGAACGAACATATATGTCAACAGTCAGTCTTCATTCGCAATCTGCCAGTGTAACACCTTTAACTATTTCTATTAAAATACAGTCCACTTTAAAGTTTTATTTTATGTGGTTTTATTACCAGCGTCCGCCACATAAAAATGGTCCTTCGACGAAAATAGTGTTCGCGGCAGATAATCAACTCTATATGTTGTGTGAGTGTGGCTCAATTTTGTCGGCGTGGACGAAAGCGGTCATCAACAAACCCGCGTTGTCATCAGTTGTCATTCATCGCACCTCTCAACTATCGCGTCGCGTGCGAGGAGTACGCAGTCTATACACAGCGTGCTCAGCAGACAGCGCGCCTACGCGGACGAGCGAGAAGAGTGTACGCGTGCGAACGAGAACCGCGATCAACTCGGCCGGATCGGCTCGGTTGGTCGGCGACGTCGAGAGTTCCAGAAACTTCTAGTAGACTCCATAGCTGCCGGAAGTTATCCGCCGATTTTCAACATCTTCATCCATTGTCCGACGACGATTTTTTTCCGCATTGTGCAATCATTGCATTCTGCAAAACTAAGTAGCATCCATATATGCGCAAAATTGCTATTATTGCAAGTTTTTATAATTTGTGTAGTTACACAAACCTTTTAAGCCGTCATGGCAAACAATTTAAAACGTCTAATACTGGCCAGGGGCCAGGCAAAAGGAACGATAACCACATTATGTAAGTTTGTTGAGTCCGAGGAAATCGACAAAGCCCCTATAAGGGCGCTTATGGTCAAGAAGGCAGGTTGGTCACCGCCTTTTCAGAATATAGCTCATTTAACATTGATATATCTGTTCTAGATGAAAATAACGATGAAAACTTTGGCCACTATGAATCCATATATTTATGTGCCTTAGCCGCATTCGAAGATGCCATCGAAGAAAAATCTAGCCCAGGTAAATCTCCGAAACCCGGAGCAGAGCGTGACGAGGAAGAAAAAGACGCTATGAAACGTCTCCCACCTATAAATATTTCCAAGTTTGGAGGTGAGGTAGGTGACTTCCACGACTTCATCAGCCTATTTAAAAGGTTCATCGACAAGAACACTAAACTATCACAATGTGATAAATTCTATTATTTAAAAACCTATTCAAGTGGCGAAGCCGCCGAACTCATTAAACATTTATCGCTAACTGCACATAATTATGCAACCGCACTGCAATTGCTCAGCGAGCGATATGATGATAAAAACAAGGTCGTTAATTATCATGTTAATTCTATATTAGACCTAAAACCTATTTCTAAGTGCACTGCCTTGGCTTTAAGAGAAATCATTTCTCAAACCAGACAGCATTTAGCTGCCTTAAAAAACATAAATATACCCGTTCAACATTGGGATGCAATTATTGTATGCATTTTGCAACGCAAGCTTGACATGCACACATTAAGGTGCTGTCATCTAGAAACGAAATCAGATGCTGACCTTGACTTAAATTCACTTCTTAAATTTTTAGAACAACGGGCAGCAGCACTTGAAACTGTGGCAGACAGCCAAACATCCTCAAATTGTGCAGTGAACAGCGGCCGCAGGACAGGTTTGGTAGCCACTAAGGAGGTAAACAAAAAGACCCAAGTATGCAAATTTTGTAAGACTAATTATCACCACTATATAAATGTGAAAAATTTAAACTTGCCTCGCTATCTGATCGTTTCAGCTATGTAAAGACCAATGAGTGTGTGCTTAAACAAACACCTGTCAAAGTGTAAATTTACCTTTAAGTGTTCAATTTGCAAACAAAACCATAATAGTTAACTGCATAAAAATGAGCCTGAACAGGAGTTAAAGCAAGTTTAGCATTATCTATGAATACATGTGTTGATGTTTTATTGCCTACTATAAAGGTAAACATAACTGACAAGTTAGGTCAACAATTTCAAGTTAGGGCTCTTTGTGACTCAGGTAGTCAGGTTTCCTTTGTGTTATCAGACCTAACAGAAAAAAATGATTGCAGGTTAGTCAATAACTATACCTATATTAAAGGAATATGTGGTCAATCCAACACAGTCCCTCATACTGCTACTTTTAACATCTCTTCTACTCTCAACACTTACAAGACTCAAATAGTATGCTGTGTAGTGCCAAACATCACTAGTGATTTACCTCAGTGTGAGATGGATACAGATAATTTAAAAATTCCTTCATACGTCAAGTTAGCTGACACAGAATTTTATGAAACCGGAAAAATAAGTATCTTATTAGGTAGTGACGTTTTCTTTAAAATCTTATTGCGTGAACAACTACCTATTATCCCTAAAGGTTTGTATTTACACAACACCCACTTTGGGTATATTGTGGCTGGAAGGGTGAAGACTAGAAGTTACTCTCCGGTAAGTAAGTTTACCAAACACATTTTAAAAAACAGTGAATGTGATAGCATCCAAAATATAGAAAAGACTTTAGAGCAGTTTTGGAAGTGTGAGCAAGTGACAGAAGTTTTTACTGAGTCGGTTTCTGAAGAAGCTCTTGCTGAAAAAATCTTTTCTGAATCTGTAATATTGAAAGACAATAAATTTCAAGTTAACTTACCTTTAAAACAAAATTTTGATCTATTAAACATGGGAGATTCTTTCATAAGAGCTTTACAACGTTTTAACAATTTAGAAAAAAGACTTCACAAAGATGCTGAACTTTTCAGAGGTTATAAAGCATTCATTGACACTTACATTTCAATGGGTCATGCTAACTACATTGATATTCAAACATGTGATTTAAAAGCTGGTCAGGTATACTTTCTACCACACCATCCAGTATTAAATGAAAATAGCAAAACTACAAAATTAAGAGTCGTTTTTGATGGCTCAATGGCTACTAATCAAGGTTTTTCTTTAAATGACATGTTGCTCAATGGGCCTTCCATCCAAAATTAGTTATTTAATATATTGATTCTCTTCAGATTACATAAATATGTGTTATTTTCTGACATTCAAAAAATGTTTAGAGAAGTTAACCTCAACCCAACACACTGTGCTCTTCAAAATATATTGTGGAGAGATGCACCACAAAAGGAAATACAGTGTGTTCAATTGCAAACAGTCACCTATGGACTTAAAAGCTCAACATTTTTAGCTACAAGATGTTTAAATGAGTTAGCTTTCAGATTTGCACATACTTACCCTGAAGGTGGACACATATTATTGAATCAATGCTATGTCGATGATGTTTGTACCGGTAGTAACGACTTACAAAAATTACTTGATAAATGAAAAACCAATTAATTGCCATTTTAAACCTTGGTGTTTTTAAACTTCATAAATGGAGTTCAAACAGTCAACATATATTAAGTGACATTCCCTGTGCTTTACAGATTTCAAATGAAATTGATTTATGCAAAAGTGATGATCAATATGTGATGACCTTGGGTATCAAATGTAACACACAAACGGATGTGTTGAACATTTCCTGTCCACAAACTGAGTTGTTAGATGTCTACACCAAGCGTCAGACATTAAGTTTAATTAGCAAACTCTTTGATCCACTGGGTCTAGTAGGTCCAATTATTGTACTTGCAAAAATAATCATGCAACAAACATGGTTAGAGAAGGTTTCATGGGACTCACCATTGCCACTGAACTTTAAAAAAATATAAACTTGAAAAAATTTAAATATTTTGTTGAAAATGTATCAAGAACAGGTTGTATTCAAGTAAAAAGAAACATTGACACACAAAACTCAACATGTATTGAACTAATAGGGTTTCCAGATGCCTCTCAGAAGGCTTATGGTTGTTGTGTTTATTTAAGAACCATTAACAGCAATGGTCAAGTAAATTTTGAGTTGTTATGCTCAAAATCGAGGTTAAATCCCATAAAATCATTAACCACACCAAGATTAGAGTTGAATAGTGCTTTGATACTAGCAAAACTATCAAAAAAGTTGTATGATCAACTAATTAAAAATAATTTTGCCATTAAGGTACATTTATATGTAGATTCTCAAATTGTTCTTGATTGGCTTAACACAGAGCCCACAAAATTGTCTGTTTATGTTGCAAACAGAGTCAAAACTATGTGTGATCTCACACAAAATGCCTCATGGTCATATGTCAGTACCGTTGAGAATCCTGCAGACTGTTTTTCTAGGGGTATAGAACCTCACTTACTTAAAAACAACCAGTTATGGTGGCATGGGCCACAATTTTGACATAGTAAGAATTACACACATGAATCTACAAATATCAAAATTCCTAAGGAAATTCCTGAACTTAAGCTTTTTAATATTACATTGACTTCTGAATCAAATAAAGATTTCAGTTTATATTCATATTATTCGGATATTAACAAATTGAAAAGAATTATTGCCTATATTTACAGGTTTTTTAACAATTGCAAAGTAAAGAAAGAAGATAGGGTCTCCGGACATTTAAAAATAAAAGAACTTCAATTTTCACTCAAACATATAATTAGTTTAAAAATCCTTCGTGATTTACGTATGCATAAATTTAACAGAAAAAGGAAGAGTTTTTAACAATATTGGCAAATATTATTACTGGTATAAAAGAACCCTTTATCAAAATTCCAGTGACGTCAGTCATTCGTGTGGATATTTTGTGGTTTTTGATAAGGGTCTATTTACGTTTGGAAAGCTTTAAGCCTCACTCAGTGAGAGTATTGGGATATTTCGACAAGTGGCATTAAATTTATGCACAATATTATAATATAAATTCTGTCAACCACATGGGGAAAAGAGGTTCGTTTGTGAAGTGTCAATTCATAAATCCCTGTACAGTAAGTTTGTTTGAAATAACAATATTAAACGCCGGGACCCCACGCTTTAGTAAAATAACGTAAAGTGACCTTTTAGTGATGTTCTTCAGAATAGTTAGGTGCGTAGTACTAGCAAAGTAAAGATCGTAGCAGGTGGTGTTCTGAAGTTTCTGCCTACCCCCACGGGAAGAAGGCGTGGCCGTATGTATGTATGTATTTAATTACAATTTATACTAGAATTAATATAGTATCCAATAACATAAAGTAATTAATCATATTCCCACGCAATTCTCCTAATTACACAAATAACAGATTGTAGAATTTGGACCATCTGTACCAGATACTGCTTTAGTGAACGATGAGTTTCTAATTACCTACGAGCACAATGCTGTATAACAAATTGTTATCAGTAACAAGAATTGCTTGCTAATTAGTTTTATTAAACGCGAAGTGTAACTATAATTGGCTAAATGTAGGGTAATTAACCCATTTCATATCATAGACCAGCCCTAGTAGGCTAAAGTTTACCATTAAGTTTACCAGTGTTATTTGTCCACCAAATTGATTAGTGGAACAAAGTAGACCTCAAAATATTAAACATTCCACGGTGTCGTAACCAGTTGTACAAACTAGACTTACAAGCTCTCAAACTAAAAAAATAAATCCAGTCCAGTCCGGACTGGATTTCTTTTATTAGCTTATTTTAAAAGTTCGCTTGCAAGGCCGCCCATTGTGTCATACAAAAATATAAATATGTTAGATAGACTGTCAAAGCTAAAAAAAAAAAAAAAAAAAAAACGTTGATAAAAATTGTGTCCAACTGTTGGCCGCAAAATGCAAGCACACTAAAATAACACAATGACAGCATAATGACGTGGCGCGAGTGTCAGACGTAGCTGTCACGAACACTAGCCTATCAAAGTTGGGCCTGTTTGTATTAGTTCTTTTACAGCGTGACACTATCTAGACATAACTATAAATTATCAAAAGTATCACCGTAAGTAAAATTTCTACATTCAATTTGTAATTTGTATGGTGTACGTAATAAAGATTATTTAATTCTATTCTACCAATTTTGACACTATCAGCAGGCTTAGCACGAGAACCGTAGAGAAGCGTTTTGTCGACGGAAGACTAGACAAAAATTATTTTTCCGTATACACATTTCTGGGTAGAAAACTGTCAAGTTTCTATTGACAGTTTTCTACCGAGAAATGTAGACAAGCGATTTCTATTGTACAGTTGAGTAGAAAGCGTCATGCTAAGCCTGCAGAGAGATAACTAATTAATTAGCAAAGGGGTCATGATATTCAACACGGTAGAATCGACGCAAGAAGAAAAATAGATACATCGAAGTTTCATAATAATAAATGTGCGTGCAGGTAACAAGATTCTTCAACAAATTACAGTGTCAGCCATCAAATCCACGTCCACAAATGTATTATTCTGTCGTAAAACCACCTGTCATTCGTGATGGCCTTACTTATTAAGTATGTATGGCTCAACCCTTAAATAATAACAGGTTACAATATTTAGGGAAATATTCATAAGTATTGTTAGTATACAGCGTGCCGCTACAGTGGCGACATTAATTTGACACACTGAGCGGCTAATGGCCAGTAATCATAAAAAAATACGATGGAATAATTAGTACATCCAAGTTTGTCGCCATCACTTGTCTATTTAGTATTTTAACTTCACAAAAAGAGGCATAATCATTATATTAGAATATTCATGTGATAATATTTTTAGTATCGTAATACAGGAATTATTGGAGGTTCGATTAGATACACGCCTAATTTTCAGAACAGTGCAAGTGTTTTGATTCATATATTATTCTCTAAGTGATTGAACGTAGGCTTATTAAGAATTTATAGTTAGTTAATTTCCACGGAATCTTTTGTCACGGTGACAGTAACTTGACTTTTTGCGTACCCCATCATCCTATTAAGTCATAGATAAAACTCATGATCGAAAAGCTACTCTACATCAAAACATTAAAGAAGGTTTTCCTTTGGGAGATTTCTATGTTGTAAATGAATACAAAACTTGAATTATTCATTGAAGGGTCAATATTAAAATAATGTTTTGAGCTCAACTCAAACCCTTTAGAGGCTCGTTTTGTTTGACTGAAATTTGTTTAATTTATGCCCTTTGTCCGTGAATGGAACCCTTTTGATTTCGATCACCTTATTAGACACGTAAGTGGTTGTCATTGAGGACTTGTTTCATTCGTACAAAAGTATTATTATCATTACTAACTCTTGGGGCCAGAACGATATTGGGCCCGGAACGTTTTAGAGCATGGATAGCAAACCAATGGCAGATGACAAAATAATTTGACCACGGCGTCAATTGAGGAATTTAGGTACCTAAGTTACAGTAAAATGTGGGAGAAGGCAATGCTGGCAGCAACTCTCGAACCAGTGACATAGTACAGCAGCGTTTAGAAGTAGCTTCCGTTAAGCGGCTCCCAAAGTGTGGAATAACCTGCCACCACCTATTCGAGCTATTAACACGATCGACACATTTAGAAGACGCCTACGGCAGTACCTCATGGAAGCGTACCGGAAGCTAGACATGATCAATTTGAATGTTTCATTAATATGAATAATTATAATATATAATATTATCTATTATTTATCGATGACAGTCCATTGTTTTTTTTTTTGCAATCATTCTATTTTATTCACCTCTGCCTAACCCTTCGGGGATTACAGGCGGGATGTAATGTGTGTGTGTGTGTGTCTATTTTATTTCTTTTTTTTAAACAACACTCTATTATTATCTATAATTATTTTTATTGTATTTTTTTAAACAAATATCTAATCGTTTTTATTATTCTTTGTTACAATTATATATCTAGTTTTATTTAAATATTTACACACACTATAAAACTGGTTTACATCCGTAAGACATCCTCGTAACATAATGCCCAGTTGAAAACCAGCGTCAGGCACTAGTTGTCTGGCATTTATGCTAAACTGGGCCTATTTGGCGCAGCCGTGAGGCACACAATACTATTTTAAGTATTTTCTGTTTTTTTGTGTGTGAATATTGTGTGCCTTAACCTGGGTCAATTTTTTTTTTCTTTATCTTTTTCTTTCCAAATAACATAGAAATCCGTTGCCGCGTAAATGAAAGGAAAAATATGAACCTGATATATTTATATATTTTTTTTAATTATTGGTATCTAGTTCGAAAAGCAGAAGTCGCATTAATTTCATTTGAATAAATATAAAACTGTAAATATTAAAACGACTGAATGATAGTATAGGTCTATTTCTTTTTGCGAACAGTCCTCATAAGGTGGACCGATGACCTGGTGAATGTCGCGGGTATCCACTGGACGTGAGAAGCACAGGACCGGTCGATGTGGAGATGCTGTATGAGGCCTTTAACCAGCTGTAATGGTCGTCAGTCGGTTGAATGATGATGATTATGACTTCCTCGTAAAGTAGTCATTTTTAAAGCTTACTTAGCTTTGCTTTTTGTTTCTTTTTAGGGTTCCTTACCTCAAAAGTAAAAAACGGAACCCTTATAGGATCACTTCGTTGTCCGTCTGTCTGTCTGTATGTCAGTCTGTCAAGACCATTTTTCTTAGGAACGCGTAGAGGTGTCAAATTGAAATTAATATCAAATACGTAAGTCTATGGTCTCTTGAAACTCTAAAAAAATCAAGCTTCCAAGTCAACGGAATTAAAATATACGGCAATATAAGCGACATTATTGAGACATATTTCGATACTCGCAAATAAATCAAAACCTATAGGGTACTTCCCGTTGACCTAGCATCATGAAATTTGGGAAGAAGAAAGGTCTCACAGCATAAGTAAAGAAAAAAGTCTGAAAATTGCAAATTTGTAGTTTTATCACATAAAAAAATTTGCGAATATCTCACACATAAATCAAAACCTATATGGTACTTCCCGTTGACCTAGAATCATGAAATTTGGGCAGAAGCAAGGTCTCACAGCACAAGTAAAGGAAAAAGTAAAAAAATGTGTTAATTTGTAGTTTAATCACATAAAAAAATACTTTTTTTGCGATTACAAACTTACATTTTCAGTTGGGAAATTGACCGTGGCTTATATCGATGTATGGGAGAACATGTTTTTCAACTACAGTGTTAAGTTTGTTTTAGGGATAAATTCATCCCAACTACGGAACCCTTCATTGTGCGTGGTCCGAGACGCACTTGGCCGGTTTTTTTTTAGTTGAAAACCAGCGTCAGGCACTAGTTGTCTGGCATTTTTGCTGAACTGGGCTTTTTTAGCGCAGCCGTGAGGCAAACCTAACTGCTAATTTCTTTCATCGTACTTTACACTTTTTACTCGTTTTTTTTTTATTACGTTTTTATCTGGTGTATATTTATGTGTCTTTTAGTCTGTGCTAAATAAATGTATTTTCTTTTTTAAATAAGTCATCTTCTTTACTCCATAATTAAATTCTTTCACTTGTTTTTTCATACGAGTTTTAATCTTTTCCGGGAAAACATTGTAATACTCGTACCCATTACATCTCACTCGAACCACCAAGCAGTAACTAGGATGTTTTCACCCAACTTCAAACCATTATTCGCGTCATAAAACTTTACATACAACAAAATTTTCCATCTGTTAGTTTTACATTGTTAAAATAGTAAGGGAGATAGCATTGCATTTGATAAAATCATTTCAATTATTTATTAACAAGCCGTGTACCCGATGAGATTTCGCATTGGCAAAAATTACGATCTTCTATCTGATATTTAACGCCTTTAGGGCTTTTACATATCCAAAAACCCTTCCTTAGTGCTCTCCTTCGTTATATCTGGAACATTGTGCAAAATTTCAAGCTTCTAGACCCAACGTTTTAAGCTATGTGTTGTTTGTCAGTGAGTGAATTAATGAGTTTAAGATTTACGTTAAGTAGATTAGTAATAAAAATAAAAGGTTTCTCTCAACACATAAAATACCCGACCGTCAATCGATCCAGTAGAGGTAGAAATAAAGGGACCGTTTATTAGGTACCTCACCTACTAAACTCCTATAGTTTGAAAACTCCTACATCTTCGGAACAACCAAAATCTGACAAATAAGATGGGACTGATCCAATAGCGGAGTGACGGAATTAGGGGGTCTACTTGTTAGGATTTAGGCAAGTATATACATCTATTTATCTACACCCATGCTATAAATCCTCTATAAAAGTTTCTGAAACAGTTAGCTTATTGCCAACATTAAAACAACCAGCGTCATAGTAACCATTATATCATCCAAACGAGTGTTATAATGTTGTACTAAATTTCATTATGCTCCTTTTCTCACTACTCAATTCGTGCTATATGAATTTTAAAAAAAAACATTGTAATGCAAGCGCGTTTCACTACCACAGAGCCGAAATTAAAAAAAAAAATGAGGTCATTGGAATTCACGTCGTATCCCGCCATTTTTGTACGATATTAGTATTGCAAAAATGTATTGTAGAGGATTCATATCATGGGTGTAGATAAAGTCTTGTATGCAACTGCACATAATTAGATATTCTATTGTTCGAAATTCACATTTAAATACGTAGCCAATTTAACGGCTTCGCCGAAGATGGAACCTTTCAAAGCTGTCAATCTAATCTAATCTGACTAGCCTGTATTATCACATTGCAGGGAAAAGGCATCCCTCTCCCTTTTCCACACAATTCTGGCCTTTCTTTTGCCAGCCTTTTCGGTAGGAGCCAAGGTCAAAAGTTGTCAAACTGTAGTAAAAGTAAAAACCGGTACTTAAGGATCGATATCGTAAGTCCGACAGGCATGGGCACGCCACTATTGTGGCGATAAGTTCCCTCTTTGAGGAGTGGCTAGAGAGGCGCCACAGCGTCCTCACCTTCCGCCTCACGCAGGTCTTCACCGGACATGGATGTTTCGGGAGGTTCCTGATCAGGATAAAGCGGGAGGAAACGCCCAGGTGTCACCACTGAGTGGATCGCCAGGAGGAAACGGTGGAGCATACGGTGGAGGTCTGCCCGGCTTGGGCAGAGCACCGCCGTGTCCTCACGGAGGCGATCGGCGGCGGCGATCTCTCGCGTCCGGCCCTGGTTCAGGCCATGGTTCGGAGCGAGAGTGCATGGGAGGCCGTCACCTCCTTCTGCGAAGCAGTAATGCTCGCGAAGGAGGAGGCGGAACGCGTGAGGGAGAGGCAGGGTACTCGCCCTCATGACCTTAGTCACCACAGGAGACGCCCTGGGCATCGGGAGTCGCAAGCCGATTTCCGGCCACCGTAGGCGCGGGCCTGCGGACGGTGAACGATGGGTAGCTCGCCGTCCGATAAGGAATAGGCCCGGGTTGATGGCGCGTTGTGTTCCACGCGCGCCTCAAAAAGATGTCAGCGCGAATTGACGGGGTCCATTAGGGCCAACGCCTGCCAGGGTTGCGAGTTTGTCCGAAAGGGATATCGTGGCCCTGGCACACAGGCTAATGAAGTAACACGGGTGGGTTTTAGTCAGTAAAAGTCTGACACGCTCCACCCAGAGCGGGAGAAGTTTTTGATAATTTCCCACCCAAAAAAAAAAGGTCCGTCAGGTAGCGCGATGCGATCCGCGCCCGCTATATTGCGCCAGACTGCCCGAGCCTTAAATTAACAAAGAAAATGCAACGTTAGCTCCTGTACTATAAGACATTAAACATAGCCGAGTAGCGAAGTTTACTCACAGTTAACTACAAACACACTGAGTAACCGCTTGACTCCGTTTTTGTAACGAAATTAAATTCATAATTGAGTTGTACTTACTTATGAGTTTCTTTAGAATCTCTTTTAAATAATCTATGTGTAGATGGGTATATTCGTAGGTACATTTAACAGGTTTCTGGTTTCCACGAATTATGCGGCTCGTAGAGATTGATTAATTAATTATGATAATAATCTACACGCAGAATGTTTTTTGTGAGTTATACGAGATTTTACGCAGTTATTTTGTTCTTGCAAAAAATATGTTTTTATCGGTGTGTTCGTTTGTATAAATTATAAAGCTACTGTTTTTGACCCCTCGACAATGGCTAATATTTTGCTAGTTCTTCAAATGGAATTTCGTTCTGTAAATACTGACTGAAACTGACGGTAAAACAGCTTTAAATCAAAGAAGAGATCTCTACTGAATAACGGTCGCCCATCCACGGATTGACTGAGTAACGCGCAGCTTAACAGAAAACATTGATCGTTTTGTGTAACAGTAATTTAGCCTTTCGTTATTTTTATCTGATGTGTGTAAAAACATTATTTCTGATCGGCTTTACAAGCCCACAAAGAGTACCTTTTTTAATATTGATACCTCACACACAGTATGATGAAAAATTCACCGACCTTCGTATAAAAGCAACGCGCCCGCTTTTAATTTGTCACGTCCCAAAAAAGAATAGCAGTTCATTATTTTGTTTCTCCACTTAGAAAATAAATAATAACAACCTGTGTATACAGGATGTCTGCTTTTGATATCATTTACTCAGTGTCGTACGTATTTTTAAAACTCCAATTAAAAATAATTTTAATTTCGGAAGTCGGTGTCCTTTGTTTTGTGTTTTTGTTTTTACTACCAACTTCCGGAATTAAGTTTTTTTCACGTTTTTTTTTTAATTCACGTTGCCCCACACTAGGAATTTCTCCTGTATCGTGGGTGCGTTTACAAACATTTAAACTCACATACACAAACAGCCAGACCCGGAACTACTACTTGTAGGTCATACAAATATTTGTTCAGTGCGGGAATCGAACCCGCGACACACGCAGCGCAGCAGTCAATCGCTTAACCACTCCGCCAACCATGCCAAAGGAAAGTTTTTGGAAATAGGTTGTTTTTATTTTTGTTTAAAAAAAAAATTTAATCTTTAGTTGTGGTACCCACCCCACACAAATTCGCATTCCGCTACTTGCTATGTAAATCACAATGAAAGGAAATTATAATAACATCATCATCATAGACAAATTGGATTTAATACGTATCTACTATAATTGAAGCTAACTCAAAAACCATTCATCAGAACTTCATCAAATATAATTATATGGTGGTCCCATATAAATTTGGAGAAGTTCTGATGAATGATCCTCAGGAGGCCTCAGGAGTATACCGATTTTATTGACAAAGTATTGAAGAACATACCTACACAAAAAAAAATACATACAGATGAACATAGAACCTCCTTTTTTGAAGTCGGTTAATAAAACTTCATGCTTTTTTTAACGTTTTCCGTAGTGAGTATATTATTCAAATTGCTTTTTACGTATGGCGTTAACGTGGCCCCATGATTATTTTTTTATTCTAGTATTGGTGTACGTCTTCATGTTCCCGGCTTTTCTCATTTCTATAATAAAGAGCTTTTTAAATAAAATACCTACAGATACAGCACGATTTATTGGTAAGTACTAATATTGATCAGTTTTCCTTGTGACAGTGCCTATAATTGGGAAATGCCAATCCATCTTTGCAACGTTGACAGACGTGTAGGTACCTAGGTACTTTTATTATTCTTAGATAAATAGCTTGTGTCCCTAGTAGAAGACCCTGATATTTTTTTTTTTTTGTGTTTATTAAAATGAATGCTTCTCAATTGTTTCTAAAAATATAGCTGTATTATAATTGCGCCATAGTTTAGTATAAAGTCGTATAACTCGTTATTTAATTGAATTTTCGCTCGGACCAAAATATGTCAAATCAAATCAATTTATTTGCCATGAGTATTGGTACAATTTCGGTCTTAACATAAATTTATACAGATCCATAACACTTAGTCATAACAATGTGACAGGCAAACATTTGGGTTAATACATATATGTAGTCATAATTATTATCATTTTATACACACAAACATAGACTCACGCATAATAATTTTTTTATAGTTAAAATTCAATTACAAGTGAGTTGCAATATTTTGACATTATTTGATATTAAAAAAATAAACTATTAATGTCAGAGGGGACTATAATTATTATTTATTTTTCAGTCTCTTGTTAAATATGTCGCTTACTGAGTAGAAATTCTTTTCCCTTAACCATTCTTTAGGGCACCTTGTAAATTTATTAGCTGGTAAGATTTTAATACTCTCAGGTGTAGCATTATGTACAAGAACAATGACAGGCTAGTATGATTATACGCAAAATTCCTCTTCATGGTGAATAGATTTAATACCTCTGTCAATGGCTTCCTTTGAAATACATTACTAAGAGTTCTACATACCCGGTAGAGAATAAAAGCATTATAAGAACGGGAATTATGGAACGAGTAATCATTAGCACAATGCTTATTGCGAGGAGGCCTGTGTGACCTGTGTCCCAGCATTGGGACATTATAAGCTGATTATGCTATGCTTATAGAATGCTTATTGAGGATAGATGAAATCTGTACTCTTCCACTATTCTGGTTTACAAACATTTTTACCTCTAATTGACACATTACTATAAATATCTATACATTATAATAAAATCTTAACGAAGTCATAACTGTACCTTGAATATTTTTTATTAAAGGTAATTGCTACGAGGTCTGGGAAAGATTCTAATGCCGGAAATACGAGTATAGTTTTTAGATATTTTATTCCTTTAATAACGAGTTACATAATACTTTACAATTTTCTGACCAAAGTCCAAACTCATCTCAATCTAAGACTGGGTCTCAACTGGGTTTGTGACTCTGATATTCTTTCATATAATGTGAATATCACGTCCACTACAAAAGTCACCAAACGACATGTTCTTTCTGTTATCAGTCAAATATTTGACCCACTAGGCCTCTTAGGTCCGTGCGTCGTCGAAGCAAAGATAATTATGCAACGTCTATGGCTAGATAAGTATGACTGGAATGACAAAGTATCGCACGACGTCGGAAACCTTTGGTCTACATTTAAAAGCACAATAACAGCATTAAACAATCTGAAAAACCTTTGCGTGAAGACTCTATTACGCATGATGTACACGTCTTTACCGATGCGACCGAGAGGGCGTACGGCGCTTGTGTGTACATTCAGTCTTGTGGCAGTGGATCCACAGGCGTACAACTTCTAGTATCTAGAAATCGTGTAGCGCCCATCAAACCAACGATCATACCGAGGATTGAACTTTGTGGAGCTTTGTTAGGTGCAAGGCTGTGTACTAAGGTTCTGGAATCGCTTACTATGCCCATTCATAAATGTAGATTCTTGTGCCACTCAACTATAGTCCTGGGTTGGCTCTCAACTCCTTCAAATCAATTAAAACCTTTTGTCAGAAACAGAGTCAATGAGATACAGGAAATCACATGTGGTCATACCTGCGAAGCTACGTACCATCGAAGGACAACCCGGTGGATCTTGTTTCCCGTGGTCTCAGAGCCGACTTTCTCATAGACACGTCTCAGTCTGTGGAGGTCTGGAGCCTCATTTTTGCAGCATGGTGAAAATGCCAAGTGAAAATGCCCAGCATGCCAAACAACGGGAAAAATAGTCTGCCGGAAGTAGTGACTCATTCATTTATTAGTAATCATTCAGACGCAGACGTACCCATTCATTCATCAATCATTCATGATTTGTTAGTAAAGTATTCTCGTTTAACAAAAATACAACATATATGTAAATATATATACAACGCTTTATTTACAATGTAAAAAATAAAAATAAATTGCATGGTAATTATTCAACAACAGGACTAGAAAACTCATTAAATATAATTATTATACATTATTGACAGCTTGAAGTGTTTCCAAATGAGTATAATTTGTTGAAGTGATCCCCGGCTAGTGCCGGCCCGCCTTTGCGGGCCACCTCAAGTCTGGGGGGGTGAGGTGTTCGACCCCCCCACAACGTCTGAAAAGGGGCGCGCGTGGAACACTACGCGCCGCCACCTCGGGTCCAGTGTGATAGGGGGCGGCGGACGTCCCCAAGTCCGCCGTCCCTGGACCCATTTAGGGGGGCCGGAAGAGGGCATTGTCTGCCCTCTGCCGACGCCCAGTGCGCCTGCTGCGGGCTGGGTGAGCGGACGAGATCTCCCGCTCCCTTTCCGCAGCCTCCTTCTGCGACACGACTGTTTCGCAGAAGGATAACACCGCGTCCCAGGACTCCTCGCTGCCGGCCATCGACTCGACCACGGCCGGCAGCGACAGGTCACTGCCTACTCCTGAGATGAGGGCACGGCGTGGCTCTACCCAAACGGCACACTTTGCCAACGTATGCCGCGCCATGTCCGCCCGGCAGATGGGTCAACTACCTAGCTCAAGAACAAATCTTGAGTTTCCTTTTTTGAATAGCTATGTTGGCCCAGCATAGGGCCAGTATTGGTGGCCAATCGTAAAGGCCGAGGATGCAAACTTACAAAATTCTATATGTGCATCTTTGTTTGCTCGGCAGTGAAAGCCGTACATTTGGAGCTAGTCACCGACCTCACCACTCAGGCCTACGTGGCCACTCTAAATCGTTACGTGGCGCGTCGTGGCAAGCCTCGAAGCATCACTCCCCTTCAACCCGGGGAATATGTCGGCGTATCACATATGCACGTGATTGAGCGCGTGGCGGCGCGAGGTGTCGGGGTAACGAACCTCTACGCGACAGCCGCTGCGCGATCTCCACGCCACTCAGCTGATAGACGCACTCCACTACGGGCATTTTTTCGTGCTGTTCAATGTATATACGTTGATCATTACGAATTATGGTATTACACCTATTTATATACAGTCCACTACTTTTTTTATTACAAAGTCCCGATTGAGCCCATTCATTCTAGTTGTCCCTTCCAAAAGGTAGTTTCTTATGGAGAAGAATGGGCAAGAAACTCCTCTCACCTGTTCTGTCTTTTTCTGTTTTTGACATCTGTGCCTAAGTAACCTCGGAATTGCTTAGCAATTGGTAAGTTTGTGTAGGACATTATGCGGCAAAGGTATCTTTGATTTTAAGAAATGCTTTCTTATCAACGGATCAATGCGGCAAGCCCTGTAGTATAATTATTATGTAGTCATGAGCTCCTCAATAAATCATCATCTGCCTAGCCTTTTCCCAACTATGTTGGGGTCGGCTTCCAGTCTAACCGGATGCAGCTGAATACCAGTATTTTACATGGAGCGACTGCCTATCTGACCTCCACAACCCAGTTACTGGATAACACGATGTCCCTTGGTAAGACTGGTTGTCAGACTTTTGGGCTTCTGACGACCCACCCGTAACAACTGTCAAAGATCTACAAATGACAGCCGGGACCAACGGCTTAACGTGCTTTCCGAGGCACGGAGGGATCTTGGTATGAAAAGATGGTCACCCATCCACGGACCAACCGTGGCAAGCGTAGCTTAACCTGAACGATCGACCCGTGTGGCAGTTATTATTTAGCCACAAGCTCCTCAATAAAGAGAGAGCAGTGTATAAATTATTTGGTGGTTTATTTTACGAGTATTGCACGATGCTATTTACTAAATGGTATCGTGATAAACACAAAACATGTGTCCTTAATGCTCTCTGGAAGCCATTTGTCATGAAACGTATGGGTAAGTATAACCTATGAGGAAAACGTGGATATAGGGAAAACTAGCAATATTGGGTCAGACTCACAATTTTGTTCAATCTTTAGTAACAAAAACTTTACTTGCTTATTATTCAAACTTATTAGTCAAAGAGACCAATTTCAGACTAAATCATCATTACCAATAAATTCCAATTCGATCGATTCGCGTAACAACGCACATCCCTGTTAGATCTCAAGTTTCAACTGCAGGTATTTAGACTAGACTACGTATTGAGCCTGGAATATACCTAATCGTGACGTGAGGAAAGTTTTGAGTATTAATGTCGATGGCTACAAGAGTAGGGGAAGACCAAAGAAACGATGGATGGACTGTGTGATGAAGATGATATGGCTAGAAAGAGGGTGGTTTGGTTACCGAGATGACGACTAATAGAGAAGTAAAAAAGAAAGGGGCATGTTGCGCCGACCCCAAATAAATCGGGATAAGGGCAGGAGCGTGATGATATCTAATAGTCCAGTGCAGAGTATTAATTGAGCAGTGGTGGCCCAGTAGTAACGATCGCGACATATGAGTTGTAGGTCATCGGTTCGAACTTTGACAGGCGCTTTACTTTGTGTAAATTATTTCATCACAACTGCTCTCAAAACGGTGAAGGAAAACATCGTGAGGAAACCGGCATGTCGTAGAACCAACAATTAAAAACAAGTGACATCTACCAACCCGCACTGGGCCCGCGTGGTGGATCACAGCCCACTCCCTCTCACAGAGAGGAGGCTTTTGTCCCAGCAGTGGGAATACTATAGGCTTTTATGCTAAAGCTACCTTATAGCCCAAAATAATGCTAATTTCGAATAGATTCTACCTAGAACCACACAATTGCAATTTGTAAATATATGAAAACACACACACACACACTGAGAGCATGCGTGTGTGTGTATATGAATGTACCTACTGTGTGGCTATTTCAGCCTTAGTGTAGAGTTAAGTGTTAAAGATTTGCAATTGAAACCCTATTTATTACAAAAGCTGACCAAACCAACAGCATTATTGCTAACACGAAACACACCAATCTAATACACACAATCCAACATCTTTCAACTAAGTTGACACGTCACGGAGCCCGTTGTAATTACCGGCTTCGGTATGTAAACGGACTTTAATCACGGATGCACGGGTCTACACGAATCTGCCCGGATGCAATTAACCGTGGGTTGCTCGGATGACAGTTGACCAGCACTAATTTGAGTCCTATCTACCTGTTTCTGAGATCACTCTGTTTGTCTTGTGGTCTGTTTTATTTGAACGGAGTGTTATTGTAAACGGAGACAGTTCTGCGCTATGTTGTGTTATGTGGAATGATAGTGTTATGTGTATTGGTTTGCCTTCGGTTATTTGGTAACTGAGATTGATAAACACATCTATGACCACACATCACATGATCGTACCAAGATTATGTCTGGACTTTAAAAGAGACTGTGACCTCTGAGTTTGTTTCGGCCTTTCTTCTCAGAGTAGTCAGATAGGAAACGCCGACCTCATCTAGTTTTAAAAATATGACTGACGTGTAAAAGTGTTTGTACAAACCTACTTACAGAAATAAAAATCATTTATGACTAAGCACTAATCAAAAAAGGGGTTCCCTATTTGCAACGATAAATAAACTATATACATTAAGAGCTTTGACAATGGCCTCGACACCATAAAAACAAATGACCAACACTTTTCACACTTATTTAAAATGACAGCGCAGCAAATAGCGCCATCTATTTTTGTTACGAAGTTAGAAGAATCACCAAAATGGTTGATTATGAGTGATACTGGCTGCTGACAGTTACTCTAGCAGAGCGTCGCGTCGATGGTTGTGTGGCGGCTGTCTTCTGATGAGATAAATGATGTCGTACCCAGTCGTGCTACGTCCACGGCGAACTGCTATATTCCGGCACAATCCTGATGATATTGAAGCTGCTGAACCACTAATAAACTCAACAAAAAACAAAACAAATAAATAATTCTGATTCTGATTCTGATCACTTCTGGTAATTGTTAAATATATTTGTATTTTATGATGAATGTTAAAAACTTGAAACAGGTTTTGGAAGTCAAATTAAGTTTCAGTAAACTAGTGTAATAGGTACATAAATAAATCCACAATCTGGCTCTAACAATAGTATTTAATAAGCCTTTGGGCAACCGCATCCAAAATAGATATTAATTAGTGTATATTAATTAAATCAGTGCCGACTGCAGACCTCACAGGTTTCATTGAAAGGCCACTCAACCAAAATAGGCAAGAATTTAACGGCAAGCTTAATTTCAATCAAATGAGATTGGAATCTGAAACTAATTAGTGAGGAATTCCGTCGTTTCGTTTGTAAAGAACTCAAATAAATTAGGGTTTTCATTATTACTTTGTTCTGTTGCTTTTTCTTCTTTTGTTTTTCAGTTTCGAAGTAACAATAGCCTTGATTTCTTCATTGGTCTGCATACCAATATTTGTGGAGTGAAATGTAAACTGAGAGCGGTTTTAGAAATAATATTATTGACTGTCTGGTCTGTCTTATTTAATACAACGGACAATGCTACATATTTATCAAACAATTATAAAATTTTCACATTCTCACGACAATACACTGTTTGAAAATGTATGAAAGAAACTTGTGAAATTGTCGAATTGTCGCTTGTCACCTGTAACTTGTCGTTTTTGTTAAATGGGCCCCTGGTCTTTTTGCCATTTACATCATTACAGTTTCACCAAAAACGGTCAAGGAAAACATCGTTAGAAAACTGGCATGTCCTTAAACCAAAAACACACACCTTCCCGCCGTGGGTCCGCGTGGTGTATTACAGCCGACTCCTTCTTTCAGAGAGGAGGCCTGAGTCGCAGCTGTGGAAACTTATCCTATAATAACATGCAGGTTATGTTTGTTTTAAAGTCGTGAATGTGATAGCTTAGTGGTGTGACTGTCGGACTGTCAAGTCATAGGTCTCGAGTTCGAACCCAAGGCTGACTTTTCGGATTCATGTGAGTATTGTATAATTATCATGGCACTTGCTTTACAAACGGTGAAGGAAATCTTAGTGAGGAAACTGGCACATGCCTGAGAGATATTTCTCGACGGCATGTGAAGACAAGTCAGAGGCCCATCGCGGGACGACTGGCAGATGTGAAACATCGCACTACACACACATTTACACACTACTACATATAGACTGTATAAGTCTATAGTGGCCGATCGCCACGCGGCATTCGTCGCCCCGCCAGCAATCGGTTTTATGTGCGCCTATAGATGTTTCACATCAATAATTCCTTAGTCACTCGCTTCTAACTTGTTCGCCAAATTGTACAAAAAGCCGCTGAAAGCAACGCAAAGGTAGCGAGAGCGATACTAAATACATTATTTCCTTCAATAAATGTAACGCAAACGCGAGTGTGGGTACGATTTTCCTAGGATCGTAGACCTGACTTTCATTTTATTGGAAACTAGCTGTGCTCGCGGCTGCGACCACGTTACTTTGTATTTTTTTTTAAATCAATGTTTACTTGAAGTTATTTTATTGGAAACTACATTACCACTTACCAGTTAGTTACCAAATCTTTTTTATATTCTGGTATTTTCGTACCATAGTTTTTAGGGATCCGTATCAAAATGGCACCTGTTCCACCGCTGGTGATTCATAAAAAGTGTGTACAGTTAGCAACTAAAAACGAGTTAACAAGCAGCGAGTGAGTGACGGCGACAAGCGATTACTCGCTGGTATGTGTATGTACGCACGGCTACACATCAAGCTAGAAAATAAAAGAGAAAAAAAGAGAAAGAGGAGAGGTGTGAAGAGTATTCCGATCTATTCTATATATTTACTGTATATGCTGATCTCGTATTTTGTAGGATTTCCGAACAATGAGGGAAATTATCTATTTACTCAAAAATGAGTTGAGTAGGTAATCGAAAATAAAAAACAACCAAGTTCTGCATACAAATAAGACGTTCTTGTTATTAATTAAATACCAACCGTACGTTGATATTTAATACAGATATTTTGGATTGAAACTCTCATTTGCCTCTTGTCAGTGCCTTAAATAAGTGTGTAGTTTAAAAAAAAAAACTTAAGTGAGCAACTTTATAAAATAAGCTTATAGCATACATAATCTTATTGTATCTAAATTAAGCGCTAACGCAAGAAAAGTTAGATGAAATAAATAGTTTTTTTTTTTCTTTTAGTTAAAATATATGTAGGTATCTCTTTTATTTACACGGGACTTACAGTGTTTAATACGTTTCTAGAGCGAGACAATCTTTGATAGCTAGTCGCTTTCTCGTCGGCGGTATGACAGCTGCATAAATTCAACTACTATGAATTCATGAAAATGAGTTTGGCTGACAAGTCGTCATGTACTGGTATTTCAATTATTAATCTAGACATCGATCCGTCAATTAAATCACCTTACGATTCTTATTACTTATTTTCCGAAAATCTTGCACCTGCAACTGAAACCATTCAACAAAAACTACCGACAAAATCCCCATAACGTACAACCTTTTTGTTACAAAAACAAAAGAGAGAACCTGAAAACATATTGCTGTAAAAATACCGGACAAAAAGCATTAAATACTACACATTCAATGTTTTTCTTCCATTTCTAACCTTTCCTTTCCGTTCCCAAAATAGACATGTAATGTGCAACCCTTTGACCTTCGCCGTTTCAAGGGTTAGCCATTAAAACAATAACTAGTACAGAAGGTCGGCTCCATACAACAAGCGAAAACAGGTTCACACACACGTAGACGCGCGGCTACAGCGATCTTAAGCTGATATCAGACGCTTACCTTTTTGTCTTTCATTCGAAGTGAACCGTCTTACCAAAAAATTAATCATAAGTGAAAAATTTATTCATTAGTAACTCGATCCTACGAAGTTGCATTTTGTCACTATCTTTTATTCGCGCTCCGAATAATCGAAAAATTAAATTAAATAGGTAATCAAAAGCAATATAGCATATTTCAATGTAAACATTTCGGTGTAGGGTGAACTTGGTATGGAACTAAAATTAACATTCACTCGAGTGAAGTTGATATCAGCTTTATACTATCTCAATCGAATGTCAATCATGAGTGCGCTTGTACTCGCTGTACGTGATGCGTGTATAGACACGCACTACTGAGCGAAAACGCACACTCACATAGGTGAGTGTGCGTTTTTGCTCGTTTCGGAGCCGACCATCTGTATTGACCGACTATTCTGTGTCATTAATATTGGACTCACGAACGTTCTACAATGGTTTTGTTACAAATCAGGGCTAAGGTACTGTTCCGTATGTGTGATTTCTCTTTTTGTTTGGATACCTAAAGAGATAAATACAAGTAAATGCAACATTTGAGATATTTTTAAATAAAAGGTGCATGTTTTAAAACTCGCTAATTAAAATATGCACCATGTTTTAATTATCGTCACACTTTGTTATTACCATAATGTGATAGTGTTTTGATTAAATCACAACTCGGAAGCTTAAACTAACTTAAGGGTAGAACTTCATAACAAGAGATATGTTTGTCGTTTTTGTGGCTTATTGGTCGATTAGCATTAATTTGCTCGCCCAAAATGGGCTAAGTACATTTTTTTTCCTGTAGGCATTCGCTTGAAATACGTATGTCTGGAGTTGTCGATTCGCCTACTAATAAATTTACTTCGTGCGAATCGCCTACAGAAAAAAGCATATTATTTAAAAGTGCTGATTCGCGAAATTTTCGTGCGAATCAACCAATAAGCCGTTTTTGTTTTATGTGGTGTATATAAATAAATGAATAGACGGATTTCTTCTAGACACGGATCGCATTTGTAGGAGGTTTCTGTCTGTACCCTGTTCCCAATACCGGTGAGCTACTAAAAACAAGCTACTATTTTTTATATATTGAAATGTTTTTATATTATTTTATATTCTTATATTTAAAAATAAAACTTATATGCATATAATGAATTAGAGGAAATAAATAATAAATTCCAGAACAACAAAATAATAATTATGAAGATATCACTCACGTTTTCAGGAGAAAACATTAAAAATGAAAGTAAACCTTACAAAGGACTACGATCATTATGAAGATAATTATCATTGTGGGGTTATAAATGAGGGTTTTCATGAAAACTCACGGCACAGTCACCAGTTAGCGCCACTTTTGACTAGAGGTCTTCCATTTCGACAGTGAATATAAAACCATTCATTTGTTTCATTCATTCGTTCATCACTTAGTCACGACTAAAGAAAATATAGGTGCTTTGACACTTTGACAGGTGCCCGGACCTAACGTTTCAGTGCTGCCACCTATTGAATGTCATTTCAGAAAACCCAATGTAGGTATTAAATCATTTAGACGTGATTTATAAAAATAATACAGGGTAGTAGGTACCTAGTTCTTTGGTAAAAACGATTGGGTAAGATTTCCGGCTACAAGAGTAGTAATAATCCCATCTCAAAAATTCATAATATCTGTATTGGGTAGGACGCAGCTGTTGTACTATAATAACGAGTACCTTTACATAAAACCTAGGAAACATAAAATAATACGATTATGTCTTAAAGTCGAGGCTTTGTGTGTACAGAACAGCAGCTGGTTATGTTAAGTCAGGCCAAATCTTTTCTTGTAAGATACGGCAAAAAAACAAAAGGCCCGTAAAATAGTTCTTAAGGTCTATCCTCTCATATCATGGCCGTATCCGAGACGTGACAGGGCCGTGGCACACACAAGGCAGGCACTGAAGCTTCGTCGCCAGCCCGGACATGTGTGTGAACGAGTTCATATAAAATGTACACACTGATTTTTTCTGAGCTCCATTCTCTGATTTCTATTCTCGTTGACGTTGTGCGGTGGACAAACGGCCTTACGGAGCACGGCCCGTCCATATCACAAGCATGGCCCTGGTATGTGTGAATAGATCTTAATTGGCTTTCTTCTAGTAAAAAATAAGTTCAAAAACTAAAACCCGACTACTGAAAAATCACGCTCTAAAAAGTATGAAACAAGAAAATATTCTCATCTGAAATTATTATGTACAAACTATTCAATATTTATCGTCTATTAAATAAACAACTTACACGTTTAATTTTAATGTATTTAATACATATTCATAGTGATGATCAGAAGACAGCCGTGGTCGTATGCCACTTTGCCCTAAGATTATGATCGCTTACTACTGTTAGAATGTGTTGTTTTGATACGTTAGGTGGCATACGACTACGACTAATAAATACTAAATAAATATTTTTATAAATTAATAATTACAACTCTCAAGAATCTTAAAAACGTCTAACGTCGTAAAGAGCATTCAAAACGCTTAAAAACTCAAATTTATCCTACAAGCATCCGTCTTATGGTCACACCATTACAAAAAGTAATTATTTGCGCTTTCTCTGAGAACTGCTCAATCGATAGCTGCAAAGAAATCGAGATTAATTGGAATTCTAATTAAAAGTACAGCCAGCAAGGAGATCGGTTGAATGTTAGAGATTTTCCTGAGTAAAGTGAATAATTATGTTGTAGGAGCTAGTATTTTTTTAAATGGAAAGAATCTTTTAAAACTGCTGGGAAAAGCTAAAAGGAACGTGAATCTTAAAAGCTACGTGTGTGTTTAAGGTAATATGTTGCCATAATATAAATACAGCTTTAATTAAAAACAGATTTGAACAAAAATAAGGTGACATTAGAATAAAATTGTTGTAACCTAAACTGGTTCCTATTATTTTGTCATGGCGTTAATTTATTATTTCAGTTCTTTACGTAGGTAGCTTAAACTACGTTTCAGCTTAATTATTTTCAGTAGGTAGGGTTTCAATGTTAAAAGCCAATGACCAAACACGGTACAATAAGTTTTTTTCGGCCGTCAATCATACATTATTAATTTGATGCAGAATAAGAATATGATGAACAAAAGTTACTGTGCGGTAACAAAACCTGACATCAGTCTGAACCGAGTTATACACTTAGTAATAATAAAAATAAAAAAAACTTATTTATCATCTAAAAGCAGGTTTGTACAGTGTAGAGCTATTTTTTTACATAAAAATTCAAGTTCAAATATATTATCTAATCTCTCTATCAAATAAATTTTCTACAAATGCGGACTGCATTTGTAGAAAATAAAAAAAGCTTATAAATTCCTTTTTATAGAAAAATTGCTTATAAATTCCTTTTTAGATAGGTTTTTCCAATACCGACTAAGGTTTCAACGATGGCCGCGGTATAAAACCAAATACAAATATTATCACCGTCACTTAATTATACCAAATGCTACCTAATAAATCCTCTCCCACTCCCCATGCACGCACCCCCACATACGCACTCTCAGACATACACACATCTTCTTACTCACGCTTTCCCTACAAATGTTAAATAACACATCACCAAATCGTACTATAATTATTTTTTATTTTTTCATTTTTTATTTCTCAAACTTTTGTGTTGAGATACAGACTTAACTCGAAATTGTTAAATCACTCTTTCTTTATTTTTATTGAAATGTTCTAACTGCTAGAGGGTGGAGACTTGGCGACCTGAAACACACGCCCTTAAAGCCTAGCTTAGGCACCAGTCTCCCACAGTAAATTTAAACCATTTCATGTATCTTTACGTGTAATAATGTCTGTATGTTTATTGTGGTGAGAAAAAAATGACCACTTCTCATAGTGTACTTTCATATGTTTTTATATTTTATTTAAATAAGTAGCTGAACATGAGGTCGTGGGTTCCATTCCCAGGTCGGGCAAAGTGGTATTGGGCTTTTCCATCAGGAATTTCTCAGTAGCAGCCCGGGATCTGGATTTGTGCCCGGTTGATGGCAATAGGTCCGCCCCCTATTAGATGGGACGTAAACGTAACTGAAGAATTGTGGGTAACTACATCTCCACCTAAATCATCTCACTGTGGGTTAACGTATGCTAAGCTATACTTGAATCTAACCGAATATCATCATTATCTG
The DNA here is from genome assembly GCA_963921375.1 of Tiliacea citrago. Lineage (NCBI taxonomy): Eukaryota > Metazoa > Arthropoda > Insecta > Lepidoptera > Noctuidae > Tiliacea > Tiliacea citrago. The sequence goes on from OY992799.1 coordinate 3,578,514, forward strand.
TTTAGCCTTTCCCAACTATGTTGGGATCGACTTCCAGTCTAATCGGATGCAGCGCAGTACCAGTATTTTACATGGAGCGCTAGCCTATCTGACCTAAACACAGTTACTCGGTAATACGATACGCCTAAGTAAACCTAGTCGTCAAAATTTCAGGTTTCTGACTACCTATTACGACGATCTACAAATGACAGCCGAACCAAACCGAAATCAAAGCGAATAATTAATCCAAATCTAATTTGTATGTTCGTATTAAAGCTATCAATTAACAATAAACAGTGAATTATCATTAATTTTAATTATATAAACGATTAATCTTGTAACAGATCATGTAATTAAATATTATGTTCTATTTTGGTTTAGTCTAGACTCAAATTGGTTGCGCCAAACACAGTTTTATTGCGAAATGTTTATTTGTAAATGATATAGGTAGGTAGTTAGCATTGGGTTTCCATAAATATATTAATCGGGAATAATGGAACAAGAGTGGAGCAGTGATGGCGGAATGGTATCTGCCCCGACTAACGGGTTGCAGGTCGTTAAGTTCGAACCCAGGCAGGCATTTTTAACCGAATTCCAAAGAGGAGCAGGTTATATGTTCGGCTGTATGTTTGTTTTTTTTTGTTTTTATGTATGTTCACCGATTACTCCGTCAATTGTGGACGGATTTTGAAAATTCTTTTTTGTATGGAAGGGTATGCTCCCGAGGTGGTTCCATTGCCATCAAATCAGAATTTGATGAGGGGATCCCATGGAAATCGAGGGAAATCCTCAAATTTTATAGGCATACCTGTAGCGATTTGAGTATTTTTTATAGTAACTCGTGCATTTTCACTTAAAAAGCACCTTTTGGTGAAGTGGAACTGATGATGAAGACCACAGATGGCCACCGGAACTGCTTAATAATAAGAACTTCACCGTTGCGATTCGATTACGCACTTTAATATGGTTGCTAAGCAATTTATGCTCGTCAAAATGCATATGGTGAAGTCACCATCAGATCTCCTGGTTTTTACCAAGAGAACTACTCAACAATTAACGCACCTGCATCGAGAAAAGCAATATTTTGTAAAAGGTGTGAGCATTTGACATTAGGCTATTGTTAATTAGATAAATTACAAACTGACCCACTAAAAAGTGAAAAATAAACAACTTTTTACAAAAAAAAAAACAACCGACTTCCAAAAAAAACACTAAAAAGTGAAAAATAACTTAAATTTCGGAAGTCGGTGGCCAATAACTCAAATACAGACCCAAAGACACCGACTTCCGAAATTAAAGTTATTTTTCACTTTGTAGTGTTTTTTTTTGGAAGGCGGTTGTTTATTTTTTTGTAAAATGTTTTTTTATTTTGTACTTAGTTTATATAATTTCATCGCCACTGTTCTCAAAATTGTGAAGGAAAATATCGTGAGGAAACCGGCATGTCGTAGAACCAAGAAACTTTGAAGATATTGTGACATCCACCAACCCGCACTGGGCCCGCGTGGTGGATTATGGCCCACTCGCTCTCATAAAAAGGAGGCCTGTGTCCCAGTCGTCGGAACGTTACAGGCTGATTATGCTAATCAATTAATAGTAAGAAGTTATTAATTATCAACTAGAATCTCATACGGTGCATAAGCGGCCTTATCGCTAAAAGCAATCTTTTACATACAATCATTAGGTACGCCTAATTTTCTGCCAGGGTTGCGAGTTTGTCCGAAAGGGATATCGTGGCCGTGGCACACATGCAACTGAAGGAACACGGGTGGGTTTTAATCAGTAAAAGTCTGACACGTCCTCCCGCTCCGCCCAGAGCGGGAGAAGTTATTTGATAATTTCCCACACAAAAAAAAAGGAAGAAAAGCAGTTGGGACATCATAGGCTGATTATGCTATGCTTTTACAATGCTTATTGAGGATAGATGAAATCTGAACTCTTCCACTATTCTGGTTTACAAAGATTTTTTCGTTCTGTACCTCTAATTGACACATTACTATATCTATAAATTAAGTATAATAAAATCGTAACGAAGTCAAAACTGTACATTGTATATTTTAAAAAAAAGTAATCGCTACGAGGTCGGGGAATGATTCTAATGCCGGATATACGAGTATAGTTTTTAGATATTTTATTCCTTTAAGTCTGGCCAGTCGGGAGGGTATAAAATATCACGCTTCTTGATAAGGGGAATGAAGTTGATTGATGAAGTTATTTGATAATTTCCCACCCAAAAAAAAAGGTACACCTAATTTAAGATAGGTAAATGATTTACTTTAAAAAATAATAATACTAACTGAATAAAGGCTCCCGCAGACAGGCGCGACGTGACAGCGTGACGCGACACTAGTAGCACAAATTCTATGAAAACTTCATGGAAAGTGATGCGCTGTGCGTCGCACTGCCTGTCGCGCCCGCGATATTGTGCCAGTCTGCACGAGCCTCAATGCTGTTATCTTATAAATTATGTATAATATACGGGATCCTGACGTTTTGCAGAAAAGATTTTGCCAAATTTTCATTACCTAAACAAATTTTAGCAACCTTTTTTTATACCATTGCAATATTTCGAGTGATTTTAGTACGCATATTTTCATTTGGTCAAATTTTTACTTGGCAAAATATTACCAAGTATAATGTCATTATGGCATTTGGTCTTTAATCAAATGATTTATTACAGCAAACAATCTTCAGCCAATAAACGTTTTTGAGCGAGCGAAGCGAGCGGTCCCGCGGTAGCGGCCGGCGAGTGCCAGACACGACTTGCATTAATAGAAAAAAAGATATTGTTTTTAGTAGGTTACCCGGAACATAACTATTTAGATTAGGTTAATTTCTTTTAAAAAAAAAATGGGTATGTTAGGTTAGGTTAAAACTGTGACCTCCTACGCACGAGCCGAGCGAGCGAAGCGAGCGGTGCCGCGGCAGCGGCCGGCGAGTTCCAGAAACGACTTGCATTAATAGAAAAAAGAGATTGTTTTTAGTAGGTTACCCGGATCTGAACTATTTACATTAGGTTAATTACTTATTTATATTATTATTTGATTTTGCGTAAAAACTGTTATTCCAACTGAAATATTTGACTAAATAAAAAATGTTAAAAGTACTAGTTGGTAAACTAGTTTGCGTTACAATATTTTGTGAATAGATTTTTTGCTAAGTAATAATTTGGCAAATGAAATTATGCGAGAAATTTTTTGGGAAGTGAAAATTTGTCAAATTCCTTTCGGTCAAACAAGGGAGACCCATAATATACATGTTTCACAGTAATTAATTTATCTGTCATTGCTTCATTTTTCATTATTTTTACCTGTTGAGAAGTAAGTAGTAACTTTATTTTAGGTTCATCGTCTTCACATAATGATACAATTTAAAGTACCTATACAATATACATTTAAAAAGAGCAACACTGGAGTTATTTGCCTTGCATTGTCGTCTATACGAAATCACCTTTTGGAAGGAGCAACTAGAATCAATTCTGTTTTCTTGTTAACTTTTGACGTTCAAAAGTTCCTTTTATGTGCCTATCTGATAAATGACTTGACTTTGAATAAAATAAAGTATTCTGACAAAAAGTTCAAAAAACTAAATTATAAATTTTTAATAAAAAATGAACGATTTGAAGATGAACGACGGTAGTCGCGGTAGACCGAGAACCTATTGTAGTATAATGCGGACCTAGAACCGGCTTATATCCAGTAATTAAATGCAACTACATTTTTTATTCGAAATAAACCTTTAAACCTGCCTCGTTGGTCTAGTGGCACAAGCCCTACTGCGGAGCATGAGGTCCTGGGCTCGATTCTCGGGTCGGGCAAACTGTTATTGAGTTTTTCCAACTGGAAATTCTCAGTAGCAGCCCGGTGTCTAGATATGTGCCCGGATGATTGCAATAGGCTCATCCCCTACTCCATGGAACTGTTCCCTGCCTGACATAACTGTTGCCTGCCTAACCCTTCGGGAAATACAGCCGTGATGTTAGATTATGTAAAACTTCAGAAGACTTAAACATAATCACTGAATACGAATCATTTCTGAAAGCAATCAAGCATCAGTGAATGGAAATTCAAATAAAACGATTCCTTAACTTTTTTTTTTTTTTTTTTGTGTGGGAAATTATCAAATAACTTCTTCCGCTCTGGGCGGAGCGGGAGGGCGTGTCAGACTTTTACTGACTAAAACCCACCCGTGTTCCTTCCGTTGCCTGTATGCCAGGGCCACGATATCCCTTTCGGACAAACTCGCAACCCCGGCAGGCATTGGTCCTAACGGACCCCGTCAGTTTGTGCTGACATCTCTTTGAGGCGCGCGTGGAACACAACGCGCCGTCGACTCGGGCCTGGTCCTTATCGGACGGCGAGCTACCCAACGCTCACCGTCCGCAGGCCCGCGCCTACGGTGGCCGGAAATCGGCTTGCGACTCCCGACGCCTGGGGCGTCTCCTGCGGCGACTAAGGGCGCGAGGGCGCGAACCTTGTCTCACCCTCACGCGTTCCGCCTCCTCCTTCGCTAGCATAACTGCTTCGCAGAAGGAGGTGACGGCCTCCCATGCACTCTCGCTCCGAACCATGGCCTGCACCAGGCCCGGACGCGAGAGATCGCCGCCGCCGATCGCCTCCGTGAGGACACGGTGGTGCTCCGCCCAAGCTGGGCAGACCTCCACCGTATGCTCCACCGTGTCCTCCGGGCGATCCACACAGTGGTGACACCCGGGCGTTTCCTCCCGCTTTATCCTGAACAGGAACCTGAAACAACCGTGTCCGGTGAGGACCTGCGTCAGGCGGAAGGTGAGGACGCCGTGGCGCCTCTCTAGCCACTCCTCAAAGAGGGGACTTATCGCCACAAATGTGGCGTGCCCAGCGCTGGGTTGCGACAATCGCACTCTCCATGTCGCCATGAGATCCCGCCGGAGCTCTGTCCGCCGTGCCGTGATTTCTCGCGGCAGCGGAGTTTCACCCCGGCGTTTCGCCTCCTCGCGCCACTCCCAGATGTGCGCGAGGACTTTTGCCTCCAGATCCCATGGCGGCAGTCCGGCAAGGAGGCTCGCCGCCTCACGGGAGACCGTGAGGCGGCGTACTGTTCCGTATGTGTGATTTCTCTTTTTGTTTGGATACCTAAAGAGATAAATACAAGTAAATGCAACATTTGAGATATTTTTAAATAAAAGGTGCATGTTTTAAAACTCGCTAATTTAAATATGCACCATGTTTTAATTATCGTCACACTTTGTTATTACCATAATGTGATAGTGTTTTGATTAAATCACAACTCGGAAGCTTAAACTAACTTAAGGGTAGAACTTCATAACAAGAGATATGTTTGTCGTTTTTGTGGCTTATTGGTCGACTAGCATTAATTTGCTCGCCCAAAATGGGCGAAGTACATTGTTTTTTTCCTGTAGGCATTCGCTTGAAATACGTATGTCTGGAGTTGTCGATTCGCCTACTAATAAATTAACTTCGTGCGAATCGCCTACAGAAAAAAGCATATTATTTAAAAGTGCTGATTCGCGAAATTTTCGTGCGAATCAACCAATAAGCCGTTTTTGTTTTATGTGGTGTATAGAAATAAATGAATAGACGGATTTCTTCTAGACACGGATCGCATTTTTAGGAGGTTCCTGTCTGTACCCTGTTCCCAATACCGGTGAGCTACTAAAAACAAGCTACTATTTTTTATATTTTTAAATGTTTTTATATTATTTTATATTCCTATATTTAAAAATATAACTGATATGCATATATAATGAATTAGAGAAAATAAATAATAAATTCCAGAACAACGAAATAATCATTATGAAGATACCACTCACGTTTTCAGGAGAAAACATTAAAAATGTAAACCTTACAAGCGACTACAATCAAAATGAAGATAGTTATCATGAAAATTCACGCCACAGTCACCAGTTAGCGCCACTTTTGACAAAAGGTCTTCCATTTCGACAGTGAGTGTAATATCATTCATTCGTTTCATTCATTCGTTCACTCCGTCACGAAGAAAATATAGGTGCTTTGACACTTTTGACAGGTGCCCGGACCTGACGTTTCAGTGCTGCCATATAGTGAACGTCATTTCAGAAAACCCTAATTAGGATGTGCATAAGACGTGCATCTTAAATTAATGTAGGTATTAAATTATTTAGACGAGATGTATAAAAATAATACAGAGTAGTACGTACTTAGTTCTTTTACAAAAACGATCGGGTAAGATTTCTGGCTACAAGACTAGTGCCGTTAGTGGAAGTGCTCAGGTGCGGTTCGGTCAAGTGCTGTTGAAATCAGTGCTCTTAGTGGAATGCCTCGTAATAATCCCATCTCAAAAATTCATAATATCTGTATTGTGTAGGACGCAGCTGTTGTACTAACATAACGAGTACCTTTACTTAAAATCTAGGAAACATAAAAGAATACGATTATGTCTTATAGCCGAGGCTTTGTGTGTACAGAACAGCAGCTGATTATGTTAAGTCAGGCCAAATCTTTTCTTGTAAGATACGGCAAAAAAACAAAAGGCCCGTAAAATAGTTCTTAAGGTCTATCCACTCATATCATGGCCGCATCCGGGACGTGACAAAGCCGTGGCATACACAAGGCAGGCACTGAAGCTCCGTTACCGGCCCGGACACGGGCATGTGTGGACGAGCTCATATAAAATGTACACACAGATTTTTTCTGAGCCCCTTACGCGTCCATTCTCGTTGACGTTGTGCGGTGGACAAACGGCCTTACGGAGCAAAGCCCGTCCATATCACAAGCATGCCCCTGATATGTGTGAATAGATCTTTATTGGCTTTCTTCTAGTAAAAAATAAGTTCAAAAACTAAAACCCGACTACTGAAAAATTACGCTCTAAAAAGTATGAAACAAGAAAATATTCTCAACTGAAATTATTATGTACAAACTAATCAATATTTATCGTCTATTAAATAAACAACTTACACGTTTAATTTTAATGTATTTAATACATATTCATAGTGATGATCAGAAGACAGCCGTGGTCGTATGCCACTTTGAACTAAGATTATGATCGCTTACTACTGTTAGAATGTGTTGTTTTGATACGTTAGGTGGCATACAACCACGGCTGTCTTCTGAACATCATTATGAATATGTATTAAATACATTAAAATATATTACGTGCAATTTGTTTATTTAATAGACGATAAATATTAAATAGTTTGTACATAATAATTTTAGATGAGAATATTTTCTTGTTTCATACTTTATAGAGCATGATTTTTTTTGAATAACCAAACATATACCATAGGTTTATGTTTCCAAATTTGAAAGACTTCTTAAACTTTCTAATTCCTGAAAAGATCGTGAGTCATGAGGATTTTTCAGCAATTTGTTATGATCCAAGGAACAAATAAATAATCCGTCTAAGGATCTGAGTCTGCTGAGGGTAACATAGGCTTGTCCCTTAGCGAATAGTGACTTCCCTAAATCAATTACCGCTATATCTAACTGTCCAAGTAAGGATTAATGATAACATTTTGCGTTGAATTTTTCCCGATCCTCTTTATCCTTCAAATTCAGTCAGACAAGATTCAACTCCAACAAGCCCATCTTCATCTGCATTTATAGTGCAATCATCGAATTGTATGAGAACTGCACTTGGCTGTTCTCCATGCTCCAGCTGGTCACGACGAAGAGCAGGCCATATTAAGTTCCTGGCCACATTGAAATACGTATTTATTATAATATAATTATGTATTTGGTGTAGGTTGCAAAGCCATGAGCAACAGCTGACAATATATATATTTTTGAAATGTGCTAATTAAGACCTTTCATTTGATACCCAACACGGCATGAATAAACATTTTTTTTGTTTTTAGGCTTTGACTTTATGTCCGCTAGAGGGCGCTATATTGAATTTAATGTGACCTCACATAGCCTATAACTAGCGGACGATCTAGACGCTTCCAACAATACCTCATTTGTCAAATTATGACAAGCGGTTTAGAAGTAATGAGGGAACAGATGAACATACATACATACATACCGGCCAAAAATCATAACCCTCCTTTTTGCTTCGCCGTAGTCGGGTAAAAATAGTAGCTCACTGGTATCGGGAACAGGGTCCAAGCTACCGGCCGTCAGGGCTCCAGAGAGAGGAACTTCCTAACAATGCGAATCGTGTCCAGAAGTACCGCTCTCTGAATCAGGCCCTTAATCCAGCTGCCCAACGAGAGCCTCCTTAGGTGTTGGTCGAGGCTCTTGGTAATTAAGCCATTGGCTGATACAATTATTACCACAACGATTGCTGAGTCCACATCCCACATGTCGACAACCTCGCGAGCCAAGTCAAGATACTTGATTTGTTTATCTTTCTCGGCTTTCACGAGGTTCCCGTCATGAGGGACCGTTATGTCAATAATCATTGCGCGTATATTATTTGCGATCGGCGTTAATTTTCCATACATAATCATCTAGCTGTCATATCCCTGTAATGTCCACCCCCTTACTAGCCATCTGCAAAATAAGTAGATTGAGGAGTTAAGATGATGGCTGATGGCTATATGGGTAGGAGAAGACCAAATAAACAAATGAATGGATAGTATAGTGCTTTCACAGTTATTTTACCTCCTACTCATTCCTCAATCTAGTTATAATATTTAGAATTAAACAAAGTCGTTTTTCGTGTTTGTCTGTTTGTCCGCATTAGTTCTTCAAAACTGCGCAATGCGGTTTTCACCATCATTTAGATACATTATTCCGGAAGATTTACAGTTATAATTAACTAGCTGCGCCCCGCGGTTTCACCCGCGTAAGTCTCGATCCCGTGGGAATATCGGGATAAAAAGTAGCCTATGTCCTTATTCAGGGTGTCAGCTACCTCCCAAAATTTTATCAAAATTGGTACAGCCGTTTGAGCGTGAAGAAGTAACAAACACACACACTCACAAACTTTCTCCTTTATAATATTAGTGTGATGATTATTATTTAATTGCAAAAATACTAAATAAATATTTTTTATAAATTAATAATTACAACTCTCAAGAATCTTAAAAACGTCTCAAGAGCATTCAAAACGCTTAAAAACTCAATTTTATCCTACAAGCATCCGTCTTATGGTCACACCATTACAAAAAGTAATTATTTGCGCTTTCTCTGAGAACTGCTCAATCGATAGCTGCACAGAAATCGAGATTAATTGGAATTCTAATTAAAAGTACAGCCTGCAAGGAGATCGGTTGAATGTTAGAGATTTTCCTGAGTAAAGTGAATAATTATATTGTGGGACCTAGTATTTTTTTAAATGGAAAAAATCTTTTAAAACTGCTGGGAAAAGCTAAAAGGAAGGTGAATCTTAAAAGCTACGTGTGTGTTTTAGGTAATATGTTGCCATAATATAAATACAGCTTTAATTAAAAACAGATTTGAACAAAAATAAGGTGTCATTAGAATAAAATTGTTGTAACCTAAACTGGTTCCTATTATTTTGTCATGGCGTTAATTTATTATTTCAATTCTTTACGTAGGTAGTTTAATTAGCGTTTTAGCTTAATTATTTTCAGTAGGTAGGGTTTCAATGTTAAAAGCCAATGACCAAACAGGGTACAATAAGTTTTTTTCGGCCGTCAATCATACATTATTAATTTGATGCAGAATAAGAATATGATGAACAAAAGTTACTGTGCGGTAACAAAACCTGACATCAGTCTGAACCGAGTTATACACTTAGTAATAATAAAAATAAAAAAACTTATTTATCATCTAAAAGCAGGTTTGTACAGTGTAGAGCTATTTTTACATACAAGTTCAAGTTCAAATATATTATCTAATCTCTCTATCAAATAATTTTTCTACAAATGCAGTCCGCATTTGTAGGAAAATTGTTTATGATTTCCTTTTTAGATAGGTTTTTCCAATACCGACTAAGGTTTCAACGATGGCCGCGGTATAAAAACCAAATACAAATATTATCACCGTCACTTAATGTATACCAAATGACCAAATAAAAAATCCACACACACACCCCATGCACGCACCTCCACATACGCACTCTCAGTAACACTTAATTCGACATTGTTAAATCACTCTTTCTTTATTTTTTTTTTAATGTTGTAACTGCTAGAGGGTGGAGACCTGGCGACCTGAAACACAGGCCCTTAAAGCCTAGCTTAGGCACCAGTTTCCCACAATAAATTTAAACCATTTCATGTACCTTTACGTGTAATAATGTCTGTATGTTTATTGTGGTGAGAAAAAAAAAATGACCACTTCTCATAGTGTACTTTTATATGTTTTTATATTTTATTAAATAAGTAGCTGAACATGAGGTCCTGGGTTCCATTCCCAGGCCGGGCAAAGTGCTATTGGGCTTTTCCATCAGGAATTTCTCAGTAGCAGCCCGGGATCTGGATTTGTGCCCGGTTGATGGCAATAGGTCCGCCCCCTATTAGATGGGACATAAACGTAACTGAAGAATTGTGGGTAACTACATCTCCACCTAAATCATCTCACTGTGGGTTTACGTATGCTAAGCTATACTTGAATCTAACCGAATATCATCATTATCTGTTTAGCCTTTTCCCAACTATGTTGGGATCGACTTCCAGTCTAATCGGATGCAGCGCAGTACCAGTATTTTACATGGAGCGCTAGCCTATCTGACCTAAACACAGTTACTCGGTAATACGATACGCCTAAGTAAACCTAGTCGTCAAAATTTCAGGTTTCTGATTACCTATTACGATTATCAAAGATCTACAAATGACAGCCGAACCAAACCGAAATCAAAGCGAATAATTAATCCAAATCTAATTTGTATGTTCGTATTAAAGCTATCAATTAACAATAAACAGTGAATTATCATTAATTTTAATTATATAAACGATTAATCTTGTAACAGATCATGTAATTAAATATTATGTTCTATTTTGGTTTAGTCTAGACTCAAATTGGTTGCGCCAAACACAGTTTTATTGCGAAATGTTTATTTGTAAATGATATAGGTAGGTAGTTAGCATTGGGTTTCCATAAATATATTAATCGGGAATAATGGAACAAGAGTGGAGCAGTGATGGCGGAATGGTATCTGCCCCGACTAACGGGTTGCAGGTCGTTAAGTTCGAACCCAGGCAGGCAATTTTAACCGAATTCCAAAGAGGAGCAGGTTATATGTTCGGCTGTATGTTTGTTTTTTTTTGTTTTTATGTATGTTCACCGATTACTCCGTCAATTGTGGACGGATTTCGAAAATTCTTTTTTGTATGGAAGGGTATGCTCCCGAGGTGGTTCCATTGCCATCAAATCAGAATTTGATGAGGGGATCCCATGGAAATCGAGGGAAATCCTCAAATTTTATAGGCATACCTGTAGCGATTTGAGTATTTTTTATAGTAACTCGTGCATTTTCACTTAAAAAGCACCTTTTGGTGAAGTGGAACTGATGATGAAGACCACAGATGGCCACCGGAACTGCTTAATAATAAGAACTTCACCGTTGCGATTCGATTACGCACTTTAATATGGTTGCTAAGCAATTTATGCTCGTCAAAATGCATATGGTGAAGTCACCATCAGATCTCCTGGTTCTTACCAGGAGAACTACTCAACAATTAACGCACCTGCATCGAGAAAAGCAATATTTGGTAAAAGGTGATGAGCATTTGACATTAGGCTATTGTTAATTAGATAAATTACAAACTAACCCACTAAAAAGTGAAACATAAACAACTTTTTACAAAAAAAAACAACCGACTTCCAAAAAAAACACTAAAAAGTGAAAAATAACTTTAATTTCGGAAGTCGGTGGCAAATAACTAAAATACAGACCCAAAGACACCGACTTCCGAAATTAAAGTTATTTTTCACTTTGTAGTGTTTTTTTTGGAAGGCGGTATTTTTATTTTGTACTTAGTGTATATAATTTCATCGCCACTGTTCTCAAAATTGTGAAGGAAAATATCGTGAGGAAACCGGCATGTCGTAGAACCAAGAAACTTTGAAGACATGTGACATCCACTAACCCGCACTGGGCCCGCGTGGTGGATTATGCCCACTCCCTCCCATAAAAAGGAGGCCTGTGTCCCAGTCGTGGGAACGTTACAGGCTGATTATGCTAATCAATTAATAGTAAGAAGTTATTAATTATCAACTAGAATCTCATACGGTGCATAAGCGGTCTTATCGCTAAAAGCAATCTTTTACATACAATCATTAGGTACACCTAATTTTCTGCCAGGGTTGCGAGTTTGTCCGAAAGGGATATCGTGGCCGTGGCACACATGCAACTGAAGGAACACGGGTGGGTTTTAATCAGTAAAAGTCTGACACGTCCTCCCGCTCCGCCCAGAGCGGGAGAAGTTATTTTATAATTTCCCACACAAAAAAAAAAGGAAGAAAAGCAGTTGGGACATCATAGGCTGATTATGCTATGCTTATACAATGCTTATTGAGGATAGATGAAATCTGAACTCTTCCACTATTCTGGTTTACAAAGATTTTTTCGTTCTGTACCTCTAATTGACACATTACTATATCTATAAATTAAGTATAATAAAATCGTAACGAAGTCAAAACTGTACATTGTATATTTTTAAAAAAAGTAATCGCTACGAGGTCGGGGAATGATTCTAATGCCGGAAATACGAGTATAGTTTTTAGATATTTTATTCCTTTAAGTCTGGCCAGTCGGGAGGGTATAAAATATCACGCTACTTGATAAGGGGAATGAAGTTGATTGATGAAGTTATTTGATAATTTCCCACCCAAAAAAAGGGTACACCTAATTTAAGATAGGTAAATGATTTACTTTAAAAAATAATAATACTAACTGAATAAAGGCTCCCGCAGACAGGCGCGACGTGACAGCGTGACGCGACACTAGTAGCACAAATTCTATGAAAACTTCATGGAAAGTGATGCGCTGTGCGTCGCACTGCCTGTCGCGCCCGCGATATTGTGCCAGTCTGCACGAGCCTCAAGGCTGTTATCTTATAAATTATGTATAATATACGGGATCCTGGCGTTTTGCCGGAAAGATTTTGCCAAATTTTCATTACCTAAACAAATTTTAGCAACCTTTTTTTATACCATTGCAATATTTCGAATGATTTTAGTACGCATATTTTCATTTGGTCAAATTTTTACTTGGCAAAATATTACCAAGTATAATGTCATTATGGCATTTGGTCTTTAAGCAAATGATTTATTACAGCAAACAATCTTCAGCCAATAAACGTTTTTGAGCGAGCGAAGCGAGCGGTGCCGCGGTAGCGTCCGGCGAGTGCCAGACACGACTTGCATTAATAGAAAAAAAGATATTGTTTTTAGTAGGTTACCCGGAACATAACTATTTAGATTAGGTTAATTTCTTTAAAAAAAAAAATGGGTAGGTTAGGTTAGGTTAAAACTGTGACCTCCTACGCACGAGCCGAGCGAGCGAAGCGAGCGGTGCCGCGGCAGCGGCCGGCGAGTGCCAGAAACGACTTGCATTAATAGAAAAAAGAGATTGTTTTTAGTAGGTTACCCGGATCTGAACTATTTACATTAGGTTAATTACTTATTTATATTATTATTTGATTTTGCGTAAAAACTGTTATTCCAACTGAAATATTTGACTAAATAAAAAATGTTAAAAGTACTAGTTGGTAAACTAGTTTGCGTTACAATATTTTGTGAATAGATTTTTTGCTAAGTAATAATTTGGCAAATGAAATTATGCGAGAAATTTTTTGGGAAGTGAAAATTTGTCAAATTCCTTTCGGTCAAACAAGGGAGACCCATAATATACATGTTTCACAGTAATTAATTTATCTGTCATTGCTTCATTTTTCATTATTTTTACCTGTTGAGAAGTAAGTAGTAACTTTATTTTAGGTTCATCGTCTTCACATAATGATACAATTTAAAGTACCTATACAATATACATTTAAAAAGAGCAACACTGGCGTTATTTGCCTTGCATTGTCGTCTATACGAAATCACCTTTTGGAAGGAGCAACTAGAATCAATTCTATTTTCTTGTTAACTTTTGACGTTCAAAAGTTCCTTTTATGTGCCTATCTGATAAATGACTTGACTTTGAATAAAATAAAGTATTCTGACAAAAAGTTCAAAAAACTAAATTATAAATTTTTAATAAAAAATGAACGATTTGAAGATGAACGACGGTAGTCGCGGTAGACCAAGAACCTATTGTAGTATAATGCGGACCTAGAACCGGCTTATATCCAGTAATTAAATGCAACTACATTTTTTATTCGAAATAAACCTTTAAACCTGCCTCGTTGGTCTAGTGGCACAAGCCCTACTGCGGAGCATGAGGTCCTGGGCTCGATTCTCGGGTCGGGCAAACTGTTATTGAGTTTTTCCAACTGGAAATTCTCAGTAGCAGCCCGGTGTCTAGATATGTGCCCGGATGATTGCAATAGGCTCATCCCCTACTCCATGGAACTGTTCCCTGCCTGACATAACTGTTGCCTGCCTAACCCTTCGGGAAATACAGCCGTGATGTTAGATTATGTAAAACTTCAGAAGACTTAAACATAATCACTGAATACGAATCATTTCTGAAAGCAATCAAGCATCAGTGAATGGAAATTCAAATAAAACGATTCCTTAACGATATGAATATTGCACGCATTGCGAAAATACATTTACGTAGTACCTTCATTATATTAATAAAATAAAATATTGCAATAAAGTTGGAACAAGGACGCTAGGCACGTCTAACAATGCGCAAGACTGAATATAATTAAATACGTTCTGTTTTATATATTCGCCTGAAATTGAGGTAAAAGTTTATCAATTTGAGTTTTAGGGTTCCGTAGTCAACAAGGAACCCTTATAGTTTCACCATATCCGTATGTCAGTCTTTCCAAGGATCAGTCGGACTTAGTTCTAGAAAGCTGTAATTTAGCACCAACTGTACATAGTAATCACGCCGACAATTCTTTTTAGGGTACCTCCCTTACACGTAAAGTGGGGATAGTATTATTTTTTCTCGTATGATCTGGGATGATGCGGGGTATCGTTGGATAGGCGGCTCAAAAATATTGAGGGTCTGTAAAGACAATTTTTCGATTCAGGAATACGTTTGTGTAATATTAAGCTTTAAAGTACAAATTTTCGTTAGTCCAGTGTCCCCCCCTGTCAACTAAATGGTTGTTATTGGATATGTAAAAAAAAATCATAGCAATAGTATAACTAAATTAAAAGAAAAACTATCACAGCTAAGTACGCTTCACAAGTTAACGAGTTATAGTCGACCAACTTACATTTGCAGTTGGAGAATTGACAGTGACGTATATAGATGTATAGGAGAACATGTTTTTCAGCTTGTTTTGGGATAAATTCATCCCAACTACGGAACCCTTCATGGTCCGACACGCACTTGGCCGGTTTTTGTATTGGTTACTTTCTGATGTGTCTTGTCGTTTAATAAAGCCTGGCTCACTTATACATAAATCTCTATTAATGCAAAAGTTTAACATCGTTAATCGGTACCTACCTATTAAAAAAAATCATTGTCTCTATAAATAAATGAATGCAATGATTCGACACGTGAATAATAGATCGTTCGTACTTACGAACGACCTGATTCGATCTGTTACTTAACAGTCAGTTGACCTATAGGTTACTATTCAACAAAAATCTAATGTGGGGTGTACCTACTAAGGGTACACCTCTGCCTTACCCTTCAGCGAAACAAGGCATGATAATATGTTTTGTGTTAAAAAAAAACAACCCTTTTCGAACAACCCATTTGAAAATCTCATTCAAGTCAAAAGTAAAACTTTAAAAAGCATGTTTTAACCAATATTCACACATTACCATACGATTCTTTGTAAAAACACAGCGTACACCCGAAGCTGGTTGAAGGCATTACCAGAGCAATCTGCATAAAAGTGCTCCGTACTAAAACTACTGATGCATACGGTTCAGTAATAATCGTGCTAATGCATCCGTTATTTTAAACTTAGCTGGGAAATATTCTACCTTAAGCATTTTATCCTTTTGGTACACTTTCGTTGGACCAATGACCGTTGAAACAGGGCTCGTGGCTAAGTTATAACAGCCGCACGGGTTGATCGATCAGGTTAAACTACGCTTGCCTAGGTTGGTCCGTTAATGTGTGACCATCTTTACATACCGAGACCCCTTTGTGTCTCAGAAAGTCCTGGCTGTCATACGTGGATCTTTGACGGTCATTGCGGACAGACAGAAACCCGAAAGTCTTGACCTGACAACCAGTCTTACGGGCCGGGTATTACGTTACCCAAACATTGGGTCGTGAAGGTAAGACAGCCAGTCGAACCAAGTAAAATACTGGTATTCAGCTGCTTTCGGTTAGACTGGACGCTGGCCCCAACATACTTAAGGAAAACCTAAACAGATATGTGGCCATTGGAGCAGATGAGTCCGCAAATTGGTCAGCGTAGCATCCAACCCCGCACCCTCAGCTAGATGGCCCGACTACCTTTAAAAGGCTGCTGATGGGTATGGGGATGGTGAAGACGGAGAACCGGGTATTGTGGTGGCATTTGGTATGCGTTATAACTATCATATATATATATATATATATATATATATCATAAATCATAAATTACACATAGACTAATGCAGGTAAATTCAGGGATATTAATTGTTTGTCCAATTTACTACCAACTTTCATTAACAGTAGTAGGAAGAGGCCGTAACACGGCAAATTGACATAGGGTGTCAATTTCCTTAACAATTGAATTCCCTGACCGACAGTACCTACCTTTGCACCTTCAATACAAATGCTAATAAGGGTCAAAACTTTTCTAAACAACCGAAGCAGAATTTCTGTTGTTCCATTATAATCTCATTAAATATTGATGCTTTGAATTCGTTGCAAAACAATCTCTCTGCACTCATTGTTTCCTTGGCTAAATAAACGTCAAAACATTTAAAAATCCCTTGTATTCATACATTTTTGGAGCGCTAACAAAAGCTGAACCATTGTTTCATGCTGCTATTCCAAACATTTGCATACGTAAAGTTCTATTGTCACTTGAATTAATAAGGTATACAGGGATGCCGAATATTTTGTCATAGTTATGAGGGCTACATAGTTAGAATGCTATAAGCTCACCAAAACCAGTAAATGACTTGCTACTAATATCTGCGAAATATAAGGTTAACAGCTGTTAACAACAAACACAAATGTGTGTGTTGTTACAAACAAAAATTACTCAAATAAAATCGTTTACTTACTCACAAATGAGATAAAGAATTGAATGATTCTGTAATAAAATTGCACCTACGATTTCGTGCAATAATCAATGCCAGCCAACCCGCACTGAGCCCGCGTGGTGGATTACGGCCCACTCCCTCTCACAGAGAGGAGCCCTGTGTCCCAGCAGTGGGGACATTATAGGTTGATTATGTAATCAATGCCAGCACCCTAATTGCGTAACGCAGTTTGAATCGGAATCGGAATGATTTTGAAGTATATTGCTAATCCATTGCTTCATTTGTTAGAAAAAATTGTCTGCTCAGTAACGTAAATAACGCAATGAATGTTGTTGAACTGTCAAATTGCAACCGATTCCTACTGATAGTGTGTTACGAAATTAGCCCTCAGGAACTTTGTGACACGTGTTCGCCATTGTAGGTTTGCTATTTGCCATCCCTGAGCTTTGCTAAAAGGTAGATTCTAGGATGCCTAGGATAAAGAGAGCGTATACGCTTATAAAACACGAGCAGGTAATAAAATGATATCCTGTGAACGGTTTATCATATTATTTTATGAAGCGAAATATTAGTGTTAGTCTTATTCTTTTGAGTTAGAGTTTTCTTAGTAGATTTTATTTATTTATGTTTTGATCAGATACATAACCCCTCCAATGTAAAATTATGAGTATTTTTTTTTTCTTTTCTTTGTAAATGTGTAGATTTAAAACGAGAAACTTACTTTGCGTCTTTTTATTACAGATTTCTACTTGCATGAAAATAAATGGTCTGGTTTCTTTGAAATAAAGTAGATACACAAAAATAGCCATGAGGACAAGTACCTAATTATAAGAAAGAAACAAAGAAAATACATTTATTTTAGCACACACTAAAAGGCACACAACACAACATAATCTATGACAAGTAACAAGTGCAAGGAATTTGTGCCTCGCGGCTGCGCCAAATAGGCACAGTTCAGCAAAAATGCCAGACTGCCTGACGCCGGTTTTCAACTGGACCTGAAGTGTGAGGCAACGGATGTAAATGAGTTCCTTATTGCAATGTGTCTATGTATGCTTAAATAAAATAAATTTGTGTAACATAATAATAATATCGAATATTTAAATAGTTAGAAAACAAAATTACAAAACAAACTGATAAATATATGAGACGGAATGACATTATCTAGAAATCGTTCGAAACGAACAAAACCTGTTTGGTTGGAACAATTGGACGTAGATACACAAAAAGGATCCAATCCACAACATGGCCAAAAATGAGTTGAGTGCACCAAACTGATGCTAAATATCGATACTATCGGCCAGAAAAAAAAACCAAGCAAAATACAACTGTTTATCATTTATATCAACCTCAGAACCAACGCACATCTACGGCAAGTTATTTTTTTTTCACCTAGAACAATCCCACCTTCCTGGTTCATAACCAGTATTATTTTAACAAAACGAATCATGGAGTCTGGATTGTTTTTGCATAATTTCAATTTGTTCATCACTTACACGTAAATAAAAACACTAGAACGACGAACACTATTTTTTTTTTTTTGGGTGGGAAATCATCAAATAACTTCTCCCGCTCTGGGCGGAGCGGGAGGGCGTGTCAGACTTTTACTGACTAAAACCCACCCATGTTCCTTCAGTTGCCTGTGTGCCAGGGCCACGGTATCCGTTTCGGACAAACCCGCAACCCTGGCAGATATCAGCCCTAACGGACCCCATCAGAAAAGGATAGACATGGTCATTTTGACTGATAGAAATAGGTAAGCTAAAGTAGGTCCGACGCCCGTATACAACCACAAACTTAGATACGTTACATTTCATTCAAAATTCAAAAGCGATTTTCTCCTACTTAAAATATTGATTAGAATGTTTATGATGTTACAATCATAGTATTCTCGAAACCAAACTATTATACAATTCGTCTATTGTCAAAGCTGCAAATACCTTTGCAAGTTTCACGAGAAAATCGGAATTAATTGATTTAAATTTGTATGCTCGTGACTATACGTATACTTAAAGAAAATCTAGGTTTGAATAACCTGTAAATAATCTGTCAGTAATATTATAATTATGCTTGCAGGGCAAATTAATTTGCGAGTTTGTCCGAAAGGGATATCGTGGCCCTGGCACACAGGCAACGGAAGGAACACGGGTGGGTTTTAGTCAGTAAAAGTCTGACACGCCCTCCCGCTCCGCCCAGAGCGGGAGAAGTTATTTGATGATTTCCCACCCAAAAAAAAAAAAAAAAAAAAACAAAAAAAAAAAAAAAGGGCAAATTAATTAATTAATTTATTTAAATCTACATCATCATCTGCCCTTCTCCCAACTATGTTGGGGTCGGCTTCCAGTCTAACCGGATGCAGCTGAATACCAGTATTTTATTTACATGGAGCGACCGCCTACCTGACCTCCAAAACTCAGTTAGTGGGTAACACAATTACCCCTTGTTAAGACTGGTTGTCAGACTTTCGGGCTTCTGATGACCCGTAACAATACTGTCAAAGATCTACAAATAACAGCCGGGACCAACGGCTTAACGTGCTTTCCAAGGCTCGGTGGGGTCTTGGTATGTAAATATGGTCACCCATCGACGGATCAACCGCGGCAAACTTAGCTTAACCTTATCAATCGACCCGTGCGGCTGTAATTACTTAGCCACAAGTCCTATTTAAACTTTATAAACATAAATAAGTCAGCTAAACATTGTTGGCGTAAGTCGAAGTAGAAGTAACAACATGCGTAGACAAACGAAGAAGATACGGATGAAAGGTAAGCGCTAGTCAATAATACTATTATTTGCAGAAAAAGACGACATAAATTCTTTATCTTATGAAGGTACCCATTTTTAATTTTTTTGTTTCCTTTCCGCCTTATGGAAAAGACAAGGTATTAGTGAAGGATATGTGA
Organism: Tiliacea citrago; assembly: GCA_963921375.1. NCBI lineage: Eukaryota > Metazoa > Arthropoda > Insecta > Lepidoptera > Noctuidae > Tiliacea > Tiliacea citrago. The sequence goes on from OY992799.1 coordinate 3,598,567, forward strand.
AATGGAACATTATGGAAAATAATAACTTCTATATGAAAATAATGAAAATGAAAACATATTTCGCAATCAATACCATATTTATTATGGCCACAGCTATTTATTCTCAACCATTTGTTGAGTTTTATGTTGTGAATAAACATAATAATTATGAGTACCTATAGGTAGTGACTGATATTTTAATAAAATGTATGTAAATATTATACATAAGGATAATAATTTTCCAGGCGACTAATTACTTAAAGGGCGACTAACTATTTGCTACTAAAATAATAACTTGGCGACTAATAACTTAAAGGGCGACTAACTATTTGCTACTAAAATAATAACTTGGCAGCGATTAAATATTATTTCTTAATCGCTGCAAAGTCATCTACTGTTATTGAATCATTTGGGTTAGGTTAGGTTAGAACAGTAACCATTAACAAGCGAAGGCGAGCGAGCGAAGCGAGCGTGCCGCGGCAGCGGCCGCCGAGTGCCAGATCCCCTCTATTGTTGGTAAATTCAGTTACAAAAACAAAAATTCGATGCCAGTTTAAATTAAAATAAAGCTAAAAACTGATTATTGAGCTGCTACTTTCTACTTAAAATAATACTTCGCTGTAGCTGCCAACCTATTATTTTTGCTGCCAACCTATTATTTTTGCTACCGGCTTTAATTATTTTTTAATCCCAAATTCAGATTAATTTGTCGCCGTGTTAAATACATGCCTATACATAATAATAATATTTATGTCGAGATAAAATTCGTCGAGAAGTAAATGAAAACCGTCATTAACATCACTTATAATTATCAGCCCGCCATAACAGCCATTTACAATAAAATTTAATGCTACGAATATCAGTAATTTTATCATTTATAGATTGGCTACAATTAATTTGTTTAAATTATTTTCAGCATCAGATCAAAGGTAATGAGGGTGGTATTTATTAAAATTGGTTACGGCCGAATTTCGACCAGTGGACGACCACTAGTAATGAATAACTATTCGAATAAATATTTCAATATTTTGCTTTTTTAAACTTTGAGGTTAATTTCTGTCGCTGCTCAGTTTTGCTCATTACCAAGGTGAGATGTCAGATGTTACACATCATATACGACTACTGAGGCTCGCTTTTTTCTCTTTCTTTTTTTTCCACCTGCTATGTTTTGTCTCAGCATCATCACCTTGTAATTTTTTGGTTTAAATACGTTTTTATTTTTTTAGTAATCACACTCATATTATAAAGGCGAAAGTTTGTGAGTGTGTGTGTGTATGTTTGTTACTTCTTCACGCTCAAACGGCTGGACCAATTTTGATAAAATTTTCTATGGAGGTATCTGACACCCTGGATTAAGACATAAGCTACTTTTTATTCCGATATTCTTACGGGATCGAGACTTACGCGGGTGAAACCGCGGGGCGCAGCTAGTATTTCATAATATAGATTCTTTTTCAATTTGTGAATGTGAGAACGTTGTAGGCTTAATAGACTGTAGCTTTCTAAACCATCTTCTATTTTGTTAAGTACTTGGTACTTGTTGACGGGCCTACACTGTCCTCCCATACCTATTAACACTGTAACTTGAAAACATTGTAGACTTTTCATTCTTATATTGTTGACTTATACATTGCATTCTTTTTAAAACAGTAACAAACGACCAATTGGAACCGTGTACCTAGCTTCTGACGTTTCATAAGTGCCCATGTAGGTTTATGTGAAATAAAATATTTTGATTTGGATTTTGATCACCCTAATGTAGACTGGTAAGAAAAATAACTAGGGCATTAAGTTCACCATTGTACATTTCTTTTATACGTGTGCATAAAGTTTTAATAAATAATAAACAAATTAATAAACTGGTCTTTTGTGCCTGCAATTACATCGGTAGATTTTTCCCTGGGAGTGCAATCGTAACGCACCGGTAATGTCTCTAATATTGCAGATGTCCATAAATGGCTATAAACATTCGCCATCAGGTATACCCCTTCTGCCAGGGTTACGAGCCCGTCCGAAAGGGATATCGTGGCCCTGGCACACAGGCATCTGAAGGCACACGGGTGGGTTTTAGTCAGTAAAAGTCTGACACGCCCTCCCGCTCCGCCCAGAGTGGAAGAAGTTAGTTGATAAATTCCCCACCCAAAAAAAAAGAAAAAAAAAGGTATACCGCTTGCTTGTTTGCTAACAAAAAAAATAAAAAACTTTGGCATTCCAAACAAACACGAATTCTCACAAAAACCACAACAATTCGAACACCAATGTACACGAACCATATTCAGTTTTATTCAAATAATGTTTTTGTACTTGTAATAAATATTAATAAAGCAACGGAAGCAACTTAATGACTCTGTGTGCTTTATAAATTTAACTATTTTAACATGCTTAACAGCACCATTTTGTAACGAGCTGCTATTTGCATAAAAGTGAGGATTTATTGTTATTAAATTCATGCTTCCGTGTTCTGGGGATTGGAGGCCGAGGTTTATAAATAATATGGTTGGAGGAAGGTTTGGTTTCCCTATATTGCAGGTTAGGATTGTAAAAGTATACTTAAAAGTACACTTTGTAAACAAGCATAATTATTACAAATTAGAGGAGCCTAGCCAGGTTATGAATGCTTGAAAACATGCTGGTCCAGCTCCATAGGACAATCTAGAGTCTAGACAAAATCAAACTGGTTGCTATTGTATAATTTATTATTTGTTTGACATTAATTTTACATTCTGTGATTACCTTCACTTACATATTTTTAGGAAAACATAACTATTAAAAAACGGTGTTTGTAAATATGTGAGCACCATGATTGAATCTATCTCATAATTGAATTATCTGTCATTGCATTTTTTTTTTTTAATTTTACCTATTGTGGCGTAGTAATTTTATTCTAGATGCATCGTCTTCGCATAATTATAATTATCTGAAACAAAATATTGTAAAACTTTTTTAAAAGAGTAACGGTGGAGTTTCTTGCCCATTCTTCTCCATACGAAACTACCTTTTGGAAGGGGCAACTAGAATGAATTTTATTTTTTTGGAAATTTTGACGTTCAAAAGTGCCTCATATGTGCCTATTTGAAATAAATCATTTGACTTTGACTTTGAAAATATGTCGAGAAGCTCGCTATTGGACCTGCGTCACGAGTGCTGCTGAGCTGCTCCATCTTGCAAAGGACAAAGTATTTTGAGTTGATGGCTAACCTTCAGTCATTGGGGAGGCACCAGATGAAATTCATCAGCATAACGACAAGATAACAACAGTTATTTTGTAATTTTTTTTTAATTACTGCACTTTAGAGTAATTTTTTAATGTAAATGGTAGGTAGATTACATTGCTTTGTATTTAACGTGAAATGACGGAGTTTATTATACGATTATATCAAAATAACGTGATAATCGCAATTTTTCTAAAGTTATAATAAAAGGAGTTTAGGTAATCTGCGATGTCACCGTCCTCGATCCTTGGATATTCAATCGGTAACTTAATAAAATACTTTTATTCTTAGCGTCTATTTTCACATAATGAAATAAAATAAAAAAGCCTCTTTATTTTATGCAAACTTGTGCACTTGTAACAGTGCATTGCGATTTCCTATTAAACTAATTTCTAATTTCATGCATTTGGATATTGAAAATATTTTTTTATAAAAATCATAAGTTTCAAACGCTTCGTTTGACATAGTGACTTAACCATAAATAAATTATCAATATGTGCTCTATTAATCAGACCAATAAAATTGATTAAATTTTTTTGAATTGTTAATTTAAATTATGAAACGTACAATATTTCGTCGTTACCGTACCTACTGAATAATTTAATTCCCTTCAATGTAACGAATCCATATTTGACATATTAAGATAACTATTTTCACATAGAAGAATATAATGATCCAAATAATTAAAATAATTCATTGTTGTCAACAACAATAAAAGTATGAAACCTACAATATTTTCTTTATCTAGCTCATTCGTTTTCTTATTGTGAGTATAAAGACAGAATGCTTAGCTTAGGGATCTTCTTTGCCACAATGACGTTCCTACACTGGGTATATATCGTACAATTTTATCATTAGATGGGCCGAATACTTGTTTGGTACCCAATAACATAATATAAAAGCGAAACTCGCGTCAGACTTTGGCTGACGCCAGCGTGAAGCTAGTTCATCAAAACATAATATAACGGCTATATTCCCCAAAGGGTTTAGCAGATGTGAATAGTACACCCAACACCAGTTATCACAAGCTTAATAAGCGTTATGGTAAGCTTATTCCCATGAACCAGAAACCAAATCGGACTCCAGGCTGCTGCTGAGAAATTGCTATCATCATCATTTCAGCCGAAAGACGTCCACTGCTGGACATAGGCCTCCCCCAAAAGGGAGGATTTACCATAATCGCCACCTTTGGCAGGCGGGTTGGCGATCGCAGTATGGTGTTTAAATGCGTAGGGAACGCTGCTGCCGTTTCTCTAGTAAGTCTCTTAGTCGCCTTTTACTACACCCACGGGAAGAAATAGGTTGGTGCTATTCTTTACGTCCGGCACCACACGGAACGTTATGGCAAGCTTATTCCCATGAACCAAACTCCAGGCTGCTGCTGAGAAATTCCTATATAAAAACCTAAAAACACTCACCATCTTGCTTTTGAACCAAAAACCCTACGCGCAACAGAAACGCTCCAACCACTAGACCAACGAGGCAAAGTACGCTATTTCAGGCCTCAGTTGTCAAGCAGATAACATTCATTCAGTTGCCATTTCTAAGGGATTGGGGTTAGCTAATTGGATGACTATCCCGTCAACTGGTGGGCGTTAGAGCGTTGTTCTCGGTGCACCGCATGCAATCGAGGTAGGCTTTAATTGGTGAAATTGTAGTGCGCTATGTTCAGGTTTTTGTCAGTGTCGCCGTGTAATAAAACCTTGTAAATACTGGGTAAAGTTTTAGGCCAGATTTTGTAAATAGAAAATTGCCAATATTATTATTTTGTTTCTGTTTCCACATACTCGACCATAAGTATCAGACACTCAAGACAAATTACCGTTATGTGAAAGACATTTAGGTACTAGCTAACTACACATGTGTGGGACACACTTACGAAATTCTGTTCTCAAGTCTCAGACTTGATTGACAGATTGATTGACAGACATTCAAGGTATTCTACACCCAAGGCTAGGTAAGTTACTGCGAAAAAATATACACTTCCATATTGTATCCATGCGTATTTTACAGAACATAACTCAGCAGTACCAGGAAAAACTTTTATATTCAGTCAGAGGTTTATAGACATATAATGATGATGAGATATAATAAACATAACTCCCCAAGTTCTACGCACAGACGCTCAATTTTATGACTTCACTGTCGCACGCATGGTTCGACCTTTTTTAATGTTTTGCGTGAAAACCATGACTCAAGTCAAGGCTAAAAAGAAGGTAGTGTATTCGAGAAAAGTTCAAAGCTGTCCTTGTCAAACTACAAATTACAGATTTTTTTTTAAGTTTTATGATTTTCTGTACAAAAGTACTTACCTTTGACCGGAGCGCTCTGAGGATGTGACATTCTGTCAGCGATAATGATGATGGAAAAGCCACAAAATGTATTGGACTGACATTAGCTACTGAAAACTTATGTCAATCCCGTTGAATGTCGTTATAGAAATACGAAACGCTTTGAAAGCAATTGCCATTTGTCTAGGCCCTCAGGATAGTTAGTCAGTTTAGCTACCTAAAATAATCATCTACCTAAGATAATCATAATCATCTACTTATGATAATCATAAATCTTTATTTATCTCGCTAACATATTCCAGGCATTCGCTAAAAGAATGCACAATCTTAAATAGAGATAGCTGTCTGAGGAAGGAGGGTCTTAGAGGGTGTTAATTTGCAAACGGTTTAAGTCAAAATACTTAAAATAAGTCTAAAGATGAAGTTAGAGAAAGGATAGCCTAATCAGCCTATAATGTTCCAACTGCTGAGACACAGGCCTCTTCTCAAAATCTAAATCAAAATATTTTATTTCACATAAACCTACATGGGCACTTATGAAACGTCAGAAACTAGGTGCACGGTTCCAATTGGTCGTTTCCTATGGCGAAGAGCTGTCAAGAAACTCCACGGTTACTGTTTTAAAAATAATTGTCTTTTACAATTTTTTAAATTTACAGTATTAATAGGTATGAGATGTCAGTGTAGGTCCGTCAAACAGGTACCAGGTACTTAACAAAATAGAAAATGGTCTACAAATCTACAGTCTATTACTCGTAAGCCTACAACGTTCTCACATTAAGAGGCGGCTCCCTATTTTTATGTTAATTTGCATCAATATTCTGAAACAGTCACAAATACAAGCAAAATTAAACTTTAGTTTATGATTTATTGCATATTTTTCTTTCCATGTTGAAGACAGTAACGTAATTGTGATATTTTCTCTAGATACATTTTTTATTCACAAATAAACAGGGTAAAACGGGAACCCTATTACTAAGGCTCCACCGTCTGTCTGTCTGTCTGTCGGTCTGTCTGTCTGTGTGTCCGTCTGTCACCAGGCTGTAACTCATGAACCGTGATAGTTAGACAGTTGAAATTTTCACAAATGATGTATTTTTGTTCCCGCTATAATAAAAAATACTAAAAAACAGAATAAAATAAATATTTAAGGGGGCTCCCATACAACAAACGTCATATTTTGCTCGTTTTTGCTCGATATTGATAATGGCAACTGGTAGACGCTTGAAATATTCACTGAATATTTAGTTATACCTATATTCACTTTAAAAATAAATTAAAATAAAACAAATATTTAAGGGAGCCCCCCTTAAATATTTGTTTTATTTTAATACCATCCATACACCACCCATACAAAAAACGTGATTTTTATAGATAATGGTACGGAACCCTTCGTGCGCGAGTCCGACTCGCACTTGGCCGGTTTTTTTTACTTCATCGAAGTCACGGCAGCCACTGTATCATTTGACCTATTATCAATTCGATTTTTTTTCTTTTTTTCGTTACTCCGACGTTTCATTTGGTCGAAAAGCTTTTTACCGAAGTTACACTTAGCCGAAATAACATTTGTTCGAAGCATTATGTTTCCGAACATTCATTATGCCACTGTTTTAATTACCATATTTTCATTTCACCAAACGCCTGAACAATAGAGGGGATCTGGCGCTTGGCCAGGGGATCTACCGCAGCACGCTCGCTTCGCTCGCTCGCCTTCACGCATTAGTGGTCACTGTTCTAACCTAACCTAATCCAAATGATTCAATAACAGTAGATGGCAAGCAAGCATGCAACATGCAGCAGGCATTGTTTCTGTCACGGCTCCAGCGCTGCGGGGTTTGGGCGGCCCCACGCGCGCTTATCGTCGCAGATGGTTTTAACGCTTACCTGCTCCTCAGCTCGCGGGCTCTACACTCTAGGGGTAGGGCAGATAAGACTTCGTAAGTCGGTTTTTTCAGCGATTCGTTTCTCACAAAATTTTGTAACACAACATATTGACATTTTTATGACACTATTTTAATTTAATATTGAAAATGCTACCAAGTAACCGACTATATATTTGTGACAAAATAATATTTCGTAAAATGCTGTTCCGGCGTGGTGAAAATATGGCAATTAAATGATTTGGCAAATGAAAAAAGTTCAATAGAGGCTTCGGCCAATAGCAAAAAGTTATTTTGTAAATAGGCGAAATTTAGTTCGGTAAAATAATACATACGAGTATAACACATGATACTTCGATGATCTAAAAATAAATCGAATAATGCATATAGCAAAAAAGACGTCGGTCAATAGTTTTCGGTAAAAGGAAATTAGAAAAAAAAAATGGGAAAGTGATCGGTTCCCCAAACGAAAAACTATAACAATAACAATTAAACCATGCGTGGCATCTGTGCAAGAAGAGCTAGCAGCTCAGCAAAATGCTGTACTAATAACCCTACTCGCTTCTCGTTAATTGCGCGGTTAATTGCGGTGGGACCAAGACTACACGATCTATTAGTCTGTATGACAGTTTGAAGAGTTTTAACCCTAATCCTGGAAGTTATTGTCAAAGGTGCTAAAGCAAGCAAGCGCAAGGTCTACTGTACTTCAGGAACAGCTCAAACAAATAAACTGGACCATCCCTAAAGACATCAACAAACCCTGTTGAACTGAACGCGTCGATCGGGATAACAAGCAGACAAAATTAATAGCTACGCCAAAACTGAACAATAAATCAGGCAAGTTGGGACAAGATGCGGGTCACTATCAAAGTAGGGATGAAACTCAACTAAATTCTCTCTAGAGGTGACTTGCGAAATGATAACACACTTTGGTCTGTACGTACCTTTGAGGGTTTTGTTAATTGGGTTTAGTATGTAGAAGTGTTTGGGATTCGGGTGGTAGTTATAAGTGCTACAATTTATCTGAACACCAAAACAGATGGTCGGATGAGCTGGGTTTATTTAAAGCTTTTGTAGACTGTAAAAGTGGAACGGGGTAAAAGGTATTGGCTCTGCATGCGTAGCATGACCGTAGTACCTAACTGAAGAAATTAAAGGCAAATGGCCACATTGTAGAAATATTTCTACGGAACGATATCAAAAATGAACAAAAGAAATGTTACTTTTTCTTCGTAGAGTCCCCATCATAGAGAGGAGTCTCTCTCATAGAGAGGAGGCCTGTCTCAGCAATGGTAACAGTAAAGCTTCGTAGTGTACAGCATGACCACATGCTGCAGGGGATCAAAGATGTACAATAACAATATTATGTACAACTTATGTCAAAATCACTACAATATTCAACGTTGACTGAGAATAATTGCTCAGTCAACATTAAAATTGATTGCTGACTGCACTACATGTTGCAGCTTCGATTCCGCACGGATGAAATATTTTTATGCCCTAGAGACCTAAAAATATTTCAACCGTGCTGGACATTCCGGCTTCCAGGCCTTGCTTTTTGTGTACCCACACATTTTTTGCATAATTAAAATTGAAAATACATGAATAGAAAATCGTTGCCCAGTTTTCATAGGCGTTTACACAAATTCCGAAGCAACTATATATTATGTAAATATTTTATTGATTTGTACGGGCCATCCCGACGGATACCCAGTCGCCCAACGTCAGCCATTACCCCAATTGATCCATAATAATTGGGCAAAATTCGGAAAGTCTCGACTTAATCAAAAAAAACCTAGGCGCTGTACGCAGTATGGCCCAGTGGACTCAGCGAGTCGATTCACGGAGATCTTTTATTGGCTACGTATGTGATTGGCGTAACAACTCGGCTTGTTTATGGCCTGGCCTTCATTGCCACTAGCTTGCAACACTTTGCTTAAAGTAGAACTGTTGGATTCACTTGGATGATTGGGTTTGGACATTAAACTGGACTGTTTAGTGGGCGACTTTATCTGGAAGTTAGCTGCAAAATAGAAACCCTTAAATAGAATGAATTTCAAATTAATGAAAACTTTGTGCACAGCTAAAGGTAGGTGACCTGGTTGTTGTAGTAGACCCCGCTTCCCCTCGGAATGTCTGGCCAAAGGGATTCATTCATCAAGTGTATACGGGAGCTGATGGACGGGTAAGAACCGTAGACATTAAAACAAATACAAGTATTTTGAAACGTCCTGCAACACGAGTTATGATAAATGGGATAAAGGTGTCGCGGTAGTGGTCTAATTTACCAAGAAGTTCGTATTTTCTTTATTTCTCACCACCAACCACTACCTTTTTTTTTTGGGTGGGAAATTATCAAATAGGTAACTTCTCCCGCTCTGGGTGGTCAGACTTTTACTGACTAAAACCCACCCGTGTTCCTTCAGATGCCTGATTGCCAGGGCCCTGATATCCCTTTCGGACAAACTCGTAACCCTGGCAGGCATCAAGCGACGACAAAGTTGTCGACTTCAAGTTAGCAAACGCTCTCAGTAGGATAGCCCAAAATAACACACAATACTGTTTTAAGTAGGTAAATATATTTATATAATGTATATATGTATATAAATAATGTATATACTTATGTAATGTATAACATGGGTCAAACAAATTTGTAATATATCTTTCTTAACATAAAACTATAAAGATTATGCATGCAAACTTTGGGAAGTTTGCATGCATAATCTTGTTGCATTTTGTTGCGAAACTGTTGCATTTACAATATTGGTTGAAACTAATATTGTAAATTCAACAGTACCTAACTCCATCTGTCTGTCTTTCACCTATCCACACCTAAACTACTGAATCGATCGTTATGTTTGAAAGATGGGTAGCCTGAGACCTGGAGAAAGGCTTTTCATCCAGGATAATTGAATAAAAAAAAGGAAATACAAAATCCACACAAACGAAATCGTGGACAACAGCTAGTCCTAAATAAGGATACAAGGTTGAAAAGCATAATTGTAAACCAAAAATAAAAACAGCCCAATTATTAAGGAAGCCTAAAACCATTTTGAACTATCTGTTAAACTTACCATTCTTTTATATATCAGCTTTGATGTGGAAATCGTAACGTAGTGCTTGAAACTAAAGGCAGATATTCCACTTTTGCGATATTCAATTCATGAAAGAGGGATTATTGACCTATCAATAGTAATACTCAAGATTGGCTCGAGAGGTTAATTGAAATGCCGAAGCCCCGTGATCCACGACGCTACTCAAAAGTAACGGGTTACGACCTCAAATCACCAATGAGTAGCCAGAATGTCACAGCAGTGGTATTTCAATGGCGGTCAGAACACGACCCGACTTACTAACACGTTATTAACTATTTTGTGATTGGTTGCCTCGTGTGGGTGATATGGATAACATCATGCCTGTATTCCCCGACGGGTTAGGCAGAGGTGTACAAATACCTACCTATATTTTTTTTAATTCCTCTATTTGAATTTATTTTATATCCGTAGGTTTTTCCGTGGCAACACAGCGGCCTATCAGATTATGTGCTGCGGTATTTGTTGTTTTCAAATATCGTAGCATCGTACTGAGATAGTCTTGTACAGGTCATCTTTTTATTATTTTTTATTGATTTCATGATTTTGTTAGTTTTAATGTTCTACGGAACGGTAAAACCTCAAAAGGTAAATACAGAACCCTAATAGGATCACTTCGTTGTCCGTCTGAGTTTGTTTGTTTTTTATCAAACACGTGGGTTTACGGTCCCTTGGAGCTCTAAAACAATCAAGCTTTTAAGTTAACGCAATAAAAAATATGGCGATTTATGCGACATATTTTGATACCCGCAAACAAATCAAAACCTATACACCGTGACATTTTAATCGTCTTACAACGGCAGCCCACTTCATGTACCTATCCAATGATTTCATGAAAGTAAAAAAAATATTTATTAACATTTGAATAATTAAAAAGAAAAATATGACGCATGATGTAGTTTGAAACACCCTGTTATGAGCGCGGTGCGAGCCTTGCGTTCCAAGTGCAAAGTACATCACGCGTCATATTTAATCATATTAAAAAAAAAAATATATATATATTAATATATATTTTTTTTACTTTCATAATAGTCATTGGATACATGAAGTGGGCTGCCGTTGTAAGACGATTAAAATGCCACGGTGTATAGGGTACTTCCCGTTGACCTAGAATCACGAAATTTGGCAAGAAGCAAGGTCACACAGCACAAGTAAAGGAAAAATCCGAAAATTCATTTTCAGTTGGAAAATTGACCGTGGCGTATATCGAGTATAATTATTGTATAAATGAACATGATTTTCAACTACAATGATAAGTTTGTTATTGGGATAAATTCATCCCAACTACGGAACCCTTCATTATGCGTGGTACGACACGCACTTGGCCGGTTTTTTTATTGTTGTGTTTCCTGTGCGTGTTCCAAATAAAATATATTTCTTTCTTTCACATTACGCCAGCCTGGGCTAATAGGGCACGAGCCTATTAGGTTATCAAAGATGTTAACAACTTATCATTTTCTCGTTTCATGTATCTTATCAGTTTCTTCTTAGCGTGTAGCGATTGAAAACTACATACCAAAAATCTTTAGTATTAAGATATGGCGAACACCTGAAAAACTCGTAACAAAGCATCCGGAGTGGCCCCGTTCTCAACAAACTTGCCGAAAAAGTACCAGCACTGATGAAAGTAGCGGCTTTATCTTGTTTTAGGGTACCGTAGTGTTGTTATGCAAACTAAAATACGAAACAGCGCGCAGCGCATGAAAAGGGAATGCAGGTGAGCACTGAAATCGGATGAGTCTACTACCATGTTAGTACCCCTCTCGGCTCCCACTGTGTCGTGAAGATTTTTACCCGACTACGTGTTGCCGCAAGTTTCCGGTTCCCGGTAAAGGCAAGGACGCGAACGTCATCGAAGCTCAGGAGGGGCGCGCTATTGGAGTTTTAAAGAAACGTCACTGAGCAACGACACTTTTATGAGTGCCATCGCCGAGACAACACCTCTCCGGGTCATTTTACATTCGTGTACAAGCAATAGGTATCAGTCAGAAATCATGTTGGTATCACATTATTTCTAGGCATTTTCTTTTATTATTGTTTAAAAACTCTTGTTGATTCTGTTCTAAAACCATTTTAATTGTAATTAAATGATAACGAATAAATAGTTAGAAAAGAGTGCTGATATTAGTTTTAAATGTACTTATTGATTAAATATAATTAAGTAGGTATTACACGATGATGTACCTACTTTGTATAATAATAAACGATTCTTATGATTTACTGACCGTTATTTATCTTTTATACGGCAAAGCCAAAGAAGGCTTAGGATTTTAACAGGCTATGTATGTAGGTATACCTATGTGTATTATTTTTATGAACATCTGTAACTCCAAAACTACTCGTCGCATTTTGACTAACAATTTTGTCTGTCTCTGATATCTTGTTTATACCTTTTTACCCGACTGCGTGACGCAAAGGAGGGTAATGTATTTATCAGCTTATGTATGTATGTATGTTTGTTCCTTTGTGGTACTCTAGAGACCAAACGCGTGGGCCGATTTTGATATTTTTTACGTCAATCTAATTATCTTAAACTTGTGAGTGTTACTAAAGACATGGCAGTAATCAAAAGTCAATATGGCGACAAGCAGACGCCATATTATAAAAAAGAAATAAAGTCGACGAACTTCATCAAGTGGGGTATCATTGGATACGTATAGAAAATCATCTTTAGGATGATCTTTCATCCATGGGTCTTTCTTTCATGGTTTCTCGAATAATTTTCCATTTTGAATGACCATTTAGGGTCTATAACAATTATATTACAGTGATATTTTAATGTTTAGTTGGCATTTTTGTCGTAGCTTTTCAACTTTATTTTTGTAGCTGAATGACCCGTCTACGAAGAAAATAAGTTATAGAATGGATGCGGACTGGAAACAGGTATTGTCGCGCGTGAGAGGTCTATGTCCAGTTGTAGAATGTTATAGGTTGAGTTGATTGATTGATTAAATTATGAAAACACCTAATAAGAACAATAGTTAGTGCTCTTTTATCTCTATGTATTATTATTTACCATGTATTTTGTGTGTAACCTACCTGAATAAATAAATATGATTATTGGGATCATTCATCTTATTATGTGTTTAGTTTATTTATACTTACACTATAAATAGCCAACTAAATGCATTAACGAGGTCATTTTTATCAAAATAATCATATCGAAATAGAAATACAAATATGACCCCATTGTAACATTTTTGAAGCTTTGAAACAAAACAATGAGGAAGCAGTTGAGGGAATTTACCACCATAATTTAATTAAATCGTTTGTTCTGTAAATAGGGTATCGGTGTGTGGTCGAATCGTAATATCAAATACCTATTCAATTCACCAAAGAAACATAATATTAATAATACAAAACAAGTTAACAGAAACCAACAATTTATTTATCAATACACGGAACCGGGCGTGTACGAAAACTTGCACCTGGCTCAGCAAAGCCGGGGCGGGGCCAAAACTTGTTGTTTTCATTAAATTTAATACTGTTTAGAAGCTATCTGTTAGAATCTACATTTTGCTTTTATTTATAAAAAATTAAGAACATGTTTTTGGTGAGTTTGACCTCTTAAAAGATGAAATACTTTTAAAGAAGGAAAACGCTCTTTGAGTGTGAAAAAGTCTACATAGACTCTTGTAGTTATCTGTGTGTTTTAAGTGGCACTTAAAACTACAGCCACAACGTGTTGTTACCAACTCAGAAAAACTAGTATAGCAGTCTACTGCTGGACATAATGCATCTCGTGTGACTTTCCATTTCACTCGGTCTTCGGCTATTCTCATCCATCTGGTACCAGCCGCCCTTCATAGATATGCTACCTGTGCTACCTAGCCTGAGGGCGCCCTACACTACGTTAGAAGAAAAGCTTATAAAAACCGCAACGCTAAAGTCGCGTTACAGCTAAGCGTTAAGGCTCCTACAGACTAGTGCGATATCGCGGGCGCGACGCGACACTAGTAGCACAATTTCTTTGTCGGTGCCTGTCACGCCCGCGATATCGCGCGAGTCTGTACGAGCCTTAAATGAGTTTCGCTTCATACAGGCGTTCATATTTAAACAGTGCGAAGAGTGTCTGTGTAGCTCAAATTGGTTTGTTTTGTAGTTGTTCTAGATTTAGGTCTACTAAACACACTTTTTAGAGTTCCGTACCTGAAGGATAAAAACGGGGCCCTATTGCTGTCACTCACGTGTCCGTCTGTCTGTCGTCTATCACACAGATTTTACAGCCAAACGGTTGGAGCTACAGTCTTCAAATTTTCACAGTATAAGCATCTTGTTGACCCAAAGTAAAAAAATTTTTTTTGATAAAAACATTTTTTTATGTTTTTAAGGGGGCTCCTCCCATGCAGATAAAAAGGGTGCGAAAAGAAAAAAATAACTACCCCATCGAGTGTGGTATCGTTATTTAGAACTTGTTGAGTAGATGAATACTGTATTTTTTGTTTTAAAAATATTGAAAGACAAAGGAATGAGAAGCCACCAAAGTCAGCTTTTTTACATAATTTTGTTCCGGAGAGTTTTTTAACTTCCCATTGACCTATGAACTTGAAATTTTAGTTTGTTTTTTCAAGTTTTCTCAAAACGTCAGTCCAAAATTTACAGTTTTTCATTGTGATGTGTCACGTATATACGTCAAGGAATTTGCTACTTAACTAATACATAATATTATATAAATCAGTCTTAAGATCGCTAACCCATACACGATCACACCCCTTAACCTAACCGCCAGATAACTTCTTTATAATCATAAATAACTACCCACAAAAGATAACAAAACTACCCCAGGGCATTAATCCAAATGACGGATTATCTAAAGTGTCCGTGGCATACCATCTGATTTATGGGCTGGTAAGCTCTTTGTCCAGTTGCCTACAGTAGAGCGGATATCCTCAAAAATGTTTGCTGTAACATTAAAGTGGGTTATTGCTTGGAAGAAATACGAGGAAATAATATTATAGTCATCTAAAAATACTAGTATCTTGCAACACTTACGAATATGGTTCTTATAATAAATGATTTAGTACATGTATTTATTTGTTTCTTGGTTAGAAAAATGCACACCTCAGCTGACATCTTCCGGGAATACATGCGTGATTGTATGTTATTTTGTTTTCAAATAATTAAGGCAATGAACTTTACAATACATACAAATAATCAACATCATTACATTTACTCGACATCCTACACAATAGTTACCATGGGGTTTCTTGTAGATACATGCTCATAGAAATCGTCAATTTATGCCGTTCGATTTCGGTAACGGCAACCCTTAAAAATAAATTCCTTGCTTGTCAGTTCCTTGTGTGTCTTTAGATGACTCACTAGACCGAATTTAGTTTTGAACACCCGTTTGTTCCCATTATATGTGGCTGAATACAGTTAACACTTTCAAGGACACTAGACGCCCGTTTTCGTCATAACAATAAAACCTCTATTGTGTCTCGTTCAGTGTCCTTCAACCCGTTAACAAGAAAAATAAAACTTTTAAATCTTGAAAATGGAACAAGCAACTCATTCATCCACAAGACTCAGTGACCCATCCGATTCCAATCCGCCACAACAGCAACTTAACCTCGACTGATCGTAATCTTAAACCTCTCAGCGGGGAGTAATAAAGGAAGATATTCCGTATGTATGGAGCGATCAACTATTCACGATGATAGCTTAGGACGTAAAGTGACAGGATTGAACTATTCTATTTATTTTTAATTTTTAACTTCTTTGTCCATTATTAACGAACTAGCTGCGCCCCGCGATTTCACTCGCGTAAGTCTCGATCCCGTGGGAATATCGGGATAAAAAGTAATATAATACAAAAATATTAGTGGGATTAGCAATCCAAAGAGGACAGCTGTTATGTATGCCTAACTGTCCTCCTTTCCCCTTTCCTGATTACATAATTATTGCTCATTAGATTAGGTACTGATATAGTAAAATTATCTAATACCAGCTTTAGCCCGCGGCTCCGCCCGCGTGGAGGTCGGAAGTTATCCAACGGATATGTACTACCGGGATAAATTTAGCCTTTGTGTTAATCCAAGTTATTAACTTTCGGTGTGCCACATGTGTAATTCTGTGATATATTTTAA
This sequence comes from Tiliacea citrago, assembly GCA_963921375.1. Taxonomy (NCBI): domain Eukaryota; kingdom Metazoa; phylum Arthropoda; class Insecta; order Lepidoptera; family Noctuidae; genus Tiliacea; species Tiliacea citrago. Next base: position 3,615,110 of record OY992799.1, read on the forward strand.
AGTATTAATTTAAATTATATGAAGTACAGGCATCACACTAAAACTATAAAGGCGAAAGTTTATGAGTGTGTGTGTGTGTGTGTGTATGTTTGTTACTTCTTCACGCTCAAACGACTGGACCAATTTTGATAAAATTTTGTATGAAGGTAGCTGACACCCTGGATTAAGACATAGGCTACTTTAAATTCCGATATTCTCACGGGATCGAGACTTACGCGGGTGAAACCGCGGGGCGCAGCTAGTATTTTAATATAAATAGAATTCCCATTTTAAACAAATATAATTATTTTATTGGATAAGGATTAAAATAATACAGGATAAAATAGCTTTGGAAATAACAAATTTTTAATAGTTTTTTTTAACCATTGGTGTAAACCGTTTGAAAATCCGTTCAGAAGTTTTTGAGTTTATCGATTTCAGCCAGACAAACGGACAGACGCGGCGGCGACTTTGTTTTATAATATTTAAAGATAAACCATTATTATACTTGGCATAATTTTATTTGATCAATACCTCACCGATGTTATGCGATGGTACATTTAACGATGGTGCACGGTAGCCAAAAACTAACCTAAACTACATACTCTTAAGATAGATATCAAGAAACTAATGCTCATAATTTAAACATAAACTTTGATATAAAATTCTAAGTCCAGACTATTAAAACAATGGTGGTTTGGAATCAACTAGTTTTATTGCACAGATAACATATTGTTCTTACAATGTTCTTCCCACAGATTATTTATGTTACTTATAATATCTTAACATCCTGACCTAACGTAAATAATCTAAATACTAAAGGGCCAAAAAAAAAATTAAAATTCAATTACAAATATCAATCCCAAATAAAATTCAGACAAGCCAAGTTAAATTTTAGACAAACCAAGCAATTTTAAGAACTTATAATGTTTCTTTGCACACAAACTTTTTGTGAAAATGTCTGCTGGCATTTCTAGGGTGGACACATATTTTAATTCCACTTTCTTAACGGCAATGTGTTTGGTGCGCTTATTGTAAAACAATGGATTAATTGCTAATTTAATTGAACTTTGATTATCACTATACAAACACAGTGGCAAACTTTCATTTAAGACAATCAATTCACCTAATAAATTCCTTAGATATATTGACTTCTTACAGGATTCAGATAGGGCCATATACTCAGCTTCTGTACTGGAAAGTGCTACAGTTTTTTGCTTTTTAGATTCATAAGAAACAACTGATCCTTTTTTTATTTTTTATTTTTTTGGGTGGGAAGTCATCAAATAACTTCTCCCGCTCTGGGCGGAGCGGGAGGGCGTGTCAGACTTTTACTGACTAAAACCCACCCGTGTTCCTTCCGTTGCCTGTGTGCCAGGGCCACGATATCCCTTTCGGACAAACTCGCAACCCCGGCAGGCATTGGTCCTAACGGACCCCGTCAGTTTGTGCTGACATCTCTTTGAGGCGCGCGTGGAACACAACGCGCCGTCGACCCGGGCCTGGTCCTTATCGGATGGCGAGCTACCCATCGCTCACCGTCCGCAGACCCGCGCCTACGGTGGCCGGTAATCGGCTTGCGACTCCCAACGCCCGGGGCGTCTCCTGCGGCGACTAGGGGCGCGAGGGCGCGAACCTTGTCTCACCCTCACGCGTTCCGCCTCCTCCTTCGCTAGCATAACTGCTTCGCAGAAGGAGGTGACGGCCTCCCATGCACTCTCGCTCCGAACCATGGCCTGAACCAGGCCCGGACGCGAGAGATCGCCGCCGCCGATCGCCTCCGTGAGGACACGGCGGTGCTCCGCCCAAGCTGGGCAGACCTCCACCGTATGCTCCACCGTGTCCTCCGGGCGATCCACACAGTGGTGACACCCGGGCGTTTCCTCCCGCTTAATCCTAAACAGGAACCTCCTCGAAACATCCATGTCCGGTGAGGACCTGCGTCAGGCGGAAGGTGAGGACGCCGTGGCGCCTCTCCAGCCACTCCTCAAAGAGGGGACTTATCGCCACAATTGTGGCGTGCCCAGCACAACTGCAGCAACAACTGATCCTGACATTATGAAACAAAACCCAGTATATGATCGTCTATCTAATGTACAGGATGCCCAATCAGCATCAACAAAACCATACAGATTACATCCAGTTTTCCTATATACTAAACCATAACTAATTGTTTTCTTTAGGTATTTTAACAAGCGTTTTAAATGTTTCCAATGAGTTTCATTAAAGTTTTTATTATATTGACTCAGAAAACTTACACTATAGGTAATATCTGGCCTAGTGAGTACCGACAAGTACATCAAGCTGCCAATTAATTGTTGATATGGATATTTTTTAACCAAGTTATTGTTTACATCTTTTTCTAATCTCAAATTAATTTCCATTGGTGTATCTGAATGTGAACAATCTAACATATTAAATCTCTTAAGAATAGTCTCTATAAAATATTTTTGGTCAACAGTAATACTATCTTTATAAACATTTACATGCATTCCCAGACACTGTTTGATCTGACCCAAGTCTTTTATTTTAAATTTAGCTACTAACTCACTCAACAATTCTTTATAGGTATACTGACAATTATAGAAAACAAAAAAATCGTCTACAAATAATGCTACATAAATCTTCAAATCATGGTTATTCTTCATAAAGAGACATGGTTCATAGTTTGACTTTTTAAACTCTAACTTTAACAAACAATCTTCTACGCGAGTGTACCAGGCTCTAGCTGACTGCTTAAGACCATAGACAGCTTTCTTTAATTTAAGAACTTTGTTGATACAATTTTCAAAATCTGAACATTCTGGTATTTCCATATACACTGTTTCATGAAGAAAACCATTAAGGAATGCTGTGGGTACATCAAGGTGGTTCATGTTCAGACCTAATTCAACACTTAAAGCTAACAATAATCTAAAAGTAGAATATCTCAAAACAGGTGAAAAAGTCTCATTAAAGTCTATGCCTTTTTTCTGGGTAAAGCCCTTTGCAACAAGTCTGGCTCTAAAACGCACTTCACCTTCACTGTTATATTTCCTTTTAAACACCCACTTATTTTTCACATCCGTACCTTCATTTGGCCGATCCACTAGATCCCATAAATCACTATCATGAAAAGATTTCAATTCCTCTTTCATTGCACTCTGCCATTGATGTTTTTCGGATCCACTTATTGCATCACTAAGAGAAATCTGTTCACCTGACATTTCCACACACATGTTTGCCTGGTAGAAATCTGGTTTGCGTCTAACACGTTTTTCTGGTAGATTTATATCACACTGCCTAGAGATGAGATTCTGTGCTTCTGGCGACAAAGACAAAGTGTCAAGAAAACTGTCTTCTGTGTCACTCAATGAATTATCAGGGACATATGTCATATCATTTTGTTTTTCTTCATCTGAATTACTCACAGGAACCACATCGGCTGACCCATCAGGTTGCTTGTTCTCTTCTATCACAACAGATGTTGTTAAACTGTCATCTGTATTTTCCATGACAACAACATCTCTGGCTACAATAACATCTCGCAAAATAGGATCATATAAGCGATAGCCCTTGACATTCTCAGAATATCCAACTAGGTACATTTTCTTCGCTTTCTTATCCCATTTTCTGCGTTTTTCTTTCGGAATATGGACCATTGCTGGGCTGCCAAAGATGCGTAGGTGACTCACTTTCGGCTTTCTGCCTGTCCATATTTCGTACGGAGTAGTATTCTGGTCTAAGCCTGCTGCTGGTGATCGGTTCTTAATGTACACAGCTGTGTTTACAGCTTCTGCCCAAAGAAATTTCTCAAACTGGGCATCATAAAGGAGACAACGTGCCTTCTCAACTATGGATCTATTGTTCCTCTCACATAGTCCATTTTGCTCTGGTGTATAACTGTTTGTTTTCTGATGATGTATGCCGCATTTCCTCAGATAGTTTGTCATTTCCACAGAACAAAACTCTCCTCCGTTGTCTGATCTTAATATATTTATTTTCTTTGACATCTGATTTCCAACAAACTCTTTGTATTGTTTGAAGTACATAAATGTTTCATTTTTAGATCGCAGAAAATATACAGTGCACATTCTGCTGAAGTCATCCACAAATGATAGGTAGTATTTGGCTTTGCCGAGGGATAGATTCTCCATGGGCCCACACAAATCCGTGTGGACCAGTTCTAGGACCTCCTGACTTCTGCTGGTGCTTTGAGGAAACGGTAGTCTTGTTTGTTTGCCTTCACAGCAAACTATGCAGCTGGCCTTACGATTTTCACATTTATCATCGAAACTAACACCTTCAACTGCTCCATTTTTCAGTTTATTTAGATCATTTGCATTGATGTGGCCGAACCGCCTATGCCAAGTAGTGCTTGAAGTTTTTACTGCTGCTGCTAAGAGCTGTACTGACTTCACAACATTTAACCTGTATACACCGTTTACTAAGTGTGCCTCGCCTATACAATCGTTCTGTGAGTTATGAATTAAACATCCATGCTGATTAAATATCACTCTGTTGCCGCTCGCAATTATTCTACTCACTGATAGTAAGTTAGTGGTGAGGTTTGGTACACACAAAACATTGTTTACATCTATTGTAAACTCTTTATTGCCGACACATGTCGTGAGCTGAAGGTCTCCGGAGCATAAAACTTCCACGATGGTTTGGTTTGCGACTATTATCTCCTTAGTCTTGGGTTGATTACAAAGGTTTGACAATAAGTTCGCGTTCGAAACTATGTGTGTGCTTGCGCCGGAATCTAAGTGCCAATCTGATTGACTGAATTCCTTTGTAAGAAAAACTGCACTAAATGCATTTGTTTTCGTTTTGTCTGCAACCGGACACTGATTTTTAAAATGTCCTATCTGTTTGCATTTATAACAACGAATTATTTTCTTCCGCGCCATGTTGTTTCCACTAGCATTGACAGGTGGGCGCGTTCCGTCCGTTCCGCTACTGCTATTGCTATGTTGTTGAGCTTGATTTTTTGCGGTAGCAGGGCTACCAACATTACGCCTGTGGAAATTCTTGGCGGCAAATGCACCCTCCGACTTAACCTCAAAGTCTGCACTCATGTCTAATAACTTTGTTTTTATAGCGTCCGCACTGATACTTATGCCCGAATGCTCAATTGCCATAATCATTGGACCAAACTTCTCCGGTAATCCGGCTAACATAAGCGACCCAATCCACTGGTCATTTATCTCGAAGCCGGTACCGACTAATTTTTGAGCAGTTTCGATGATCTGGCTGACATAGCTGGTCATAGACTCGCAGTTTTCTAGGCGTGTACTAATAAGATTTCGCAGCAAACTATTTTACGTGAATATCCTGAATCGTCGAACATATTTTTTAACGTTTTCCACAAGTCGTATGTTGTTTTCGCTTGTTTGATATGCACATAAAGAGAAGCGTCGATTGTCAATATTAGCTTCGCTTTCGTCTTCAGATCATCTGCTTTCTGAGCCGGGGTAGCTGATGACGTTATAGGTGCCTTGATGGCGTCCGCCATTCCCTCCAACACGAGCACATTTTCAGCCTCGAAACACCAGTCGTCATAATTCTCGCGACCTTTTAATTTCGGGACACTCGCCAAGTAATTGGTAGACATATTATATCGAACACTGAACTTAATTTACTTCTAATTATATTTTTTGCGGGACTGGGCCCATAACCTATTAAAGCAATGGTGGTTTGGAATCAACTAGTTTTATTGCACAGATAACATATTGTTCTTACAATGTTCTTCCCACAGATTATTTATGTTACTTATAATATCTTAACACAGACTTAGAATTAAGAAAAAATGCCGATGTATTTTACTTTGCAATATCATACCGATGTCCCAAACAATTCATAAACAGAATGGGTTATGAAACTAACTGCGAACAATTATAATGGCCAATGCCTGGCAGTAGACACGTATGCTGATGATAGCTAACTAGAACGAAATGTTTAGCTGTGAATATTTAGACTTCCATCGCAGGCAGTGTCTAATATACATAATACTATACAAAATCAAGACAAAAGAAAACAGCATAAATAATTCAGACTAAATTAAACGCGAGCGCAGTCGGGCAGCTAGTTAGTACCCGCAAAAAGTTCTAAAAGAAAAGATTCTATTCAATAGCTTTGCCTTTGTTCACCTCATTATTAAATATTTCTTTGTTTCTTTTTAATAAAGCAAGCGCTAGAGAATACTCGTATAAAGTTTTCAATTCAGTTGACTTCAAAATATTATAAAATCTTATTAGGGTACCTAGCTATTATGACGTCAGAATGATATAATTTTCTGGCAAGATGTCTGTAAAATGTTTTTTTTTTTTTTCTTTATTTATTTAAAAAGGGGCTTTTACGCATAGCGTATGCCAGTCCCATCGTATCCTAAACAATAGTATTACAACACGTGGGCCATGAATTTGAACAAACCCTTCGCATCGTCGCCATTTGGTTGGGATAGAATTCTATGAAACATAGGTACATGTTTCATAGAATTGTAATTGTGTCTGTAAAATGTTAGGTTGAAGAGAGTTGATAGCTGAACGACCTCTTGTTTGCATATTTTGTTTATTTTTTAATTAAAAGTAAAAATGTCTTCGAGGAACAATTACATGGATACCTATACCCGGGTTTCGTGTTACGCAGTAACTGGGTTGTGGAGGTCAGATAGGGAGTCACTCCATATACAATATTGGTATTCAGCTGCGTCCGGGTAGACTGGAAGCCGACCCTGACATAGTTGGGAAAAGGCTAGGAAAATGATAATGGAATCCTATACGTTGGGCTCCTCCTGACCAGTCAGCACCGTTTTCAGTTTACTGACTGCCCTGATCGGTGACTTTCTTTTTAGATATTTTGTCAATTATGTTTCTGATCCCGGCACGGATGGCCCGGAACCTAAGCATGTGAACATAAACGTCATACAAAATATTATATGCACGTAATCTTTTTCTAACCTCAGAGGGATACAGGTTAACCCGGTGCCCGGAAGACTCTGAGCCTGATACGTCTGAATAAACCTGTTCCTATTTGCACTTTTACGGTTATGGTTTCAAACACGTATCACAGTAACATTCATAACAATCAAGCTACACATAAGTCCTTTAAATTGAATTCCCCATTAAAAGTAATGCTGTCTTTATCTAACGGAACGTATCAGAAAGTGACAGCATTTCTTTTAATGGGGAATTAAATTTAATGGGCTCACGTCAACTGGCAGTTACTCCTTTAAACAATTATTATACGATGAACGAATACCTAACCGACACACATTATAATTACCTTTATGTTTTCTTTTTTTATTATTATAACTTATTATTTATTGATTTGACAATTATTATTTCCTTTATTACATTTGTAAACACATTAATTACATTTTTAAATATTTTTATAAAACCATAAAAAAAAAAAAACATTTAAAAATATAAAAAATAGTGATCCATCGGCATCAGGAACAGGGTCCAAGCTGCCGGTGGTTAGGGCTCTAGAGAGAGGAACCTCCTCACTATACGTGCCGTGTCCAGGAGTACTGCTTTCTGAATCAAGCCCTTGATCCAGCCGCGCAATGAGAGCCTCCTGAGGTGTTGGTCAAGGATCTCCGCTATTAGGTCATTTACTGTCTGTGTGTGTTACAAAAATGACAATTTATTATTATTATATTTTATTAAAATGATCTTGAATTAGAATTATTAATTTTAGTACAGTGTGATATTTTTTTGATAAATTATTATAATCAGCATGTTTGTACCAAGATAATATTTGTACGCCGATAACGGCGAGACATAGCGTTTTTTAATAATAACAACATCTGTACCTAACCTACCAGTTCAACAAAAAAAAAATATTTGTATTTACATATAAACGTTGTTGAAAGTTGAAAGTCCACTTGTTTCTGGTTGATAGTTGGGTTAAGTACTCTGTTTTCCATCTTTTCCATAAATCTTCAAATAATTTTGACACTAGATGCCACCTGGTTCTGGCGTCATCTGCTGTGTCAATTATAGTTAAACCTGGTCGTGCTGATAGGAAATGGGCAGGTGTAAGGAAATTGAAATCCTCCGGGTTTTCTGATAGCGCACAAAGTGGTCGTGAATTGAGGCAAGCTTCTAGTTTTGATAACAATGTGGTGTATTCTTCAAAAGTAAGTTTTTGTGCAGCAGAGTTTATGGTGCCGTGGCGAGGGTAATGGACTCCTGACGCGTGTGTTGCGTTTTTTGAAGGTAACTTTATGCTACACTTGCTAATAAGCTAACGTCGTGCCTATGTTATGCAAGTGGAGCTCTGTGTGCAGCTCAGACTGTTTGGTATGCTAACGTCGTGCCTATGCCATACAAGTGTTAAGATAATGTGGTATGCTAACGTCGTGCCTATGCCATACAAGTGTTGAGATAATGTGGTATGCTAACGTTGTGCCTATGCCATACAAGTGTTGAGATCATGTGGTATGCTTTTTTTTTTTTTTTTTTCGGGTGGGAAATCATCAAATAACTTCTCCCGCTCTGGGCGGAGCGGGAGGGCGTGTCAGACTTTTACTGACTAAAACCCACCCGTGTTCCTTCCGTTGCCTGTGTGCCAGGGCCACGATATCCCTTTCGGACAAACTCGCAACCCCGGCAGGCATTGGTCCTGACGGACCCCGTTAGTTTGTGCTGACATCTCTTTGAGGCGCGCGTGGAACACAACGCGCCGTCGACCCGGGCCTGGTCCTTATCGGACGGCGAGCTACTCATCGCTCACCGTCCGCAAGCCCGCGCCTACGGTGGCCGGAAATCGGCTTGCGACTCCCGACGCCCGGGGCGTCTCCTGCGGCGACTAGGGGCGCGAGGGCGCGAACCTTGTCTCACCCTCACGCGTTCCGCCTCCTCCTTCGCTAGCATAACTGCTTCGCAGAAGGAGGTGACGGCCTCCCATGCACTCTCGCTCCGAACCATGGCCTGAACCAGGGCCGGACGCGAGAGATCGCCGCCGCCGATCGCCTCCGTGAGGACACGGCGGTGATCCGCCCAAGCTGGGCAGACCTCCAACGTATGCTCCACCGTGTCGTCCGGGCGATCCACACAGTGGTGACATCCGGGCGTTTCCTCCCGCTTAATCCTAAACAGGAACCTCCCGAAACATCCATGTCCGGTGAGGACCTGCGTCAGGCGGAAGATGAGGACGCCGTGGCGCCTCTCCAGCCGCTCCTCAAAGAGGGGACTTATCGCCACAATTGTGGCGTGCCCAGCGCTGGGTTGCGACAATCGCACTCTCCATGTCGACATGAGATCCCTCCGGAGCTCCGTCCGCTGTGCCGCGATTTCTTGCGGCAGCGGAGTTATGCCCCGGAGTTTCGCCTCTTCGCGCCACACCCAAATGTGCGCGAGGACTTTTGCCTCCAGATCCCATGGCGGCAGTTCGGCAAGGAGGCTCGCCGCCTCACGGGAGACCGTGCGGTATCCCCGTACCATCCTGATGGCCATGACCCTTTGGGACGCGTTCAACCGCTGCGCTGGTCGCAGCCTCAGAAAACGCGCCCACACCGGTGCCCCGTAAAGGGCCATGGACCGCACGATCCCCGCGTAGAGCCTCCGGCAGGAGGCGTTTGGACCCCCTAGATTGGGCAGGAGCCGCTTCAAAGCAGCCCCGGCCCGCTCCAGTCTGGGAGCCAAACGTCGAAAATGCTCCACGAAGTTCTACCGGCTGTCGAGGACGAGTCCCAGGTACTTCATCGTCGACTCGACGCCGATGTGAACCCCTCCCGCCGTTATCTGGGAACCCGACAGTGGCGCGTTCCGAGGACCATAAAAACACATGGCCTCGGACTTGTGCAATGCCACCTCGAGTCCCAATTGCCGGATCCTATCGACGATTGTCGCAACCCCACGTGCCGCCAGTTCGGCCGCCGCCTGATGCAAACTCCCTTGTGCCAGGACTAGCGTGTCGTCAGCGTAGCAGACTACGCTGACGCCACTAGGGAGGTCGGCGCGCAGCACCCAGTCGTACCCGATGTCCCACAGATGCGGCCCCAGGACCGATCCCTGTGGGACACCGCACGACATCTCTCGCCGGTTCCACTCTCCTTGGTGACCGGGGTAGATGACGGCCCTGTCCGTCAGATATGCCTCGACTACGCGACAGAGGTAGGTGCCGGCATCCGGTGATATCGGAGTGCCTCCCTGATGCAACTCCAGGGCAGGGTATTGAAGGCATTGGCGATGTCAAGAGACACTGCCAAGACGACCCCACCCTGGGCCACAGCATCCCCCGTCGTGAGGGCTCGAACGCGCATGATGGCGTCCACCGTAGAGCGCCCCTTACAGACTTTAGAGGATTGAATCCTCTTCAAGGCCACACCCCTGATTGCGGCTACCACAACCTCCTCAAAGCTGGCAGCTCGCTCCTTGGAGCCACCAGCGGCATCCGGCTCCCCACCGGACGACTCAGAGGGAGCCGCTCTGCGGCTAGTCTCTCCGATATGGAGCCCCTCCGTTACAAGCCCCTTGGCCCGCTGGCCTCCTGGGTGGTGAGCCCTCTGCCCACATCTTGTCCTTGGACCCCTCCCCGCCGACCAATCTTTCTCCGGGCCGAGTTCAACCCGCCATCAGAGGACGACCCCTGGCCATCCCCTGGTTTGGAGCGCTTCTTCATGAACTTTTTGCAGTTCTTCGTTGCAGCTCCCACCACGGGCTCCGGGCTCTTAAAAGAGCCCTTCACACCAGATGCGGCGTCGGACTCCGACCCCACATCACTCCCCACGCTTGTAGCCTAGGTACCTAATGAGTAAACATAAAAAAAATATGGTTAAGCAGACGGTAGACGTCTTTGTAAACAACGTTTTTAAGTAAGGGGATTATGTTTTATAGAAAAAAAACGATGATGACATCTGACATCTAACCTTGGTTAATAAGCAACTGCCCAGCGACAGAAAATAACCTCAAAATTTAAAAGCTAAATATTGAAATATTAATCGTATAATCATTAATTACCTACTAGTGGTCGCCCACTGGTCGAAATTCGACCCCCTCTACTTACAATCTATACAGTACTTACTTATTCCATGCGTACACTAACTCCATGCTATTATAAAGTACTTACTAATTCCATGCATTAAAAAGTACTTACTTATTCCATGCCCAAGCTGTCACTTCCTGTTACACAATTACGTGCGAGCGCGAGGAAGATGTTACACATCAATAATGCGTACATGAAGCTTTTTTTATAGGTTTATAACTTACACGAATATGTCGACCTCTCATGGCTTGCTTCCCCCCCTAAGTTCTCGTCAACTTTATAGATTATATTAAACAACTCCACAGTACTCCACACATCAATTTATAAATACAAAACCTCAGTCGACACGTGCAGGGTTACGTGTTATGTTCCATGTTTTATTGCATTCAGCTGACTTGAGAGAGTTCACAATCGCTGCATTTATATCGCGATGGAATCCTCGTGCGTGCTGGGTAGGGTTTCCACGCGTTTGAATTGAATAAAAGTAAAACACATGAGGTAAAATAGGGGAAACTATTTGTGGAAGGAATTGCTTTGTTCATAAATGTGGGAGTGGAAAGCACAACATTTTAGTTGTATAAATCTAGTTGGAAAAATGTAGCTGAGTTGTCATTTCTTTTCATCCATTTATAATTACCATAACATAATATTATCTTTATTTGCCAAAAGAATAACAACCTTACAACAAATTTTACTACTTATTTTTTAAGAATCTATAAGATTTTATATCCAACTAACTGCGCCCCGCGGTTTCACCCGCGCAAGTCTCAATCCCGTGGGATCGGAAAAAGTAGTCGGGAAAACGCCGCCGCGTCTGTCCGTTTGTCTGGCTGAAATCGATAAACTCAAAAACTTCTGAACGGATTTTCAAACGGTTTACACCAATGGTTAAAAAAAACTATTAAAAATTTGTTATTTCCGAAGCTATTTTATCCTGTATTATTTTAATCCTTATCCAATAAAATAATTATATTTGTTTAAAATGGGCAATCTATTTATATTAAAATACTAGCTGTGCCCCGCGGTTTCACCCGCGCAAGTATCAATCCCGTGGGAATATCGGGATAAAAAGTAGCCTATGTCTTAATCCAGGGTGTCAGCTACTTCCATACAAAATTTTATCAAAATTGGTCCAGCCGTTTGAGCGTGAAGAAGTAACAAACATACACAGACACACACACACACACTCACTAAATTTCGCCTTTATAATAATATTAGTGTGATAGTGTGATGATTAGTTACTCAGTGCACAATAATAAATTCACGTTTGTTACGAAACCGATTCACCCTGACCGGGTACTAGTTATAAACTGTATTACGGTGGGACAGTTTTCCCTGTTCTGTATTCAAAATAATATAATAAGCTGTTTTGAGAGAAAATAATTAGATAATCTCACTTTTCAAATAATACAAAGCAAAACTGTGGCTAAAATGTATCACACATTCAAAATTACCTTCCTGCCTTATGCTTAAAACTTATCCTGCAGTTTTGAGTAGCAGATGAATTGGTACAAAATTCAAATGGTTATTAAACTACTGTTCTGTCACGGATTCTACACAAGCTTCTCTCCTCGTCTTCTTGCACTTATCCCAATTCATTTAAGGCCGGTGTGCATGTATTCTTCTTCCATATCTCCACCAGTCACCATCTCAGTATCTTTTTAGCCATTTAATCTTTCACATAATCCATTCATTGTTTCTTTGATCCCTCCCTACTCGTTCCATACAAATTCATACACAAAACTTTCCTGCTGCTTCCGTATTGTATGTCAAAACTACAGCAACCGTTCTCCTTAAAACTTCTAGGTCAGCACACTACAAGTAACATTGTGTACCAACCATAAGTTCATCCCTGATGTCCTAGGATCACAAATATGCAGCTTTAGAACGTACATCGCTTCCAGTCGTGCACACTCGGTGTATGCCAAATATTTACAAGCTATGAGATATAAGATATAAAAATACAAATTTTCGGATGCCAGACTTTTTATTAAGAAATATGGAACTGATGAAATTCGTGTAGTTGGAAATTGTTCATGAGTTTTAGATTTATTTATGTAATATCATCATTATTTAAATACTTTCAAACTTAAGAAACGGGTTAACAAATACGTAATAGGTACTTTCCATTATTTTCTACAATATTCTTTACTTCACTTTCTGAAAGATTTAATCGACTTATTACTCTGCCGATCCCCTGAGACATTCGTTTCAAGATAAAGTAATATTATAACATGTTAAAAAAGTTAAAAATTGTACAAAATTTTTGATCAAAACGTAATCCGGTAAGTTCTACAAAAAATGTAGATTAATCCGTAGCAACTTCGTAGAGGCGCTACGATTTTCGTAGCGTGCCTACGAAATACTACGTCGATCGAGTAACAAAATGTAGGCATTCCTTTTAAAAACTTCTTGTTTAGTTAGCAAGTTCTGCTTGACTAGAGCTTAGGGAGTTAACTTACTTTTTGCTTTATTATAAAACAATATTATTTTTTAATTTCTCTTTCTTTGTACTGAAATATGCAAACAAAAGGTTTTGACCAAAAGTTATTAGCTTTGCTACTTGATTTATATTCAGCCACGGCTGGTCCAGTTATAAGCCGATGTCAAAATCGTTGAGAAAAAACTAGGTCTCTAGAGATTTGACCGTAAATCTTGTAAATTAAAAAGGTTTTTACGCTCAAAATTACCTCTCACTTAATTTAAAATATTTTAAGATTTATTATTCAGAATGTATAATAAATATTTTCAAACTTTATCATGAAATTTAATTAGAGACTCTAATGAAAGCAATCCCGAATAAATGTCTGTTACTCATTAACATTTTTCATTAAAAAATTAAACATAATTTACCTTTTGTCGCTATTTGACTGTAGTATACATAAATAAATCAACTTAAATAAGTAGATACATAAGTTCAAAACATCGTCTAGTCAATCAATGAAAGCATGACTTGATCACCTAAATGAAATACGTAACCTTTTTTAGGGTTAAAAGTCAACAAGGATTATAGTTTCGCCATGTCTCTCTGTCAGCTGTCTTTTCTCTTGGCATGGGTGTACATATTAATCACGCCGACAAAGTGATAAAATAAAACGTAAAAAAAAAATGGCTTTTATTGATGTATGGGACAATATATTTTTCAACTACAATGTTATACAACTATAAAGTTTGTTTTTGGAATAAATTCATCCCAACTACAGAACCCTCCATTGTGCGTGGTCCGACGCGCACTTGGCCGGTTTTTTATATACACACATAACATCAGGCCTGTAATTCCCGAAGGGTTAGGCAGAGGTATACCTATAGTACACCCACGTTTCGCCAGTTATGTTTAAGTCCCATGTAATAGGGGGCGAGCCTATTGCCATCAACCGGGCACAAATCCAGACTCCGGGCTGCTACTGAGAAATTTATTTATTTATTTAAACTTCCCACACACAATAATGTACAAAGGCGCACTTAATGCCTTAGGCATTCTCTACCAGTCAACCAAAGGTGGTGAAGAGATAAGATGGCGGGTGCTCTGATTGAGAGAAAATAATAATATTATAAAATATTAAATTATAACATAATTAAATATAAATATAATAGGTACAAAAGTACATAAATAGGTTATAAACTTAGTTATAATACACATATATTTACTATAATATATCCCTACATTATATATATATACATAAATATACATACAAGTTCAATGAAAATACATTAAATTGAGATGACTCTACTCTATTTGTTTTGACAAATAACTCTGCAATTTTCGCTTAAATGCAAACCGACTGGTGGCCGTCATGATATCGAGAGGAAGCACATTCCAGAGAAGTATGGACTGAATATGAAAGGAAGAATGAACGAAGTCAGAAGTATGAGAAGGACAGAGTAGAAGAAGATTGTTGGAAGAACGCAGGTTCTTAGCGTGTGAAGAACATAGATATTGGAAGTGAGACATAAGATAAGAAGGAGGGCTCGGAGAGTTGAGAAGGGAAAAAAGTGTGGTCAAAGCGCGCAAACTTCTTCTCTGGTAAATGGATATCCATTTGAGCTCAGACCTATAACTCGACACATGGTCATATTTTCTTAAATTAAATATGAGGTGGATACCATTGTTGAGTAGTCTGTCGAGCTTATCTAGCGAAAACCGCATCTACATCAAAGTAGCACACGTCAGCATAGTCAATGATAGGAAAAATCAAAGTCTGCACAAGCATAGTCTTCGTCTTAGCGGGCAAAAAGTTTCTCAGACGAGAAATTCCCGGTGGAAAAGCCCAATAACACTTTACCCGACCTGGGAATCGAACCCAGGACCTCAAGCTCGGCAGTAGCGCTTGCGACCACTAGACCAACGAAGCAGTTTTTTATATACTTGTTTATTATGTATTTAGTAAAACTTTATGCACAAGTAAAAACTACACTACAAAGGTGGACTTAATGCCTGAGGCATTTTCTACCAGTCAACCTTAGGGTGATGCAGAGACAAAACATGGCAGGTGCAACGTACGGGATAGATAGCTCGGAAATAACTATAAAATACAAGCATACAAACAAATACATAGATACTTACATACGTACATAATATACCAAAATAAACTTTGTCAGGAGAAATAACGACCGGTAACGAAAAAAAGACGTTTATCTATCTAAATTAAATTGAAATGCTGTTCATTAGTAAACAATTTGGTTAATTTTCTTTTTAAATTGTTGTTTTAATCCGATTAAGGTTTTTATAGAAAGAAAATATAGGAAAATTGCCCATAAACTAAAAGTACTTTTCTTGATTTTATTTTTTTATGTGATGTTTGTACAACGTCTATACACAAATGGTACAACGTCTATAGACAAATGGTACAACGTCTATAGACAAATGGTACAACGTCTATAGACAAATGGTACAACGTCTATAGACAAATGGTACAACGTCTATAGACAAATGGTACAACGTCTATAGACAAATGGTACAACGTCTATAGACAAATGGTACAACGTCTATAGACAAATGGTACAACGTCTATAGACAAATGGTACAACGTCTATAGACAAATGGTACAACGTCTATAGACAAATGGTACAACGTCTATAGACAAATGGTACAACGTCTATAGACAAATGGTACAACGTCTATAGACAAATGGTACAACGTCTATAGACAAATGGTACAACGTCTATAGACAAATGGTACAACAACAATTACATTAATTAACATAAAAGCATAAAAAGATTAATGTTAACATAATTTTTGTATATAATTTAATAATCAATTTCATTTCATTTTGCGTTGTTAAAACTATCATGGGGCAGTGGATTCCCTTGCATAATTTCTCTCACAGAACACCAGACATATACGCATAATTTTACTCCATTCATCCGCAAACAAATCACATTCAGGGTTGGCAGTCAGAAGGGCGTTGAGCATCTTCAAAGTACGACACACTGGGGATTCAGCTCTGGCAACAGTTTTGGATGACGGTTGTGTAAACAGATTGTGCCGGCGGCTCGGACTGTGTCCAATGTAATACATCTATATTAGTATTAGCTTGTTATTTCATCACCATAGCTCTCAAAACGGTGAAGGAAAACATCGTGAGGAAACCGGCATGTCCTAGAACCAAAAATTCGGAACATTATAGGTTGATTATGTTGTATATTTTATTCAGGATCAGCTATTGATTGAAATTAATATGTTAATACGTACGATGAATGAGATATGAAAAGAGACATTATGTATTAAAGACAAAATGTAGAATAAATTATTTCTTGAGCCAGACACAGGCCAAGAACTGCCTTCAGCTTCGTGCTTTTAAAATTCGACCATGTCAGATAAAATCGCTGCTGTTTGCAAAATATTATATATCTTGCAAAAGCAGCTCCTGACATTATAGCTTGTGCATTATAGCATAACGTATTACTTACTGGTCGATACGTCTTCTACTTTAGGCAAAGTACTTTGTAGCTTTGTAGTTATTCAGAGCAACATAAGATAGTTTATTCTAGGTTCATACATCGTCTTCACATATAATTATAATTAATGTATACAGAATATTGTAAAACATTTTAAAAGTATAACTATGGAGTTACTTGCACATCATTCTCCATACGAAAGTACCTTTTAGAAGTGACACCTAGATCGAACCAACTACACAGGGGGCTACAGGAGTTCATCCACACACAAGCTTAGTACTGGTGGACCTCGACACCAGGCTGCAGGCAGTCCAGGGAAGCTATGCCATCTTTAGACGCATCTACTAGGCCTGTAGAGGATTGGCCTGCGCCTGGTGACGGGGACCATCACGGGACACTGCTCACTAAACAATCACTTCCACACAATAAGCATAACAACGGGACAACCCTCGGGATAACGGGACAACGGGACAGCCCTCTGTGCAGCACATGCATGGAGGCTGAAGAAACCATTGCGAAAGTGCTCTTTAAATGCTCAGGCGCCAACCAGATCAGAACAGAAACGCTAGGGTCACCCAAATCCTTCACAGATATCTTAAGCAGACCAGAAGACCTAATCAGCTTCTGGAGGGATGTGGGCTGGTTGGAATAAACCACTGACGGCCGCCATGGCCCACGCACAATGGTCCACATGAAGGACTAAGTGCGGAAACCAAACCCTCTAACATAGAACATAGGGGCACCTAGAATCAGTTCTATTTTCTTGTAAATTTTGACGTTGAAAAGTGCCTTAAGCAGACCAGAAGACCTAATCAGCTTCTGGAGGGAGGTGCCCGGCTGGTTGGAATAACCAACGACGGCCGCCATGGCCCACGCACAATGGTTCACATGAAGGACTAAGCGCGGAAACCAAACCTGCTAACATAAAACATAGGGGCACCTAGAATCAGTTCTATTTTTTTTGTAAAGTTTGACGTTGAAAAGTGCCTTTTAAAGGCCTACTTAACATAAATGACTTTGACGTATATAGTTACATGTACATTTCTACATTGGGACCACATACAACAGACATTGATACTCGTACATCGAACTGAACACTCCCAAACATTGTCATAGAATTTAAGTATCCAAAGAAATAAACTGCAAGTCACAGCAAATCTTTAAAGTAAAGTTCTCTCATTCCGAAGAATTGACAGCATCGTAAGATAAAAGAAATCTATCTCTGAAAGATGGATCTTCCCTGACGTTCCTAAATAGAATCAGCGATAAAGTCAAACATTTTTATATCCTTTAACTCCTATTATTTTCGGCATCAAAAACTTTATAATTCGCAGACCAATTTGGTGCTCCTCACATAAAACTTGGGCGCGAGAGTTTTATCATTTTATTACTTAGACGCTAAACTTCTACCCTGGATGCAAAAGAAATGTGTGTGGACATAAATTCGACGAATCTTTAGCCAGATCAAGCCAAGTTGGCTGCGCCCCAGAGGAACAAATAGCCAGAATTTGTTTGGCTGCATGTTTGCTCAACGTTTTCATTCACCCTTTTGCATCCCAGGTGAAATATTCGGAGGAAATCCTGGAATATGAATCGTTGTTAGTTTTATTTTGGAGGCTGTCAGGTACGAGCTTTTGTGGTTTTCAGTGTAAAGTTGGTTGTGAGTTAGTTAGTACCGCGTTTATTGAGCAGCGTTTTTGTGGGCTGACAATGATAGGAAAATAATATTTTTTTACAAACATTTTTATATCTTTGTTTTTGTACTTTTTTCCGAAAAAGGACGATTGGCAATTTGGTATGGACCAGTCCGTATTTTTTTTTTATCTAACAGACTTAATTTTTGTGTCATATTTTTCGTTACGGCCTAAAAAATATAGTAGTCTTAAATATACGAGTATTATATGGGGTTTCCTGAAAAAATTATCTATCAGTTTCATTAATCTAACGAAACTATAAATATTTGTTTTCTATTTTTCGTCACAATAAAAGAGATAAAGCATAATAATTGCCGACTTAAATAATATGGAACATAAAACAATAAAACATCATGCCTATATTCCACGAAGAAGTGTGCAGAAGTGTGTGGAAAATCCACATTTCGCCATTTATGTTATATGTCGTGATGTGTTATCACAATTATTCCTGGTAAGGAGGGGTAGGCAGAAGTATAACTTTGTAATAGGTAGCTACAGAGGTAGGTACTACTGTATTGAATTTTTCGTAAAAATGAAAGATATCAAACACAATTCTTTCTAACTAATATTACATTAAACTTAAAACACAACATATCATTACGCTCGTAATAATCTAACGGAAGGGCAGAGATGTGTAAGACACCAAGGCTTTTCGCAAAGTAGGTATTTAATGATTCCCCAAATAAACGTGGAATACATAACATAACATCACATTGGTGTTGACCGGAGGGGTAGGTAGAGGTACACTTCTAAGCTATAAATATAGGTATACCTCGTTTATATATTCTTCCACAGTGGAAGAGATATCTGGTAAGTCTCAACTTTTATTTATTCAACTCAAACTGAAACTAGAAAGCATTTTTATAGGCACTTTTGAATTGTTAAGGGATTGGTCAGTCATAGTAGGTTCTTATGGAGAAGAACGGGCAAGAAACATCACGGACACTTTTTTTTTAATTAAAATATTGTTACAAATTATAAGTTATATCATTCATGTTGAAATTATACATGTGAGAACAATGTAGAAATACGTGCATGTTAGAAGCGTCCGTAATAAAAAGATAAAACAATTGAAAAATTAAAATAAATTAAAACAAGCCGTGGCAGCTAAAAATGGCCAGTCCCTACTGACGGCGCCCGTTCACGAACATTATTACTTAATATTAGTGATATTTAGCTTTAATCATAACAAAACGCCTGTAAAGACAGAGGTACCGCTCCATTTTATAGGACAACAAATAAACTTGTTCTGCTATTCAAAAAGAACATCCACATTACACCAGTAACATCACACTTATAACACACACACACACCATAAAACCACGCCTGATTTTCTTGATGTTCAAGTCCCATGCAATAGGGAGATAAATCTATTTATACATAAACCAATTGCTGTGCGTTAGTCTCGCAAAAAATCGAAAATGGCTCGACCGATTGTGATGAAACATAGATTAGTAGTTGTGTGCGCACCGGAGAAGGTTCGAAACAGAAAAATAAATAAAAGGCACTACAACGCATTAGCTAGTTTAAAATAAAAAAAAAAAACAAAACATAACTTTAAAGTATATAAAAAGTGTGTACCTACAAAAAAATTATAGCTCCGAAATGTTGGGAACCAGGTCCAAACTAACAGTATGCAGGGCTTCAGAGAGAGGAACCTTCTATCAATAGAGCTTTTGTTCTAACTGCCTAACGAGAGCATCCCTAAATGTTAGTAAATGTACTGAAAATCATAATTTCAGCCGAAAGACGTCCACTGCTGGACATAGACCTCCCCCGAAAGAAGAGGGGTTGCCATAATCGCAATTCTTGGTAAACGAGTTGGCTATCGCAGTATAGTGTTAAAATGCATAGAGAACGCTGCTGCCCATTCTCTAGTAAGTCCCTTAGTCGCCTTTTACGATACCCACGGGAAGCAACCCCACGGGTACTGCAAATAATGTGTAAGAAATAAGGATCGTCAATTGTTATGCAATTTAATGGCTTTACTGAAGGATTGAAGTCATTATGACATCCGAAGAAAACGCCAGGGTCAGTTAACAAGCAAGGGTCAGTATTAGTCGTGAAACAGATCGAAAACGCAAAGTGAACAACGAGAGCAATGACCAGCTAGATATACCAGTGTGTCATGTAAGATTTTACAAGTTGAAAATAACAGTTTCTATGCGACTATGTATTTTTTGTACCCATTTAAAACTTTTTACAATACACCAGGAACATTCGCAATGTCAATTGTTTTGTTAAATATAGAAGTATACTTCTTATGAAATAAAGCAAAATAATATTCGAATTTTAAGTTTTTCATTTATTAATTTTATTTTCCTAAGGAGCCATAATTATATCTTATGTTCTCACTAGTTTGTTACTCTACGGGTCATAGCAATGAGGATTAATACCCCACTGTAATACAGTATCAACTAGTACGGGGTATTATGACTTTTACGGGCGGCCTTATATATTTTAAAGTCAACAGCCTATACTTAGGTAAAAAATTTTGCACAAATAAATAAATAAACAAAAAATAAATTTTCAAATTTGAATCGTTTATAATCAAACTTATTGTATAATACAAAATATGACCACATCTCATTGTTTTCCCTTAAAAACCCATACATTTATCTGACCAAGATTATGTCTGGACTTTAAAAAGAGACTGTGACCTCTGAGTTTGTTTCGGCCTTTCTTCTCAGAGTAGTCGGATACGAAACGCCGACCTCATCTAGTTTTTTTTAATATGATTGACGTGTAAAAGTGTTTGTACAAACCTACTTACAGAAATAAATCATTTATCATTTATCATTTATCATCGCCATAGTAAAAAAATATCAGTAAGCTTATCACCGAGTACCTTTTATATGAGATATGTCTCAAGTCTGTTGACTAAGTTTTGATCTCGTATTGTAGGTACACACCATTAAGAGGTTACCCCCCAAAATAAATAAATATGCGTTCAAATCCGTGCTAGGCCCAAGTTGGTTTTTGTATTTTGCGCAAACTTTTTATTATAATTAATGTATTGTTTAATGAATAAATAAGTTTAAGTTAGTATTTATTTTTTAAAGTCTGTTTTTAATATTGTTAGGGTTCCGTACTAAAATGATAAAAAGGAACCCTGTATGGTGAGACTAATTCTGTCTGTCTGTCTGTCACGGCTGGATATCTCAAGAACTACTAGTGCTATCAACTTGAAATTTGGAATAGTTTTAGATTACGTTTACCCAACTATTTAGCAAACAAGAAAGAAATTAAAAAAAATATATTTTTGCAACAGGACCTGAAAATTTGAATTGAGTCTACTAGGGCATGTGGGGTATCATATGAAAGAGCGCTGTATGCACATTCTCAAACATTTTTTTTTTAGGCGTCATAGTTTTCGAATTTTGATGAAAAATGTAAAAAAAAATACCGTTCCCCCCTTTTCTCCGAAGTTTGCGTAGAGAAAAATCTGAAATTATTTTATGTGATAGAAGTTCATGTAAAGATTACAGGAAAAATAAAACGATGTCTCTAAATAGAACAGTTTTTTTTTCCATGAAACGTTAATACTTGTAATATTGCATATAACGATAAGCAATTAATAGGGTTAATATTTACAAAGAGTTATTCAACGTTTAAGTAGACCGTAGCTCGTAGGTTTCAAGACCACTTGCCGTGCAGAAAGGCCGTCTATAAGGTTGGAGGTTCAAATCCTAGGCACGAAGTGTTCTTTCTGTCATGCATTATATATTTTTAATTAATAGTATTTTTCTATTTTGTTTTAGTAGTTTTATTTTTGTAGTTTTATTTATAAAGAATTTAAAAATCAACAATAATAAAATATAGTAATAATATTTATTATTGCTATTATTTAACAAAACATCTTATTTTACTACAAAGACTAATATTTATAGATTTGATAATTTACAGTTATCATTTTAGATGATATTTTGCCAACTGACACAAACGGGTCCCTAGACAAGTGACATCCTTTATGTGAACGTATACATCAAACGTTGTAGTTATAACTTGAGGGTATGGATTAATTTTATAAAGAAAACTTCAGTAAATACCCTCAAATTACCAATACCTACACCAGCTACGGAGTATACAAGCATGAGTATGTTGTCATGGAAAATAAATACAATATGAAGTACCTTAATTAAAAACCAATATGGTTTTCACTTATTTTTTCATAATCATACATATTTTCTAATACAGTAGTAACATTACATGTCCTTCTTTTACCTGAAAACCCCATACTTTTGACGTTCGTCGCCACAGTAAAGAATGCTCAGTAAACCAAGACCTTTTAAATTAGATAATATGTCATATCTATTGACTACGTTTCAATTTTAGGTACGCCAGTGCCCATCGTCCTTTGTAATATATTTTTCTCTGTTATTAATTAATTTTTAACTTAATTATATCAACGAGGTTGCTGTTTTTCCAACCCTCAAAATGATTTAGGTAAACGTGTGCTTTTATATTGTTCAATATGATTTTATTTTGGTATCCAAATACAATCCCTTGAGTTAACTAATAATTATTCACGAATGATGACTATAAAAGTCTCAATCACCATTTTTCAGCCTTCATAGCACAAAAACTTCTCAGACGTTCTTAGTTATTTTATTTTGCTAAACTCTATTTAATTTTAAAAAGAAATCTTACAATATAATCTATAACACCCATTTTATACCATGAACAACAAAATTAAAAGCAGGCTGTACGCAGCGAGCGAAAATCTCATTAAGCATTAAAGTTTTATTACGTTTTCGCTCCAGTAGGTAGGGTTGGCAACTGTCTCAATATTACAGGGAAAGATGACTGTCAGGTTGATGTATGATTTGATCATAATGGAAGGTTTGAATGGATCACGTCTTTATATTTTGTTCAATAATATTTACTAGTGGTGGCCCTCTGGTCGAAATTCTACACCATCTACTTACAATCTTTAAAGTACTTACTAATTCCATGAGTACACTCATTTCATGCTACTAAAAGGTACTTAATTATTCCATGCTCAAGCTGTCACTTCTGCCACCTATCTATCTTCAAGTCATGAGGCCCTGGTACTATGTGTGTGTGTGTAATGTTTTCTTTATTAATTGAATTTATTTTTATTCCATAATATATTAAAATATTAGCTTTCCGCAATCCTCCTCGATATAAACTTTAACTGTGCCAAATTTCTTACTCCTCCGTCCGTGTTATTTTCCCAAAGTTTTCGCTTCACGTATTAAATAATTATTTTTATCCTAAGTAGTTTCACAATTGGTCAATGCTGAATTATTCAGCATATAAGCCAAGAAAAATCAATCAATCTGCCTAGCCTTTTTCCAACTTTGTTGGGGTTGGCTTCCAGTCTAACCTGATGCAGCTGAATACCAGTATTTTACATAGAGCGACTTCCTATTTGACCTCGACAACCCACTGGGTAACACGATACCCCTTGATAAAAGTGTAAAATTGTTCGATGCTACATTATTCAGCATAAAAGCCATATATTAGTTTTTGAATAGTTTTTTGTAAAGTTAGGATAACATTTTGTTATTTTTATTAATTCTTTAGGTACCTATATGTTGTTATTTATGTACATATTATTTTAATTCCAATACATCATTCTCCGTATTTTCTTGGAAAATTTTGGCTATTTCAAGATAAGATAATAATATAATCGACTATTATGCCACAGGTCTAAAGAAACCTTATTTGCGCTTAGCAATTATCATAAAATTTATAAAAAAATAATGCATGGAATAATCAAAACAAGATCGGTTTATCACATTTCTAGATGCTAAAATCGTCGATCGAGTCGAGAACAAGATTTAAAGCCATATCTACTGCGACAGAGAACAAAGGCAAAAAAAAATTAAAAAGGAATCTGTGGTGCGAGGATTTTTTTTGCCAGTAGGTAACCTACCTTAAAATATTGTTGTCGATCATAATGAGCAATTATGATCGACAACAATATTTTAAGGCAGGTTATACAGGATGGCAAGGACATGGACGCGCAAACTGTTACCATGGATTCAGTACAATCTGGATAAAATTCGTTGAAATTTTTCGTAAGTTATAAAAAAAAACCGGCCAAGTGCGTGTTGGACTTTGCACATTTAGGGTTCCGTACGAAATGTAGAATATGAGTTGTCCAAATTGCATAATTATTCATAAGCAGTAGATGAGTGACCTGACTCGTAGCAGTGGGGTGCCGCCGCCTGCATCCCTTCTGTGCTACGCATTTGACCGCAAAATCAAGTTGGGAATTGTAATGGTAATAATGAGGGAATTTTAAAGAAAAAATCAGAATTATCAATATATTGGTATTTGATAGTAAAAAATTCGTTATAATAAACATTATCACCAAATTTCAAGTTCATAGGTCAATGGTAAGTTAAAAAATTCTTCGGAACAAAATTTTGTAAAAAAAAGCTTACTTTGGTGGCTTCTCATTGCTTTGTTTACTAATATAAAGAAACCCTAAAAAACAGCTTTTTCCTACAAAAGTTCAAATTGCGGTCAAAATGTTCAGTTATTCAGAATCATCATCATCTGCCTAGCTTCCAGTCTAACCGGATGCAGCTGAATAACAGTATTTTATATGGAGCGACTGCCTATCTGACCTCCACAACCCAGTTACTGGGTAACACGATATCCCCTGGTAAGACTGGTTGTCAGACTTTTGGGCTTCTGACGACCCGTAACAACTGTCAAAGATCTACAAATGACGGCCGGGACCAACGGCTTAACGTGCTTTCCGAGGCACGGAGGAATCTTGGTATGAACAGATCGTCACCCATCCACGGACCAACCGCGGCAAGCGAAGCTTAACCTGATGGATCAACCCGTGCAGCAGTTATTATTTTGCCATAAGCTCAACACACGCGCGTTCGTGTTTAGCACAATGGGGTCCAGAATCATGTACTAAATCCATAGTCAAAGGTTGTGTCTCGATGTCCCTGCCACTCTGTATAATTTTGTAGAACATGCCACCATTTTCTACCTAATACGACCGTGCACTTTTGCAATAGATCTAATACTATTAATGCCTCCCAAAAGTGCTTTAAATTACATACATTTGTTAATATGAGATGTAAAATAGGCCATCCCTAGTCGACTGTTATAACTTCTGGGTGGGTATGACATTATCACACGAAATATACCTGTGTTGCAGTAAAATGACAAAAGGTGTTTCTGCATAAAAAATGTATAATCACTGGGAATTTCCCAGTAATTATGCAGGTCAAAAGTGGTGACACATTCTAGGATTTTTTTCTGTTGCTTGTTCATTGAAGTTGACGGTTTTGAACTGATATCCAGTAAATCCCGAATAATGTAATTATTACAGATGGCTGTTTTAACTAAAATAGGGCGTTGTTATTAAAACCGATGTCTCTTTTGGACATCGGTTTTATATTAAAATTACCAAACCAAACTAAAACTAAAATTAACTTTATTATTTCTTCTTTAACTAAAAATATATTTTGGGAAAGACGTGATCACATTCATTATTAAAAATTCAATCAATTCATTCATTATTAACAATTTATAAATACATTAATTCGATTAATTATATCAAACTAACAAGAGAACTGTTTTCAAAGTTAAGAATACTGACCCAGACCGAAAAGTTTGAACGATTTTGCGAAATCCGTGTATGACAGATTGAAAAAATACATAGGTAGCATTACCGGAACCTTTACGAAATATCCGCTTTCACACTTTTACGGTAACCCCAGCACCTCATTACGTGTTCACGTTAAAGTTTTCGACTATGTTACTGAAGTAGACATGTTTTTGATGTACTCTTACAATCTTATTTTGACTTATTCAAGTTCAGGCAGAATCGAGGGAAAGTTCATTAAAATAATTTTAATTATCTTGAATGACTGTGAATATACCAGTGAATATGGAATTAATATTATTATTTGGTTGCAATTGCGAAGAACTGCGAGTAACTTAGTCATTAATTTCATTCAATTAAAGTGCGGAAACCAAACCCGCTAACATAGAACATAGAATTTAATCAAAATCATAATTTTACAGATGATAAAAAAAAAACTTTTTGTTACCCGTGGTCCCTTCGAGAAATAGAATGCTGCCAAATTAAAATGGTAGACCGTTAGTATTAGCTCTTAGTTACTTGAAACATTCAAAATGATTCACCAAAAATAGAGGGAATCTGGCGCTCGGCGACCGCGTTAATGGTCACTGTTCTAACCTAACCTAACCCAAATGATTCAATAACAGTAGATGGTTTTAATTTGGCAGCATTGTATTTCTCGAAGGGACCATAGGTAAAAAAAATACCCCTGGTCCCTTCCAGGGACTACGGGAGGGACCACGGGTAATAAACTAGAAAAGCTGCTTAACGCCAAAAAGAAAACAAGTAATTTCAAGCTGAAACTATTATCTAACTATTACAAAAAAAAAATACGATAAGTGTCTTAAAAGTAGCTTTTGATATATTATATCGAGAGCTGCTTAATTTAACAACATGAAGTGGATTTTGTATTTAAAAGTAAAAAAAATGTTTTTTTTTTAATAGAAAACTTTGATGTAGTATCTCGTCTCACGACAATTCAGCTAGCTCGCTGTTTTTAATTCCTTAAGGGCGGCCAACCCGACATACTTTTCATACAAACGCTCGTACGTGATTATGGCGTTGTAACACATCTTTCTTTGAAATTTTATGAACTAATAGGTATCTTGTGCACTATATCTAGGTTTCTATGCAAGCAGAAAATAAAAATTTTGAAAAACAAATTCAGTATAAGCCTGCAAAAATCTGCTTTTTTGCACAAATTTTACCTGAACTTTGGCCATTCATAATGTACTCATACGTTGTAAATGTTAAGAAAACATTACGATAGAAACCTCGCAAATATAATGGAGATTCTAAATGACCAACATTTATTTCACAACCTGGTAAGGCTTACTCAAAAACACGTATTTCCTGGAACAAGTTTTATGAAATTTCCGCACATTATTTTTCGTTCAATGTTATCGCGTTCTCACTCGTTTGTTAATAGTTTTCACTTGCGCTGGATGAAACCACAAACTTTTCGACCATGCTCGCGTCGACGATAGAAGGACCGGGAAGGCCTCTCTTAAAGCTCCCGCAGACATGCGTGACGCGACAATTTCTATGAAAACATTATGGAAATTGTTCTACTAGAGTCACGTCGTGCATGTTTGCGGAAGCCTTTGGTAGGTGTTAATCCTATATTGACGTATACCTATGTAATTGAGCAAGTCGGTAATTTCTTACCTGGAAACTACTCGTCTTGTACGGATCATCACAAACATTTTATCTCCCGAACGGACCTGCGGGTACAACTAGTTACATATCTAACGATGTACTCTTTATAACGTCCATAAGGTTCTGTTTTCTTAAATTCTGTAACATTATTATGACAGTAGAAAACTCTATTTCATACTTTTCTCGTTAATAAGTTTCAAAAGTAAGAAAAGTTATTTCTAAGTGCTAACATATCTGGCCAGTGTGTCTGGCATTTTGACATACTTACGAACTTATGAGGTCTTGCTTACAAATGGAATATTTCTAGACCTTTGCTCAAGTATAAAACCTGAGCAAAAGTTGAATATTTTTATGTTATTGGCTACTAGCTTTTGCCTGCGACTTCGCCCGCGTGGAGGTGGGAAATTAACCCACGGGAACGTACTACCGAGATAAAAAGTATCCTATGTCCTAGCTCAGGTTATAATTTACCCATATGCCAAATTTCATCCAAATCCGTTCAGCAGTTCAGTTTAATATTTATAATGTTAGTTAGGATTAGGATTGAGCCGCTTACACGCATGTCAGATGGTAAGCGGTCTCCACCCTTAGGCATCACAATGAATGAACACAGGGCCTAGACAAATGGCATTCCCTTCGGAGCTATTCTATTTCTACAACCGCTATCGTTCAACATTTATATCTGTAATTTTTATGGAATAAATAATAAAGAGTATTCTATTCTATTCTATCGTTATTTCACTTTTTGACAAGCGTTATCATTAGTTTTCGATTCGAATTCCTTCATACGAATTGAAAACTAGCGATAACTCTTGTCAAAAAGTGCCACTTGGCTACGCATCTCTATGGAAGTTATCGTTCGACGCTGTTGATTCGTTTCATAGAATCGAGTGATGATAACATTGCCTAGCTAATTTATATTCGTTGACCTATGATCACGTGACATTTCGATAGCTTTCAACCCCATACATTTTGTGGCTTTTCTACTAGCGTCATCGCTAATCGAATGTTACTTTGTCTAGGCCCTCAGATCACGTATCCGAAAGACAAAACGAATTTGTTTTGTCTATAACCCCGACACGACCGACCTAATCAAAGTACATACGCACTCACACACACATTGCTTGAAATTATTCCAGGCGAAAAAGCTCCCAAAAAGAGGCAAAATATAATTACAATACATAGATGATGTTCAAAATCGCTGTAGTCTTTAGTGAAAATTAAAAGTTTTCCACATTTTCAGTGTATCGAATGAAGCCAAACTCTAAACTAAGCGGTGAGCTTATGGCCGCGTCCTATTATAAAAGCGATCGTTGCGCGAATACGCGATGATCGCGCTCAGTCGCGCTATTTTCGGTGAACCTGTCTACTCCGAAGCGTTAATCCGAAGTATCGGCCGAATGCCGTTTTATAACTTCCATAGTTTCCATTTTTGACTTTGAATCCTTAACCGACTTAAAGACCTATATTTTACTTTGGCTTATCTCTTTGTAAGTCTTTTATTTTGTTGCATTAGTCAGCCATAGTTAGCCGTCATCAAGCAACGCCCGAACATTTCGGCCGGTACTTCGGATCTATGTTCGGAATAGACCCTCTGAACGCGTGGTCGCGCCGACAGAGAACGTTTTCCGGTTTTCAATCGCTTGTAAATACGACGCGGGGTTTAACCGATTTCATATTCGTTTATATCTATATATCCATGACCAAAATAATATATAATGATAATACCAATGACTCATATTATGCTCACAATCGATTAGTCTTACCAAGGGGAATCGTGTTACCCAGTAACTGGGTTGTCAAGGTCAGATAGGAAGTCGCTCAGTATTCAGCTGCATCTGATTAGACTGGAAGCTGACCCCAACATAATTGGGAAAAGGCTCATATCACATCACATACCACGATGAGTGGCTAATTTACCATGTAATGAGCTACATAGCTCGTGCTAAAGTACTTTTTGCAACACATACCCTACATAATACGCTCAACCAAAAATAGACTCCAAAAACGCGAGTCACACTGCAGATTTCTTTCAAAACATCTGATTTCCATCCCATAGCATACTGTTAACGCACGTAAACATTACGCATAATAAAACCCCCATGATTAACCGATTGACAGAAACTCAGCCGCTATACGCCACCCCCTATCAATCTTTCAACATCTTTCTTTCCTGACCTATTTTGCTTACATGCCCGATAAAATGCGAGCCCAAAACCATCAATGAAAGAATGCATAAATCACTTAGCAAACAATATTCATAGGAAAAAACGCCACTCGGACGTTCTTATACGAAAACTATTCGAAATCTATTCATACATTTATTCATGAATTGTCTCGATTGGTACTATTGTCATCCACAAATACAATAGTTTGAATACGATCGTAACATTCTCTACGTCCTAGTAGTAAGGTTGATTTTTGATCGATGTGGTGATTAAAGTAAAGTTGTCAATCGTAAACAACTTACAAACCCATTTGCAGTTAAACTAAATTGTAGCGCGAAGGTTTAGAGGGCAGAATTGAATTTGGCGGCTGTATTATATAAGTTTGTATTATAAAAACGAAGTAAGAAGTACTTTTCAGTGGATTTTGGGTGCTGATCCTCAACTTTGATAGCAAATACGAGGCATCTAACGACAAAATATGCTTGCTTGTTTTTATTGTATAATATTTATTTATATTTTCGGATGAAACGTAACCCAAGATAGGTGTGGTTCGATTTAAGAAAGTTTGGTGTATTGTCTTTGTTGAACGACTATTGTGACTCTCACCGATCGTTTCACGGCTCCTCATATTATTTGATGGGAAACAGACATAAGCTCATTTCCACTAACACTAAACGACACCTAAATGAATACCTAAATAAAAGTATGCTGTTGGTTTTTTAACGCTCGGGTCAGCGCCGAAAATTGAGAATTCAACAGCGCGCTTTTAGTTAGTGAACACGGGCAATAACTAACGTACTTGACTAATGGATTGGTGACAAGAAAATTGGCATTTTAGAACCTGGATCAACAGTAATCATATTCCTCGTGTCTTATGTTACTGGGGGTTGTCGCAACACTTCAGCTTCTTCCATTCTCCTCTTTCCTTTAATCTGGATCAATATGACACTATTCATTACACATTAAGTGTGTATCAATATACACACTTAATTAACTTTTACTAAGCAGTGAGCAGTGGTGGCCCAGTGGCAGTGGTAACAGCTGCGACTAACTTACGAGTCGGTCGTAGGTTCGAACCCTGACAGGCGCTTTACTTTGTGTAAATTATTTCAGCACCACTGCTCTCAAAACGGTGAAGGAAACCGGAAACATGTCCTAGAACAAAAAAATCGAAGACACGTGACATCTACCAACCCGCACTGGGCCCGCGTGGTGGATTACAGCCCACTCCCCAGAGAGGAAGCCTGTGTCCCAGCAGTGGGAACATTAAAGGCTGATTATGTAAACTAAACTATAACTATCGATAAAAAGGTTATAATAACTATTTCAAACCTGCAAAAACTTTCAAATTATTACATATGAAGTATTCTTTTTCTACTATAAAATGCTTCGTCGCTTCTTATTTATCTTATAACTTACTCCCTAGATGAAGACGTAACGGCACATTACTGTCTTTATCGAATATTATAAGTACAGAGAATTTCAGAACAGTGAACAGAATACAGAACGATAGATTTATTTTTGTACCAATGAATCGAAAAAAAACAAAACCACTTTCATAATTCAATATCCATTGCAGTAAATTGGAAAATAGCCGAGTCTGAATTGTGAAAGGCAGTACAAAAGACGCAATGTATTGGAATCCTTTATAATTTTGGTTTATGATGTCTTGTCTCTTTACACGTCAATTTTGTCTGACTTCTAGGTATCTTGGCGTTGACTAATTAATACATTATTTATATACCTATTTCTCTTTTGTTCAGATTGGATTGTGTTGTAACGGATCAGTTTGAATAAATTAATAATAGCAAAGTATTGGAAAATCTCGACGTTCGGAAAAGTGTTGGGTATGTTATACCCATGTTATGTAGCTACATCAAAGTTAAAGTCAAATTATTTATTTCAAATAGGCACATAAAAAGCAATTGAACGTCAAAATTTACAAACAAAAAGAATTGATTCTAGTCGCATCTTCCAAAATGTAGTTTCGTATGGAGAAGAATGGGCAAGACACTCCACCGTTACTCTTATAAAATAACATAACATCACGCCTGTAATCCCTGAAGGGTTAGGCAGAGGTACCTAATAGTACACCCACATTTCGCCAGTTATGTTTTAAGTCCCATGTAATAGGGGGCGAGCCTATTGCCATCAACCGGGCACAAATCTAGATTCCGGGCTGCTTCTGAGAAATTCCCAATATCACTTTGCCCGACCTGGGAATCGAACCCGGGACCTCATGCTCAGCAGTCGTGCTTGTGACCACTAGACCAGCAAGTCAGTTATAAAATGTGTTATAATATTATTTTAAATGTCATAGGTACATAACATACATACCCAATACACAATTATACGTAATTTTCAATTCCTTTGTGAAAATAAAGTATGGGCTTGTACCACTGCCATTAATACAAGTGGTTGCATCACCTACCTGTTTTTGTTAACAAGCATAATTAATAGAAAAAAAAAAAAACAAGATTTTACTTTACCACATAGTCGGCGTGATTAACATGTATGTATGCCCATGCCAAATTACAGCTTTCTAGTACTAATAGTCTCTGAGCTAAACTGGGGACAGACAGACGGACATGGCGAAACTATAAGGGTTCCTTGTTACCTACGGGACCCTAAAAATGAATGGCTAAATGTGTTGCTGAGTGCAAAACTCGAGAACGGCTGGACCAATTCGACAATTTTTTTTTTTATTACGTCTGTGGGTTCAGCTAGTTAGAAATAGAAACTGCTGAGCAAGATGTCCTGGGTTTGATTCCCAGGTTGGGCAAAGTGTTTTTGGGGTTTTTCATCAGGAATTTCTCAGTAACAGCGAGTCTGGATTTGTGCCCGGTTGATAGGCTTGCCCCTATTACATGGTACTTCAACGTAACTGGCGCAATGAGTGTGTACTACAGCTAGTATCATAGCAATGGGTTTAGTTCATAATCTGAAAGATCTGAATCAAGGGCAGATTACACTGTCCAAAAGTGTTCCAATAGAAACTGACAATCCTGTTACGAGTACTTGATATGTGTTTCAATTCATGATTTTTTAAATGACACTACACATTGTGTATTTAGTGTGGGGTGCCCCCCAGCTAGATGGACCACCTTAAAAAGGTGGCTGGGACAGACTGGATGCGGAAAGCGGAGGACAGGGTGTTGTGGGTGAGAGGCCTATGTCCAGCAGTAGACTGCTATAGGCAGAGTTGATTGATTGTGTATTTCCAATTTTATAATATTATTTTCAATGTTTGCATGCCTGATTTAAGGAATACTGTACAGTGATCACAACATTTTGTAAACATCTTTATTTTATGTACCTACTTTTTCAAATAAACGATTATTTATTTTATATATTAAAAGAAAGATTCTTCTAAAAATAGCTGTTCTTCTGTTTGCTTACGTTTGTCGGAATATTTTCATAAAACTTGATTCAATAAATTATCTTATATCTATCAGGACATACTTTTTCTTCGTCTTTGGTTAGCTGGATGAAATATAATTCCTATTGTAAATAAGCCACAAAGTAAATAGCACTATGATGGAAGTAAAAGCATATTAAGTAGTAGTTTGAGTCTATGGTAACGGCTCTGACTTACGAGTTGAAGATCGTGGGTACGAACCCAGGCAGACGCTTTACTTTGTGTAATTTTTATTAAGGCGCAGATATTATGATTTTAGTGACTTAAATCTGTAGTTATGCCTTCATATAACGCAAGTATGAGAAGCAAAAAAAGTATGTTAAACTAAAACGCATACACATCAATTATATATGTGAATATTTAAGTATTGTAGTAAAATACTTTATGAAATAAATTCTAGAAGTAATATCTACCCAGAGCATAAAAAATGATATTACTTTCAAACTACTTAAGATATTTTCATGCTTTTTTTTGTATGAATAGACTGTTTTATTATCGATAATTCTGTCTATGATTTTATTCAAATATTCATATTTTCGTTACTAAAAATAAATATTTCCTATGAAAATTGAAGGTGGAGCGGCGTGAGCGCGACGCGCATTTGTATGGTCAAGGTCAACGGCGATTATCTGACCCTTAAGAGCGTATACGACGTACGGCATTTCATACAAACTTTCAAGCCCCTGTTTTTCGCAATGAGTGGACCGATTTTAATGAAACTTCATACGCATAAGCAGAATACAAAGGTCTAAAAAGTTAAGAACATTATCGGAAAATAGTGTTACAGCCAAAATTATATAAACCGATCAAAAAGTACTGTGGTTAAGTTACTTAGGAGGAAAACAAATAAAAGTTACCAGAATAAGTTCAATAAATCAATTTATTTATCTGAACGGAACGCCATACAGTCGAAAATCTAGCAGTCATTTACTTATAGGTAAGTCATTAAATATTAGGTATAATATTAAATAATATAAAAGACTTATCTATACGTTCCTATTCCTATCCTCCTCCTATTCTTCATCCACCGGTCCTATTCCTCCGGTCCGGCCTCATTCCGGTCCTATTTCTTCTCGTGGGTGTCGTAAAAGGTGACTAAGGGACTTACTAGAGAATGGGCAGTAGCGTTCTCTATGCATTTTAACACCATACTCCGATCGCCAACCCGCTTACCAAGCGTGGCGATTATGACAACCCCCCCTAAATTGGTTCCCAGCAGTGGACATATTTTAGCTTAAATGATGACCTAAACTTCGTGTCCTAATATAAGTGAACGTCGCGCAAATACGCGATTGCCGCGTTCATTTTGATCGGCGAACCTTATTTTAACGCCGCGTCGACAGAAGCCACCTTCAGTTTTTTTTAAATCAAATTAGTGACAAATGAACGCAACTTGTACTATGACACAGGGCAACTGTCTTAAAATACTTGACATGTTTTACTTTAAATGCTGCCGATACCCAAGCCTACTTCATTTGAATCAAAAAGGGTCCCGAACTCCATGCGAGACCGAACTACAAAATAAATATCATTCAATCTTCGTTCAAAGTTTATTCCGAGTCGAAAGTTGTGTTCTTGGGCCGCTGAAATAACTCACAATAGATCTTTATTTATATATTATGGTATTACGGTGGAGCGAAGTTGACGTTTCGTTGCGAAGGAACTGTTTTTGATGTTGATTCACAAATTGTGTTTTTTTGCTGTCACATTTTGGGAAACCGCCTTGTAGTCAAATTTACTGGATACGGCTTTCATTGACTAGGATGTGCCCTGGCGGCTGAGAGTATGTCATGCTCACTGTAATGCCTCGCTGATGGTGGCGGGTGTGTTGGATTATTTAGCTCCCTTCAAAATGGTTGAGCTGAATGGTGCTAATCCATGCGTCACGTTCCTGATCGGGCGCCATCAGTAGGGTCTGGTCATCTCTTAGCCGGCCATGGCTTATTTTAATTTTTGAATTGGTTTTTTTTTGTCTTTATTACGGACGCTTTTGAGGTTTTGCATCGTTCTCACATGTATAATTTCAACACGAATGATGTAACCAATATATTGTAACCATAATTATGTCAATTTAAAAGAGTGTCCGTGGGGTTTCTCGACCGTTCTTCTCCATAGGTACCTACCTACTTAGCTTTGGAATGGGTAACTAGCTTCATCTTTATGACTGACTGACCCCTTGACAATTCAAAAGTGCCTGTAATTGGTTTATTTGAAATAAATGCTTTGAGTTTGAGTTAATACAAAGAATATATAATGTAGGTATCAATCGTATTAATCGTACCCATATGCTCATCCTATATTATAAATGCGAAAGTAGAGGCAGCCAAGCGCGAAGCGACTCCGTTAGAACAATGTCGATGACGTTTTCATAGATTTTTTTTCGACCAGAGACGCGTCGCGCCTGTTTATGGGAGCCTTAACTATCTGTCTGTATATTGTTTTTCACGGCTTAGTGGTTGAATGGATTTCGATTAGTCACATAGGTACACCATGACCTGGATTAGGACATACAATATTTTTATCCCGGTGGTTCGTTCTCGTGGGATAATTAACAACCTTCACACGAGCGAAGCCACAGGCTAAAGGTAGTTTCTAATATTTGTAAGATATCGTTGGTTTTAATATCACCGATAAAGGTCAGACAAACTGACACCAAATCAATTAGGTATGGACATTCCACTAATTCCAGGCATTGATGGCTAATTTAACACTTAAAAAGTAAATTTTCCTACTAATGCTCGTTTTCAGTGACACAAGACAACACCTTAAATAAAAGTGCGCACAACTATTGTAACTTTGTCTCTAGCATTTACTTAATTCAAAAAAGTTACTTAATTTAAAAGTTTATTCTTTCATTTTACTAGCATTTTCCGTCCTTTAGTTTTTAGGCGCCGATTGTGTCATTAATTCAAATGAACCTTAAAATAATATTAATTACAGTCCATTTCAGCCGTCATGTAAAGTCAGAAAAAAATATTGTTAAGCAAATGGGCTGACAATTTAAATGTCGTGTATATTCAAATTACAATTGTTTTTCTAGTTGCATGAAATGGCTATAAAACGGCAAATTGATGTAAGGTGTCAATTTGCTTAACAATTAATTTTCCTAACTGTAAATACTTAAGCTTGGCCTAAACAAAAAAACAGAAATAACTGTTCAATATTGTAACATAATCCGTCTTTATTTGTCACTAGCCAAGTGATGTATGGCTGGCGTTGAGAACGTTATTAAGTTAATACAAAGAGTTTCAAGTTTCTGGATGTGGTGATCTCATTCTATTGTTTTGTGGCGACATCTATACTGTCGCATATGAACTACACTGACGTATCCTACCACTCGATTTCAATGTTTTCCGCGAGATTAACATGCAGAAACACGAAAATATTCTTAAACCCGAAACTAACCGTCGGACACTAGCCCATCAGACAAAATACTCGTCTGGTTGGAGAATACTCCCTTTTCAATGGAGTATGAGGAACTGTCACGCTGTTCCTCATACCTCTATCGTGTAGCATAATCAGCCTAAAATGTCCCCTCTGCTAGGACACAGGCCTCCTCTCTTCGAGCGGGAAGTGGGCTGTAATCTACCACGCGCAACTCATGGCGGGTTGATAGATGTCACATGTCTTAGAATTTTTGGTTCTACGACATGTCGGTTTCCTCACGATGTTTTTCTTCACCGTTTTGAAAGCAGTGGCGATGAAATTATTTACACAAAGTAAAACGCCTGCCTTGGTTCAAACCCACGACCTACAACCTGAAAGTTGTTAACACCGAGCCACCGCTACTCTTTCTATCGTATTATAATCGTACGGCGCCATGACTTGTGTTAGAACAATAATTTGTTTATTTAAATAATCGACAAAATAAACATAACATAAACACAGCGTCCTTTTGACTCAAAATGACAATCGCTACAAACACATAAGACAATTTTGCTCTTAATTAAATAAGGCAATTAAATTCCACGTCAGACATAAGGCTAGAGCCAGACTAGACTACAAATCACGTAACATAACTTTACGTAGACTTTATGTACTATCCTTTGACAAAGTCATAGTTACCTACATGTTTATTTTAACGTAAATTACGATGGTCTCGTTACTTTGGTGAAATTTGAAGACAGGAACTACTAACGTACCTAGTTGCTCTAACTTTATTTAAACAATATTAAACAGGAAACGTTTCATGCACGTAATTAGTAGGTATATAATTAAACATAATTACAGATATTTTTATAATTTTACTCTGAACGTAGGTATTATTTATCTATTAAATGTTCCAATAATTATATTTTTCGTTTCTTCTAAGTTTATTGTAGTTGTATTGTAGTACCTCACTTAAAATATTTATGTACCACAATTTAACACTCAGTAATTGTAGAGTATCTCATCACCACCTAGCTAGCCTTTCTCAACTATGTTGGGGTCGGCTTCCAGTCTAACCGGATGCAGCTGAATACCAGTATTTTACATGGAGCGACTGCCTATCTGAGCACCACAACCCAATAACTGCGAAACACGATACCTTTTGGTAAGACTGGCTGACTCTGTAATTGTATCTAAAATTAAATATTCTTTCAAACTACACTTCGAGTATTTGGTTGGAATATCTCGACTAAAGCGTTAATTTCTGGAACAACGCACCGTAAAGGATAAGATAAAGATTTATTGTTCAACTAGGACTAGATTACATGACAGATAATAATATATAAAGCACAAGGATAAAGTTTCTTAATCTAGTTAGTGGGTGCCGTACTGGTCTCCTAGATAGGTTACAAAATAACCTGTGTTTAGGAGAAATAGTTCCGAACCCCGTCATAAATGGTGGACTTATGATAGCACGTGTAAAAATATATTTAGTAATGAAAAGGAATTAGTTTAAAGCACAAAATCGGACTAACCTCTTATTTTCAGTAATTATACTAATATCTATATATTTTACTTTGTTAACTATTATATTGTTTTAAGTATTGTAAATGTGAAGACTATGTGGGTTATTGTTCATATTTCTTTTTTTCTCAGTTAGTTGTTATCATAGTCTGGCAGTTTGAGTAATTTATGCGGCCTACCCAAATGTCCTTTCTTTGGTATTGTTCGTTGAATCTTTGAGCTCTTTAAGTTCTTAGTTGAGCTGCACGACTACTGACAAATACGTGCACTGACTGGACAGGTCCGTCAACCTGTGTGGTTCTTTCGTCAAAAGATCATTTCAGGCACCAATCTACATGGTCTTCACATGATCTGACCAAGATTATGTCTGGACTTTAAAAGAGACTGTGACCTCTGAGTTTGTTTCGGCCTTTCTTCTCAGAGTAGTCGGATACGAAACGCCGACCTCATCTAGTTTTTTTTTTAATATGATTGATGTGTAAAAGTGTTTGTACAAACCTACTTACAGAAATAAATCATTTATCATTAATCGCACAGATGGTTTCCATGCCATCATGCGAAAGAAATCGCCCTCCTTGCTACGGCGTCTGCATGGTAGTGACAACAGCATTCTGAAAATGATCGCTGCCAGAACGGACTGTCCCTTTCAGAGACACTGGGTGGGGACAGTCATAGGTCTGATAAATAAGTAATTTGTAAAACTAACAATACTAACCTGTATACCTAAGCACTATTGTTACGAACACCAAAATACTAAAACAATTATGGACTTTGTTAGTCTGAAATAAAGTTTTATTTATTTATTTAATAAACTTATTCCAACTCGATTGGAACGTTTAAACACATTTTCAGCCATACATTTCGACTGAATTTGTTATGCATATAATATTGATAAGCAGATTTTTCCAGCAATTGAACCGCACGGCGTTCATAGTTAACCTTATCGGTGGTTTTTCCCCTACAAACTTTAATCGCCCAATGCAGCTATTTTTAGGATTTATTTTAAATCGTTGGTGCGTTTTAGGTCGTTGATTTAATGGTTGTAAGCGCTACTGCTGAACATGGGGTATTAGTTTCGATTTTCAGGTTGGGGAAAGAGTTCATCGGTTTTTTAACTGGAATTTCTCAGTAACAGCCCGGAGTCTAGATTTGTGCCCGGTTAATGGCAATATGCTGACCCCCTATTACATGATACTAAGACATAACTCGCGAAATGGTGTGTTCTATACCCCTCTGCCTGACCTTTCAAGTAAAACAGGCGTGATGTTATGTTTTATATAAAAGATCAGAAAACTGTATTTGACACAACTGTTAAAGCGGAACTTTGAACTAAAATTTGTATATAAAAATGTTGCTGTTTTTTTTGTGGGTAATTTGTAATTAATTTTTTATCAAAGGTACTATTAAAGTAATTTTTATGCTGTTATTATAATATTTTTGATCATTTATATTATTATTCTATAATTATATACCTATTATTGCGTTATGTTAGATTATTTTATAAGTAGATTCACTTACCTTGAGGAGCTTGTGGCTAAATAATAACTGCCGCAGGGTTTGATCGATCAGGTCAAGCTACGCTTGCCGTGGTTGGTCCGTAGATGGGTGACCATCTATTCATACTAAGATTCCTCCGTGCCTCGGAATGCCATGTTAAGCCGTTGGTCCCAGCTGTCATTTGTAAAAAATTGACAGCTGTTACGGGTCGTCAGAAGCCCTAAAGTCTGACAACCAGCCTTACCAAGGGATATCGTGTTACCCAGTAACTGGGTTGTGGAGGTCAGATAGGCAGTCGCTCCATGTAAAATACTGGTATTCAGCTGCATCCGGTAAGACTGGAAGCCGACCCCAACATAGTTGGGAAAAGGCTAGGCAG
This sequence comes from Tiliacea citrago, assembly GCA_963921375.1. Classification (NCBI taxonomy): domain Eukaryota; kingdom Metazoa; phylum Arthropoda; class Insecta; order Lepidoptera; family Noctuidae; genus Tiliacea; species Tiliacea citrago. Next base: position 3,655,251 of record OY992799.1, read on the forward strand.
ATGATTCACTTACATTCCGTTTTCACTAAATACGAAATTGGAAAAAAGTCCTATTAATGTTATAGAATTATTAAATTCTAATTAAATTGTGTGATAATTTTGCATGCCATAAGGTAAAATGTATCGGGACTATTTATATAAATTATATCATATCTCTATACATACATTTTAAGCAAATAAATGATTTATATTTAAACCGATTTATTTAAAAAATCATTAGGCTGTATATCTGTGTACCCACACTTCACCTAAGCCCAATGCCTCTTCCTGTATCCAAAATCTTTGTAAATACAAAAAAAAATATGATGCGTCCCACAAGGCATTTTTGCAGGCTGTATTTTTACCAATACCTATAATTTTACGTTAAAACAGAACATTATTGCATTGCGACTGCCTTGTTGGTCACTACTGCTGGCCATGAGGTTTTGGCTTTGATTCCAAAGTGTTATTAGACCATCAAGAATTTCTCTGAAGCAGCCCGGAACCTGGATTTGTACCTCGTTCATGGCAACAGGCTCACCCCCTGTTATTTACATAGACAAATGAAAATGTGGGTGTATGTACTATTAATAGTATACGTCTGCCAAACCCTTCGAGGAAAACAGGCGTGGTATTATGTTTAGTTCAGAATTTTCAATAATGCACTGAGGAGAAGTTACAATTCAACTTTGGCTCTTAATTTCTTTTCTTTTAGGTTCTTCTTAATAAAGGATAAAAAAATAACTCTGGCTCTAATAATTTTTAGGTTTAAAATAAAAATAAGCGGTTTTGAACTGTTACCAATTAGTAATTCCAGTCACTAATGTGATTATAACGAAAGTAATTATTAAAATATTTCAATAGTTGAATATTGAAACAGTGTACTAATAATTAACGTAATTTCTAAAATGTAAAGGCACGGAAATGTCAATAAGTTATGACTTTTAAAAATTGGAACATAGCTGTCAGTAACTTTCAGAGCAAATATTGCTCGTAGGCAGCGTTTTTGGGCCTTAAAAATATTCTCTCTTTCGGTACAATTGCCCCAATATATAATACCAAACCTTAAAATGGTACGACAAGACTATGATATGCTAGTAATACTGTTTTGATATTGACTTTTTTTTAAGATTGTAAAGGGCATATGCAGATGCGCTAAGTTTTTTACAGATTGCTTCTGTCTGTGCCTTCCATGTCAGTTGACTGTCAATTAGTATTCCATATATCATTATATCTAACTTAAGTAAATTTTATGAAAATTTGGATACTATTCTAAAAAAAATATGTACTAATCGTCACACTAAAATAATTGTATGCGGTGATTTTAATATAGACGTTTTAAAAAATAATAGAATTACTTTGGAATTTAAATGCTTTCTTCTAAATGTTTTCAGTTACAACCTTTTTTTAGAAATTAATGAAGTGACACGTCGTTATAAGTAATACCTGTTTAGATAATTTTGCACACAATACCAGACAAAAATGTCATTGTCAAGTAATAGACTTCGGGCTATCAGATCATACAGCTCAAATAATAAAAATAAATAAATCATGCATGATTAAAACTTGGAGAACTAAGATTAGAGACACTTGTAAAGAACATCTCATTAAGTTTAATAACTATCTGCAAAATCTATCGTTTTCTGACGTATATAACACAGAGGATTCGAACAAAGCGTATGATAATTTCTTTGAAATATTTAAGCTCATGCATGACTTATGTTTTCCCTATAAGATAGTGACAATAAAATCAGAAAAACCAATTAAGTGGCTATCGCATGGCATAAGATTATGCAGTAAAAGGCAATGAAATTTACTTTGGAAACATAGACTAAGGCCGTCACCAGAAAATAAAAACGCTGTTGTTAATTACTCAAAGAGATTTAAAAAAAATATTAAATTAACTCAGAAAGCCCAAAACAATTACTTGATTAAGAACTCGAAGAATAAATCTAAAACCTCATGGCAAATAATAAATAACAGCAAAATTAATAGGGAACCAATTTCACAGATAAGAAACAATAATCAGACAATAACGGATCCGAAAGAAATAGCAGTCTTTCAATAATTTTTTCATTGACCAAATTGCTAATATACCTAACAAACCAACGCACGACGTTAAGAAAATAGAACATAACCCAAACTCAATATTTGTGCCCCCAGTCATACCTCAAGACGTGATGAGAATAATTAATTCACTAAAAAACAAAAAGAGCTTTGGTTATGACGGGATTTCCACTCAAGTCATAAAATTTGTTGCTAATAGTATAGCTGGCCCTTTAACTCATATTATTAACGTTAGTATATTATCAGGAACATTTCCTGACAAATTAAAAATAGTAATTGTAAAACCAATTCATAAAAAGAACAGTAAAGACGATATGTCGAACTATAGGCCGATAGCTTTAATTCCCGTTTATTCTAAAATAATAGAAAAAGTCATATAAGAAGCAATATCTTCTTTCCTGACTAAATTTAATATACTTTGCCATGAGCAATACGGGTTTAGGAAAAACAGGAATATAAACATGGCAATTTTTGACCTTTTGGAAGTTATTATGTCGAATGTTGATACAAAAACGCTTATATGTGCTATATATACAGATATGTCGAAAGCTTTCGATTTTGTCAACCATAACATACTGCTTCAAAAACTAAACGCCTATGGCATTCGGGGTAATATCCTGAATCTAATAAAAACATACTTATCCGGTCGCAAACAGATGACAGAAATCTACAAAATATGTGTTAAGTTTAAATTAGAATTAAATTATGTGTCTTCCAGTAGAGAAATTAAATTCGGTGTACCACAGGGAAGCGTCCTTGGGCCTTTGTTATTTTTAATTTACATCAACGACCTCCCACGCCAAATCCACCATCCCATGGTATTGTTTGCCGACGACAGTACAGCACTCATAAAATGCGACAATAATGAAAATTATGAAAACGGTATAAACCATAATGAGCTAATAGTTGGTATCTGAGTCACTGAGCTATAGAAGAGCTAGTGAGTAACAAAGAGTCCAAACTTCCAAAGAGCTATTAACTATAGAGCGAGCCGAGCCGTCACCTTCGATGCGCGTGTGGCGTGAGTCAAATGAGCTAACAGTCAGCGTCTGAATCACTGAGCTATAGAAGAGCTAGTGAGCTAGAATAGTGATATAGCTCTTTAGAGTGAAAGAGCTAATCGCTCTTTTTCTTTTCAGCGCGCTATTTCGCCCATGTCTAGTACCAAGAAGCCATATAATCAGCAATGTTTCATTACATGCTACTAAGTATTTTCCATTAGTAACCTTTAATTTATATTTTCTTTCTAATATTTCAATAACAAAGAAAGTATCCAACTAATTATCAAAATGTTTCACCAGCAGTTGACTATTGAAACAGTGTACCAAGAAGACACTTGCTGTCTTACCACAAAAAATAAATAAAACAACGTTTAAACACGTGTTTAGTTAAACAGTGTCTAAGGGATAAACACTGCTTAAACAAGTGTTTAAAATTTCTTACCACAAATACATGTTTAACATCTAACTAACAAAACACTGCCTAAATTGCCGTATCTTTGTTTTAACTTGGCAATTCTAAGAAACGTTTCCTTTTACTCAGATTTCATTTGTTGAGCCTTTTTCTTTCCTTCGATTTTTTTTTTGTTTCGTTGTTAGTATGGAATAACTAAGCTAGAATATTGAAAATAGGTACTATTTAATTATTAATAAGTCCGCCATCCATTGGTAAACAAACGGCTGGTGTAGACATAAATGTAAAAAGTTGTATGTACATTAACAACGGAACGGAACATACTTTTCGGAACAACGGAACGGAACAAAAAGACAATCGGTAATGACGACAAAAACTAAAGACAATAACGAAAGGGCGCTTACCTGATGGCGGGCCCAGTTCTGTAAGGCACAGGCAACTTGAGGATCTAAGCACCTACAACGAGAATCATGTGGAATATCATCTTTTATTAGGTCAACAATTTTTAGCGGCTGCCGAGCGTCAGATTCCCTCTATTCTTGGTGAATCATTTGGGTTAGATGAATCACTCGATATTTTTTTTTTCTTGGTAATAAGTTTGATATTAACTAAGCAATATGAGGATAGAGATTATTTGATTTGTTATTCTATGATATGAATATTAAAACATAAAATTTTATTTGTAACAAAAATCATTGATTTAAATTTCTTCATAGTAAGTATTCTGCGTATTGATTATTCTATGAAATGATAATATGAGAAAAAAAATATGTGAAAAGAAATTCTATGAAACTATTTTCTATAAAACAACGTACAACCGTTAGTCATACATTCTATGTCGTCCAAATAATTAAAATCAGCATAATCGAACCATTACCATTGCAATTTGCAATTTACGTACTAAGAGAAAGCAATATGGCGAGGCTTAAACGCGTGTTAAACAGGGGGTTGATGTTGTTTAAATTTAAACAACGTCTAAACATTGTCTAACCCTAAACAACGGCTAAACATAGTTTTGTGGTATCACTTTTGCTAAACAACTGCTAAACACGTGTTTAAGGCGTGTCTATGTTTTTTGTGGTAAGACTGTTGATGTTTAATTACACACCGCTAAGTATTTTCCATTAGGTACCTATATCTGGGGGCACGGTAGTGCCCCCGCCAAGACGAGCCAAGCGAAGCGCAAGGGCACTACCTACCTTTTCTCGAAGTTTTTCGTCGTTTTTTTGAACCCTCATAGAGTTAGTTTCCGATGTACCAGATAGTTCATATTCTCAGGATATGATTTCAATAATAGACTAATTAAACATAAAAAAGTCTCAATTGAATAGCACTAATACTTTAGATTTTATTGATATCTAGAATACACCGATTTCGTCACTGACACACTGACACACTGATGATCATCAAAATGTTTGGCTACTTCTTGAAGTGCTAGAAAGCTGAAATTTGGTATGTCATCTAAATTTAATATACAACCAACAAAAAAATTCATAAACTTATAACTTTCGCCCCCCATCCCCTAAAATGGGGGGTGGAAGTTTGTTTGAGACTTCAAAATGTTAGGGTACTTCCTGAAGTGCTAGAAAGCCGAAATAACACTAAAAATACTGCCTAGCAACTTACAAAAAGAACTGAAATCCCACCAAAAACATTTCATGTAAAAGGTTGCCGAGACGACCATATAAGGTTTGCCCTGTGAAAAAGATATCCGATCTCATGTAGAGCCAAGCTTCTGAATCTACACGGCCTAACTCTTCCGACCCTAACTTCAAAAATTCTACATAGCAGTAAATATGTATGGCTTGGCTGTTTCGTTACTTACTTCAGAAACTAAATATTCGCATCACCTCCACGACGGTAGCGAAACGGCGAAGCCATACATTTTTACTGCTATGTAGAATTTGTGAAGTTAGGGTCGGAAGAGTTAGGCCGTGTAGGTTCAGAAGCTTGGCTCTACATGTGATCTGATATCTTTTTCACAGGGCAAACCTTATGTGGTCGTCTTGGCATCATTTTACATGAAATGTTTTTGGTAGGATTTCATAATTAATTTACATTTGGGACAAATAATGAGAACAGAAAAGCATCTATGCATAAGCATAATCAGCCTGTAACGTATCCACTGCTGGGACACAGGCCTCCTCTCTGTGAGAGCGAGTGGGCCGTAATTCACCACGCGGGCCCAGTGCAGGACGCGGGTAGGTGGATATCACATATCTTCGATTTTTTGGTTCTAGAATGCCGGTTTCTTTCACCGTTTTCAGATGCATGTGATGGATGTAATTAAATACACAAAGTTAATTGCCTGACTAGGTTTGAACTCACGACCTACAACTCGTAAGTCGGGTGGATACCACTGAGTCTCCACTGCTCCAACAGGAACAGAAAAGGAACAACATTTATTTTCGACTTCCATAAAATGAACATTATCACCTTCAATGGAACAAGTAAGAAACTTAAGTATTTTCCATTTAATAAACTTACCTACAACAGCTGATACAAACAAAGCAATTGTATGTTTCACAAGCTAAAGATAATAGATACCTACACCTCACCGCTGACCGAAAGCTCTGACACGATGACGGCAAATCCGCTCAAAGGCACAGTACTAAAATCCGGAGCCAATCGGACGAGCTGCGGTCACTAACACGGTTACCTAGCAAGGGGCATCGCCACCGATTTTAGTTAGGATGCATGCGTGCATTGACCTTTTCGAAAGAGTGCCAGCTTGGTTTTTATGATTACAGGCAGAACTAGTAAGTTGCTTATATGATAAAACAGCAGCTTAATTGCATAACGCACTTACAATGGCTATCCCTTTCATTTGCTTTATTAAAACGTTGTCAAGCAAACGAATTTTTCAAACATGTGAAGCCATGATTATGAATTTCTTTTAAAATGCCACCCATTTCATCAATCGAGTTATTGCTTTATTGCTTAAACTAAAAGACGCTACTATCAATCCGCTTGAAAAATATGCTTGACCTTGAACTACACCTTAATAGGTAGGCAAGCTTAGATGTATTCTTTGAAAGAACGACAACAAGCCCGCAACACTATTCCCAACCAGTGTAACTCCTGAAAGCCAGAATCCATATTGGTGACCACCAGAAAAGCAAGGCAATGAAGCTTGACGAGTCCCGGAGAAATGAACTGTATTGAAACCAACGAAGGAGTAAGAAAAACCACAGTTTCCACTTCATGATGCAATTATATCATACTGAACTTAACAAAGTCGCCTCTTCCGAGAAGAACAAAGCCTGTAGCTTGAACCTTATACGGATTACTTAGATTAACTGTGTCACAAACAAGAAATAAAAACCGTAAAACCGTAAACTCACTTACCTTATAAAGTTCTGCAATGAGTATAAATTGCAAACGCTTTTCCTTCCCAGGAATTCCCTTGTGGTTGAATAGATGTCCAATATACTTTGTGGTGCCTTGAGCTATTTATAGCAATGGTAGTATTGGTTGAGAGTTGTGCTAGTGACAAGTTGGTGGCTTATTGCGTGGCTTATAGGATTACGGTTCGGTTACAAATAGATTAAGGCAACAGGTGCGGTTAAAAGTTGTAGTGAGAAGTTCGGTTTCTTATTGAGCGAAAAGAGGTTCAACAAGTAATGATACTTAGGTAATACGTCCGGTGCCTGACGCAGGTCGTCACCGGACACGGTTGTTTCGGGAGGTTCCTGTTCAGGGTAAAGCAGTAAGAAACGCCCGGGTGTCACCACTGTGTGGATTGCCCGAAGGACACGGTAGAGCATACGGTGGAGGTCTGCCCGGCTTAGGCGGAGCACCGCCGTGTCCTCACGGAGGCAGCGATCTCTTGCGTCCGGCTCTGGTTCAGGCCATGGTTTGGAGCGGGAGTGCATGGGAGGCCGCCACCTCCTTCTGCGAAGCAGTAGTGCACGCAAAGGAGGAGGCGGAACGCGTGAGGGTGAGGCAAGGTTTGCGCCGTCGAGCCCTTAGTCGCCAAAGGGATATCGTGGCCCTGGCACACAGGCAACGGAAGGAACACGGGTGGGTTTTAGTCAGTAAAAGTCTCATACGCCCTCCCGCTCCGCCCAGAGCGGGAGAAGTTATTTGATATTTTCCCACCCAAAAAAAAAAGAATAAAAAAGGTAATAATCAGCGTTATACGGAATCAGTAGTTCCATTTAATAACAAGAAGAGGTTTGATGTATAGTCGCCGGCACGTAACTTGGCAAGGCTTTGGCTTAGTGGGAGTAAGTTCACGCATGTACACTTAGTGCAACAAAAAAAAATGGCACTTTTATTGCTTGTCATTATTCTATGCGTCATGTTCGTGAACGGGCGCCGTCAGTGGGGCCGGTTATTTCTTGGCTGCCACGGCTTATTTTAACTTATTTTAATTGTTTTTTTTTAATGGTTTTATCTTTTTATTGCGGACGCTTTTAACGTCTTGCTACATTGTCCTCACATGTATAATTTCAACACGAATGATGTTACCAATATATTGTAACCATATGTCAATTTAGAAGAGTGTCCGTCGAGTTTCTTGCCCATTCTTCTCCATAGGAACCTACTACGCTTTAGAATGGGCAACTAGCTTCATCTCTCTGACTGACCGACCCCTTGACAATTCAAAAGTGCCTGTTATTGGTTTATTTGAAATAAATGCTTTGAGTTTGAGTTTATGGTTCTTGCCAGAATTTATTTTTAAACATGTCTGGTTAGAAGAAAGTTAAAGAAAGGAGAGAAACATCTAACGATTCTTGCCAAGTTACGTGCCGGTGACTATACTTTTCCATGCGAACACTTTCACTAGAAGCTCTCAACGGAATTGAAAATTCAAAAAGTTCATTATGTAGATAGAAAACTGGCCATTCAAGTACATTACTGGAACAACATTTTACACAACTATCTGTTTAGTGTTTACCTTGCTAAACTAAACTACAGCATTTACGTCGGAAACGCACACAGTGCAGTGCAAACAGTGTGTTTCAGAGAGGAGTCATTAGCTGCGGTGTTCAACGAGCAAGGTGCGGTCCCATGCGGATTCGTGCGGTCTCGTGCGGTAACTTTTCTGAACATTTCACGTTGAAAACTGTTTTATTTGAGTGCGGATGCGGACGGACTGAGTGCTACCTGCTGGGGGAATTCGGACGAGCGATATAAGTTGTGAAATTGCTGTTACAAAACAAGAAACTGCTTTATGACATTTCCTAATTTGCATGAGAATAAACACACAGTTCTCGGTTCACTACTGGTTTTTAGTATCACAGATCTATACGCAGTGGTAGACCAGTCTGATTGGGAACACTATTTTGTTAAGCTGAAAATAAAACACATGTGAACGCTGACTGACATTAATTTCTATAGGTTTCTACTAATATATCTCGCTATTTTTCAAATATTATTTTATTTAAATAACATTATTTGCTCTCCGCGTTCAATACAACAATGCGTTTAGGATACTGGTGGGGCTGCCCCGTTTCTGTAGTGCGTCAGGGATGTTCGCAGATGCGCGTGTAGATTGCTTTTATGCAACAATGCGTAAAAGGTGCGCTTCCCTGGTGCGCAGGGTGTGGGGCAGCTCCAACAGTGTCTTAAGCATGGTTGCGAGTCGCCTGGACTGTATATACGTGGGTCACTGTTGTGCCGTCTCTCATGGAATGTCGCAACGGTGACCAACAGTTTTTTCTTTTATTGTTTTTTTTTTGTTTAATGTCTCTGCTTACTAACATAGTCATAAGTTTTACTAACAATCTTGTTGAGTCTTGGTTACTCGAATAAAGAAATTTATATTCTATTCTATTCTATTAAAGTATAATAAAGAATCATCGACGAATATTGAGGATATAAAATTAACCTCAATTTTGAAATGAAAAACGTTTTTATGGTATTATTAAATTAGAATTTCACGTTTAAGTATTCAAATAATCAAATCAACGCGAAAAATTGGCATCGACAGCCAATTTATTGACCCGTTTGTTTACATTTTAATCAGACACTTTTGAAACAGACTATTCGCCAGTTGCACGTAAGTCCATTAAATTTAATTCCCTATTTAAAGTAATGCTGGCACTTTCTGATACGTTCCGTTAGATAAAGACAGCATTACTTTTAATGGGGAATTAAATTTAATGGACTTAAGTGCAACTTGCGGTGTATGCATTAAACTTAAGTCTTTTAGTTCGCAAAGACAGAAAAAAGGGCAGCTAGTTTTAAAAAAAGCAAAACTATCGTTCCTCAACATAAAACCAGCGCATTAGAATGTTATGTAGACTAGACGCCATATTGGTGGCGCGTCCACAAGACCTCAAAATGTTTTATGCATCGGCCTAGCGCTTTAAAGCGGATTGCAAACCATTATTTTATGTTATGTCTTCAAGCGATTTTTGCGCTTGTTTTACTTGATTATGTTAGTTATGCAGGTATTGGAAACGTGTTCCATAAGATATCTTAAGATCAAAACAGAAGAAACCATGCACACTATACGTGTATATACAATACACGTGTATACGTATATTACGTGTATATACAACACACGTGTATACGTGTAATATACGTATAGTTTATTTGGTTTCTTTTGTCGTATCTTTTCGAACGAAATGAGAATACTTTATGTCACAAAGGAAATGTGGGCTAGTCTACATATCTATACTTATATAATAAAGCTGAAGAGTTTGTTTGATTGAACGCGCTAATCTCAGGAACTATTGGTTCGAATTGATTTTTTTTTCTGTGTTGGATAGTCCATTTATCGAGGAAGGCTATAGGCTATTATAACATCGCGCTACGACTAAGAGGAGCGGAGCATCAATGAAAAATGCTGCAAAAACGGGGAAAATATCCTTTTGAGAGCTTCCGTTGCATACGCTGCTTAAACGATTAAAGTTTTTGAACGAAATTGCTCTTGACATCATATGATTTCAATATCTTAGGAGATATCAAAGTTAAATAATCACAGTATATTATTACATTATTATCACACTAATATTATAAAGGCGAAAGTTTGTGTGTGTGTGTGTGTGTTTGTTACTTCTTCACGCTCTAACGGCTGGACCAATTTTTATAAAATTTTGTGTAGAGTATAGGCTACTTTTTATCCCGATATTCCCACGAGATCAAGACTTACGCGGGTGAACCCGCAGGGCGCAGCTAGTGCACTTATAAAGTTATCAATAACTTTATAGTGTAAATTATACATTTATGTAACGAAATTACGAAGACCAAATAAAAAAAACCGCCCAAGTGCAAGTCTGACTCGCGCACGAAGGGTTCCGTACCATTTTCTATAAAAACGGCAAAAAAATCACGTTGTATGGGAGCCCCTGAAATATTTATAATATTCTGGTTTTTAGTATTTGTTGCTATAGCGGCAACAGAAATACATCATTTGTGAAACTTTCAACTGTCTAACAATCACGGTTCATGAGATACAGCCTGGTGACAGACGGACAGACAGACAGACGGCGGAGCCTTAATAATAGGGTTCCCGTTTTACCCTTTGGGTACGGAACCCAAAAATACAATGAAGAATACCAAAACTAAACCTCGCCCTGTGCATACACCCTCACACACACAAAATAATTACAACCAAACTACACCTCACCGAAATACTCACTAAGAGCACACATGTTTACGAAACCGGCCTCACCGCATTGTTGACAGCGCTATGTCTTGATATTTTTTTGGTCTGAGCGAAATTGAAATGAGTAAAATTATCCACTTAAAGGGAACGATCGACCATAAAGGCATCAAAGAGAAAAAAGTTGGCTGGCTTTTATGAAAATGTATCTGGATGTTTCTACACCGTTACTAGTATCTCTGTGATGGTCTTAATAGGGGCAGTGGTGTCGTGGTGAAGTGGTAGATGGATGGAATTCTTTATTTCGCTATTTGTACCTACAAGTATCTTTTATTTCTTCTATTTAATCTTTCAACAGACAAGACAGGCCTTACTGCTTAAAGCCCCATTTACCTATACGATGCTAGTTCCTTGCCTGTTGCATACCACTCAAATGTATGATTATCTATTATATTTTCTTTTTTATGTGTATACGTCGCAGGATAGCCTTTACCAGAAGTGATCATCGTATTAGTAAATTAGCAGCTTCAGTCGTGTGGACGATGATCAATTCGTCGTGGACGTGGTACGACAGCGGCTCCCCTGACATCATTAGAAGACAGCGGGCCACCACGCAAGCATCGAATCAACACCACTCAAGTAAAGCACGCAACGGACGGACGTGACTGTCAGCAGCCAGTGTCACTCTTATCCGACTATTACATCATTAGAAGACAGCGGGCCACCATGCAACCATCGATGCGACGCTCTGCTAGAGTAACTGTCAGCAGCCAGTGTCACTCTTATCCGACTATTACATCATTAGAAGACAGCGGGCCACCATGCAACCATCGATGCGACGCTCTGCTAGAGTGACTGTCAGCAGCCAGTGTCACTCTTATCCGACTATTACATCATTAGAAGACAGCGGGCCACCATGCAACCATCGATGCGACGCTCTGCTAGAGTGACTGTCAGCAGCCAGTGTCACTCTTATCCGACTATTACATCATTAGAAGACAGCGGGCCACCATGCAACCATCGATGCGACGCTCTGCTAGAGTGACTGTCAGCAGCCAGTGTCACTCTTATCCGACTATTACATCATTAGAAGACAGCGGGCCACCATGCAACCATCGATGCGACGCTCTGCTAGAGTGACTGTCAGCAGCCAGTGTCACTCTTATCCGACTATTACATCATTAGAAGACAGCGGGCCACCATGCAACCATCGATGCGACGCTCTGCTAGAGTGACTGTCAGCAGCCAGTGTCACTCTTATCCGACTATTACATCATTAGAAGACAGCGGGCCACCATGCAACCATCGATGCGACGCTCTGCTAGAGTGACTGTCAGCAGCCAGTGTCACTCTTATCGGACTATTTCGGTGATTCCAGTAACTTCGTCACAAAACGGCGCAGCGGTCATTTATATATATAAACTGTCTTTATTTATTGAAATTGGTTTTAACCGTTTTAATTAAATTAAATAAGTGTAATCAATTTTACCTAACAAATGACTTGCACAGTTTAGTGCAACTTTTATTGTTGCTGGAACATATCGCATGCAAAAAGCAGTTAAATTGCACCTTGCTGATCAGGCTTTATGTATCACCTGTAAAGAAAAAGATTATCATAATACATCAGACCAGTCACGTCTTTATGAGCTTCCTCAATAGACCCTCACCATCTTTTGGTGATAATGCCATAATTGACGATAATGGTACCCGGATTATAGGCGGCGCACGATACCTGAAGGAGATACTGATAATTACCTTATTTAAAAATGGTAGAGGTTCTTGAAAAGGGCTTGTTTGGGGAGGTAGGTACTTTAAATCATACCTATTTTCAAAGTTCAGCAGCATTGCTAATTTAATTGACAGATTTAGATTAACAGTTACTTTAGTATTGTAGGAAATAATAAGACAAGCCACGTGCTTGATGGAATTTCCAATCTGCAAAAATGACGAGCTTTCATACAAATTTTCATCCCCTATATAACCCCTTCAGGGGATGAAATTTCAAAAAATACTTCCTTAGTGTGTTCACTTTCATTATATAAGGAACGTTTGAACTATATTTTAGTAGAACCAGCAGTTTCGGATGTGCGTTGCCTGTGAGGGATTTAATTAAATTAAGATTTTATTAAGAAGATGTAGAGAGAAATACATCAGTAAAGACTGTTAAGGTCACTGGGTTATAATCATCACATCACTTCACACTAATATTATAAAGGCGAACGTTTGTGAGTGTGTGTGTGTGTGTATGTGTATGTTTGTTACTTCTTCACACTCTAACGGCAGAACCAATTTTGATAAAATTTTGTACGGAAGTAGCTGATACCCTGGATTAAGACATAGGCTACTTTTTATCCCGATATTTCCACGGGATCGAGACTTACGCGGGTGAAACCGCGGGGCGCAGCTAGTAGTTAATATAAATAAAACAGAGCAGAGGCAGTAATAAGGCCTCGACTTATGAGTAGTAGGCCGACCTCATCTAGTTTTTAAATATAATTAACGTGTAAAAGTATTTATACAAACCTACTTACAGAAAATAAAATCATGTCATTTCAGGTCGTGGGTTCGAACCCAGACAGGCGCTTAAGTTTGTGTAAATTATTTCATCACCACTGCTCTCAAAACGGTGAAGGAAAACATTATCAGGCAACCGGCATGTCCTAGAACTAAAAATTCGAAGACATGTGACATCCACCAACCCGCACTGGGCCCGAGTGGTGGATTATGGCCCACACCCTTCCACAGAAAGGCAAAGGAAAGGTATGCTGGAAGAGATTTCTTTAGAAATAAGCATCACCTTTGTACGTATTTTTCTGTTCCTTTCTTCTTGTATGTTTATAATGTGTGTACATAAATGGTTAAATAAATAAATAAATAAATAAATAAGAAAGAGGATGCCTGAGTCTCAGTAGTGGGCTTTAGCCTTATAGACTGAGCCCCACGGTTTCACCCACATAAGTCTCGATCCCGTGAGAATATCGGGATTAAAGGTAGCGTATCCAGGGTGTCAGCTACCATCATACAAAACAAAATTTCATCAAATTCGGTCCAGCCGTTAGAGCGTGAAGAAGTAACAAACACACACACACTCACAAACTTTCGCCTTTATAATATTAGTGTGATTTTTACCCTGAGACCAATCCTTAAATCAGCTGCTCCAAACATTTTATCGAGCTGTGTATAGTAATATTTTTTGGATATAAAACAATTTTTTTTTGTCTGCTGGAAGTAGATACCTACTCACTTTTTTTTCTCGTACCCTTTCTAGTTATTTATAAAATTTTCTCACTTACATTGTTTATTTCAGCTCCAAAAATAATAACATTATGCTGTCAAGTGTGAGTCTGACTACCTACTTGCTAGTATTTTCTATTACATTGTCCTGTTAAGAAAATAAAACGTCGTTCGATATTACAACATTTTATTTTACTCATAAACCAACAAAGTACGCGTAGCAAATAGATTGCTGGCTACGACAGCAGAGCTGACGTCAGCTACGGCGTACCTCCCTCGTAGACAGTTTGTAGCACAACTTTCCTTATCAAATATTTTGTAGTGAATAAAGTAGGTATACTTAATTGTCTTTACATAATTAAGTACTTTACTTAGTAAGCCTTACATTATGGATGGGTACATACGACGTAGCAGATCGATTCCTTGCTACGACAGCGTAGATAGGCATAGCGATAGCATCTGCTACACCGTAGTACCCCTTAGACTCTTTGAGCATGACACAAACTTCCTTATAGAAAAATATACATTACTATACGTGTGCATTAATAGACGTACCTACTTAAGTCACGACTATCACATACTATTTTAAAAGATTTAATTAAAATAGTATATAACGGAACTGGAGGGAAGTAGACCATTTATTATAAAGAAATGAAAAATGATGAATGAAGAAATTCAATGTTTTTGGCCATTTCTCTAATTACTTCTGGGACAATGTCAGCACTCTCATCTTCACTTAATCCACTTTCTGAGTAGTTCATATTAAAATCACAGTGTTAACAACGAAAAAATATGGTAATCCACGAACAACAAACTGGCTTCAGAAAATATAACAAATTGATAACCAAATCTACAAGTCGTAGGTTAGCGTTTCGTCTGAAATTGCATTGTCACTTTTTCTACAGCATGAAATTACTGTTTTATGGATATTTATCATTTATTTGTCCGAAACATGGGTATGCACACACGAAGCATGCAACATGTTAAGTACATTGCAGAAAGGATCGCAATCATGTTTTCGCTTAACTGCGTACAAATATGTATTACATTTAATTTAGTTATGTTTATTGTTTTTAGGCAAAATGCTAACCTACCTCTTTTGACATTTATACTGTGAATTTCTAAGTGCCAAAGAACATTTGAAAGTATCTTCTCTTGCTTATTATGCATCTGTGAAATTAGTAGATCCATTTTAGCACGGTGTAAAAATAGAGTAGTAACTTAATTCACGAGACTTAAGTCAGATGCGTGACTTAAGTGCGGGTTTAGGTCATACATTGCTGTAATGATTATATCTTTATATAACATACTTTACATAAAATCATGGCTGTATTCCCCGAAGCGATGCAGCCATAAATGTTTATTTCCCATGTAATACATATATGTATGTGTATACATACATATATGTTATAGAATAAAAAATGTTGCTACTAACTGAAAATTTGATAACACTGCCCAGTAGAGGTATACACTAAATTATCTACTTACCTACCTTTATTTTACTGATAGAGAGAAAAAACAGAGCCCAATGTCAAACACCTGTACAAAACCTATTTAAAACTCAATCCCAAGTATTTTACACAAAAACAAAAAAAAGTTTGAAAGCTTAACTTGTCTTTAAAAGTAAGTTATAGGATTGTTAGTCGAAAACAGCTCTCTTAGGCTGTTAAAAAGATAAATTCTGTGTGAATTGTGTTTCAGTGTCTTAAATTGCGATTGTTTTTAAGTATATTTCGGGTCTTATTGAAGAATGTTTGTGTTTTGATGTGGACTTAGGTGTGTTATCATATGGATAGGTGAGTTGAGTAGGCCTTGTTTTTAGCACTTAAGGTTCATAATGATAATGACCTTTCAAACAGTCGATAGGTCGAAGAACGTCTTTTGGAATATTAGCACTGGGATATTTTTTATCACAGCTTGACTTGTACTAAAACTGCTTCTTTTTAAACTCTGTATAGCTCATTTATTTATTTATGGCATTAATCTATTATTACTGAATTGAATTATATCTCAAGGCAATTTTTTTAATTGGCAAGTCAGTGAGTTTAAGTAATCACAGAATGTAAAATCAATGTCATTAAAAAAAAAACATACCGCCAAATTGAGAACCTCCTCCTTTTTGAAAGTCGGTTAAAAATAACAAATTATACAATATTATAATAATAGCAAACAGTTTGATTTTGTCTAGACTGTAGATTGTCATATGAAGCTGGACCAGCATGTTTCCAAGCACTCCTATCTTGGATATAATCCTCTAACTTTGTAATATGCTTGTTTTCAAAGTGTACTTTTAATATGTGTTTTAAATATGATTGTTTTTCATTTAATTGCAATATATCACAAGGTATTTTGTTGTAACATTTAACACAGTACCCCATAAAAGATGTATGTACTTTAGATAATCTGAAAAATGGTTCATCTATTTTGTATTTATTTCTAGTATTAAAATTATGTCTATCACTTAAATTTACGTAGATTTTTCCTTACATACATAATATTTTCATAAATGAACTGGCAAGGTACCGTCATAATATTAATCTTTTTAAATAGTTCCCTAAGAGATTCGTGGCGACGTAGATTATAAATTGTTCTGACAGCTCTCTTTTGCAAAATAAAGATGACTCAATGTCAGCAGCCCAGTACAATGCCATACGACATAATGAAAGAAAGAAAGAAATAAATTTTATTTGCTCGTACTGCTGTGGAAGTAGCTAAAATAAACCAAACGCGCGGTTTCTATATGTGTTAGCTGTCTTATCTTTCTAACAGCATAAGCGACCGAGCCCCGCAAGAGAGGTTATATGTGGTCCCCATTGTAGTTTCTCGTCTAGAGTGATTCCTAGGAAAACCGTTTTATTAATAAATTCCAGTTTTTCTCCGTATATGATATCACATTCGCTACTTCTTACATTAGGTAATTGAAATCTAATACATTTGGTTTTTTTTTCATTTAGTACAAAATTATTTACCGTAAACCAATTGTGGACCTGAAGAATAGAATTATTCACGTCGTCAAGATTTTGTGACCGTCGGTCTATTTTAAAGATCAATGATATGTTGTTCAGGTCAATCACCGAACAATAATAAACATGTCAGCGTAATTACGACACCGCGCTCTATGCCTTGAATATTTTATGTTTACCAAGTAATATAGTCAGTACGTTTTCGGATAGCATATCGGGCGCGACTCAACCTCATCTCACTCACCTCATTAGTTTTAATCGTTATCCCATATTACTGAAATATAGCTAACTTTATAATCTTTAACCTTAGTTTATCTTAAACTCACCCCAACCCCGAACATTGGTCCTTCGAGCCGTCGGAGCGGGACTATTACGCGTGTATCTAGTAATTGTACTGTGTGAGTGTCTCGCTTGGAACTTATTACCAGACCCTGGCAAACAGAACTGAGTGAATTTACTTTCCAAAAAAATTCATCATCCTGCGGATCCTAACTGACCTCGGTGCTCCGGACGGAAAGGTGCCATCAGCCTGCTGATCTTAATTTATCTCGGTGCCCCGTACGGAAACGTGCCATCATCCTGCTGATACTGATTGACCCTGGGTTTTACGAAAGCATCGCGTCATCTCATCGCGCTGTTACTCCAGGTTTGTTCTTGCAGCCATCGCAAGGACATTTGATCTCCAAAGAAGCCTTCAGTACAAGTAAGGTCACTTTTTTATCTTTACAATGTCAGAAATGGATGACATTTTAGCAACCCAACAACAACTAATCGAAGCCGTAGATAGGCTCTTCACCAATTTCAAGAAGGATGGTGCAGAGCGCAAGACATCAGACTACTTACGTCGTCGATTAGCTACCTTGGAACAATACTTTACAGAGTTCCATAATAATCATATGACTTTACTGTCTTTTGGTGATCAATCTCCTGCATATTTCAGTACTAAGCAATATGATCAAATGAAAGAAAAATATAACAACATTAAAACTACTATTCAAAACTATGACCCCCTCGCAAACAGACCGCAAATCCCTGAATTGAAACCACCTACGTTCCAATCTTGTGAGGAATCTCAAACCTCGAACCTCGCATCTCTCGTGGCTTCTAAAACCCCTGCTCTTGAAGAGAGTAAAGCCGAAGGTCTCTTCAAAAGGCAAGCTACCAACTTTAAGGCTTTCTTGAGAACATCCTCCAATATCGACCTTGATCTCGTCACGGAAAAATGGGAGTTTGAAGACATCCTGAAAACGATACAATCTCGTTGGACGGCTATTGACTCACTTCATTGGGAGCTAGACAACGAGTATGGCGGATCAAACCCCGAGTACGAAGAGCAATTTACCCATTATGAGAAATATTATAACAAAATCAAGAAAGACATCAATAAGAAAATGTGGTCCGTTGCGCATATTGAAAAATCTACTCCTAAAATGGAGATAGTCACCTTTGAGGGAAATTACAATAAGTGGATTTCGTTCAAAGATCTTTTTACCGAAGCAGTGCACAACAACCCCTCTTTGTCGAATGCACAAAAGATGCAGTTTCTAAAGAGTAAGATCAAAGGTGAGCCCGAAAAACTGATCCAACATCTCCAAATAAGCTCCGACAATTATCCTGTATGCTGGAATATCCTAAATCATCGTTATAATAATAAACGACTGATCTTCACGTCTTACTTTAACAATCTCATGAATATCCCAGCAAATCAGCAACAATCATCAAATCATATAAAACGCATTCACGACACTACGTACGAGAGCGTGAATGCTATCAAGAATCTGGGAGTCGATGTGTCTTCCTGGGACTCTTTCCTGGTATGCATATTGTCTCAAAAATTGGACTCAGATACATACGAGGATTATCTTCAAGCCTTAAAATCCCCGCGAGAGTTGCCCGTCTTGGAAGATTTCCTTAATTTCTTGGAAACTAAGTTTATGATGCTGGAAACTTCACGTAAGAAGGTTGAAAATGCCACGCAGAAATCATACCCATCTCAATCCAACAACAATGACAAACCATCATTTTCAAAGGGTCCTAATTTTAAACGAAATTATAACAATCCTAAAACGAATTACTCGACAAACCAAGTTTCGCAATCGTCAAAGTCCAAACGCAAAATTAACAAACGCAAGCAATGCCCTATTTGCAACGCCAATGATCATCGAATTCATGCATGTAAAAAATTATTGGAATTGCAACCTAATGAACGTAAAAATGCTATTGCTAACTTGAACCTTTGTATAAATTGTTTACATTATCACGAAGGCAAAAAATGCCTTTCCGAAATAAGATGCAAAGAATGCAATAACGAACACAACACCATTTTGCATGAATCTTTTACGTCACATAGATCTGGGTCAAATGCAGCCACGATTATGAAATTGCCTTCTCAGCAGCAAGAATGTAACACAGTTACATCGCTTCTTAGAGAACCCTCAGAAATATTGCTTGCCACAGCAATAATTAACGTACAAGCAGCGGACGGATCTTACCAAAAAATGAGAGTTCTTTTGGATCAAGGGTCACAGACATCCATTATTAGGGAAAGCGCAGCTCAGTTGTTAAGACTACCGCGACAGAAATGTAACGGTTATATCTCTGGAATAGGAAATAAGGAAAACAACTGTAAGGGCATGATTACCATTAAATGCTCGTCGTTGGTTAGCGACTTTACCTTTGAAACGGACGTTTATATAATGAATAGACTCATAAATAACTTACCTAGCTGTACCTTACCTAAGCCAGACTGGCCTACTCTTAACCAAATAACTCTAGCAGATCCCGAATTTTACAAAAGTAGGCCTATTGATATCTTATTTGGGGCAGATATCTATTCCACTATTCTTATGGACGGTATCTGTCGATCAGAAGGCATATTGCCCATTGCCCAACAAACCCAGTGGGGATGGATCTTAAGCGGCAACTACAAAACGTACCATTGCAATGTGATTCTAAATAATATCGAAGAGATTCAGCAGTTTTGGGAAGTAGAGGATATTCATGAATCTCCAGCCATATCAGAAGAAGACCAAAAATGCATCGAGTTTTACCAATCTTCGACCTCTAGACGGGAAGACGGAAGCTACGTAGTTAAGATACCATTTAAAGAAAATTTTGAGAAAAATATAGGCGAGTCGAAAAGAAAATCGATTGCTCAATTTTTCCAAATAGAGCGGAAATTAAGTAAGCAACCAGCACTGGCACGTGACTATAAAACGTTTATTTCTGAATACCTAGAGCTCGGACATATGACACCCGTTGCGCCACACGTACAGCCGGACTGCTACCTATCGCACCATTGCGTCCAACGATCTGAGTCAGCAACTACTAAATTGCGAGTTGTTTTTAATGCCTCGGCAAAAACCACGAGCGGATACAGCCTCAATGATCTTATGTGCCGAGGGCCCAATTTACAACACGACCTTCAGAGCCTTATCTTAAAATGGAGACAATTTAGATACGCTTTTACAGCAGATATAGAAAAAATGTTTCGCAAAATCTGGCTACATCCTGATGATCAGAAATATCAGAAAATTATCTGGCGGAACCATCAATCTCAACCTTTAAAAGAATACCAATTAGCGACAGTTACTTATGGCACAAAAGCCGCACCTTTTTTGGCCATGATGACCCTGAAGCAACTGGCCATCGATGAAAGGCCAAACTATCCTCAAAGTTGCGCTCCTGACATCTTAGAACACTCGTTTTACATGGATGACCTCATGCATGGTGAACATTCAGCGAGAGCAGCTAAACAGCTCAAAGCGGAGATGATCAACCTCCTCAAATCTGGCGGGTTTAATCTCAGAAAATGGAGATCAAACTTACCGGTAATAATAGATAGTTCTGATGCACTTCAAAAGGAAGACTTCGACTTTAAGCAACCGGAGTCAACCAAAACTTTAGGTCTTCGGTGGGAACCAAAAAATGATCAATTTATCTTTCATCCTATAGAATTTATCTCGCAAGACATCCTTACAAAAAGACAATTCTTATCTCAAATATCAAAAATATTTGACCCTTCGGGCTGGCTAGCACCAGTCACAATAAAACTTAAGATCTTGTTCCAAGAATTATGGAAATCAGACCTGGGTTGGGACCACCCTGTCCCTCAAGAAATCGCGTTAGAGTGGAATACTATTAAAGCCGATCTATCTCATATATCTCGATTTAAAATACCACGTTGGATTCAAACCCAGGACAAAGATATCATCGAACTCCATGGCTTTTGCGACGCTAGCACAAAAGCATACGCTTGCGTCGTGTATTGCAAAATACAGAGAGAAAATGAAACCCACGTGACCCTTATTGCAGGGAAATCAAAAGTAATACCGCTGAAAAAACCACAATCGATCCCGCGTTTGGAACTTTGCGGCGCAGTCTTGTTGTCAAAACTTATGCGAAAAACTATCTTATCCCTATCTAGCTACAAGGTACATGTTTATGGTTGGACTGATTCAACAGCTGTTCTAGGTTGGTTAAGTGGCGAACCGGAGAAATGGAAACCTTTTGTTGCGAATCGAGTGAGGATTATTACTGAAATAATCCCAAAAGATAACTGGAGCTACGTAAAATCCAAAGAAAACCCCGCAGATTGCGCAAGCCGCAGTTTACCTGCTGCTCAATTAGCCAATCACACGCTGTGGTGGCAAGGGCCCAACTGGTTACCACAATATAAGCCTAAAGAATCTCACAAGAAGCCGATTTATACGAGTATTACTAGCGAAGAACTCAGACAAAAGGAGCAAGTAAATACGGTCATTGTTAACCCCGATTTAATAATTAGTAAACTATTACCAAAATATAGCACTTTAAGGAAAGTTACTCGAGTATTAGCTTACATCAACAAGTTCATCGACATTGTTGTTTACAAGAAAAAACGCACATGTTTTCTTACTCTGCAAAATATAAAGACAGCAAGAGAAATGTTAATTAAGCACGTCCAAAACGAATATTTCGACGAAGAAATATCGCGGCTGAAAAATAATGAACCACTAAATAAGAAAAGCCAGATTATTAATCTCAATCCCATATTAGACACTAATCAAATGGTCCGCGTCGGTGGCAGACTTAAACACTCGAATCTTGATCCCGAAATGAAGCATCCCATCATAATTCCGAATCAATCGAAACTGGCAGATCTTATCATAGATGAATCCCACGAGCTTGTATTTCACGGTGGAGTAAAAATGACTACTGGATTTATAAGACAAAAATACTGGATTCTTGGAGGAAACAGAGTCACAAGGAAACGGTTAAGAATGTGTGTAAAATGTAAAAGAAATAATCCCATACCACAACATCAAATCATGGGTGACCTACCACCAGCACGATTGATTCCTAACCGACCCTTTTACCACACTGGAATAGATTATACCGGACACATCCATATTAAGGCAAACAAAGGTCGTGGCATTAAAACCTGTAAAGGATATGTCGCAGTTTTTGTTTGTATGGTAACTAAAGCCATACATTTAGAAATCGTGTCAGATCTCACAGCGTCAGCATTTATTGCCGCGCTTCGACGAATGTCGGCTAGAAGAGGAGTTCCTGGGCACATCTATAGTGATCAGGGAACTAACTTCATAGGAGCCAACAAAATTTTAAGACAAGAATTTGCCGAAATCTCCTACATCTTGTCTAATCGAGAAGTAACCTCGACAATCTCTGAAATGAATATTGAGTGGCACTTTAACGCCCCATCATGGCCCTCTGCTGGCGGACTCTGGGAAGCTGCAGTGAAGAGCCTAAAACATCATCTCAAGCGTGTCGTTGGAGAGCAAAAACTAACCTACGAGGAATATATTACCCTACTATCCCAACTCGAGGCTTGTTTGAATTCCAGACCATTGTGCCCTCTGACAGAAGATCCCGAGGATCTGGACTTTTTGACTCCGGCTCACTTTTTAGCAAGTGGCCCCAACTTAACGATTTTTGAAACAGAGCATGATCTCAGAAAACGGTGGCAGATGACGCAAAAAATCTATCAAGATATATGGGCTAAGTGGAAGACTGACTACCTCACGCAGCTTTCGACGCGGTCCAAATGGCGACAGCATCAAAAAGATCTCAACCTTAACGACATCGTTATTATAAAGGACGACAACCTTCCACCAGGAAAATGGAGTCTAGGTCGCGTAGTAGCCCTACATCCTGGAAGTGACGGACACGTAAGGGTCGTCACACTTAAAACCAAAAACGGGCTCTTAAAACGCCCAGTTATAAAACTGTCCTTACTGCCAACAAATAAAAATGATCAAGATCCAAATGTCTCAAAAGTTAATAATAAATTGCCTGCTGCGAAGAAAAAACGTTCTATCTCATTCTCAGCTATGGTTTTATCTTTGACATTATTTTTGCTGTCACTAATAAACACCGCTCAAGCAGAAGCATCCTACAACTTTACCCTGCTGACTGACAATAGTGTCTACTTCGACAAAATATCTAATATGCATTTAGTTAGAGATGATTGGCATTTAATAGTCTATTACGACACAAATCCCTATCAAGAAGGAACGGCGGCATTACTAAAGTATATCAAGTATCTTGAAACCTTATGCTCTACGATTAGAACACAAACACCTTGCGACGGCGTCATGTTACAACTCGAGCACGAGTTCGAAGAAATTAAACATTATGATAATATTGTCATGATGAATGAATCGTTTATGACTAATAAGAAACGCCGGCGACGCGGCTTGCTAGACGGAATAGGCTACGTTGCAAATAGTTTATTCGGAGTGTTGGACCAACGATTTGCAGAGAAATATGAAAAGGATATTGACCTTTTAAAGCATAATGAAAACCACTTATACAACCTCTGGAAAACCCAAACGTCGGTTGTAGAAGCTGAATTTAATCTCATGAAAAGGATGGAGAAAACTATAAACAAGCATCACAAAATAATAAATCAAAAGCTAAATTATCTCCAAGATTCCTATAAAAATCTCTCTCAGCAAGTGCAAAACATAACTATTATCACAGACTTCATAACCTCGGCTTTCACAGCCAACAACTTGTTGTATACCCTTCGACGAATCCAGGACTCAATTTTAGATACAGTAACTGATATTTATAGTGGAAAATTAGATTTTCATTTGATATCTCCGAAGCAACTCAGATCAGAGCTAAGCATAATATCAGCACAAATATCAGGAGACTTGGTAATTCCTGTCGACAACTTTAATCTTAAAGATCTTTACAGCTTGCTCAAAGTAAGAGCCAAATACTCTGGCAAATACCTAATTATAGAAATAAAAATACCCCTGATTGAAAGGGATCTTTACGAGGTATTCAAACTTATCCCGGTTCCACGGATTGTGAAAGATAACATGATGATGAAGGTCGAAACTATTTCTGAATTAGCGGCTATCAACATGAGAAAGGATTCGTATTTAACTATCACAGACACGGATCTGCAGTCATGCGTATTACAAAACCCTATGACTATTCTGTGTCATATCAGAAGGCCTATTCACCACATGGAAGATGATCATAGCCTCTGTGAAACGATCCCAGGCACAAGAACTTGTTAAACTAAAACTACCTCGTGCAAGAATGACTGGAGAGAGTTAACATCAGAAAACAAATATTATTATTTATGCTGCAATGAATGTAACGTCAAACTTCTGTGTGAAAATCAAGTTATGGCAGTTCGGTTATCAGGTGCTGGTCTGTTGCGTGTTGGGGAAGGCTGTTTATTAAAAACAGAAAATTTTATGGTATATTCAAACAAAAGATTGTCTAGTAAAATTAGCACGACGACAAAGATTATCTCGCCAGAAATATCACCAATCAATCACATAATAAATATCACTATGCCAGAAATCTCATATGAGTTTAATCCAAATAACTCGGACAACCTCAGACAATTTGAAGCTATTAAGAGAAGTCTTGAGATCATAAAGCAGAGTGAACCTTTGAGCACCAATATCTCCTACCACGACATCCATCTTTATACCGCTACATATCTCATCATATTGGGAATCTTGTTATTGTTGGCAACTTACTGTTTTAAACGTTGGCGGCAAAGGCAACGTAAAGGAAATATTTCCACTTCTACAGCAGAGCGGTCGACAGCCCCTGCGGCGACTGCGTTGCCATCTCCACATACCGTTACAGAAAGTGTTGTGATTGAGTGTAGTGAAATTAGGGAAAAAGGACTATCTAGTAGTAAATCCGTGAAAAGTGATCCTAAGCTACTAACTCTATCTAGTGAGTGCATACAAAAAAAGGAAGATAGAGGTTCTTCACCGATCTTTCGCGTGTTTTCTCTTCCTGATTTACACTGTAGCGATTCTGTTTAATTTGTAATGTTACTTTTATCTCATCTTTTAACATACCTAACTAACCCTACATAACTATTTTAGTATTACTTGAAAATTGTATTCACCTTGTTAATGTTAGTTTCGTTAGCCATTTAACTATACCCACTTACTAATCTCATCTTTTTCTCCCCCGGGAGCATGTTCAGGTCAATCACCGAACAATAATAAACATGTCAGCGTAATTACGACACCGCGCTCTATGCCTTGAATATTTTATGTTTACCAAGTAATATAGTCAGTACGTTTTCGGATAGCATATCGGGCGCGACTCAACCTCATCTCACTCACCTCATTAGTTTTAATCGTTATCCCATATTACTGAAATATAGCTAACTTTATAATCTTTAACCTTAGTTTATCTTAAACTCACCCCAACCCCGAACAATGTCATCTGCAACTAACACCAGCTTCTGTTGATTTTGGAGTAATTGGGGTAAATCATTAATGTAAACTATAAAGAGGAATGGACCCAATATCGAACCTTGAGTGACGGCTATTGCCATTTCGAACCCCAGAGTTACACTGGCGTCAGTGGCACAAAACCCTTTAGTGAAACCGTAACCGTACTGTTGTTCATGAAAGATGGAATTTTTATTAAAGTCACGTAACTTTTGATTGAGGATCAACTTTTCAAACCCCTTACTGAGAACTGGCTGAATTGACACAGGCCTATAATTGTTGGGTTCTTTACTATCTCCGGATTTGAACAAAGGAACTTCTTTACTGTGTTTTATGAGATCCGAAGAGACTCCTAGGTCCACACTGGTGTTAAATATGAAAGCTAAATAGGGCGCAATGGTTTCGATGATAGATCTACAGACTTTTACAGACATTCCCCAGGGATCTTCTGTTGATTTAGTTTTAAGATCTTTAAACGCTTTTATAACAGCCTGGGGGTTTGTATGCTGAAACGTAACTCCAAAGGGCATGCCTTTACATTCTTTCTAAGTAAGGCAGCAGAAAGCGCAGATGAGGAATTTAAAGTTTCAGTAGTTTTAAGTGGAATATTAGTAAAAAAGTTTTCGAATTCCTGAGCTATTTTTACATCTGAGGTGATGGGGCCATGTGCTGTCTCTAAATTGAATTCAGTATTACGCTGTATTTTCCTACCTGTTTCATTATTTATTATTTGCCAGGTAGTTTTTATTTTATCATCAGCTGATTTTATTTTATTGCTAATATGAAGCACTTTTGCTATTTTGCACATACTTTTAAACGTTTTAGAATATTTTGCAACATACTGATGAAAGCTTGTATTATTCATGTGTTGCTTTAGGCCATAAAGTTCAAAAAGATTTTCCCGGCTTTTACGAATACCTGGGAGTCGCCCAATTACTTAATAAGAATTTGGTCTTTAGTGGAAAAGTGTCATTAAGTCCTACCATCATTACGTTGACTTAAAATTGACACCTAACATGATCTGTTAAAATAAAGTTAGTTTCAATACGAGACAGGAAGGAAAATCCACGACAGAACTTACAATAAAAATAAACACACAGATACGAAGCAAAACACTCCACTCTCAAGGGTATAAATCACACACATTAACCAAAAATTTGATTACAAGATGCAAACGAAAACAAAAGCATTCTTTGACAGCTGTCACCCAAAATCTTGAGCCAAAGTCAAAACACATATCACCCAGCCTGCTTTGGTATAATTAAGTTAGTCCTTGAAACAAGATAGTTTGAATCACAGATCAGAAAAAGTTATGATCTGAGGTTTGGATAATATTGAAAGTTTTTAGTGTAAGATCAAAGAGTACTTAAATCTCTAAGTAGCTGTTAAGGCAACTTGAAGGAACGTTTAGTAAGAATGATATCTCGGTCGTTATGAGTACTTAATGTCGTGTGCTTAGAGGTTTTTGTTTTGAAGTCTGAGTGGGGTATTTAAGAGCACAACTGTGGTTAGCAGAGATGATACTTTAAGTTTTGTATAAACACGAAATGGTGAGAATTGTTCTTATAATACCAGCGTGTTACTGCTCCAATGCAGGGCAAAAGCTTTTCCTCATACAGAGAAGGCATGAACATTGATCACCATGCTTACTCAAGACCGGTTGGCGATTTCAAACTCATATTAACTATAAGTCCAGGTTTCCTCACGATTTTTTCCTTCAACGATGTCAGTGATGTCCAAGATAAACTTAGAATGTACATCATCATTCATAATTTCAGCCGAAAGACGTCCACTGCTACGGACATAGTAGACTGCTCACCCAAGGGGGTGTTAGCCATAACCGCCATGCTTGGCAGGCGGGTTGGCGATCGCAGTATAGTGGTAAAATGCATAGAGAACGCTACTACCCATTCTCTAGTAATTCCCTCAGTCGCCTGTTACGACACCCACAGGAAGAAATAGAATGAACATATTAATTAAAAAACCGGCCAAGTGCGAGTAGGACTCGCGCACGAACGGTTCTGTACCGTTATCTATAAAAACGGCTATAAAATCACGTTTGTTGTATGGAATGTATAAATTATTTATTTTTAAAGTGAATACATAACTAAATATTCTGTGAATATTTCAGGCATCTACCTGTTGCCGTTATCCGTATCGAGCAAAAACGAATAAAAAAAATCACGTTTGTTGTATGAGAGCCCCCTTAAATATTTATTTTATTCTGCTTCTGATTTTATTTGTTGTTATAGCGGCAACAGAAATAAATCATTTGTGAAAATTTCAACTGTCTAGCTATCACGGTTCATGAGATACAGCCTGGTGACAGACGGACAGACAGACAGACGGCGGAGCCTTTGTAATAGGGTTCCAGTTTTACCCTTTGGGAACGCAACCCTAAAAAGAAACATTGGCACTTGCCCGGATTTTAACCCACAACCTCGAATATTTCTTGGCTAGCCAACAAAGTGATAGCCAGGGCTGACTGCCCAGAGTGCACCGAACATACATTTAACTCGTTCAGGACCGCTAAATGCTCATAGGCGTCATCATAACAATAAAACTTCTATTGTGTCTCGTTCAGTGTCCATGATATGTATCATCACTAATGAAGGTTACTTAAGAGCAGGCAGTCTAAATCAAATTTTGAACACAAGCTCCGCACCTCGCTGCCCGCCATTCCGTTATGTGCTAAACGCTAATACATCAGTAATAAAGTTGAATATCGCGTGCCGTCTTTGATCGTGTTCGAGCACGAAACTAAATAGCGTAAGACTCAATTCTTATTTCGTTTATAACTAAAGTAATAATTGATCTAAAGAAAAAATATTTTGTGGGTGTATCCACCCACAAGATATTTTATATTTTCTTGCAGTGAATATTTATTTTAGACATAAATGCCAAACTTGTTTGTTTTTTATAATTATCCTTAAAAAAGACATTAATAACGATAAAAAAATGTATTGAGAGAAAATATTACAATTACGTTACGCCTTCAACATAGAAAGAAAAAGATCCAATAAATCTTAAACTAAAGTTTCATTTTGCTTGTATGTGTGACTGTTTCAGAATATTCATGCAAATTAACATAAAAATAGGGAGAGGTACCCTTTATAACTTAAAACGACTTCATTTTTACCAAAATAACTATATCCTGTCATCCTAACTAATATTATAAATGCAAAAGTGAGTTTGTTTTTTTATTTGAAAAGAAAAAAAAGAAAGAAAGAAAAATTGTTTATTCTGCACAAACAAAACGCACATTTCAACAAATAATCTTAATTTATAATACACATTTGTTTGTTGGTTTTGCTTTCACACTAAAACGGCTGAATGGATTTCGATGAAATTTGGCACGTGGGTAGACGATGACGTGGGTTAGGATATAATATAAATTTTATCCCGATATTTCCAAGGGATCGAGACTTATGTGGGTGAAACTGCGGGCAGCGACTAGGTGTATAATTATCAAATCCTTCTAGAATTATTGATTTGAGATTGTCTTCACATTTCTATAAAATTCTAATAAACTAACGAAAGCGCCATAAAGTTTTTCAACGTGTTTCATTTCAAGCTAGACAGCTCAAATAGATCTTTACGATTCAATTAAAATTTTGACCTTGTAACCTTCAGTGAAACAATGAAGTAACCTTGAGCCACTATGACGACGGTCCTATTATTTTTGAGGCTGAAATAAACAATGTAAGTGAGAAAATTTTATAAATAACTAGAAAGGGTACGAGAAAAAAAAGTGAGTAGGTATCTACTTCCAGCAGACAAAAAAAAAATTGTTTTAAAACCAAAAAAATATTACTATTCACAGCTCGATAAAATGTTTGGAGCAGCTGATTTAAGGATTTGTCCCAGGGTAAAAATCACACTAATATTATAAAGGCGAAAGTTTGTGAGTGTGTGTGTGTTTGTTACTTCTTCACGCTCTAACGGCTGTACCGATTTTGATAAAATTTTGTATGGTGGTAGCTGACACCCTGGATTAATGGATTATATTATAATCCATTAATCCAGGGTGTCAGCTACCAATGGGCTACCTTCAATCCCGATATTCCCACGGGATTGAAACTTACGCGGGTAAAACCGCGTGGTGCAGCTAGTTCTTCATAATAATGAATACAATGAACCCATTTCAGGTTTTGATTTATTTTAATTACACCGTACATACATACATACTGTAAGTAAACTAAAACTAAATTTCAAATAATATACCTATTTATTATATTGTAGACAATCACTACACAACACTCACTACACAATACTCACTACATAATATATAAAACAAAGTCCCTCCGCCACGTCTGTCGGTCTTAACGCGATAAACTCAAAAACGACTGAACGGATTTTCATAAATCAATCCAATGGATGGAGTGATTCATGAGACAGGTTCAGGTTTATAATTAATTAAGGTGTTGTGTAAATAGGCTGAATTCTGACGATGATTGTTGAAAACGTCGGAAAAATGCCGGCTGGGAGCTTTACTGGCGTGTGCCGCGATACAATAGAGTTATATGAACACAACACAACCATGATTCATGAAAACAATGTATTACGGAATTATTCCTCTTAAAAAGATCTATTAAACGGTAGCAACGCTATCAAATCAAATATATTTATTTCGGATTCAAAATTATATCCATAGGTGTTAGTACCAATAAACTTAGCCTAGTGTTTGTACAGTTCATTCATGCAACTTAATTTAAGCATGCGCCGGGCTGAGCGCCCATCGCACGAGCACACACCACTGCTTCAACAGTGGAGAATCCCACCTGTTTGCCAACGCGTCCAGGATGCCGTGTGCAGTGCCACACACACGTCTGAGTAGCGAAGCGCTTCGCTTACGGATGATGGCATAAAAGCAATCAGTGTGCGCCTCAGCAAACATAGTCGATGCGCTGCAAAAACGAGACAGCCCAAACAACACCCTAAACGCGTTGTTATATTGTACACACCCGTGATACACGCAGAGTCCCGTACACTCGCTGCATGTGTATATCTATCTGCATTATTTATTTCTTTATTTTTTTTAGCAGCCCGGAGTCTGGATTTGTGCCCGGTTGATGGCAATAGGCTCGCCCCCTATTACATGGGACTTAAACATAACTGGCGAAATGTGGGTGTACTATTAGGTACACCTCTGCCTAACCCTTCGGGGATTACAGGCGTGATGTTATGTTATTATTTATTTCTCTCTAGACCCAACTCTGAAGTCCATACGGACGAAGTCGCGGGTAGAAGCTAGTATGTTCATAATTATTATCAAAATAACCCAATCTAAGCAGCATTTGTAATACAACAGCGAGCAGTTACAATACAATCTAACATAATTGGAAGTACTAATTTATCGAATCTTCAATACGGTTTCTATAGAAACACACTGTACACTTACACCCCACAGACACTCACTACACTCACATACAACACTAAGTTAAAAATTTTACTTTTTTATATTTTACAATATTTTTTTTTAAATATTATTGTTCTTTTTTTAATCCATACCGTATTTGCATCTCTGGAATCTGGAACGCTGTTGTCTCCCCTTGGAGGTGGGCGCTAATAATTGCGACACAGTTTTGTAACTAATGTAGCTATTTACGTACGCAATTTGTAAAATGTGTTTTTTTTCCAATAAAGGTTATATTATATTATTATAGAAACAATATACGAACACAACAATAATCTTGCGGTTAAGTCGAAGTCGCTGTAAGTAGGTGCACAATATTATTATTTTAATACTCCAAATGGCACACAAAAGTCAATTAATCAATTGAATCGATCTATTGCAGTACCGTCACCAGTTCTTGCCCGTTCTTCTCCATAGAAACCTACTACGCTTTGGAATGGGCAACTAGCTTCATCTTTCTGACTGATCGATCCGACAATTGCAAAATGCCTGTTATTGGTTTATTTGAAAGTTTGACGTAGGTTCTGCACGATCGACATGCATTTTTTTAAATGGATATCCATGGCGGATGTTCAATCAAATAGCGGTTACTTAATTGACATTCGACAATGATTCGATGTTGTCCCAGCTGTCGCAAATAAATGAAATAAACACCTTTTCTCAATAGTTGAGTTTTACCCATCAGACGGTAAGAGGTAACTGCTGCTATAGACTTTACCAGACGAACTGGCTGAAATTATTTATATGCCTGTAATTATGTCCACTGGCAAAGTGCTGTCAAACCAGATCGGAGCAACGCTGCTTGGCAACTTAAATACAACCTTTTTGTCATTAAAGGTGTTTGTTGCTTAGCGCACACATCGCTCAAGTACAGGAAATACAAAAGTTTTGATTACAATCTACCTTATTATTTACTCGTGCAGATAAGATAAGATATATTTATTTGTCAAAAACACGTGTAGGTTTACAATCAGTTGGAGTGATTACAAAAATAAAAAATAGTTTCAACATGTTTTGCCTAGAAAGGCGTACAAATACAATAATAAAGTCAAAGTACAAAAATCATAAAAAAGTAATAATATATTCAAAGTACAAAAATCATAAAAGTTACCTACGTCAAATTAATATCTAAAAATAATAATAATAAAAATAAAAAAAAAATTCTAAAGTCAGGAAATAATCGTCAACTATTTCAAATCGTACAATTATTTAGGTTTATAGGACACTGGAAAAGTGAGGATGGTATAACAAATGCCAATGTCATAAACTTTATACAAACCTAAAATATTGATTTTCTTATTATCGTCCGGGATACAAGATATTCCAGCAGAATATGAACAAACATCATCAACCAGTCCACAACCTTTTAAATATAAGTGTTCGTTCAATTTCGTCTGATGACCTCCTTGACGATACCAAGACTCCTCCGTGCCTCATAAGCATATTAAGCCGTTGGTCCCGGCTGTCATTTGTTACGGGTCGCCAGAAGCCCGAAAAAAAAAAAAACTTTTTTTTTTATTTCACATAAACCTACATGGGCACTTATGAAACGTCAGAAGCTAGGTGCACGGTTCCAATTGGTCGTTTCCTATGGAGGAGAGCCGGCAAGAAACTCCAAGGTACTCTTTTAAAAAAGTCTGACAACCAGTCTTACCAAGGGGTATCGTGTTACCCAGTAACTAGGTTGAGGAGGTCAGATAACGTAAAAAACTGGTATTTAGCTACTTCCAAGTAGACTGGAAGGCGAAACCAACATAGTTGGGTTTTTTATTTCATAAAGTGTGAAGTGAGACTTCTGTGCGTTGTTTAGTACGTAGCTGTACCCTTATGTTATCTTATGAGTATGTAACGGGGAGTAGAAAGGGGTGGCGGTGTCGATTGCGAACTCTTTGATCTACGTTGATTGAGTTACATAGAGTGGTGGTTTAAATTAGGGTGCCTTTCGAACTTTGCCTGACTGAGAAATAATGCAACAAAGTTTTTTAGTGATCACACGGTTTCTTTACTGTTTTTAAACGATTTCAAAAAAGGGTATACTCTGTATTAATGTATAGGCTCTCCGTAGCAATGTATAAAATTGTGATCCTTTGAGTCTGCATGTTCAATAATAACATTTTATAAAGTTTGTGGTTTTAAGACCAGTTTTGGCCCAGTGGTAACGACTTACGAGTTGTTGTAGGTTCAAACTCAGGCAGGCGCTTTACTTTGTGTAAATAATTTCATCACCACTGCTCTCAAAACGGTGAAGGAAAACATCGTGGGAAACAGCAGGCATGTCTTAGAAACAAACATTCGAAGACGTGTGACATCTAACGACCCGCACTGGGCCCGCGTGGTAAATTACAGTCCACTCCCTCTCGAGGAGAGGAGGTCTGTGTCCCAGCAGTGGGAACATTATAGGCTGATTATGCTTATGCCTGTGGTTTCAAAAGTGAACAAAGAAAGTCAAGAAACTTCCGTGTAAAATTTCATACGGCTCTAGACATTAAATGTTTACCTACCCTGTATTTTTCCACTTAATTTCATGAGCTTAAAAAGATTCGCATTGAAAGTATTTTTATTTGAATTAATTGGAACACCAATCTCACATAAAACATTTGACGATTTAAATTGAAAGCAAAAAACATGTGACCAACTTCCTGAAAAAAGAACATTTAACATTTATCACACCGCATCCTCAGTGCACTGTGGTTGACCACAGATGCTGCGTTCGCAAACCGAATTTCATAAACCACAAAAATTGTTTATAAATTTCATTTCAAAACTCCACTGGAGTTGCGGACGAGCACGGTCTAACTTTCTATATATCTTTATATCCTTCGAAGTATAAATCCGCCCTTTTCGTGCTGAAATCACATGCTATAATTAATAAGATTTAAACCTTTATTTACATATTTCATGTACACATTCACTCGATGTCTTACCAATAATACGGTCACACATACAGACACGAAAGGCGACTTCAATTTATAATTATGTATAGATTTTACCAGTTTACAACCCCTGTCGTAATATTATACAAAATAGACGCAATAACGCACGACTTGCCGGTACAAACAGTAGGGAAGCAAATAATAATTATTATAATAGACGTTTCACGAACAGCGTTTAATTAAAACCTTGGGTACGAACCTCCGCCAAACAATATTTTGTTCAAAAGTAAATTCATTGCTAATAATACTTAGTTTCATAAAAGAAAAAATATAATTATGTCACCGTATAATTATGAACTTCGTAAGTTTATAATCTATCGGTATTATTTTTCGTTTATTCGTGTTTGTTTTTTTTTTTTCTTCGCGTTATGTTTACCGCAAATAAATGTACTTTCTTTATTTTTTCTTTCTTTAATTAAGTGTTTTGATTTGATTATTTGAATATTTAAACCCGAAATTATTAGTAATATAGATCACCATATTTAATTATATGTTTTTCATTTGCCTATGAGGTTAATTTTATAATTTAATAATGTTACTATTAAAACAATAATTATTGGGTAAAGTGGTTAGATGTAAAGTTGAAACCTTCTAAATACAGATGAATGTGTTAATAATTCCCTTAAAAGAGTGATTCCGAAAGAATTTTACCTGCACAGGGTTTGTTTACAATTTTACCATTTACATTTGGATCAGACTATAGGAACTTATTTCTGCCTCTAAGCAGCATAGCTATAAACTGAGGTATGGGCACATGAAAAATTCAGCCTCTTCTGTCTAATCATTGCGCTAATCGCGGAGTCATAAGCTCGATCGACTGGCCCGATGCCCAGGTCAGGGAAAATGTTATCTGGTTTTCCATTATGTTGATCTGTTACATACACATACATACATAAACTCACGCCTTCTTCCCATGGGGGTAGACAGAAACTATAGAACGCCACCTACTACGCTCCTTACATACTCCTTTTGCTTCGCCTACGTTCATACATCTGGTCATACACGCACGCCGATTGCGTGATCTGATCTGATCTGTTACTGGTCACATTTTTCCCAACCAATCCTACCCATTCGGGGAATACAGGCATGATGTTTGTTTATGTGAAGAAGTAATAAGTTTATTCTTACTTCAGCAACCTCAGAAACGTATTTTCTTTTTCACACTAATTGCGTCAAACGGCTTATACTAATCTCTTGCTAAATAAAATAGCGAAACATTATTTGTGAGCAAAATGTTATTAGAAAACTGTCAGCTCATCGCCTTACGGCAAATAAATAACGCTATTACACACACGCATTTTTTATAAATATCTGCAGGGCTTATAGAGCATTAGAATATTAATAACTTGCAAAACATTACATAATAGGTACTAAAGATCGCAAGAAAAATATATTTTGGCGCATTTTTGAAGTGTCTTTAACCACAGATACAAAGCAATAATTATAATTAGGTGTTAAATCTCTTAAGGGTTCTTTGTACTCATCATTAAGAGCAAGTTTTAATATGGAAGCAAACCTGAAATCGCGAAAAAAAATCAGCTGTTCCCTACATTTATGTTCCCATTACTCGTCAAAATGTAGGGAACAGCTGATTTTTTTTTCGATTTTCGATATCTAGTTCTTATAGTGACGCCATGTCTGTCTGTCTGTCTGTCTGTTCGCGGCTTAGCTCAGAGACTCTTAGATCTAGAAAGCAGTAATTTGGCATGGGTATACATAATTGTTATTACTCACGTCGAAAAAGTGGTACCTACCTTGTACGTAAAGTGGGGATGATATTTTTTTTCGTATGGGATATCGTTGCATAGGCCGTTCAAACATATTGCGAGTCTGTAAAAACCAGTTTTCGATTCACGGATTCGTTTGCGTAATATTAAGCTTTAAAGTGCTATTTTTTGTTAGAGTTCAGTGTGTGTTCCTTTGTCAGCTAAAGGGTTGTTTTTGTTAAGTGAAAAATTCATGGCAGTGGTATATATAACGTAATGAAAAGGAAAACTATCACAGCTAAGTAGGTTTTACAAGTTAACGAGTAATACTCGAACAGAGGGCTAATTGCGTAACACACTATCAGTAGGAATCAGTTTCAATTTGACAGTTTAAAAACATTCATTGCGTTATTTACGTTGTTGAGCAGACAATTTTTCAATGAAGCAATGGATTAGAAATATACTTCAAAATCATTGCGATTCCGATTCAAACTGTGTTACGCAATTAGGATACAGCTTACATTTTCAGTTAGAGAATTGACCGTGACGAATATCGATGTATGTAAACATATTTTTCAACTACAATGTTGTTTGTTTTTGAGATAAATTCATTCCATTTACGGAATCCTTCATTGTGCGTGGTCCAACGCGCACTTGGCCGGTTTTTTAATAGCACGGAATGGAAACATTATATTTGGGGCATCACCTTAGTTGCTAAGTCAGTTCTCATAGAGCCTCGGAACCTAAAGGTTGTCCTCAAGAACTCTAAAGTCTATACTGATATTATATTGAGTACCTAATTAAATAGTTCGTTAAATATTGCTATATACCAAGTTTGTACGTGTGCAAGAATATAAATACACAAATATTCGCACTGACAAAAGCGTTTCATTACATTACTTTAGCTAATACACTGTTCCTCACATACCAAAACAAACACATTTGATCACAGCAAAACAATCCAACTAACCAAAGACGACCCGTTACCAAACTACCCGAAAACACCACAAAATATATGAAAATGATCCCCCTAACCTAATTGAATCGTTTCCCCCATAAATCTGCTGCTAACCGGCCAGAGTTTAATAAAGCCTCAGTTTTAGAAGATTCCATATATATTGAGTTTTATCGTGGTCTAACAAACGGGTGGATTACTATAGATTTCTCAAACTGATTTACTGTTCGCTCGGTTTGACTTCGGGATGCCCGATGATACTTTATGATAGTTCGCCTGATAACTTTGGTGTCGATAGAAGAGATTTATGGGTACTGGGTAGCTCTGGTTTGTGTATCTTTTGTTTCTGGACCGTAATTAGTGTTTGTTTGTACATGATAGCGTCTTGAAAGGGGAAAGTTTTGGTTCGTTGAGAGTTGAGAGTTGACTGGGGTAGTGGGGGAAGCTGAATTGTTGATTTAGTGGCTTACAAGGCGAAGTAGATCGGTAAACAATACTACATATTTAAACGGCTATGGTTCTGCGATAGTAAGACGATTGGGAAACCACTTTGACAAAATGAACAAAAACATATAAAAC
This sequence comes from Tiliacea citrago, assembly GCA_963921375.1. Lineage (NCBI taxonomy): Eukaryota > Metazoa > Arthropoda > Insecta > Lepidoptera > Noctuidae > Tiliacea > Tiliacea citrago. The sequence continues at coordinate 3,692,780 of OY992799.1, forward strand.
ATAAACGAGGGGACTTTTTACTGTTAATTTATTTATATTTAACAATCTGCCTAGACTTTTCCGGACTATGTTGTCCCCAGTCTAACCAGATGCAGCTGAATACCAGTATTTTACATAGAGCGACAGCTTATATGACCTCCACAACCTAGTTACTGGGTAACACGGTACCCCTTGGTAAGGTTGGCAGACTTTTGGGCTTCTGAAAACCCGTAAGGACTGTCAAAGATCTACAAGTGACAGCCAGGACCAACAGCTAATCGCGTTTTCCGAGGCACGGAGGGGTTTCGATATCTAATGTATGCATGGAGCCCAACAATGGTTACCCATCCACGAACCGGCAACGGCAAGCATAGGGTTAGGTGCGGGAACCTTTGATCATCCCGTGCGGCTGTTATTATTTATTTACAAACAGGAAAAAACTTTGAATAAAACCCATCAACATCAACCATTCATTATTGAAAATCTAAAAATAATTTTCCTCACAAAATAATTTTTATCCCCCTTTTCGAACTTTCTTGTGCTGAAAATAATCCTCCAACCAATTCCGTGAACTCTTTTAAAGATAAAACTCTCTTCCAAAAAACTTAAACTAAGGTGCGCGAATAATTCCACCGTCAAATTAAGACCACGCTAAAATTTTAATTAGTTTCCAAACGAAGGTGCGATCCAAGGCTTTTTTATCTAACAAAGGCCCAAATTAGTAAGCAAGAGAGGTACAGAGGAAATTACATAAATTTCTATCGCGGAGTTGGGAAGAGCAAGTTCACTTCGCTCCTCGCTTTAGGCAAAAAATAAATGGGGACAGAAGGTCGGTTCCATGCAACGAGCAAAAATGCACGCACACATAGACACGCTTCACGTACGCAGCGAGTGCAAGCGCACTTGCGACCGGTATTTGTTTGAGATCGCCGTACGTGCGCCTCTGTGTGCGTGTGCCTGTTTTGCCCGTTGTATGGAGCCGACCTTCTGTACGTCTATCTATTTTGTACTTTCGGACAGATGAAGAAATTGAACTGTAAGATTCTTCTTTTCCACCTTGTTCACAAGATTTGTTATTTGCAACTGATGAGGTTTGGAGTTACCAAACTGGAATTGGATTTCGGATTATCTAAAAATTGGATCTTATGATGGTCTGTTTTCATGTTTTTTTTTTAAGTTTTTACGTCGTTGAGTTGAGTAGGTTTTGATTTTTGTTGCTTCATAAAAATATTAATGAAAGTTAATAGGTATCAATCAACAACGTGTTTGACGCGTAATTTTGTTACTTTAAGTAATATCTGCATGTCTTTTATTATTTAGGTGTTAGTATGCCATTTAGTCAGTCAGTTTAGGTATTCAATCATTCATTTTCTTTTTTTTTATCATGTGGATGGCTAATATTATTAGAATTTAGAGTTAAAAGTAAACGGGTATTTTGTTCAGACCTGTAGTGGTGACCCACCAGCGACCTTTAGCGAAACTAGTCGCAGTATGTTTAAGACCATGAATACTACCCAATGAGATGAGTCGTAGTAGTAGTACACTGTGCTACTCGCAAGGGAAACTAAGGAAATCGTCTTTAATCTTCTTTTTTTTTTAATATACTTTTCATGTTGTCACTTTACGTGGTGATTAGTTATCTCCCCAAGTTTCCTCTGCCGTCAGATTGGCGCCCAACGTGGGTACCAATGATGAATTACTTAACAATTACTTATAACTTTTTTCCCCCATATATTTGGATTACAATAAATACATTCCGTGAATTGTTAACCCTAAATCTTCAAGACAAACCACATTTCAATAATGGAAGCTTGCTTCGAGGTACCGGGTCAAAATGCCCAATGATCTTAGGCCCGTATTAATAAACGTTTCCCAACGACGTACTCAAGTGTGTATTTATTTGATACGCCATTATTACGATATCAGCATCTCAAGATCATTAATAATTAATAAACACATGAAAACAGTATCTCCGTTACCAAGATCAGCTCCTCAAGGCGCTGTACTTGATGACCGATTACGTCACAATGACCGAAGTTTAGAATGACATTCATCACATTTCCTTCTTGATAAGTCACATGTCGATTTTCGTTTACTAATCAGTCCATCACTCGGCTGATAACGTAAACCCAAGCCGTAACTTGAGTACATCAATTATTATGTTTATTAATACGATCATGACCTCAAGACTGTCATCAAGTGCGAGCTCTTGGGCTGAGTAACGTTTATTACTACGGACCTTAGTTTGTTTGACCCTGTATTAACTAACGCTACAACACCATTTACTGTCAATAAAATCTAGCTGTCATAAAAATCTGGTAAAAAAATATAACCACTAAAAACTTCCAAACAATGAACTACCATACAATTTATATTTACGCATATAAATTTTACGCTTTAAAACAGAAGTTTAAGCACCGTGAGCGAAACTAAGCAGTGATAAGTTGCTAAGTAAGTACTAACTTATTACCTCCGAACCTCATTAAATTGCCATTTGTGTGGGACGTACTTAATCTATAGGTCCTTTAAGTTATTATTACTTTTGTAGGGGAAGTCAGATTCTCTACACGGAGCAATAAGGTTGTCTGCACACGGACCACTTCCAAAGGTTGCCCACTGGGTTTCTGACTACTATGGATACGACTATGTTTACATGTAATATGCAGCATACGCCTTGACATAATAGCTAAGTTAGTCACATACCGAAGTAATAACTTTCCATGATTTTGTAATCCTTTACGAAGTAGGGAGATTTTTTTTGTTTAAGTATTGAAGTTTTTTGGAAAACAATGGAAAACTCATTCAATATTTACGGACAAGTAAATAAAATACCCAACAGTAATTTAACGGAAATTGAAAAACAACTCCAAATCACTTTGGATTAGTCGAAAAGATCCGCAATTTAAAACAAACAAATAATGGAAAAGAACCCATAAATATTTGATAAACCGTACCTATAATATAAGTTCAAGCAAAAATAATAATTTTTCTGTCGGTGGTAGCACGGGACTGAAAGGCTCTGAAAACAGATTACAAATACATTTTTAATCTGCTGTAAGTAAACTAATATGTGTAGGTCCTTTTTTAAAATCCTTTTACTAATAAAATACTGTACATTTTCAATAGCTGGGGATGGCAGGAGCTCGTGGCTAAGTAATAAAAGCCGCACGGGTCGATCCATCAGGTTCTTTACATACCGATACTCGTTCGTGCCTCGGAAAGCACGTTAACACGTTCAGTACTGGGAGCCCTCCTGGAGGGTTCACTCAAGTCGCATATGGGGTGCCAGGAGCCCTCGCGGAGGGTTCACTTTAAAATGGGTTTTTCTTAGCGAATACAGCATTATAAACTCTGAAAATAAAATTAGTTGTATATTTTAGCAAGATTTAATAAGTAAGTATACTCGTTGGTTTTCTATTTGAAAAAAGCATTTTTATTTTCAAAAAAAATTGCGTGCACGTATTTCAGGGGTGACCAATTTACGGTTTAAAATATTCACAAAAAACAATACAAAATTGAGTTTATAAAACAAGAGTTGAGTAGAGGCTTTTCCGTGTTTCGTACCAAAATGATAAAAATAAATCCTTATGGCACGACTTTGTCTGTCTGTCTATCCGTCCATCGCAGCTGCTTTTTTCAGGAGCTACTAATGATATAGACTTGAAATTTTGAATAAATTACGTTTGTCCGTATTTATAACGGATAAGTAATATAATTATGATATAATTACCAAATCTCTAATATTTACAAGATATAACAACTTAATCTATAATTTTATTTGATATAATGATCAGTCAATATAATGAACGATTGATATAATTTTAAAATGGTATTCAGCTGTACCGGTTAGACTGGTAGCCGAGCCCAACATAGTTGGGAAAAGGCTATAGTGATTGAAATGTATGCGTAATATTTTTATGTTATTCAGCTCTAATGAGAATTATTTTTCACGTTACGAAGCATTCATATGTCAGAAACGTATGATCATTGAATGTGTATAATATTCCGTCATAAAAATACGATAAAACATTTTGCTATGTTATAACGAATGAACTCTTGGCGTCTTTGGCAAACAACAGCAAAGTAATGAAGCATAAAAATAATAAAAATGCAGATAACAAAGGAACCTTTAGGAGTGCCATTTCCATATTCAACCCAAACAGATGCAAGAAACTCCAGAGACACTTCAGAGCTATTACAAAGGCGGTCCCTTAAAAATAAAGACAGGACTCAGACACACTATAAATACCTGCTCCGCGTCTCCAAACTGCAATCCGATTAAAAAGCGCCAAACTAGCATAAACACACACCAAACCAACTCCAACTCTATCTCCACTTCCTTAAGGTTCCTAATTGTTTGTTACATCCAACTGTCATTTTAACACTTTAGTTTGAATCCAAAGAACAATGGCACTCCGGAACGCGGCGAAATTCAATTTTAGATTCACAGAAAGTTTTGAGTCCAAATCTCATTTTGATATTTTAAATGTGCATTTACGTCGTACTGGAAATTTGTTGAATGAAAATGAGAAGTATTTTCCTGTGATTCATTCTGATGTCTTGTGTCGCAGCTGGAGAGCATTATTGTAAAGGATTCTACTACTCATAGAATAATACCTATCATTAAAAAAAACACACACACACCATAACATCACGCCTGTAATCCCCAAAGGGTTAGGCAGACGTGTATCTATAATATATAATATTACACCCACGTTTCGCCAGTTATGTTTACGTCCCATGTAATAGCGAGCCTATTGCCACCAGCCGGGCACAAATCCAGACTCGGGCAACTACTGAGAAATTCCTGTTGGAAAAACCCAATAACAACACTTTGCCCGACCTAGGAATCGAACCCTGGACCCCACCAGACCGGATATTAAAAAAACTTATCTCTATGTAGGTAATATTAGTCCGAATGTAGGTAGTAACCGAAAAAATGTCTTTCAAAATGAATACTTTAACCTAGCTATAATACCTATCTCAGGAGATACAAAAGCAATACTTAAAAACTCACTATGTAATGAAAGAGTTGTAATACGGGTATTAAAAATTGTCAAGCACATATTATATATGATCAAACGAACTTCATAAGCGAAGTTTGATCAATATTATATGAGTCGCTTCATTCTTCAGATAGATTATAACCAGGTAGTCCTTTTAATCTACAAGACAACATGCACGTTTTAAGAGATTTTTGAAAATCGATATAAGTATCGACTTTTTACGATTAAGTCGATTCTATACTGACCATAACCACACCACTAGTCAAGCTGTCATTCTTTTAGAGATAACAAAGACTATGCAAAACTTTATCACCGGGATTGGGTTGGGAGGGATCCTTAATCTTCGAATGAAGCGACTCATATAATATTGATCGAACTTCGCTTATGAAGTTCGTTTGATCATATATTATATTTCTTCGCTTCATTCTTCAGATAGATTATAACCAAGTAGATGTTCAGAGAAAAGTTTTGTGTTTGATAATTAAAACTAATATTTTGTAAGAATAAATTGTTTTAATCAATATAAACAATAGTTAAGAATAATTATTAACTAAACGTGTATTTATTAATAATACCTACTTAATAATAATTTGTACATAATATCTATTAATTTTTTTATATTTGTACATAATATATATTGTACATAATAAGGTACATAATATCTTTAAGGCTAGTCTCAAAACTGTAATATATTCATTACTCGGTAACTTGATCATGGAAGATCGCTTGAGCAAAGTTATCTTCGTCTATTGGACTATATAATATTGGGCAAAAACCTTAGACGCCTTAGTTCATCCCGCGGCTTTTCTTATAGTGTCGACGGAGTCCCCAGCCGCGGCGGCCGCGGACGTGGCGGCGTGGCGGGTGCTGTGCGCGCTGTACGCCGCCACATCCACGCCGCTCTCGCCCAACATCTGCTTTATCCATCTGCTTATTGACTGTGCTGTTGCGCCCTTGTAGGGGCGCTTCACAGTGATTAAGAGATTGGATACATTAGCAGGTCGGTCTTTGTCTGTGACGTGGAGATAATCTTCGAGAGCGGTCGCGGGGCAGATGCGAAGGTTTTCTCTAAAGTACGGCAGGAATAAGGTCGGTTGATCACGACCAGCCGCGGATGTTTTTATAATATCTTTGGTGGCTATGTTTATACCGTTAGATCCTACTGTTATATTTTCAAGCTTTATCAACGATAATGTTTGAACGCGTTGGGCAGTACTTAAAGCTAATAAAATTACCACTTTTTTCGTTATTTTTTCCCTACTAAGGGTTCTATTGGGGTACAAATTAGAAACATAATTCAGGACGATCTGTGGGTCCCATGTAGTGCAGTACTTTGGGAAGCTAGGTTTTAATTTAAACGCTCCTTTGAGCAGCCGTTTAATTCTGTCGTCAGATCCGATATTACCACCTAATAAAAGGGATAACGCGGATCAGTGACTGTTTAGAGTTCCGTACGAACTTCCCTTATCAAATGTTCACTTAAAAAGCGTAATACTATCGGGACAGAGCAATCAAAAAAGTGATAATTATTATTTACGCAGTATTGCCACAACAATTTGAACGACACGTTATATTGCTGCATCGTGTTCTTTGACAATGACGCCAGCATCAGGTCCAGGGCTGATTCGGGGACGCCGCGCAGCGTGAACGCCTGCCTGAGAGTACTGCGGCACCCAGGATAAGGGGATTTCTGTAACATGATACGATTTGATGTTCGTTAGGGTATATCCAAATGATTTCGGAAACTATTGTTTTCATTAATTGTGGATACCAGGCTTGGGATGGCCAAAAAAGAAAGACTAGGATACCGGTGGCACTTTCCTGTATGATTTTGTGAAGACACTTAAGGATAAGTGGGAAAGGAGGAAAAGCATAAAAGAACTTATTGTTCCAGATCGCAGTACAGTAAATGCATCTATGGAAAGAGCATCAGGGTCCTTTCTCCATGACATATAATCCTGACATTTAGTATTGGCCCGAGAGGCAAATAGGTCGATTTCAGGTTTACCGAGACTTTTTGAAATCCGTTCATAGGCTAAAACGGAAAGTTCGCATTCCGTGTCGGGATTTAGCCTTCGAGATTCTTCGTCTGCTTCGTAGTTTGCCTTGGTATTAATGTACGAGGCAAATAACCAGATGTTTCTCTCTTCAGACCATTGCCAAATATGTCTAGAAAGATTATTTAAATGGGGGAATTGGATCCCACCCATCCTATTCACTTTTAAACAGAACAATTCGATTTTTTGCTTGCGAAATACTTTAAGGCTAAGAAAACAGCCAACAACTCTAGGTAGTTGATGTGTTGTTCAAGTTCACTACTTTTCCAACCTCCATGAGCTCGTTCGTTGTTACACACAGCTCCCCAGCCGGTACGTGAAGCGTCCGTATAAACTTCTAATTCGAATTTAGGTGTTTTTATAGTGTTTTTAGAATTAAGCACATTCCTTTGCCACCAACTTAAATCATCTAGAATTACATAGTGAGGTTTGAACTGTCTTTCAAAGCTAGGACATTTTTGTAAGGCTAGAAATTTTTGCCTTTCTAATGTTTTTGTATATAACCAACCATATTTGACCGCGGGATACGCGGCTATCAAAACTCCTATTAACTGCGCAAATTCTCTGACTGAGCACCGAGGCAATTCTGAGAATTTGTCAACTAGACTCAAAATTTTTTGTTGTTTATCCGATGGCAAAGAAATTGATTGATTTACTGAATCAAACTTAAATCCTAGAAATTTACAGGTTTGCTTAGGCACAAGAGAGCTCTTTTCATAATTCACTACGAACCCGAGACATTCTAAAAGGTTTAAAGTAGCTTTAACGTTTTTTAGGCATTCTTGATAATCATCGCCGATACAAAGGATATCGTCGAGAAAAATAAAATTTTTGAAGCCTTGATAGCGCAAATGGGAAACCACTTCCTTCATGATCTTAGTAAAGGCCATCGGAGCTACCGAAAGGCCATATGGCATACAATTAAACTCGTAGGTAATGATGTTTGAGTTCTCATTAACGAATTGGAATCTTAAAAATTTGCGATCAGATTTACGAATTGGTATAAGGAAATATGCTTCTTTTAAATCGATAGTGGCCATAAAGCCATGAATAGGTAATAATTTAGATGCCGTTCGGTAGTCTTCCATTTTGAAGTGTAATTTTGAAACATAATGATTTAAGTTTTTTAAATTTAAAATAAATCTTTTATCACCATTAGACTTTAAGGCTAAAAATGTTTTGGAAATAAACTGGTCCTTACTAGGTTTGCAAGGGCTTATCGCACCTAATTTTAACAATTTTTGTATAGCTAAAAACATATCGACTTTTTCAGTCGCTGACATTGAAACGTAAGGTACATGAGTTTGTGTCACGTTAAAATCAAACGGCATAGGAAAACCATTACCTATCCAATTTAAAATGACAGAATTGGATGTAATTTTGAGCCAAAAATCATAAAAGTGAGATATTCTACCAGCGTGTTGTACCTGAGCTATTGGCGCATCGCAGGTGCCCTCGACTTGTTCGCAGCGACCGAGCTCGACGTCTGCTGAGTTGGAGGACGACGGCTCGTGGTGCTGTTCGCCCTGTTCGCACCTCTTCGCCCCCCCCTGTTCTGTAGGAACCGCGAGGGGCCTGACCAGTTTCCCTGGTAGGTACCTGGTTGTCGATATTGATACTGGGGACGTGAATTAAACGTCGTTGGTTCCGTCACGGTCCAAGAGGTCAAAAGGGTACCCCCTTTTGACCTCTTGGACCTTTTTTAATCGACATGCCTTGCTTCTCGATTGTTTTGGAAGCTTTTATTTTTTCCCCTAATTTGTTGCCATATAACGTTTCGTCCCTTTTGCAGTCCTGAACGACGTTCAGAAATGGTTTTGCTAATGCGTAATTGATAACGCTAATTCGCGATTGTGTTTCCTGATGATGAAGATCACTTAGGATACGACATCCATCGCTCATAATCCTTATTGCTTCAGTTTTGTTGTCGCTCGTAAGCATTATTGTCAGAGCTTTATTGATGGCTGAGACGCCAACACCCAATTGCTGCTGCTCAGTTTCCTTCCTCTTGTCTCTATGACGAGATGCTTCAGAAATAGCCGCCGATACTTCGTTGTTCAGTTTGGGTGCTTGAAGCAGAGTGCAGTTTTCAGGCACAAGATAATCTTTAAACAACTTATCTTTTGCTTTCTTTGACAGTCCCTTCTTGAGGATAGGTGCCCATCGCTGAGCTAAGCTGTGATGAATTTTATCACCGATCTTTGGAGTATTATCTGTTTCTTCTCCTAGTGCTATCAGCAGCTCTGAATCGAGCTCTGGGCAGGTACTATCTTCCTGACAAGGAGTGGATTCTTCCGCGGTCAGCATGGGAACGTCGTCAGGGATATCATTAGGTGCATCTATAATCGCCGTCAGATTTTCTTCAACGTTGGCGCCAGGTGCGGAACGTAAGGATTCGTTATCGTCTGAAATGTATAAGACTTAACTTTGAATTCCATCTTTTTGTTCTTTGTGTTAACTCACGGTTAACCGCTAGTATTATGGATAAAATAGCTAGGTTTCATTCTTGTGGGGCCAGATTTAGATTATAATAATTATGCACATAATAGCTCTTAGTACAGCCGTCGTGTTAACTCTCGGTTAACCGCCAGGCGAAACTATCCATGTGTTTGAAAAATCATAGCCTTCGTGTTAACTCACGGTTAACCGCCGGGCAAAACACCGTACTAAATGAATAGCACATAAGCACCATAAACATAATAGGTACCACAATATAACAATGCGCCTGTAATCCTCGCGGGATTAGGTGGCGCCATAAAATAATTTATAATTGAGGGTAGTTGTAAGTACAATACATACCGGAATCAGATGAAGATTCGATTATAATTCTACGACGTTTACGTCTTCGTTCCTCTTCCACCTTCATGATTTTTCGGCGATAGTCTTCAATTTCTTGAGAGTATTCGTATTCCCGTTTTTTCGGCATTTTAATATTAGTGAGCGCGAGTGTGCTTGCTGTCGTGCATGAAAACAGAATGACAGCTTGACTAGTGGTGTGGTTATGGTCAGTATAGAATCGACTTATTCGTAAAAAGTCGATACTTATATCGATTTTCAAAAATCTCTTAAAACGTGCATGTTGTCTTGTAGATTAAAAGGACTACCTGGTTATAATCTATCTGAAGAATGAAGCGAAGAAATATAATAAAAAATAAAATATGCTAAAAAAAAACGAAAATCCTTCTCCCCTTTTTTTTCTACTAAATCAAATCTGTATCTAGACAGGCACAAAACAGATTTAACAAAAGGAATCTGAAATAAAAAAATACCACACTGTTTGGCCGTGGTCACGTCTCGGTAAATCTCCGTCTAAATAAATATTTATTTATACAACTCTTCTCATTGTTGGCGACCACGGCTAGGGTTTCGGGATCCTGCCTTGTTTTCTGAGGGATGTTATTTGTAATTACATTTCACTTCGCAAGATTTTTCTGTAATTATATTCTTGATAGTCAATGATGTTCTAAGTATAAAAGATATACATCAAATACAAATTCAAATAATTTATTTTCTTTTCACAAACAATGATTATCATATTATTTAAACCAGGCTTGTTTGAAATAATAGGATGTCATTGTTTGTTGAAGTTGAAATAAACATTTTTGTTTCTGTATTTTGTAAGCTTAAAAACAATGTGAAACATGACAATGTATAGCAGATCACCAGGGCCCCACCAGTTTACATTATTATATTTATTGATTTATTTATTTATATTTATTAGACCAAGAAGAGTAAACATGTTACACAATTTGTCTTAGCTCTTATACTTATGCCTAAAAGTAAATCAATTACAAATGTGTAAATTATTAGCATCTGCTGCCGAACTAGGTTTATAGCCTGTGTTTCAGCACGCAGCGCCTCAAGCCCTCGAACTGGGTATGCAAGTATGAGCTTACAAACAAAAGCGAACAGCTTAGAATATAAAATATAGATAAGATAAGATATATAGTTATATTTAGTAAACTAATACATGATTGTTAGGGTATAACTAGATATAAATAATTTAGTGCAGAGTAAAGAGTTTTCTCATACAGATAATTACATTGGTAGTACAATTTGAGTTTGTACTAAAGGAATAGTTTATTACTACCTATAAAGTACATTGTTACGTTTGGTTTTTGATTTCTAAATGTTTCTGTCTTTCCCGCATCCTTTAAATTCAAAATATTTCTAATTAGATAGCCTTGTGTATCAAAGACATTTCTTCAAAATATGTTGTAAATATTCTATATAAAAAACACAAACTAAATCAGTTCAAACTCACCGGATATATATATTTATCAATAACAAAACCTAAAAAATATCCAAATAAATTACAACAAACACATCTTCATTTCCGCAGAACGATGTCGCAGCTCTAAAACAATACTTGTAACATTCAAAGAAAGTAGAGCTAACTGAAACCTGTGGTGTTAGCAACTGCTTCAAAAGATCCATTGATATAAGTAGAACAAGAGAACCGGACGAAACGTACAGAGATAGTGCAGGATTTGAAGTGAGCATTGTGTGTTGTATAACTAGTTTGTACTCGCGAATTTGTACGGACTTATTTATCTATTTATTGGATCTCCAACAGAGGCTACACAATTACATGCAAGTATACATAGAACAGGTACAAATACAAGTGTGCGCTTCCAATTATAGGAGACCATATAATTTACTTATAATCTAAGTACAGTAAGTTTGACAACGTAAAAACATTAAAATAAATCAAAATACATAACACGAAAATCATACAAAGGGAATTAATTACACAACCAATAAACAATCAAAATAAATACAAACGAATAAGAAAAAAAAGTATAACCTTAAAAGACATATTTTAAACACCAATGCGCGCTTGTAACACAAGCACTAAATAAGTTTAGCGCTAAACGAATTTAAAACATTGACAGAGATAATTATGTTGTAAGTATGTTTAGCGCTGAACACATTAATTTGTGATTTGTGTTGCAAGCGGTCCTACAACTTAGTCTGATAAAATATATTTGAAATAAAACAAAAATCATGTAATTTAGATAAGTAGTTCTCGATTTATGAGTGTACTATCAGAGAGATAGACAGGGAAGTTGCATTTCTTAATAATATGTTAGTAAAGTGAAAGCACTTAATTAACGTCCACACCAAACGAACAGATTATTAAAATAAAAATACAACCTTAACTAAAACTATTAATAAACTAAAATACGTCGTCAAAAAACTCGCATCGCTGTCGACTGGTAATGTACCCAAGATACTGGCGGCATTGCCACGTTGGATGACAATGCTTAGCGGGAAGTGCCAACCAGCCGTTTGGAGATTTCGTTGAACAAACCATGAGTACTCGGTCCCCGCGGCTCGAGGATTTCAACCCCAAACAGATAAGGTTATACTTACACTATCGCTTGAGGTTTTCCACAGCCGCAGCAGCAGCGCCAGCACAGCACAGCACGTGGGGCCAGGAAGATGGGATGGTGCAAGAGTATCGACACATGTTGCATCTCACACTAAAGGCCTGCCGTCCGGTCTCTTGCCATCGTCGCGTTCCAAGCCATTGGGTTCTAATACAGCTGGAACGCCGACGGTGACAAAAGCTCATCGGATGATGTCACAGTAACGTGACAAGTTTAGCCATTTGGATTAGCATTTATTTTAGAAAAATATATCTGAACTTTGTCAGAAATGGTGCTGAAGTAAAATTGAAGAAAAAGACACGTTGTGCCAACTTCAAATAAATTGGGAAGGAGAATGATGATAGTGCTGACAAAAAATGATACTCAACCAACAAAAAACGTGAACTCGGTGAAGAATAATAGAAATAATAAGAAGAACGAGAATCTTAAAACTGCGAAATAAAATCCATCAACCATGTTCATAAGAGGTCCTAAGTAATTGGTGTTCAGTACAGTCAGACGCAAAAACAATTATAAAGAATGCCTTTTGAGTAAGTATTGTACAAGACTTGTTTTAAAAATAAAAAGCACTCAAATCACGACCATTAATTGAAACTGAACAACGTTTTGTTTTTTCTACTCATTTCGTCCTTTGACTACTTTTAAGACTGTGCTTTTGATTTTCTTACAATTCAAGAGGCTAGTGTTGTTTCGAAATAAATAATAAATGATATTTATTATATCAGCAAGTTAGTCTCTTTTAAATTCTAAGTATCTATTATCTTGGTCAGATCTACAGGGATCATGAAAATTAGTGTTAATAAAAATGTAATTGCCACAGATCCCAAAATAAACTTTCAAAATATTTTTGATAGCTTTTAAAAGGTGGAAACCTATACGATACGGTTTAAATGGGTAATACGTAATAAATAAGTATCCAGAGAAGTATTCTGTGACACAAAAATCTTTTTAAAATAACGAATCAGCATTGCCTTTCAACGAGACAATGGTGGCTTTTTTTTTTCTTTTTTTTTTATTATTACTTTACAGTTACACCTATATCTACCCAACCCTTGGGAGAATACAGTCGTGATGTTGTTATGTTACGTTAATTTTATTTTTTATTTCATTTGGGATTGGTTTGCTCTTGACCTTAGTCTAGGTCAGAGGTGGCAGAGACAATGTCGACGATGGAGTGAGCTTACCCAGAAGAAGCCTATTCACTCTCACTTAAAACAACAAATCACAAGAAATCGAATTTAAGTTAAAAAGGTTTTGCACTGCAACCCAGTGCTTTCTCCAGTGACATTTATAACAACACAAAGTTCACATTTTACTTCATAATAAAATGAATAAACTCAACCTACCGAAGTCCACCGCTGGAGACAGGCCTCTCCTACGCTACGCCACAACATCCCGTCTTCCACATTCACATACAGTTTGTCCTAGCCACCTTTTTTAAGGTAGTCGACGCATGTAGCCGAGGGCTTTCCCACGCTACGCTTTTAAATACGTGGTGTCCACTCCAAGACTCATCTGCTTCACCAGCCACCGGTCTTTCGACAAACATGGCCAGTCCACCGCTACCACTTCAGCTTGCTTGCTCTACAAGCTTAATCATAATTTGTTTATTCGAAACATCATTATGATAAATAGAATATCAGTAGATATTTAATTATTGAGCACGTGCCAATTCAAAGGATATAAAATATTAATCGACGTATGAATATTGGATTTTCCTATTTCACTGTATGCATTTTGGAAGGTGGTGCAAATTAGAGCTGCAAGCACTCGCAGCATATTGAAAAACTAAAAAAAGGGCTTCACCCATCTAGTAATTGATTAAATAAATCATTCATATTGATAAATGTATTCATTTCTTTAATTAGATTTATAAAATAACGTCCAAACGTTAATAATACTTAAAAAACTAGATAAGTTCGGATAAAGATAATTGATTTATTTACGAGTATTCAATTAAAAGTCAAGTTTTTCAACTTATAAACATCGTTTTTCTGACAAAGATGTAGTTCTTCTATTTGATACATTTTCAACTATCACTGAATGTAATCACTCGTGGCTAAATAATAACAGCTACGCTTTCCGAGATCGATCCGTGGATATGACCACTCATTAAATATAGACACCCCTCCGTGGCTGGAAAAGCGTACAGGCTGCTCCAAATAGTGACATCATAAAAATAAAATGATTCCTCAGGGGTATCTATCCGAAAATACCCCATGTATTCGTATGTTCCGCGATTCTTGATGGTTTTCGAGATAAAATGATTTATTTTAATATTTGAAAATTTAGTGGGAACTGCTTTAAAAAAAATACAGCTTTCTCACATTCTTTTTTTTTTGTAATTTTAATAGTTATGGAATATTATTTCAGACAAAAAATAATCATCTTCCTATCATTAATTCAAGATACAAACATTTTGATCGAAAATGAGGAATATACGTTCGAGTCGACATTTATACATCATTTTTTTTTTATACTAATTGTTCATGGTCCTCCATCATCTCAAAAATCTAGACGAAATGTAGACTTGCACAATATTACAAAATTTGGTACAGAGTCGACCACTTCGCTGGTATCGGCCTTTAAAAGAGGTGAGGAGGAAATCCCTTTAAAAATCATTCGATTTATTTATTATTCAAAATCATGTGATTTTGTTTATTTGAATCTTTTTTTAGAAAGAAAAAGAAAGAAAATACCTTTATTTGCGGTAAACATAACGCAAAGAAATTAAAACACAAACACAAAAGAACAAGTTGAGGGAAAACATGCGTCACATTCACGCAAAACGGCCATCGCTCAGCATAATGCCCTTTTTAATCTTGATGTGAATGCGATTAGAAAATGCCTCTAGTTAACCAAAACTATTACCCAAAATAACTTGTGTAAACGTGATCCTTGCCTTACTAGAATTAAATCCTTAGTTTTGATAATTATTCATTGTAATCTCTTAACGCCCATAATTTGTAACTTGGACCAAACACAAACTGTAGGAATTCGGGACAGTGTCGGAATAGCGTACCAATACCCTAGGTTCTATGCAATATGCAAAAATCTCTACAAAGCCTCTAGCCTAGCTCTTTAAGGATATTATTAGAATATTTTGCGAGTATGATCGCGAATCATGCGTTACAACAGATTCCTTGCGACAATTTTTCAAATATTGGAAACGTTTATTGTTTGGAACTCTCTAGTGCGAAAATACTGGTCACTTGTTCCGGAAACCGTTTGGTGTTCACTTTTTGAAATGTATTTCGATGTTGTGAAGTTATAGTCCTTTTACAGTTTTATTTTACCTCCGATTTTGCGTCACTGTCAGAATCACAGTGATCTTTATTAACATTGTAATAAAGTTGCTGTTTGGGTGCCGCCATTGAAAAGTTTGTCAAGATCACAGTCAAGTGATCTTTATTTTCGCTACAATAAGGTTGCTATTGGGTAACTGCTGTCAGAGGTAACTCTAACTATGAAAGGAATGTATGTTATATTTCGAGGGACACGTTTTTTGTTTTAGTGATGTCTATGATTCGAAAATTTTCCGGTTTGTTTTCGAGGAGCCATAATTATCTGCCCCCCGCGTTTCGATGGCAAATAATTTGCCCATTTAGCATTTACATACTGTAAATTTGCAAGGCTTTTTTTCATGCTAGCTATGAATGATTTGATAAGGCATCGGTGTGGTTTAAAAGATGTAGTGACAAAAATTTAAAAGAGTAGGTATGCTTAGATGGTTTGTTCATGTTTAAAGGATGAATAAAAGGAAACTAACAAAAGGTATTTACAAGGCAGATGTGAGTGGAAATACCAGGAGGGACGCCCTAGGAGGACATAGCGACCTCATTGGTAATGTTCTTCAGAAAGGTTAGGTGCGTAGTACTCGCAACCAGCGTGCGTGTATGACCAGGGGGCCGATCGCGCTATTTCTCAACGTAATTACCGTTCGAACGGAACGTTTTTGGTTTTAGTTTAGTTTTGGTTTAGCTGGTGTAAGAAACGGTATCACGCTTTTTTTTGAGAGAATATTGTTCGATCGATCGTTCCTCCAACGTAACTTCCAAAGTAAAGCTAAATCGTTTCCGTTGAAATGATTAGCGCGATATGAAATGTGTCTAACGTAACGTAGCGACGGTTACACACATTTCGTATCGCGCTAATCATTTCAACGGAAACGATTTAGCTTTACTTTGGAAGTTACGTTGGAGGAACGATCGATCGAACTTTCAGTATTGGGTAACGTCGACGATTTTGGCGCTCAGAAAAAATAGCGCGATACCGTTTCTTACATCAGCTAAACCAAAACTAAACCAAAACCAAAAACGTTCCGTTAAAACGGTAATTACGTTGAGAAATAGCGTGATCGGCCCCCAGATGTATGAACGTAAAGGAAGCAAAAGGAGTATGTACTATTATACTATAAGGAGCGTAGAAGGTGGCGTTCTATAGTTTCCCCCCCCATGGAAAGAAGGCGTGAGTTTAAATATGTATTTTTTTCATTTATTCATACAAATCTGCTTATTTTAGCCTAGTAGATATATTAAAATACAAGTAAACACCAAAATACAAAAGCGAAGGTGTTACCTATGCTAGATTAACATACTGGAGTCCCAGAATAAAGGCAGTGACACACGAGTACTCGTAAGCCTTACACGTCTTGTCAATACGATCTGAGAGCGTTACCGAGTCAAGATCACAGTAGCAATAATAACGTTTGAGGATTACCACTAAACCTGACTAAAAGGCTTTAGTGTATGGATACCGTAGGTTTATTTTAGCTTTGTTGAACTATGGCTGGAAACAAGATTTGACTTGACTTTAACGTGTCAAGTGAGGCAAAATGCTATCGAGTTTTTTCTGGCAGATTCTTTTGGAATTTCTTTTTGCGGTCTTACAGCAGACGGTACTGTTTAACTCTCTTGATTATTTACATAATTATCTACTTCCATGCTCGTACCTATTAAGATCTATCCCTCTCCTTAAAAAAAGCAGGCAAAGAGAGTTAGTGACTGGTACATGTAGGGTTACCAACCATACTTTATAATAACGTATCCTACTTTATTTTTGGTAGTTATACTTTATACTTTTGCATAAAAATAAAGTATGTGAAAATACTTTATTTTCAACCTTTACTGTGATGCGTAAAACAAAATACTCATTATGGGTACTATTTAATGGTACACATAAGTTAAAACGGATCATGGAAACGATATATAATTACTGAACGAAATGTTAAATGTCAGATGTGGTGCAGTTGTGAATGTGACAGGACAGGTGACATTCTGACATTTGTCACAGATGTCACTATCGACGAAATTGTAAAAAAATTGTCCGTTGGTTTTGTTTATAATTGAAGAATGCATTATTTCTTATTTACTCTCCGTTCCCGCCACTTCAGCTTTCACTGAAAGAGTTTTTTCAGTAATGAATCTAAAGTGGCGAGAAGAAAGAAATAGAGCGTCAATAAATTTAATTAAAAATGAATTGTTTATTTATTTAAATTTAAATTTTGATTGTCAAACAAGCTTTCAAACGTTCAAAGATAACAAAAAAAATGTTACTATGTGCTAAAAGCACACAAAAATACGTTTCTAAAGCAATAAAAACATAAAATTTGAAAAATACTTTTTTTTCTTCCAATTTCTTTATTGTTTTCCTATCCAAACCATTTTATAAGTTTTTTTTGTCAAAAAAAGTTGGCTACCCTAGGTACATGACTGAAAGCACCGAATTAAGTATCGTCACACGTGACAAGTTTTCTATTGATAAATATCGACAAACATACCTTTTTTTGTCATGTGGTTAGTGACTATCCTGGTTTCAGTTTTTCTGCCACCCATGGGCCTCTGACTTGGCGTCATATGCCTTCTAAAAATCGGTTTCCTCACGATGTTCCTTCATCGTTTTTTGAACTAGTGATAATTATACAATATGAATCCGAAAAGTCAGAGGTGCGTACCTCGGGTTCAAAGTCAAGACCTATGACTTGGCAGTCCAACAGTCACACCACTATGCTATCACAAACATAGCTATTACACAGACACGTCTATCTATACTACTAGTCGCCCACTGATCGAAATTCGACCCCCTCTACTTACAATCTATAATGTACTTACTAATTCCATGAGTACACTAAGTTCATGCTATTAAAAAGTACTTACTTAGTCCATGCTCAAGCTGTCACTTCTCGAACCTATCTATCTTCAAGTCATGAGTCCCTGGCACTATGTGTGTGTATCAAACGCATTTTAGTGTGTGTAATGTTTTTTTTTATTAGTTTAATTTATTTCTAATGCATATTATAATGTAAAATTTATTTTCGCTTTAATTAGCTTTCTGAATTCCTCCTCCATAAAAACTTCATTTTCTTCAATTTCATACTCCTCCGTCCGCGTAATTTTCGTAAAAAGGGGTACAAAGTTTTTGTTTCACGTATATAATGATAAATAAAACCAGCCAAGGGCGTGTCAAGCTACACACAATGAAGGGTTCGAGCGATAAAACTGTTTTGTCATAAAATGCTAGTACAAATTGACATGACATAATTTATCATGTCTTGTCACAAACGTCTTGGCACGCCCACGCTCGGCCCGCTGCTGACTGACATTGTAATTGTCACGTCATTTGCCACAGGGCTGCCATCCCTAAAATATTAATAATGTTTGTAGTTAGTGATGCAAAACATTTTATTTTTCAACGCTTGTTTTAAAAAAAAACGGGTGGCTGTAAAAAAAAATTAAATGCCCAAAGACATCAAAATAATTACCCTCTTTCGGCCTATATAGGTCAGAAGGCTGTTTAAATTTTCAATTATTTTAGTACCAAGCCCCATACATTTCGTGAACGTCTCCTTTGTGACCGCATTTTTTATTGACAAACATGTAAATAGTGTGTGTAGCAAATTGAATCAGTTCTCTTATTCTCAAAGAAGTATCTAACCAAACCTCACTATTAAGTGCTTATTATGCCTATGTGAGATCCACTCTATCTTATGGGGTACTATATTAAGGATACTCACAAAAAAAGTGTATTAGATCAATATGGTGGGATACGCCAAACAGATTCATGTAAACCTCATTTCATAAACCTCAAAATATTAACCCTCCCTGCTCTATATATCTGCGTGGCCTCAATTTTAGTTAAATCAAACATCAGTAGCTATGGCACATTAATAAGCACACTGCCGTCTACAGCAATAGTATTTTTTGTATGGGCATAAAAATATATAATAAGTTACCATCACAGCCTACATTCAATTGGAATTTTTAAAAGGAAGCTAAAAGACTTCCTGATAAAAAAGTTATTCTACTCTTTAAAAGAATTACTTGAAGATAAATAATTATTTAATACTGAAATTATTGTGATACTTAATACTTATTATAATGTGATATTAATTTTATGAATAGTATGAGATAATATAAAATATATGAATAATGAAAATAATTATTATAATATAATGCAACCTGTTTATCTGTAATAATTGAGTATGTATTTTTTTTTATTCTTTTATTTATAACAATTTAAAGAGTCCGCGTATCACTGGTCAGTTTCCCTCAGTGGTCAGTTTATTTAATTCGCCATTTTCGTTGATTAGTCAGTTTCACGCGTTCCGCCTCCTCCTTCGCGAGTATTACTGCTTCGCAGAAGGTGGTGACGGCCTCCCATACACTCTCGCTCCGAACCATGGGCTGAACCAGGGCCGGACGCGAGAGATTGCCGCCGCCGATTGCCTCCGTGAGGACACGGCGGTGCTCCGCCCAAGCCGGGCAGACCACCGTATGCTCCACCGTGTTCCGTGTTCCTCCACCGTGTGGCTCCTCCCGCTTTATAATTAACAGGAACCTCCCGAAACAATCGTATCCGGTGAGGATCTGCATCAGACGGAAAATGGGGACGCCGTAGGTACAGAACCCTAAAAATGAAATGCTGTTTTTAGCACTTGAGAACAGCTAGATTCATTTAGCTATGTTTTGTTCATAAATATTCATAATAGTCTGAATTAGGTTTTTATTGAAATAAAGTTTGCCAGAAAATCTTCAAATACCCGACTGAACGTGCTCTTTTCTATGGGATTTTTGTATGAACTCAAAACCATAACTTACGATTCAAACGGTGGTTATGCGTGTATATGTCTGAAATCGCCAACTCGCCTTGAGCAAGCGTGGTGACCAATGCTCGTGCTTTCTCTGAATGAGAAGATACTTTTTCCCAGCAGTGGGAAAATATTAGTTCGTTTATTTTTATAATTATAACTTGCCATAACCACACCACTCCGTGTGTTGCCGGACGTAAAGAATAGCACCATCCCATTTCTTCTCGTGTCGTAAAAGGCAACTAAGGGACTTACTAGAGAAGGGGCAGCACCGTTATCTATGCATTGTAATACCATACTGCGATCGCCAAGCGTGGTGATTATGGCAACCCCTTTTGGGGCAGGCCTATGTCCAGCAGTGGACGTCTTTCGGCTGAAATGATGAATGATAATGATGAACCTTACCTTGAGTGGTTTATGAATATAACTAGCTGCACTCCGCAGTTTGACTCGCGTAAGTCTCGATCCCGTGGGAATATCGGGATAAAAGTAGCCTTTATGTTAATACAGTGTGTCAGCTACCTCCATACAATTTTTTTTCAAAATTTGTGCAGCCGTTTGACCGTAAAGAAGTACCAAACACACACACAGGCCCCCAAACACACACACTCACAAACTTTCGCCTTTATAGTGCGATTTAAAACTCATATTGAAAGTCAATCAATCAACTCAGCCTATAGCAGTCCACTGCTGGACATAGGCCTCTCCCAGGCTGCGCCACAACACCCTGTCCTCCGCTTTCCGCATCCATTCTGTCCCAGCCACCTTTTTAAGGTTGTCGGTCCATCTAGCTGATGGGCGCCCCGCACTACGCTTGCCGATACGCGGTCTCCACTCCAGGACTCGTCTGCTCCACCGGCCATCGGTCCTTCGACAGACATGGCCAGCCCACTGCCACTTCAGCTTGCTTACTCTGCAGGCTATGTCGGTAACTCCGGTTCTCTTCCGGATAACTTCATTCCTGATCTTATCCTTCAAAGAAACTTCGAGCATAGCCCGCTCCATAGCACGCTGAGTGACCTTAAATTTGTGGACCAGCCCGACTGTTAGTGTCCACGTTTCGGCACCGTATTTCGTATTGAAAGTAAACTTTGTAAACAAGCATATTACAAATTATTCATATTCATATATTTATTTGCATTCCATAATGTCTAAGTAAAGGTGTTACAATGACTTAAAGCTAAGGTACAATTACGGACCCTGTAGGGCACAGCAAAATGTATAATAAAATTAATTCTTAAAATAAAATAAAAATAAAATTAGGAAACAATTAGCAAAATTTTTGAATGGATTATTAACATTAATTAAATAAATATAAACTTTATTTTTTTGAGATCAGTGTATAATAATAATTTCAAAAGGTCAAATAAACATTCAACATTATTATTATAATATTTATTTATTATAATATTATAATAATTAGAGGATTATATCCAAGATAAGAATGCTTGGAAACATGCTGATCCAGCAAAATAGGACAATCTATAGTCTAGAACTCTAGACAAAATCAAACGGATTGCTAATTTAATTGTACAATTTATTATTTCTATGACATTGATTGTTAACCGACTTTAAAAAAAGGAGGAGGTTCTCAATTCAGATGTTTGTATTTTTTTTTTTATGTTTGTTCGCGCATAACTACGTCGCTTGCCAACCGATTTGACAAATTCTTTTTTTGTTGGAAAGGGTATACTTTCCAAATGGTCCCATGAAAGTTTTATCGAAATCGGACAAGCAGTTTTCGAAAAATCAACAAACATCTAAAAAAATATCTACATTGTCTACATTAACGATCTTTTCGTTTACTCTGCATTGCGTTTTTTGTTCGCGCATAACTCCGTCATTTACGAACCGATTTGGAAAATTCTTTTACAAAAAAAAATAACCGACTTCCAAAAAAACACTACACCTTGAAAAATAACTTTAATTTCAGAAGTCGGTGGCATAAAACTAAAATACAGACACCGACTTCCGAAATTAAAGTTACTTTTCACGTTGTAGTGTTTTATTGGAAGTAGGTTATTTTTTTTTGTAAAAAGTTTTTTATACATTCCGTGACTGCTTTACCTCACTGATTCATTACTTGATAAAATTTTATGAAATTCGTTTAACTTTTACAATGTTTTTAATTATGTGAGCATGAGCACGTGTATTTATCACATCTCTATATCAACTAACTTTTGGAAGGGGCAACTAGAATCAGTTCTATTTTTCTGTAAATTTTGACGTTCAAAAGTGCCTTATAGGTACCTATTTGAAATGAATGTTTTGACTTTGACATTTGACTTTGAATGAAACATTAACTGTTTTATCAAATAAACTAACTTTTAACTACGAGCATAATCGCTTATATTATACAGAGTCTAGTTACAAACACCCTGATTTAGTATACCATTAAAAAGTTAGGTGCGGTTTCTGTAAAATTCTACAAGCTGTAAAATAACTCGTTTAAATAGTGCTTTCAGCTGACTTCGATGAACTAATTTCAGCGCTGACATTGCAAATGCAGGCATTATTAAATAAATGGTTATAATATTTAAAGGGTTTATGGATTATGCATGATTTGTCTAGTAGGAGTGATGCAATAAATAACGTTCACAAGTGGCTATACTTAAATGGGTAGTCAGCCCTGCCACCACCTCGTAAGAGTAAATTAAGGGTCGATTTATACTAGCGAGAATCGAAGCGCAGGAATGCGCCAATCTAAAACATAACATGGCAAATTCATCCTTATCTCTACAACGTAATGCACATATTTTTATCGAGATAAAAAGAAGACTGGGGTGAATTTGCGGGTGAATTTGCTATGCTGTCATTTTGATTGATGCTTCGCTGCGCTTGGACTCTCGTATGAACCAACCCTAAATTAAATCAAATCAAAAATGGTGCCTAAAACAAAAAAATACTCTAGAGAACAATAAAAGAGAGGGAATGATAAGGAGTTTCCAAATACACTCAAAATCAAAATCATTTTTTTTTTCACATAAACCTACATGGGCACTTATGAAACGTCAGAAGCTAGGTGCACGGTTCCAATTGGTCGTTTCCTATGGAGAAGAGCCGGCAAGAAACTCCACGGTGGGCTGTAATAATGTTTCTAAGTTACAGTGTTAATAGGTATGGGAGGACAGTGTAGGCCCGTCAACAAGTACCAAGTACTTAACAAAATAGAAGATAGTTTACAAAGCTACAGTCTATTAGGCCTAAAACGTTCTCACATTCACAAATTAAAAAAGAATCTATATAAAATATTACTAAAATAATAAAAATAAAAACCTACATATTTAAACCAAATGACAACATTGTCATTACAACTGTAACAAAACTGAATAAATATTCTGTCCACAAGTCACTAAAAAATATTTTAAATTAAAATTGTAGGTTATGTCAAAGTATGTAAAAAAATGGAATAAAAGTAATTTAGGAGCAGTTAATAGACATTTACATAGTTACGCCGTTTTTAAGGTACCAGGGAAGCCACATGTGCAGAAGGAATTATTGCCAAACTTCCTTGTCTTCAACGTAGTCCTTAATCTTATAGTATGCTTTTTTGATTAGTACACGTTTGATGTGGGTTTTGAACTTTCCATCGCTAAGTTCTATAACCGACTTTGGCAACTTGTTATAGAAGCGGATACTGTTTATAAGAAATGACTTGCATACTACCGGTTCAACCCAATGGTAACGGCTCCGACTTACGAGTTGTAGGTCGTGGGTTCTAACCCAGGCGCCTGGTGTTTTTCTTTGTGTAAATAATTTCATCACCACTGCTCTCGAAACGGTGATGGAAAACATCGTGAGGAAACCGGCATGTCCTAGAACCAAAAAATCGAAGACATGTGATATCTAACAACCTGCAGTGGGCCCGCGTAATAGGTTACAACCCACTACCTCACGAAGAGAGGAGGCCTGTGTGTCAGCAGTGGAAACATTATAGGCTGATTACGCCTAAGCCTAAGCCTAAGTCTAACTTAACAAAACAAAAATGACTCAAGAGAAAAACAAAAGAGAAGGAATGATAAAGAGTTTACAAATGCACTACCGGTTTAACCATAAAATGGTCATCTTTAAACGTACAAACTACCAAATGGTAGACTACCGGATCTTATCATTAAAGAAATCCGCTTCCCACAGTTTTTGGCTCATAAATTACGTATCAGAACATCCTGCCCCCTATTCTAATAAATCTCGGCGGTTCCTTCCCCGGGGTCTGGGAAAAATCCCGGGAATAGTGCGGCGATAATCTCCGGGATGAAGGATCCAATGACGTAATAGAATAGTCGAAAGATTAGGCGAAGGGTTTAAATTAGAGAATGATGACGGGAAGATAACGGGTTAAAATGCGACTTTAATAGTGATGGAAAGCTGCATTATCTGCCTGTTGCCCTTAATAGAGGACATGGGAACACCATTATTCTGATATCATTAGTTTGATATGAAATCAAAATTATAGGCAAATAAATGTATTACGCTTTCCAAAGCTTACTGTCAGTCTACACGTGCAGCCTACGGGTTAATTTCACTCAGCAGGCATGCAATGACCTACGCGTTCAATATAATAATGCACTGAGTGTACTGGTTTGGCTGCCGTGGCGCTGTAGTGCGCCAGGGATTTCCATTATCAGAAAAAGATGTGCATCATTGATGTCGCGTGTTCGCGGCAGCTCCAACAATATTCTCAGTGTGTTTGCAGATTGGTGGGATTCCCCGATGTTGCGGAGGTGGATGTAGCTCCACGCTGAATTTTAATTGTTTGTTAATCTGTGTCTGTACTTCTATATATATTATGATCCCTAAGTAAAATTGTTACTAACCCTATGGACTTTGTCTGATCAATAGGTATTCTATTCTATTACGTGATGCTCATATTTTATGAAAAATATACATTATTTTCTAAAAAAAATAATTACAGGAACATCCCTTTATATCGTGGATAAAAATATTTCATAAAAAAAAATATTTATTACTAGCTGCGCCCCGCGATTTTAACCTCGTAATTCTAGATCCCGTGAGAATATCGGGATGAAAAGTAGCCTACATGTTAATCTAGGGTGTCAGCTACCTCCATACAAATTTTATCTAAATTGATCCTGCGTTTGAGTGTGAAGAAGTAACAAAAACACACACTCACAAATTTTGCCTATGTAATATTAGTGTTACCCGTGACTAGAGAATACAATCCCGAGCATGTTTTTCAATCCCGGGCTTACGGGATTTTTGAAGCCTTTTCCCGGGATCCCGGGCTCATCCCGGGATTAGACTATGTGGTTTCTAATTGGGCTAAAATAAAAAAAACACGAGTAATTAAAAAAAAATGTCTTTAATGTCTTTGCACAACACAAATCAGAATAATAATAAGAAAAGAAAAAACACAAACCAAAAAATACTATACTTTTGCAAGAAATTAAAAAACAGCACAAAATAACTATTTAGAATTTCGAAAATATAATCGCAGAAATATCAAAGCATCCAATGTTTGACTTCCGAGCCTGCTTCGTAGTTTATTGCCAACATAAGCAGCAGCTGAAAACGCTCGTTCAGCTTCTACGCTGGTTGGAGGAATAGACAATAGATACTTATACTCGTATGCTGTTTCTAAGTGATATCCACGAACACCTCCATTTTCGAACAGGCTCATTTCACGTCTAATACTATTTGCCAACCCCAATTCATTTTGAACTTGTACTTCAGGATCTGGGGATTTCATACTCTTGTTAATTTCCAGCTGTAACTTTTCCTTTAATGTCAATTGGGGTTGGGAGGTTTCTGACCTTAGCTCATCATCTGTTTGTGATACTGACCTTGCTTCTTCTTCCGTGTAATCTCGACTATTAAGTCTTTTGACAATACTCTTTATTTGCTTCCTCACTAAAGCCTGTGCCGGAACTGGAAATAAGTCGTGCCATTCCAAATCCGATAATAACAGATTTTTAACATCCATTCGTGGATTTTGTAAATAATTTAACACGCCAGTTAAATCATCACTTCGTCGTTGCTTTATACGTTCCACTAAGGATGTTTTAATTTGTTTGGCAAGTGCTGAGTTTTTGCTAGACAGTTGTTTTATAAGAAATTTCAAAGCGGCATCAGCTGTGCATAAATTAGCATCTCGCCGACAGATTTCTTCTACTGTCAATTTAATTGGGGTCAGCACATCAACAATTTTATTTACCAATTCAAAATCAACATCTTCTAAACGAATTGGATGATTGAGATCTATAAGAGCTTTTTGAATGCATGCTTTTAAAAGATAAAATCGCTCCAGCATTGTTAAAAGACTATTCCACCTGGTTTTACAGTCCAAAAGAAGTGACAACTCTTTTCCATGTTCAATTTTCACATATTTTTGAAGTACTGTTTCATTTTTCAATGGAGATCTTTTGAAATACACTACAACTTTGCGGATTTTCTTTATCAGCTCATTAATATTTTCATATTGTGTTAATTGTAGTACGTGTTCTGGCGCAAGATCATTTTGTGACATTACGATTAAACCTGATTCTGGACAGTCTAAGTCTTCTAAATGGTGTTCATCATCG
Organism: Tiliacea citrago; assembly: GCA_963921375.1. Classification (NCBI taxonomy): domain Eukaryota; kingdom Metazoa; phylum Arthropoda; class Insecta; order Lepidoptera; family Noctuidae; genus Tiliacea; species Tiliacea citrago. The sequence continues at coordinate 3,719,840 of OY992799.1, forward strand.
CTGTCGTCCATATAATCAACAGTCACAGCTGGTTCATTTATAGTATCATCTGAGGTAGGGCTATCTTGCAAATTATTATGTTTTTCATAAAGCACATCACAGACCGCCAAATTGATACCATGTGCGAGACACAGTTGTTGTTCAGTGCAAATAAGCCGCCCCACCTTTATCATAACATTCGGTCCATCGGTTACAATAGCCACGATGTCAGTTTCTAGGGAAATGTGAAATTTACTTAGACGCTCTTGCAATATACGAAGACAATTTTCAGTTGTCATACTATCGTAAATAGGAACAAGTCCTAAGTTCCAAATTTTTTTATATGAATGAACGTTGACCGCCATGTATCGTTTATTGGAAGTTGAAGTCCACTCGTCGAAAGAAAGACTAAATGTTTCACCTGCACTTTTCAAATGTTTTATATCTGCAGTTACTTGCTTTCTGATTTTTCCACTGTAATTCATAACACGTTTTCGAACAGTGACGGCTGACTTTGGTAAATCCGTGTATTTTGCTAAGAGCAAATTATTCACACTGAATGGAAATCCATCTAATGCAATCATTCTTGCCAAAATATCATCCAGGCTATCGTCGGCACTTTTAGTAAAATAATTATCTAACTTTCGCTTGGCTGGCGGCGGTGCTGTGTTCAGATTTTCAGAATCTTGACTTGTTGAAGCTGATATAACCTTGATGTTATGTTTTGATAACAAATGTGTATGTAATCCCTTAGTTGATCCACCCAAAGTCTTGAGGATGGCTGGGCATCGCTTACATTTAGCACTATTCCCGTCCTTCTCAACTAAATAATAACTCCACACTGACGTCGTATCACTGTCTTTTTTATGTCTAACACATTGCCATTTGAAATACTTAATTTCAGATAATTGCCTACGTAACCCGTCGTCACTGACGTAGCCTACGTAACCCGTCACTGACAGAACAATAAATGAAAAAAATAAAACCTGATTTGCATATTTATAATTTCGTACAGGGAATCCCCGACCGACGGGAAATACCCGCAACAATATTATGACATGAGATGATCGGGTGATTCCCCTGTTGGTTCGTTGGGGAATTACCTTAAGAGTATTGTATTAAAGTATTCCGAGTGGGGAAGTCCCTTCTAAGTTCTACGACAAACATATTATTAGGACTGTACCTGTGTAGTAAATAGTGGGTACCTACGTATTGTACGAGTTGCTTTTTGTCGTAATGTATTAAAATAATCTAGGCAAGGTTATTTTCAAGGCGCAACGGACTACGGAATACAAACTAGACTTGTAAAAATTATTAATTATAATTATAAAAGTTAGAGCTGGAAATTAACAAGAGTATGAAATACAAGAAGTAGTACAAGTACAAAATGAATTGGGGTTGGCAAATAGTACTCGTATTAGACGTGAAATGAGCCTGTTCGAAAATGGAGGAGTTCGTGGATATCATTGTACATATACAACCTACAGCCTACAGTACACAGTATATTACTTTTGTATTATATAATGCAATGGCCTGTTGGTCCCAGTCAAGACTCCAGACAATAAGTAAGTCTTCAATAAGTTATTATCTAATCTCTCTAAGTTGCCTAGTGACCTTCTAATGTCACAGTTTTACCCATTACCTTTGTACGGGTGATTGGGACATCAATGCTTCACAAGCATTATCTCAAGATACTAGGCATAAAATAATAAATGGTATCTTGAGCTAAGTATATCAAAACGGTGTCTTGAGCTAAGTATCTCAAAACGGTGTCTTGAGCTAAGTATCTCAAGATGGTATCTTGAGCTAAGTATCTCAAGACGGTGTCTTGAGCTAAGTATCTCAAGACGGTGTCTTGAGCTAAGTATCTCAAGACGGTGTCTTGAGCTAAGTATCTCAAGATGGTATCTTGAGCTAAGTATATCAAGACGGTGTCTTGAGCTAAGTATCTCAAAACGGTGTCTTGAGCTAAGTATCTCAAGATGGTATCTTGAGCTAAGTATCTCAAGACGGTGTCTTGAGCTAAGTATCTCAAGACGGTGTCTTGAGCTAAGTATCTCAAGACGGTGTCTTGAGCTAAGTATCTCAAGACGGTGTCTTGAGCTAAGTATCTCAAGACCCATAAATATGATTGACAGCAAATAGTTAATATCGGCACCTACTCCATATATTTTACATGATTATGGTCTGGAGCTCTACAGCATTTATGATCAGTGATGTTTATAATGCAATGACCTGTTGGTCCCAGTTAAGACTCCAGACAATAAGTAAGTCCAGTAAGTCTTCAATAAGTTATTATCTAATCTCTCTAAGTTGCCTAGTGACCTTCTAATGTCACAGTTTCACCCATTACCTTTGTACGGGTGCTATGCTATGCTTCCCAATGCGTCCCAATCCTAGGCATAAAATAATAAATGGTATCTTGAGTTAAGTATCTCAAGATGGTGTCTTGAGCTAAGTATCTCAAGACGGTGTCTTGAGCTAAGTATCTCAAGACGGTGTCTTGAGCTAAGTATCTCAAGACGGTGTCTTGAGCTAAGTATCTCAAGACGGTGTCTTGAGCTAAGTATCTCAAGACGGTGTCTTGAGCTAAGTATCTCAAGACGGTGTCTTGAGCTAAGTATCTCAAGACGGTGTCTTGAGCTAAGTATCTCAAGACGGTGTCTTGAGCTAAGTATCTCAAGACCCATAAATATGGCATACCCATATATATGATTGACAGCAAATAGTTAATATCGGCACCAACTCCATATATTTTACATGATTACGGTCTGGAGCTCTACAGCATTTATGATCAGTGATGTTTATAATGCAATGGCCTGTTGGTCCCAGTCAAGACTCCAGACAATAAGTAAGTCCAGTAAGTCTTCAATAAGTTATTATCTAATCTCTCTAAGCCTAGTGACCTTCTAATGTCACAGTTTTACCCATTACCTTTGTACGGGTGATTGGGACATCAATGCTTCACAAGCATTATCTCAAGATACTAGGCATAAAATAATAAATGGTATCTTGAGTTAAGTATCTCAAGATGGTGTCTTGAGCTAAGTATCTCAAGATGGTATCTTGAGCTAATTATCTCAAGATGGTGTCTTGAGCTAAGTATCTCACGATGGTATCTTGAGCTAAGTATCTCAAGATGGTGTCTTGAGCTAAGTATCTCAAGATGGTATCTTGAGCTTAGTATCTCAAGACCCATAAATATGGGTAATTGCTTAAAGTTCCTTAAAGAAACTTAAAGTTTAAACTTTAAGGGGGATTTGATAAGGCTTTTCAAACTGAATATTAGTAATAATAGCAGAGCAACAATAATTTCATCAATTATCCTCAAAGATTAACTTAAAGCCCATCTCCCATGCTCTTTGAAAGACTGGTGATTTTCATTTATTACACAAAATTAAAACTCTAAAAGCAGGCTTAGCATGATGCTTTCTATTTTTACTCTATTGTAGAATAGAAATCGCTTGTCTATCTTTCTTCGTAGAAAACTGTCAGCTGTCTACACAGAAGCGTAATTTTTATCTACTTTAAAACACTTATCTACGGTTCTCATGCTAAGCCTATGGAACCAGGAATGGTTGGTTAAGTTTATTTTAGTACTAACCTAATAAGCAATGTGGAGATATGAATAAGCAGTTTTTTTATACATGTATAAGATTTTGCAATATCAGGTGGCGATGACAAAGATAGGGTCAAAGTAGGTCTAACAAAGTCTCCCGCCATTTGAAATACTTAATTTCAGATAATTGACTTTTAAATTTTAATGACGTAGCCTACGTAACCCGTCGTCACTGACGTAGCCTACGTAACCCGTCACTGACAGAACAATAAATAAATAAAATAAAACCTGATTTGCGTATTTATACTTTCGTACAGGGAATCCCCGACCGACGGGAAATACCCGCAACAATATTATGATATGAGATGATCGGGTGATTCCCCTGTTGGTTCGTTGGGGAATTACCTTAAGAGTATTGTATTAAAGTATTCCGAGTGAGGAAGTCCCTTCTAAGTTCTACGACAAACATATTATTAGGACTGTACCTGTGTAGTAAATAGTGGGTACCTACGTATTGTACGAGTTGCTTTTTGTCGTAATGTATTAAAATAATCTAGGCAAGGTTATTTTCAAGGCGCAACGGACTACGGAATACAAACTAGACTTGTTTGTGGCAATCCCGAAAATCCCGAGATTAGCCAAGTACAGTCCCGGGATTTTCGGGATCCCGGGATCCCGACCGTTTTCTGGTGTATTATCTACCCGTGACTTGGTCTGCGTATATTTTATTACACAAATATCCAGGATAACAAGTAGCTTAGTCCTTTTCCAGATCCCAGGTTACCTATCTGACAAATTTCTTAAATATCGTTTCAGTGGTTTAGGCGTGAAAAGGTAACAGAAAGACAGGGTTACTTTCTCATCAATAATATTACTAGCTGCGCCCCGCGGTTTCACCTGCGTAAGTCTCGATCCCGTGGGAATATTGGAATAAAGTAATCCTATGTACTAATACAGGTCATAGTCTACATTTATGTGCTTTTCATCCAAATCCGTGCAGCCGTTTTAGCTTGAAAGCGTAAAAAACAAACATACAAACAAACACACATTCGCATTTATAATAATTATTAGTTCGGATTAAGTATAGTTTATATCTTTTCCGTGTGGTGCAGGACGTAAAGGATAGCACCACCCTATTTCTTCCCGTGGGTGTCGTAAAAGGCGACTAAGGGACTTACTAGAGAATGGGCAGCAGCGTTCTCTATGCATTTTAACACCATACTGCGATCGCCAACCCGTCTGCCAAGCGTGCGGATTATGGCAAACCCTCCCTGCTTTTGGGGGAGGTCTATGTCCAGCAGTGGACGTCTTTCGGCTAAAATGATGAAAGAAAGAAGGAAAAATAATTTTATTTGTCACAGAAAAACGTGCAAAATAGATCTACATATAATCATCATCATATAATCACGAGCTTGACTGTGACACTCCGGCTTGCACTCAGCATGATGCTGTGCTATGGGGGACCCACAGCATAGCGCTGATTTTCAGTGGTCACCCGAAAAATACGCACAGAACCTAATTCAAGTTTGATGAGTTGTACGTAAGTAAATAGGTAACAAAATAAAATAAACAGTACTTGTTGATGAAGATAGTTTATATCAAAAGACAAAGACATAGATATTGCTCAAACTGTGTGCATCTCTATTGTAGTGTACTAACACGTGTGCTCATAAATGAGCGAAGAAACAAATGAATCCGTTTAATATCAAGCGCTCTGTTAGTACTGCACATCACTAATATCCTCTGATCTTCCAAGCAAGTCTAATATGCCTGAACGTGTGAGTTCATCGCACTAGTTTGTTATCGAATAATGAAACTCAAGAGTTTGCTTTTTTGTTTGTTTGTTTGTGCTAATCTCTGGAACTGCCAGTCGAATTTGAAAAACCTTTTTAAGACATTTTTATTTTTCTCTAAAGATTACATTAATCACTTACAGAGAAAATACAGTAAAAGTAACAAAATAACCGATTAGTGTTATTAGTAGGGTAGTTATTTAATTTTTTAGCGGAGATTGTGTTTATGCTGCGGTGCGAATAAAGCTTGTATGTTAAGGCCTATGGCACAGAATGCTTGAATAAGCGATAATTGAACAATTTTATACATTGTTCTAGGATTTTACAAACAAGAAAAGAAAAAAGAAAAGAAAAAACATTTTTGTTGTTTGTTGTTTTTGTAAATAAAATGTTGCTTCTCGTAGGGAGTAAGCAGGTGCAGGTTATTTAGTTTTTGCATTTGATATCCCAATTTTGGAGGCAGGCTATATGTCAAAGTCAAATTATTTATTTCAAATAGGCACATAGATGGCTCTTTTGAACGTCATTATTTACAAATAAAATAGAATTGATTCTAGTCGCCCCTTCCAAAATGTAGCTTCGTATGGAGATGAATGGGCAAGAAACTCCACCGTTACTCTTTTAAAATGTTTTAAATGTGTGTGTGATAGATACATGGTGCTCACAAATATTTACAAACATACATTGTAAAAAAAAAACGTATGCTATTTAACATCACGCTTCGACCCATAGGAGACAAATAAAAAGGAAAAAAAAATGGGCTGTCACGGGACGACTGGCAGATCTGAAACATCGCACTACACACACATTTACACACTACTACTTATAGACTGTTTAATTGTATAGTGGCCGATCGCCACGCGGCATGCGTCACCCCGCCAGCAATCGGTTTTACGTGCGCCTATAGATGTTTCACATCAAAAAGTCAGAAAGAATGGTAAGCGAAAACGAAGTAATTGCGCAGACTGGCGATGCGATGCGATGCGGTGGATCAGGGGAATAATAAATTTTACGTGGACGAAGTAGCGGGCAGAAGCTAGTAACTAATAATATAGGAGTTGCTTGAACCTTAAAGCTGGTGGCAGACCAAGAGGTAAGCTAAGTTAGTTTAGCATAGCTCGCTTAACTGAGGTTATTTCTCATACCTACCTAACTACTTGTATGCAGATCGCAAACTATATGAACAAGAGTATGAAAAATTTCCTCAGGTATGCGAGTATACGGCGCGACCGCACATTGCAGAATTCGACTCTCATCAAAATTGAATAATAATTTTAAAGTCATTTTACATAAGTTCAGTTCACATTCGGACCGCGTCATAGCAACACCTCATTTATCATTAGTTAAGGTCGTGGTGGACTCAATACACGTATTAAGTGAAATACATAGTTTTATTCGATATCAATCAAATCCTATCAATCAGTAAAAGGCGTAAGGTCAAAAGCCGTACAGCGAGCTAAGCTAAACTACCTTAGCTTAGCTTTCGTTTAAATATCTAGGGCATGTTGTAGCGGAAGATTTGAAGGACAATCTAGATGTAGACCGGGAGCGAAGAGCATTAGCAGCGAGATGTAATTTTTTGATTCGAAAATTCTCACGCTGCTCGAGTGCGGTTAAGATAACACTTTTTAAGTCCTATTGCCAAGTGTTTTACTCTTGTAGTCTTTGGACTAGCCTCACTCAAAAAGATGTTAATGCTCTTCGCGTTCACCACAACAATGCATTCAGGATGCTGTTGGAGCTGCCACGCTTTTGTAGTGCCTTGGGTATGTTCGCAGACGCGCAAACTGACAGCTTCGCTGCGATCAGACGCAAGCGCGCAGCATCCCTGTTGCGCAGAGTGCGTGGCAGCTCCAACAGTCTCCTGGGTGTCATTTCTAGCAAACTGGATTGCCCTATCATTTACTTTTTAAGCCAGCTGCCTGTACCTGCTAATAGGAACATAGTTGGTTAGGAACTTGTTGTTTTTGTCGTTGTGCTATGTTTTGTAAATATTACTAACATAGTTTGTAGGTAAATTGTTACTAACGTTATGAGTCTGTGTTACTTGAAAATAATTTTTTTATTATTATATTATTATTAGCTCTTGGTTTGCAACTGGCTTTAAGCATTCCTGGGTGGGTCAACGTTTTGTCTGTTTTTACGAAAAATGATGAGAGCATATTTTATTGCCATGTCTACCAACCTATTTGTTAGTTTTATAGATGATCTTGTGCTTGACTCACGATTTCACTGGGGTAGCATGGGTTAGTACCAATCTGACTGTTTGTAAGTTCTAGTGGTTACCGCGTCACCAGATACCAGAAAGGCACATCACTATGCTTACTTCACCTAAGATTTCACGGTGATTTCATTATAAAATAGCACTTCCACTTATGAAAACGGGGTACGAAGCCGTAGGTACCTAAAAATTATAAATGAATTAAGATGAATATAATGAAAAATAATGAATAATAAAAAATGAATTAATTAATCAACATCAACTGCCTAGCCTTTTCCCAACTATTTTAGAGTAAGCTTTCAGTACAAGTGGATACCTTGGAGCTGAATACCAGTATTAGAATAGAATAGAATACTCTTTATTATGTACACCATAAAAGTTATAAATGTTGTAATATTAAAAGTAGGTATTCATTTAAAATATATATTTTTTGTACGATATCTATTTATTTAAACATCTCAAAGGTATTAGATAAGAAGAGAAATAATTTGACTAAACTTGTTTGCATAGGTTGAATAATACTAATATGACACAATTAAAAAAAAATATATATATATTACTGCGCAAATATAATTTGCTAAATACAAATACATCCCTTTACGATTCAGAAAACAGCACAGACCAGTATCAAACCCTGTCATTGAAACAGACCGACAAAAACAAAACAAATTCAACATGCAGCCATAAATCATACGTAGACCCTACGTAGTCCCTACGTACCCAAACAAAGCCAGTGGAACAACACGAGTTAAAATAAAAGACACAAACATTATATTTTTCTATAAAAGCCGGCCGATGCCACGCCAGTCACGTATGGGACGTATAAACGGTATACTGGACTGAAGACGGACTTTGTAACCAAGATTGAAGGGACATGACATCGTTGGTTGAAGTTTTAAGGGGTTTTTAATGAGTTAGCGAGTATTTGCTGGTTACTGGAAGGAACAGGAATTTCAAATTCTCTCTGCTCTTGTCGCGTATCTATGAACCGACTAGGTATCATAACTAAAAAACCGGTCAAGTGCATGTCGGACCACGCACAATGAAGGGTTCCGTAACTGGGATGAATTTATCTCAAAACAAACATAATATTGTAGTTGAAAAATATGTTCTCCCATACATCGATATACGTCACGGTCAATTCTCCAACTGCAAATGTAAGTTGGTCGACTATTACTCGTTAACTTGTAAAGCCTACTTAGTTGCCTGTGTTAGTTTTTTCCATGCCATGTTTTTTTTCATTTATCCAAATACAACCATTTAGCTGGCGGGGGGGGGGGGGCGACAATTAACTCTAATAAAAATTAGCATTTTAACGCCGATAGCACAACTACTGCTGTGGTGAAGCTTAATATTACGCAAACGGATCCCTGAATTGACAAATGATCTTCACAGACCCACATTATTATTAAACGGTCTCTCCAACGATACCCCACATCATGTGATAGACGAGAAAAAAAAATATCATCCCCACTTTATATGTAAGGGAGGGAGGACCCTAAAAAATTCCTTATCAAGATTTTATTTTACCACAGAGATTAAAATGTATACCCATGCCCAATTACATCTTTCTACTACTAAAAGTCTCTAAGCTAAGCTGGGGATAGACATACAGACGGACCTGGTGAAACTATAAGGGTTCCTTGTTGACTACGGAGCCCTTTTTTTTGGGTGGGAAATATTCAAATAACTTCTCCCGCTCTGGGCGGAGCGGGAGGGCGTGTCAGACTTTTACTGAACCACCCGTGTTTCTTCAGTTGCCTGTGCGCCAGGGCCACGATATCCCTTTCGGACAAACTCGCAACCCTGGCAAGCATTAGCCCTACCAGACCCCGCCAATTTGTGCTGACATCGCTTTGAGGCGCGCGTAGAACATAACGCGCCGTCGGCCTGGGCCTGGTCCTTATCGCAAGCCCGAGCCTGCGAAACAACCGTGTCCGATGAGGAGCTGCGTCAGGTGGAAGGTAAGAACGCTGTGGCGCCTCTCTAACCACTCCTTAAAGAGGGGACTTATTGCCACAATTGTGGCGTGCCCAGCGTTGGGTTGCGCACAAACACACCCTCCATGTCGCCATCAGATTCCGCCGGAGCTCCGTCCGCTGTGCCGTGATTTCTTGCGGCAGCGGAGTTACGCCCCGGCGTTTCGCCTCCTCGCTCCACTCCCATATGTGCGCGAGGACTTTTGCCTCCATCTTCAGATCCCATGGCGGCAGTTCGGCAAGGAGGCCCGCCGCCTCACGGGAGACCGTGCGGTATCCTTGGACCAGCCTGATGACTCTGAACTTTTGGGCACGTTCAATTGGCGGGCTGGTCGCAGCCTTAAAGAACGCGCCTTCACCGGCACCGCGTATAGGGCCATGGACCGCACGACCCCCGTGTAGTTCCTCCGGCCGGAGGCGTTTGGACCCCCTAGATTGGGCAGAAGCGATTTTTTTTCCGACTGCGGAACCCTAAAGAGAAAAATAAAAAACATTTTTCCAAAAAAAAAAAACCACTGACGTCCAAAAATAAAAACACTTCAAAGTGAACCATTACTTTAATTTTGGAAGTTTGTGTCTTTGGATCTGTATTTTAGTTTTTTACCACCGTATTCCGAAATTAAAATTATTTTTTCTAACTATCTTTGAGAAAAGTAGCGTAAAAAATCGTTTGAAAAATATCGTTTAGCGCTTACCAATAATTAAAACCTAATAAATAAGTGTCGGTTCTTACTCTCAGATAAGATTAATTAAATAAGTTTTCGTAAAAGGTTTCAAGAGTATTCATTTGTGTTTTTCAATGAACTTCAATGCTTAAAACTTATATTTCTAAAAGGTTTTTTGTTAATGTTAAAGTTTAATAATTAATTGACTTTTAAAACGCAAGCCACAATCGTTTTTAGTCTAGGTAAGCTTAGGTACTCGTTTGTTATTTTATACTATTTTTTCTAGGTCATGACTAGGTTGTTACTCACCTTTAAGGCTCGTACAGACTAATGCGATATAGCGGGCGCGACGCGACACCAGTAGCACAATTTCTTTGTCGGTGCCTGTCCCGCCCGCAATATCGCGAGAGTCTGTACGAGCCTTTTTGTCCCAGTACAAAACTAGAATCAAATAAAACACAGCAACAAAAATAATAGCTTGTGATATTTCAAACAAACTGTAACAAAATACAAATTACATGTAAGAAATAACACACTTTTCTGAAACACTAATAAAACTTCTTGAAAGCCCACGAGTTAAGGCTCGTACAGACTCACTACAGACTAGTGCGATATCGCGGGCGCAACGCGACACTAGTAGCACAGTTTCTTTGTCGGTGCCTGTCGTGCCCGCGATATCGCGCGAGTCTGTACAAGTTATTACATTTAAAAAAAAATATATACTGATGCACGAATAAAAATTACTTTAGGTACCTACTTTATTGATGTGTAACATCTTTTCTCTCGCTTTCTGTGGAAGTGATTCGTGAAAAGGAACGGAATTGACAGCTTGAGCACGGAATAAGTAAGTATTTTTTAATAGCATGGAATTAGTAACTACTTTATAATAGCATGGAATCAGTGTACTCATGGAATTAGTAATTACCATATAGATAAGAGTAGTAGTAATTAATAATTATTCGAAGAAATATTGCAGTAATTAGCTTTTAATTTTGAGCTTAATTTCTATCGCTGCTCAGCTGTTTATTACCAAGGTGAAATGTCAGATGTTACACATCATAATTATTAATAATATGCGGTAAGGCTCGCTCGTTTTTTATCGACGCCACATCGGTTTATTATTGTGACAAGACAACTTTTATCAAAGGTCCAAAGTTTTACAACATAAACGTAAGACATATCACATAACATATTTATTTTTATAAATTTGGCTAGTGTATTTTGCATAATAGTCAAATTTTAGTCACGTAAATATCTATGCTTGTATATTATGATTTCTAACTAGTACCTAAGTCCTCATAAAATTCGCTGGGAGAAATACAAAATGAACACTATGACAAATTCTACAATAAAAAAGACTACGAATTCAAATGATTATAATTTACAGAATAGTACCTATTATTAGGTAAATTAAACAAAGATTGCTTTTTTGATCTTTGAAATACGTTTTTAATGCAAACTTGCATTTGACAATAAAAAATAAACCTGTCAAGAGCGAGTCTGACTCGCGCACCGACGGTTCCGTAGGTATATAATGATGTTGATGATTTCTGAAAAACTGTGCTGTTGAGAGACATCGTTTTATTTTTCCTGTATCATGATATTCCACATGCCCTAGTAGATCCCACTTTAATTTTTTTCTTCATCATCCCACTTCAACTTTCAGTCCCTTTTGCAAAAAAAATATTTCTTGTTTGCAAAATAGAAGGGCAAACGTCATCTAAAACTATTTTAAATTTCAAGTTGATAGCATTAGTAGTTCTTGAGTTATCCAGGTGTGACAGACAGACAGACAGACTTAGTTTCACCATAAGGGTTCCCTTTTTACCATTTTGGTATGGAACCCTAAAAACAAAAGTGAGATTTGGCTGTGACCGACAAAAAAATATTATTTGACTTTAACTAAATTGAATTGTTTTTGATTTTATGTGTTCTATTTTCTCTTCTACTCTTGCACACGTTGTCTACATCTTTTTCTACTTTTCTATCCTCCCAACTATCAGACGTCATTTTTGCTTTAAACTGACACATGTCAACGTTACGTCGTGGGTGGTCTCTTGGAAATCGGAAACGTGTGATTAAAATGACCGCAGGTATTTTGGAAGAGATTTCTTTAATTAAAAATAAGCATCACCTGTTTGTACCTACGTATTTTCTGTTCTTTTCTTCTTGTCTGTTTATCTCTGTGTACATAACTGGTTAAATCAATAAATACATTTTATAAAAATACTTTAACGATTTGAAGCTTTTGAGCTACTGAGAAAAAATGTTTTAGAATATTTATTTTACGATTCTACAATAAATCTTAGAAAATAATTATTAGGTTTATTAAACATTGGATCTTTTACTATACCTAATCAATGTTCATTAGTATAAAAAAAAATAAAAAAATACCTCAACCTTCCCAAGAGTACCCAATTCTTCGGAAAATACAGGCGCTACATATAATATAAAGGGTGAGAACCCTCTCCACACTCTCAGCCACTACCCACCACCAGTTGGTGGTGGGTGGTGGTAATGGTGTTATGTTTCAAAAATTCACTCTATTTCCTTAGTTAGTGACGAAATTAAATGCTTGTTATTTTCCTATGTGCGTGTTTGGTAGGACCGATGTCAATTGAAAAGAAAGGAAGTTGACCCAAAACAAAACAAAAAAAAGCGAAGTCTTTTAACAAAATCTGAACTTCCTTACTTGCATTTTCGTCTTAAAAATGTACAAACAAAAATCGTAAATAAATCCAATAAGGTAGTCATACCTTTGACATATTTTTAACATCATTCGTTTGTGACAAATACCCAAAAAGATTGTAGTTTCTTTAACATTTCCGCCGTAAAACCTTGACGTGGGAATGACATGTGATTGGCAGACGTTTGTACTTTCATGTAAATCACTTTGTTTGTTTTAACAAACAAAGAAAGTATTATTTCTTAAGTATTCTTAACCTCCCTTGTAACTAATGTTACAAAAATGTGCTAAAGAATTTTTGTGTATGAAACTGGAAACCAAATAGTCCCGTTTTATTGAAAAGCACATACAATTTTTGTTAAGGTTTTTTAATGTGGTGGGTTCCAAAAGCAAGCAGGAAGTTGCCCGCCGCACCGCAGATTAAAAAAATAAAGTAATAAATTATATACATTTTTCACAAGTACTAAATAAACGATACTAATATGTTTGGCCAAGGTCAGCGGCGATTACCCAACCCTTAACTTGCAATAACGTATATAAAAAATATGCGATTTTCATTCTGTAAATGGTTTATGTGTTTTAGTTGTAAAGTGTTTTATTATAAAACAAACAAGATAAATAATTAATCAGCCTTAATTAATCAGCACTTAACAAAATAAAAATTATGACAAATATCAATTATTATATTCTCCACATAAATATCAATTGATTTAGATCGTGATATAAATCATGATATATAATCCACTGATATAAATCGATCCCTGCACAAACATGGCCTATTCTCACTCGTCACCGATTCCTCAAAAAGAAACCAACAGCACTTATGATATATCAAATCAACACAATACAATCAAGCCGATATCTACATTCTACGTAAATATTCATCACGGAATCTGAAGCTGCTCGCGTCGCAACATGACCCCACAAATTGAGTAGAAGCACGGCGCCTGCATTGAATGGGAACTAGATGTTGGTTTTCTTGCCACGTACATATTGTACGCAGGCTGCGAACTACAAACACGATATCTGAACTGCAATTTCGTTGCAAAGATAGTGTATAGAATAACGTTTGACTTGAGGGTTGAGCTGTATCTCAAGTTAACGAACAGCTGTAGTTTTAAATGATTCTATAAGTGGGCATGAAATATAATAAGGACCGTTTGACTTTGTATTGTTCTGTTCTGTGGAGTGAGTTCAAAATCAAAGTCAAATCTTTTATTTCATACAGACATTGAAATGCACCTTTAAATATCAAAATGTTTTAAAAGTAATTCAAGTTATCCTAAACAATCTTAAAAATCACTCGAGCATTGTAATTTCAATGTCTAAGAAGAGAGATGGCAACAGATGTTTGTGTGCTTCTACTTCTCCCTATTTCAGTCTCTCTCTCTCTGGTAATTTTAAACGTTTAAAAGATTTCATACTAGGTTCATTAACATCACTTATTTCATATCGCCTCGCTAGTCGAACACAATAGGTCCAATGATACAAATTCTCGGAGGTACCGACGCTGACGGATACATCAACTTTCTTAACACGTTCCTTAAGTTGTACTCGCTATATAGTCAAACATGATATCAGTACGGGTTTGTGCAATTTCACTGCATTGTTGTATGTTATGTTCAAGATGACAATGGTTTTTAGAGGGAGCCCCGATCTATTCTGAAAAAATCTCACCGTGTAAACGGTGAAGTGAGCTTAAAGTGAGTTGTTAATAGTGTCAATCCCTCACTGACAGCTGTTCACTCCACGCTCACTTTACCTAAGTTTTCACGGTGAGATGGTTACAGAATAGCACTGCAGAACTGTAAGTGAAGGGAAAGAAGGAGAGTTCCACTGTGTCCAAAATTCTTCCATAGGTTTTGTAAAATCACCAACTTCACGACGCGGTACATCTTATGGAATGAAAAAAACACACATTCTGTTTGTCAAGCCCGCAAAAACTCTATAGCTCAAAAAGTAATAAGTGCTAGTAAGTTTATTTCAATAGTTGTTTACAATCGTACAAATGTCTTACAGGCTGTATTTTCTTTACAAATGAATTAAACATCTGTAGCCAAACTAGGCAAAAGTTTGTATTTCGGTTGTCAGCGCTAATATCTTCAAATAATAAACAATTAAAAATTGCCATTAATCAATAATGTACATTATAATAGGAGATTTTTTTTTGTTTTTGTTATTGTACGTAATTAAAACAAAATAAAAATAATAATTGATATTCAAATATTTTGAATCATCCGCTATAATTTAGCAACTGAAATTGTTGGGAACACAAAACGTTCCGTTCACGGAACATAACAAATATTAAAAAGATACCTACCCATATACATCGATTTCTATAAACTTACTTATATGAATACTTTTAACGTAAAGGTTTTTCTTTGTAACGCAAACAAAAAAACTTTGTTGAAAATAAGATCGTAAACCTACACCGAGACTACTTTTATACCTCTGCCTTACAATGACAGGGAATACTTTTCTGTTAGTTTGAAAACAAGCAGAGCAGGACAATGACTTTTCAACTCTCTGAGCTGTATCATAATCACTCGTCAAAAGTCAAAAATGACAGGTGCTGTGATTGTTCGATCAAAGTCACAAAACTTTACAAAACAAACATATTTGATAGAATTGAGATTTCACTGGACATGAAACATCTAAAATGTATGATGAAATGAAATAATTTTATTTTCTGTAAGTAGGTTTGTACAAAACTCTTTTACACGTCAATCATATTTTAAAAACTATATGAGGTCGGCGTTACCTATCTGACTACTCTGAGAAGAAAGGCCGAAAAAAACGCAGAGGTCACAGTCTCTTTTAAAGTCCAGACATAATCTTGGTCAGATCATGTGAAGACCATGTAGATTAGCGTCTGAAAATGGTCTTTTGACGAAAGACACACAGGTTGTGAGAACCTAGTCAGTGTACGCATTTGTCAGTAATCGTGCAGCTCAACTCAAAACTTAAGGAGCTCAACGATTCAATGAACAATACCAAAGAAGGGACATTTGGGTAGACCGCGTAAAGTACTCAAGCTTACAGATTATCATTAGAACTAAATTAACAAAATAAAATTTAAAAAATATTTGATCCACATAATCCTCACATAAAGGATGGATTTTTGAGATGGGGCTGTAAGGGCAGCTACGTTAATTGTTGTAGTTACAGGAAAACGGTCTTAAGAACCTGTCCTTAACTTTTTGAGAAATTTTGATCTGCATTCACAGATTTTGAAAAAAGTGGCAGTTAGCAGGAAAATAGGCAATTTTGACAACAACTTTTTTTTATGCCAATCGATCCTCTTTCTTATAAGGATGAAAAAACCTCTATCGGACCTATTGAGGTTTGAGTAGAAAAATCATAAATCGCAAAAAACTTTTCCCATACATTTCGTGGGATATGAGACTCCGGTTAAGTTGCCCTTACTGGCCCATCTCAAAAATCCAACCTGTGTATTATGTCACGTAAATCAATAAAAATTAAAATGTCAATATCAATTCCAAGACACATAGTTTGTTGCTTGAGCCACGTTGGAGTAGCTTAATTAATCCCAAGCCTTTTTGTCGTCCAAGTAATCTTTAACTTAATAGAAACCTTTTTGACAGAGTTTATATTTAATTTATAAATGATTTAAATTTATTGAGGCTCAGTTCTTAACATGGCTTGGGAGTTAGTTGTAAAAACGTATACTTTGGCACTTAAATGAATTACTAATTTGGATCTTAGGTACAATAAGTAAGTCTTTGTTTCTAGTATTTATGCTATGAAGGTCGCTGTGTTTAGAATATAGATTAATATTCTTTTTTACATAAATCAGGTTCTCATATACATATTGAGATGCGACTGTCATTATGTTTATTTCCTTAAATTTATCCCTCAGTGAATGTCTACAACTTAGGTTACATATTGCTCGAATGGCTCGTTTCTGCAGCACAAATATAGTTTTAAGATCGGGTGCATTTCCCCACAGCAAAATGCCGTACGACATTGCATTATAGAAATAACTAAAATATACTAATAGAGCTGTTTCTACATCAGTCAAATGACGGATTTTATAGACGGCGTAGGCTGCAGAGCTTAGCCGCTTCGATAATTTGGTTACATGTGGGCCCCACTATCGCTTTGAGTCCTAAGTAATAACTATGAACAGAGTGGTGTCCACTAGATCCAATTCTGTTAGTTGATTTTGTTATTATATTAGTATTAAACTAAGTTTAGATTTAACGCAGATTGATTGACGTGCGTTAACTCTAAATGGAGAAAACCGGTTCAGAAAACGGGAAGTAAGTGCATGCCGTCAGTTCGTCGTCACGTCAGTTAGTGTCAATGGAACTTGGAAATCACCAATCAATATACCAATATAACACATACATAACATCAAGCCATGTTTCCCCAAAGAGTTGGGCAGAGGTTTACCGGTGTACACCTACATTTGGCCAGTTATGTTTAAATTCCATGTAATAAGGGACGAGCCTATTGTTATACTCCGGGCTGCTACTGAGAAATTCCAGATAGAAATACACAATAATAATATCACTTTTCCCGACCCGGGAATCGAACCCAGGACCTCATGCTCAGCAGTAGCGCTACCAATATACCTTTTATTTAAAAAATAAGTCTGTTAACAAATTTACATAGCTGTGATATTGATCCCGGATTCATCTTACAAGAACAATAGCCAAAGAAAATATGTCAGATCGCCACGGAATTTTACGCTTTACTGAACAGTATACGGTCATTAAACATCCTTCTAAGCACGGGTCAACGCGCGATTTCCACCGCTTTGATATATTTTTTCCTGAACGCCATGATATCGCACGCTATCCTGCGTTAACGCGCTTTTCTATTGTGATAATTAATAATTAATAAAATCTAGATGCGCGATTGCAAACTTCGCAACAAGCGTAGCCTTATATTCTTCGTAAGCACAGATGATACCCTATTTCCATACAATAGTGATTATTATCTCTCTCAATATCTTTCTTACATAAATTATCTTGTGCATGTTCGTCGATGTGAAACTTTCAATAGGTAATTCTTTTTCAAAATGTCGTCGAACTTTTCAGGTTACTATAAAATTTGTATTCTTTAGAATTGGTATTCATTTTTTTAACGAGGTTTCTATTTTTTTCTGTTTGCAAATATTTTATGATGACAAAAATATTTTATTTTAAGCTTTTAAGAAGCTCATTATAAACTTTAATTTTTAAAAGTGAACATAAATAAATATAAAAAATTGTGCCATTTTCGATTACATGGCTTTTGTATTAAAAGTTCAGTATGCTTAAACAATGAGAATACATTTATTTGTTTCTTGAATTATTTTCTGACTTTGAGAGCGATTAGTCACACATTGCTAAATTGAGCATAAATGAATCTAATTGACATTAAAGTAGAAAAATAAATACATATAGTAAAATAATTATGTACCTGAAATAAAAAACCTGATTTCTATTGACACTTATTATTTAGTATTTTAATAGCTAGCTAAGACAGCGAATACATTAGAAACAAAACAGTTTTCTCATAATCTCAAAACAAATTATTCAGTCCATTTTATGGACTTTGATTAAGAGGAGGCTATTATTAAGATATTTTTATGTTAATTTGCATAAATATTCTGAAACAGAATATAAACATATAAGCAAAATGAAACTTTAGTATATGATTTATGTTCAGGATAAAGAGGGAGAAAACGCCCGGGTGTCACCACTGTGTGGATCGCCCGGAGGACACGGTGGAGCATACGGTGGAGGTCTGCCCGGCTTGGGCGGAGCACCGCCATGTCCTCACGGAGGCAATCGGCAATGGCGATCTCTCGCGTCCAGCCCTGGTTCAGGCCATGGTTCGGAGCGAGAGTGCATGGGAGGCCGTCACCTCCTTCTACGAAGCAGTAATGCTCACGAAGGAGGAGGCGGAACGCGTGAGGGTGAGGCAAGGTTCGCGCCCTCACGCCCTTAGTCACCGCAGGAGACGCCCCGGGCGTCGATTTCCAGCCACCGTAGGCGCGGACCTGCGGACGGTGAGCGATGGGTAGCTCGCTGTCCGATAAGGACCAGGCCCGGGTCGACGGTGCGCTCTGTTCCACGCGCGCCTCAAAGAGATGTCAGCACCAACTGACGGGGTCTGGTAGGACCAATACCTGCCAGGATTGCGAGTTTGTCCGAAAGGGATATCGTGGCCCTGGCACACAGGCAACGGAAGAAACACGGGTGGGTTTTAGTCAGTAAAAGTCTGACACGCACAAAGTTATTTTAAAATTTCCCACCCAAAAAAAAAAAAAGTATATGATTTATGGGATCTTTTTCTTTTCTTGTTGAAGACAGTTATGTAAATGTAATATTTTCTCTACATACCTTTTTTATTTGAAAATCATGTCCATTTAAGGATAATTATTAAAAACTAACAATATTGTTTGGCTTGTATGTCTAAAATAAATATTCACAGCAAGAAAATATAGTTTATTATCCACCTACCAGATATTTTTTCTCTAGATCGACTGTTACTTTAGATATAAACGAAATAATAATTGAGACTTACGCTATTCAGTTTCGTGTTCGAACACGACCAAAGAGCGCACGCGATATTCAACTTCTGTACGGTGAAACCATACACTACAGACAACTAAGCATTTTTACGTAACTCATTAATAAATATTAATGGAGCAATTAGTACTTGACTAGCGGTCATCGCGTGTGCTCCCTTGCTCCTTTATATTATAACCATTGGTCCGTTAAATATATTCATTTTTACCTTAAACGCAGCAGTATCATTGACTATCTTCTAACCTTCTACAACTTCATTGCTGATGCGTTAGCGTTTAGCACATAACGGAGTGGCGGAGAGCAAGGGGCGGAGTTTGCGTGGAAATTTGATTTAGACTGCCTAGTCTTAAAGGCTGATTTGAGAATCATTAAGTCGATTAACACACGACACCGCGCACTGCCGCGGTGGGAGAGGGTGAGAGCTTCGCTCGACCGCGCGGTCGGGCGGTATACGTGTGTTAGGCATCAACGGATTTATAAAAGGCCAATGCGACATGAGATCCTCTTCACCGCCTACCGCGGCGGTGCGCGGTGCCGTGTGTTAATACATCTGTCTAAGTTAGATTTATTTCCTAATGTAATTATTTCATGAAAAATTAATTCAATGGAAAAAATCTAACTTAGAGATGTATTAAAGATTCTAATGATTATAATTCTGTAAATACATATCTGTTATAGTCGCGAATCATATTTTGATCAAGATACAACCTGACACTGTCCTGCAAATAGCAAAAAACATAAGACAATTAGAATTTCGCGGGCTGCAGCTGCGGATCCGCCTTAACTAATGCAAATGTAAATCAGCTTTTAGAGACTGTTTGTTGCGAGAGATAAAACTCAAATAAGTAATAGTCAGCCTTTACTAGAAATGTTTTAAATATACACAGCATATTTAATGTTGATGGAAACTTAATAATATAATCCAACCATCCTTCCTCCGAAGCTATGAACTAATCTGAAGCAAACCTAGATAGCTTAACAAAAACTATTCTATTATAAATCTCTTCTAAACCCCACGTCTAACTACAAAACACGTTCTTCTATTCTGAACATAATTTTAATATGAAAAGCGGTGTATTTAATAAAAAAAAACTTGTGAAGAACGAGTCGGGCTTGCGGTGTGCGGGTTCTGTACCAAGCGGGTGGCAACGTTGTCGTATTTGTGAGAATGGTAGCATAAGCTAAAACAATGGTATTTTAAAGCTATCCAACTTTTCAGGGATTTATAAATCAACTAGATTCTGGCCGCAACTTCGTTTGCAACTTCAGAATTGGGTCCAGAGAGGTAATGAAAAATGCAGAAGCTAGTTTTAACATAAATTGATAGCAGTCATTAAGCCATGTCATTTACCGGGATAAAAACCATCTTAAATGTTAATCCAGGTTATAAACTATATGCGTGTCAAATTTCATCTACATCTGTTAAGCCGTTTTTGCGTGGTTGAAGAAAAAACATCCAACCTTACACATTTTTAATATTAGTAGAATATTAGAAAATTTGAATTTTTTAACAAGAATAACTTAATGAAAACGGCCTCTTTAGACGCTTGAATACCATAGTATTCTGAGAATATATTTTAAAAGAGTTAAAATTTTTCTTTTCAACTGCGGTGTTTCACATAATATTCAAAGGGGTTTTACGCAATACAAAAAGCAAATGAGGAATTTAGTCTAAAAGGCTTCACTTAAACTGGAAACCCGACGTCTAAAAAACCCGACGTACGTCGTGGTTAGAACCACGACGTATGTTGTTAGACGTGGGGTTTAGAGCTTAGTTAAGAGACAGTCGCTAGTCGAATACAATGGTTCTTTTATTTCATTTTGCGGTACGGACCCCCAAAAGCAGTAATATAACGCGACTAGGATGTAATCCTTCAACACAGGTTCCCGTCATGCGCCGATCTGTATCTAGTCTGAGATTAATTCAGGCAGGAATAGAATCCGCTACCGACGCTATTTGTTAGTGCAAGTAAGCTTTGCAATTTTGAACTATACACGTTTGGGTTTCTGTACTTAAGTTCTGCTGGTCGATGTGTTTTAAGGTGTGCAAAGGCTGATGCAGAATTGGACGGGCCGTCGTGCACTGCATAAATCCTCTTACATCAATTTCGTAAATTTATATGAACCAACGAACAGTACAGGCGGGTCGCAACGTACTTTTTTGTATGAAAATACGTCGCACGGCAGCCCGTTGCGGCTGTAATGTGCGCTTGGCTTGAGACTTAATTTCAAGCCTACACAAGGGTTTTTGGTTGTACCTTCTAAAGTTCGAGGTATATTGTAATTATTTGAAAATAATATAATTCTGTAGAACCTTTATTTCTTGCCATTGTGACGTTTTCTTGTATTTTTTCTATGGGAGCGCCAAGAGATTGATATAGGTACTACAAATACATTAAATTTTACTTTAAAATCGCCCATTCAACATCCAAAATGTTCCATAATCATCACATTACAAAACATAATGATCTGCCTTCCTCCATAGCTACCCCCAATTCTTTTGATCCCCAAACGATAATACGGTGACAAGGAAATACTCGCGCATAGCCGTGACAGCTCGGGGGATTATGCAGATTTCGATAATACAACCATGCGATGGATAGGTCGAGAAGGTTCACTTGTACATTTTTGGGGTCGGCTTCCAGTCTTACCGTATGCAGCTGAATACCAGTATACCAGCCTATATGACCTCCACAACCCAGTAACTGGGTAATACGCAACCCCTTGGTAAGACTGGTAGTCAGACTTTGGTGCCTCTGACGACCCATAATGACTGTCAAATATCCACGAATTACTGCCGGGACCAACGGCTTAACGTACTTTCGAAGCACGGAGGGGTCTTGGTATGAGCGCTCTCAACTTTGTATAAGAATATCTTGTGCGTAATTTCATACTTCTAGATGCAGGAACTGAGCAGGAGCAGGGCTGAATCTAGATCCAGCGCGTGCTTTAGGCTGGGCATTGACTGTCAGTGAATCAATTCAAGATTTTTATTAAGTAGAGAAGATATTTCAATTATGAAAATAACAATTAAAAACCAGTGAGACAAATTAATGAAGTCTTGTACCTAAGGTTTTGAAATTAAACTTTTCAGCCTTTGCTGCGGGTTGATTTACCTTATGTACCTCTCTATGGGTTAATACAACCCTATAGAGTTTGGGGTATGGGGATGTTTAATGAAGTTGATAGGCTGTACCTAAGGGTTTGAAATTAAACTTTTCAGCGTTTGCTGCGGGTTGAGTTTACCTTCTGTACCTCTCTATGGGTTAATACAACCCTATAGAGCTTGGGGTATGGGGATGTTTAATGAAGTTGATAGGCTGTACCTAAGGTTTTGAAATTAAACTTTTCAGCCTTTGCTGCAGGTTGAGTTTACCTTCTGTACCTCTCTATGGGGTAATACAACCCTATAGAGTTAGGGGTATGAGGATGTTTTATCACGATCGCATGCTCTTGGTACACACGGTTTTAGATTTATATGCAGGTGGCATAAGGGATTATTAAAGGGTTACTTAGAAGTGGACTCAGGTGTAATGCTAAATGGATAAAAATGTTTGAACGTGTATACCATGGTATGTGCTGGTTCACACGTCTGTATCGTAGTATAGATTGAAATTTCAAAGCTTGTCCTCTCTCTCATGTTTATGTAGTAAATGGAACTATATTATCTAACGACTTTGTTAGTTTGATGGTGATTCATGAACACAAAAAAACTTCTTTTTCTATTTGATTCCATGGCTGATTATGGTGGCGAATTAGCTGTAATGTAGTTAAATAAATAAATTAGCTAGTTAAGCCATGGTAAAGCAGTCTTACTGCTTTACCATGGCTTTGCCCAACTGTGTTTTCGTAGGGCGTAGGTATCTATAGGGCATAAGGTCCTAAAATATCTCCGAGTAACAACGACATTTTTCCCACAGTCTGCTTGCACTTACTATAAACTTCTTAACTTTATTATATTTTATAAGAATCCATTTCCTGAGCTATTTTCCGCTGCAGAGTAAAACAGTGCAAGCATTCTTGTGGATCCCGTTCCCAGCTTGTCGACAGGTGACCAAGAGAAAGTTATATAAAGCTTTTCCGGAATATATATAAACATTTTTAAACTAAAGGGTGTTTTAACAAGCTCCTTTGAAATTCTTACGCCTTAGTCAATAGATTTTTTGCAGAAATAGGAACTTTATGCAAACAATAGACGCTTTAGCTTATTATATTATTTATAAGCTAATCTACGCTTTTTTTAATTTCTAACGTGATGTATAGTATCGTGGACTTCTACGTCTACGTACTTGTAATGTACTAGCTGCACCCCGCAGTTTCACCCGCATAAGTCTCGATCCCGTGGGAATATCGAGGTAAAAAGTATTCTATATCCTAAGACAGGTCATGGTGCACCCATGTGCCAAATTTAATCTAAATACATTTAGACGTTTTAGCGTGAATGCGTAACAAACAAACTCACTCACAATTCAATCATGATACGAAAGACACGTGGCGCCATCTATTATCATAAGAACGTTATTGTTGTTTTCCTCGGGAACAGTACCGTTTTTCGGGGTGAAAGGTACCATATTATGTCCGTTTCTGTACACCTGATAACTTATATGCACAGGATGATCGGTTCATTGGTTTAGGTGTGAAAAGGTAACAAACAAACTTACTTCCGCATTTATAATATTAGTTAGGATGAAAACGTGGGCAGAAACTAAAAAGCGTCTTCATAATTGTATTTCCATACATTTTACTTCCCTGTGTTATCGTGAGGCCGTGGACGTCCACGATAATATCGTCACGTTAGAAATCATAAAAGCGCACAATATCTCTCAAAAAGTCTCTTACCCGTCTGTCTGCCATAGAACAAAATAATTCTACTAGTACTAATAATGCTACACAACTCGTGAAGAAAAGATTAGCTTAGTATAATTTGGGACTTTATAATAGAAGTGGTGGCAGTTTTAAGTTCACTAAGGGCCTAAACGTATGGGCAATACGATTGCCATATAAAATCGCTGATAGAAATGCTTGTCTCAATGCTGGTCCTGCTCCACAAACTCAACTAATTGAATAACATTTGAAAATACTGTTGGAGCTGCTGAAGATTGTAAGACTATCTTTTCATTGTATAAACTCAATCTCCCTTGTATTATATAATTGCATAGCACAGGTGTGAGTACTATGTACAATAGAGCTACCATTTACCGGGTAATATGTCTTTCATTGACTTGAATATGCCCTGGCAGCTGAGATTATGTCAGTTTGTGTGTTGGATCATTTAGCTCTCTTCAAAATGGTTGAGCTGAATGGTGCTGATCCATGCGTCATGTTCGTGAACGGGCGCTGTCAGTTGGGACTGGTCATCTCTTAGCTGCCAGGGCTTATTTTTAATTATTTTAGTTTTGAATTGTTTTTTTTTTATCATGGCCGCTTCTGACGTTTTGCATCGTTCTCACATGTATATTTTTAATATGGATGATGTAAACAATACTTTGTATCAAATATTATATTTTAAAAGAGTGTCCGTGGAGTTTCCTGCCCGTTCTTCTCCATAGGAACCTACTATTTGGAATGGGCAACTAGCTTCATATTTGTAACTGACCGACTTGTTGACAATTCAAAAGTGCCTGAAAATGGTTTAATTGAAATAAATGCTTTGAGTTTGAGTTTGACTTATTTAGAAAAGTACAAGGGAATAAGAACAAATGGTTTGGTATTCTTTGCACGGCTGCCTCGTATTGGCCAGTCATGACCCCGTGGCATTGTCAGAAATAATTTCTTAGTATTTTTACCTTCGTGATTTATAAGAGTATTGAACTTGAACCTAAAGAGTAGATTGTCAAAAGCATTAGAGAATGTTTAAAGCTGCTGTGGTAATGCTTGATGAGGCTTAATTATGTCCAACGGTGGACATCTTTTAGTTGAATGCTGATGAAGCTGCATCCGTGGGTGTTTTACGCCAGCAGGCCAGCTCTAACAAGACATGGTTGTCTATTGTGTTCCCTAACTTTTTTACCCATAATTGTATCCGTCGTAATCATCATTAATTTGTCCGAATCATAATTTGCCCGAACGTAATGTCATATAATATCACATGCCATAAAATTGAAATCCCATAATATCATATGCCCTAAATTTGTTTGTCATAATTATTACAATCAATAATATACAAAAGACTTAAAACCGTTTTCAATTAAAGTTATAGGTAAGTCCTAAATTCAAATTATTCAATGTTTATTTATCAACAATGTTCATTTAAAGTTAATTTTAAAATTTTATAATGCTCTATTTACAACCTCATCTAACCCAAATGATTCACCAAGAATAGAGGGAATCTGGTGCATTCCCATTGATTTTAAATATTGAGTTTATGTTCAAAATTAAAATAATCAAACTGTCCGGGATTTTTTTTAAATGTCCTAACAATCACTTGGTCCATAACATATAATTAAAAGGAGAAGAAGAAAACACAAAAAATATATAAATATCGATATTTAAGACATTCCATACTTCGATATTGAGGTCTTTCGATGTCACTTTTGTAGATAATTCGAATTTTGATTTTATTTTCATTTTATTTGGAATAATACACATTATATAATACAATACTTAGGTAGGACACATGACTTTATTTTATGCAAAATTATGAAATTCAATTATTCTTAGTACTCGATATTATGACAGAATAGTTTTAGAAGTAAAGACAAAGATGTAAAACAAAATTTCGAATTTTTGAACATTATGGTTACTGAAGTTAATGATTTTGGTGTAATGATATATATGATAGATGTAAGTTAGAAAAAATAAATAAATAAATTTTCGGACAAACAACTTTAGGAGATGAAAGGGAGTACCGATGCAAATACGAACCATCATAGATATCTACGTTAATTCCCGTTGCTACGATAATGCCCATAGCGCGCTCACTCTAGGGTTAATGCGTTTCAGCCAGAGATCATAAATGGTTTCAGCCCACATCAATGCTCTCAAACAATTCCGTAGGTTGGAATTATACGTCAATTTCGAGCTTCTCATCTACACGCGCTAGCGATACCAGTACATCTTTTACACCAAAAACGTTATACCACAAGCCATTAGTTCCCTTTCTGATTGTCTAATAGGATTCACCGTGCCTCTAATAAGCCGGCGACTAGTGTAACCTGGTCTTCACACCTGATTTCACCTGCGTCTGTCATGCCTCCGCTGTTTTTAGGACAAAGAGGTGCGGGAGGTTAGGTTAAATTGGTTTGTAATGTGCTTGTTTGTTGCTTATGATCCAAAGGCAATTTTAAGAGCCCGCATTTGGGTATTTGTGAAGTATTTTGTTTAGAAATGGAAGTATAGGCGGTATAGAGGTACCGGTAAAGTACTAAAAGAAATGGTGGATTGCATTTTGCGGCAGGTGACTTCAGGGGTTTAGTGATTTTTAATAGAATTTCAAAACTTCTGAAGTCGCAAAAACTCTCCAAACCAAATGAAATATAGTTAGTCCTTAAAATATCAATACAATTTATATATATATCAAAAATATACAAAATATATCATAATTATGTATATCCAAAATATAAAATTAATGTACTAGGTCTACATAAGTTTGCTCCCAAATAAGAGGCGGATTTTACGAGCCGTGCTTTAACGAAACAACACGCAACATTTTCAAAAAGTGCGCGTTAAAACATAGCTGTATCTGAGAAAGGAGTAATACAATACCTACTACCTACATTATTGCATGACTTTGTACGCTAAATGCTTCATCAATAAAGGTTATTTTCCTGTGAATAAAAATAAGTATCAACAGTACAAAAGTGCTTTAACACAATTCAACACTTGTCAATAAAACTGAACATAATGGTTAAGGCAAATTTTATGATTCATAAAATCGGATATTGTATCGGTCCATAGGGATGACATATTATACGATAAATAGGTTATTGATGTCTATGTCGGTGTTATTAATAATGGTCTGTTTGCCACAATGACCACATGATGTTGGCAGGTATTCAATGTTGGGCCAATGTTGTTTGGTACATTGTTTGGGGGTTATGCTGGAAATTTGGGATTGTTCGTTGATTACCTAAAATATCTTATCCAAATGTTTGTAAGTTGGCTATCATTAGAAATCCACTGCTGAGAATGAGTATTCAATATCCCAGGTTATCATTCATCATTTCAGCTGAAATACGTCCACTGGTGGACATAGGCCTCAAGCACCGCCATTTCAACCGGTGTTAACCTTCCCGCATCCAGCGGATTTCGGTGGCCTTCACAAGGTTATCGGTCCACCTTGTGAGAGGCTTTCCAACGCTACGTCTTCCGATGTGCGGTTGCCACTCCAGAACCTTTCGGTCTGGGTACCTATGTATATTAAATTGTCGAAGGAGGTTTTCAGCAGCATAGAATGATGTAGTAGAACCTACTACATTTAAACATTATAATGTGTAAAAGATATTACATACTGATAGAAAAATATTATTATTGATGCGTAAAAGAAGTAAAACCATAATATTTTCGTAGTAAAAAAATAGCAGAGCTCACTACAATATTATATAGCTACAAGATTATTTTGGTGCGTGACCAAAATCGGAACTAACGTGACCAAAATCTTGTTTTTAGGGTCCCGTACCCAAAGGGTAAAACGGGAACCCTATTACTAAGGCTCCGCCGTCTCTGTCTGTATGTCCGTCTGTCACCAGGCTGTATCTCATGAACTGTGATAGTTAGATAGTTGAAATTTCACAGATGATTTATTTCTGTTGCCGCTATAGCAAAGAAATATTAAAAACCAGAATAAAATAAATATTTAAGGGGGTTCCCATACAACAAACGTGATTTTTTGCCTTTTTTTATAGATAATGGTACGGAACCCTTCGTGCGCGAGTCAGACTCGCACTTGGCCGGTTTTTTTTAATACATTTCGAGTGATATTTCAGAAAAAAATTAAGTTGCACAAATGTAACCCACAGCGCCCCCTGTCAACATCATTCAAGTGCGAAAAGATCCTGGTAGCAGTGTATGTAAGTAGTCACAGAATGCATTTACCATAGTATCGTCACTTCCGGAAGCCTCATTAATTTATCAAAAGTAGACTAGCATTCAACTCCAAGCAACCTTTTCCTATTTATAATTAAAAGTAAACGCCGTTCACGTAGAAATGCTAATCCTGCTAGCTTAACAAATTACGTAAATGTATGTACATATACTGCGACTTAAAGATTGCAAAGCGTGCATAAGTAATGACATTATGAATTATTCGTAAGGATGGCCGGCTCTAGGAGATCAGGGAACTATTTCCTTGTTTACTTAAACATTTATTTTTTTGGATCGGATTAAATTATTTTAAAAGAAGAATGTGCATGTAGTATTTGTTTTAATCGTTGAAATCAAAGGTTTGGGGAGATTATCGACTTTGATTTCTGTATTTCTTATGATTCATCTATACATAGCAAAAACAAAGTTGCTTTTCGTATCTGTCTGTGTAACCGCTTAGATCAAACTCAAACTTAAAGCATTTATTTCAAACTAGCTGCGGCCTGCGGTTTCACCCACGTAATCCTTGATCCCGTAGGAATATCGAGATAAAAGTAGCCTATGTCATAATCCAGGGTGTCAGCTACCTCCATACACAATTTTATCAAAATTGGTCCAGCCGTTTGAGCGAGAAGAAGTAACACACATACACACACACACACAAACTTTCGCATTTATAATACTAGTGTGATGATAAACCAGTTAGAAGCAATTTGAATTGTCAAGAGGTCGATCAGTCTGAGGGATGAAGTTGCCCATTCTAAAACGTATTAGATTCATGGAGAAGAACAGTCAAGAAACTCAACGGACACTCTTTAAAATCAAAATATTGTAATGAGAATATTCGTTACATCATTGTTTCATATTGAAATTATACACGTGAGAACAATGTAGAAGGACTATTACCTACTAATAATGTAGTTTTATTAAATACGAGTAATTATCTTATTTTATTATGTTATTTCACTAATCTATTTTTATTTTATTTATTTCCGTATCTGATCTATCCGAGACATCACACGGGTTGGCGATCGCAGTACATAACACCATGATGTTAACACTGCTGGGACACAAGCCTCCTCTCTGTGAGAGCCCGATCGCAGTATGGTGTTAAATTAATAGAGAACGCTGCTGCCCATTCTCTAGTAAGTCCCGTAGTCGCGGAACCCATACTATAATGAAATAGGCCATATTATCTCGAAGTTACAATCAATATTCCACTAGGAAAATTTTCTCGCACTCTTTTTCATTTTGCTAAGTGTATAAATATTACTGCTCGTGACGGTACAATTAACAACAGCATTTTCCAGAATAACAGAAATCAGAAATCAGAATCAGAAATCCATATAAAA
This sequence comes from Tiliacea citrago, assembly GCA_963921375.1. Classification (NCBI taxonomy): domain Eukaryota; kingdom Metazoa; phylum Arthropoda; class Insecta; order Lepidoptera; family Noctuidae; genus Tiliacea; species Tiliacea citrago. The sequence continues at coordinate 3,749,640 of OY992799.1, forward strand.
TTCTAACAAAAAACTCATATTGTTTTAAATGTGGAATTAAATACAGCAACACCACGTCATGACGATTCAATCAACTCAGCCTATAGCAGTCCACTGCTGGACATAGGCCTCTCCCAGGCTGCGCCACAACACCTTGTCCTCCGCTTTCCGCATCCAGTCTGTCCCAGCCACCTTTTTAAGGTCGTCGGTCCATCTAGCTGGTGGGCGCCCCACACTACGCTTGCCGATACGCGGTCTCCACTCCAGGACTCGTCTGCTCCACCGGCCCTCGGTCCTTCGACAAACAACACACAACGACAAAACGACGCTTGCTTTTATATAAATAGCGGATGAACATATCAATTCGTGGAGTTTCTTGCTG